>JBBGZY010000143.1:9265500-10674000 GCA_037952925.1 Lithobates clamitans | reverse complement strand
AATCTGTGCTTCATCGTACCCTTTCTCTTGGAATCTAAGTTTGATGGTCTCAGCCTGTACATAATAGTCTGTTAGACGAGAACAATTGCGTCTAATTCTCATTAGCTGACTGCGGGGGACTGATTTCAGCCAGGCTGATGGTGACAGCTGTCGGTTGGGATGTACCCATTACGGTCGGTGACTTTAAAGAACGTTTTCCTTTCCAAGTGGCCGTCGACAGCTGTAATCTCTAGATCCAAGAAATGTATTGAGGAAGTACTGGCTTCATACGAAAGATGAATTCCAATGTTGTTCTCATTGAGATGGAGCATGAAGTTGTTTAGTGAATCCAAGGTACCTCTCCATAGGAGGAGGATGTCGTCAATATATCTAGCCCAAAGGACCAGTTGGGGGGGGGGGGTTCAGGGCTTTGACGACATCCTCCTCCCATTTGGCCATAAAAATATTGGCCAGGCTGGGGGCAAATTTTGCCCCCATAGCCACGCCCTTAATCTGTAGATAGTACTGATTGTCGTACCAGAAGTAATTTGACTTAGTGGCAAAACATAGGAGGTCCATAATAAACCTTTTTGCGTCCTAGAGATACTCTTGTCTCTTGACAGGAACAATTTGACGGCTCCTAGACCAAGGTCATGGGGGATATTAGTGTATAAAAAAGTCACATCAGCTGTGACTAATATGAGATCATTACTGTAAGTAATCTGTTGTAGCTTAGTGATGGTATCCCTCGTGTCCTTCAGAAAGGACGGTATGTTTCTAACTATAGGCTGCAAGTAGTGATCAATATATTTCCCTATACGTGATGTTACGGAATTAATCCCGCTAATGATCGGGTGGCCAGGAGGTCGGGTGGTACTTTTGTGTACCTTGGGCAGGTAATATATTATAGGGATCCATGGTTTGACCGGAACCAGGAAGGATCTCTCCTTTCTGTCCAAGATGCCCAACTGTGAACCTGTATCAATCAAATCCACCAAGGTTCTTTTAAAATCTGTGGTAGGATTTGCTCTAAGGGGTAGGTAGGTTTCAGTATCACTGAGAATTCTTGTCATCTCAGTGTGATAATCCTCTCTGTCGAGCACAACAATCCCTCCACCCTTGTCGGCTGGACAGATAACGAGGTCCCTGCGCTCACAAAGCGATTTTAGTCCGATTTTAATATTGTGATCAGTGTAGAATTTCTTCTTTGGTAATCCCTCCAGGTCCTCTAGCACTAGATCACGAAACACTCTGATGGAAGGAGCTATAGGTGCTATAGGGGGGTTGAATAAGGAAGGGTTGGCTAGACCGGAGAGAACAGTGTGTGAGTTAGTAAGTAGGTTTGAAGGCCTAATTGGATTGGACACAATATATCTTTGTACATTCAATTTGCGCACAAATTTGTGTACATCTATGAATGTAGAAAATTTACTTAGTTGCTTGGGGGGAGCGAATTTTAATCCTTTATTTAAGATGCCAAGTTCAGCTGGGGTAAAACTGGCTTTGCTTAAATGGAAGATGCCATTATCCTTCATATCAGCTTTCTTTTTCCTGGAGCTCCTCCCCCCTCGGGTACCGCGTTTTGTTCCTGATTTCGTTTGGGATATTCTTGCTGTCTGGGAAAATCCCCCGAATATGGATATCTTGGTACATCCTGGTTGTAATTAAACGGTGATCTCTCGGGATAGTCCCTATCCCTAACATCATAGCGGTGATGGGAGTTGCGATAATCGTCAGATCTTTCATCCCTCAGGGGTGAAAATCGGTTCCTAGTATTGATTGGAGTTCTTTGTGGATATGGTTGATAATGGTAATAGTCACTTTGGCTGGTCTTACGTCTCCTAGGGGAGTGGTCCTGTCTGTATTGTTCATAGTGCACTGTACGATCTCTGTTACCTTTCCCCTTCCCCCTATTATTCCTCCCTTTATTCCCAGGATGAGAAGAGGGACCATTATATTGGGATGTAGGGATGGGGGGGGGGGTTGGTAGAGCGAGTGTTCGTTCCGTTTCTAGAATTAGACATGAGAGGGGCCACTGGAGTTTGTGGTGGTCTGGGCTCAGATAGACCCCCCACCTCCATAGGCAGATGTTCACTGTCGTGTGTACTTCTAGTCGGATCGTTAGTGGCCCCTCTCATGTCTAATTCTAGAGACGGAACGAACACTCGCTCTACCAACCCCCCCCCCTATCCCTACATCCCAATATAATGGTCCCTCTTCTCATCCTGGGAATAGAGGGAGGAATAATAGGGGGAAGGGGAAAGGTAACAGAGATCGTACAGTGCACTATGAACAATACAGACAGGACCACACCCCTAGGAGACATAAGACCAGCCAAAGTGACTATTACCATTATCAACCATATCCACAAAGAACTCCAATCAATACTAGGAACCAATTTTCACCCCTGAGGAATGAAAGATCTGACGATTATCGCAACTCCTATCACCGCTATGATGTTAGGAATAGGGACTATCCCGAGAGATCACCGTTTAATTACAACCAGGATGTACCAAGATATCCATATTCGGGGGGTTTTCCCAGACAGCAAGAATATCCCAAACGAAATTAGGAACAAAACGCGGTACCCGAGGGGGGAGGAGCTCCAGGAAAAAGAAAGCGGATATGAAGGATAATGGCATCTTCAATTTAAGCAAAGCCAGTTTTACCCCAGCTGAACTTGGCATCTTAAATAAAGGATTAAAATTCGCTCCCCCCAAGCAACTAAGTAAATTTTCTACATTCATAGATGTACACAAATTTGTGTGCAAATTGAATGTACAAAGATATATTGCGTCCAATCCCAATAGGCCTTCAAACCTACTTACTAACTCACACACTGTTCACTCTGGTCTAGCCAACCCTTCCTTATTCAACCCCCCAGCACCTATAGCTCCTTCCATCAGAGTGTTTCGTGATCTAGTGCTAGAGGACCTGGAGGGATTACCAAAGAAGAAATTCTACACTGATCACAATATTAAAATCGGACTAAAATCGCTTTGTGAGCGCAGGGACCTCGTTATCCGTCCAGCCGACAAGGGTGGAGGGATTGTTGTGCTCGACAGAGAGGATTATCACACTGAGATGACAAGAATTCTCAGTGATACTGAAACCTACCTACCCCTTAGAGCAAATCCTACCACAGATTTTAAAAGAACCTTGGTGGATTTGATTAAAACAGGTTCACAGTTGGGCATCTTGGACAGAAAGGAGAGATCCTTCCTGGTTCCGGTCACCCCACGGATCCCTATAATATATTACCTGCCCAAGGTACACAAAAGTACCACCCGACCTCCTGGCCGCCCGATCATTAGCGGGATTAATTCCGTAACATCAAGTATAGGGAAATATATTGATCACTACTTGCAGCCTATAGTTAGAAACATACCGTCCTTTCTGAAGGACACAAGGGATACCATCACTAAGCTACAACAGATTACTTACAGTAATGATCTCATATTAGTCACAGTTGATGTGACCTCTTTATACACTAATATCCCCCATGACCTTGGCCTAGGAGCTGTCGAATTGTTCCTGTCAAGAGACAAGAGTATTTCTAGGACACAAAAAAGGTTTATTATGGACCTCCTATGTTTTGCCACTAAGTCAAATTACTTCTGGTACGACAATCAGTACTATCTACAGATTAAGGGCGTGGCTATGGGGGCAAAATTTGCCCCCAGCCTGGCCAATATTTTTATGGCCAAATGGGAGGAGGATGTCGTCAAAGCCCCGAACCCCCCCCAACTGGTCCTTTGGGCTAGATATATTGACGACATCCTCCTCCTATGGAGAGGTACCTTGGATTCACTAAACAACTTCATGCTCCATCTCAATGAGAACAACATTGGAATTCATCTTTCGTATGAAGCCAGTACTTCCTCAATACATTTCTTGGATCTAGAGATTACAGCTGTCGATGGCCACTTGGAAACGAAAACGTTCTTTAAAGTCACCGACCATAATGGGTACATCCCAACCGACAGCTGTCACCATGCAGCCTGGCTGAAATCAGTCCCCCGCAGTCAGCTAATGAGAATTAGACGCAATTGTTCTCATCTAACAGACTATTATGTACAGGCTGAGACCATCAAACTTAGATTCCAAGAGAAAGGGTACGATGAAGCACAGATTGATCAGGAAATCCAAAGAGTAGCCCGCATCGATCGACTATCCTTGCTAGATGAGCGCCCTCGAAGACCCCCTGAAAACAAACATAGATGGGCGTTTCTCACCAACTATTCCATCCAACATAAACAAATAAAGGATATTATCACAAGACACTGGAAAATACTAAGAAATGATCGCATACTGGGCCCTCTACTCCCTGAATGGGCAGGAGTTGTTTACAAAGGCGCGCCATCAATAGGGGGGCAGATCGCTCCAGGAGTGATAGAACCTCCAAAAGCCCCTTCCTTCTTTCATGACCTAAAAGGATTCTACCCTTACCGGAAATGTCCCGTATGCAAACTCAATACTTGTAAAGCACAAAAGATCGAAACATTCACTTCATCTACAACTGGGAAGGAATACAGGATGAAAAGTTTTGCTACCTGTACCACAAAATTTATTGTATATCTCATTACCTGCCCTTGTGGAAAGCAATATATTGGTCGCACAAAACGTAATTTTGCTATAAGAGTGAACGAACATATCACAGCTATAAAAAAGGGACGCACAAACCACAGCGTACCAAAACACTACCTACATCATCATGATCAAAATCCATCTGGAACAAAGTTCCAAATTATAGATAGATTCACACCACATTGGAGGGGGGAACCAAAGGTGAAAGGAGTCTCCAAACTAGAGACCTTCTGGATACATCTCATTAAATGCTATGTACCCCATGGACTCAATGTAGATTGGGATATCAATGCTTTCATCAACCAGTCATAAGCATTGTTGTCCCCTCTCAACGGTTGTCCTGAAAGTAAAAATATTTTTTCCCCTGGGATTTCCATGCTTGCTTTCTGTACAGCCATCTCTCTTATCCCCTCCCCCCTGCTCTACTTCTGGTGGGCCTTTGGAAGTCTGTCATAACACTTTCCATTTGAGAGAGTTGAGTGAATGGAATTCCCCTTCTTCCTTTTTGATTACCTTTGGATTAATCTATTCCTTACACCTACTTAGTCACTAAGACCTTCCCCTAATAACTGGATACATTGGTTGGACCTTTCCCAGATGTTTTTCCAGTTTTCTGTTTCTCACTGTTCTCTCCTTTCATATTATATTTTAGCTTTCTTTTTTTCATCTAAGTAGGCGGGATGGTCCCTGGCTGAGACATAGTCACTAAAAAAATCTCCCCTGGTTACCATACCCCATTTGTGGCTCTATTTAGTAGCCCCCTTTCTTCTTACTAATACATCTGGCATATTAATGCCTGACTAATGATTTTATATGCACCTTGATTCCACCTATACAGACAGGCACATTGTGATCCATGTCACATATTCTGAATCCTATAGATATATCACCATTATATACAGATATATGGTCCTTTATGTGTTACTGTGCTGCATATAGACGTTTGCATGATATATTAAATTTTTGGTTTATGTTTTTTATGAATTTTGCCCGATATGACATATAAATGCATTTAGGAAGACCCATCCCTAACAGGCATAATAATGGTGAATTGTTTACAATTGGCATAGCATACATCCGGCGATATGACTTCCGGTTATCCGATTGGGCCCACTCCGTTTTAAAACACTCCCCATACCTATGACCGTCACGGTGTTTGCGCTCCACACCTCAGTCTGACGAGCCTCGGCTTCCTATTATCTATGACACGCAGACCCTGAACGGCCTGACGTCATTCTGCATTGAGCGGATCACGTGATCGCGGCGTGGTTAATGTGTCACATGGGCTGACGCATTGCCACGGATTGGAGGATGCAAGTGAGGTCTGACTTTGACCACCTAAGGGGGGATACGATTGGCCCTACTAACAACATATGACCTTTTGGCCATTGTTAGCGCCGCCCAACCCAGAAGTCATGCCCAGTATCGCTGACAATTAGATTATCTGCATTGTTTGTTTCAACATATATAAGCGCAGTAGATAGGGGGCAATTTCATACCCCAGCAGAAGTCTTTGAGGACGAAACGCGTCAGGTTTCTGTGGATTTTACCCTCACCATCACCTACTGCGCAAATTTTTAATTTTGGGACTCTTTATATTATCTTGAGCCTAATTTTTACCGCCCAATTTTTTTTATTTACTGCAAAAAGATTTTGTTTTAATAAACGTCGTCACGTTTGAGAAAGATGTACACTATGTGGAAGTTTTTTTCTTGTTTCATCTACAAATACGGTATTGGCTGCTGAGGAAAAGGTTCCCTTTACCAGAAGATTGTGGCTGACCCCGGCTTTCAGCTGCGCCCTGCCAAGGACACACCACTAGATGACATCTGGGAAAACCTATCGAGCCAGAGGTGTGCCTTCCGGTGACATCAGTGGAAATCCCACCCAGGAACAACATACGGCTTTACAGTCCTACACCGCTTGATGGTACAAAGCTTGTTTGACTCACCGCCAAGGGCCTGTGAGTCCACCTTATCTGGTAAGGGCATCATATAGCTGTTCCTTTTGGGCCAAAGTCACCACTCTAAGGGAGGAACCCTACTTCTGAACAGGGATACGTTCAACAGCCCCTGTCTACCACAGCTTTATGAACTATTTACACTAAGATTGATATCTAGCAACCCCATATCTAAGATGGTGGATTTTAAATATGCTTGCATCTCTGTACATACCACCTTGTTGGACTTTTGACTATATATTTATATATTTTGGTCCCCTTCTTCTTTGGGTGGTATAGTACTTGGTATATATCATTGTAGTAGTTTCAATAATATTTACATTTTTATTTTTATTCTTTAAGCTTCCTTTTTTCTTCTTTTTGATTTAATCTTGTAGCTGAACCTTCAAGTATTTATCTGATTGGTTTTCCCTATTGCCACGATACGGAACACCAACCTCCTAAGTCTTCACTTATTTAGTATATAGATATAATCATCCCATTGCACGAATTATCTTATTAATGTTGTATTCACCCATGGGAAAGTTTGGGTGGGGAAGGTAATATCTCCCTTACTCCAACTCCCCTCCCCTCCTCTTCTTTTTTGTACACACCTGAGGATTGTACATTCCTATTCTAACCTTAGGGTCAACACTATTTCTAACAAGTTATCACCACTAGCGCCACACTTTATTTTATTTCTTTATAACTAAAGAAGCTCAGAGGAAGGGGTTACACCCCAGAAAAATGTCTATTGATATCTCTTGATGGGAGCTGGCACATGTTGACACAAAAAAATTGAAAAAAAATTTTGTAACTACACACATTTGTGGCATGGGATCATATGGGTAATTTGTTATGCCTCTACGTGTACATGGCTTCAAATTTTGGCTAATAAAGGGGTGAGATCACACCATGTGAGGAAGGCAACATCCACACAGTCTTGGGATACTAATGTCTCATTTGGCCTTCACTTTACCAAAATCAAACTTTGTAAGTTCCTGAGTTTGGGATGTGTATTTAATGTTTTGGAACATGCCTTTTTAGCCCCCAAAAAAGGGGAAATAATGCAAAACATACATGTTATACACCAAGATGTTGGTTTGTTTAAAACCTTAAAATGCATGTGTGAATGTGCTTTGAGTAAATTGTTTTTTACTAAACAAAGTGTGGCTTATTATTTCAAAGCTCAATACCAGTGTATTTGTTAAGTTGTAGTTACAGTGACAATGTGCTCTTAAATGTGGCCAACTCCTGCAATTTTTAGTCCTCCAAAAAATTATAAGCGTTGAAAAGGCATAATGTTTTTGAACTTCATGCATTAGATCCATTGAGAACAAAAACATTGTGTACGTGTAGCAGACCCACAGCACACCATAATAGTTAGCTGAAGAAGATATTGTCAACTCCTGTAGCAAATAAGGTACATTTGCACTATTGGAGCAAGTGGCCAAAATAAAGCCCATTTGTGAACATGATAGACATATAAGAAACACAGACAACAGTAGTTCAAATGAAATATGAGTTTATGATCTCAAAATGATATTAGACATAATCAGCTACAATTTGCTGCCAAGCCACTGCTCCTCTACCCACAAAATAATCTAGGTATTTCTGCCGTAAATCTCTGGCAATTTGTGAGGGCAATTTCAAGAGCTGTCAGCACACCCACAGACAGCCGAGCTGCAGCCTCTTTAGCTGGCCCTGCCACTGCATGGTCCATGTCACTTGGCAGTGGGGCAAGGTAGCTAGTGCATTCCTCCTTAAAAAAATATGTGAAATACAACAGCACAGGACCACATGGTTCATCTTCTTGAGTGCTAGGTTGATTGGCGTCAATAACAGCCTGAAACGACTCGACAGGATACCAAAGGTGTTTTCGACCACCCTTCTGGCACGAGAGAGCCTGTAATTGATTTTCCTGGACCTCCCCATGTCAGCCTACCATGGGTCAGCTCGGCCCCCCTCTGACCCCTCCAGGACCACCTCTTTTCTAGCCCATAAAGGGCGGCTGGCTGCCCACACCAGTGTTATTTTTTCGTCCTTGCTTCGGACACCTTTTAAAGTTTATTTATTTATTTTTTATTTTTTTCTCTTCTCCATCCATACATCAATCCATCCATCCATCCATCCATCCATCCATCCTGTCGGGTTCAGCCTCTCCCGATTCAGAAGACCCCCCCATATAGGCTGTAAATCTCCTGAGGAGGTGGGTTCCCATGGTGCTGGGATTGTATGGTACAGTATAAATGACTGTGTATTACTGGCAAAGGTCACTGGCAGTATAAATGACTGTAAATACCTTTGTTAGGCAGGTGCTGGAACTCTCTCCTTCCATGTTTTTGTGTGTTCACGGTTTGGCTCGCTGGGTCTTTAGTTCACCTCCTCCACATGTACTCCTTTCAGGAAGCTCAGATTTGTGCAGGTGAGGTCAGAGGTAGCTTCCACTTTGGGTTGTCTAGCAAACACCAGAATGCTCACTACTGATTCTGTCCTCTAGGCTGATCTCAGTCTCCAGCTGGTCAATCTGCTTCTCTGTTCTGCTCTGGTAAGCTTCCTTCAGGTACTTTCTGCTGTATTACTTGTCTGTCAGAGTATTTTTATTATCCTGTACCTTCTAGGAATGGGGAATTATGCCTGCCTGCCTAGCTGCCTTAAGCACCGAAGATTTGGATGGAGAAGTTTATTTCAATTGTATTTATGTATTTATTTATTTTTATTTATTTATTTATTTTAAAGAGAGCACATCCTCTGTGTTTTACAGAGAGAAGGGCCCACTGCAAGATAAACTCCCGCAAAGAGGTTCCAAATCAGCATTCCAGCCTCAAAAGAGTAAAGAAGGGACTAGACATGACAAATTGCAGAGTCGCGTGCAGCTGGATAGATGCCTGTTGTCACAGCATTCCAGATCTCCCTCGCTCTTACCTCACTTTAGTCACTCGGACCCGAGCCAAGAGAGGTCAAGACATCAGACGGCTCAGGACAATGATGCAAAAGCACGCCAGGTTAAATCCTACATTAAGCACAGAGTCAGGGAAGGGTTAAAGAGTGTTTCAAGGAATCCTTCTCATCCTGCTATATCTTCACCATCTGCAGCTTCAGATCGTGTGTTTTCCGTGCGTTTTTAACTCTGAAGTCGATAGCGATTCGGATCCATCTGAGGTTGAGATGGTCTCAGAATTGCATACGTTTGATTTTTGCACTGGTTCACCCCTTGGTGGAGGCTGTTAAGAAAATAATTTTCGCTTCCAAATAAACAGCAAAGATACTACCCATATTTTTTTTTTGAAAAGTTTTATTTATTGCTTTTTTTACATACCACAACAAGTACATACAAGACCCATTGGGCCACACACAAAATAAACTATTTACAGTTCTTCAGCATTGGCTCACTCCTCCTTCCTCCAGACCTTCGCTCAGTAAAAATAAAAAAATAAGATAATAGTAATTAGGCCACCTTTTCACAATATCAGTCAATGAAAACTTTAGGATATGTCAGATAGTTACATACATGTTAAAACCCACTATAAGCATATTCCATTAGGTACCACTCAATCCGCCACCGTAGTTTCACTATTCATCCAACTGCCCCACACTTTATCAAATTTTTGTGGTATGCCCCTGCTAATGTATGTAGCCTTGTATAAAGGTGCAGTCCTATTCACCACACCCTTCCATGCTGATACAGATGGAGGATTAGGCTTTTTCCATGACAACACTCATTTTTCTAGCGTAATAGATTAGGATCGTTAGCAAAGTACGAGTCACTCTCTTTGGGGCTAAATTGTCCACCAACCCAAAAAAAAAGGCACACCTCTATTGTGGGCTGTATAGGAATGGCTGTTACTTCTGCTATACATTCTGTAACTCCCTTCCAAAATGCTTGAATGTTTGAGCAATTCCAGAAAATATGCATGAAATCAGCAGTGAGGGAGCTGCACCATCAGCAACTAGGTGACCGGGTAGGGAACATTCCGGCTAATCTAGCTGGAGTAAGATATATGCGATGAAGGAATTTGAATTGAATGAGTTGGTCTCTAGCAGAAACCAATCTAGTAAAATTAATGTCCCATACATCGTCCCAGTCATCCCCGTCCATCTGGGGGAACACCTCATCCCACATTGCCCTACACTTTGCAAGGAGATCTACCCCCTCACCGAACAGTTGTTTGTATATTGTAGACAAGGCCTTGTCCAAAGTGTCCTCCCTCAGTAAAGACTCAATATCACTCATTTTCGGGGTAATTCCATTATTTCCAAACTGGGCATTATATGCATGCCTGAGCTGAAAATAACGGAACAGGTGAGTGTTGGGAAGATTAAACTTAGTTTTAAGGGCATCAAACTGTAGAAGTTCCCCACCACCCACTATGTCTTTCAGTGTCTTAATACCAAATTTAGTCCAGATGACCGGATCTGGATGCTCATAAAAGTATGTTAATGTAGGATTCTTCCAAAGTGGTGTGTGAGGAGAAATTTCAGAAGCATTACCCATCTTGGTCACTGCCACCCATGCCCTACTAGTCGCACGCATGGATATCGTGAGTCTATACGGAGCCCTGAAACCCCGAAACGGGAGATGTCTCAGTGCCTCATAAGAACCAACAACCGCTGCCTCTAGAGTGTTAGCAGTGTCGTCCTCAGGCATAACAAACCACCTATGTACGATTACTAGCTGACCCGCTAAGAAATATCTATGAAAGTCTGGGACCGCCAATCCCCCTTGTTTCCACAGCAGCTGCAGCTCCCGAAGTTTAATGCGGGGGTGTCGTCCCTGCCACAGGAAAGTCATTATGAGCTCATCTATTCTTTTGAATATATATCTCGGAATCCAAACAGGGGAATTCCGAAATATATACAGAAACAGAGGCAAAAATTTAATTTTCACTAAGTTCACTCTACCTATGAGTGTCAATGGTAAATTCTGCCATGCCTGTAGCCTGGATTTTAGTTTAGTCAGAAGCGGATTGACATTCAAAGCAATAAAGTCTGATACTGAGTTGGATATTTGTAACCCCAGATATTTAATCACTTCTACCCTCTGCAAAGGACAATCTGTGGGAATCTCACATCTGGGGGATGGCGTCTTGAGTGATAGAATCTGGGATTTCCCCCAGTTGACCTTCAGACCCGAAAGTGAGCAAAGGAGTTTAGGATGTCTAAAGCTGCCGACAGGGAATTCTTGGAGTCTTGCAAAAAAAGAACCATATCATCCGCATATAGTGGCGTTTTTTTAGTCAGGCTACCCACCGTTATCCCTTGTACCTCCTCAGAGGCTCGCAAAGCCGCAGCCAAGAGTTCAATCATGATAGAGAAAAGACCCGGGGATAAAGGGCATCCTTGGCGAGTGCCCCTATATATTGGAAAAAATTTGGATAACATATTGTTCAACATTATGGCTGCTGTAGGACAATGATATAGAATGTCGATCCACTTCCGGAACCTAGGACCAATTCCAAATACCTCCAATACCACCCTCATGTAATTCCAATCCACGGAATCAAAGGCCTTTTCCAAATCTAGAAAGACCAGTATTCCACCGCTGGAAATATCTGGGCCCAGCTGCGTGTGAGTAAAAACCCTGCGCAAGTTAATATCCATGGCCTTTTTGAGCATAAACCCTGTTTGGTCTGGGGAGATAACCTGATGCATGACCAACATCAATCTAGTAGCTAACAGTTTGGTCAGTATTTTGAAGTCCATATTTAATAAAGAAATGGGCCTATATGATGAACACTGTAATAGGTCCTTATCTGGTTTAGCCAACAATACAATGTGAGCCTCATAAAAGGAGAGGGGGAGGCTTCCCTTTTGAAAACATTCTGTGTATAATTGAAGCAGTCTGGGCACCAAGGTCTCTGAGTAATGGCGGTACCACTCAATTGGCAGACCGTCGGGTCCAGGAGCCTTACCACTAGGGAATGACCCTACTGCCGAGGCTACCTCCTCCTCCATGAACTCAGCATCCAGAAAACTGCTAGATTCCTCTGGCAACCCAGGCAACTGTAAGGCCCCCAAGGTGTCCCTAAGGTCCTCAGTGTGGACTCTATGAATGTGTATGAGTCTATAGGGGAGTATAGTGACCTATAGAAGGACACAAACTCGTGTAATATGTCTTCTCCGTTTCTCAATATTTGTCCGGACAGAAGCATTATGCAGGGAACTACTTTCGGGGACGTGTCCCCTGCCGTCAGTAAAGCTAATAGTTTACCATTTTTATCTCCTTTTTCAAAGACTCTTGGTGCACTCCGTTACAACTGGCAAGTAGTCACCTCATGATAATGGAGAGATATATTCCTCCTTGCGAACCGCAACTGAGCCAACGTGGCAGGGGAGGGCGAATCAGCATGTGCCTTAGCGCATTCTTGCTCTTTGTCTTGAAGTTGTTTTTCTACACTATTCTGCTCTGTTCTCAGTGCTTTTATGGCTGATATGTATACCCCCCGAGTTGTGGCCTTGAAGGCCTCCCACTCAGTGTGAACCGTTGTTGATCCTTCATTAATCTGCCAATACGTATCAATGTGCGGTTTCAGCATCTCCTCCACAGTGAGTTTGTCAACTCACCTAGGAGACAAACGCCAAGCTCTCATTGAGCTCCGGGAGCCCAACTGCAAGGTAATCTGCCTTGGGGTGTGATCTGATAAGCCTCCTGGAAGATAGGCCGCCCCAGTCACCAGTAGGGATGAGCTTCGAGTTCGAGTCGAACTCATGTTCTACTCGAACATTGGCTGTTCGCAAGTTCGCCGAACAGCGAACAATTTGGGGTGTTCGCGGCAAATTCGAATGCCGCGGAACACCCTTTAAAAGTCTATGGGAGAAATCAAAAGTGCTAATTTTAAAGGCTTATATGCAAGTTATTGTCATAAAAAGTGTTTGGGGACCCGGGTCCTGCCCCAGGGGACATGGATCAATGCAAAAAAAAGTTTTAAAAACGGACGTTTTTTCAGGAGCAGTGATTTTATTAATGCTTAAAGTCAAACAATAAAAGTGTAATATCCCTTTAAATTTCGTACCTGGGGGGTGTCTATAGTATGCCTGTAAAGGGGCGCATGTTTCCTGTGTTTAGAACAGTCTGACAGCAAAATGACATTTGGAAGGAAAAAACTCATTTAAAACTAGCCGCGGCTATTGCATTGCCGACAATACACATAGAAGTTCATTGATAAAAACGGCATGGGAATTCCCCACAGGGGAACCCCGAACCAAAATAAAAAAAAAAAAATGATGTGGGGGTCCCCCTAAATTCCATACAAGGCCCTTCAGGTCTGGTATGGATATTAAGGGGAACCCCAGCCAAAATTGAAAAAAAAAATTGACGTGGGGTTCCCCCTAAATTCCATACCAGACCCTTCAGGTCTGGTATGGATTTTAAGGGGAACCCCGCGCCAAAAAAAAAAAAAAAAAACGGCGTGGGGTCCCCCTAAAAATCCATACCAGACCCTTATCCGAGCACGCAACCTGGCAGGCCGCAGGAAAAGAGGGGGGGACGAGAGTGCGGCCCCCCCCCCCTCCTGAACCGTACCAGGCCACATGCCCTCAACATTGGGAGGGTGCTTTGGGGTAGCCCCCCAAAACACCTTGTCCCCATGTTGATGAGGACAAGGGCCTCATCCTCACAACCCTGGCCGGTGGTTGTGAGGGTCTGCGGGCGGGGGGCTTATCGGAATCTGGAAGCCCCCTTTAACAAGGGGACCCCCAGATCCCGGCCCCCCCCCTGTGTGAAATGGTAAGGGGGTACTTACCCCTACCATTTCACTAAAAAACTGTCAAAAATGTTAAAAATGACAAGAGACAGTTTTTGACAATTCCTTTATTTAAATGCTTCTTCTTTCTTCTTTCTTCCTTCATCTTCTTCTGGTTCTTCTGGCTCTTCTGGTTCTTCCTCCGGCGTTCTCGTCCAGCATCTTCTCCGCGGCGTCTTCTATCTTCTTCTCCTCGGGCCGCTCCGCACCCACGGCATGGGGGGGAGGCTCCCGCTCTTCTCTTCATCTTCTTCTCTTCTTCATCTTCTTCTTCATCTTCTTCTTCTTCTTCTTCTTCCTTCTTCTCTTCTTCCTGTCTTCTCCGGGCCGCTCCGCAGCCATGCTGGCATGGTGGGAGGCTCCCGCTGTGTGACGGCGTCTCTTCGTCTGACGGTTCTTAAATAACGGGGGGCGGGGCCATCCGGTGACCCCGCCCCCCTCTGACGCACGGTGACTTGAGGGACTTCCCTGTGACGTCACGGGGAATGCCACAGGGAAGTCCCGTCATGTCACCGTGCGTCAGAGGGGGGCGGGGCCACCGGGTGGCCCCGCCCCCCGTTATTTAAGAACCGTCAGACGAAGAGACGCCGTCACACAGCGGGAGCCTCCCACCATGCCACAGCATGGCTGCGGAGCGGCCCGCAGAAGACAGGAAGAAGAGAAGAAGAGAAGAAGAGAAGAAGGAAGAAGAAGAAGAAGATGAAGAAGAAGATGAAGAAGAGAAGAAGATGAAGAGAAGAGCGGGAGCCTCCCCTCATGCCATGGGTGCGGAGCGGCCCGAGGAGAAGAAGATAGAAGACGCCGCGGAGAAGATGCTGGACGAGAACGCCGGAGGAAGAACCAGAAGAGCCAGAAGAACCAGAAGACGAAGAAGATGAAGGAAGAAAGAAGAAAGAAGAAGCATTTAAATAAAGGAATTGTCAAAAACTGTCTCTTGTCATTTTTAACATTTTTGACAGTTTTTTAGTGAAATGGTAGGGGTAAGTACCCCCTTACCATTTCACACAGGGGGGGGGGCCGGGATCTGGGGGTCCCCTTGTTAAAGGGGGCTTCCAGATTCCGATAAGCCCCCCGCCCGCAGACCCTCACAACCACCGGCCAGGGTTGTGAGGATGAGGCCCTTGTCCTCATCAACATGGGGACAAGGTGTTTTGGGGGGCTACCCCAAAGCACCCTCCCAATGTTGAGGGCATGTGGCCTGGTACGGTTCAGGAGGGGGGGGGGGCCGCACTCTCGTCCCCCCCTCTTTTCCTGCGGCCTGCCAGGTTGCGTGCTCGGATAAGGGTCTGGTATGGATTTTTAGGGGGACCCCACGCCGTTTTTTTTTTTTTTTTTTGGCGCGGGGTTCCCCTTAAAATCCATACCAGACCTGAAGGGTCTGGTATGGAATTTAGGGGGAACCCCACGTCAATTTTTTTTTTCAATTTTGGCTGGGGTTCCCCTTAATATCCATACCAGACCTGAAGGGCCTTGTATGGAATTTAGGGGGACCCCCACATCATTTTTTTTTTTTTATTTTGGTTCGGGGTTCCCCTGTGGGGAATTCCCATGCCGTTTTTATCAATGAACTTCTATGTGTATTGTCGGCAATGCAATAGCCGCGGCTAGTTTTAAATGAGTTTTTTCCTTCCAAATGTCATTTTGCTGTCAGACTGTTCTAAACACAGGAAACATGCGCCCCTTTACAGGCATACTATAGACACCCCCCAGGTACGAAATTTAAAGGGATATTACACTTTTATTGTTTGACTTTAAGCATTAATAAAATCACTGCTCCTGAAAAAACGTCCGTTTTTAAAACTTTTTTTTGCATTGATCCTTGTCCCCTGGGGCAGGACCCGGGTCCCCAAACACTTTTTATGACAATAACTTGCATATTAGCCTTTAAAATTAGCACTTTTGATTATTCATGTTCGTGTCCCATAGACTTTAACGGCGTTCGCGTGTTCGAACGAATTTTTTTCCTGTTCGCATGTTCTGGTGCGAACCGAACAGGGGGGTGTTCGGCTCATCCCTAGTCACCAGTAATAATAATGTCCTATTGGCGAATGCCAGGTCTATTCTGGAGGACGAAGCATGTACCGAGGACAAATATGAATAGCATCTGTCTGTGGGATGCTTCCACCGCCAGATCTCTGTGAGACCCGGAGCTTCCGCCCAATGCGACAAGTCGTAGTTCGGAGCCCTTATGTGGATTGGATGTGTCTAATGTATAATTAAGAATATTACCGTATATACTCGAGTATAAGTCGAATTTTTCAGCACATTTTTTTGTGCTGAAAGTGCCCCCCTCGACTTATACTCGAGTCAAGCACTTTTTTGCAGCAAAAAATGTCATTTTCAGAACCGATTTTGGGGCCCCGTATTTCAGGGCCACTTGGTGCTAGGAACCCCAAATTTGGTGTGCAAACCTAGTAGAACTGGTACCACAACATATCCAAAGCTGAAGTTCCTAGCACTAAGTGGCCCCGAGATACGGGGCCCCAAAATCGGTTTGGAAAATGTCATTCTCTGCTGCAGAAAAGTGCTTGACATTTTCTGAACCCACTTTGGAGCCCCATATCTCAGGGCCACTTGGTGCTAGGAACCCCAAATTTGGTATGCAAACCCAGCGTAACTGATACCATACCATATCCAAGATGGGGTTCCTAGCACCAAGTGGCCCTGAGATACGGGGTCCCAAATCCGGTTCAGAAAATGTCATTCTCTGCTGCAGAAAAGTGCTTGACATTTTCTGAACTGATTTTTGGGGCCTTGTATCTCGGGGCCACTTGGTGCTAGAAACCCCAGCTTTGGATATTTTATGGTGCTAGTTCCACTGGGTTTGCACACCAAATTTGGGGTTCTTAGAACTAAGCGGCCCAGAGATACGGGGCCCCAAATTCAGTCAACTGTGTCCATCTGCAGCAATGTCATTTCGGAAACCCTTTGGGTTCAAATTTTGGCTGCAGGTAGGGGGTATCTAGGAACCCTTAACTACCGAGTTTGAAGTTCAGGGGACCTATTGCTGCAAATGGGCACAGTGAGGCATGCAAATGGGCACAGGGAGGCTGCAAATGGGCATTATTGACCCTCTTTTCCACTTACAGTAACTGTGCATTTCTCACCCTCGTCTTATACTCGGGTCAATAAGTATTTCCCATTTTTTTGTGGTAAATTAGGGCCTCGACTTATACTCGGAACGACTTATACTCGAGTATATACGGTATTAAAATCTCCGGCCACCAATAACTGAAATGGAGCATGTGGTGCCAATTTCTCCAACACCTCATACAGGATATTCCCTGTAAAAGGAGGGGGAATATATACATTAACCAGGGCCAACCTGCGGGAATAAACTTCAATTATTACCACTAAGTATCTGCCCCCAGGATCTGTAATCACCGTTTCTACGGAGCAAGGTAAGGACTTGTGCAACAAGATAGACATTCCTCCAGCATAAGAGGAATAAGTGGCATGTATGGCTCTGTGTATCCAGGGTCATTTCATGGCTAAAATTGTATTGCCTAGTAAATGAGTTTCCTGTAAAAATTTCAGCACCAAAGCTCTCTTGAATTTTGAATTCAAACCCCTGACATTCCAGGAGATGATGTTAGTATTCAAAGACATGACTGTAATTCAGAAATTTGCTCCTGTGCAGTTCCGAGGATGACACCACAAACAGACGACCACCAGAAAGGTGAAGCAAATACACAAAAACAAAACATAAGAGAGGACATGAACAAAAACTTCACTCCCAAACAATTCCCTGTCTTGCCAGCTTAAAAAATGGGGGAGAAAACAGAAAAAAAAAACACAAACCCCGCATCAGCCGGCAGACTTGATCCCTAAACCCCAAAAAAATACAAAACTGGAAAAGTGTCTTGTACTTATTCCATACGTCCCATAGAAGGAACAAAAAAGTTCAGAGAGTGAACACTAATGCCCCGTACACACGGTCGGATTTTCCGATGAAAAATGTCTGATCGGAGCGTGTTGTCGGAAATTCCGACCGTGTGTGGGCTCCATCGGACATTTTTTATCGGATTTTCCGACACACAAAGTTGGAGAGCAGGAGATAAAATTTTCCGACAACAAAATCCGTTGTCGGAAATTCTGATCTTGTGTACACAAATCCGACGGACAAAGTGCCACGCATGCTCAGAATAAATAAAGAGATGAAAGCTATTGGCCACTGCCCCGTTTATAGTCCCGACGTACGTGTTTTACGTCACCGCGTTTAGAACGATCGGATTTTCCGACAACTTTGTGTGACCGTGTGTAGACAAAACAAGTTTGAGCCAACATCCGTCGGAAAAAATCCTAGGATTTTGTTGTCGGAATGTCCGAACAAAGTCCGACTGTGTGTACGCCCTATAACACTACCCGCTTCTGTGGGTACTCTTTGCAGAGAGAGCATCTGGCTCTATGTATATTGTATATGTATAAGCAGCTAGACACATGCTGCAACATCTTGAAAGGAATGTTTAATGCAGTACAGGCAGGGTCCTTACAAATGTATCCCCTGACAAGGCATACAACCATTAAACCTATTGGGAAGGAGAACTTTGGATAAGAGTATAGTCAAGTGTATGCACTCGCCAGTGTACAGTCAGCCTTCACTGTACCGGATTATGGTAAAGAACAAAAAAAATAAATAAAAATAAACGATGATTCACTTCAAGTCAAGGTATCCAGCCAATCTGAGACATCCGAGGGGACCTCAAAGAATTTCACAGTCCCCCGGTGTTCAATTCAGAGCTTACTCAGGTACAGCATACTATATGTGAGTCCCTTTTCTCGGAGCCACATCCGAACCTTCACAAACGTGCGACAGCGCCGCTGCAGTTCCGGGGAAAAATCTGTGAAAAAATGCAGGGTCGTATTCTCAAACCGGAGCTGTGGTTTCTTCCGGGCTTTAGCCAGGATAAGATCTCTATCCTGGTAGTTTAGGAACCTCACCAGGAATGGTCTGGGCAAGGCGCCTTGTGGTCTCGGGCCCGTGGGGACCCTATGAGTGCGCTCCACAATGTAAGCTGAGGATACTTGCTGTAAATTGAGGATGTCTTTAAAGAAATTTTCAGCAAAGCTGGCTGGATGGGAGCCCTCCGTGCCCTCAGGAAGGCCCACCACACGCACATTATTGCGGCGCAGTCTATTTTCAGCATCTTCAGAGCGCGCCATCAGGGTTTTAACCGTACCTTGCAGGTCAGTCACATTTTGGGAAGTGGCGGCCACGGTATCCTCGACCTCCGAAATACGATTCTCAGCAACAGTGACACGACCCCTAAACTTCTCCATGTCTTGACGAATAAGACCACACTCTATGGCCAGTGTATCTATCCTCCCCATGACCATAGTTTTACTCTCCTCAATGGCCGCAAGGATGGCTGCAGTGGAATCGGTAGCTGGTGTTTGCTCCATATCTGAGGGCTACTGCGGTTCTTCTACGTTCTGCTCCATGTCCCTCAAGAGCTGTAGGGCTGTTTGTATGGCCGCAGCTCGCTCTGCACCGGAGGGCGTGACAACCGCCACACGTGTCACTGCCGGAGAGCTCTGTGTCCTGGGAGGTGGCTGTTTCCTTGTCGATCGCCGTTTGGATGGCATTTAAGGAATCAGGAGGTGCCCCCAATCACACTGCCGCCGTCTACCGGCCAGGAGACCACTTGCTGTAGGGTATCAGAACAGAGAACCGGGATGGAGGCAGCAGGATGTGGATTATATTGGGCCCTGGACACGGCTGTCAGCCCTCACAGTGCTTGGAAGGATGATGGCGTAACTGAGGGCTACTTTTCAACAAGCTGGGACAGGGGCAGGAGGATATGAATGATGCTGGGTTCCTGAACACTGCTGCCAGCTCTCACAGGCAGTTTCTATCCAATACTGAGCTGATCTTGGCAAAATGATGGGGTAACTGAGGATTACTGCCAGAGAGCTGGGATGTATGCAGGAGAATGTGGGTAGCTCTGGGCCCTTGTACACTGTCCCCAGCCTACACAGGCTGATTCCACCCAAAACCTATCTGGGCTTAGTAGGATGGTGAAAAGGCCGATATCTGCATCATCTGCACCCTGGATTACAGTCCGTACCGGCTGCGACGCCCCTCCGCAGGCCGGCCTCTTAGGAAAATGCGGTGGGTGGCAGGCTTCACTAGGCTGCACCAGGCTGGACCAGATCGCGGCCGCCACAAGCAATCTCGGCGGCCCCATGGATCACCGGACCCCACCAGGCACAATACAGGGCAGGCTGAATGATGAGGGAGTCCCCTACTGTACCTCCAGGCCGGCAGCAGCTCCCTCCATGAGGATGTAGGCCAGGAAGATGGCGGCGGCCACGGATGTGCAGGATCCGTGTCTCCCTGTCCAGTCCCGGACAGATCTTGCTCAATATAGCCACTGTGTGCAGCCAGACAGGTATAGGGACAGTCCGGGGAAGAAATGTAACGGCTGCTTAGTGCTCGGATGGCTAAGGATTAGAGTCAGGATTTCTGGAGCTCCTCTCTCTCACGTCTGTCTCCTTTCACATCTGGACACGCCCCCCATACTACCCATATTTAAAGAGATCGTTACCCTCCTTCCCATTTCATTTCTGAAATTAAAAAAGTAAAAAAGTAATTGACGATAATTGACGATGAGTGGGGGGGCTGAGAAGAAGCTCAATGTGCATAATGGTGTATCGAAGCTGTACCCCTTGGGACACTACGCCTAAGGTGGTTGCTTTATTACGTATATTCGCCCGCCACATTACGCTTCTGCTGGAGTATCTGGTCTCTTTTAGGAATCCTATGGATCGCAAAGTAAAAGCAGACCTAAAAGGTCGTAAAGTTTGGACAGCAGCCTGCAGACCGGCGATAGCACTCACTCCTGTGGCAGCAGCACTTGGGCTGGGTTCGCACCTGTGCGTTTTTTGGTGTTTTTTGCGGATGTGCGGATTTGCACTACTGTCCGTTTATCATGGTCTCCTATGGAACACGTTCTATGGTGCAGTTCTGCGGAATCCACTGGGAGTGCATGGGTGTGAATCCAGCCTTAGAGTGTGGGTAGCAGAGCTGGTGGATGGATGTTTGGATGAAAGTCTGGGAAGTGGCAGACTGCTGTAGAGTTGTGGCTGTTGACCAGGTCAAGATGACAGCAAAGATAATGGCTCTTTTAGACACAGCAGCCCTTTCAGTTTAACATGAGATCCAAAGAAGGATTCAGAGAGGCCAGGGCTTACTGACAGTTTTTTAGACAGTGGAGAGGAGCTGGTTCAACCTTCTAAGCCCAGGGCCAGCAAAGCTCCTGGGGCTGTTTCCACTGCTGCATCCCCAGAGTCGCGCGATTTACACTGCGACTTTGCTGTGCGATTTGTGATGCAATATCATTCGACCTGTGAAAATCATGTTAGTACAAATCGCACAGATGTGGGAACAAAGTAGTGCAAAAAAACCTTTTTTGGAGTCGATGGGACTTAAGTCGCACCAATTAGAATGGGGACCATTGAAATACATGGGTTTTGACTTGTTATGCGACTTCGCTTCTGTCAGGTCGCACAACAAATCACAGTAGTGGTGACAGAGCCTAAGGCTTCAAATAAGTCCTTCTAAAGCTGTCTTCGCTTAACCCTCTCAAGTAGGAGCAAGACTAGCCCAATTCAGGGGGGGTTTGGGCGGACAAATGACATGATGCCTGGATTGTAGCCGTCATTCGATCACATTATCGTCTCAAGTTCAGAACAAGGCCCCCTCACACCTTGTTCATAGAAACTGGACTTCCTACGGATTTGGAAAGGAGGCAATGTTTGCAAGGATATATAGGGGAGCTGTTGGCATCAAGGGCCATCCTTCCAGTTCCAAGGCAAAAATTGGGTCAAGGAGTATGTTCCCCCTCTGTTTTTGGTCCCAGAGGCTTCATAGGGTTTCGGACCAGTTTTTGACCTCAAAGTCCTGAATTCTTACATGAAGGTTCCATCATTCAAAATGGAGTCATTGGAAACGATCGTTTCGGTTGTGGAGTCATGAGACTGGATAAGTTCCATTGATCTGGCGGATGCGTATCTTCATATCTCTATAGATGCATCTCACCATCGCTTTCTCAGGCCTTCCATGAAAGGCTTTCATTTTCATTTTTAATCTCTCCGGTTTTTCGGTTATTCGGTTTCTGCATGACTCCGAGAACGTTTTTTAAAGCTACTGTCTGCTGTCGTTGTGACTATCAGGGTCAAGGGAGTGCAAATATATCATTATCTAGATGACATGCTACTTCTGGGTCTGTTAAATGAGCTCCTTCTAGTTCATATGAATTCACCTGCAAAACATTAACTCGTTTCGGTTGGTTTATCAACTTTCGGAAGAGCCAGATGCATCTGACCCAAATGTTGGAGTATTTGGGAGTACAATTCAACACGGATCGGGGTCATGTTTCTCTTCCTCAGAGGAAGGTCCAGGGGATCCAGTCTCAGACAAAGCAGTGATGGCCAGGCCTTCTATGATGCTGAGGGAATCCATGCAGTATCTGGGGGTTTTATCAGCCACAGGTCCAGTAGTCCCGTGGGTCAGGTGGCGCAGAAGGAGGTTTCAATGCAACTTTCTGCTTCAGTGGGATCATCTGCCAATTCCGATAATCTGGTCCCTGGTTGGTGGTCAGTAGCTCGCAATCTTTCCAGCGGAGTTCCGTTGAAGGCCTCATAACCAATAGTGGTGTCGACCAATGCCAGTCTGGCAGGCTGCAGGGCATACTGCCTGGGACAGTAGGTTCAAAAGGCCAATGGTACCTTTGTGGGGGGAAAAGTTCAAATCTCTTGGGATTGGATGCTGTCAGATACGCTCTAATGCCCCGTACACATGGTCGGATTTTCCGATGGAAAATGTGTGATAGGACCTTGTTGTCGGAAAATCCGACCGTGTGTAGGCTCCATCACACATTTTCCATCGGATTTTCCGACACACAAAGTTTGAGAGCAGGCTATAAAATTTTCCGACAACAAAATCAGTTGTCGGAATTTCCGATCGCGTGTATACAAATCCGACCCACAAAGTGCCACGCATGCTCAGAATAAATAAAGAGATGAAAGCTATTGGCCACTGCCCCATTTATAGTCCCGACGTACGTGTTTTACGTCACCGCGTTCAGAACGATTGGATTTTCCGACAACTTTGTGTGACCGTGTGTATGCAAGACAAGTTTGAGCCAACATCCGTCTGAAAAAATCCTAGGATTTTGTTGTAGGAATGTCCGAACATAGTCCGACCATGTGTACGGGACATTAGTGTTCCAACCTATGTTGCGAGGTCGAGCTGTCAAGATTCTTTTGGACAACAAAACAACGGTGGCTTATGTGTCTCATCAAGGGGGCACAAGAAGTAACCCTCTCCTTCAGGTGGCATGTCAATCTTCCTCTGCACAGAGAAGAATCTTGGCTCTCTTACAGCATCTTAACTCCCAGGGCCAGGCAATGTTTTAGCAGATAGCTTGAGTCGAGGCATTGGGGATCACAACAAATGGGGCCTCAACCCCAAGTACCTACGCAAGATCTCAGGATCTGGGGGACGCCTTCGATAGATCTTATGGCATTGGAGAATTGTCAACTGCTTTTGCTTCTTCACCCGGACCTAACATCCACAGGCATTGGGTCAGGGTGCTCTGTCCAGGTCTTGGAACTTCCCCTTGGTGTATGTGTTCCCGCCGCTTCCATTGGCTCTCAAAATCCTGCTGAAGATTCAGCGAGAAAGGGTCACAGCAATAGTAGTCCTACTTTACTGGATCAGGGAGCGATGGTTCCCTCTCGCTTGGAGGATAAAGTTGGGCTCACCAATCTCCTTCAGTATCCAACATTTTGGAGTTTCTGCAGAGTAGTCTCCAAGGGTTAGCTTATAATTCCCTGAGGGGTCAAATCCCTGCCTTGTCGGCTATGTCGTGTACAAGATATGCTCTACATCCGTTGGTAATCTCATTTTTTAGGCGCAGCCATAGAAATCAGACCTCCATTGAAATAGTTTTTTCCAAAAGAGGACTTAACACTAGTCTTGGGAACATTGCTGGTTCCTCCATTTTATCAAGCTTTCTCTTGTTCATTATTTCTTTTAACAGTTTTGTTTTTTACTAGCCATGGCCTTGGCCAGAAGAGACTGTTGTACGCCTTCTCATCTAAAGAACCATATTGTTTAGTGCTCCCAGACAAGGTATTCCTTAGGCCAATACCGAGCTTTCTACCTAAGGTGGCCACATAATTTCGTATGAACTGGGAGGTCTTTCTCCCAGCCTTTCCGGCGGATACAGCTGATGAGTGGAGTAGGTTAGACCTGGTCTCTGCGGTTTCAACCTACCTGAAATGGACTAAAAGCTTTGGCAAACAAGATCAGCTGTAGGTTTTCCCTATGGGGCCTAAAAAGGGTATGCCAGAAACATCCAGAGTTGGGTCTTCCTGGTTTGTCAAGACCATGCATATTGCATACAAAACGCTGGGCCTTCCTTCTCCTTCAGAGATCAAGTCCTGGGCATATGCGAAGGTCGCCCCTGAGGTTTTTTGCGGAGCAGCAAGCTGGAGCATGCCCAACACCTTTTTTATTAGGCATTACAAGCTTGATATGGCTTGTCCGCCTGAGGAAACATTTGGCTCTACAGTATTACGGCGGCTGTTGCCCATTCAAAATTTTGAGTAGCATTGCATTGAGGGTTTGGCTTATTTTTTGTCTTCCCTCCCTTCTTAATATTGCTTGGTACATCCCATAGTAGGCTGACATGGGGAGGTCCAGGAATAAGGAAAATTGTTGTCCATACTTACCGTAATTTTCCTTTCCTGGATCCTCCCATGTCAGCCCTTTATGGGCTAGAAAAGAGGTGGTCCTGGAGGGTCAGAGGGGGGCGGAACTGACCCATAGTAGGCTGACATGGGGAGGATCCAGGAAAGGAAAATTACAGTAAGTATGGACAACAATTTTCCTTAATTCTCTGCTCTGGGGTGAGGTTCCTCATAGAAAATGGCTTCATCAGATGTTCCTCAAGAGCAAAGGCCTCATCTGCAACAAAAACAAAATCGAGGCCCTCAACATTCTCCTCAGCAGGTGGCAAGTTTAAGGTGCCATTCTAGAGCCACTTGTAGAACTCTGTCTGCATAATCACTCCTCCATCAGAGTTGCGGCCATTCTTCCCAGCATCCAGATACAAAAACACATAGCTGAACAATGTAAATATATGAAAAGCGTACGAGCTACCCTAAAATACCTCCTAGTGTCAGGTGTGGTTGATTCAAGAAAAGAGTAAAAAGTGCCAATTCACAGCTGCTATGCATCAATCACAAACCCATATTGTGTGAAAACATATATACAAATAACAAAGAACATGCAGCGCTGTGCGATTATACCTTTATTAGTACAAGGATACTAAAGCTATAGCATCAATAGTACATTGTATAATATAAAAAAATGCAATAAAAAAACTGTGTATCAAGCAAGTTCAAAGTAAAAAAGTATTTGTCAAAAAAAGGTTTTATCTTCATAAATCCTCAAATCCACAAATGTTAAATTGCATATGTGCAATAATATTCCATACGGTGACTTTTGTGATGTTAAAATCCTGGTTAATAAGAGGGTAACTTTACACACGGGCTCCCTCCATATAGCTGCGCTTACCTCACCCCTTACTAAGTTTGGTCCACATAAACTGTTGAGTCACTCCTGGGCTCTGGGTAAAGATAATTTCAGCAGGATCCCACAGTAAAATCCAGAGAAGATATCCTCAATGTTAAAGATAAAAGAGGCTGGATAGTGCATTATCCTTTTGTTTGTAAATTTATTTAGAGAAAAGAACGTCAGTGTACTCACATTTCATTGGTGCTTTCAGCACACCAAACTATAAAATACATTATGTAGCAAAATCCTCTCCCAAGTGCCTGCAAATCTTGTGCCAGTAGTTTGCTCAAAAGAGCATGAAACTGTTTCCTCCACAGTTCTGGCCAATCCTCTACACGTGACTACACACAAGGTTTATCACGTGTCTTCCTCAGGGAGATCTGATTGGATGGTGGAGATTGCTGGAATATATACTGTGTTGGAGGCCATTAAAGTGAAGCTGCGGTTAGCGCCATTTTGTTGTGGATCCATACAAATGATAAACCACAACCGTGGCCATGTTTGTATAGCTGCAGACAATCATATTGTCCGCCATTAGTAGATAACACCCACAGTAGTAGAGGTGATAACTCTAGGCATGATCATTATTATTAGATATAGTTAATATGATAATCACGTTATGTGCAGAGCGGGGAGGACACACAAGAATGAAGCCCCCCTAAGGAAGGCGATAAAAAACAATCCACATTCATTAACCCTTGACTAAATTACGAATTCAATGTAGGCATATGGATCCTTCTTTCCGTCTTTCCTTTTTTTCTTTATTATTTAGTAATCTACCTGCCTTCTATATTTGGTCACGTGTCAGTATACATATTTGTTGTGATTGACCCTCCCAGGGGGTGTTTCAATTATTATTAATAATATGCACATATGCACTTTAACATTTGAGGATGAAACACTTTTTTTGGACACTTGCTACTAAGGCAAAGACTTTTTCACTGAACTTGCTTGATACACAAATTGTTGTTTTTTTGTTTTATTGCAATTTTTTTATATTATACAACATATTATTGGTGCTATAGCTTTAGTATCCTTGTACTAGTAAGGATATAATTGCACAGCACTGAATTTTCTTAGCTATTTTTTACAAAAACTCATAATTGGCAGACACTATTATGACTATGCTGCAAAAACCCTTATAATTAAAATAATAGGAGCCAGAGTTGGGTGGTGGGACAATCTGAACATGCTTGCCATCAATAGCACCA
Source organism: Lithobates clamitans (assembly GCA_037952925.1). Lineage (NCBI taxonomy): Eukaryota > Metazoa > Chordata > Amphibia > Anura > Ranidae > Lithobates > Lithobates clamitans. The sequence goes on along the minus strand of JBBGZY010000143.1, from coordinate 10,646,955 downwards.
TCACAGTTGGGAAAATCCCAATGATGGTGGAACTAGGCTGCAACATCTGCCATTGCTGTGGGTTGGAAGGAAACTCTGGATTAAAAAAAAAAAAATACTACTTCTACACATAACATTGTAAGCAGATTTGACACAGACATAAGGAGAACACTTAAATGAGTATTTAAAGACAAAAGGGTAAGGTCAACTTATCTGATTGATCTCCCCCTCTGGTGGGGGGGGGGGAAATGGGTAGATGTTTTGGACAGGTAATCCTCTCCACTTCTATGAGAGCTGTTTGCATAAATAATCTGGGATACTTTAGCCAGCCCCTCCTTACTTACACTATAGGCAGCCCAGTGGAAGGTAAGACGTGTCATAATCTAAAAATATGGATCCACACTGTCCAAATTGCAGCACATTTTGATATTCTGAAAATACCTATCAATATAATAGGAGACAAGAACTTTCTACGTTACAATTTGTAGGTAATCAGGCAGGCCCCTGCACTACATGGTTTGGTGAATTTATACAGAAATTTAAACACAAAAGAGGGATAGTGTGTATGGGTATTGCAAAGTCAGCAGATAGAATATTTGTATCTGTTGAACTTGCATCTTTTTTGGGGTGGTTCCAAATGAGTTTGTGCCCCAAAAAATGGTCTCTTGCACTCTGCCTGAATTTGAGGACAACAATAATGTTTGTACACATTTTAGGGGTTGTTTAGGGTAAGCCAAAATGTAGCTGACAAAAAACATTGTGAAGTTACTAGGCTAGGTGTATATGGGCTCAGGATAGCATGCTGGGGAGGTTAGTTAGGGAAAATATGCATGTAGGCCAACAAAGGAGCAGGAAAAGCTTACAGCATTAATGATGAGGACATTCACAGCATATTGCAATATTGATAATTATGTAATCAACAAATTAATACAATACATTGGCAAACATTAATACATAGAATGTGATCTTAAAGGGAAAAACTTACCCGAATAAAGTCCTTCTTCAGTACTTGAATAATGGCTGAGCAGGTGTCTGGAATAATGAGAGCCTGGGGGATCATAGTGGTAAAGTTGAGGTCCTGGAGACCTCTCCCCGTTGCCAAGTAATGCAAGGTGGCTATGAGCCTTTGCTCTGGAGTGATGGCAAGCCTCATGCATGTGTCCTGCTTCTTAATATAGGGAGTCACCAATGCCAAAAGCTGGTGAAAGCAGGGGTCCGTCATCTGGAGATAATTCCGAAAATCATCCGTATTATTCTCCTGGAGCTCACGCAGCAATGGCATATGACATAATTGGTACAATTAAGCAACCAATTTTTGGTCTGAGAACTCCTCCTGTTCCTGGACTGTACTTGGGTCAAAGCAATAACTCCAAGCCAATAATAGCACGTTCTCTCCTCCAATTCCACAACATGGCTGTTTGACAAACGGCCGTTCAGAAATGAACTGAAAAGCACAAACTGAAAAGCGTGAATCAACACTCACCAAACTTCTACTAACACAAAATTAGCAGAAGGAGCCCAAAGGGTGGCGCCTGACAACTGAACTTCTTTTTTATTGGCTCATAGTACATCACTACGTTTGTGTTTGTTGGCCGACAATTGTGTACCGTTTGTATGCAAAACAAGTTCCTGGCACATGTCCTTCAGAAAAAAGTCTGACGCTCTGTTGGCCAACAATCAAATTGTGTGTACGAGGCTTAACTGTGGGGGAGGGGACTGGCTAGGGGAGGAGACCGATCGGTGTTCCTATATACTAGGAACACACGACCTCCTTCTTTCCCCAGACAGGATATTTACACACACAGATCCATGTTCCTGTTCTGTCACCAGCAATCGCGGGTGCCCGGCGGACATTGCAGTCGCTGGGCACGTGCATTGGCTCCCGAGTGACACGGCGCGCTCCCCCATACCACCGGGAATCCAAGGACGTCATATGATGCCCGCCCGGAGGGACAGAGTCTTCCTCCGGAGTTCATATAACAGTGGGCGGGTAGGGAAGTGGTTAAAGGAATTTTTCATTTATATTGTTTCACTTTAAGTATATGTAAATCACTGCTCATTTAAAAATGATGATGTGGAAGCCCTGTATTCCTCTATCCCACATGAACTAGGCTTGAAAACAGTTGCTAGATTTTTGAATGAAAGAGGACCCACCTTTTTGGACCTTAATGGCTTCCTACTGCGACTCCTATCGCATATCCTTACAAAAATGTTTTTTCTTTTGATGGGTCCCACTTCCTCCAGGTACAGGGGGTCGCTATGGACACATGCTGTGCACCCTTTTATGCGAACCTGTACCTGGGGGGGTGGGAGCGGGATCTTTGTGCCAATGATACGCATTTCAACTTTTTCTCTTAAGTGTTGCGCTGGTTCCGCTATATAGATGACATTTTGTTACTATGGGCGGGATCACCAGCAGCACTTAATGACTTTATGGCAATTTTGAGTCAGAATGACTATAATTTGAAGTTCACTATGCAGTCTAGCCCCACTATTATCACATTTGTAGATATCACTATTAAGATCAATCATGAGAGCCAAATCAATACATCACTTTTTCGAAAACCCACAGCGGGAAACACAATACTACATGTGCATAGCGCACATCCACGACCTCTTGTTCAAAGTATTCAGTTTAGTCAGTATATGCGCTTAAAACGTAACTGCTCAACAGATGCTGATTTCAAACATGAAGCAGATCTTCTTTATCGCCGTCTCCTAACAAGAGGCTACTCCAAAACCTGTCTTAAAAAAGCTTTCAAGAAAGCTCTAACTAGACCTAGAAATACTCTCCTCTTTCCGGAACCTAAACAAACCAGTTCAGACACAGTGAGATTTATCCCAACTTTTTCTGACCAGCATCAAATTATACGCTCAACTATCCAAAAACACTGGCATATCTTAACTACAGATCCCACCATCAGTAAATACATAGGATCAAGACCAGAGATTACCTTTCGGCGAGCTAGATCCTTAAAAGACTGTTTAGTACGAAGCCATTATTGTAAAACGACCAATACACTACAATCCCCTGCAGGCCTCTTTAAATGTGGTAGATGTGATTTCTGCGATTTTCTAGTAACGGGACCTTCAGTTCTTCTCCCAAATGGCCATACGCATGTTCTACGGCACCACATTACTTGTCAAACTCAAGGAGTCATTTATATCATTTTTTGTCAATGTGGAGCCTTTTATGTGGGCAAAACTATCAGACCCTTCTGGAGAAGAATCAAAGATCATGTATATTATGCTACAAATGGTCTTTTGAATACCACAATGGGTTATCATATAGCTTTCAAACATGGTTATGACCCATTGGTATTCAAATTCGCTGATCTTGATACCGTCTATGCAGATCCTCGTGGTGGCGACTTTGATAAAAAAAGTACTACAGCAAGAAACGCAATGGATACACAAGCTGCAGGCCACGGTTTATCCAGGCTTAAATGACATGATTAGCTTTAAATCTTTTCTCGAATGCGCTTAGCCTATTTACTCACTTTGCTATTTATTTGTTTTAGCCCACCTTTTACCCTTTCATATTGTTCCTCCTCCCCCTTTTTTTCTTGGCATTTGTTCTGTGATACAAACCTCTTATATGTTGGACTACATAGTAATGTAAATACTAATCTGTATCACTTATAATATTCGCTATGTAAACGCAACAGGGATGCCTGATGTATATGTACTTATATATACCATGTATAAATGATTAATGTAAATCGTTTTTGCTATGAATTTTTTTGAACATTACATTTATTACAAGCAATGGGATTTATTTGTGTTATATGAGCTTATTTCTTGATCACCATATATGCATCTTTTGTTTTGTTTTTAGTGATCTGTTGTGTGCTGCTTACTTGTGAAGATCAGATACGTTATACTTACATTTGTAGTTACCTTATCTTCATGTCACTTTTTTCCTTTTATGCCACTTGGATTATACTGCACTAGCATGTCGGCATTATAAAGGACCCTCTCACTCAGGGCTTTTTTTCAGGGGGAACTTGGTGGAACTCGGTTCCACCACCTCTGGCTTAGACCCTTTGGTGCCTGCTCACCACAATCACTTGTAAACACAGAAGTCTGGTTTCTGTGTTTAAAAGTGACAGCTCTGCACTCTGTATGTAATGCAATCCTGTTATTTAATGCCCCTTTAAGACCCTCCTACTGTTTTTGTGAAATTTGACTGAACGCACCCACTATTTGATGTTATTTGGAGGTTGTGTAGGGGAAGGGGTTTTGTGGGGCCGTGGTAAAGTTCCAGCACCTATTGTTTGAGAAAAAAAGCCCTGCTCTCACTTAATTTCTTTATGTATTGATGTCTAAGAAGCCATTGGCAGTATGCTAGCATAATAGCCAATGCACATTGTTTACTTTGTCTATTACTGAACTCAGCTCCTCATAGAATATTACTGTATTGCAGAGTTTGTTCCCCGATGGCCCTGTGTTTTTTCTATGGCTGTAGGCTTCTCTCAGCTATATGTATATCCGGAGCTATGTACCGGCTCACTAGTTCCTACATTGCCCATAATGCACATAGTCGGTTTTAGTGTTTACGGCGCATGTGCGGGGCTCTGTGATCCCAGACGCTGTGCCGCTCTAACATGGGTTCTCGTCTTATGCTCCTTGCTTTGCCATATAATCATCTGCACATGCGCAGTAAGTACAAGCAGTTAGCTGTCCTACAATACCCATAAGCCTCGTTTGCCTCAGCCCTCTGCATCAATACGTCACCTGATATCTTTCTCACGATCAGCTGTAGCTACTTTAGAGTATAAATAGTCTTTCTATCTGCTTTGAATTTGGTGTGCAGTGGATTGCTGTCTCCCAGGGGCTTACCTCTTTACAAAAATCCTAATTGTAAGTACTCAGCCTTTTGATATTTATTACTGAGCTCTAGCCCTCTACATGCTCGTCTAGATGTCTCTTAATTTTACATCGACTCTATTTTATGTTATGTCCATAGACACAGCGTTATGCTGTCAGGCTCTATACAGCCATCAGCACTGCTGAAATTGAACTAAGGACTTATCATTGGATGCCTTCCAGCCCCCCTTTTTCCTACCTTTTGTAGATCAGGAATAGTACATTTTCATCTGCCCCTGCCTATCTACCCAACCACATCGTATCTAGTAAGTTTATATGCTTAAAATTCTGTACCACCTTGCTGTAAAACATACTCCATCTTACTGAGACTGGCTGTATTTGTTCTTTTTCTAGCTTATAGTTTCTAAACGCATCACTCAGCTTATCGTGGCTATATATGACACTATATTCCAAACTAAGGTACCTATTTGATGTCCGTCTCTGATCTCTGCATTCACAAGTGCCCAGCACATGATTTTTATTTTGAACAGTTTTTGTATGATCTGTGTTTAAATAGAACTGTATCTCTGTCACGTACCTGGTGATGGAGCCTGATATGCAGAGGATGGTCTCTCTTACAACTCTGACTTGGAGCCCCTGATAGAGCTGACAGAAAGCACTGAGATGCAGAGTCACACGAGTGCCTGGCGGGATCGCTGAACCTGGAGCTGGATCGGAGCACTCGGCCGGGATGTAGAGGTGTCTGTAGGAATCCCAGAGCAGTGGTAGGCAGGTAGCTGGAGCGAGTAGACAATCGGTCCCCACAGGCAGAAGTGCAGGTGCAGCAGAAGGGATGGTAGCACCCTCGAGGCTGAAGAGAAGGCAGGTACAGGCAGGCCGGGTCATACACAAACAGGCACGTCAGGAACAGAGGCTGAAACAGAAGTGAAATTAGATTACAGGCCGGGTCGGATGCAGGCAGGAAACAGGAATGTCAGGAAGCAAGCCGAGTCACAAGAGGAACTGAAGTCAGGTAGGTAATTGCAGGATACACAGGGAACGCTGTAGAGCAGACAGTACTGAGTCTGGAAACTGACTGTGTTTAAGTAGCCTGTTTGGGTGTCAAAAGCTGTCAAAGGGTGAGTGTACACCAATGGAATTCTGACAGGGGGAAGAGGTAACAGGTCATCTTCTTCGGCAGCCATCTTGGGTGCTGGCATGCCCTTCCTGACAGGCAGAGGTAACAGGTCATCTTCGGCAGCCATCTTGGGTGCTGGCATGCCCTTCCTGACAATCTTGTTTCAGTTAGAGAAACATATTCTCTTATCTGTTCCGTCTGTGAACCTTGGCCGTGTCCTGAAGAAGCTTAGCGGCGAAACGCGTAGACATACAAGGGCTCACTACACAAATATAATATAGATGCATTTTTATTCGTAATTTGTTTTTTGTATATTATTAACTTTAATAAATTTATTGTTTATAAATTATTTGTTCTCATTGTTTCTTAGCCATTAAATTCCGCCTTTTTGGTAATACTTAGTACTACCCTATTTTTTTTGCCTCAATAATTACGGATGTGGCTGCCCTTTCTGCACTTTCCCTTTTCATTTTTTTTACAAACTTTTTTTGCATTGATACATGTCCCTCAGGGCAGTATCCGGGCCCCCATAACCTTTATATGCCAAATAACTTGCATCTAAGCCCTCAAAATGGACACTTTTGATTTTTCCAGTTCGAGTCCTATAAACTTTAATGGGGTTTGTAATTTGGTTCTGAACTTTCTGGATGTTTGAGAGTTCTGGGGTGGACCGTACAGGGGGGTCATTCGACCCATCATTCTCTACTGACAAAGAGACACCTGGGGCTTACTTGGAAGTCAGGCTAGTTAAGGTCTGAAAGCTCAAAATTGATATCATTTTTTTCACACAGAGTGGTGGTATTTGATCACCTAAGCATTTTTAATTGTTTGCGATATAAACAAAAAAAGACCAAACATTTTGAAAAAAAAAACATTATTTTTTACTTTCTACTATAAAACATATCCAATGAAAAAATTAATTTAATCATTGGTTTGCATGAAAGTTATGGCGCCTACAAACTATGGTATATATACTGGAATTTGCATTTTTTTATACTACTAATGGCAGTGATCAGCTGTTGTCCACTTATAATAGGACTGTGATAGTGCGGTGGAAATCTGACACTAACTGACCCTGGAGGGGACTAACTGCCACTGACATCACCAGTGACATTAATACAGTGATCAGTGATAATACTACACACTGTCACTGTACTAATGACACTGGCTGGGAAGGGGTTAAAGCGAGATTCCCATAAAAAAAAAATAAAAGTCAGCAGCTACAAATACTGCAGCTGCTGACTTTTAATCGGACACTTACCTGTCCCAGGGTCCAGCGATGCAGGGGATCAAAGCCCCGCTCGTCCCCCCTTCCGCTCGGCGGTGGCAGCATTTTAGCTGTGGGCGCCCGGCTGTGGCTTCACAGCCGGGCACCCACTGCGCATGCGTGCCGCATGCCATCACTGGCCCTGCAATCATCTAGGACCAGTCACGTGTCCCAGCTGTTTGACAATAGGGAGGGTGGAGAGGTGATCTCCAAGGGAAGTGACGTCAGGAGCCTAGGCACCAAAGGAGGCAGACTACCCCCTAGCAACAGGCATTTAGAGGTGAGTAAAAATATATATTTATTTTTTTTGGGGTGGAATTCCACTTTAATATCTAGGGCAATTAAGGGGTTAAATATGTGCCTAACTGTGTGCTGCTTTTACTAATATCTTTCAGTTTTCTCATCACTGCTTTGCTTTGCAGTGATGAGATGAGATGAGCAGTGTAAGTGGGGAACCCCATTGACAAAGTCAGATGATAATGAAACGTGTCTGGGAAGGTACGCACTGATGTCACCACGCTTCCGAAGTAGGAGAACGGGCTTCGCTTATCCTGTATGCCGGCCGGCTTTTGTATGCGCAACTCTGCTGTTTTTTCTGTGAGTGACTACACGTTTTTATAATAAATATTTAGATGGTATTACACTTTGGTTAGTCTTTCTTTCCTTTGAGCAACCTGGGTTTTCATTGAAATATATGGATACGTGGACATTGGAACGAGCCTAGAGATTTACCCCCCATCTGAACACCGGGAGCACCAGCAAGCTTAAAGGCCTTGGCTGGGCTATAGCCATCTGCCTTGTTAAGCTTGCCATCTGGTAAGCTGAATCAACATCTACGGTGGATTAACACTAATATCTATAGGCGCACGGTGGTGGTGTTTATGCTCTTAAAGGACACTAATTTTTTCTTGATGTCATACATTATGGACTTTTAATTTTTAATTTTTAACACTATAAACATAGTTAGGCACATATTTAACCCCTTAATCGCCCTAGATATTATCCCCTTCCCAGCCAGTGTAATTAGTACAGTGACAGTGTGTAGTATTTTCACTGATCACTGTATTAATGTCACTGGTGATGTCAGTGGCAGTTAGTCAGTTCCCTCCAGGGTCAGTTAGTGTCAGATTTCCGCTGCACTATCACAATCCTATTATAAGTGGACAACAGCTGCCATTAATAGTATAACAAAATGCAAATTCCAGTATATATACCATAGTGTGTAGGCATCATAACTTTCATGCAAACCAATCATTAAATTCATTTTTTCATTGGATATGTTTTATAGCAGAAAGTAAAACATATATTTTTTTTTTCAAAATGTTTGGTCTTTTTTTGTTTATATCGCAAAAAATAAAAAATGCATTGGTGATCAAATAACACCAGTAGAAAGCTTGGTTTGTGTGAAAAAAATGATATAAATTTCTTCTTCCCTTTTGGGAATGGAAGAGGAGGCTGGAATTAGAATTTATGTTTAAAGTTAAAGTAAGGTTAAGGTAAGGGTAAGAGGTTACCTTTAGGGCCCTTTCAGACTTATTAATTGAGGCAACATGTGGTAAAATGCACATTATCAAAACACACAGCTTACGCCATTTGAATTTCATCCTAATGCACAATTATTACAGTAGCAGGTGATGCAGTGCACCACAATGCAACTGTCATGTGTTGTGTTCTACTGTGTTCAAAAAGTAAGGTCATAAAAAATGGCCTACCCCAAAGCTGAACTCCAGAAATTCAGACAAATTGTACAGTGTGCTGGATTACTAGGGGTTAAGTCTAAGGAGGTGCATGCCACCTTGTGGACTTATCACTTCATTTATATTTTTACTGAGTGCCAGGAACATAGCTATTGCTATACTTACACTGCTCGGATGTTCTTTATATTGTGTGAACTCATTTACAAAATAAAAAAACTTTCTGTGGATGAACAATAGAAGGGAATGGAGGGGTGGGCAGAACTGCTGCTGTATGAGAAAGCAGAATCTCCTCTGTCAGAGTGTAAATAAAACAGAGACATGTCCATGCACCTCTTTGGACTTAACTCATAGTATGCCAGCACATTTTACAAAGTGGCAGGATTTTCGGAGTTCAGCTTTAATGCAATGCAGGTAATGCGTTACATAGGGAATTGAATTCAGTCATAGATAGGATTTATGTGTTTATTTTGAATGTTGCGTGGTATAACAATTTGTTTCCAAATTTTTATTTCTGCAACAACTTGCAATTATATAAATTAGGGTTTTATCTGTTTTATTTTAAATATAGAAACATTTCAAAAACTAGAGTAAAAGGCTTAACAAGAACATATACTAACTTATTGCAAAATAATTTGTATAGTTGCTGTTTTACCTACCAAAATATTTATGTGCTGCAATTATTTTTCTCAAGTTACTTTTAACAAAGTTTCAAGGTCACCTTTTCTTTATGTGTAAGTCTGTCTAGCTACCAAAATGTTATAGTGAAAGCCTGTGGGCAGAATTTCAGTTAACACTAGGCATCTAAATCACATCAATTCAGCTCCTTATCATGCCTACATTTATCACTACTATACAGAGCAGCTGAGATTACACAGTTATGCTTAACATAATCATAGTTTCCATTTCAAGGATAGTAGGATGCTTAAATTGTTATCAATAATAAATCTGCAACTGAATGTCAAAATTCTTTTTCAAATTGTTTTGTTATTCTAGACAAATATTAAACCAGTAAGTTCTTGTACTGTTGTCATTTTGAAGAATGTGGAAAGTATGTAATAATTTATGCAATTAGGACATTCACATCTGGAGGGTGTGGGGATTCAGTGCTACAAATAAAGCTACATTTCAAAACAAAGTAATTATAACATGAATATTGTTTGGGAATTAACTATCATCATTTTACTTTTAATAAGGCAACTGGAGTTTTGTAAGAACTTGTCATTATAAAAAATTGTCAAGGAAAACTCCAGATAAGATAATATCACTAGTAAAATCACATTATATTAGGTTGTATGGTTTTTCTGTTTCTTTCCTTTATTGTAAGCTGCAGCTGTACATTCGCACTATAGGATTAAAATATTTAAGTGACTAAAAGCTTGCATATAATTTTACTGTGTAAATCTTTTAACCCCTCCCACCCAGCCCTGGCCTTCCTTTAACAGGGTCATTTTGCCCAGGGGAGAGGAAGAAATACCTAATCATGTGACCACTGTCATTGGCTGTTAAAGTGGTTACATGATTGGTAGCAGGTGCTATCTATGCTAGCTCAGTCTCTGTGCTGAGAGTGCCCAGTGAGTGGCCTCACATGGATGCATATATTATGCTGTGTTTAAACATTAAAGTTCACCATTTGTGTTGCTGCACATATGCATTACATGGGCAGCAAAAGGTTAACATGCATACAGATCTGGAAAATCTGACTGGTATTAAATGCCAGCAAATTATTATTATTTTGCTTATTTTTGTGTATGTAGCACAAATCAGAGGCTAGTGGAAGGTGAGGTTAAACTTACCTTCTGATAGGGGAGCTGGGATTTATGGGGTGAGAATACTAAACAAAAACAACATTTAATTAGCCAAGTGAAGAAACTTAAAGTGTTCAGTCATGGGCAAGAGCCATTTTATTTTTTAATTAATTATGTCAACATTATTAGGCACTGGAGTGAACATAATTCACTAGGTTAAGTGAATTCCCTACTCCTTTAGTAGGGTTGATTTACTAAGACTGGAGAGTGCAAAATCTGGTGCAGCTGTTCGTGGTAGCCGATCATCTTCTAACTTTGGCTTGCTCAATTAAGCTTTGACAAAAAATAAACTGGAAGCTGATCTGTTTCTCTGCAGAACTGCACCAGATTTTGAACTCTCAAGTTTTAGTAAATCAACCCTTGCAAAAGTAACCAAACAGCTAATGAAACAGATAAAACATAAACTGAACTATCATAGTTTAGATTCACCCAGACCTATTTTGAGCCTAAATTGGTGATGAATTTCCTATCCTTTCCCTCTTTCTAGCATGTATCTCTCCAACTATGCTGTGTGACTCCGGATGGAAAAAATTGTGGGGTTGATTTACTAAAACTGGAGAGTGCAAAATCAGTTGCAGAAAAAGTTAAGAGAATATAGTTCTCTTAAGAGGGCAAAAAGAACCGAACACTATGGAAAAAACAAAATAATTTTATTGATACAAAAAATTCATCACCACGCTAATAAGATAGTTATAAAAAAAAGGGGGCAAAGATAAGTGACTATCAAGGACCCATTAAAATAAAGTCAACGTTGTCTGTAAAGACTAATAACAAGGGAGCCCTGGCTAGCATCACACATACATACCACAATCACCACTCACAGACACTGATGACATCAGGATAAGAAATAATGAATTCATAGAACAAATATTAATGAAATGAGTCCTGTATATCAGATATCATTGATGTGATATAATTGGTTATGTGGATGAATGGGTGGAGCGTTCTAGTAGAAGCTTATTGGGTGTGTTGGTTCAGTACGGTCAATAAAAACATTTAGACCCAGACCATATTGTATGAGCAGGATAAACAGCAGATACAGCCGGCAAAGCTTGCTTAAATGATGTTAGATAGATAGCAGAGGGGAGCTGGCATGCATAGTAATAGCAGAAGCAGCAGGGGGAGTGCTAATGGCTGGGAGAGTGTATCCAAATATGCAGATATAAACTGGATCAATACATCTCTCACCGGTTAGAGGGTGTCCACCATTCTCACATAGCGATACTCTACCCCAGGAAGATTGTGGCTGACAATATTATTCCATCTTGGGCCGTGTTCCTGCCAGAAGGTCAGAACCCTCGCTGTATGTTAGTTACCACGCTTAAGATTGCGGGACCGTCCAGGGAAGAAAAAGCTGTTTGTCAGCATTTTCATTTCTTGCTGACACTCCATCCAGTGAGCATGCGGTTCTGGAGTGACATGCTGACGTCACGTTGCTGGCGCGTTTCACCAGCCAATGAACGCTGGTTTCTTCAGAGCAAGGAGGAGTCCATGGGGTGGATTTAAGTAGACATAAGCTAGTGATGTAATTACTAATTATTACCACCAGATGTCATCCAAGGTCACCTCTCATTACGTTCATTCAGCAAAGATACATAAAAGATGCAGATGGCTGTATATGATCTCATTCATATTTCGTTGAAAACGTTTTATTAGAGGAGCGGCACACAGTGGAGAAAAAAGAGAAAAGGGGGGAAGAAAGGGGAGGGGGACCCGATAAGGAACCAATTCGGATATAGATAAATAATGCAGGAACATGCATTAAACAGAACTAGGAAAATACAATCAACCAGAATAGTATATACTCCAAAGCAGAAAAAAAGTGGACAGGGTAATTACCTTTCCAAAAAAGGCTGTAAACTGCATTCAGTATTTAACCCTTTGGGGACCATAGAGTCCAAGTAATATGTCCACATTTTTTCTTTTTGGAGAAGGATTCTATCAAAGTCTCCACCTCTGGGAGGCAGGTTAAGCATATAAATTCCCTTTACAGTCAAGCTCTTTGGATCACGATTGTGGAATTTGGCAAAGTGCAGAGGGATTGGATGTTCATCATACCAGCAAAGTGTTCACCAATCCTAATGCGGAGTGCGCGTTTGGTTTTGCCTATATATATTTTATTGCACGGACATGTAAGCATATAGATAACGCGATTGGTTGATAAACTGTTTGATTTTGTAATTTTTTCCCCCACATGGATTGGCGAACACATCATTCTGGTGTATATACTTGCAAATGCTGCAGTGTCCACAAGTGTACATACCTAAAGGAGGTCTAGACCTGGTGAGCTAATTCTCATTGGACGTCCATGTGTACTCTGAATGGACCAGGAGGTCACCAAGATTACATGCCCTTCTGGGCGTCATAAGAGGTCTGGGACTCACCAGATTGGTTATTAATGGGGCTGACTTTAGAATATGCCAATGTCTCTCAAGGATCTCTTGGACCATTTTCCACTGGGAGTCAAATCTAGTAATAATCCTAGGGAAATTCTGCTCATTTTTTTTCAAACTCATAGTCTTGGATGCAACAAGGAGCTCTTCATGTTTTCTCATTGATGCTTTTTTTGGGCCTTTTTAAGAGAGCAATGAGAATAGCCTCTTTGTCTAAATCTCTGTTACATCTCACGTGCCTCTTTATGGAATTGCTCATCCTCAGAGCAATTCTGCCTAATTCGTAAGAACTGTCCCGTGGGTATCCCATTAAGTAATGGTTTAGGGTGATGACTCTGGGCCAGGAGAAGAGTATTGGCAGCTGTCTTTTTATGGAAGGTACTGGTAGTGATTCTAAATCCCAATCTGCTAATTTGCAGATCAAGGAATGGAAGTGTCTCAGTATGGTGTGAGTAGGTCAGTAGTATGTTCCTATCATTAGTGTTCAGTTGGGACATAAAGTCCACAAGTTGTTCCACTGAACCCCCCCCCACACCATAAAGACATCATCGATGTACCTCAGCCACAACAAAGAGTGGCCAAGGTACATTGAGGACTTGTAGACTACTTCCTCTTCCCAAAGACCCAGGTGGAGGCATTCATATGATGGGGCCCAGGGTGCCCCCATACTTGTGCCTCTGACTTGTTTGTAATATTTGCCCAGAAATTGAAAGAAGTTGTTATTTAACATGAATTCAAGTAACTCTCCAATAAACTCATTTTGGGCGCCCTGCAGAGGGTAATGAGGATCCAAAAAGAACATGGTGGCCCCGAGGCCCCACTGGTGGGGTATTGATGTGTATAGACTCTCCACATCAATCCCCACCAGTAAGGCACCCACGGGAAGGACAAACTGACAGTTTAGCAAGGATATCTCGACTATCACGGACAAAAGATGGCAACGTGCTAAGATCTTTTAATCATGGAGTCCACGTATTTACCCACTCTCTCCATTGGGCCATTAATGGCCGACACAATAGGCCTGCCTGGAGGACGGGTTAAAGATTTTATGCAGTTTAGGTATTATATAAAAAGTTGGAATGGTCATTTCCTCCACTCTAAGAAAAGAGTATTCCTTTTTGGTAAGAAGATCAGCTTCCATTCCTAGCTTTAGTTTGTTATTTAGAGTATTTACCAGAGAAGGGAAGGGAGTTGAGGGGAGTTTTTTATAGGTAGAGTTGTCACTGAGCAGCCTTAGAGTTTCCTCCCTCATAGAGCCTCTCACTTAATAAAACCACATTTACCCCTTTGTCACTCTTTTTTTAATCACTAGCGCATGAGTCTACATCAGAATCACTATCACAGTTCTCATCCAGTAAGGATAGGAGGCTTTCAGAAGCCTCCCTCTCATCCAAATTCTCTTCAGGGTTTTGCTGAATATTTACACTTCTAGTGTGCCATAATTTGAAAAGAACTTTCCTTAGGAAGAGGCTAATGTCTTTAAAGACTTCAAACTCATTCATGAGAGAAGTGGGAGAAAAGGAGAGTCCCTTTTTAAGAAGTTTAATATGTTCATCATTAAGTGGAAATTCTGAAAGTTTTACAACACTAAGGTCCATAGAAGGGACGCTGATAGCGCTATTCAGCATCTCCTCTGGCTTCTCAGTCTTCCACTGCTTCGATACTGAGCTGTGTCCCTGTCGTTTCCTCTTCCTTCTGTGTTGCCTTTGCCTCCTTCTTTTGCTTGTTTCTTGTTCGCTAACGATTTCAGATCGACTAGAGAGACTTTGCCTTCCAGCTCCTCTAAAAAAGAGACAGATTTCTGTAGGATATCCTTATCTAGATCGCTATCAGAAGAGGAACCTGTCCTACTTTTACATGAGCATTACTGCTGTCTGGAGTTCCTAGAGAGAGACCTACTTCTGATTTGGGTAGTGGGGTTAAATATATCTCCACTTTCCCAATCTACCACATTCTGTCTAAATTTATCTTGCTTGGTTTGTTCAAGATTTTTTTTTTGATTCTTTCTATCTCTTTTTTTAATAAAGTCATTGTTTTTGTCAAACTCTGGTTTATGTTTATGAGGTTCCAGCAGTTTGGCACTAATTTTGAGTTCCTCATGGATCTCCTGCAGTTGAGCTTCTTCCTCAGCAACAATAAGTTTTATCAAGGTTAGACCTCTATTCAGGCATTCCTCCTTCCACACCTCCAGAAATCTACGGGTGTGGAGGTGTGCAGCAGGGACAACTCGCTCCCTAAGGCCTCTGGGAATAATTTGATTGGAAATGTGCGATTTAAATGAGGCAATGTCCCATTTACGATTCAAAAATTTAATCATAAGTTTTTTGTGATTTTTAAACAATTTCCTAATTTGTTCCTTCTCCTTTTCTCAATTTTCTCCACCTAATGTAAAGGCCGTGTCAATCTCATTATCAAGATCAGGGTCGATCATGTAAGCCATGTGTGCAATCACTATATTAGGTCAAATGAAAAGCCCACTTATCAATAGCCACAAATAGAGTAATATAAATATATGTGCATATATATACACAGATATTAGATCCGTGGTGGGGGATCACTAAGGCAAGGAAGGGACAGTAGTCACAGAGAGCCTAACAAGAAATAAAGGTTTAATTGCCTGGATCATCCTTCAAAGTAAATCAATCAGGTAAATTGTGTATATATCTTCATCCACACTAGAAAGTGGGATGCAGTTTGGGTTGCTCTAAGAGCATACAGAAAAAACTAAGAGAATATAGTTCTCTTAAGAGAGCAAAAAGAACCGAACACTATGGAAAAAACTAAATAATTTTATTGATACAAAAAATTCATCACCACGCTAATAAGACAGTTATAGAAAAAAAGGGGGCAAAGATAAGTGACTATCAAGGACCCATTAAAATAAAGACAACGTTGTCTGTAAAAGACTAAAAACAAGGCAGCCACGGCTAGCATCACACATACATACCACAATCACCACTCATAGACCCTGATGACATCAGGATAAGAAATAATGAATTCACAGAACAAATATATACACAATATTAAAACAATGTAGATAGCACATACTATACTATTGGTACGCTGCAATATATTAACTGTTTGCCAAACGCGCCATAGCCGAATGATGGCTACAGCGTGGCTCGATAACTCTGGGAGAGCGTACATTGAAGTCCTCCCAGAATCTTGCTCCAGTGTGCCCCCTGGGGTGCGCACCCGGGAACATCCGTGACCGGACCTGTCACATCACGGATCACGGTAAATGGCCACTGACAGCGGCCGTTTACCACGTGATTGCTCTGTAAAATGACAGGGCGATCACTTGTAAACAAACCCACGTCATATACAGTTCATCTTCCCCCTCTCTGTACTGATCGGTACAGTGTGAGAGGAGAGGGGAGAAATCAGATGCAGCGCTGTGGGCTGGATGTGTAGTGCCCACAGTGCTGATAGGTGACAATTCCTGCCTTGTCCAGCCATCCATCCATCCATGCTCAGCCATCCCATCTATCCCCATCTATAATCGTCAATACTCATCCATCCATCCATTCATACTCAGCAATATTCATCCATGCTCATCCATCCAAACATACTCAGCAATACTCATCCATCCATCCATACTCAGCAATACTCATCCACCCCCATCCATACCCAGCTGTACCCAGCCGTACCCAGCCATACCCAGCCGTACCCAGCCATACCCAGCCATACCCAGCTGTGCTCAGCTGTACCCAGCCGTACTCAGCCTCACCCAACTGTACTCAGCCGTAACCGGCCGTACTCAGCCATACTCATTCATGCTCAGTCATTCCATCCATTCTCAGCCATCTCCATCCATGGTTCATCCATCCCCATTCATGGTCATCCATGCCACTAGAGTGCCTCCCAAAAGTGTAATAGGTAGTCAAATTAGATTTGACATTTATGCCCCTAGAACACCTGATGGTGCTCCCTGCATTTTGGGCCTCTCTATGTGGCCAGGCTGTCTAAAAGTCTGCCACATGTGGTATCGCTGTACTCAGGAGGAGTAGGAGAATCTATTTTGGGGTGTCATTTTTGGTATGTACATTCTATGTGTTATAAATATTGTATAAATGGACAATTTTGTGTAAAATGTGTTTTCATTTTCTTTACACATTTTCAAAAACCTTTTCCAAAAAACAATTATACATTGGGTTGTTTTCTTTCCCTGGTTGCCCTGGTGCTCCAGGGCCTTCAAAAGTGTAAGAGGTAGTCAAGAAATTATATGTGTAGTTTATGCTCCAAGAACACCTGATGGTGCTCCCTGCATGTTGCGCCTCTGTATGTGGCCACGCTGTGTAAAAGTCTCAAACTTGTGTTATCGCCATACTGAAGAGGAGTAGCAGAATGTGTTTTTCGGGTGTAATTTGTGCTATGCATATGCTGTGTGTGAGAAATAACCTGATAATATAACAATTTTGTGAAAACAAAAGTGAAAAAACTCATCATGCCTCTTACTAAATACCTTGGAATGTCTACTTTCCAAAAAGGGGTCATTTGGGGGTATTTGTATTGTCCTGGCTTGTTAGGGTCTCAAGAAATGAGATCGGCCATCAGTACATGAGGTGTGATTAATTTTCAGAGATTGGCACCATAGCCTGTGAACTCTAACTTTTACAAAAACCAAATAATATACACCGATTTGGGTTATTTTTACCAAAGATATATAGCAGTATAAATTTTGTCCAAAATTTATGAAGAAAAATTACTAATTTGCTAAATTTTATAACAGAAACAAAGAAAAATGCATTTTTTTTTTACAGAATTTTTGGTCTTTTTTCTTTTATAGCGCAAAATTTTTTAAAAAAAGCGGTGATTAAATGCCACCAAAAGAAAGCTCTATTTGTGTGAAAAGGACAAAAATTTCATATATGTAGAATGTTCATTACATGTGGGTAATGTCCGTTGGTGTCCGAGCTTCCATATGAAGAAGACCTCTTTGGGATAGCAACGTTACAACTTCACCATTCACCAGCCCTTGGTTCCCTACCTTCATTGCCAGTGAGCAATCCAAGCCTGTTTGACCCATATAGCGTATGCTAGGTGGGTCCCAACTTTCTGGTAAGCCTCCAGTCATCCTAGGTGGCGGTTTCGCACAAGTGTCTGTCAGCACATGTTGGATTACATACAGAAATCTCTCACGAGTATATGTTTTGGAATTTATCACCATTGCAAAATTTATGTTCATCGTATCTGCACATTCAGTTTTGGACTTTATTGCCATTTTTACATCCTGTTATCACTTTTGGTGACCCTAAGGCTTTATAATATAAGTGTTCTATATGTATGAATGTTCACAAAGTATACAAAACACTATCTTTTCACAATTCATTTTGCTATTATATGTGGTATAGCAATATTTTCTTTCTCATTTTTTAGCGCTACACTTGGTTACATATGATTTATTACAAATTTTCTATTTGTTGTGTTAGCTGCTTACATCTATGACTTTTTTGGAGTAAGCGCATGGTTTATAGGTTTTTTATGCATGACTGAGTAATTGTCATTCAAAATGTGAGAGCACCGAAAACTGAAAATTGGTCTGCTTAGGAAGGGGATTTAGGTGCCCAGTGGTTAAGTATCTGGTTTTAGGTTCAGATTTGCTTTAAGGCATCCCCCAAACATGTTATTTAAAAGACTTTGTATGTTTTTAATGTTGGTCTTTAAGCCTTGTTAAAAGAGCTGCTCCTCAGTGAATGGTATTTTTTTTTTTTTTTTTTTTAGTATTGTTACATGCCCCCGGGCAGTGTCCAGCTTCCCGTGCTTTTTGTTTTATAATCTGTTGTTGATCCTTGAAAATGGCTTTGTTTACAAAGAGAACAAAGTGGCAAGGAAATGTCATGTAATAGCAAATGGTATTTTTTATCTTTCTAAATATCAGGTTTATTTTATTTCCTCTTACAGGTACATTACTTCGAAAGCTCAAGGCATCCCTAAGCATGTTATTTGAAGGATTTGTGCATTTTTTATGTTTTACTGTTAACCTTGTTTTCAACATCTCGTTCATTTGGTGATCCTTTTAGCTATAAAAAGTTTGAAATGTTTGTATTTTTTCCACATTCACCGAAGATTCATGTGAATCAAACTCAATCAGATACGCCCATCACAACCTACTAAGGTAAACCCCGCAAAAATAGCTCAAACTTTGGGATCACTAAAACTATACTATACAACACTATACTTTCTAAAAAGAAATGAAAAAATGTAGCGTATTAAATGGTACCACCTGAATGATAATATGATATTACAAGTTTAAATTTATAATTGCAATTACCACTGGGAGTCACAGGATTAGTAAATGTGTGTGCTGTATTCTCTTTGTCCAGGCTTTACATGCAGTGTTTAACTTATTCAGTAACAATATAAAACAGACAGCTGGACAGCAGAGCAAAGCAGCGAGGCTGTGTGATCAACCTTTATCTTCTTCCTTTATATGTGGCTTAAAGCTATTATGTCAAATATGATGAAGACACCTGTCTACTACTAAATTGAAAGACTTTAAACTACTAATGGCCTGCAACAGATTTGAATTGATACCCGGGAGCTCTATTATAATGAAAATGCTTTTCTATTATCTAAAATTTTCAAAATATATCATTATGCTGTCACAGTATAAATGGAATGCGCTACACGTGAAGAATCCAGTATAAGTGTTTTGTTTAAATAATTTTCTAATTTTGTTTTATTTAAGTAAAAAAAAATATAAAACTAAACAGATGAAACCAGATGAGATTCCAGTCAGTAAAAAGGTAGTTAAAAAAATTATGACAAATCGCTAGCTGCTCAAATCCCTTTTTAACTGTCTAGGGGTTCTCTGGCAACTGATTTCAAAATTGTACTACCCCCCTCTATTTTTCTTCTCATACATAGTGACATAACAAAACTCTAGGATTTCTAAAGCATCTTTTTACATTAAAGAATAAAGTAGAGGATAGAGAGGTGCCCTGTTCGCTTTTTTTTTTTTGCCATCTCTGTTCCCATTGGGAAGATCTCCTTTCATTTTCTGTCCTGTAGACCCCAAAGGAGGAAAGGGGAGACTTTACAATAGTGTCCCCTCAGTCAGTTGTCACTGGAATAAGGGTGAGAAGGGGCCCATTCTATTTTTATTCTAGTGATAATTTAAATATTTATATTTTTTCTCACATTCAGTCCCAACGACAATGATCACCAAAAAAAAAGACACTGGCAGCAATAAAACTTGTATAGACCTCCTTACTCTTGTCATAATATTTAGAAAGTTTAGACTTTAGATGCACTTTAAATATAAGCCTTTGAATTAATTTCCTGTGTCCTCTTTCCTTCCCATTATTGCCTCCTTTTAGTCCGATATATGCGTCTGCATAACTAACTCTAATATTTCACTAGGAAACATCTTTGTGCTGCTCTTTAAACAATTGCGATTTTACAAGCTGTAAAAATTGAAAATAGTAACATGTTCTGGTTCTTGTTAAGCATGGTGATTGGTCAAACGATTGTGTTAATTTCTAACTTCCTGTAGGGAGTGATGGCGTTTGTTGTTATGATGAGCAGCACAATGTGTTCTTTTTTTTTCTCTAGGTATTAGTGTATTAAAATTTTTTTTTTATAGCATTAGGTTTTTATAGAGGATGTAACCCCCGATAGGTTTTACTTCCTCTTTTGATCCCCTCAAGGTCTGCAAATGAAAAGCATAATGATCTAGTATGCATAGCATACTAGCCCATTATACAACACTTACCTGCAAGCGAAGCCCGCGCTGTCCCCTGAGCAGGCCATGTCCATCTTTGCCCCTCTTCCTTCTGAGGGCCATGGACTCTGGCTCTGTGACTGGCCGGAGTCCCATGACGTCACTCCAGTGCATGCGCCATGCACGCGGGAGCCGTCAGTCACGGAACACGCTGGGGGAAGAAACGGCGCGGTGGTCCGTTTCTTCACAGTGCATGCACCGATGAGGACATTGGCGCACTACAAGTAAGGTATCTCCTAAACAGCGCACGTTTAGGAGATAGTTCCACTACCTATAGGTAAGCCTTATTCTAGGCTTACCTATAGGTAAAAATCAACAAAAAGGGTTTACAACCACTTTAAATGATGTTGGTTGTTGATGGAAACAATGTATTCATGGAAAAACAGAATTTCAATGTTGAGAGGATCTAGGAGGAATATTTTTGCAGCAACAGGCATGTACATATACTGTCATCTTCTTGTTGTTGCTGTTATTTTGATTAAAGCTGGCCATAGACAGTTTACAATTTGGCTGGTTCAGCAGCCCCCCCCCTCGGTTCATCAGAAGTTTTATTCGACTTTTGCCAAACAAACAAGTTGGAGGACTTTTCTCAATGAGCTGTTGCAGTCAATCGCTACTCTCAAAATACAAAGTTCCAAGGGAGGTAAATTCCTACATCCACCATATTTGTGTGGGTGATAGAATCTGTTGATTTTATTTAATTCAACCCACAGGCTTACTGAAAAAAAGCTAGCCCTGTATAGACAGCTTTAGTGGCAAATGTACTCTATCACTTCTACAGCCAGCAAGTGACTGGTAATGAAATTATTTCTCCAGCAAGGTGATGACAATATTACTACTATTATTTAAAGGTGGTCATCACCCAAACCCATGTTTGATCACACTCATAATAAAGCTTTGACAGTCTTGCTATTTATTTAATTTAAAAAGGCCTGATTATTATTTTTATCTTGCGCAACTTTATTGAAAATAACGCACATGCACTAGTGAAATATACAATCTGACTCTTACATGAACAAGCATAAACACATGCACACCTTTTAACCACTGGCCTAACTGGTGGTAACTTCATACAGATATGGACTCCTTAGTATATGTATAGTTCTTGCTTTGCAGTAAGGTTAGTTATGCTTTAACATATTTATTTTGGGTCTGTGGTAAAAGAAACCATGAACCGAGTTATGTCTACGAGCATGTTTTCCCATTTTAAAAATAGTAAAGTTTTGTATCTGTCACCTTTTAAAATCTATTTCAATTTTATGATTATGTTACAATGTAAAATAAAAGTTTGTTATTCCAAAATGCTGGAGGAGTTTCATCACAAAGGTTTAAAGATGATAAATATACCTGTTCTGTGATCTGCCATAATAGCTCTGAGCCATTCGAACCTTACTTAACAAAATGAAAGTCTAAAGGGGTGTCTTTATTTTTAACTTCAATATAAAAACACTTGTATTTTGAAATTACTTGTAAAGTCAAACACCAGAGGGAATTTTATGGAGAATGTTACGTATTTACCACTACAGTTAACTCCTGGCAGCAGTACTTATTTTCATATGCACTTAGCATATTGTCTGTGAATTTATTATCAAGGACACGAAAACAGGTGAATATCTAATTCAAATGTAAATTTTTAGCAAACTGAAAACAGAATGGCTGCTTTACTAAAGCTGGGAAGTTTCCACTGGTGTTTCTATGCTAGTGGCACCTTCTCTTGAAAACATATATTCTTTTTTTCTTAGAAACTCTTTTGCCTCAAATCTCTGACGCATATATTATAGGGGGGTTTCATTGACTGATCTTTACTACATTTCCAAGAGATGTTACATGTAACATGTACATAATACATTATTTTATTGAAGTTTATTCATAGAAAATAAATACAAAATATCTCCTATTCATAAAAAAGTAAGAACATTATATATATTACATAGTTACATAGAAGATGAGGTTGAAAAAAGACACAAGTCCATCAAGTCCAACCTATGTGTATGATTATATGTCAGTATTACATTGATTATCCCTTTATGTTGGTCGTTCAGCTGCTTATCTAATAGTTTCTGGAAACTATCAATGCCCCCCGCTGAGACCACCACCTGTGGAAAGGAATTCCACATCCTTGCTGCTCTTACAGTAAAGAACCCTCTACATAGTTTAAGTTAAACCTCTTTTCTTCTAATTTTAATGAGTGGCCACAAGTTTTGTTAAACTCCCATCTGCGAAAAAGTTTTATCCCTATTGTGGGGTCACCAGTATGGTATTTGTATATTGAAATCATATCCCCTCCCAAGCGTCTCTTCTCCAGAGAGAATAAGTTCAGTGCTTGCAACCTTTCCTCATAATTAATATCCTCCAGACCCATTATTAGCTTTGTTGCCCTTCT
The DNA here is from genome assembly GCA_037952925.1 of Lithobates clamitans. NCBI lineage: Eukaryota > Metazoa > Chordata > Amphibia > Anura > Ranidae > Lithobates > Lithobates clamitans. Next base: position 10,623,758 of record JBBGZY010000143.1, on the reverse strand, counting down.
TTGTACTCGCTCCATTTCCAGTACATCCTTCCTGAGGACTGGTGCCCAGAACTGGACAGCATACTTTAGGTGCGGCCGGACCGGAGTCTTGTAGAGCGGGAGAATTATCGTTTTATCTCTGGAGTTGATCCCCTTTTTAATGCATGTCAATATTCTGTTTGCTTTGTTAGCAGCAGCTTGGCATTGCATGCCATTGCTGAGCCTATCATCTACTAGGACCCCCAGGTCCTTTTCCATCCTAGATTCCCCCAGAGGTTCTCCCCCCAGTGTATAGATTGCATTCATATTTTTGCCACCCGAATGCATTATTTTACATTTTTCTACATTGAACCTCATTTGCCATGTAGTTGCCCACCCCATTCATTTGTTCAGATCTTTTTGCAAGGTTTCCACATCCTGTTGAGAAGTTATTGCCCTGCTTAGCTTAGTATCGTTCGCAAATACTGAGATTGAACTGTTTACCCCATCCTCCAGGTCATTTATGAACAAATTTAATAGGAAAAGCCCCAGCACAGAACCCTGGTTTGGCAAGAACGATTCTTCATGAACCCATGCTGATTACTACTACTGATACTGTTCTCATTACTAAAATCTTGTATATAGTCCCTTATTATCCCCTCCAAGAGTTTACATGATATTGCTGTTAGGCTAACTGGTCTGTAATTCCCAGGAATGTATTTTGGGCCCTTTTTAAATATTGGTGCTACATTGGCTTTTCTCCAATCAGCTGGTACCATTCCAGTCAGTAGATTGTCATTAAAAATTAGGAACAATGGTCTGGCAATTACTTGACTGAGTTCTCTAAGTACCCTCGGGTGCAAGCCATCTGGTCCCGGTGATTTATTAATTTTAAGTTTCCCAAGTCTAATTTTAATTATGTCCCCTGTTAACCATGGAGGTGCTTCCTGTGATGTGTCATGATGTCAGGGTGTACATGCCAGCTGACAAATTCGTCCCTCCAAAAGAACTCTAAAGCACAGAAGAACACCTATTGCTTTTGCTTGTAGAAATTGAGCATTGGCACATAGAAGTGGCGTGCAAACAGAAGCCGTCACGCATCCCCGTGCACACCAACGCTTGCACATGCCCTTGCGCATCCGCGCACGCCCGTGATTGATGCTGGCGTCAAAATAGCCTATTTAAACCCAGCTAGTGCCTGGCTCCAGTGCTGCTTCGTCTTCAGCTCCTGTGTATCCTGTTACCCGTGAAACCTGTATCCTGATTCCTGTTACTACTGGGCTTGTCTTGATAATCCCTTGAACTCCACCTGCATTGACCTCGGCTTGTCCTATGACCCTTTTTCTGCCTGCTCCCTTGGCTCCTGTTGTACTTATCTGGTTCCAGACTTGGCTTGTCTCCTGACTAAGTTCCTGCCTGCACCCTGCATCTGACTGTCTTGCCGTGTATGACCCAGCCTGCCTGACCTTGCTATCTGTTGCTGTCACCTGCACCAGCTGCCTACCTGTCAAGACCTTCCAGTATCTTCACCAGCCACTCAGGACATCCGCCCTGCTGCCTGAAAGATTCCTTGCAACTCTGCACTTCGGTGTCTTCTGTTTACATTACCAGAGACCCCGAGTCAGAGGTGTAAGGGAGGCCTTCCTCATCCAATCAGGCTCTACTACCAGGTATGTGATAGTACAAAGCAGCCATGTCCGAGCCTGGACGAGGGACCTCCCCAGTGGATCAGCTGTGCCATCACCTTACAGTACTTACACAAACGGTCAAGGGTCTGCAGAAAGGGTACAGTCAGCTTGAGGAGCAAATCCATGGACTTTCTTCCCCCACGTCTATTTCCACCTCATCAGCATCCATGGAACCTCCTCCTGCATCAACTGTAGTAATGCTGCCACCAGAACCCCGGGTGCCGACCACAGAAAAGTTCTCAGGCAATCGCAGCAAGTTCAGGACATTTTATAATGCTTGTGAACTATACTTTTCATTAAAACCCCAGACCTTTTCTCTTGAGGCTACTAAGGTGGGGTATGTAATTTCCCTATCTCAAGGAGAGCCTCAGTCCTGGGCCCACCGTTTGCTGGAGCAGAGTAACCCTTGTCTGTCAAGTCTGTCTTCGTTCTTCAAAGCTATGGCTCAAGTATATGAGGATCCCTTGCAATCTGCCACAGCCGAGGAGGCCCTACATGCGCTCCATCAAGGAGCCGCTGAGGACTATGTAACTGACTTTAGACGCTGGAGCACGGATGTCAAATGGAATAATGCTGCCCTCTATTACCAGTTTTGTCTAGGTTTATCTGAACCTCTCAAAGATGAACTGGTCCCTGTAGGAGTACCTGATTCCTTGGAAGTATTAATTAACCTGACTATCCAGATTGATAGATGTTTGAGAGAACACAGGACTGAGAAATCGGCGGGACAATTCCAGCCTTCGGGAATGTTGCCACAAGTACCCAGTCTACTAGATTCAGCCCAGCTTGGCACACCCCACCCGTCTTTCTCCAGAGGAATGCCACTCCTGCCAACTGAATCACCTGTGTCTGTACTGTGGGAGAGGTGGCCATTATGTAAGGTCTTGTCCAGCCAAGGTTCGCAGATGTCTGACCTTCTCTTCTGCCAGCCAGCCCTCGTTGCCTCACAAGTCTTCTCACCTGGCTATTTAGATTTCACTTCAACTTCCAGAGAGAGTCATCCTAGTACCCGCTATTGTGGATTCAGGGGCTTGCAGCTGCTTTTATTGAGTTAACTTTTGCTCTACAACATATGGTTCCTCTGCAACCCAAGTCGCATGGACTTTCAATTCATCTGGCAGATGGGTCATGCATTAAATTAGGCCCTGTTACCAAGCAGACTGTTCCATTACCTGCCACCATTTTCGGGGATTCACAGAGAACTGCTAAGTCTGGATGCCATAGCTTCACCCTTGTTTCCTATCATTTTGGGTATGCCATGGCTCCAGGCGCACAATCCTTGCATTCATTGGGATTCAGGAAAGATTAAGTTCCTCTCTTCCTACTGCCAGCAACATTGCCTCTCCAAACCACCCACTAGTCCGTTTCCTCTACTGTGTATGGACTCTGATGTTGAGATTTGTTCTTCCATCCCTGCACCTTACCAAGACACTTGGGTGGATTAAATCAATCAATATATTAAAAAATATTATTTTAATGGCAGCATGTCACCTCTTCACTACACATTCTATTGTGTAGTTCCAGGTAATTTCTTTTTTACAGACTCTCACCGTATTCTATGGTACCTTTGGTGTCTTACATTGGTGTCACTAATTTATTCATTTTTCCCACTTTCACTTTCAGGTTTTCATCTTGGGCTTACTCTAGGTCCTCACATATTCATTTTTCCTTTCTTCATCACCTCCACCATTTAGCTCTGTTCTATGTTAGACCCCATCAATATCACTTCAAACACTATCTTGTTTTTGTTTTTGTTTTATTTTTCACCAGTTTCCTGGGCTCACCCCCATTACCTCAGTTCTGGTAAGGTGACCCCATCCAACACGTGCCATCTATCTTTCCACCTGGCCTGCTACCGGTCTTGTGCGTTACCTCAGCTCCCGGGGGGATGATTTCTCACCTCCATATGCCTTCTGCTATATACCTTCAACATTATTATTTACCTTCATGTAAACTATAGGTAAGAGTTGGTAGGACCATTGACACATGTTCCCTCCCTTCCTATTATAAACAATTACCATTGATTATTAACTCATTGTCTATCATAAGTACCCCAAATGTATAGCTGCTCCTGATGAGTGGAAACGATCCACGAAACGTGCCGAGCTTTTTACCATTGGATGCTATGCCAGATTAATCATGATTCTACCATGGGTTTGATTTGTTTAAATCATCAATCAAATTTTATTGGCTAATAGTGTATAGTTACGTTGGAGTGTACTGATGGTACACTATCAAATATATGCAACTATGCTACTGTACTATGAATTTTTTTTTGTGTTATGATTCTATCATGCCTTTTTATCGTGCTTATCATATATTGTTATACCATTAATGTTATCCACTGTACTGTCTCCTTCCATGCTGCCATTAAAATAATTTTTATTACTATATTGATTGATTTAATCTACCCAAGTGTCTTGTTTCATATAAAGTCCCAAACCCCCTCCTTTTGTATGTAATAATTAGGGATGGAGACCTGTGTACTGGATGGTCACGGGTCATATAAAGTCCCACTTCTATTTTATTCCTCTTTCAAGTTGATTAGGGATGGAAACAACACACTTGTCTATTTTTATTTTATCCCTTGGTTAATTGTTGTCATATCATTCCATGCAGCCAGTATAGGTTCATGCTATATTGGCATTATTCCTGTAGTTACCTATTTTCTAGTAAGGTTATTACCCCCAGGGGAGTGGGACCCCATCCACTTCCGGGAGCTGCACTCACCGTGGCTATCCTCCAATCCCCCGGCCGAACGATCATGGGGTTGGCGGCTCGGTCCCACTGTGCGTCGCCGCCATGCCCACACATTCAACGTCCGGCGTCATTAATGACGCCATATGCCCATGTGTTTGTTTTTTCCAACCGTGTACAGCAAGAGGGATGCTGGGTGCCTACATATTAGCGCTAGTCGCTCGGACGTGGCTGCTCTCTTCCCCCTAGCTGCGCACTCTTCAGCGTGACATTGGTGGACTCACTTGACGGTGTTGCAGGCTGCTCTCACCACCATTCCCTTTTGGGAATTTATTTTCTGTCTTCACTCCATTTTTGTTCCATCACATATGTCACCTCTTCCCTACACATTCTATTGTGTAGTTCCAGGTAATTTCTTTTTTACAGACTCTCACCCTATTCTATGGTACCTTTGGTGTCTTACATTGGTGTCACTAATTTATTCCTTTTTCCCACTTTCACTTTCAGGTTTTCATCTTGGGCTTACTCTAGGTCCTCACATATTCATTTTTCCTTTCTTCATCACCTCCACCATTTAGCTCTGTTCTATGTTAGACCCCATCAATATCACTTCAACCACTATCTTGTTTTTGTTTTTGTTTTATTTTTCACCAGTTTCCTGGGCTCACCCCCATTACCTCAGTTCTGGTAAGGTGACCCTCATCCAACACGTGCCATCTATCTTTCCACCTGGCCTGCTACCGGTCTTGTGCGTTACCTCAGCTCCCGGGGGAATGATTTCTCACCTCCATATGCCTTCTGCTATATACCTTCAACATTATTATTTACCTTCATGTAAACTATAGGTAAGAGTTGGTAGGACCATTGACACATGTTCCCTCTCTTCCTATTATAATCAATTACCATTGATTATTAACTCATTGTCTATCATAGGTACCCCAAATGTATAGCTGCTCCTGATGAGTGGAAACGATCCACGAAACGCTTCAAGCTTTTTACCATTGGATGCTATGCCAGATTAATCACGATTCTACCATGGGTTTGATTTGTTTAAATCATCAATCAAATTTTATTGGCTAATAGTGTATAGTTACGTTGGAGTGTACTGATGGTTCACTATCAAATATATGCAACTATGCTACTTTACTATGAATATTTTTGTGTTATGATTCTATCATGCCTTTTTATCATGCTTCTCATATATTGTTATACCATTAATGTTATCCACTGCTCTACCATTTGTCTTAGTAGACGCTTCTGAGACGGCAGTAGGGGCAGTCCTGTCCCAATGTCAAGGGGTCAAAGCCTTATTACACCCTGTGGCATTCTTTTCTCGCAAATTATCCCCGGCAGAGAAGAATTATAATGTGGGAGACCGAGAACTCTTGGCGATTAAAGCTGCCCTTGAAGAGTGGAGATACTTGCTGGAAGGGGCAGCTCACCCAATCTTGATAATTACTGACCACCGAAACCTGGAATACTTACGAGCTGCAAGACATCTGAAACCTCGGCAGGCCAGGTGGGCACTATTTTTCACTAGATTTGTCTTCCCCATCACCTACAGGCCGAGGTCGAAAAACACAAAGCTGGATGCATTGTCCCGCATGATCGGTGTGTCAGAAGAACCTGCTCCTCCAGACACCATTCTTTCCCCCGGAAATTTTCTCTTGCTGCAAGAAGATTTCTTGTCCCAGAATAAACAAGCCTCCTTTGGTATCTCGTCTTCTTCTGGGATGATGCTACAAGCAAGCGATGGCACAATGACAGAATCTTTGTACCTGAAAATGTGCGAGTTGCCGCCCTGGGTCTTTGCCACGACCATGCCCTTGCAGGGCATTTTGGAATCCGCAAGACATCCAAACTCTTACAACGTACCTTTTGGTGGCCCAGTTTAAAAGAGGACTGTAAGAGGGACATAGAGTCTTGTCCTACCTGTGACAAGAATAAAACTAGCAGGACCAAGTCCTGGGGTCTGCTGAAACCGTTGCCAATTCCAGATAGAACTTGGAAAATGCTTTCAATAGACTTCATTGTGAAACTTCCCCCTCCCAAAGGTCACTCTACCATCTTTGTGGTCATGGATCGTTTATCGAAGATGGCGCACTTCCTACCCATGAAGGGTACACCGTCAGCTTCAGAGACGGCACAGATTTTTAAAGAAATTGTGAGGCTGCATGGACTTCCTGTTAATATAGTGTCTGACCGCTGAGTTCAGTTCATGTCCAGATATTGGAGAGCCTTGTGTGAAGCTCTGAAGATCGAGTTGTCTTTTTCCTCAGCGTACCACCCACAGACCAATGGTCAAACTGAAAGGACCAACCAGATACTGGAACAGTATTTGCGCTGTTTCTCTTCCTTTTAGCAAGATGATTGGGTGGCACTATTACCATTAGCAGAGTTCGCATACAACTCAGAACATTGTGCCTTCAAGCAATGCCCCTTTTTTTGCCAACTACAGGTTTCACCCTTCATTCCTGACTACCATAGCCCCTGAATGTACCATTCTGGCAGTCCAAGATACAATGAATTTCTTCAGTTCTAACAACCAGCTGTTGCAAAAGACCATGGCCAAAGCACAGAAAGACTATAAAGTCTTTTGACAAGAAGAAACAGGGAGATCTGATCCTGGAACCTAGTGATCAGGTTTGGTTAGCTACAACTTATCTAAAATTTGCTTGTCCATCTAAAAAATTGGGCCCTAAATTTGTGTGTCCATTCGCAGTGAAGAAGAGAATTAACAATATGGCCAATGAATTGGCTTTACCAGATTCTTTTAAGATCCACCCAGTTTTTCATATTGCTCTTCTGAAACCTGCGTGTCCATACCCATTTCCTGAACGGAATAGTGCCCCCCTGAGCCTATAATGGTAAATAGTGAAGAAGAATATGAAGTAGAGGCGATCATGGACTGCAGAAAGAGACTGAATCAAATCCAGTACTTGGTTAAATGGAGGGGGTATGGACCTGAGGAGAACTCTTGGGAACCTTAGGGTAATATTCATTCACTTATCCAAACCTTTTGTCAGAATCATCCTGAAAAACTAGCCCAGTTGGGCATCAGGAGGCTACCCGTTGGAGGGGGGCAATGTCAGGATGCACATGCCAGCAGAAAAGTTTGTCCCCCTAAAAAACTCTAAAGCGCAGAAGAACATCTATTCCGTTTGCTCATAGGAATCGAGCATTGGCGCATAGAAGTGCGCTTGCACAAACTGGCGCGCAAACAGAAGTCGTCGCGCATCCCCGTGCACGTCAACGCTTGCGCGCACCTGTGCACATCTGCGTGCACCCGTGATTGATGCTGGCACCAAATAGCCTATTTAAACCCAGCTAGTGCCTGGCTCCAGTGTTGCTTCATCTTCAGCTCCTGTGTATCCTGTTACTCGTGAAACCTGTATCCTGATTCCTGTTACTACTGGGCTTGTCTTGACCATCCCTTGCACTCCACTTGCATTGACCTCGGCTTGTCCTGTGACCCTTCTTCTGCCTGCTCCCTTGGCTCCTGTTGTACCCATCTGGTTCCAGACCTGGCTTGTCTCCTGAGTGTCTTGCCATGTATGACCCACCTGCACCAGCTACCTACCTGTCAAGACCTTCCAGTATCTTCACCAGCCATCCAGGACATCCGCCCTGCTACCTGCAAGATTCCTTGGCACTCGTGTGACTCTGCACTTCAGTGTCTTCTGTTCACATTAACAGAGATTCCGTGTCAGAAGTGTAATAGGGCGTACACACGGTTGGACTTTGTTCGGACATTCCGACAACAAAATCCTAGGATTTTTTCCGACGGATGTTGGCTCAAACTTGTCTTGCATACACATGGTCACACAAAGTTGTCGGAAAATCCGATCGTTCTGAACGCGGTGACGTAAAACACGTACGTCGGGACTATAAACGGGGCAGTGGCCAATAGCTTTCATCTCCTTATTTAATCTGAGCATGCGTGGCACTTTGGCCATCGGATTTGTGTGTACACGATCGGAATTTCCGACAACGGATTTTGTTGTCGGAAAATTTTATCTCCTGCTCTCCAACTTTGTGTGTTGGAAAATCCGATGGAAAATGTCCGATGGAGCCCACACACGTTCGGAATTTCCGACAACACGCTCCGATCGGACATTTTCCTTCGGAAAATCCGACCGCATGTACGGGGCATAAGGGAGGCCTTCCTCTTCCAATCAGGCTCTACTACCAGGTACGTGATACATGAGGATAAACACTGCAGTTTTGGTTACTGAAGACCCTCGATTCCCTCTTGAAGACTGAGGAGAAGAATAAATTCAATACCTTTGCCATCTCCCAATCCTTTGTAACCAGATGTCCTTCCTCATTCTTTATTGGGCCAATATGGTCTGTCCTCCCTTTTTCACTGTTTACATATTTAAAGAATTTCTTGGGATTTTTTTTGCTCTCCTCTACTATGTGTCTTTCATGTTCTATCTTAGCCATCCTTATTGGACCCTTACATTTCTTGTTGTATTCTTTATAAAGTCTGAATGCTGATGATGATCTCTCAATCGTGTATTTTTTGAAGGCCTTCTCCTTTGCTTTTATATTCATTTTTACAATGGAGTTAAGCCATCCAGGACTTTTGTTCACTCTTTTAAATTTATTACCCAATGGGATGCGCTTAAAGGTGTCCTCTCCCACTCCAAAGACATGCTGGTAGGTTAATCAGATCTTGTCTACAAATTGGCCCTAGTATGTGTATATGTGTATGTGTTTGTAAGCGCGTTGGTACCCTGCAGGGTAAAGGACCGCGCTATATCAAGATGCACCTCAACTCAACTCAGTCAGTAGATTGTCAGTAAAAATTAAGAACAATGGTCTGGCAATTACTTGACTGAGTTCTCTAAGTACCTTTGGATGCAAGCCATCTGGCCCCGGTGATTTATTAATGTTAAGTTAAGTCTAATTTTAATTCTGTCCTCTGTTAACAACAACTGTTAACAACAACTGTTAACAACGGGGGGTGCTTCCTGTGATGTGTCATAAGGATAAACATTGTTGTTTTGGTTACTGAAGCCCCTGATTCCCTCATGAAGACTGAGGAGAAGCATAAATTCAATACCTTCCCCATTTCCCCATCGTTTGTAACCAGACGTCCTTCCTCATTCTTTATGGGTCCAATATGGTCTGTCCTTCCTTTTTTACTGTTTACATACTTAAAAAAATTCTTGGGATTCTTTGTTTTTTGCTCTCCTCCGCTATGTGTCTTCTGTGTTCTATCTTAGCCACCCTAATTGCACCCTTACATTTCTTATTGCATTCTTTATAAAGTCTGAATGGTGATGATGATCCCTCAACCTCGTATTTTTTGAAGGCCTTCTACTTTGCTTTTATATGCATTTTTACATTGGAGTTAAGCCATCCAGGACTTTTGTTTGCTCTTTTAAATTTATTACCCAATGGGATGCATTGGCTAATGCCCTTATTTAATATGCTCTTAAGGCAAACCCATCTCTCCCCCGTGTTCTTTGTTCCTAAGATTTTATCCCAATTTATGCCTTCTAGCAAGGTTCGTAGTTTAGGGAAGTTGGCTTTTTTGAAATTCAGTGTCAGTGCATTCCCCTTATGTTTCCTATTTGTGTGATTTATACTGAAGCCAATTGACCTGTGATCGCTGTTTCTTAAATTGCCCCGTATTTCCACATCTGTGATCAGGTCTGTATTGTTGGTAATCAGTAGATCCAGTAACGCTTTATTTCTAGTTGGTGCATCTACCATCTGAATCATGAAATTGTCCTGCAAGGCATTTAGGAACTGGTGAGCCTTAGACGAATGCTTGGTTCACTCTGAACCAGTCTATGTCTGGATAATTAAAATCCCCCATTATGATAACACTTCCCATCCTTGCTTCTAATCCAACTTGTGATAGGAGATCTGTCTCCCCTTCCTCCCTCCAGTTAGGGGACCTATATCATACTCCCAGTACTATTTTCCCCTTAGCTTCATCCTTTTGGAGCTCTACCCATAAGGATTCCACCTCCTCCCTAGCTCCCTTAGTGATGTCATTTCTCACATTCACTATCACATTATTCTTGATATATAGGCATACCCCTCCCCCTTTTTACCCTCTCTATCCCTGCGATAAAGAGTATACCTTTGAATGGTTGCCAGCTAATCATGGGAGCTGTTGAACCAGGTCTCTGAAATTCCCACAAAATCCAAATCCTCCTTGTACAACAGTATCTCTAGTTCACCCATCTTGTCCGCCAGGCTCCTGGCATTGGTGAACATGCCACATAGTTTAGACTGGTCGCATACTATCCTCTTATTGGCTGTTCCGAGATTGCAACTAGGACTTGTTACTATACTTACCTTGGGTTTATGTGCTTTAGTCAAGAGCTTTAGAAAGCTCTATTTGTGGGAAAAAAAAGAACGTCAATTATATTTGGTAGCCACGTTGCACGACTGTGCAATTGTCAGTTAAAGCGATGCAGTGCCGAATCGCAAAAAGTGCTCTGGTCTTTGGCCAGCGAAATGGTCCGGGGCTTAATTGGTTTATACCTTGGACTGCCTGCTTTCCAAAAAGGGGTCATTAGGGAAGTAACTGTACTGCCTTAGCATTTTAGGGCCTCAAGAAAGTGAGATAGGCAGTCAGTACATCAGGATTGATCAATTTTCAAATATATATACCATAGTATCACATACCTGGTGAAGACTGGAATGTTGTGGAGGCCTCTCTTGCACCTCCAGCCTAACATTCCTGAAGGTGGGGACAGAGAGTGTAAAGGCAAGGAGTGGCACAAGTGCTGTAGAAGCTGGCTGGTGATGTCCACTCTGTAGTTGGGTAGAGCTAGTAGTCACAGTCCACAGAACAGGATGCAAGAGCAGTTTGGCACCAGAGCGTGGGACAGAAGCAGAACCAGGAGATGAGCAGCAGTCAGTGGCAACCGGGCAGTGAAATAACGAATCAGCAGACAAAGGAAGTCCAGAAAATAGACAAGGGTCGGTAACAGCCGGGCAATGCGGTGCAAGTCAGCAACACAAGTAAACAGGAACAGCAGATCAGGTCTTGGGAAATCAGGAACAAGCTAAAGACCACCTAGCAATTGTTGACAGTGATAAAGCAGTTAAAAAATAGGCCTCTGGGCACCAAGTGCTAATTGGTATGTGCACTTGTGCACGCACACGTTTATGGTGGCACAGTGGTGTAGTGGATAGCACTCTCACCTAGCAGTAAAAAGGGTTGCTGGTTTGAATCCCAACCAAGACACTACCTGCCTGGAGTTTGCATGTTCTCCCTGTGCCTGCGTGGGTTTCCTCTGGGTACTCCAGTTTCCTCCCACACTCCAAAGACATGCTGGTAGGTTAGTTGGCTTTTGTCCAAAATTAGCCCTAGTATATAAATGTGAGTTGGGGACTTTGGATTGTGGGCTCCTTGAGGGTAGGGACCGATGTGAGTGTGCGATGTATGTGCAAATTGACGGTGCTATATGGGTACCTTAAATAAAATAATATAATAGATGAGCATCTTAATGAGATGCAATGTACAGGGACAGGGATAATTGTAGACACGCACACTCACTCAGGTTGAACTGGATGGACTGGTGTCTTTATTCAACCTTACTAACTATGTATGAATTGGCACATGCTCTCAAATACTGGCACTGCAGAAATGACAATGGTCTTTCGCTTATAAATAAATGTGCAGGAGCATGAGCATGTATCCACACTGGCCTTTTGGTTGTAGAGATCTGGTTTACCTTACACATAGTTTGTAGACTCTATACCTTGCACACAGACTAAATACCGTACATTGATTTGGGTTATATTTCCAAATGATTACATGATACAGGGGCCAATTACAGTAGGCATGTACCATGTGATAGCTGTAGCCAATCACAGCTATCACAATAGTACACAATGGCAAATAAATTGATGCAATTCATAAAAATGATTGCTTATAACAGTGATCAGATCATAAAATTATCACTGTAATAAGCAATCATAGTGGGAAAAAAAATGCTGAGAGCAGTACAGTGCCATGGTGACACACTGCTGCTTTGGTTTGGTGGAAGCATGTAAAAAAAAACAATGTAAAAAAAAAGATAGTAAAGAATATAAAAAAAATAAAATATATATAGATAGATAGATATAGATACACATATATATCTATATAAATATACTATATTACCAAAAATATTGGGACACCTGCCTTTACACACACATGAACTTTAATGGAATCCTAGTCTTAGTCCAATATTTTGGTTCAATATTGAGTTGGTCCACTCTTTGCAGCTATACAGTAACAGCTTCAACTCTTTTGGGAAGGCTGTCCACAAGGTTTAGGAGTGTGTCTATGGGAATGTTTGACCATTCTTCCAAAAATGCATTTGTGAGGTCAGGCACTGGTGTGGACGAGAAGACCTCTCCACTCTAATTCATCCCAAAGGTGTTCTATCTGGTTGGGGTCAGGACCAGTCAAGTTCCTCCACCCCAAACTCGCTCATCCAGTTCTTTATGCACCTTACTTTGTGCAAGAAAAAAAAACAGAGTTGATTAAATACCACCAAAAAAAAGCTTTATCTGTCTAAAAAAATAACAATTTAATTTGTGTACAGTGTTGCATGACTGAGTATCTGTCCTTCAAAATGTGACAGTGCTGAAATCTGAAAATTTGCCTGGGTAGGAAGGAGGTGAAAGCGTCCAGTATTGAGGTGATTAATAATGGGCTTTTTAAAATGAGTGTGAATTTATTTTTTTCATGAATAGGTATTCAGAAGTACTATCTGTTTATGTTAAAGGAGGCTTTCACATTCCAGTAAGTTGCCCCCCATCCCAGATCCCCATAACCACCATTCCAGGGATGTGGGGAAGAGACCCTTGTCCTTATCCAGTAGATATTTGGCCAGTGACCTGGTATGGTGCAGGAGGTGGGGTTCTGGTGTGATTTTGGATGGACTCTTAATTCATTCTTGTTTTATGCATGGGGTTCCCCCTTAAAATTCATACCAGACCTGAAGGGTCTGATATTGAATTTGAGATCCCACAGTTTTTTTTTGTAAAGTATAAGGGCCAGGTATGCATTTTTAGAGGCATTTTTTTCCCTGGGGCTCAACCTCATTTTTTTTCTAACTTTATCACCTTATTGATTATAACTATAAGTGCATAAAGAGTAGTACCTTTTGAAGGGATAACATGCAAGTAATAGACAATATATTGTATCCTACGTTTGTTATATAGACTTGGATGTTTAAGGTTACATAAAGTGCTGGTACAAAACACTGACATAGGTCCTAATTTATAAAAAATAGATCAAAAAGTTTTACACCAATAGAGAGAGTTATATAAAAATCAAACAAAAGAAACATTAGCTAGGAAGAAAAAATGATGATATTATTATTATTATTATTATTATTATTATTATTCAGAATTTATATAGCACCAACAGTTTGCGCAGTGCTTTACAACAAGAGGGCAGACAGGACAATTACAATAAAATTCAATACAGGAGGAATCAGAGAGCCCTGACCGCTAGAACTTGCAATCTAGAAGGGAGTGTCAATGTCAAGTGATACAAAAGGTAATAGCTATGGGGGATGAGAAACAAAAGTATGGTTGTTAGGTGGAAGCAGGATAGGCTTTAAAAAAAAAGGTTTTTCAGAGATGCCCTACAGTTAATTACATTCAGGGCCGCTGTTAGAAATCACTGGGCCCCATACAGCATACCGAACGGGCCCCCCAGTGCAAAAATTTTAAAATGAAAATCCCCCTCCTAGCACAAATCTCCCTCACCACAAAAAATCACCCACCTAGCACATATTCTCTTTCTTCTCAAGCTTTCTATCCTAGCACAAATCTTCTCTCCCAAATCCCCCCTAATCCTTCCTATTAATCCAAATTCCCCCACCCCCTCCTGGCACAAAATCTCCCCTCCCAGCACAAATCTTCTTTCTTCAATGCCCCTCCTAGGACAAATTTCCACAAATCCCTCCTCCTAGCACAACCCCCTCTAAATTACCCTTCCCAGAACAAATTCTTCCTCCCTACTCAAAATCCCCAGCACTAACCCCCCCACCCCCCTCCTAGCACAAACATTCCCTCTCCTTGCACAGATACCCCTCTCCTGGTTTAATCACTCTGTAACCCCCTCAAACCCTCCTCATAGCACATATCCCCCTCCCCAAATCCCCATTACAGATTGCTGCCCATCCACCTCCCTCAACTTACAGGGGGGAGCCACTAACAGCCAGGAGGAGGTGCACTATATTCTGCTCTCCCATCAGAATAGCGCTGGTCTTTACAGTACATGACACCAGATAGCTCTTACTGTAGATCGCATGCTGGAGGGGAAGGAAGCATTGAAGGAAGACTGGAGAGTGCTGGCCTGGGTTCAGTCTGGCCTGCCAGAAAATGCAGCCTGTCATAGTACCACATCCTGGGGACATAGATGTCATCTGCTGCTCTGCGAATCCTGGACTTTCTGGCGCTCCCTTACATATGTGCTCCTCAGGCCACCAATTAGGATCTTCAAATATGTGATGTCTGGCATGGGGATCACCTGCTTCACAATTTCCAACAATTGATCCAGCGCTGCCTTCCTCTTTGTTTGGTTACTGTAATGTGGGTGGTTGATCTCCCACAGACAGGGCAGCTCCCTGAACATATATGTTAGTGTCCTTCGCGCTACTGTGAGATGTAAGGAGTGCGGTGACAATCACAAACAATATTAAATATTAGTGACAATACTAAAGATAATTAATAAGGGTGAACTAACTGTGATGATATCAAAAGTAGACTGCAGCAAAATCAAAAAGTGTACACATTACACTCTAAAAACCGTGAAATTAAATATAAGAGATTCCGCGCATCAAATCTATCACATAAAAACTTCCATAAATAAATACTTGTGCGTGTGTGTATAAAACAATGTGAATCACACCCAAAAGGTCCAAGTGAATAAATAACTGTAAGATAAATAAAGGTAATAAAGTTCATAAATATTGTGTTGCATCCACTGGGGTCAGACACATGTGGAGGTTATGGTGGTCTTCATATAGAGAAACTGCCGGTCTAAGCAGGCTCTCAGAACTCTCACCTTAATAATAGTAAATTCGGGCGTCAATAAATATCTTTGCTCGATGTTATGCGTTGTAGCGTGCTGATGTAGTGATGGCCGAATTACCTTCTATGTCTGGCAGTTTCCTGTGGGAAAAGAAAGGGTTTTCCCACCCAGGCGGTACCAGCCCGGTGGGATAAAGACCGGGGGAGGAGAGAAAAATAGCCTCCAATAGTGTAGTATCTTTGGTTAAAAGTATTTTATTAAAGTTAAAAGGTGGTCTCTTACATTTACAACTAGGTAAAACAGCTTAAAACAAAAGGAGCGGTGTCTGAGGTGCCTCCTTACGTGACTTCCGGTTTCGTCTGCTCTCTGCCGCGCCCTACGCATTACGTCACCGCTCGTGACTTCATCTGGGGAACCGGATTGGCCCGAGAGGAATGCTATTTATGTTATGTAAACGGAAACAATGTCGTGGCCATTTTTGTTGTGGTTTCCATCTCTATACTTTATTGCGGCCATCTTAGAGGTGGCACTTACCGCGGACCGCGGCCATTTTTCTGAAGGATCAAGTTAAAATAGGTGTACACTTGTGCATGATCACAGTTAATATTGTAATATTATTTTAAAGTCCATTTGTGTTATTCAATCCATAATAGTCAAAAGGCTGCTTGTAAATTTCCATTCTTAACCTATGCTTATTGTGGTAACTAAGATGTTATCATGGCCATTTTCTTGTGGTTGATCAATACATATATACATGTTGCCATCTCAATGGTTGTTGACCTCCATGGACGGCGGCCATTTTTAGGTGGATAAATTGTATGTAATATGGTGTATTGCTGTACGCAATGGAATAAATCCAAATTAGTTTATTTGTGACTACATGACAGGGTGCTATGATGAGCATTAGATTATTAAAAATGATCGCATTTTGTGTTGGGCACGTCAATCATATACCGAAGTACCTAAGGAGGTGCCTCTTCCATTACAATGTAATTAGTATATCCAGCATATAAAACCTATTAAATAATCAATATAGTAAATGTATATATCACCTTTAGTGGAATGAGATAAACACTTCCATAAATCCAATAATATAGTCTATATAGTCCATAAATTTTAAAATTATTACAGATTGCTAAAAAATATAAAAAATTACATAAAAAACAGTTTAAGTCGAATTCCACATTCATACCTCTGGGAGATAATGTGCGCAAAGTATGTATCCAATATGATTCGTTTTGACTAATACTTCTGATTTTGTGGCTACCTCTCCATGAACTTTTAAATCTTTCTATCCCCCAAAATTGGAGGTGTGTAGGATCCTGATTATGTAGTGCTGCGAAATGTTTGGATACGTTATGTTTAGGGTTACCCTTTTTGATATTTTGGATATGTTCCTTGACCCTAACTTTGAGGGCTCTCTTGGTGCGTCCTACATATTGTAGTTTACAACTACATTGGAGTACATATACGACCCCCTCTGTATGGCATCCTATAAAATCCCTAATTTTATATGTTTCTTTTGTAGTAGTGGCTGTGAAATCCATTCTTTTACCCTGAAATTTCTAGGCATGTTTACATGCATAGCAATTTCTACATGGATAGAATCCTTTTCCCAAGAAAAAGGAATAAGGTGCTTGTTGTGGAGGCTCTATCACTGATTTTACTATCATATCTGTGATGGTCAGTGCCTTTTTGTATATGATATTAGGCGATTCTGGTAGTATTTTGCTAAGATCTTTATCGTTTTTAAAAAAATGCCAATGTCGTTGAATAATTTTGGATATTTGTTTGTGTTGTATACTATAGTCAAAAATCAGACTAGGTGTTTCCTGTGGGAGCATTTGCTTTGAATGTGTTTCCAGCATTTTGGTCCTTTCCATACTATTTACTTCTTCAATTTGTTTATTGATCCATGTTTGTTTATATCCCTTTTCTCTAGGGGGGGCGTGGTTTGGCTATGCAGCAGTGAGGACGCGTCTCTTTCGTGCTCCGGCGCCGACACATTATTTTCAGCACTTATCCTGTTCCGATCGCTCCCACTCGCCCTAAAAAGATGCGGAAGAGATCGGGGAAGACCCTGCCTAAAAAAGGATCTGCCGTGGGATCGATTAAACGATTCCTGGCCACGGAACCAGACGATCCGGAAGACATGGACGGCCTAGGCCGCTCTCCAGGAGGCACAAGCTCCGGTACAGGCTCCGCCCACCGACGCAGGCCCGAACACAGACACCGCTCTCCAGTGTCCTCGGCCGGCTCAGAGGGAGAGGAAGGCTCCTCCAGGCGATCGGGAGTAGAGGCACTGGTAAGCGACCTACCAACTAAAGCGGAGCTTGCCTCCATGTTACTAGGCCTGGAATGTGCCATTAAGAAGGAGGTGTCTGCAGTCCGAGCTGACCTCTCACATGTCTTAGAAAGAGTGGAGGAGACGGAGCAGCGCCTTGATCGCCACACGGTGGCCATTAGACACTTACAATCCTCAACACGTGCACTCACTATAGCACATAGAATGGCGTTATACAAAATTGAGGACCAGGAAAATCGCAACAGGAGGAATAATATTCGGATCAGAGGCCTGCCGGAGGCTACTGGGGACGATGATCTTCTCCCCTCCGTCCGGGGCATTTTTAATGGCCTACTGGGCCAGGCTGCAGATTACCCTTTTAAAATTGATAGAGTGCACAGAGCCCTTCGCCCCCGGAACCTCTCTTCAGATGTCCCCCGTGATGTCATTTGCAGGATCCACTACTATGAGGAAAAAGAGCTCATCATGAAAAAAGCCAGAGATGCTGCATCACTGGATTTTGATGGTGCCGTGTTATCATTTTTCCCAGATCTTGCTAGGGAAACCCTGGAATGGCGTAGAGCCCTGCACCCCTTGACGGAGAAATTGCGAGCAGCCTCGATCAAATACAGATGGGGGTTCCCGGCCGCACTGATTGCTAACAGAGATGGTAAAACCGTGATTCTTCGATTTCCAGAAGAGCTAGATAAATTCCGCATGGATGTCAACATCTCCCCGCCAGAACTCCCCGGATGGCAAGATCACATCCCTACTCTGCCTGCAACAGCGGAATCAGGTTGGCGAAAGGTTGAGCGCAAAAATCGCTCTCCCACCT
This sequence comes from Lithobates clamitans, assembly GCA_037952925.1. Lineage (NCBI taxonomy): Eukaryota > Metazoa > Chordata > Amphibia > Anura > Ranidae > Lithobates > Lithobates clamitans. The sequence continues at coordinate 10,605,288 of JBBGZY010000143.1, read as the reverse complement.
CCGGAGGATCCACCGAACTGGGTTAAGACTGTGAGTTATATGGCCCGCGCCCTTTGCCCCTTGTTTTTGTTTTTGCTGACAGAGCAAAAATGCATCTGCCTCCTAATGGGTCTTAATCTGGTAACAACACAGTTGTGAATGATTACTGAATAGGCCGTTAGCCTCGACATATTTATGTTAGACTATAATTTTGTCTACTTGGCTCCCGTTTTTTGTCTTTCTTTTATATGTTCCTTTTTTGGTCATAAGGATATTATATTCACAACCCAAAGTTATACCTGCTAAGCCCCAGACATCTAGACATTTGATCGTAAGTGATAAGATCAATGCAGAGTAGACGCATCATAAGTGCCTTTTATATTTGTAATTAATAACTTGTGAAGTCTTGGTGTTGGCGCCGGAGCAACCAGACGACGCCCACACCAATTTTGGTGACCGTGCTCATATGCACGGAGTACCCCACTTCCCTGCTCAAGGGGCGCCATGCCGGCTGGAGACCCTATTCCCTAGCTCATATCTGGGCAACGGGGATGGGGGCGTCCTGCCGCTGGTATGCCCCACCACGCACCGCAGTTTAATGCGTGCACATTTTGACCATCCCCCTAACTGGTCTAATTTCTACCCAGTAATGGATATTGTTTGTTCTTTTTTCCTTCTCATTCCTTTGACCTTTCCCTTTTCTCTCACCCCTCCCCACCCTCCCCATCCCCTTCTCAAACCTCTTGTACCCACCTCAGGTCTGGCTCCCCAGGATATAGTGAATGTGTGCTCCCCCTGTTGGTCTCCATGGCTAAGGTAAATCTTATCTCTTTTAATGTTCGAGGGCTATACGCCCCAGGGAAGAGGAACAACTTATACAGGTAGCTGGGTTGCCTGTGGGGAGACATTGTTTTCTTGCAGGAGACTCACCTCACTCACTCCACACGGGTAAAACTCTCCTCACAGCAGTACCCAATGTGGTACTACAGCCTATCGGATGTACATAAAGCTAAAGGTGTGGCCATCGGATTCCGTAGGGGGACCCCATTCACAATAGAATCCATGTTAAGTGATCCACTCGGACGTTTTCTGTTCATTAGAGGCAACCTGGGTAGTATGACTTGTACACTTGCTACTATATACGCACCTAACCGAGATCAAGCAGGCTTTATTGCCTCCACTCTCAATAAACTCAGGGATTTCGCACGCGGGTGTGTCCTCCTAGCTGGAGATTTTAACATCCCACTAGAACCTGCCATAGACACGTCTAGAGGCAAGACTAATATACCTCATAAACGTTTACGATTTATTCGCAAACGAATGCACGAATCCCAGCTGGTTGACATATGGAGAATTATGCACCCGCGTGCGAAGGACTATACCCATTTTTCGCAGGTTCACCACACCTACTCCAGGATAGATTTTTTCCTAATAGATCACCACCAGCTTTCTCTCGCTACTAATACGCATATCGAATCATCCCCTCTGTCAGACCACGCCCCAATCACACTGACCATTAAAATTCCCTCCATACCACACAGATCTACCAACTGGAAACTCAAGGAACATCTCCTAGAAGAGGAAATAGATAGAAAACAAATAGGTGAGAATTTATCCCTCTACTTTGCTGAAAACAAACTCCCCGAAAGCTCATCAGGAATCATTTGGGAAGCACACAAGGCCCATATTAGAGGAAAACTCATTGAACTAGGGTCTAGAAAAAAGAAGGAACGGATATTTCAACAATCCAAGCTACTAGAGGAGATTAGGGACCTCGAACAATCTCATAAAGCGAACCAATCGCAGGCGGTATTTTACAACTTAACTCTGAAAAGAGAAGAGTTAAAGTCTCTTTTTCATAATGAACAAAAACAACAAGCCCGTATTGTGGCTCAACGTTTCTATGAATGGGATAATAAACCTAGCAGACTATTGGCACGCTCACTTCAACAAAAGAAAACAGCCACCTTCATAGCTAAAATTAAAAACACTACAGATGACCTGGTACATGACACACCATCAATAGCTAAAGAGTTTCGGGAATTCTACCAACACTTATACCGCGTCCAACACTCAGTAGCAGACCGTGATACTAAAACCAAACTTATAAAAGAATATCTGGCCCAAGCTAACCTCCCCAGACTATCACCCAAGGTACTAGACGCCCTGGATGGGGAGCTCACCATAGCGGAGTTGCGCATAGCATTAAAAGCCATGGCAAATGGTAAATCACCGGGCCCGGACGGTTTCACGGTAGCATACTACCGTACCTTCGCGGATACTCTACTCCCACATTTAACTTCTTATGCTAACGCGGTTTCGGATGGTGAGATCCTCAGGCCTGAAACTACCCACGCGCACATTACTATTATCCCCAAACCTGGCAAAGATCCTAGCATATGCGGCAGTTATCGTCCCATTTCACTGTTGAACATCAACGTAAAAATCTATGCTAAAGCTATAGCGAACAGACTCCTTCCCCTGATACCGCAGTGGGTCTCCCCTGACCAGACTGGGTTCATCCCTGGAAGGGAAGCAAGGGATAATGCCCTTCGTACTATATCTTTAATAACACACACCAGGGGGTCGTCCCAGTCCACCCTCCTATTATCAACAGATGCTGAAAAAGCGTTTGACAGGGTGGATTGGGACTTCCTTATGGCTACACTGACCCATCTAGGTATTAAGGCTCCCTTGCTGACACAAATAAAGGCCCTGTATGGTTTCCCTACGGCTCAATTGAGAGTGAACGGCACCCTTAGTGCTCCTTTTACCCTGTATAATGGCACTCGTCAGGGCTGTCCCCTCTCACCTATTTTATTCGCCCTATCCCTTGAACCCTTTCTGTCGACTGTGAGACATAATCCATCTATACATGGGATTACAGTAGGCCCAACCGAACACAAATATGCCGCATACGCGGACGATATCTTATTTTATGTGCAGCAACCCCTGATATCGCTCCCTAACCTTCTGTCAGAACTTGAAAAATACGGTCGCATCTCCAACTTTAAAATTAATATGTCCAAATCAGAAATCCTAAACATATTCACTCCCTCACAGACCGCTTCCCAACTGAAAAGTTCCTTTCCCTTTAGCACAAACTTTTTGCCTCTATTAAACGTGATCAAAACTGACTTACAGAAATGGACCCAGATGGCACATTCTTGGTTGGGGAGGATAGGGGTCATCAAGATGAATATACTACCCAGGTTGCTATTTCTATTTCAAATGATCCCATTTGGAATACCAGTAGGTTTCTTTACAATATTAAAATCGCTAATTGGCAAATACATATGGAACAGAAAGCGTCCCAGGATTGCAAGGTCCATACTCTATAGATCTAAACGGGAAGGAGGCTTCGCCTTACCAGACTTTAAAAAATATTTCATGGCGACCATACTGACTAGAATCTTAGATTGGAAATTCCACAAAAAAAACAAGCTTTGGGTTGATCTAGAAACAGAACTAAGCGGCTCCGATCTCTTTACACAACTATGGGTACCACAGAAATTCAGAGTCTTATCATCCAAGACCTCTCCGCTTACTCACTCCACCCTTATGGTATGGGACTCTATCTGTAAAACAAACAACTGGCTATACAACTCGCCCCTTATGTCACTAACCGGCCACAACTATTTCCCACCGGGGAACCTCGGCCTCAGGGCCCACCCGTGGTCTCTGGGGACGCTGAAACATTTACACCAGGTCACTACCTCGAAGGGAGTTTTGCCCCTGAACACAATCTTACAAGGTTCGATGGCTACACCTATGGAGCACTGGAGATATAGACAACTTGCGGCCTTTATTCAATCTCTTCCTAAACCCATTAGATCTATCAATGACCTTACACCCATTGAGTCAACTTTAGCCGAGTCACAACTGGTAGAAAAAACAGTTTCCCACTTCTACCAAATAATGCAAACGGTAACCCCTGCAGGAGACCCGGCTTTCCTACACAACTGGGAAACGGAACTTCAAAAAAAGCTGTCCCCAACACAAAAAACCAATATTCTCATAATGTCTCATATCACCTCCTCAGCCACTAAAACTGCCGAAGTGAACTACAAGCTGAAAACCAGATGGCACTACACGCCAGCCCTTCTTCATAAATATTTTCCACGTCTCTCCTTTGTGCTGGCGGGGATGTGGGGAACGTGCAACACATGCCCACATCTGGTGGTTTTGCCCTCTGATACGACCGTTTTGGTTGTCTATACTTCACTGGATTAAAGTGATTCAAGGAGATGAGGTCCCCAATGACCCGTTTGTGGTACTGTTACACTGTACAGGCAGGCCAGTAGGAGCATATAAGAAATCCATAACTCCTCACCTTCTCAATGCTGCCAAAGCATTGATTCCCAGACTATGGAAACAAAAAAATATACCCACGTTACGCCAATGGCTAATGGAAGTTGATCGCACATATTACATGGAAGACCTTACCCTCTCGCTCAGGAACAAATCTGATTATGTAACAAAAATATGGTCCTGCTGGTTTGCCTTTAAATACACAACAGCCTTTGCGGAAATTATGTCAAAGCCTGAGTAAAATGTTTTAGATGATGAATATTGTACACAGGAGTCCGGACCTGAGGAAACCCCACACCCCCCTACTCCCCCACCTTTTCCCTCTACCTCCCTCCACCTTCATCACTCTTTCTTCTTCTACTTTCCCTATTTGTTTTCTCCGTTATCTATTCATGGTTAAGTTTTTGATCTTTAATGGTACAACACCGTTATATGGTTGTGAGATAGCCGGGACATCAATGTCCAGGCTGTCCCATAGCAAGGAGGACGATCCTATCATTGAAAAATAGCGAAAAAACCTGATTACCTTGGGCAATGATGTTGGATATAGAAACTTGTTTACCTATGTTAAGCAGGAATTGGCCCCTTTCTTGCCGGAGGGTATACGACATATTATGTACACGCATCTGTGTAACTCATACATCCCATATATCAATCATATCCTTGTTATGTGATATATACCATTTATTGTACCATTTTTTTTTATTTGCCTGTAACTTTGCAATATTGTTATTTCCTTCTTTCTTAAATAAAAAAAATAATTAAAAAAAAAAAATATCCCTTTTATCTAAATCTGGATCCAATTAGTTTGGCCTGTTCCATATAATCCTCTTCTTTTGTGCAATTCATTTTAATTCGGACAAATTGTCCCTTCCGTATATTGTACAGCCATGATTTGTGGTGGCAGCTGTCAATAGGGAGGTAGCTGTTGGCATCCACATTTTTGAAGAAGGTTTTGGTAACTACTTTATCTCCTTCCAAGCTTATTTTTAAGTCAAGGAATGCAACTTTTTTTTTTTATCAATATTCCATGACAGATGAATGTTTTTTTCATTTGTATTCAGTTTCTTTAAAAACTGTTCAAGTGCTTCTCTCTTGCCATTCCAGACTATAATTACATCGTCGATGTACCTTTTGTATAGGGTAAGTTCTGCTGGGGTGTCTTCATAGATGGATTGGTCTTCCCACTGGGCCATAAATGCATTGGCCACGCTTGGTGCAAACTTGGCACCCATTGCAATGCCAATGGCTTGTTTGTAGTACACTTGGTCGTGCCAGAAATAATTGCACTTTAAACAGACATCTAAGCATTTTATAAGATATTTCCACTGTTTACAAACAAGATTACTATAATTTCTGAGAAGCCATTTGGTTGCTGAGCATGCATCGTGATGTTGTACTATAGTATATAGCAAACTGAGGTCTGCCGTGGCTAGTATTGTTCTTCCTTCTAATACTGGTAATGTGTTTAAAAGTTGTAACACATGCTTCATGTCTTGCAAATAGGCTGGGGTCTGTTGTACTGCTGGTTGAATAAACTGGTCCAGATATTGTCCTACTCGAGATGTAAGGGAATCGATCCCATTCACAATTGGTCTACCCGGTGGATTTTCTAGTGATTTGTGAATCACTAGATATTTAGATTATTTCTTATTCAATATTTCTTTTTTCATTCCCAACTGGATTAGTTGTTCTAACTCTTTTTTATACTTATTTGTTTTATTTTGTAAAAGTCTAATGTATGTTTTATCCTCTTGTAATTGTCTCTGTAGTTCATCCAGATATTGTTCCCTTGATTGTATCACAGTTGCTCCTCCTTTGTCAGCTGGACGAATTATAATATCTTTTCTTTCTTTTAAAGATTTGATGCCCTTCTTGATATGTATGGGGTCCGATACTTTCTTGACTTCCAAATATTCCAGATCTTTTAGTACCAATTTTTTAAACACTTCTATGTGTTGGTTATCTGAAACCTGAGGGTTAAAAATTGAATTGTTCCGTAGTGAGCTGTGTCTTATTGTTGGAGAGGTATTTCTCATTGTGTTAGTCGTTTTGTAGGGATTCGATAAAGAATATTTCTTCACATTTACTTTTCTCACATATTTGAGTATTCCTATATTGGTATTGAATTTGTTCAAGTTGTTTACTGGAGTGTATTTCAATCCTTTATCTAAAACCGAGAGTTCTTCAGATGAGATAGGACGTCCACTAAGGTTAACCACTACTTCCTACTATTCTCTTTTGCGCTTGGATTCTCTTTCCCGCTCTCTGTCCTCTCTTCGCTCTGGACTGTTTCTTGTTCTCTCTTCTTGTGTTCTTCTTCTGGGTGAGTGGTAAGGATCCTGTTGTTGTCTTCTTGGGGAATAGTCCCTTCTCTCTCTCTCTAAAAAATGTCGCTGTTGATTGTAGTCGTAATCATTTTGATGTTGTCTAGAGTCATAGTAGTGTTGTTCTTGGTAATTCCTCAGGAGTTCAAACCTGTTATAGGTTGGTATCGGAGCTCTTTCTGGTTCTCTATACATCTCTTGACCATATGTAGGTTTGTTGTATTCTCTTTGATTTCTCTCATTGTTTGCTCGATGGTTGTATGGTTTCTTAAAAGGTTTTTTGAAAGGTTTCTTCCATTGTTGTTTGGGAGTACGTGGAATATAGTTGTTGTAATGTCGCTGTTCTTGTTGTGGTGTTCTGGCTTCCTGTTGTTGTGTTCTAGTAGCATAGTATACTTCTCTATCGTCCCATCTTGGGGGATTATTGACATAAGCTGTAGTTGGATCTTGTATTCTCACTTCTCTTTCTGGTGTGGAATACGTTGAATTCGGTGGAATTTGATCTGTTTTCTTCTGCCATTTAAAGACCTGTTCCGTTTTGTAATCTTCTATATCTCGATGGTATTTTTTCATCTTGTGTTGTTGTACCTCAAAATGATGGTTTACTAGACAAAGAATCGCCTCGGACGCCGCTCCTTTTGTTTTAAGCTGTTTTACCTAGTTGTAAATGTAAGAGACCACCTTTTAACTTTAATAAAATACTTTTAACCGAAGATACTACACTGTTGGAGGCTATTTCTCTCTCCTCTTCCGGTCTTTATCCCACCGGGCCGGTACAGCCTGGATACGAAAACCCTTTCTTCTCCCACAGGCAACTGCCAGACATAGAAGGTAATTCGGCCATCACTACATCAGCACGCTACAATGCATAACATCAAGCAAAGATATTTATTGATGCCCGAATTTACTATTATTAAGGTGAGAGTTCTGAGAGCCTGCTTAGACCGGCAGTTTCTCTATATGAAGACCACCATAATCTCCACATGTGTCTGACCCCAGTGGATGAAACACAATATTTATGAACTTTATTACCTTTATTTATCTTACAGTTATTTATTCACTTGGACCTTTTGGGTGTGATTCACATTGTTTTATACACACACGCACAAGTATTTATTTATGGAAGTTTTTATGTGATAGATTTGATGCGCGGAATCTCTTATATTTAATTTCACAGCTCCCTGAACATGTCAATGAATATTGCCATGAAGTCATTATCTTGTAAGATATCCATTTTCACTGCAAGAAACAACACAAGACAAACCCTAATGTCAGGCCAAACTCTACTAATCTTGTTACAATATAGGCCTCAATGTAGAAGCAGTATAGGCACAAGCATGTCTCTTACCTTAGTTCTTACGATCGATGCCTCCAATGCTCCTTCCTCCGCTCACGGATCGTACGTAATACGCACATGTGTTACGCTTTATACACACTGCGCATGCGTGTAACTCCACCCACCCCTGATGTTCTTTCTAGTCTATTCCCCGCCCCTTTTCGTTCTGCGCAGTTGGGGAATAGCACATGGCGGAGACACAGCAGGTGCGTGCTAATTACAGGAACGAGGAGGAGGAGGAAGAAAGCCCGGATCCGGACACGTCCCGATCCAGAAGGAGAAGATTTAAGGCCACAAATATGTCCTTTGGGGAGATGTTGGAGATGGTGGACATCCTGAAGAAGGCCGACTATGATGGAAAGTATGGACCTTACCACAACCCCAATATCAGAAAGGCCAAGATCATTGCGAAAGTGGTCAAAAGTCTGCACCGGAATTTCGGGGTACGACGATCGAAAGATCAGCTCAGGAAGCGGTGGTCGGACCTGAAATTAAGAGAGCCCGAGCAGTACAGAAAGATCCGGAGAGTGCTGCAAAAAAGTAAGTAGTTGTGCTGTGTTCCTATTCTTTTTGTCTTTATTACGTTCGTGCTGCTCATTATGCTTTTCCTAATTGTTGAACAGTTTAAAATGGCAATTTTAATGTTCATGGGACCACTATTCGTTCGTATCAAACATTTTTATTTCGGCCTCTAAAACACTATTGTTTAGGCCATATGCATTTTCCTACATTTTTTAGGGCCTACTTGTATGAAAAATATTTGGTTGTGTAGATGGCTTTGTTACTAGAATGAAATGCAAACTAGATTTTGTGTAAGGGGAGGACACTGAGCAGCTGTTTTCACATCTGGACACTGGAGCACTAGTGTGGGACACAAGAACACCATTTTTATTAGGGGGGCACACAGGTGCTCCAGTGTATACTATAAGGGGGTCTCCATCTGTGAAGCTTGTACAAAACAGGTAAAGTATTGAAGGTTGACAAAGGACACTAAAAAAGCTACATCTTGGAACTCTGCTAAAATTGACAATTGTACCTCACTTCCAAGCAAGGTTTCCTATTTATAGTTCTGCCATCAAATATCTGTGTGCTAATTATACCATTTTTGTTTTACATAGGGGAGAAAAGACTCAGAGGACACCCCTCATCCGAGGAGACCAGAGACCCCCCACCTCTGGAAGAAGGGGAAATACCCCAAACACAAGCTGAGCAGGAGGAGGAAGAATATGTGGTGGAAATTGGCACCACAACAGGTGAGTGTCTGCGAACACAGACTCAGGTAAGAGATGGATGCTGGCAGATTTTTGATACCTGTTTTTGTTTGGTTACTCTCTTTTTAGGTGATCGTGATGTTATGGATCGAGATCCTTTTACATCAGAAAGTGCCCAGATCCTGATCGGGGAGATCATGGGGTGTAATTTACAATTGGAAAACCTCAAGAAAAAAATCAATGATGTTGTTCAAAAAAATAATAACATCATTGATGTTTTGGAGCGAATTTAAAACCCCACAAAATCACTTTCTTTTTTTGTGTGCTACAATCTTTTAAAATTTTTGAGCGATGTTTCGAAAAGCCAAATTTGGAGGATGCACACAGTGTGCCAACATGTGCTATCTGACATCACGGGAGATCAATGGATGCGTTTTGGGGGTGCAACCCCTTCCTCAATAATAAAGTAGTGGTGAGGAAGGGGTTGCTCCCAAGTCCTTTGATCCCCCGTGATGGCAGCTAGCACATGTTGACATTTGTAAATTGGTGTGCATCTTCCAAATTTGGCTTTTCAAGGGGTGACTTCACCCCATCTGAAAGCAATATCAAACACAGTTCCTAAATACTCATGTCTGATATTGCCTTCAAGTTTTACCACATGTGAACTTTGTAAGTTCAAGATTTTTGTCTTTCTTGTTGGTTTTACACAGGCCTGTTTTATCGTAAATGGACATTTCTATTTTTGATAATGCCACCCCAAAAATTGTTATACAACAAACATGTTGGTTTGTTTTAAAAACCTTTTTGAAATGCACATGTGATTGTGCAGGTATTAAAAAGTTTGTTAATCAAGAATGTGTGGATTATTGTCTCAACGCTACAACACTTTTGTGGTGATGTAATTGCTGTTTTCTGAGAAAATGGTGGTTATTTCCTAAGGGCAAATCCTCTTTGCACTACAAGTGCAGTTTCAGTGCAGTTTCAAGTGCACTTGTAGTATAAAAAGTGTCTACGCCTTTAGTAAATAACACCCAACAGTGCTTTGTATAAGGTTACACAATCACGCCATTTTCAGGACTCCCCACATTGCTGTCAGGATCAGCTAAAACAAACACAAGCAGTAAATGTCACCAAAGATTAGCTTTTTTTTATTGATAAATGCTTCACAAATTATCTGGCATATTGATGGCCCCCCTACCCGCAAAGAACTCAAGGTATCTTAACCGGACATCACGGGCACTCAGGGAGGGCAAGCCAGGACGGCCACTTTCAAGCGCCGTCGGGGTTGGATCATGTAGAATTCCAGCCTCAGGCCCAACTGAGCCAGCATAGTTGGCAGAATGTTTGCGTAAAAAGTTATGGAGAACACAGCATGCCAGGATTAGATGATTAAGTTTTTACTCCGCCATATGGATGGGTGTCAGAAATAGGCGGAACCGGCTGGCCATGATTCCAAATGTGTTCTCCACCACTCTTCTGGCTCTGGCCAGCCGGTAATTAAAAACCCTCTGTTCCGGGGTGAGGGTCCTCATCGGGAATGGCCGCATAAGATGGTCACCCAGCGCAAATGCTTCATCCGCAACGAAGACGAATGGGAGTCCTTCCACATTGTCCTCTGGAGGTGGCAAGTCCAAGCTGCCATTCTGGAGACACCTGTAGAACTCCATCTGGGCGATGACTCCACCATCGGACATCCGGCCATTCTTCCCCACGTCCCATACAAGAAGTCGTAATTAGCCGACACCACCGCCAACATCACAATACTATTGAACCCCTTATAGTTGAAATAGTACGACCCCGAGTTGGGTGGTGGGACGATGTGGACGTGTTTCCCATCAATTGCCCCTCCGCAGTTAGGAAAGTCCCATCGCTGGGCAAAGTGGGAGGCCACAGTCTGCCATTTCTGTGGCGTGGAAGGAAACTGTTGAGGAAAACAAAAATAAATTACTATTTTTGCACATAAACATGGCAAGCAGATTAGGCACAAACATACTTGACCAACCTCCAGATAGCATTTATTAAGGGGAAAGTAACACCAAAGTATAAGGTACACCTATCATATTCAAACCCCCCCTCATGGGCCATTTCTAACATTATAGGGGGGGTGGAATCTTGGACAGGTAACCCTCTTCACTTCATTGAGAGATGAATGCCTAAATACAGGGTATTACTTGGCAGTGGTGTAGCGTGGGGGGTGCAGGGGGTGCCGTGGCCCCGGGCGCGAAATTTAGGGGGACGCCAGTATGTGTCACTGGCTGCCTCCTCCTAATTTCTCGATCCTGTGTCCCCGCCCGGCCGCCATGTTAAGTGTCCGGCGCCCTGTGATTGGGCGTATGGGGGTCATGTGAGGCGTAGGGCTGGCCTGTCCTAGATCGCTCCTGAAGTCCCGCCTCCGCACATGACCCCCCATATGCCCAATCACAGGGCGCCGGACACTGAACATGGCTGCAGCCAGAGTGCAGGGGAGAGAGGAATGTGAGCCACCGCTGTCCTCTCCACCTCCTCCTCCTCCTCCGGATCGATGCAGGCCAAGATAAGAAGGTGAGTGAGAGTCTTGTTACTGGCCGGGGGGGCGAGAGAGAGAGAGACTGTAGGCAGGATAGTGTAGTTTAATATGGAGGTCAGTGTAGTGTAGTGGTCAGTATGGGGGGCAGTGTAGTGTAGTATAGTGGTCAGTGTAGTATGGTGGTCAGTGTAGTATAGTGGTCAGTGTAGTATGGTGGTCAGTGTAGTGTAGTATGGTGGTTAGTATAGTGGACAGTGTAGTATGGTGGTCAGTATAGTTTAGTGTAGTTTAGTATGAAGGTCAGTGTAGTGTAGTGGACAGTATAGTATAGTGGACAGTATAGTATAGTGGACAGTGTAGTATAGTGGACAGTATAGTGGTTAGTGTAGTATAGTATAGTGGTTAGCATAGTGGTCAGTATAGTGTAGTTGAGTATGGAGGTCAGTGTAGTATAGTGGTTAGTATGGTGTTTAGTGTAGTGGACAGTATAGTGGTCAGTATAGTGTAGTGGACAGTGTAGTGTAGTATGGTGGTCAGTATAGTGGACAGTGTAGTGTAGTATGGTGGTCAGTATAGTGGACAGTGTAGTATGGTGGTCAGTGTAGTGTAGTATAGTGGTCAGTATAGTATAGTGGTCAGTGAAGTGTAGTATGGTGGTCAGTATAGTGGACAGTGTAGTATAGTGGTCAGTATAGTATAGTAGACAGTGTAGTGTAGTATGGTGGTCAGTATAGTGTAGTATAGTGGTCAGTATAGTGGTTAGTGTAGTATAGTGGTCAGTATAGTGTAGTTTAGTATGGAGGTCAGTGTAGTGTAGTGGACAGTATAGTATGGTGGTCAGTATAGTGTAGTATGGTGGTCAGTGTAATGTAGTATAGTGGTCAGTATAATGTAGTATGGTGGACAGTATAGTATGGTGGACAGTGTAGTAAAACAGACAGTGTAGTATAGTGATCCGTATAGTGGTTAGTATAGTGTAGTTTAGTATGGAGGTCAGTGTAGTGTAGTGGACAGTGTAGTATAGTGGTCAGTGTAGTGTAGTATAGTGGTCAGTGTAGTGTAGTATGGTGGTCAGTGTAGTGTAGTATAGTGGTCAGTATAGTATAGTGGTCAGTGTAGTGTAGTATGGTGGTCAGTATAGTGGACAGTGTAGTGTAGTATGGTGGTCAGTATAGTGGACAGTGTAGTATGGTGATCAGTGTAGTGTAGTATAGTGGGCAGTATAGTATAGTGGTCAGTGAAGTGTAGTATGGTGGTCAGTATAGTGGACAGTGTAGTATAGTGGTCAGTATAGTATAGTAGACAGTGTAGTGTAGTATGGTGGTCAGTATAGTGTAGTATAGTGGTCAGTATAGTGGTTAGTGTAGTATAGTGGTCAGTATAGTGTAGTTTAGTATGGAGGTCAGTGTAGTGTAGTGGACAGTATAGTATGGTGGTCAGTATAGTGTAGTATGGTGGTCAGTGTAATGTAGTATAGTGGACAGTGTAGTATAGTGGTCAGTATAATGTAGTATGGTGGACAGTGTAGTATGGTGGACAGTGTAGTAAAACAGACAGTGTAGTATAGTGATCAGTATAGCGGTTAGTATAGTGTAGTTTAGTATGGAGGTCAGTGTAGTGTAGTGGACAGTGTAGTATAGTGGTCAGTGTAGTGTAGTATGGTGGTCAGTGTAGTGTAGTATGGTGGTCAGTGTAGTGTAGTATAGTGGTCAGTATAGTATAGTGGTCAGTGTAGTGTAGTATGGTGGTCAGTATAGTGGACAGTGTAGTGTAGTATGGTGGTCAGTGTAGTGTAGTGGACAGTATAGTATAGTGGTCAGTATAGTGTAGTATGGTGGTCAGTGTAATGTAGTATAGTGACAGAAGCATACAAATTTTGTTGGGCATGACATAGTGCTGTACTTGCCTGTGTGTAGTTTCGAAGGGAAGCTTTTTTTGAAAGTAGACGCATAAGCAATTATTTTGCCCCAGAGGACAGATTTACCTGCTTCCCAAAATAATATTGGGTAGCTTATATGTTCATGGTTACTGTATGTGTTACGTATTCTGCTTGGGTTGCATGTATGTTATGCAGAAAATCCTCATTTTGGTTTAAATACATAGGGAACCTTCACAACCTGGGCGTTGTATGTGACTGGAGGATATCAAGGGATAAAGATGTGGGAGAATGGTCCTAGATGACTCATGAATATTGGAATCCTGAATCATAGGAAGTAATGGGATGGTACAGAATAGAAAGTCTAGTCTGGCCAGAGAGTCATGGGGAGGGGAGTAAAAAGGTATATTCCCTGTCTGTGGGATGACTAAGACGCCAAGTTTCTGTCATATTCAGTGCTGACATCATGGATGACAGTGGAGATTCCCCAGGAAGAGATGATCTCCCAGGTTGAGTGCTGTTATTCTCATATTCATTACAGTATAAAAATCACCACCTACAATGTGTAATGGCATAGGAAGCTGCCTGAGCCATTTGGGTGTTTCCTGGAAGAATGTATTTCCAGGGGAGTTGGGTGCATATAGATTGGAGATTTGTATATCACGAGAGGGAAATTGTAGACAAAGTTTAACCTTGCGCCCTATGTTGTCATGAGCAACAGGTTGGACAGTGCATGGTAGGTTTTTATGAATTAGTATTATTACTCCTGCCTTGTGACCAGCAGTAGGTTCCTACTACAGTGAAATCAGTGGCTGGTAGGTGGGTCTCCTGTAGTAAGGCAATATCCATCAGTGCCAATAAAATTCAGCCTGACCAGAGTGCCCATGAAATGCAGCCTGACCAGAGTGCCCATGAAATGCAGCCTGACCAGAGTGCCAATGAAATGCAGCCTGACCAAAGTGCCCATAAAATGCAGCCTGACCAGAGTGCCCATGAAATGCAGCCTGACCAGAGTGCCCATGAAATGCAGTCTGACCAGAGTGCCCATGAAATACAGCCCTTCCAGAGTGCCCATGAAATGCAGCTTTACCAGAGCCAGGACCCATGAAATGCAGCCTTACCATAGTGTCCCTAATAGTGTAGACAGGAGACACAGGAGTACAGAGTGGCACGAGTGCCTGTAAGTCTTCATACAATTAAATGGAGTAGCGCTATATGTAAACACTTGGATATGTGAGCATGTGAGCATGTGCCCCACTCCTGAACCACACCATACCACATGCCTTTGTTTACAAACACCATCCAACAAGAGACCTGTCATTTGACAAAATTCCAGCTGATGTTTGTTTACAAACATCAGCTGGTATACAGGCATGAAAATAGGTCAGATATCAAATGCAAACTGACAAATTTTGAACAGCGATCAGGCTGGGTTTGGGTTGAACTCATGTTCAACCCAAACCTCAAGATCATCCCTACTCACCACTTGTTGCCAATTGATTTTCCTTTGTGAAACTGTTAAGTACACACAGACATGCTTTATGCTGCCACATTTAGGGGATCTATTTATAAAAAATTAGTTGAACAAATGCAATAAGCATTTGCCCACCTATGACAAATTTTGACCACATTTTTCTTAATACTACAATTTCCTATGGTCATCAACACCATCTGTTGGCCATAATATGATGCTTTTCTTTCTGAAAAAAAATGTCAGGAAAATACAACATAATGGCCACTAGATGGAGCTGACAGTTATAAGAAATCACCGTATTACAGTTTTTCTCCATTGTTTTGGCTCATTTCTTGAAACAGAAATGACATTCTCAAAACAACATGGACAAATCTCCAAACCACTTGGCAATTGTTCACAACTGAATTGAATTTCTCATTCATTTCATCAAAATTGCAAATGTCTCAGTACATGTCTCAATGTCTCAGTACATCTTTCAAATGATTAAGTACAAGTAGCCTACATTTAGCACAATTACCAAGTGAATAGATCTTGTTGATCTAAACTGATTGTCAATTCTCAGTCTAATGGTTGTTCTCTCCAAAACGTGTCAGCGTCATTTCATTGTTTAAGTCATCACATGCACAATAGTCTGTTCAATTGTCAAAATTATTCAGGAACATAATACCATGAATACCATATATGAATCTCTTGGAACATTTGATAAAATGATTACAGCAATTGACAGTCAGGTGCAACTAGAACTTGACTAACAAAGGAGGAGTCGGAGTTGGTCTCAGATGACCAATCAAACAGTATGTTTAGTTACCTCACAGGTGCTGTCCATGATTGTAAATGCTGCCAAACATGTATATATAGAGCTTGACCATGCAGGACCAGTACAATTTCTGAACATGGAGGCACCTGGCCAAGTAAATGAACAAGGGAAACTGCCTGCTCAAGGAAGAGGAAGAAGAAGAGGAAGAGGAGTAAGGGTGAGTGGTGGTGGAATAGGGGGAAGAGGCAAAGGAGCACGAAGACACTATGCTGTCCCTGATGAAATTCGGGCCACAATTATAGATCATGTCATCAAGCATGGCCTCACAATGGTGGAGGCAGGTCGCCGAGTGTAGCCTAATGTGCCTCGCTCTACAGTTTTCTCTATCATCCAAACCTTTCGCAGGGAAAACAGATATGTAGTCAGTCAATGATGGAATTATATAATGTATAGGACAGGACACTGTGCATAGAGCAACAAATATGTTTAATTACTCAATTACGTATTCATTTAGTGTGTGTGTATGTGTGTGTGTGTTATAGGCCTACAGTATTACAGTATCTTACATCAGTGGGATGTTACGTATGATACTAACAATGACAAGAAAAATATTGTAGAAAATAAACTATGGAATAGTATGGAATAGTTTATTTTCTACAATATTGATGATACAGTTTACAGTAGTATTCCAGTCACTGTGCAGTGATGCATTGGAATTGTGGTAGTTACTGTAAGTAAAACAACAATACGATTACATTGGTAACTCATTCTGTACAGAATACATAAGGTATAAATTATGAATGGAGTGTTGTCCTTTGAATTCTATGTCTAGGATTGGACGACAACCTGGCACGGGTGACCGAGGAAAACTGCTCAATGAACAACAAAAACAAGAGATCTGTAACATGGTGTTTGCAAATAATGCCATCACTTTGAAACAGATCCGCACTGCAATCCTACAAGACAAAGCCATATTCCAAAATGTCACTCTATAAGCATCTCCACAATAGCCCGCATATTGAAGAAGCATCAGATGACAATGAATCAAATTTACAGGGTACCATTTGAGAGGAATTCTGACAGAGTGAAAGAGCTGTGGTACCAGTATGTACATGTAAGTCAGTCACTGGTTGTCCATCAAGATAACTCTTTTACAATTACCATAAGCAGTGGTTCCCGAAATGTATTGGTTTCAGTACCCACTTTACCTGATTTCTGAATCTAGGTAATCCAGGTATGAAAGTATTTGATTTACGTATCTGATTTATAAACATTTTGTCTAAAAACTGCAGCTTACTGTATGATGCAATTATCATTATAATCCTTATTTTGAAGAATATAACATACAATACAGTAAGAAAAAGGGTCAAAGAGCTGCAATTACAGTAGTGCCTCCCATGTAAATCTATCTAATACTGTGGGTTTTACTGTAACATTTCAGTAAGTCTACTCATTGATAATTTTTCCCCTCCCCTTTCTGTCAAATACCCCCTGTAGTACCTCTGCATAGGGTACATGTACCCCAGGTTTGGAACCAGTGGAATACTGGCCAGTAATATATTGAACTTGTGTAGAACATTCCTATGTAACTGTCTGTAACTGTAGTGTATGACTCTTCTGTATGACTGATTTGATGTTTTCTTTTTTTACTCTATTGTAGAGAATAATGGCATTGGAAGGAAATGAGACCTTTCACATACTCATGTATGTGGATGAGGCTGGCTTCAACATGGCCAAGGGTCGAAGATGTGGCCAAAATTTTATTGGTCACTGGGCCATTTCTGTGAATGGTGTGGCCACTCACATCCCCAGTCTTGGCCCATACAATACACAGAAGCTCCTCATCTTCTTGGACCACCTTCATTTGGATTTGATCCCTGAAAATAAGAGAGGTCTCATAGGGCCTCACCTACCACAATATATAATCGTATGGGACAATGTGAATTTCCACCGTGGCTTATCAGGGCCTGGTTCACTGCTCATCCAAAGATGGATATGGTGTTTCTACCACCTTACTCTCCTTTCCTCAACCCTATTGAGGAGTTTTTCTCTGCTTGGAGGTGGAGAGTGTATGAGCATCGGGCTCAAGATCAGAGGTCCCTGCTCCATGCAATGGACGCTGTCTGTGAGGATATTGCAGGAAATCAGTGTAGGGGATGGTTGCGACATGCACACCACTTCTTCCCTCGTTGCATCACAAGGGAGGATATATGCTGCAATGTTAATGAGAATCTGTGGCCAGACAGACAGCAGCATGTGGATGGGCAGGAGGGTGAGGACAGTGGCCAGTGAAGATATGTTACAGTAGTTGTGAAACTCCAGCTTTATTTACAGCATTGTAGGCTAAATCTAATTTTCCTTGTTTTTTGTTTGTGTGTTTATATTTCCATATATTATGCTGTATACATTTTCGTTTTACTCTGATGTATGGAAGTTACTTTGTGTGTGAATGATAATGGTTACAATACTGTAAAGTAATTTTTCCTTGGCAGTATGAGTGCAATGTGTGATGTCAAACCTTGGAGGCTACTCTTACCCTAAAATCTTTTCTTTTTTTTGCAGTTTTATACACAATTGTATTCAGTTAGCTAGACAAAAACTGTACAGTAACCATTGTCAATGAAGGACTGGGCTAAGACTGAAAGGTGGACATGAGGCATATTTGGTCCTCTGCCTTAGAGACAAAACATCTAAACATTTTGACTTGCAGTGCTTACACAATGCCAAAGGGACAAAGCATTTTGGGGGCACTGACTATTTGAATGAGAAAGAAATTTATTTTTGACACATGAGTGAACTGTTTTGGGAAAGATATGAGCTTTTGAAGGTGAACCATGGTGTTGTGCTGAACCATCCAGGTTATTTTGGCAAAAGCACCAAGAGAGTTGAGAACGTCTGGTCTGTTTCAAGAAATGAGCCAAAGCAATTGAGAAGAATCTTTGCTATTTTGGGGGCAGTGACTCTTTGGGAAAGGAATATGGTTTTGAAGCATGAGTGAACAGTTTTGGGAGAGATATGAGCTTTTGCACGTGAGTTATAGTATTATGCTGAACTGTAATGCCCCGTACACACAGTCGGATTTTCCGATGGAAAATGTCCGATCGGAGCGTGTTGTCGGAAATTCCGACCATGTGTGGGCTCCATCGGACATTTTCCATCGGATTTTCCGACACACAAAGTTGGAGAGCAGGAGATAAAATTTTCCGACAACAAAATCCGTTGTCGGAAATTCCGATCGTGTGTACACAAATCCGACGGACAAAGTGCCATGCATGCTCAGAATAAATAAAGAGATGAAAGCTATTGGCCACTGCCCCATTTATAGTCCTGACGTACGTGTTTTACATCACCGCATTCAGATCGATCGGATTTTCCGACAACTTTGTGTGACCGTGTGTATGCAAGACAAGTTTGAGCCAACATCCGTCTGAAAAAATCCATGGATTTTGTTGTCGGAATGTCCGAACAAAGTCCGACCGTGTGTACGGGGCATAAGACTGTTTTGCCAAAGAACTTAGAGTTTTGAGAATGTCATTTCTGTTTCAAGAAATGAGCCAAAACAATGGAGAAAAACTGTAAGAAAAATATGGTCAAAAATCATTGCTGCTTGGTGAAATCTTGTCACATTCATCCCAAAAATGTTTGTATACATAGAACCCTTAGTCAATAAGTTCAATAACTAAGAGTGGTGGTAAAAAACACATGAGTGTATATCATAGTTGCAAAAAATATATATATATATTAGTAGCAAGTGCTTTGTGAGACATATAATACTACAGATGTAGATAGATAGATAGATAGATAGATAGATAGATAGATAGATAGATAGATAGATAGATAGATAGATAGATAGATAGATAGATAGATAGATAATTCTGAAATAGAGCACTGATCAGGCTTGAACTGGGGCTGGAAATTGCTTTGTATCAAGAAAGTGTCTCTTGGAGTGGTTCTTATTTCTATAGATCTGAATAAATCAGTTTAAATATTTTGTGTGACAAAATGTGTATCTATATATAGTGATACCTCTAATAAATGAACCAGCATGAGTTTGAAATAGAAATATTGACAGTTCAGTAAACAAAATTCAGGAGCTGCAACAAAATAAGCTGCACTTACAATTAAATAAAAAAAAAAACATATTATTCAACTCTTATTATTTTTAGATTAACACAAGAAGTGTTTTTTATTTCCAGTTCATATTCAGACAAACTGTATACAGGGTATGTAAGTTGTATGCTCTGTGAAAAATTTAAATTTCTTAAACTGTTTGCTTAATATTAAGTGCCAGATGTTTCAGTCTTTACTAACTACAGCTCAGAAGGGTACAAGAAATAATGAAGAAAAATTACAAAAGAACATTAAATTCTGATGGTTTTGCTGAAATATCAGTCATCAGTGTTGTGCCCCATATGCTCATGTTCTCTTAGACCTACTAACTATGTAATCTGGCCACAGAAGTTGTTAAGACATTCGAATGCTTCTGTTTTCTATGAAGTTTGCATTCAGTAATAGGTGTATTAAATTAGAAAAGGATTTAGAAAACTGTGTTCATTTTTTTGTTATACAGAATTACCAGTAGGTGTGAGAGACAAGTCCCTAGAAAAGCAAACAGTAGACAAAATTGATGCTTTCTTTTTACCTTGATTAAAAACCTAGCTAACTGTAAAGGAAATTTGTAAGTTCTGTATATAATTGTATTGTATTTTGTATGTATTGCACACTGCCCTCACTGTGCACATGGCACTAATAATGTTTTCATTACATGTTGCATTCTTTTGAGTCCTGATTAGAATTAGCCTGCCTATGTTACGCCCCTTGTTACCATAAAAGTGCAATTCTAATATTAATGTGATACATATGTAATCATGTGTATAAAAACCTTCAATTGCGTCATAATAAAGCAGAACAATTATTTGGAAAGATGCTGAGTGTATCTTTTGTGTCTGTTCCCTACTGCAGTAGTTATTATTAATTTGGAATCAGTATGAGGATAGGAGTTGCCTATCTATAAAATTCCATGTCACTAACAAAATATGGTTAATAGAAATATTAATACAGACAGCGTGATGGGCGTGTGACGTCTATACGGGGGAGTAGCCTAGAGCTAGCTCTGGCGGAGGTGTAGAGACAGCGCGTCCGAGGATGTCTCGTGGGGTGAGAGACCACGGAGACTCGGATCAAGACCAGGTGTCCAGCTGCTCACTGGTCTAGACTGCCCAGCCGCCCCCCCCGCCGCAGCTGCAGCAGCGTGAAGCCTCCCTACGAGACTCCCGGATCGGAGGAGCAGCAGCCGGGTACGGAGCTACTCAGCCGCCCCGACGGGCTGACGAGAGGCAAAAAAGCAAATCCCGGTGGAGGGACCAGAGGCAGGAAGCATCAGCCTACCCACAGTAGTGCGCTACCACCTGCAACGGAGCGAGAGGGAGCATCCCAGCTAAGCTAACCCCAAACTACATCTACAGCAGACTGGCAGTACACTGACAGAAGAAGAAAGGTATGAGAAGATATATTGATGTATATGCAACCTGTGTTACAACTAGCAGCATGAACTTTGAACTGTGTTACTGTGAGCAATAGAGTGGGGCTGCCTGACGGGAGAGAGGAAAGCAGGAAGATATATGCCTTTTGCTACACAGGTGCACACTGACACTTTTCCAGCACAGTAAAGGGTTGGCTGAAATCAAAAAATTTCCTTATGTCCTTTTCCCCCCTAATATAATGCTGTGACTGAAGTTACATACGTGGACTTGAGTTAGGCTCGGTGAAAAAAAAAAAAAACACAGGTTCAGCTGCACCTTTTTTTTTTCCCCCTTTCTCTTTCTGCCCCCCCCCCGGGGGGAGGAAAAGCTTTAAATACATATGGTCTTAAGTTATGACAGGAAAACGAGATGGGGGTTGTGGCGGGAAGGGTCACTGTCAAACCTCTCTATCTAAGTATGCGGGGCGGGGGAGGGTGGAGGGATTGGAAAGGGGTGGGAACAACTAGAGGCGGGACCACGGGATAGAAGAAAAATGTATGCCTCATGCCCTCTGTCCCCCCCCTGGGGTGGGTGGGTGCTAGATGCTGTCGCTAGAGCTTCACCTCGGGGAGGGAGTTCCGTAGATTGGAATGGGAAAAGTTCCAAGTCGGGGGGCTCGGGGTGATAATCTCACCATTGGGGGGGAGGATGCGGGAGGGGGAGGGGGGAGAGGGGGGTGGGGGGGAACAGCAGGACGTGTCCGGAGGAACAGGGGATACGATATAAGGCCGGGTTAATAGACATGCCAGAGCTTAGATTTATCTCCTACAATGTGAAAGGGTTAAATTCGCCTAGTAAAAGACATATAATATTAAGGGAACTGGAACACCTGAGGGGTGATATAATTTTCTTACAAGAGACACATCTGACCCTAGACACCAGAATCAGGCTCTTCTCCTCTAGGTTCCCTCAATGGTTCTATGGAGACTCTCCTGACAGGGGGTCGAGGGGAGTCGCTATTGGGCTCTCAAAGGTTTCAAATTTTTCCCTAAGAGAGAGAGCGATAGACCCCGATGGCCGTTATATTCTCTTAAAAGGTAAACTGGGATCTAGGGTGATTACATTAGCGAACGTTTATTGTCCCAATAGGACACCTACGGTTTTTTTGGGTCAAGTACTGAAAAAACTGTCAGAATTTGGAGAGGGGGAAGTGGTCTTGGGAGGGGACTTAAATTTCTGCGTTGACCCGGAGCTGGATGGTACGTCCCCTGCCCAGGGGATAGGGAAGGTGTCACTTAGGGCCATCAAGCGCAAGCTATATCGATGCCAATTAATGGATGTTTGGAGACTCCAGCACCCTAAAGAGAGAGACTACACCTTCTTCTCCCCTGTGCATGGGACCTACTCCAGACTAGATTATTTTTTTGTAGACCATAGTTTGTTGGAATGGATCAAAGAAACAAACATAGAAGTAACGACCCTTTCCGACCACTCGCCGATTACGATGCGGGTCACAATACCAGAGGCGCAGGGGCGACTCTTCTCGTGGAAACTGAACGAGGACCTATTGAGGGATCCTGGAGTAGTGGAGAGACTACAAGACGAGGTCGACTTTTTTTTTAAAACAAATGACACGGGGGATGTGTCACCAGCCATATTATGGAATACACATAAAGCCTATGTCAGGGGTATCCTGGTGTCAATAGGTGCAGGTTTGAAAAAAGGAAAAGAGAAGAAAGAGGAAAGTTGATAGAGGAAATTTTTTCCTTTTAACAAGCACACAAAAAAACAAAGGGCCAGGACCAAGATGGATATCATCTATTAGTCGCCAAGAGGGAGGAGCTAAGGGACACGATGGAGCAGGAGGCCAAGAGAGCTATAAATGTTATAACTAGGAACAACTACTACTGGGCTAACAAGCACCTGGACAGATTAATTAGGAAAAAAAGAAGCAGAAATTATGTAGAGAAAGTACTTAGCAAAGGAGGGGAGGAGAGAGTGACTAGCGACGCTATAGCAGAAGAGTTTAAAAAGTTCTACGGTGACCTCTATTCAATAGGGCAACAGGGGTCTGGGGGATACTGTTCGACCAGATAGGGGTAAGGAATTTTTAAAAGAGGCGGGACTAGTGGGCATGTCAGCTGAGGATAGGGACCTCTTGGTAAAACCCATTGAGGAAGAGGAAATACTAGCTGCCTTAAGGGACTCTCCGAAGGGAAAAAGTCCAGGTCCGGATGGTTTCACCTCTATCTATTTAGAAAAAATGAAACACATTCTGGTCCCTAGGTTATGCTGGTTCTGGAATGAACTCAGTACCAGATGTGGAATGACAGCTGAAGCATTAACCGCCACAATCACCCTGATTCGGAAAGAAGGGAAAGATGCTAGGTTGTGTTCAAGTTATAGACTAATTTCTCTGCTAAATGCAGATGTCAAGCTATATGCAAAAGTGTTGGCGAACAGATTGAAAGAGAAAATGACAGCATTGGTGCATCCGGATCAGGCGGGCTTTGTCAACGGGAGACAGTGTAGGGACAATGGGGTGCGGGCGGTGTTACTATCAGAATTCTGCAAACAAGGCGGGCCCCCAGCTCTATTTCTGTCAGTTGATGCTGAAAAAGCATTTGACAGGGTAGACTGGGGGTTCATGATAAACACCTTGGAAGCCTTGGGGCTTGGTCAGAGGTTTATCTCCTGGGTTAAGGTCCTCTATAGTAGCCCGGCAGGGATGGTGAGAGCTAATGGGGCGATATCAAAACCCTTCAGGATGTTCAATGGAACAAGGCAGGGCTGCCCTCTTTCCCCGCTTCTGTTCGTCTTGACCCTTGAGCCCCTGTTGTCCGCTATCCGTAATAGTCACGACTGTAGGGGTATAAGGGTCGGAACAGAGGAACACAAACTAGCAGCTTTCGCTGATGATGTTCTGTTCTTCATTACAAACCCCAGAATAACTCTCCCCAATATGCTCCAGATTATTAGAAAGTATGGAGAAGTTTCGAATTTCAAAATAAACTCCAGGAAATCTGAATGTTTGAATATAAACCTAGGCAAGCAAGAAGAAGATCACCTAGCTGCTGTCTTCCCTTTTCCTTGGAAGGGGGAGATTAAGTACCTGGGGATTAAACTAGCTAACACCTTTAATAAACTATTTTTAAAAAACTTTGTTCCTTTGTTAGACGACATTAGGCGAGAAGTGAGAAGATTACGAGCCAGACCCCTTTCGTGGTTTGGGCGAGTAAACGCGGTAAAAATGAGCCTAATGCCCAGAATTTTGTATAAATTCCAGATGCTGCCCATTCCTCTACCAAGATATTATTTAAAAGCCCTTAGGAGTCTAATAAGCGAAGCTGTCTGGGGTGGCAAAAAACCACGCATTGCCCACGCAATATTAAGTATGGGGAAAAAAAAGGTGGAATAGCGTTACCAGACTTTAACAGATACTACATTTCAGTAGTGTTGTCACGGATCACGGAATGGTGTAAAAAAGGAACGGACAAGCGTTGGGTTCACATTGAGCACCTATTGAGCAACACGAATTTAGGACAGTCACTTTGGAACCCCACAAAATTTAGAGCACTGAGCACGTACACATCTTTATTAACGTATAACACATTTAAATACTGGGACATGATACACTTTCAGCAAAAATGGACATACAATTCACCACTGATACACATGAAAAATAATGCCTTTTTTGAACCGGGGAGGAGGGAGGTGGGAGGGAACTGGTTGAAGGGAGACTCTATCCAATTAAAACATTTTATAAACAAGGGGCAAATTCACACATTTTCAGAATTAAGTCTAGAACCTAATCTATGGGTGATGAATGGGTGGAGGTACCTCCAGCTCTCCCACTTCATTGAGAGATTTCCGAAACCTCTCAGGAGTATGGAGGAGCTCAGACTGTTCAAGCAGCTCTGCACGAACGATCAGACAGGCGGGGAGATAACGCAAATTTATAAGATTTTAGGAACAGAGCAGGAGCTGGAGGTACCGCCATACATCAAAAGGTGGGAGCAGGAATTGGGGTCACAATGTAATAGAACTGTGATAGATAAAATCCTGAGGATGGCCCATTACTTAGCAGTAGATACTAGGAGAACAAAAAGCCACTATAAATGCCTTGCAAGATGGTATGCCACCCCTGACAGGGTAAGCAAAATGGATAAGACTAAGACAAATGCTTGCTGGAGGGGTTGTTCAACTCCAGGAACAATGGCCCATATTTGGATTTTCTGGAAAAAAATCCTGGGATTGATAAAAGACATTACGGGGAAGGAAATAGCAGAGGACCCGTGGGTCTGTCTCTTCCATGGGACCTCCGATTCTGTAAAAAATTACAAGACCTCTCTGATCCCCATAATGCTTGATGTAGCTAAGAGACAGATTGCGTCGAACTGGCTGAACACCTGGAGCCCCTGCACTCGAGATTGGCTATTTAGCCTAAATGAGGTATACAGTGTCGAGTGTATGGACAAGGGGGGAGCCGAACCTGAAGAGGAGGATCATCTAGGGAAATGGGCAGCATGGATCAAGTTTAAAAGGACCTGGGGATATCTAGAGGAGATTATTAGCCTGGCATAATTGGGCAAGCACTTTTTTCTACACAGTGGAGCGATCAGGCAGATAGGTGTCCTCGACGAGCATCATCCTGCAGGGCGGGGGATGGGTGTGTCGGCTGGGGGGGAGGGGGGATAACCATGTCACTTTTTATACATATTAATGTGGATGTGTATGAGGAAATATCCCGGTGGGAAATGTATTGTTATAAAATGATAAATAAAGATTAAAAAAAAAAAAAAATAGAAATATTAATAAATTGTATATAACATTTAAATAACTAAAAACACTGGGTCTGTTCAAGAGCCTTTTCTATTTCAATCATTCTGTATGTTTTTTTTGCCAAAAGAGGAAACTACAACACTTTCTGGTAGTGTAGAGGTGTACAAAGTAACAATGAAATAGGTATAAAACATTCAAAGAAGTGCCTAAGAGCAAAGTGTACATAAATACACAGGAAAATCAAGCATAATTCTCTTGAAATTCAGATCTATTATTAGTTGTCATTCACAGTTATAACCCTGTGCGGAGTCAATTAAACAAGGGAGGGTTTATATCAAAATCTAATGGCTTTGTAACAATATAACCAAATTCAAATACAGCACCTAATCACCCCTCCATTTGGGAAGGAGGAGAGAAAGAACCCAAGGCAAGACATTTAGGACATAATGGACATAAGAGTATATGAACCTACTGTGACATACCCAACCGGGACAGGGGCTTTTGGAGAGGACTGCAGGGTAGCCTCTTGCCTACTGACTATGGGCCCTGGCATTTGAGGGAGCTATAAGCATTCAGGAAGATGACCTATGATATAATTCAAGATGAAATTACCACATTTAACAGCCAAAGAAGCCATGATGGTCTCTGCTAACTGGAAACTCAGAAGATGGATATGAAAAGAAAGCTGGTTAATGAGATCTGGACAGCCCTGGGACTTCTTGAATACTGGTGCCAAACTGTCTGGGTAGGCACTAACCTGAGTCACCTAGGCTTGTTAGATCACTGTTAGATGTTAGTTGCTAGCTGTTGATTAGCTTACTGTTTGTTAGCTTTTCATTAGATGTACTGTTAGATGTATAGACGATATTACGGTTTAAAGTTTGCCTTGTTTAGGATAATGTGATCCAGCATGTATCTGCTTTTGTGTGGTATACTGTATAGTCTGTGTCAGTTTCTAATAAAGTTCCAGTTTGCACCTCAGCTAGTGTTGTCTAGTTCTTGGGTGCAATGCTCAGCTTTAATACCTGGTTCCTTGTTCCAGAGTGGAGGAAGCCGTATCTTGGCAGGACCATCCATACGGGGTGCCAGGCAGTCAGTAACACCTACTAAAAGAACAATACTTATATAAGCAGCGTGTCAAACAATAAGAAACTGATAAAGGAAAAAGGTGACTGTCTGAGTACAACTGAGTACAAAAATACAAATATAGGAGCATAAAAGAGAGTACAGGAAAAAATTGGGGGAAGAGGAGAAAAGAGAAGGGTATCCTCCCAGCATCCAGTCCACCACTAATCAGATGTTAGCTGTAGGTGAAACATCCAAGGGTTCCAAACTTCATTGAAAGCAGTGATTGTTTATCTTGGAGTGTACTAACATTTTTTTCATGCAGCATAATCCAAGTACGTCTGCGCTTCAACAAAGAAAAGTTGATCACAGGGCTCTTCCAAGCCATGGAAATTGCTATCTTAGCCACCAGGAATATGGAAATAATGTATGTTTGTGTATGTTTAGGGTATGTTCTTGGCTGGCTCATTAAGAAGGGTGACCCAAGCATTCTTTGCAATATTTACTACAGTTATGGAATAGACCAGGGAGTGAACTTGTACCCAGAAATATCTAACTTTGGGTTATGTCCACCACACGTGTAGGACTGTTCCAACCTGGCCACACGACTGGAAGCATAGGGGAGAGGACCCATGGTACATTTTTGACAAACACTCTTTATTCAGCCTCAACTAAGGCTACATTCATAATGTCTTTATGGAAATGTATGGTCCAGGCCCTCTAAGACTCCTCATCTATTTCCTCTTCTAAATCCTCTTCCCATGCCAGTTGGTAAGACACTATGGATAGTGTGCCAAGGAATACCTGATACAGCTTTGAGATGCCCCCTCGTTCAACCGTATCTTCAAAGCATTCATGTTCAAACAGCTTTCTAAATGTGATAACAGAGGTATATCTGAAGGGAATGTAAGTAATGTTAAATTTGTTGTAGCCAAAAGTTTTCTTTAGAGGGCATATCAAGCTGTTGAACCAAATAAAAAAAATGATGTATGGCTTTGTGATCCATAAAGTGTCCTATATTATATAGCCCCTTATTTACCCACCATCGGAAGTGGGAGGACTGAAGGCCAGTTGGAAACATTGGGTTATAAAACAATGGTGCCATTGGTGCGTGGGGGAAAAGGGGAGGCCACCTCCTACAGGAAGTATCCCACAGGTTAAGGGAGTGGGACATTGTGGGGCTAAGAATTGCTCTGTGATGTTTCAGAGGGACCCACATAAATAAATTGGGAGGGGGGGTAAAAGCTTGAGCCTCCAAAGAGACTCAGTCTAATTCATATTGGGTTGAGGTCAGTCAAGTACTTCCACCCCAAACTCACTCAACCATGTCTTTATGAACCTTGTTTGTGCACTGGTGCACAGTCATGTTGGAACATGAATGGGCCATCCCCAAACTGTTCCCATAAAGTTGGGAGCATTAAATTGTCCAAAATGTCTTGGTACGCTGATACCTTAAGAGTTCCCTTCACTGGAACTAAGGGGCCAAGCCCAAACCCTGAAAAACAATCCCACACCATAATCCCCCTCCACCAAATGATATGTACCAGTGCATAAACCAAGGTCCATAAAGACTTGGAATAGCGAGTTTGAGTTGGAGGCCTGCACAGAGTCCTGTCCTCAACCCGATAGAACACCTTTTGGGATGAATTAGAGCCAAACTTGTGAGCCTGGCATTCTCATCCACATCAATGCCTAACCTCACAAATGTGCTTCTGAAAGAATGGTCAAACATTCCTATAGACACACTCCTAAACCTTGTGGACAGCCTTCCCAAAAGAGTTGAAGCTGTTACAGCTGCAAAGGGTGTGGCTGCACTACTGCTGATATATATAGCTTGATTACTCCCTATACCCAGAGTGGATGCAGGAATCTGGGGTGGACCCCAGGGAGGATCCCCCGGATGGCCAGAGTACTGGTCCTCCCATACCAGTGTTTGAGGACCTGGAAAATGGCCCAGCTAAAGGTGAAAGCCTGTCAGCCTACAGAAAGAAAGTTTGTGCTAGGATTGCGAGAATTGCCAAGGAGGAGGAAGTACTGGCGAAGTTGAAGTTTGACTTCAAACATAAAAAAATTGCAAATGACCGGCTTCACAGTTCTAAGAGAAGACAGATGCGGCCTGAGTTAATGGCTTTGGAGGCTAAAGTGGAAAAGCAGAGTCTGCTGGTGACCGCATTGAAAGAAACCAGCGGAGCTTTCAAGGAGAAATATGGCAATGAGGATCGCTTCCGTACAATGCGCAGAGGGACCATAGAGTCCAGTGGAGGAGAAGCATCACCGGAGTGCGAGAAAGAAAGGTCAGTGCAAAGCAAAAAAAGTTTCTTCGGGCTTGGACTGTGTTTCTGGCCAGCACGCTGGAAAATCTTTACATTCTGAGCCAAGTATCAGTATGCCTGCAGAAAGTGGAGAAAGCTCTGGCACACAGGCTGCGGGTGATCAGCAGTCAGGTGTTTTGACTGCCAGTATGCCACTGGGCCAAGGAAGTTCTGTGCCCTTGTCACCGCAGCAGGAGGCTATGGAGCAAGATGATCCATCTGAGCCTGTGAAGGGAGCAGGAATGCTTAAGTTAATAACAGAAATGGAATCCCCTTTGCATGGTCGCAAGTTTGCCGTGTCTGGATCATCTGAGGATGAAGAAGAGGATAGTGATGTCCCCCCAAAACCTTTGAAACATCAGTTGCCTGAAAAAGCCTTTTTTGTTAAAGATTTGCCTATACAACATAATGGAGATGTAGTTCCTATAGATGGTGCTGTAGAGGGCAGTGGAGAGCAAGCTCATCTCCTGGCTGAGACTCCCACCTGTGTACAGAGAGCCAGTGAGGGGTATGCAGACTCTGCTGTGAAGAGTGCTGATAAAGACATCTCTGCTGTTAGTAACCCTTTAGTTACTGGTAATGAAGTAAGAATTACCAAGAATAATGTAGATGATATTTCTGTGTCAGAAGTCTCTGTTCCATCTGTTGATGATAATGTTGTTTCTAACTTATCTAAAGAGGGGTCTGTAACTAAAAGTGATGTGCGGGATGTTGCAAGGAGTGCAGTTATTTCTTATGCTGCAGCGGTGGCTGCACCTGTCCCAAGGGTGAGTAGGGCCAGTTATTCTGCGGTCACTAGGACTGATGTGAGTGAAGGTCAGGCCAATCTGACACCATCTGGTAGCTCCTTTAAACGCCGCAATGTGGTTCAATTGAGGTGGACTGGAGAAGGCCCCCCCCCAAATAGGAGAGATGTGGTGGACCGTATTCTGGGGATGGGTTTTAAAGCAGAGGAGGTTTTTGCCCTTATCAGCCCAGTTGGGTCATATGAGTATGACCTCTCCTTTGTCAAGGCGGAAGGATTAGATGTCTTTTGGGAGAGGTATGAGCAGAGGTGGAAGGAGTCCCCAAAATGGGCAGGTTTGTCACCCAAAGTAATCTCTCGCCAGCCATTATATAAGAACGTCGCCATTCTAGTACGCAATGAGTCCATTCCTGCTGCGGATCTGGTGGAGTGGTTGGGGAGATATGCTGATGTCCAAGCTCCATTGAGGAAAGTTGTAGATGATAGGGGGATTTGGGCAGGAGGCTGGACGGTGTTGGTAAAACTGCATGTCACGGGTAATGTTGTTAAATACATCCCTTCGTCTGCCTTCATAGGTCGTGATAGGATTATTACTTTTTATGCAGGGCAACCAAAGTTGTGTCATCGCTGTGGTGAAAAGGGGCATTTTTCAAGCTCATGTTCTGTGCAGAAATGTTCCCTCTGTCAGGGCTCGGGGCGTGTTGCAAAAGACTGCAATAGTATTCGTTGTAATCTTTGTAACAAGTTAGGTCACCCCTATAGTCTTTGCCCTGAAGTCCTCCATAATCATCCAGAGGTGGTGGAAGAACTTCTGAGGATGGAGGAGGAGGAACGTGGGGGGCAGCAAGGGGTTGGTGGAGCTGTTTCAGCTAGTCCTGAGGACCCCCCCAGGTGTCAGTTTCCCAGCCTTAAGGTGTGATCCCTACTGTGTCTGCTCCCCAGTCTGTGCTCCCTACTGTGCCTGTGTCTACTTCTGTTGTGTGTTCTTCCCCAGTGTTTCAAGTGCCCAATGTTCCAAAAGTAAATAAGTCATCCAGATTGTCTGAGGCTGCCAAAGGGGCAGATTCGTGCAGATCTGAGGTGGCAGCTTCATCAGGGCCTTCCCTAAGGCAGCGTAAAACCTCTAGTGGAGGTTCTAAGGTGAAGAAGGGGGAAGTTGCCACTGCTAATGTAGATGAGGTCTTTCAGGGTAATGTTTCAGGGGAGGAGGGAGAGTGAACCAAGGTGGGGAGAAGGAGGAATAAGGTAGTCCTGACCTCTGCCTCCTCGGTTTCATCCTTAGAGGTAGATGATCTACCGCTGGGAAACAAGTTTGGGTCCTTATCTGAGGGGGAGGAGGAGTGTTCTAATTCCGTGTCTCAGATGGAGGAGGATGAGGTAGAGTGTTCTCTAAAGAGGTCAAGGTCTCCAGTAAGGGGGGAGGGAGCTCAGGCTAAGAAACGCCTACCTCAATCATCCTGATGGCAGTTCCCACTCTGATAAAGTTGGCAACGATTAATGTTGCCAGCATAAAATCTGTAAGGGCTCGTAATATGGCCTTATTTTTGCTCAGCGAGATGGATGCTGATATTTTATTTTTGTAAGAGACCCGGCTAAATAGACTTGCCGATGTCCACCTGGTAAAGAGGGAGTGGAGGCGTGGGCCCTCCTTCTGGTATCTTGCGGCTGAGCCTTACAGCGGAGTTGCAGTACTTTTTACTGGCATGGTAACGTGTCGGCGGGTTATCGAGGTAGAGATTGGAAGGTGTATGGTCCTGGACGTCTCTGTGAAGGGGCATGATCTGCGTTTAATAAATATTTATGGACCGCAGACTAGATGGGAGAGGAAATGCCTCTTTACAAAGATTAAACCTTTCCTTTTTACATCTCGGCAAGTTGTCTTTGGAGGTGATTTTAACACCATTACTAGGCCCAAAGACAGGAAAGGCTCCACTGATAGCCTGAGACATGATAGCGTTTTTCTTAATACGATAGCCAGGGAAGCAGGTCTGGAAGATGCGCATATTAAGCGTTGCCCAGACAGCACGGGGTACACATTTAGGCGAGGCAGTTGTGAGAGCAGGATAGATAGGTTTTTTTTAAAAGGGGACTCTGCCTTTTCGGCTCCTGAGTGTCGTATGGTGGAGTTTTCTGATCACCTTTTGCTGTCTGTGATTCTCAATGCTTCAGATATGCCACCTAAAGGAAAGGGTATTTGGAGGATGAATTCGGCTCTGCTGGATGACAAGGAGGTAAGACAATCTTTTGAGGATTTTTTTCAGGCTCAGGTAACCATCCTGGATTTCTGCAGCAGTAAGTCGGAGTGGTGGGAGCTTGCCAAAAGCCGGATTAGTGGGTTTTTCAAAGCCATAGGAAAAAGGAAACAGCTTGGTAAGTACATTGCCTACCAGCAGCTGCGGAGAAAACTTGATCGCCTTGTCTCGAGTGGTGGAGATTCCGGGACAATCTCTGAAGTGAAACTTCTCCTTAGGAAGTATCAGTATGACCGGCACGCTTCTTTGGTTCTGGAAAGGGACTACGGGAAATATCACTCGCCTGACCCTTATCAGAACTGCAAACAAAGCACAGCAGTTAAGACAGTTGTTGGGCTAAGGGATAGTACGGGCTCTTTGACGAAATCCAGGTCAGGGATCCTGGAGGTCTCAAGGTCTTTTTATGTGGATCTTCTGGGGGAGAAGTACCTCGATCGGGCAAAGATGTCGAGTTTTCTGGATTCTACACCAGGTCTGGGAAATAACATTCCGCTTGCAAGTTTGACAGGGGGAATCACAGCAGAAGAGGTAGTCAAAGCTATAGATGGTCTGGCTATTAAGAAAACCCCTGGGCCAGATGGATTGACGGCTGAATTTTATAAGATTTTCAAATCCAGCTTGGTACCTTATCTTGTGGAGGTATTTAACGGCTGTCTGCAGGAGGGTTCGCTCCCTCCCTCCATGAGACAATCTGCTGTGATTCTGTTGTCAAAAGGCAAGGATCCCTCGATGATTGAGAATTGGCACCCCATTAGCCTTCTCAATGTCGATAGAAAGATTCTGGCAAAGATAATTTTCTGGCGCTTGTCGTCAGTAGCAGACAGATTGCTTTCTCATCAGCAGCACTGTTCGGTCCAGGGCAGAAGCACTTTTTCAGCGGTGTTAGCTGTCCGGGAGGCTCTGGAAAGTTGCAGGGCTGAAGGCTGGGGAAAGTATTTGCTGGCACTGGATCAGGTGAAGGCTTTTGATCGTGTCAATCATGAGTACCTCTGGCTTCTCCTTGACAAGTATGGCCTGGAGGGTGGGTTTATTGGATGGCTTAAGACTTTATACAGAGAGGCAGAGAGCTTCATGCTTGTTAATGGTTGGGTTGGACGGCCCTTCAGGGTTGGATCGGGGGTGCGCCAGGGGTGTCCACTGAGCCCTTTGCTATACGTGTTCGCAATCAACCCCATCATCAGAAGGCTAGAGAGCGGACCGTTGTGTGGGGTGCCGGTGGGCATTACTGGTGAGCCGCCCCTGAGGGTTGTAGCCTATGCTGATGACGTTTCTGTCTTTATCTCTGGGACAGAGGAGGCACAGGAGGTGGTTTCAGTTATAGAGCAGTATTTCGAGGCATCAGGCTCCAAGGTCAACCGTGATAAAAGTGAAGTTTTTTGGATGAGCGAGGGAGGTGAGAGCTTTGCACTTCCGGACACCTTCCCGAGGCCTCAGCAGAAAGTCAAAGTATTAGGCATCGAGTTTGGCCCTGATGATTACAGTAAGTCAAATTGGGAAGCCAGGCTGAATGATGCTGATGTCAAGGTGAAATGCTGGAAAGGGTGGCGGCTCTCCTTGAGGGAAAGGGTGGACTTGATTAAGACCTACCTGATACCTACCTTTTTGTATGTCAGCTTTGTTTGCATCTTGCCAGAGTCTTGCTATACCAGGATTTATAGTTGTTTCTTCCAATTATTATGGGGGAACAGGCTGAATCTTGTGAAGCGGAATGTGACTTACCTATCTAGGTGGAAGGGTGGCCTAGGGATGGTCAACCCGGTTGTGTTCTTCTCTCTGATGTTTTTGAAACACAATTTTGGTAACATGCTAGCAGAGAGACCGCCTGGATGGGTAAGTATTTTCCAGATCTGGTTTAGACCTTTTCTGGGCTGTTGGGAGAGTGGCGGGCCAGTGAAAAGCCTAAGGATCCAAGTATGGTAAGCTCCCGGCTTATGTTGCCCTGTGCCTGAAAATTCTTAATCGGTGGCATGTGACAGCGGAGGATATCAGGTCCCTTCCTAGGAGACTCCTGGGGGAGAAGATCGTGGGTACTGTCTTTCATGCGCCACTGGCCTTAAGGGATTGCCCAGGTCATATTATGAGGGAGGGTTTACGTTTAATAAATTCTGAGCGGATTCCCTTGAAATTTAGGGACCAGGCCTGGCTTGCTTTCCACGGTAGGCTCTATGTGAGGGGGAACGTGAAGTGCCGCTCTTTGGACAATCATGGTTGTCCAAGAGTGGAGTGTCGCGGTGAAGTGGAAACCATGGACCACTTCTTGCTTCAGTGCCCTTTCAATATAGAAGTCTAAAAAAAGGTGGGGAGGGCTCTGAATATTCCTTTCCTGCCTTGCATGTCTTATGCTGAGTGGGTGTATGGAGCATTGCAGAATCGCAAGGGATTTGATTTGGACACTCTTTTTCTAGTCAGCTTAGTAGTCGGATATTACACCTGGAATGCACGGTGTCAGGTATCCCTTCGGCAGAAAGTCCTTCCTGTTCCGGTGGTGGTGTGTGAGATTCTTGGTGAGGTAGGGAAAATTCGGGGTCTCGAGAAAGACAGATGGCGACAAAGGGTCTGGATAAAGGCGTGGAGGAATATCAGGCCTGTAGCTGCTGTTTGTTGATCTCTGGGTGTAGGGTTCTTTCCCTGTTTTCCCTCTGGACACTCCTTTAGATTTTCAAGGATAAACATAATTTTAAAGAAAGGCTACATACACATGATAATCTATGTTTCTTGGTCTGAATGTTAATCAAGTTGAGTAATGTGTAGAATTGTTGAAGATGTCTGTGCTATTTAGTGATATATGTATATAGTATAATATAATACAGTGATATTCCTCTTGGTTGAAAAAAAAACCCCTTTTGTTCATATATTATAGGTTGAAGTAAGCCTTTATTATTATGTTTAGTCGTATATACAATATGTTATGCATATTTGAAAAAAAAAGAAAAGAGGAAATATATGTATGTGTGTATATGTATGTATATATATGTATATATGTATAATATTTATTTTTTTATATTTTTGTATAAAAAAAAGTTGGAATGTGTTTCTTGTTTGCAAGATTCTCAAATAAAAAAAATTGCCAACTCAATATTGAACCCAATGGACTAAGACTGGAATGCCATAAAAGTTCATGTGCGTGTAAAGGCACGTGTCTCAATAGTTTTGGTAATATAGTGTATATACAGTGGGGACGGAAAGTATTCAGACCCCCTTAAATTTTTCACTCTTTGTTATATTGCAGCCATTTGCTAAAATCATTTAGGTTCATTTTTTCCTCATTAATGTACACACAGCACCCCATATTGACAGAAAAACACAGAATTGTTGACATTTTTGCAGATTTATTAAAAAAGAAAAACTGAAATATCACATGGTCTGAGGTATTCAGACCCTTTGCTCAGTATTTAGTAGAAGCCCCCTTTTAATCTAATACAGCCATGCGACTTTTTGGAAAAGATGCAACAAGTTTTTCACACCTGGATTTAGGGATCCTCTGCCATTCCTCCTTGCAGATCCTCTCCAGTTCTGTCAGGTTGGACAGTGAACGTTGGTGGACAGCCATTTTTAGGTCTCTCCAGAGATGCTCAATTGGGTTTAAGTCAGGGCTCTGGCTGGGCCATTCAAGAACAGTCACGGAGTTGTTGTAAAGCCACTCCTTTGTTATTTTAGCTGTGTGCTTAGGATCATTGTCTTGTTGGAAGGTAAACCTTCGTCCCAGTCTGGGGTCCTGAGCATTCTGGAGAAGGTTTTCATCCAGGATATCCCTGTACTTGACCGCATTCATCTTTCCCTCCATTGCAACCAGTTGTCCTGTCCCTGCAGCTGAAAAACACCCCCCAGAGCATGATGCTGCCACCACCATGCTTCACTGTTGGGACTGTATTGGACAGGTGATGAGCAGTGACTGGTTTTCTCCACACATATCACTGAGAATTAGAGCCAAAAATTCTATCTTGGTCTCATCAGACCAGAGAATCTTATTTCTCACCATCTTGGAGTCCTTTAGGTGTTTTTTAGTAAACTCCATACGGGCTTTCATGTGTCTTGCACTGAGGAGAGGCTTCCGTCGGGGCACTCTGCCATATAGCCCCGACTAGTGGAGGGCTGCAGTAATGGTCGACTTTCTAAAACTTTCTCCCATCTCCCGACTGCATCTCTGGAGCTCAGCCACAGTGATCTTTGGGTTCTTCTTTACCTCTCTCACCAAGGCTCTTCTCCCCCGATAGCTCAGTTTGGCCAGAAGGCCAGCTCTAGGAAGGGTTCTGGTCGTTCCAAACGTCTTCCATTTAAGGATTATGGAGGCTACTGTGCTCTTAGGAACCTTAAGTGCAGCAGACATTTTTTTTGTAACTTTGCCACAATTCTGTCTCTGAGCTCTTCAGGCAGTTCCTTTGACCTCATGATTCTCATTTGCTCTGATATGCACTGTGAGCTGTAAGGTCTTATATAGACAGGTGTGTGCCTTTCATAATCAAGTCCAATCAGTATAATCAAACACAGCTGGACTCAAATGAAGGAGTTTTTTAATAAATCTGCCAAAATGTCAACAATTCTGTGTTTTTCTGTCAATATGGGGTGCTGTGTGTACATTAATGAGGAAAAAAAATGAACTTACATGATTTTAGCAAATGGCTGCAACATAACAAAGAGTGAAAATGTAAGGGGGTCTGGTGTGTGTGTGTGTATGTATGTGTGTATATATATGTATGTATATATATATATATATATATATATATATATATATATATATATATATACACACACACACACACACACAGTATCTCACAAAGGTGAGTGCACCCCTCACATTTTTGTAAATATTTTATCACATCTTTTCATGTGACAACACTGAAGAAATGACACTTTGCTACAATGTAGTGAGTGTACAGTTTGTATAACAGTGTAAATTTGCTGTCCCCTCAAAATAACTCAACATACAGCCATTAATGTCTATACCGCTGGCAACAAAAGTGAATACACCCCTAAGTGAAAATGTCCAAATTGGGCCCAAAGTGTCAATATTTTATGTGGCCACCATTATTTTCCAGCACTGCCTTAACCCTCTTGGGCATGGAGTTCACCAGAGCTTCACAGGTTCCCACTGGAGTCCTCTTCCACTCCTCCATGACGACATCATGAAGCTGGTGGATGTTAGAGACCTTGCGCTCCTCTACCTTCTGTTTGAGGATGCCCCACATATGCTCAGCAGAGTTAAGGTCTGGGAGGGGGTGTGGTGTCTGAGCTCCAAGATGGATGCTCAATCTGGGAGCTCCACCAGACCGCTGGGGAAAAGAGCCACCATCGGAGCCCTAGCACCTCACTAGAAGCCACACATAGGCAGAGGAATCGAGGGGAACTGTCAGGCATGCCAAGGAGAAGGAAGGGACCGCTGATTCAGCCCAGCAGGCTGACCGGCTTCTTACCTTCACAGCCACGAAAACCACAACAAAATGGCGGTGGAGCCCACGTCACGCGGGCGAGCAAACAGGCTGCAGCTTTACCTCCAGGCCCTGCCGATCAGCATAGCAGTGACATACATGCCTCTAAGGGCAGTAGGTCATCATCTGCAGCCTCAAACCTTACCACCAGAAGCCCTGCAAAAACGAAATACCGCACAGCATCACCAGGATGGAACTTCTGGGCACCTGATATGTAGGTGAGTGGGCCACAGGCTGCACAGAGGCCTATTACCCCAGATGCACTAGATCCCATTGCAGGATTCCCCACATCTGGCCAGCCGATGTCTGACACAGTCCTAAAGGACCGTGTCACTAAAATCATCCCTACATATTGACATGGTCTCTACAGTAAGAAGATGTCAGGAGGAGGTTCATGCTCTGGGAGAAAGGATCAACCATGTAGAGTATGCTATGGGAGAATATTATAACTCCTATAACACCTTGGTGGATGCACATAGTGCACAATGAAATCTTATGGATGAAAAATAAACCAGCCGACTTGAAAGACAGATCCAGGAGGAATAACTTAAAAATCAGAGGAATTCCGGAAACGGTGAATGCCACACAACTCCCTCCATATGTACAACCCTAGCAACAACACTATCAGCCCTAGAACTCACAGTGGACAGAGTCCACAGGGTTCCAAAACCATCATTACAAGCAGACGATGCGACCAGGGACATCCTGCTCAGGCTACATTTTTACAGTGCAAAATAAATTCTCCTAGATACATTATGTAAACCTGACCAACATCTGGCCCCTTACGCTTCCCTGCAAATGCTCCCGGATCTCTCCAGACATACTCTTCAGCGTAGACGCAATTTGGCCACCATCATCAAGACCCTCCACGACCACCACATTCCACACAAGTGAAAGTACCCAGCAACACTATTCATCATCTAAAACGGAGCTACCACTACTGTGTCATCATTGGAAGAAGGGATGTCTGCTCTCTGTCAATGGGGTATCATCGTAAATCCTCCCCCAGGCCCCACCCAAGTAGACGGAGCTTCACACATACAAGCAGAATGGCCGGATGTGTCCTACAAGCGTTCTTCACAGAAGAAAAATTCTAGTGGAGGCTCCTAAAAAACCACCTTCTGAAGTTCTATAACCTCTCCCCGGTTATGGTCAAACATGGAACTAGATGTGTACCTCAAAATGGGATTTTAAGGGCAATGCAGAAATTGGCAGTGTTGAATTATAATTAAAAAGAAGTTTCTTGATACAAAAAACGAATAGGATATACATGAACATACACATTGATCTATAGTTATAAAAACATCAGATATATGGAAACATATGATGCATCCTACTGCTAGTTACAAGTACCACCCCCGATAGGTGTGATGGCGTCCTGATAGCAGATTTCCAACGCGTTTCAACTTATTGTAAGGATAAAGTCTTCCTCAGGGAGGGACTGCATCACATTCTAAAATTTTAAGTAACAGCATGATTATTGGTATATACTTAAATATTTGTTTGTTACCTATATCTACAGAAATCGCATTACAGCAAAAAAAGTATTATATGCGACTTACATTTGCGACTACAGAAATCGCATTACAACAGAAAAGTATTATATGCGACTTACATTTGCATTTAACTGTGAAAAATCGCTTCCCTCTTTTAGGAACTGACATTGGGGCCATGTGACCCCAACGTCATATGCACATTGCCCCGGCAACCAGACGCACCTCTCTCCCCGCCACACCCCGTGCCCATACTACATGGGCTACGTGTAAGCAATAGGCTTCACGTCACGGGGAGGAGAAAAGGAAGGAGGAGGTCCAAGCGTCTGCTACCTAGACAACACGGAAGCTTGTGGACGCTTCCCCTCAATACATTGT
This sequence comes from Lithobates clamitans, assembly GCA_037952925.1. Lineage (NCBI taxonomy): Eukaryota > Metazoa > Chordata > Amphibia > Anura > Ranidae > Lithobates > Lithobates clamitans. The sequence continues at coordinate 10,565,596 of JBBGZY010000143.1, read as the reverse complement.
ACAAAGGTGCTTCCTCTAAACAGTGACAGCAGCTAATTGAAGTCGCACCCCCTCCACTGCACCACCAATGAATGTGAGACTCTACCTACAATAGGGCTACGCCCATCACTTAGCCACGCCCACACCCCATATATTAGGACGCCAGGGATGGCCACAGGCAGCATTCCACAACTGGCTTTGTTACAGAGAGGTACTCCAGGACCAGAGCTCCCTGCCACTTGGAACAATACACCTGACACAATCAATTTAAGGTATTTGATCTCTTTTACTCTATGATGGCCCTGGGGAACCTTATTTCCCCTACGAATCACCATTATTTCCATTCTTTGACCGTTTTGATGTTCAAATTCTTAGCATTTCCCTTATACCTTCATGTTTTTCAGTTGTTTAATTATCACGACTGCCAAATACTGGTTTCTTCACAATACACCAGGCCATCCCGTAGAGCATATTTGAGCAGCATTGACAACCATGTGTTAGGACCCCTGCCAGCACTGGGAAAGCGATTTTTCACAGTTAAATGCAAATGTAAGTCGCATATAATACTTTTCTGTTGTAATGCGATTTCTGTAGTCGCAAATGTAAGTCGCATATAATATATTTTTTAGGACCCCTGCCAGCACTGGGAAAGCGATTTTTCACAGTTAAATGCAAATGTAAGTCGCATTTAATACTTTTCTGTTGTAATGCGATTTCTGTAGTTGCAAATGTAAGTCGCATATAATACTTTTTTTGCTGTAATGCGATTTCTGTAGATATAGGTAACAAACAAATATTTAAGTATATACCAATAATCATGCTGTTACTTAAAATTTTAGAATGTGATGCAGTCCCTCCCTGAGGAAGACTTTATCCTTACAATAAGTTGAAACGTGTTGGAAATCTGCTATCAGGACGCCATCACACCTATCGGGGGTGGTACTTGTAACTAGCAGTAGGATGCATCATATGTTTCCATATATCTGATGTTTTTATAACTATAGATCAATGTGTATGTTCATGTATATCCTATTCGTTTTTTGTATCAATAAACTTCTTTTTAATTATAATTCAACACTGCCAATTTCTGCATTGCCCTTAAAATCCCATTTTGAGGTACACATCTAGTTGTAAAAATTACAAGGGATGCTGGCAATGACACGGCCAACCCTCTGAGTCATATATTCATGGTCAAACATGGATATCTATCCAATACCCTCCATTTCTTTTTAACATCATGCAATGTTCACGAATCCCCCTAAGGATTCTCTTTTTACCAGTTCAATATGTTTGTTTCTATTTCAGTTTTTTGTATCTTGTTTTCTTTTATGCTTTTCCGGTACACTAACAACCACCAGAGGAAACTTCAAGCTTTCTGATACTGAAATACCTCCAGCCTATGAAAAACCTGACCTCACCTTCATCCATCTCCAAGAATTCGCCTCTCCTCCACATAGGAGAAGACACCGGAAATCATATCCAATACTCCACATTTTTCACATCATACCTATCGCAGTTAGTATTGCCCTCCCTTTGCACTCATTCCTCATAACTAACCACCATGACCATGTGTCTGTCCCTGAACATTAAAGGATTAAATAATGCAGCTCAGAGACATCCCATGTGGAAAGAGGCTCTGAAGAACTAGGCTGATATCCTGTGCATATAGGAAACACACTTTAGGACTTCCAATATCCCTAAATGCTCTCATAAACAGTTCCCTCATATCTCCCTCTCCTGTGTATCTGAGAAGAAAATGAAAGGTGTGCTTCTAGCAGTACGGAACAAACTGGCCTTCCAGCTTAAAAATTATATCCTGGACAGTGAGGGATGATATATTATCACCACCTGTGACTTAAACGCACGCCCTTATACCTTAGTAGCACGTTACGCTCTGAACAAACTCCAAGTACGTTTCATCACAAATCAAACATGGACACCTACTACTCTGTGGTGATTTTAATCTCACAATGGATCCCCATATAGACACTTCTTCTAGTACCATAAAAAATAGACCCTCTTTACGCAACTTATTGCAGGATGAGTAGCTGTTTGATGTCTTGAGGTGCCAACATGCAAATGAAAAGGATTTTACATATTTCTCCCCCAGACACCAAAGAAACTCCCATATTGACATGTTTTTTTTTTTTTCGATAACTGGCTACTGCAGAAAATGTCTCCCTCCACTATTCATGACATATTGTGGTCAGACCATGCTGCCATATCTTTTGCAGTTACAGAACAAGGTGCCCCGACTACAATCCCCATCTGGCGTTGCAATATCAGAATTTTGCAAGAACTCGAAAGCTCTAAACTCATCACCCAACATCTCAGAGAATTCTTTGCATTCAATGCCAATATGGTGGAGAACCTGTTTACCTTATGGAATGCACACAAAGCATACAGTACATAAGGGGGATTCTCATACAGCAAGGAGACAGAATTAAAAGATGCTATGGTCTTTTAAGCAAACTTACAGCGGAAATTCACAACGTAGAAATAAAGAACAAATCCTTACCATCAACCACGCTATTTGCTTCCCTTCAAAAACTTTGGGGTGAACTAAGAATCCAACTAATGCAAAAATATGATAAACACCTAAGACGCCTGAAACGTAAAGTGGATGTAAAACCCTTTTTTTTTTACTTTCAATATGTTTTTATTTTCAATGACGTCATACAAATTATGCATTAACATATTTAGATTGTACAGGAGGGAACGCCTCCTAGAACATGAGACAAAAAGGTTACAATTCGAGTGAGAAAAAAAAACAGATAATATATGGTTTCTTCGCCTCAAGGGCTGGTGGAGAGGACAGCCTGATATATAACCTTAACTAAGCTTTAAGTAAGCAGTCTCCATGTTTTGCTCCCAACACAGCACGGGATCTTTCCCCATCCCCGGCACCCCTGACAGGATCTAGCTGTGCCAGGTGGGGAAATCTCCCTACTTCTCCTTTGCCCATTTGATCTGGGCCATCAGGAGTGTGGAGGGGTTATGAGTCCCCGTAAGCTAGGTAATATACCGTATGGTAGCTCTCCATTGAATTGCAACCAGATAGTTAATTAAAGTGAGATAGAAGACAGGAAGAAGAGTTGAAAGAGAAGAAGAGAAGAGTGAGGCGGGAGGGGGGGTGGGGGGGTTCTTTAAGGTGGGTGGGGAGGGAAAAGGAGTGCCTTTGTGTACCTCTATTAATACTGAGGGATGAAGTAGTCTAGGTGTTGGTTAGGTGGTGATGCGCACCTGAACCCCTGGTATGAGGGAGGTTCCCATAAATTGGGCCCAAGGTTCCCATATTGTTTGGAATCTCTTGGAGGTGTTTGATGTGATGCTATAGAGTTTTTCTTGGGCCATGATCCATGAAACCTTCCTTTTTACTGCGTTAAACGAGGGCCTCGGCTGTTTCCAGGCTTTGGCAATGGAGATTTTAGTGCCCAGCAATATAAAGTTGATCAGTGTTTGGTTAGCCTTCGAGATTCCAGGAAGGTTAGCATTAAGAATAGCCACCTCTGGGGACCTAGGGATCTGGCAAGTCGTCACCTTGTAAATCATAGAGAAAACTTTCCTCCAAAAAGTGCGCAATTTGGGGCATTCCCACCAAATGTGGGCCATTGTGCCCCGATGTTGACATCCTCTGTAACATAGGGGGTTCGCTGAGGGATAGATTGCTGCTAACCTGGTAGGGGTCATGTACCATCTGGTTATCAGTTTGATGCTTGCCTCCATCAAAGAGATGTTCTGGATTTAGTTAGAGCTGCTTGCCAAATCTCTATGTCCCTGCTGCATTGGAAGTCAGCCTCCCAGGCCTGCATGTATGTGGTTTTGTCCGTTGGGTAATTGAGGGCCGAATATATCACAGATATGCCTCCCCTCTGCTCCATGGCTTGTCCACACCATTGTTCATATGTAGTAAATTTAGGGGGGAGCGGTTTCTCCTGCCAAATTGAGTGTAGAAAGTGAGTGATTTGGTGAAAACGGAATCGTTCCGAATCCGGGAGGTCTAGGTGTTTGATACAGAATTTGAGGGTGATTGGTCCAGTGGTATAGCCCTTTGTCCAGCCACCATTTGAATGCTGAATGCTGAGATGTCAAGTCCAGGTGGAAAATCAGGGTTGTGGAATAAGTGTGCTAGGGGACGACCTGAGGAGACCAGGGCAGTGGAGTGTGGGAGGGAGTCCCAAAGGGCGCAGGAGTGGGATAAAGTGGGTGACAGGATGGGCGGCCTAGATTTAGTCGGGCACCAAAGTATGTAGTCTAGTGTATGTTTGGGGGTGGCCTGTCTTTCAATAGTTACCCAATCTGGTTTTTCATACCGTGAGTAGATTGAGGATAGTTTGGCTAATCTAGCCGCTAAGTAGTATTTATGTAGATTTGGGAGACCCAGCCCTCCCTTGCGTCTGTGAAGAAATAGGGTGTTCTGAGGGATACGATGTCCTTTCTTACCCCAGATAAACTGGAAAATTTTACTCTGTAAAGCTTTTAGGTGATTTTTCCTGATTGGGATAGGGAGGGAGCGGAAGAAGTAGAGGAGCCTGGGGAGTAAGGTCATCTTAATGGAGTTGATCCGACCCAGCCAGGATAAGTCATGTTTTGACCCTGTAGTAAGGTCAGCCTCCAATTTCCTAAGGAGAGAAGGGTAATTTTGTGCATAGAGAGTTTCCATCGTGGCCGTCAATGTGATACCTAGGTAGCTAATGGAGGTGTCGCCCCATTTAAAGTGGAAGGATTGTTTTAGAGAGTCAACTGTTAGTGGTGGTAACAAAATATTAAGGGCTTGAGATTTGGCGAAATTGACTTCGAGTCCAGAAATTTTAGCAAAGTTCCTTAACAATAGGCAGAGGTTAGGTAGTGTAGTGAGGGGGGATGTCAGGAAAAGGAGGATGTCGTCGGCGAAAAGCCCACATTTGTGCGTCTGGTCTCCACAGGTCACCCCCTTTATGTCCGGGTTCTGTCAGATTGCGATCGCTAAGGTTTCTATGGCTATTGCGAAGATTAGGGGGGATAGAGGACACCCTTGTCTAGTGCCACGTAAAATGTCTATTGATTCGGAGTAATGTCCCTGGAGTCGTATGTAGGCCTTTGGTTGTGAGTAGAGAGCATGCAGAATTCCCAGGAAACGGTCGCCAAATCCCCATCTCTCCAGCACGGTAAAGATGTATTTCCAGGAGACCGTGTCAAAGGCCTTCTGCAGATCTAATGATAGAAGGAATCCCGATTGATTTGGCCCCCCTTCCCAGTTTGTTTGAAGAATCAAGGTGATATCTATTGCTCTCCTTATTTGGTCAGGACCCTGTCTCCCGAGTATGAATCCTACCTGGTCCTTATGTATATATTGACTAATAAAGGATGACAGCCTGTTGGCCATTATTTTGGTGAGTATTTTTAGGTCATTGTTGATGAGTGAGATCGGTCTGTAATTGCTAACGTCTTTGTGGTTTTTGTCAGGTTTGGGTATGACCGTGATTAAGGCGGTATTGAGGTGGATGGCAAGGGGGGTTCCATTGGTTTTGGAGTTAAAGAAGGAGGTCAGGTGAGGTGCTAGTATGGCTGTAAAAGATTTGTAGTATGCTACCGAAAGACCATCAGGACCTGGAGCTGACCCCCCCTCTTAGATCTTTTATGACCCCCAAAACCTCCTCCTCTGTGATGGGTATTTCCATCTTTTGTTTTTGGGTATCTTTTAGGGATGGTAGGGAGATACCCTCCAGGAACTGAGGGATTAAGTTCGCGTTTGGTGTATTTGTTTGGCTATATAATTTAGAGTAGAAAGCCCGAAAGGCTTCTAGAATCTTTGAAGGGTTGATCGTGGGGGGTTGACCATTTATTCTGAGTTTGGGAAAGGCGAGGATCCTAGTGCGGGGGGAGAGTTTTTTAGCTTGGAGGGGACCCATCTTGTCTGCCTGAGTGTAAAATTTTTGTCCATTCCAGCGGACAGCCTTTTTGGCTTTGGATGTCAGTGCTAAATTAAGGTCTAGTCTAGCTTTGTCGATAAGGTGAATAGGGGTCTTGGAGGGATCCTTTTTATGGGCAGCCTTCAGTGAGGTATATTCTCTGTCCAACCGGATTATGTCTGCTTTTTGTGCACGTTTGGTTTGAGTGGCAATCTGGATGAGTTTACCCCGTATAAACGCTTTATGTGCGGCCCATAATGTTTCTGGAGAAATATCCTCCGATTTATTGAGTTTAAAGTATTCTTGTAGGGCTTTTTCGAGTTCAGTGACCCTGATGGGGTCAGATAATAGTGACTCATCCAGTCTCCAATGTCCCCTGGGTACGCCCAGGGGGCCAGTTTTGAGAGATATGGTGACTATGGAGTGGTCCGAAAGGGCCGACTCTCTGATTTGAGCGCTGTGGATCAGGGGAAGAAGGGTGGATGGGGTTAACATGTGGTCAATCCTCGCATAGGTGTTATGAGGTGACGAGTAATGGGTATAGTCCCTTTTGTTGGGATTAAGTTCCCTCCAAGTGTCAGCTAAACCGTGGGCGTGGATTATTTTTGCGATCCTGAGGCTCTCCTTGGTGGGTCGTGTTAGTTGGGTCGATAGGGGTTTAGACTTGTCCAAACCCTGATCGAACGCTGCGTTTGAGTCTCCACCAAAGATGACCGTTCCCTCCAGTTTCTGAGCGAGGCTGCGCAGTAGGGTGTCAAAAAATTTCGCTTGACCTCTATTTGGGGCATAGTAGGAGACCAGGGAATACAGGTGGTCCGCCACTGTGCCTTTGACCAGGATGAACCTGCCCTCTGGGTCGGCGAATTCAGAGATCTTTATAAATTTAAGATGTTTGGAAACGATTATTGCAACTCCCTTAGTTTTGTTATCAGCGCTCGCTAAGAAGAACTGTGGGAAGTGGGGGTGTAGATACTTAGGGCTATACCGGGAGGGGAAGTGCGTTTCTTGCAGCATAACAATGTCTAGCTTGAGGTGTTTGTAATAATCGAGGATCTTTCTCCTCTTAATCTGGGATTAGATTCCCTGGACATTGTGTGAGGCTATGCGGAGTTCATCTGTGGTGTTATTAGCCATGGAGCAGATGGAGTGCAGTGCAACGGTCCTCACTTACCCTTTGATGTGGGGGAACCCGGGTCTGAGGATGATGGTCATTCCGTCTTCTTGGTGGAGAGATATCAGGGACTTCCGTGGGGGTGTGTGTGGTATCTGAAACACAAATTGTGATTAGGTACATTGACGCGCACATTGAGGAGGGGAGGGGAAGAAGGATAGCAGAGAAAAGGTCTCCTAGAAAGGAAAGGAAAGACGCAGGGAAGGAGAAATCCCTTATGTCTTTTAAGAAAAAAATGGAGTGTGTCTGGCCCATCTGGGCTCAAACAACCTAGCCCCTAGGGACCTACGGGTGTCTAAGGGTTAGGTGGGTGTGCATGTGTTTCGTCGCGAAACCGAACGCCCAACATAAAACTTTTTTTTTTTTTTCTTTTTTTCCCCTGAGGGAAAAAAGAAAAAAGCAAGTAAAAACAAAGAAAATTTTAAAACTATTACCGGTGACTATCAGGTTTTCACAACAGTGTGGCCAACTAGTGGCCCTAAGCCTATGCCCAGTGCAGTAACCTTCTAGGTCTTCATTAAATCGCTATCTCAGCAGAGCGTCCATAGACTAGACCTATATAAATCCCTAGAACTGGGGGTGAAAATCCCACTTCCCCCACATAGCTAGGCGTAAGGGTACCGCCCCTCTCAATCCGGAGAGGTACAGCTCCCCTGTGCCTAGTATATATGGCAGTGGGCCAGTAAAAAGCAGTAAAAACTAAAGAGGGAAGAATTGAACAAAAACCTAAAAAAAAAACCCTCCTTGGAACCAGCAAAACACAAAAAAAATAAACAAAAAATTCTGATAAGTCAGAAAACGTAGCCCGGTTGGCTAGCCTGCCTAATAAACAGGCACGGGGGGATCCCCTATATTCCTGGGGATGATCAAACCAATCCCCACTTCACAGTCGGGATAAAAGCGATGCAGTTCTCATCATCACTGGCTTCAGGTTTGGTTGTTGTCTTTGGCCTTCTTTGCTTTTCCTGTTGACCACAGGGAAGATTGAGGGCTGGTGGGGGTCTGACGTTTGTTGGAGTTGGTCCCGGCATTGGTTGTGTCCATTTCGGCTTCCTGGGAGATGATTTTCAGGTGCAGGAGAAGTTTTTCACCTTCTGGGAGGGAGGAGAAGGCATATTGTTTCCCCTTGACGGAGAATTTAACCGCGAACGGGAAGGCCCACTTGTATTTCACTTCTCTTTGGGTGAGAGCGAGAAGCAGTGGCTTCAATGATCTCTTCTTCTGGATCGTAGAGGGTGAGAGGTCAGCGAAGATCTGCACTGGGTGTCCCATACACTGCACGGAGTGAGAGGACCTGGCCTGTCTCATCACTTCCTCTTTAACTGTGTAGTGGTGTGGCTTAGCGATAATATCTCTTGGGGTGCCGTCTTTTCTGGGGGGCCCTAAGGCTCTGTGCGCCCTGTCCAATTCAAGGCGTTGAGAGGAGATATTAGGGATTAGTTGTTTAATCAGGTCTTGGACTGCTTCTGGGACATTGAGAATTGTTTCCGGTAGGCCACGGATTCTGATGTTATATCGTCTTGACCTATTCTCGAGTTCGTCAATACGAGCCATTGCTAGGTCCAATTGATCTTGCACAGTGCTGATGTGCTGCGATTGTTGGTTAGTGATGGCTATAGTGTCCTCCATTTTGTGTTCGATTGCATCGATTCGGGGCCCTTAAAATAATAAATTCTGCTTTCAGGTCGACCTGTAATTTTTGCTGCTGTTTGAGCCAGGCCTCTGTCCAAAAGTTCAGAGAATCTGTGGAAGAGGGAGTCCATGTGAGAAGCAGAGTCACTGGCAGGGAAGGCATATGGTGTGAGGCCTGTTTGATCTGAGGTAGATCCCTGGGGGGATAGAGGGCCTTCACAGAGGGGGCGATCCTGCAGGGATCCTGTAGAGGCTGGAGAGGGGGTCAGCAGAGGTGGGTATCCCCGCTGTCTCCCTGGAGTGAAGTGAGGGGGAGTGAGGGGTTGCTCTGACCTGTAGTCCGCCGGGCCTGTGGAGCAGAGAATCTGAGGCAGAGGCTGTGCCTGTGTAGCGGTGGCCATCTTGGGCGTCTCAGCCGTTTTTGTTCGCTCCTGTTGTGGCCACAGGTTCCGTTTCACAGGGGCCCCGGGCATATGGGGATGTAGCCTGGACCTTGGGAAGTATCACCGGGTGCTTTAGTAGTGCGGTGGAGCGCTGTGGTCCATGCTGTGAGCGCCGGTCATTCGTGAGGGAGCGGAGCTCTAGGCTTTAGCGGCCATCTTGCGAGCTCCGCGCATGCGCACTCCCCCATTTTTTTTTTATCCATAAACGTTTTATTGATTTTTCACGGGGATACAGAAGAGAAAAGATGGGAATGTGGGGGTAATACATGGTTTACAGAGTTATACTCACATATAATGACATTAGAGCTCCAACTGGGCAAGCCCAGGGAACAGACGAAACCCGTGGAAGAGAAAAAAAAAAAAGAAGAATAAACAAACAAAAAAAAAACACACATAATAAAGAACGAAGAATAGATATAGAAATAACATCAGTTTTATAAACTTCAGCGAACCTTTTCTAAACGTTAATAGCACGTCCCTCCGTGAGATGTAGCAGGTTAAGCATAGCCCTCATGGGCCTTGGTCTGTCAATCTGAGCGGGGGAAATTAGAAAGGGGAAACGGAAAGGGAAGAAAGAGAGAATTAAAAAAAGGGGTGGGGAGGTGAGTGGGATGAACTAAATCTCAGATAGAAGCAGGGAAAGGAAAGGGGGTGAGGTATTCACCAACTGCCCTCTCCTTTGCCCAAAATCAAACAGTAGTAAGTGTAGCACCCTTATTGTGACATAAGGGTGGTCTCAGAAAAACAACAAAAATGAAATGATTGTTGGCGAAGTCACGTTGTGTTACATGTGAGCTCCTTGAATAAGTGAGAGCTTTTAAAGGTCATCCAAGATTCCCATGTGGCAGTGAATTTCGGGATCTTATCTAAGGCGATATAGATCAGCTCTTTCATCTCCGCCACACGGTTGACTCGCTGAATCCATTCAGTTATAGATGGCGTGGATGTTGACCGCCAGTGCACTGGCACACACATCCATGCAGCGTTAAACATATGCAGTGCAATCGATTTGTAATAGCATTTTTTAGGTATCTTAGACAGGTGTAGTAGATATTGTGCTGGTGAGAAATCCAACGGGAGAGACAATACCTTTAGTATGATATCATGAACCTTGTGCCAAAATGATTGGAGTACCGGGCAGTCCCACCAAATATGGAGGAATGTGCCCTTCTCCCTTCCACAGTGCCAGCACCGATCAGAGACTGAAGAGGAGTATTTGTGGATCAGATCTGGGGTTCTGTACCAGCGTGTCTGTAGTTTGTAGCCATTTTCTTGCACAGAGACATTCAAAGACCCTTTGTGGATATACAGATTTATGTGGTTCCAGCTATCCTCGTCTATCTCTGTCCCCAGCGCGGATTCCCAGTAATTATGGTCTGAGTGTAGGAGAACGGAGGGATTCCCGAACAGGGAGGTGTAGATATACGAAATGACATGGCTCTGGGGAGTTGTGCTGAAGCAGAGTGATTCTAGCGTCATAGCGGATTTTGCGAACCTCTCTCTATTGGTCGGGGCATCAAGAAAATGTTTGATTTGCATATAGGACCAGAATGGAAATGCACCCATTTTTGAAATCTCTGCAAGTTCCATTTGTCGCAAAAAACGGCTTCCGCGAAAGAAGTGTTTGGCCAACATTTCCTCATACGGCCACTCAGCTTGCAGGAAGGCTCCAGATAAGCCTGGGATGAAAGCCGGGTTGCCTCTAACTGGAGTGATGGAGCACAATTTGTCTGAAACCGAGTGAATAGCACAGGCTCGTTCAAATGCATGGAGAGTGGCACTAACGAGGGGATGGGTCAAAGCATGTGGGGACACATAGGGGGTCATTTACTATAACTCCAGGAAGTACTAGGCACTATGGCAAATAATAGAGCCCATTTTAGCCAAATGGAAACAAAACGGTGAATTTGCGCATGAAAATTAACGATATAAGCGGGGAACAAACATGTGCAAATTCTAAATTGCCACTAATTAGCGCTTCCGCGTATATATATATACAAATGCCAATTCTTATCAAGTTGTTATATAGCACTGTACTGTAGCCATGATCCATGTATGTGAAAGAAACATTTTTATCAGAGATGTGCTCTAGTTCCCGTGCATCTATTGATTTATATTGCAATTAGTATTCCTAGTTTTTTTTTCCTTCTTTTGCTAAGAAATGCAGTTCTGAATGATTTTTACATAGTAATGTCTGCTATTCTGTAAAGTTACATGTATTAATCATTTAGGCTACCTATTTGTTGTATGTTGTTTTTTTCATGTTTTTGATGTATTATTTATTAATTTAGTTGACTATAAAGCAGTAATTATTTATGTTCATTCTTTAATAATACTACACTATTATGCAGGTCTTGTACTTAGCACAATGGCTTAGTGGTCTGCTTGGATATCTTCACACCACTCATGGTATGAGTTCAAACAACAGCCAACCTACCATCCACCAGCTGTGTTTATTTTTTCAGTGCACAAGTGAATTAAAATAAACAAAAAAATAATTGTAAACTGCCCTTTAGCTAGTGTGTGGTGTTTGGAATGTCACATCATATTATAATTGAATACTTACATACCATTGCATGCATTTAAAGAGTTAATACAATAAAAACTTTCACATTAAAGTGCATTGGCTACTTGCCTATTTTCAATATATATATACATATACATATATTTGTGTTGCTTTGGCTAATTAGCTAACTGGCATTCTCCTTTTCCCACCAATGCAATCTTTTAGGATTTTTCTGTGGGATTTGAACCCATGAGTCTTTCAATACCTGAACGTTTGAAGGTAGAGGTGCTAACTGCTGGCCTATTGGTCTGAGCACAATTATACATACAAAATACTTTTACTAGTGTTTTATGTGTTATATACTATACAATAAAGTTTATCAAATGTAAACTGCTTGTTAGCTAGTGTGTGGTGTTTGGAGATTCACACCATAATATTAGTGAATACTTACATACCATTGCAAGCATTTGAAGAGTTAATACAATAATATCAGCCACATTAAAGTGTATTGGCTACTTTCCATTCACTGTATGCTGCTTTGGCTAATTGGCTAACTGGCTAACAGTAATTCTCCTTTTCTCCACCAATAGTAATCTTTTAAGATTCTTCTGTGGGATTTGAACCCATGAGTCTTTCAATACCGGAATTTTTGAAGGTAGAGGTGCTAACTGCTAGCCTATTGGGCTGAGCACAATTATATATACAAAATACTTTTACTAGTGTTTGATGGTTTATATACCATACAATAAAGTTTATCAAATGTAAACTGCTTGTTAGCCATAATATTAGTGAAGACTTATTTATTTTTATTTAAGGTACTTCTATAGTGCCGTCAATTTACGCAGTGCTTTACATATACATTATACACTCACATGGGCCCCTACCCTCAAGGAGCTTACAATTTAAGGTCCCTAACTCACATTCATATACTAGGGCCAATTTAGACAGAAGCCAATTAACCTACCAGCATGTCTTTGGAGTGTGGGAGGAAACCGGAGTACCCGGAGGAAACCCACGCAGGCACGGGGAGAACATGCAAACTCCAGGCAGGTAGTCTTGTGGTGTGGTTGGGAATACGAACCAGCGACCCTTTTTACTGCTAGGTAGGGATGAGCTGACCCCCCCTTGTTTGGTTCGCACCAGAACATGTGAACAGGAAAAAAGTTTGTTTGAGCACGCGAACACCGTTAAAGTCTATGGGGGTCATTTACTATAGCGCCAGGAAGTACTGGGTACTATGGCAAACAATAGCTCCCATTTTAGCCAAATAAAATTTCAACAGGCGAATGTGCGAATGAAAAATTAGTGCTATTAGTGAGAAACACATGTTAGTAAATTCTAAGCTGGAGCTAATTAGCGCTTCCGCGTATATGCAAATGCCAATTCCTACCAAGTTGTTATATAGTACTGCACTGTAACCATGATCCATGTATGTGAAAGAAACATTTTTATGTGAGATGTGCTCTACCTCGTGTGCATCTATTGATGTATGTTGCAATTAGTATTCCTAGTTTTTTCCTTCTTTTGCTAACTAATGTAGTTATGAATGATTATTACATAGTAATGTCTGCTATTCTGTAAAGTTACATGTATTAAAGATTTAGGTTACCTATTTGTTGTTTTTTATTTTTTAATTTAGGTGACTATAAAGCGGTAATTATTTATGTTCATTCTTTAATCATACTCCACTATTATGCAGGTCTCATACTTAGCACAATGGCTTAGTAGTCTGCTCAGATGTCTCCACAGCACTCACGGTATAAGTTCAAATACCAGCCAACCTACCATCCCCCAGCTGTGTTTATTTTTTCAGTGCACAAGCGAATTAAAATGAACAAACAAAAAAATGTAATCTGCCCATTAGTTAGTGTGTGGTGTTTGGAATTTCACACCATAATAGTATTGAATACTTACATATCATTGCATGCATTTGAAGAGTTAATATAATATATATAATATAATAGAATCAGCCAAATTTAAAGTGCATTGGCTAATTGGCATTCACCTATTGTCAGCATATGCTGCTTTGGCTAATTGGCTAATAGTCATTTGCTTTTTTTTCACCAATTCAATCTTTTAGTATTTCTCTGTGTGGATTTGAACCCATGAGTTCTTCAAGGTAGAAGTGCTGACCGCTAGCCTATTGGGTGTAGCACAGTCATACATACCCTGTTTCCACGAAAATAAGACCTAGCGTGGATGTCAGTGATGGCTGCAATATAAGCCCTACCCCCAAATAAGCCCTACCCTGTTTTCCCAAAAATAAGCCCTACCCTGAAAATAAGACCTACAAGGACTTTAACTAGGGCTTATTTGGGAAGCAGGGCTTATATTGCAGCCATCACCGACAATCACGCTAGGTCTTATTTTCGGGGGAAACAGGGTAGAAAATACATAGAAAATACATTCACTAGTGTTTGATGTTTCTTCTCCCCGAGCTGTCTCTCCTGCTGCCACCATCTTCTCCCGCTGATGTGTTCTTCAGCGCAGCTGGTTACCCACTAATAAAAAAAAGCCGCTCTTCTTGTGGCGGTCTTCTGTGGCTATCTGATAATGTCACCCGGAGAGTCCGCTCCATGGCTATGTATGCTTTTTTTTTTTTTTTTTTGTTTATATATGCCTAGAATTTACCAATGATGTAACAACTGTTGAAATGTGAACTGAACCTTGTAATGCAAACCAAATGCTCTCTACTGCCTCCTGTTATGAATATCTGAGAATTTCTTTCACTTATTTTTGTTCTGCTTTTTTGTTAACTTTTTAGATGAAACACCCACTCTGACCAATTATCGTTACCCCTGAAGAAGAGGTCAACCTTTTTTACATACCTCGAAACGTTGGGTTTCTATGATTATTGGTTATTTACCTGTATCATTGCAATTGGTCATTTTTCCTATACAATTGTTTCTTCCCATTATACGCATCCATTTTACTGTATATACGGTTAGGTCATGTGTAATGTTTTTTAAAAAATGTTAAATAAATAAACTATAATACTTTTATACAAAAATTTAAAAAATTTCTTACTATTTTCTACTTTATCAGAGGTGACCCCGCTAAAAAGTCCCGTTAGAGGAATTGCACTCCGATAGGGGGTGCTTGTGTTTGGCTAGAAATTGGGATGGGGGCCCACCTCTAGAAACTTACAGTGCCTATTGGGATGACACCTCCTTCCTTTCCATGGCTATGTAAGAGACGCCACACAGCGGGTGACAACACAGCGGAGGAAGACCACCATGGTAGAAGAGAAGCTTTTTTTTATTAGAGGGTAACCAGCGGTGCGGAAGAACATAGCAGATGGAGAAGATGGTGGCGACAGGAGCGACGGCTCTGGGAGAATACAGCTCGGGAAGAAGATGGAGGAGGGAGAGACAGCGTCTGGAGAAGATGGCTCAGGGAAGAAGACAGCTCAGAGCTATTTTACAATAAAGGACTTGTCAAAAACTGGCTATTGATTTTTTTACATTTCACTGCTTTTTTTGGTGAATGGGTAGGGGTAAAATGTACCCCACACCTATTCACATAGGGGGTAGGATCTGGGAGCCCCCTTTTTAAAGGGGCCTTCCAGATTCTGATAAACCCCCTGCCTGCAGACCGACAACCACCGACCAGGGTTGTTGGGAAGAGGCTCTTGTCCCCATCAACATGGGGAAAAGGTGCTTTGGGGCATGTGGCCTGGTAAGGTTCAGAAGGGGAGGGTGCTCACTCATCCCCCCCATCCTGACCGCCAGGCTGCATGCTCGGATAAGGGTCTGGTATGGATTTTGGGGGGCCCCACATCAAATTTATTTTACATTTTGGTGTGGGGTTCCCCTTAAAGTCCATACCGAAGGGCCTGGTGTGTACTGGGGGGACCCTACGACATTTTTTTCCTTGAATTTTGGAATTCCATACCATAATATTATTGAATAAGTACATACCATTGCATGCATTTGAAGAGTTAAAATAGGGAATAAAGCAAGCTGATGTGATTTGGCTAATTATGCTTCTGAGTACTATGCACACTTCCAGGAGGTGATGCTGTCAGTGGGATTTGAATTCATGGCTTGAACTTTTGGGGGCAGGAGGGTATACCACTATGCTACAGAGCTGAGCACTTACCTACAGAGAAAATACATTTACTAATGTTTGATTCAATACAATAATGTTTTGCATTTCAGGCATTAATATTATAGTAACAACCATGCTCATGCCGATGTGGCATTGGCTAATAGGCATTTGCCTCTTTTCAGCATATGCTGCTGAGTACAATGCAAGCTTTCAGTAGGTGATACCATCTGTGTGATTTTCAGCCATTTGAGCACAATTATATTGAGAACATATGTTTACTAGTGTTTGATGGTGGGACTACTTTATATTCTAGGTATAAAATAGTACTCAGCACAGTGACTTAGGCACCTTTCACACTTGTGTGACCTGAAAGTTGCAAGATTTAATGTGACTTTAAGCAATGCCTGTGTAATCTTGAGGTCTATGGAGGCAAGAGTCGCAGGGAAAGACACACAACTTTCCCACGATTTTGCATCAGCAATTTTGCCGCAATTCCAGGGAATGCCTGTGTAAACTTGAGGTCCATGGACCTCAACTCGCATCAAAGTCAGACCAAAGAAGTACAGGGACTACGTTGAAGTCAGTGTTACTTGAAGTCGCACAGATATGAATGGTACACATTGAAAATCATGGGGTATGACTTGTCATATGACTCTGATGTCCAAAGTTGCACAAGTGTGACTCAGCCCGACTTTGTCAGCAATTTCAGAGACATCAGTGCACTTTCCCACACAGATGTCTAGTGAAATCACATAGATCCCAACTGTTCTCCTTTAAGAAGGTGTCCTATGCCTACCTACTTTTGCTAATAGGTGTCCCTTATACCCATCTCAAAAAGTTGGGAGGTAAGAAATCGCCCCCTGAAGTCGCCCAAAGTAGTGCAAGAACTACTTTTGGGAATCGTGGCGTCGCACCAATTCGGACAGTTCCATTGCCATCAATAGGCGCCGATTTAGCCTACAATTTGACATGTCAATTTAGACCTATGTGAACATTGGTGAAGTTGCATAGATATTAGAGCTGCACGGTTCTGGCCAAAATGAGAATCACAATTTTTTTGCTTAGAATAAAAAGATCACGATTCTCGCGACGTAAAATCTTTCACATTATCCCACAAGAAATTGGGCTAACTTTTCTTTTTTTTTTTTTTAATTCATTAAAGTAATTTTTTCCAAAAAAAATTGCATTTGAAAGGCGCAAATACAGTGTGACATAAAATATTGTAACCACCACCATTTTATTCTCGAGGGTCTCTACTAAAAAAAATATATATATAATGTTGGGGGGTTTTAAGTAATTTTCTAGCAAAAAAAAAAAAAAATGATTTTAACCTGAAACCAACAAAAGTCAGAAAAATGTTTAGTGTTTAAGTGGTTAAACTTTCCTCACTTACACAGAATTCTATTTAATTGACAAATTGTTACAAGGTTTCAAGTTAAGTTCACTGATAAAGAATGTTCTAATTCTTGGCAGACTTCCTGGTTTTTTGGCTGTGGCTTCAGAAGAGCAGAGAGAGTTCTTTGCATAGCAAGAATCGTGAAACGCTTTTTTCAAGATCGTTAAGGGGAAAAAAATCACGATGACGATTAATCGTGCAGCTCTAATAAATATGCATGGAAATCAAGGGGGACAACTTTTCATGTGACTCTGAGGTCCAAAGCTCCATGAAAATTCACCCAAGTGTGAAAATAACCTAATGTGATTAATTGATAACACCTTTGAGTAAGGCCCCATTTGCACTTGTGCGACCTTAAAATTGCACAGCTTTGTCATGACTTGAAGCAATGTCTGTGTAATCTTGTGGTGTATGGACCTCAAATTGCATCAA
The DNA here is from genome assembly GCA_037952925.1 of Lithobates clamitans. Classification (NCBI taxonomy): domain Eukaryota; kingdom Metazoa; phylum Chordata; class Amphibia; order Anura; family Ranidae; genus Lithobates; species Lithobates clamitans. The sequence continues at coordinate 10,548,096 of JBBGZY010000143.1, read as the reverse complement.
AGTCAAACCAAGGTAGTGCAGGGACAAATTTGCTAAACCTTCAGGATGCACAAGTGACAATAGGGCCAAATTCTAAGGTGTTATCATTGAATCTCATTCACACTGCTGCGACCTGAAAGTCACACTATTTTGCTGCCACTTTGCCGCTGCAACTTGGCCCCAACTTCTGGGAATGTCTGTGTAATATTGTACCCGATATACCTCAAGTCACACCAAAGTAGTACAGGGACTACTTTGAAGTTGGTGCGACTTAAAGTAGCACAGATATGAATGGTTATCATTGAGAATCATGGGGTACAACTTGTCATGCAACTCAGAGGTCCAAATTTGCTGGAAAATTCGTCCAGCTGTGAAACAAGTCATATATAATTTTAATAAAAGGAGCTCTCATTTATACTTGCATAGTCCTTACTGATTTACATCAGCAGAACAAATGCAGGAAGTGATGTGTGCACATGGAACGGAAGCAAATGTGTGGTGATGCCAAACAAATCAATGAACCCCACCCACACCAAATCTAACTATGACATCCACCCCCGCATTGATTAAGTACAAGTACATATCCTACACTTACCCGGCCAATGAGCAGCACCTCCTCTCTGCTAAAGAGACCTTGCCATGTCCACCTAGATGGAGATCCTGACCAGCACAGGAACTTCCAGGTGCATACAATGACTAATTTCCGGGTCAGAAGGTGAAACCACGCTTTTGATTGCAGCTGCAAATATTTGATCTCAACCATGATTAGTATTTTTTATTTTCAGATATGCAAATCTGTATTTCTACATATATTTGAAGGTAAACTTAAGGGAGTTTGCTAAGAAATGGTGTCCCTGGGTTAGCAGCAGGTGAATTACAAAGGCAAAAAGCCCAGTTTGAGCCCTGGTTCACACTGAAAGCGGGAGGAAAGCGTTCAGCTGAACTCCCACAATTTCATTCCTGCATGTCAGTCCCGACTGTGGGGGCAACATCAGAGACATCAGTGCAGGTTTCTGCACCAATATCAATACAAATCGCACCAATTAGAACAGTGCAATTGCCACAGATTTGACATGTCAAATCACACCAATGTGAACCAGAGCTGACACATTCAAACACTGCCTATCCACCAGCTGAATTCATTACCTGCAATTCTCCACAGCTGTTATATATATATAAAGATTTCACCTTTATCATTAACTTGCAGTTGTGCAGAAGCCTAGGTTTACATTGGAGCAATTGGTCATGCGATTTGAGAGATCAAATCGCATGACTATTGGCAATGGCACTGTTCCAATTGATGCAACATTTTTTGTGGCACCGCATCAATTTGCTAAAGTAGTTCCTGCACTACTTTTGCCGATTTCAAGTGCGACTTCAATAGACTTTTGTGTATGAAGCCACCTGAAATCACGCTGACCTTGCTACTTTGAAATCGTGCTACTTCAAGTGAAGTAGCGCAATTTCAAAGTAGCATGTGAACCAGGGCAAAGAGATTCGTTTTTTGGTGCACAAATACATATTGAAATAAAATATAAGAGATATTGCACAAACCTTTTATTTTACCAGCAGAAAAAAAAATAAAATTTACATTTACTAGCTTCAAAAACATTTGGACAGGATATATGGTGCTACATTTAGCAACTGAATTTTAAGGGCCCTGCTCATAGGAGCTTACAATCTAAAAATTAGACAAAACCTTAGAGTGGACACAGCTTTAATTTCAGTGTATAGCGGGCAACACATCACATTATCTGCAAGATTATAGAAACATACTTAACAGTCATTCTTACAAAGCATTCCAACATAATATTGCAAAAGACTTATTCAAAACACCCACCACCAGCCCACAATCCACACATACATACATTGGTGACCATGTTCTGCTGGAAGCTGCATTTCAGTGTACACGATTAAACAAGATCAAAAAGAGTAGGTCAGCAAATGCTTCCAAACGATGTTTGCATGATCAGACAGGAACAATACGCACACAACATTGACAGCATGGCCACATAAACCCACTTTTGATTGAAAAAACGCACAAGAATTTAATCAAATCTCCCAATATCATTTCTTCTCCCTCACAACAAAAAAAAAACCTGACCTTCTCAGGCCAAACAAAACCCCCTACTGCAGGCCTTTATATAAGAGAGGTTGTTTTGTTAGTACACTGACACACCCAATAGATGTACACGCCCACCAGTATCTTTCAATCTGTCTCTTCATGTATGTCTAAAGTGATTACACCTGATGAGCAGGAACACATAATAATATTTGCAACTGTGTTAGCCTTGGCTATGTGCATCAAATCTCCAACTACAGGCCAAAGATCAAAGTCCATTTGCATCCACATAAACAAAGCAACAGTTTTCTAAGCATATCTACCTGTGCAGTGTAAACCATAAATTTGAAATGTCCAAGTCCCTGGTCATGATTAGTGCTAATAAACATTAACATCAGTCCTTGGCTGCAATGAGCTTCCAATATAAAGTCCAAAATTAACTTTCTTACATTAGAACCTATTTCGACAGGAGACAAATAAGATGCCAGCATGTCTTTGGATTGTGGTGAGAAACCCACACAGGGAGAACATATAAACTTCAACACAAACATTATCATGTTGGGGAATTGAACCAACATCCCACGTGCTGCTAGACAGAACTGCTACCCACTTAGTCACCAGGCAGCCCCACACGTGTTCTCTGCATCTCTGTGGTGTGAACCAGCCCTAAGTCCATAGCCATGCTCAGTGTCACAAGCAATATACAGTATATTGGCCTAAGTATTGGGATGCCTGCCTTTAAACACACATGAACTGTAATAGCATCCCAGTATTAGTATTGGGTTCAAAACTCATTTGGCCCACCCTTTGCAGCTATAACAGCTTCAACTCTTCTTGTCCACAAGGTTTAGGAGTGTGTCTATGGGAATGTTTGACCATTCTTCCAAGTGCATTTGTGAGGTCAGGCACTGATGTTGGACAAGAAGGCCTGACTTACAGTCTCCTCTCTAATTCATCCCCAAGGTGTTCTGTTGTGTTGAGGTCAGGACTCTGTGCAGGCCAGTCAAGTTCCTCCACCCCAAAATCACTCATCCATGTCTTTATGGACCTTGCTTTGTGCACTGGTCCAAATGATTTGGTGGAGGGGGATTATGGTGCGGGGTTGTTTTTCAGGGGTTGGGCTTGGCCTCTTAGTTTCAGATAAGGGAACTCTTAAGGCGTCAGCATACCAAGACATTCTGGACAATTTCATGCTCCCAACTTTGTGGGAACAGTTTGGGGAAAGCCCCTTCCTGTTCCAACATGACTGCACACCAGTACACAAAGCAAGGTCCATTAAGACATGGATGAGCAAGTTTAGGGTGGAGAAACTTGACTGGCCTGCACAGAGTCCTGGCCTCAACCCGATAGAACACCCTTTGGCTGAATTAGAGTAGAGACAGCGAGCCAGGCCTTCTCATCTAACATCAGTGCCTGGCCTCACAAATGCACTTCTGGAAGAATGATCAAACATTCCCATAGGCACACTAAACCTTGTGGACAGCCTTCCCAGAAGCTGTTCTAGCTGCAAAGGGTGGGCCAAATCAAATTTTAACCCTACGGACTAAGACTGGGCTGCCATTAAAGTTCATGTGTGTGTAAAGGCAGGCGTCCCAATACTTTTGGCTATATAGTGTATCTGGAAAAGACTTACAATGGTGGTGGAACCCTCCTACACACAAATACTACATTTAGACATAGTTATAGGACCTGGGAGATGAGACAACTTCTCTACATGAAGTAACATGGTTGGGATTTGAACCCAGACCCTCAGATGTACTAAGCAGAAATTCTAACCTCTAAGCCACGGAGCTGCCACTTGTGAGAGCCTACTACACATAACTACACATAAATACACATAAAACACATAAATACTGCATTTCTATGGACATACAGGTGATGGAATTACATTACTCAAGAGTTATTCTTCTTGATTTATTCTGTGATATTTGGTGTTTTTTTGTGGGTGAGAGTAGAATATTACCCTCAAATTTTTGGGAATTACATTTTGATTTCTGATGTTGGTACACATATCACATTTGTTGGGCTCAAATTATGAAATTATGAATATTTGAAATAATAAAAAGCACAAAAAATTGTGATTAATTTTTAATTTTCATCAGCAATGGTATTGTTTGTGGATTGTAAAGACACCTGTGTGAGTTTGGGGTAAAGATTGTTGAGAAGGGGCGTGGCCTGACCTCGGGAGAAGATGGCAGCCTGAATTCTATGCTCCCGCTGACAGAGGGGATATTCTGACTGAAACAGAGGTTTATTACTCGCCTGCATACCCGAGAACCATGGGAACTTCTTCCCGCAGCTCCTCCGCTTCACGCTCCAGATCGCCCCGAGAATTGACTGGCAGGATTAGCCAGAATATTCCAGAAATGTTCCGGTCACAATCCGGCAACATGGCGCCCACACGAGGCCCACCTCAGGCATCCAGCCTGACGGCAGGAACCAACCCCTCCCCAGACAATGGAGCGGTGATACTCACGCCGCACTCACACCCCAGCCTGCACGATCTCCATTCCGTGGCTACTGATATCAAAAACACCCTCCACGGCGGCACTGACAGCCGCAATCTCGGAACTCAAGATCGACATCCAATCTATTGCAGGCAGGGTTCAAGACGTGGAAAAGACGACCACAACCCACTCTACTGTGCTTAGACGAACCTGTCAGGTCCTAGACACCCACACCCTGCAGCTACGGGACCTGAATCGCCACATGGAGGATTTGGACAACCGCGGCAGACGCCATAATATCCGTGTAAGAGGCCTGCCGGAAACAATAGAAGCGGATCAGCTGCAAGCGGAGGTGACCTGCTTATTTAACAACCTCCTGGAAAAGCCACCCACCTCTCCAATAGGTATGGAACGAATACACCGGGCCCTTCGTCCACGGGGTAGAGATTCAGACCCGCCTAGGGATGTAATCTGCAACATAATTGATTACCAGCTAAAAGAGGAGGTTCTGCGAAAAGCCCGCACCCATACACAGATTTCCCATAATGGCGCGGCCATTCGTCTCTTCCAGGACCTCTCTACTATAACGTTGCAACGCCGTAGAGAACTGCGCCCTCTTTTGGAAGTCCTGCGCACCAAGGGGATTCCATACAGGTGGAAATTCCCCTTCTGCCTGTCAGCCTCGTCACAGGGCCGCTCCGCACTCCTCAGAGTACCGGAGGATCTGCGGTATTTCTGTGAAATCCTTGACATACCCTTCACTGAAGTGCCCGAATGGTACGCGGAGTTCCGTCCCCCGGCCTCAAGAACCATCCCGCCACACAGCGAACCCATGGAGACCCAGACTCACCGCTACAGAAGACAGCGCTCCCCGTCTGAGACTCGACTGCTTCATCCAGCGCCAGGATCGAATCACGGCTCCAGCCCATCGAAAGCCCCGCAACCCAGAAGAGCTCGTCGAGATCGTTAAGTGATTGATCTTGAATCACCCTGCTGACTCAACATGCAGTATCCCTTTAATCCACCAGGTTTCAAATACAATCTTCAAAGGTTCTCCGGTTTATTGCAATGTCTCGCTCACCCCATACACGATCAACGTACCACCCTTATGTCCTGAGATCTCGTTCCTGCCTACCATGTGACACAAACGGTCTACAAAACTTTGTCGGTAAGCCCTTCCCTGTAGAACATGAGGCAGACTTATGCACTGCTGCCACACACGATAGACCGGAACAGTCCAACAACCTCTAATTCTCAGAAATTCAGTATGAGGATAATGGATATATCCTTCTGTACTTCACAGGCCACTCACTATAGAATATGCTATGCTCAACGTGTATCCTTCTTTATCCTTACCCCCTGTCCCCCCCCCCATTTGCTCAGGAGTGGAGGCAGGGGAGATTGGGGTATGTTTTTGTTCTTATTTCACAAAAAGTGTTTTTTTTTTTTTGTTTTTTTTTTTATGACGTTTTGATTTCTCGTTAATGACCTAGATGTACATAATAAGTGGTGGTAGGGGTGATGATCCGCGGGTTTACACGACCTCATTACACTATATATCAACACCCCTCTGCAGGCTGTAACAGTCCTCGTGGACAGACCTATGCATTTCTGATCCTACACATACTGACCAGTTATCATTGGTTGTCTCCACACAAACAGCCCTCGACATGAGAGACTGCAAGCCTCAAGGTGGCACTAGTCCCAATCTCTACTCATACACACCCACCCCCTGGTTTACAGTCAGAGAGGTTGGACCCCTGCGGATCATCACTACCTATGATAAAATATTACTCACTGCATTCTTCAGGAATAGTCGCGGTGGTACCCAGAGTAAGGCTCAGACATAATGTGTCCCCTGTTCCACAGATACCTCCTCAATGATAACAACCTCCCGGCGCTGAGGGGGCTGCTCTGAAGGATACATAACACCCGCATCCTCTGCTAAGCCACTTACATGCAACTGGGTTTAAACCCTTATACTACATACGGACTTCCCCCTGTGTTTCTAACTTCACTCAAACACCTCTCACTTAAGCAGGGGGTTCTCTCCTCTTCCCATCCCCTGCCAATAATCTACATGGGGGGCTGGGGAGCCAACCGACTTAAACTTACAAAATGTACTCCGGACGACTTGAACTCCCCTTTCCTTCTCCCTCTGCAAAGGGAAGGGGAGAAAAACGGAGCGACTCCCCAGCTGCTCCTCAAGTTCTAACTGGATACTCTCTGCAAAAAACACTCCATGTTTATAGTGCTACGCCAGGCAGACACTACAACTCGCAGACCCCAAAACACACCTACGACGCATGCTACACCCCCATATACCAACATCTAGTAATCCCATGATTGGTTAACTGACGGATACCCAACAGGCCCATAACCGTTCCTATTAAAAGCAACAAACCCTATGGAACGCAGGGCACTCCTGATAACTGGATCACACACACCCCTGCCTCAGACCCTTTTTAATCCAGTTCTTATCTCCCCAATAACCGAAGGACAACAGGGCTTACCCGGCTTCAGATACCCTACACATTTTCTGACCCACAGCAGGACATAACATAGGACCCTGACCCGCATACCTCCGGAACAAGGTGAATACTATATCATATCCTATTAGGAAGGATAACGATGAACGCAAAGCCTACATGAGATGCCAATATGTTGTGTCTTGTTTCACACACACCCCTAGTTCCTAGTTGTTGTTAAGGGGTGCTTAGGACTTACTACTACATCTCATGGATAAACGCTTTACATTGTCGGTAGTAAAGAGAATGAAGGGGGGAGGGAAAGGAAAGGAAAAAAAAAAAAAGGGAAAAAAAAAAGGAAAAAGGTAAAAAAAAGGAAAAAAAGAAGAAGAAAAATATACATAAGAATTTACTCACACACCTACCTGGTATACTGCTTGATCACACAGAGTACAATCTCACTCCAACCTCTATGCTCTACCCCATACATGAACTATCTCCCTCCCTCAGACCATTCTTTTGCCTGCAATCTATATCTCGACCACCTAACCTTTTGGCTTCCGGGCTACACCTCATCACTAGCTTGCTATCCTCAATAACCTCTTCATCTTGCTTATACCACATCCCCCTCTGTCTAGCGGACAGCAACTTCTCTTCGACCCTCACCTCCTATCACCGACATCAGCTGCTCCCCTCCTCAGTGGCGTTTCACTTTATAAATTTTGATATATATATACATCTGATATTGCCTATCGCCACTGAATCACTCCGGACATACCTAAACACAGGTATACATTCCACGCGGACTAGCGAGCAGGTTCTCGCTACTCACCGGAAAAGATCACCTTCCAATCGGGCACACCTCACTACCCACATCCAAAGACGCCCCCCGATTGCGATTGAGATTGATAAACATACACATCTTTTTCTCCTAACCTCTCTCCCCGATCTGCCTCCCTTTCCTGTACCGAAACCTCTATACAAGGACACAAGGTTTCTGTTCTCTAGCTTCCACCTCCATTCTCCAACCCTCCTCCTCCGACGGGCCACCATACCAACACAACAACTTCATCCCGTTATTCGCCAGCACTCCAAGACCTGAGCTATCCCAACATTAGGCCGCAAATGTCACGCACCAAATGCAAAACAATCAAAATAATATCCCTAAATGTACGAGGCCTCAACCTGCCAGAAAAACGCTCCCAATTACTTCTTTCTTTACAAAAAAATAATGCGGACATTGTCTTTCTTCAAGAGACCCATTTCAGAACGAACTCCACCCCAAAACTCTCTAACTATCGATTCCCTACCTTCTTTCATGCAACTAACCATTCAACAAAAACCAAAGGAGTCTCTATTCTAATCGCAAAAAACTGCCCATTTCAAATCAAAGACACCTACGCAGATGAGGAAGCGCGCTACCTTTTTGTGAAAGGCACGCTATTTGGTAAACTTATCACCCTCGCCAATATATACGCACCCAACACAAAACAGGTCCCCTTCTTCAAATCCACTCTACAAAAACTCTCTTCGTTCCAGGAAGGCCTTCTTGTCCTAGGAGGGGACTTCAACGTCCCTCTGAACCCCCCACATGATACCTCGGCAGGTACCTCAGCTATGCCTTACAGTGCGTTGCGAGCCATTAAAACACAACTAAAGGCACTGTCACTACATGACTCATGGCGTACACTTCACCCGAATGATAAAGACTTCACATTCTACTCGGCTCCACATAACCGATACTCTAGACTTGACTACTTATTCCTATCACAAAGAGACCTGTCGATGTTAATCAAAGCCACCATTGATCCCATGTTTCTCTCGGATCACCACCCTATATCCATGACCCTATCATTCACAGAAGCCCCTCCCAGGTCCTTAATTTGGCGCCTGGACCCCTCGCTTCTTACAGACACAACCATTACAACTGACATACACAAACGCCTCTTGCTATATTTCCAGGAAAACGACTCCCCTGACGTTTCACCCATGATGAGATGGGAGGCTCATAAAAGCACCATCCGGGGGGAACTAATGGCAATCTCGGCAAAACGAAGAAAAGACCGACAGGCACACATTACTAAACTGACTTCCCGTATTCAAGCACTGGAAAGAGCCCATAAACACTCCCAAGCATTAACAACCCTTCCAGAACTACTCCAAGCCAGGACTGAACTTCTAGAGGCTCTAAACAAGCAAACGAAACGAAATTATATACTCTCCCAAAAAATATTCTATGAATATGGCAATAAGTCCGGTAAATTCTTAGCAAGAGCTCTCCGAACCAAGAAAGCATCCACAATGATCCACTCATTAACAGATGCTAAAGGGCAAAAAATAGTATCAAATGACCAAATAGCAGATCAGTTTGTACACTATTACACTCAGTTATACAATCTACACCCCACAAACCCACAGACGGATAACACTCAAAGAACAAAATCCATCAGAGACTTCCTCACGCAATACAGTCCCGAACCCCTGTCTACTGAAGCAGCTACTGATCTAGAACAACCTATCTCATCAGCAGAAATAGACATGGTACTCAAACAACTGAAACCAGGCAAAAGTCCTGGGCCCGATGGTTTGACGACAGGATACTACAAAACTTTCATTGAAACCCTCAAACCACACTTCCTGACTGCGTTCAACTCCCTATCTTCTGACAACCCCCCACCTCGAGACTTGCTGACAGCACACATAGCTGTAATTCCTAAGCCTAACAAAGACACATCTACGGTATCTAACTATCGACCAATATCCTTGTTAAATGTGGACCTAAAAATCTACGCCAAGGTCTTGGCTAACCGTCTCTTGCCCCTACTACCCAAACTCATCTCACTAGACCAGGTGGGCTTTATACCTGGTAGAGAGGCAAGAGACAACACGACCAAGGCAATCAATCTACATAAATGGTTAACCTCCACCCAACAACAAGGGTTTTTTCTATCTTTGGATGCGGAGAAGGCATTCGACAGGGTGGCATGGGACTACATGTCTGAAGTACTCAAAATGATTGGAATACGAGACCGCATGTTACAATTTATAATGGCCCTTTATGCTTCCCCAACTGCAAAGGTCCGTGTCAATGGTCACCTGTCGGGTGCCTTCTCCATATCAAACGGGACCCGCCAGGGATGTCCGCTTTCCCCCTTAATATTTGTCCTCACGCTGGAACCACTTCTCCAACGACTAAGGTCCAATCCAGACATCAAAGGAGTGTCAGTATCCAACAACACATACAAACTGTCCGCCTTCGCGGACGACATCCTCTTATTCTTGACAGAACCACACATCACATTACCCAACTTACTTAAAGACTTTGCCACATTTAACTCATTGACCAACCTACAAATTAACTTCGCAAAATCGGAAGCCCTGAATATTTCCTTACAGAAGGAGACCCTTATAACCTGTCAATCTAACTTCCCCTTCAGATGGAACCGAGATGCAATCACGTATCTTGGGATTCACCTACCGACTCGCCTATCTGAACTATACTCCAAAAACTACCTGCCAATCCTCCAGCATATTCAAAAGGACCTAAAGTCCTGGTCGTCAGGAGTGTTCTCTTGGTTTGGCAGGACATCAATAATTAAAATGAACATTCTACCAAGAATATTGTATGTTTTGCAAACAATCCCCATTAAATTACCGAAAGCCTTCTTTACCTCATACCGCAAGGCATGTAACGACTTCATATGGGGCAAGGACCGCCCTAGACTCAGCTTTGACAGGCTAACCCTTCCCAAACTGAAAGGAGGTATAGCTCTCCCAGACATTACCAAATACCACTGGGCATGCCAACTGTCAAGAATTGTTGACTGGAACGTCCACTCCCACACGAAAGCCTGGACACAAATTGAAAACGAATTCTCCTCTATACCTATCCGACAATTACCTTGGATCTCCCCACTAAAAGTCCCCCCGACATGCAATCAACATCCCTTGATCTCCACCACGCTCAGTTCCTTCAAAATAGCGTGCCGCAAACACCACCTTTCCTCCACACCAGGCCCAATGACACCAATTCGAAACAATCCAGATTTCCCGTCGGGTCAATCGGCTACATTCCTTACAGACTACTGGCCCCACACTGCTTTACGGGCAGAACATTTCTTTTCCGGACAGACCTTTCTAAACATTACTAACTTACCTACACATGTGTCCGGACGTCCCCTCCCATTGTGGACATACTTTCAAATACGTCACTTCCTTAACCACCCGCACAAAAGCTCCGAATATTCTAGACAACTCACACCTTTTGAATCACTGTGTATCAAATCGGAACCGCAACGACATGTGATCTCAGATATATACGCTCTCCTTTTCTCTGAACACAATCCCAAATCTAACATAGCCACACGCAGTTGGGAAAGAGAATTATCGATAAACCTATCAGAAGAAGAGTGGGAAAATATATACTCCTATATCCACAAAGGATCAATTAATATGTCGGCGCAAGAAAATGGTTTCAAAGTATTCTCTAGGTGGTACAAGACTCCGCTTAAACTTCACAAAATTTCCCCCAATATCCCCTCCACTTGTTGGAGATGCGCAGAGGGAGAAGGTTCCCTTATCCACATATGGTGGTCCTGCCCATCCATTCAACCTTTCTGGAAAGAGGTCCACCGCATTACCACTACCATTACCACCTACCAAATTGAATTCTCTCCAGCCCAAATGCTGCTACACCACTCCTCCATCCCAAAAAAAGACTACCACCGCTCTCTTGCTCTACACATGATAAACGCTGCTAAAATGTGCATTCCGACTGTCTGGAAATCCACCAAACCCCCCACTATAGCTGATTGGCTCAAACGAATAACTAAAATAGCAGAAATGGAGGAATTGATTCATCAAGCCAAAGATACGCCCTCCAAATACAGGACTATCTGGTCTTGCTGGCACCATTTCCAAACCACAGACGAATATGCTGGTCTGATGTCCTAAGAATTTATGCTGACTCTCGTGGCCCAGTCGGAGGAGGAAACATTAAGACTCACTTTGTCACACTAACTCCCCCAACCTCGTTATTTTCTCTATCATCCCCTTCTTTACTATCCTCCCCCACCTACGGGGCTGCTACATGTTACTAGAGATGACGTTCCCATTCACACCTACCCACCCTACACCTTCTCCTTGGAACTACTCTATCCAAGCACACTATTCCCATACCCCATTCTACACATTTTATGCCTTTCTAACTAACCCCACAAAGGATTGCTAGTGGTCCGGTGACCGCAATCCTACCCTACATTCACCCATTTAGCGGTAACACTCAACCATCAACAAACTTCCGTACATAGATAACCCATCGAGCCCAGACAAACTCACATCAGTTCAGCTTCAGACTGAACGAGTCTATACACACTCTCAATTGTAGCCACAATCCCTGAAAACCCCTGATCTTAACCCACATTATTTAAAAGTCTATCTATTAGGGAACAAAACGGCTTGTAGTAACCTAGACAAGCTCGTTGGAATACATCATTAGGCTATGTTATTATACATAATGAGAACTAATAGAACCCCAGTTACAAAAATGTACTCATTAGACTAAATCAAGGCATAGATGCCTCTGTTCGACTGTTAAATACTCGTTTATGATTTCTTACTGTTGCATTATACCTCAGTTTTGAAGTATAAAAGTTAATCTAAGTTTATAATACAAATTGGAGCTTATTGTATCGCTTATACCATACCACAGCATTGTATTACTCCTTGTATATTTCATTCTGTATCATATTGTGTACTATGACTTTTACTCACAATAAACAACATTCTGGAAAAAAAAAAAAGATTGTTGAGAAATGAAGAGTAACAAGTGAAAGTGAGAGAGAAAAATATATTTTACCAAAACATCAAAACATTCCACATTGTAGCATTCTTAAAATCAAAATATTTTAAGTAGAAGCAACAATGTTGCAAAGGAAAATTTATTTCACAGAAAGATACATTTCATCTCAACATTAAAAGTTTTTGGGGGGCGTGGTTTGCCTTGAGGGAAGATGGCTGCTTAACTCCCGAGCTCCGTCAGACCATAGCCTACAATAAGCCATCAAGTGGGGAACTCAGCTATCAAAAGCTCACCCATCATGGGGACTTCATCCCGTGGACCCTCCGCAACCAGATCCCGCTCACCGAGAGAACTCGGCGGACACCTAAGCCAGAATATACCGGAAATGTTCAGAACCCAGAGATCCAACATGGCGACACCCGCACCCACCTCAGCGTCTGCTCAGATCCCCATGGAGATTACTTTGTCACCGACAGTTCAAACTCCAGCACAGGCAGAAAACAATCCTGCCCTAAACCAACAACCGAGCCTGAACGATCTCAGAGCGGTAGCGGCGGGTATTAAGGACACTCTGTTTGCGGCCATAACGGATCTCCGGCACGAAATCCAGGCCATAGCAGGAAGAGTCCAGAGAATAGAAGATACCACGACACAACACCAGGCCGCCATTCGGAAAATGCACCATAAGGTTAATACACACACCTTGCAACTGCGAGATCTTCAGCGACACGTGGAAGACCTCGATAACAGAGGAAGACGACATAATCTGCGGGTGAGAGGCCTCCCCGAATCGATTGACAACGACCAGATCCTGCCAGCGGTAACAGACCTGTTCAACCGCCTCCTCGATCAGCCATGCCATACCCCTATTGCCATGGAACGCATACACAGGGCTCTTAGGCCTCGAGGCAGGGACACAGACCCACCGAGGGATGTGATCTGCTATGTGAATGATTTCACTCTAAAAGAAAATGTCCTAAAGAAAGCCCGAGACAAGCAGCAACTAACCTTTGAGGGTCGCCCGATCCACATCTACCAGGATCTTTCAGCGATAACGCTCCGACACCGTAAAGACCTACGTCCTCTCCTGGATGTCCTCAGGAACAAAGGAATCAGATACCGCCGGAAGTTCCCGTTCGATCTACAGGCCACGTATCAAGGTAACTCTGCCTTACTGAGAGTCCCTGAAGAGCTAGAGACTTTTTGCCGAACCCTAGACATTCCGTATGTTGATGTCCCAAATTGGTACGTGGACTTTACCTTCTCTAATCCTGAACACCCCTCCAGAGAGGAACCGATGGACGCCCAAAACATGAGCCTCAGAAGACACAGATCTCCTTCTACGAACAGGCACGGCTCTCCGGTAACACCACTGCGACATCCAGCGAGCCCAATGACTGCTCCCCTGCCCCGCAGAGCACGTCGGAATTACTGAAAGACACAGCACTGAATATTCCCCTGCTCAGTACATGTTTTTTTGTCAGAACTCACCAGTCAGTTTTTTTTTGTTATCTGGTTTTAGTGATTATATTCACACCCTTTTTTTTGTTTTTTGTTTTTTTTCTTTTTACCATCCTACATGACAGCCAGGCAACGTATTCTGCTAAAATATGCCATACTAATGTTACACCACCCAAATATGCTCTGAAGCAGTGGAGTCCTATAATGGCCGCCTTGTCAACCCTGCCCTAAGCAGACACCACGTCGCAGAAAAGAATATAGTGAATGACGACGCTTACTGTCTACACGGGAGGGGACGTCTGATACACACACAGAATACCAGGAAAGTTATTGCTCTTGACTCAGCACATCCCCGACAGCAGATCTCCAAGAACCACCACGCACACAGCTCTGACTCTCAGCAAAAGAGGCACACGCCATTTCAGAAGACTGATCCCATTGAGGAGAGCTTAAATAGCCGGGTGAGACGAACATATGCCTACTCCCTTCTACGGTTATCACAATCACAGTCACAGAATGAACATAATCTATCAAGACACACTGTGACGAGAGATCAGTGGAAGCCGAAGTAGTGAATCTTATCACCTATATTCATCTTTTGGGGTAATTGGTACTTCGTAAGTAGTTAAAATTTAGAGAAGAAGAGAGAGGGATGGCTACCTACTCTCTTACTGTACCGTTTAGCCTTTACTCCACAGTTTTGTGTTCTTTTTTCATGCTTTGTTTTTTTTTTTTTTTTCAACAAGTTGGTCATAGGCTTAACAATGTTAGAATCTAAGAGGCACAATGCCAAATGTACACAGCCCCAGCTCAGCCCATGCCCCCGCTCCTTAACAGCAAAAGGATTCATTGGTAGTATAGGGGACCAGCTGCCTCAGCTGAATCATCAACAGGGGGCGAACTGACCCGCACATGACGCCTATAGTACTTAAGATGGAAGCTATACCTACCATGTCCTAGGATTTCAACTGCCCCACGGACGGCATGGATGATGGCTGCTCACGTACACCCCCACTCCCCCATTTCCACAGCTGAACGCTATTTATGTTCAGGTGCAATAATCTTCTGAACAATAGATTATGAAAGTCTTTCTACATCAGATCTCCTGTGGTCGTGAGATCGACTAACAGCTTCAATGCAGTAGAAAGCAAGAGGGAAAGAGGGAGTAAGAAAAAGGGTTAGACAGGAAAAGACAGGCTAAGGGGAAAGAAGCAGAGAAGAAAAAGACGACAGACCCTTCCCTTCCCTCTTGCTTCTCCTTTCACTGTAGCACTCCCGCTTACGCACGCCACAATATTAAAAAGGAGAATATTTCATTACTTAACTATAGTTCTATTATTGTTTAATGTTACACATGTTAAGTTTTATCGTTTGCCACCTAGATGGTGTTTTACTGTACATCTAGCACGCTTAGAAAAAGCAAATTCATACAAATGCTTCACTCTAACAGTCTGCCTCCACAAATGCATTATAGAGACATGCCATAATGTACTCACTCCCCTTGTACCACCGTGCCCAACTCAACCACTTAACCAGATAAAATACCGTCCAACACGTCCACCCAGTACACTCAATCCCTACCAACCTTTCTCTTTACACGATAAGGCTATAGGTCCGACGACTCAGACTGTAGAACTTGTTTTACATCTCTCTTTTGACAGATCAACCCCCACACAGTGGCGGATATCACTCGCCACTGACATTTTCCAGCTTACACGCATTTGTGTATCCCACCAACCCAGACAGGTGAGCAAATTGCCACTTGCCACCGGAATACCCCAGCCTTTCCCTTCCCCTCTTATTTAAAACCCTTTTTTTTTTTTTTTTATCTCCTTAACCCGCGATTCTACAACCCGCTCCTCCACCACATCTCATCTTCCGCGGAACACCATCTGCTTGCAGACTAACACAGATTAAGAAACACCCACAGCTGGCTAGGAGAACCCAAAACTCCTCCATATCTGCTTCTCTGCCGCAGCTCCGACCACACATACCACCCTCTTACAAAAAGACATGTAGCTAGGAGGTTAAGATGAGTGCTTCAAAAAATTCTACACTTACCCCCATGCTTAAAATTATCTCACTCAATACTAAAGGACTCAACATACCAGAAAAACGCTCTCAACTTCTTATAACCATGCATCGAAATAAATCTGACATTATCTTTATACAAGAAACGCATTTTCGCGCCAATGCCACACCGAAATTACATAACCATCATTATCCAACAGTATATCATGCAACCAACCCACTATCCAAATCTAAAGGAGTCTCTGTCCTTATTGCAAAGAACTGCCCTTTTCAACCAACAGATACCCTGATTGACAAAGACGGCAGATACCTTTTTCTGAAAGGTTCATACCTCAATAAGAAAATCACGCTAGCCAACATTTATGCCCCTAACAATGGCCAAGTTACATTTTTTCGGAACATTACTGACTCCTTAGCCACCTTCCAGGAAGGTATTCTCATCCTCGGTGGAGACTTTAACATACCGCTTAACCCCACACAGGATACCTCATCAGGCACCTCTTCTCTCCCATATGCAGCCCTCCGATCAATAAAATCTCTCCTTCAAAATTTGCTACTTCACGACACGTGGAGGACACTAAACCCCAATGGTAAAGATTTCACTTTCTACTCAGCACCACACAACCGTTACTCCCGCATAGATTACATATTCATGTCACAAAACGATCTGCCCATGCTCAAACAAGCGTCCATAGACACGATGTTCCTCTCTGATCACCACCCTATCTCCATGATAATGACATTCCCTGACTCTCCTTCTCGCTCACAAATTTGGCGTCTGGACCCCTCCCTACTTACTGATCCTAAGATAGCAGCAGAAGTTGAAAACCGTCTCAAACTCTTTTTCCAAGAGAACAAACCCCCTGATACTTCCCCAATTATTAATTGGGAAGCACACAAGTGTGTGATCCGCGGCTTTCTTATTGCCGCGGCAGCTAAACGTAACAGGGAACGAAGACAACACTACACAACTCTCAATGAGCGGATCCAAAAACTAGAAAAAGCACACAAACACATGCAAGCTGTAGCGACCCTAACTGATCTTATCCATGCACGAAGTGAATTGCTAGACCTCTTAGGAAAACAAATACGCCGCAAATACATCCTTTCTCAGAAAACATTCTAGGAATACAGCAACAAAGCTAGTAAAATGCTTGCGAGATCTCTACAACACAAAAAAGCGTCAACGACAATACACTCAATCATAGATACCACGGGGGCAAGAATGAACTCGACCCCTGACATAGCAAACCATTTCGTTAAATACTACACTAAACTTTATAACCTATCCCCAACGACCCCATTAGCAGACGAGGAGACAAGGAAACAATTGATTGTTGACTTCCTACGACAGTACAGTCCAGCTCCGATCTCCGATTCTTTAGCGCAAGAACTTGATCATCCCCTGACCACAGAAGAAGTTGACAGAGCGCTGAAACAAATGAAAACGGGCAAAAGTCCGGGGCCCGACGGTCTGACTGTAGGATACTACAAAACCTATGCGAGTATCCTTTCCCCCTTTTTTCTATCATCCTTTAACTCATTCGCGGCTTCTGCAGCACCCCCACGAGATCTACTTACTGCCTACATTACCGTAATACCGAAGCCAGACAAGGACCCATCGGTAGTCTCTAATTACAGACCCATTTCACTACTCAACGTGGATCTCAAATGGTATGCCAAAACAATAGCGAACCGACTTCTCCCGCTTCTCCCCCAACTAGTACATCTCGACCAAGTTGGTTTTGTCCCGGGCAGAGAAGCGAGGGATAACACGCTCAAGGCCATCAACATACACCACTGGCTTACATCCACACAACAGGGTTTCATACTTTCCCTCGATGCGGAGAAGGCATTCGACAGAGTGGCCTGGGACTACATGACGGAAGCCTTACGGGCCATTGGCCTTCCTACCAAATTGCTAAACCTCATAATGACACTATACTCCCACCCTACTGCCAGAGTCCGAGTAAACGGCCGCCTGTCGGATGCCTTCTTCATATCGAATGGAACACGTCAGGGATGCCCCCTTTCCCCTATAATATTCATCCTCACCCTTGAACCTCTTCTTAGAAAACTAAGGGAGAATCCAGATATAAAAGGTATTGAAATTTAAAAAAGAACATACAAACTAGCGGCCTTTGCGGACGACATCCTCCTCTTTCTTACCGACCCGCTCATCACAATCCCGAATTTACTCAATGATTTCGACACCTTTAGGTCCCTAACTAATCTAAAAATTAATTTCACGAAATCTACAGCCCTAAACATTACACTACCATCTACAACATACAGACATTGCCAAACAATGTTTCCATTCAATTGGAATGAAAGTGCGATCACCTACCTGGGCATACAACTCCCAAAATCCCTTACTGAATTGTACTCCTTGAATTACTTACCATTACTACAAAACATAACAAAAGACTTAACAAAATGGGCCTCCGGTTTCTTTTCCTGGTTTGGAAGAGCCACAATCATTAAAATGAATATCGCACCAAGAATATTGTACCTTTTACAAACAATACCAATCAAACTCCTGTCTGCTTTTTTCTCAACGTACCGTACAGCTTGCATAAAATTTGTGTGGGGCAAACTAAGACCGAGACTTAACTACCTCAAGCTAACATCTCCCAAACTCAAAGGAGGTATAGGGCTACCCGACATAAAAAAATACCAACAAGCAAGCCACCTTGCTAGGCTCATAGAATGGAACATACATGCCAAGTACAAAGATTGGATCCAATTGGAACAATCAATATCACCCCTGCCGTTAGCCCAACTTCCATGGACCACACCTCAACACATTCCCCCAGAATGTAAATCCCACCTACTCATTAACCCAACCCTACTCACCTTTCGAGATGCATGCATTAAACACAAAATCTCTTCCATTCTAGGCCCAATGACACCAATAGCTCAAAATCCAGATTTTACCCCAGGCACACATACCTCCTTTCTAGATGATGGCTGGCCCCACCCGAACATCCGAGCAGAACATTTCTTTGTAGACGGTCCCCTTCTAACACAAACGGAATTGGCTACCAAAATGTCCAAGACAACATTCCCCTTCTGGACGTATGTCCAACTAAGACACTTCTTTGATAACCCTAAACCCCGGCCAGAATGGTCTAGACGTACTACCACCTTCGAAGACCTATGCTTGAAAGAGGAACCCCAAAAACACTTAATCTCTATTACATACTCCATGCTATTCTCAAACCATGACTCCAACCGTCACTGGGCCAACAAAAAATGGGAACAAGAACTCTAAACGTTCAGGTACAAGAGAATGCATACAAAATAATAACCAGGTGGTACAGAACCCCACTTAAGCTACACCACTTCAACCATGCGCTCCCCACGCACTGCTGGAGATGCAAAACAGACACAGGATCTCTCATTCATATATGGTGGACGTGTCCCAAACTTCAACCATTCTGGAAAGAGGTCCATAGAATTATACAACAAGTAACCACTTACACACTTTACACCCCAGAACAGTTTCTTATTCACCATTCAACAATTCCACTTCGCTCATACTTCCGCTCCCTAGCAATGCACATGGTAAATGCAGCAAAGATGTGTGTCCCATGCAAATGGCGCTCCCAGGACCCTCCAAACTTGGCAGATTGAAAGGCAGGTGAAAGACACACCTGCCAAATACAATAACACATGGGCCTGCTGGCTACATTTCCTCACTACAGAGGAATACAAAAAAGTCCTACCCTGAAAGGGGTGTGGAAGCTGTGGCAGAGAACAGGGAAAAAGAGAGAGGAGGGGAAGAGAGCAAGAGAAAAAGGGAACACCCCACAACTTATTATCTCCTCATCCCTGCATTCTTGATCTGGAACTCATGCCATACACCTCATATTACAGCCTATTAAGACAGAAAATATATGGTTGGGTATGTACTAAAGGTTATATAGAGATAAACAAACACTCTATCCGCGACCTATGATCCTTCTCCATACACTTTTACCACCTGCAGATACGGTTACGTGTTTATATTTGCTGACCTTAAATACAAAGATATATTCTTCAATTGATGAATGTACACTTGCAACAGTCTCCCACTGAATTGTCATGCTCTCGTGTACTTGTGATATTATAAATACTTCTAAAGAACAAGTGTTGCATTTTGGATAACAATGTTACCTTACATTCTGTTTTCCTTTTCTTGATATGTATAACGTGTAC
Organism: Lithobates clamitans; assembly: GCA_037952925.1. Taxonomy (NCBI): domain Eukaryota; kingdom Metazoa; phylum Chordata; class Amphibia; order Anura; family Ranidae; genus Lithobates; species Lithobates clamitans. The sequence continues at coordinate 10,527,648 of JBBGZY010000143.1, read as the reverse complement.
TGACCTTTCACTTTCAATAAAGAAAAATTTTCTTGGAAAAAAAAAAAAAAAAAAGTTTTTTTGTGAAAGTTAGAATTGTTCCATTAGAATCAATGACTGAAACTTCATTTGGACTAAATTAGAGCAGATTTTAACTCCCAAAAAATGCTCTCTAATTAGCTCTCATTTTGGTATTTACTATAGCTCCGGCTAAAAAAGACACTTGAGTTAAAATGAGAGTTATTTTTAGGTCTGAGCATGCTCAGTTGTGTTGGCACCTAGTTGTCCAAACGGGGAATTTTTCACTTTTCAGACTTTTAAAGATATTTCAGTGTAGAAATCACTTTTTCACACAGTTTAAAAGCAGATAATCTTTAAATAATATACCACATATTTCAGTACCATTTAGGCAATTATATCATGCTCTAAACATTATTTCCATGTGCAATTCTCTAGGTTTTAGCAGATTAAGGGTTTGGGCGCTATTTAGTTTTAGGGAGCTATAGTAAATTCGATTTTGGGAGTATTTTCTCACCAGCGCTATAGTGAATACCGTTTTAGCGCGAATTAGCGCTATTAGTGCTAATTCGTGGCAATTTGCACGAATTAGCGCCATAGCGCTATAGTAAATGACCCCCAGTGTGTCAACATGTGCTATCTGCCATCACGGGATATCAATGTACCTGTTTTGTGGGTGCAACCCCTTCCTCGCAATTAAAGTAGATGAGAGGAAGGGGTTGTACCCCCGAAACACGTCCATTGATCCCCCATGATGGGAGCTAGCACATGTTGACCTTAGGCATGGGATCAGGAGGAAAATCCCCGTTTTGACTCTCAATTTGTGTGCATCTTCAAAATTTGTAGTGCAAAGTGGATTTTCCTTTAGTAAATAACACCCACAGTGCTTTATAATTTGCAACAATCAGGCTGAAAATGATGAATATTTGTATACTTAATGCATTACATACATTAACAACAAAACAAGGTATGTGTGTAGCAGACCCACAACATAATAGTTAGCTGAAGAAGAGATTGTCACCTCATGTCTCAAATAAATTACGTTTGCACTATTGAAGAAAATAGCTAAAAATGAAAGTCCATTTGGTAACCTAGGAGACAGCTAAAAGAAACAAAAGCAGTAAATCAAATGAAATATATTTTAGTTTAAAATACAATTTTTTAAATAAATGTTTCTTAAACATTTTCTGGCATATCAATAGCCCCCCTATCCACAAAGTACTCTATATATTTTAGATGGACCTTGCGTGCGCTTTGGTGTGGCAAGCCTGGACGGCCAGCTTCAAGCGTCGTCAGGGTTTGTTCTTGAAATACAGCCTCAGGCCCAACTGAGGCCACATAGTTTATAGAATTTCTCCTTAAAAAGTTGTGGAGAATGCAGAATGCAAGGATTATATGGTTAAGTTTATATTCCCCCATGTTGATTGGTGTAAGGAATAGGTGGAACCAGCTGGCCATTATCCCGAAAGCATTCTCCACCACTCTTCTGGCTCTGGCCAACCGGTAGTTAAAAACCCTTTGGTCCAGGGTGAGGGTCCTCATGGGAACGGCTGCATCAGGTGATCACCCAGCCCAAACGCTTTATCAACAACAAAGGCATATGAGCGAATTGGTCACACTGGAGCAACCAATTCTTCGTCCATGAACTCCTCCTCGCCCTGTTCATGGACTGGGCTTGGGTCAAAGTAAGAACCCCAACACCAAGCCCCCGCACACCATGAACACTACGATGAGTATGTACCCCCAACATGGCTTCAAAGCGGTTGGCTGGTCAGAAAGAACTAACAGAGCGCACTGAAAATCAGAAAGGCCTGAGACGAGCAAGCTGAAAATCAGAAACGAGTGGACAAGAACGCACTGTAAATACGTAATGTAAAAATGTGCACCGAGTACACGCACTAAAAACCAGATACAAATCCACAAGCGCAAACTGAAGAGCTGTAACGATCTGAAAAGCACGAGGCTGAAAAGCGCGAATCGTCTCTCACCAAACTTCTACTAATACAAGATTAGCAGAAGGAGCCCAAGGGGTGGCACACTGGCTATTGAACTTCCTCTTTATAGTGCCATTGTACGAGTTGCACGTCAGCGCATTCTTGACAATCAGAATTTCTGAAAACATTTGTGCGACCGTGTGTATGCAAGACAAGTTTAAGCTAACATCCATCGCAAATAAATCCCAGGGTTTCATTGTCGGAATGTGCGATCGAGTGTACGTGGCATTAGGGTTATGGTTAGCACTAGGGTTGGATATGTTAAAGAAAAACAAAAAAACGCATTAGTATTATTTTCTGAACAATATCTTAGCTAAGAAATTTTCATAGAGACACAATTTTGGTTAAGGTAAAAGTGTTATTTTGTAGTGAAACTAACTTTGATGAACTCACTCTATCTATCCCTTCAGAGCATTTTCAAGCATCTGAAGGTCTGTTTAATGTACCTTTACACAGGTCTAATAATTACCCAGTTATCAATGTCACAGAGTCTCAGTTAAGTTGCTTCACTTGTTACTTAGTTGTGTCTGAGCACATCTGTCTAAAACAGGTGGATGTAAGTTGAGAGTGCAATAAATAAATAATTACTCATGTCATTTTATAGTTGTATGATGAGAGAAAAACTCTCTGGTAAAAAGTTGGGTGGTAGAATATGTTGGATAACACATATATATAAAAAGAGATTATTTGAATAAAATGATAATTACACAAAGCACTTTTGCTGAAACTTATTATTTATTATAGGCATTAATTAAAAAACTTCTAATTAGGATGAAATGGGAAATCATTAACACAAGACTGGTGTAATGTTAGTTTATACCAAATGAAGATGAGTGAAGCATTTCTCAGCAACAAGAATCCAGCTGAGATCACATTGGTTCATTTGAATGCTCATATTTTCATTTTTTTTTCTTAGTGATAATCAGTGAGTTCTTCCACAAAGTCTTAAAGTGGAGATCCGCCAATTTTTTTTTTAAAGTCAGCAGCTACAAATACTGCAGCTGCTGACTTTTAAAATAAGGAAACTTACCTGTCCAGGGCGCCCGCGATGTCGGCACCTGAAGCCGATCTATCCCTCGGCTGTTGGGTGCCACCACTGCCATCTTCGATAAGGAAATCAGGAAGTGAAGCCTTGCGGCTTCACTTCCTGGTTCCCTACTGCACATGCGTGACTTGTGCTGCACTATCCCACTGGTCTCTGCTGTGTTCTGGTACCTGTGTGTCTCCCAGAAGACAACGGGGGGGACAGAGAAGGTGCTGGAAGTGGCGTAGATTCCCACGGGTGGCTCAGGTATCTATGCCCGGAAGTGGGAGCAAAATACCTGTATTAGACAGGTATCTGCTCCCCCTCCCCCCTGAAAGGTGCCAAATGTCACACCGGATGGGCGGAGGAACCGGAAAAGCGGAAGTTCCATTTTTGGGTGGAACTCCGCTTTAAGTGGCCTACCACTCTCCCCTGTGTCTTTCTATCTTTTTTTATAGCCAGTCCATAGCTATTCATGTGAGAGTGCATGTTATCATTTTTTTTCAATTTCTACAACAAATTATAGCATTATTCTGTATTTCACAAAAAAAAGTATATTGTGACCTAGGCCGCACATGTTTTAATTTTTAAACTGTTCTTATTGTTCTTAGTCTCTAGTATATTTAGAACAGTTCTTCTTAATCTCAAAAATGGGCTGTTGCTGGTCAACTTCACAATGCTGTATCCTCTGCTGTATCTTAATGTAGTAAAAGCCCAAGCCTGTGCTATTTGTCTCTAGTAAATCAGACCTAACCTTGCTGTTGAAAATGTTCCCGCTGCTGGTCAACTTTATACTGCTATGTGATCCAGAGTCTGAAAATCTTGTAATAAAACACCTGACTGTACTTCTTTGCTTCTAGTGCATTTTGGAAATGTCTCCATCATTAAAAATATTCTGCTGCTGGACAATATTTTTTAGAATATAAATGTAGCATTCTTTGAAAAAAAAGTAAAAACACTGTGCACCCAAAACACTACACACTCTCACCCCAGTTTATTAAAAGACAGCTTTTTGGTCACAAATCCTCCTGCAGGGTTGAAGGCCCTCTCTGACATGTGGTTAGTACCTCAAGTGCATATTGGGTCAGAAGAAAGGATGAGCAGATGGTTCTCTTTGTCCAAACATCCAAAATTTTGCCTGTCCAGTCCCTGTTCGGTTGGAGCTGAGCATCAGCTATATATAAAAGCTTCCTGCTTTCACTGTTTCCTAAGGCTCCATGTACACGGGATGCTGAGGCAAAGTCCTCTGAACAATTTTTCTGACACCTTGAAACCTACATTTAAAACGCCCATTTAGCTGTGTTTGCATGCCGCAATTAGCGGCGTTTTACCGCGTTGGCGTCTAGAAGCGTTTAGTTAAGATAACATCATAAGGCCCTCCCCAAGCTCAAAAAACAGTATTATTTGACTATTTCAGCCATTTTGTGAAACCAGAGTGTGTAGCAGCAGCTGAAAGAGCAGCAGTGTACTTGGATGTAGCGTATCACTTGCCACGTTGCCTGCCACAAGTTACGGATTGTCACTTGCCACACATTGTGTATTGTCACTTGCCACGTCACCTGTCACAAGTTGCGGATTGACATTTGCCACGTCACCTGCCACAAGTTGTGGATTGTCATTTGTCACGTCACCTGCCTCAAGTTGCAGATTGTCCACTTGCCACTTCACCTGCCACAAGTTGCAGATTGTCATTTGCCACGTCACCTGCCACAAGTTTCAGATTGTCCACTCTCCACGTCACCTGTCACACGTTGTGGATTGTCATTTGCCACGTCACCTGCCACAAGTTGTGGATTGTCCACTTGCCACGTCACCTGCCACAAGTTGAGGATTGTCATTTGCCACGTCACCTGCCACAAGTTGTGGATTGTCCACTTGCCACATCACCTGCCACAAGTTGCAGATTTTCATTTGCCACGTCACCTGCCACAGGTTGCAGATTGTCCACTTGCCACGTCACATGCCACAAGTTGCGGATTGTCATTTGCCACGTCACCTGCCACAAGTTGTGGATTGTCCACTTGCCACATCACCTGCCACAAGTTGCGGATTGTCATTGCCACGTCACCTGCCACAAGTTGCAGATTGTCCACTTGCCACATCATCTGCCACAAGTTGCGGATTGTCATTTGCCATGTCACCTGCCACAAATTGCAGATTGTCCACTTGCCACGTCACCTGCCACAAGTTGTGGATTGTCATTTGCCATGTCACCTGCCACAAGTTGCAGATTGTCCACTTGCCACGTCACCTGCCACAAGTTGCGGATTGTCATTTGCCATGTCACCTGCCACAAGGTGCAGATTATATAAAAACATACAAAACAGCGCTCGCAAATATATCTGTGTAATATAGTAACATATAGACCCAAAAAGACTTTGTTGCAGCTGCAGAATGAAAGTACTGTACTTTAGTGATATATACCCAGGTAAACTGCGCTAGCAACTTACTAAAAATAAAACATAACAAACCAAAGCCTAAATACACTATACGAGAAATAGTGAATATAAAAATATATAAAAAGACTGGACATGCACCTTGCACAACACACCCAATGCTGAGTGGAAACGTGCATGAATGCACTACCAGAATCAAAAGACCTTCAATGTGATAAAAAAATCAATTAGTGTACATGATATACAAGTGCAACTGTGGAATAATATAAATACGGTTATCGCTACACTGGTGCAGAAATGAGAAATGAATAAATGTGCTCTCAAGGATTCACAATCACAAATGACAATGAAGCGAGCCCCTGAGAAAATGGGATAGTGAGAAACAAAAAATGTCAGCAATACCAAAATTGCAAACCAAAAAGTATCTAATGGTTTAAAACCCCTCCATAGGAGAAACAATTGGCAGACTTCCAGCTTATTCATCCATATGATCAAACAGGGCAGACGGTATATCGATGTTAAAGTTGCTTGGAAGGGACCACAAGACTCGCGTTCCACCAAAAGAAAAGGAAAAGCATATAGTGTAAAAGCTTTAAGATACCATAGGGTCACCTGCGCATATGTGCGCTACTCACGGGACCGGTATGCAGAGCAGGCATTCAGATACTTGGTCGGTTCGCCGCTGTCCAGCGTGCGTTTCACCAACTCCAGGAAGTGATGTCACTGGTAACAAGTTGCAGATTGTCCACTTGCCACATCACCTGCCACACATTGCGGATTGTCACATGCCACGTCACCTGTCAGAAGTTGCAGATTGTCCACTTGCCACGTCACCTGCCACACATTGCAGATTTTGACTTGCCATGTCACCTGTCAGAAGTTGTAGATTGTCCACTTGCCACATCACCTGCCACACATTGTGGATTGCCACTTGCCACATCACCTGTCACAAGTTGCGGATTGTCATTTGCCACTTTACCTGCCACAAGTTGCAGATTGTCCACTTGTCACATCACCTGCCACAAGGGCGGATTGTCATTTTCCACGTCACCTGCCACATGTTGCAGATTGTCCACTTGTCACATCACCTGCCACAAGGGCAGATTGTCATTTTCCACGTCACCTGCCACATGTTGTGGTTGTCCACTTGCCACATCACCTGCCACACATTGCAGATTGTCACTTGCCACGTCACCTGTCACAAGTTGCGGATTGTCACTTGCCATGTCACCTGCCACAAGTTGTGGATTGTCCACTTGCCATGTCACCTGCCACAAGTTGCAGATTGTCCACTTGCCACATCACCTGCCACACATTGCGGATTGTCACTTGCCACGTCACCTGTCACAAGTTGCGGATTGTCACTTGCCATGTCACCTGCCACAAGTTGTGGATTGTCCACTTGCCATGTGACCTGCCACAAGTTGTGGATTGTCCACTTGCCACGTCACCTGCCACAAGTTGCTTGTTCAAATCTAACAACATATGGGTGAAATTCCAATTATGCTTCAGGTAACAGCAATGTTAGTGGTGTATTGGATTGTATCATGTGCTCATTAGGGTATATAAATGGTCTATGAATTATTGCAAGCAATTACAATTTTTGAAAATATTTTCTAATGGTTTTTCATCATTTGCAATCATTTTTGAGATTGTTAATGTAAAAATAAATAGGGAACCTTTAAAAACGCTTATAAACTAAAACGCGGCTAAACGCGGCACCAGCGTTTAGCCACGTTTGGCGCCTGAAATATGGAAATCTTCAGCATCTGAACTCATTTTTTTGCCTTCAAAGAAAGGCTGTTAAACGCAACTGCCTAAAAATGACTGTAAATGAAACTGTGTACATGGTCACATAGGATAACATTGAATAAGTTCAGCGGCAGTTGAAAAAAGTGTCCAACTGCCTCTGAATGTCCGTTTAACAGCCTCAGTGTACATGGGGCCTAAGAAGGCAGTGAGTGCTTGAACCCACTGCATTCCTAGGAACCACTGATGTCATTGGGAATCCCCAGTTTGTAAAGAAAAAACTGACAATAATGTCACCATTACCTTCACCTCTTCCCTTATATAGCTGATGACAGCTTGGGGAGTCAGGATCGGTTGTGTGTGTCAGTTGTGTGGGCATTATGATTGATGTTGGATTTACAACAAGGGACATTTTTGGGGGATTTTCATTCTTTTAATAATAAAAATAAGGAAGGAAGCTGGGTGGTTACCAGTGAAACTGGTCAGAACCCAGAGGATTCCCTTCCATGCCATTTGCTGTTGGCCTTTTGAATTGAAAATCTTTTTTCCACAACAAGCAAGTTTATCCATTATTGGGGTGTGAGTATTTCTGCTAACAAAATATGCTACAGTGATGCCAATGATTTATGAAATTTCACTCTGCACAAATTTATATTTGATAGTTTTGAAGCTTGATGAATATATGTCATCATCACATTTTATTTAAAGGCATGATCTGTAAAAAAATGATGCCACTTTGACTGGCTGTGACTATATGAGATTAGTGTGAGAACTTGAGGTTTGCTACTTACCTGTGGATGTTTGCAAGTTGTTTTTGCTTCATCATTGTGATTTCTACAAGAACATATCTATGCTTGTGAATAAAGCAAGTGATGCCTGTCTCTTGCGCTATGAGGAATTTATCTGAATCAGTCAGTCATAGACTACAGTATATGTTTTATATCCACCTTTTGGCCTAAAGGAGAATTTAACCTTCCCACAATGAATTAAATCATACTTGAATAGCTAATTTAGTCCTGGAGTGTGTTCATGGCTAATATTGCATCCACGGCAACCATGCCTTCTCAAAAGCCTTTTAGGAATTATTTCTCACAGCTAATAATTTCTCAAAAGTATAAAGCAAGTATACATATGGCAGAACTTCTGATTTGGCGCCATCTCTCCCATCCTAAACCTTATGACACGTCTGGTGGCCAATAATATGCAAGAAATCACCCTACCAAAGTTAGGAGGATAGTCATCTATGCCTAAATTTAGAATAGCCAGGGCTGGCTTGGGGTCAGTTAAGATTCCTGAGACATTAAAGAGAAGATGGAACACACTCCTCCAGAAGCTCCATAGGTTTTTACACATCCAAAAATAAGTTGTGTCAACTTTCAATGATTAACACAATGTGATTGATTGTATGAGTATCGGCATGCACTACACCATTGATTGGATGTGAAGTCTTTATCCAATGCTAAAATAGGTGCTGTTTTGGAAAAGGTCATTCTGTCATGGAACAGGTTATGGAAGAACAATAAACCCTTATGTGCACTAGATGTGTCATGGTAAAGATTCCAGACTCCAGAGTGAATGGAGTTCATGTTCTGTTTTTGTCAATATCTTGCTTAATAGCCTTGGAAACGGCATAAATGTTCACCCAACAACACTTCAGTGGGGTTTGTTTTTAAGTTCAGATTTCATACCCCCAGCAAAATGAACCTGGAAAGATTAGTTCATCTCTAATCCTTTGCCTGGCTAACACTACTTCCCATGTGCAAACATGCCAAAACCAATACATTATTTTCATAGAAAGGTAAGGGGTTTCAGGGTTCCTAGGTGCTGCTACAGGTTTTTCAGACACCCCAGATTGTATCCCAATTTTTTCGTTTGTTGCCCCATCTTCTCAACAGTCTCAAGGCTGCCAGAAGCTTCCTAATTTAGCATGATCCCTTGGTCTGTAAAACATACTTTTAGTAGCCTGGTTCAGCTTCCTATTGACTGTTGGGGCTTCTAGCTTGGGAAACTGAACTTTGGAGTCTAGTGAATTTTTCTAATCAAACATTCAGAAATGTACTCATTTTTAGTTGTAACATTGTACAATGATGACCATCAAAATCAGTATGGAGACTTATAAAGTGAAATAGGTACTACACTTTTTATTATGTTATTATCTATTGTGTTATTCTGTTTCTTAACAATCATGTATTTGGGGGAAGTGCACCACTTTTTAGGTTTTCCTGATGAAAGGTATATTTCAGAAGATGGTTAAACTTTGAATGACAATAAGTTGAATTTGAAGTTTACATTTGAACTTCAAAATACATCCAATAATTTTCTATTTTACTGGGAAATTCTTGGCATCCCCTGCATGCTGTTAAAAGTGTAACCTGTGGTCATTATGCTCAGCTTGGAAGAATGTGCTCTTCAGTTAAGAAATTCAAAAAGCAATCTAATGTTATTTTTCTGCAATTTATAGATAGGAAAAGAGTTGGAAATTACTCACATTTGCATCTGTTTTAAGTAGATTCTTTCCCTCTTATGGTAAAGTACCAGTGTCTCACATAAAATATATATTTTTTCAATAGGATCAACATTTTCATAGGTTTGGTACTCTGTGGGGGTGGGCTGGCTGCCAACAACAAGCATGAAGAGATTTGACATTCTCTATGGAAATGATTTAACTACATGTATGTGTATTCTTTACCTCTTTTCTATATTTTTATTCCCCATAGTCAGTGCATTAGCCTTAAATAAACTCCATTTACATTCAAAAAGGAATTTAAAAATAAATCTATAACTCTTTTTGAGCATGTTATCCTTTGAATTGGATATAGGAAAGTTTTAAAGTTTTTGCAAGATTTTTATTGCTGATTTTCAATGTGTGACTTTTTAAGACAGAAAAGAATGCACAGAAGGTGTGCAAAATCTATCTATTGGGGACGGACAGCAATAAAAACTTTTGTTTCAAAGCAGAGTGAAAAAGTGTGGGGATGTTTTTCTGGGTTTTCTTACTGTACATGTTTGCATAGTAACTGTATATATGCATTTGGAAAGAAGAGAAAAGAGAACATGCCAGATAACATTTCTCTAACTCATGTGTAGCCTACCTGCCTGCAAAGACAGCAGGTAAAATTGTAACCTCTCCTGGCTAGGTTGTAAAAGGCACATATCTCCTTAAAGTGATTTTAAACCTTATATTTTTTTTTAATAACAAACATGTTACATGTATCTGCTCCATGCAATTGTTTTGCACAGAGCAGCCCTGATTCTTCTCTTCTGGGGTCCCCTGTTAGTGCTACTGGCTCCTCCCAAATTCTGAGAAGTACTCCCATACCAAATGGCTTGCTGGGGGGGTACTTGTTCAGGCTCACTCCTGAGTCTCGCTGCCTGCATCCAAAGACAAGGACAGCTGGGCTATGCCCTGCTCCCTCATTATAGGATTTGATTGACTATCAATCTGCCAAGTGCAAACGGAAAGAGAAAAGAGAGCCACTGCTCTTGTGCACAGCGCTGAATCAGAATCGGGCTCAGGTAAGTATAATGGGGGGGGCTGGGAGGAATCATCTCCACAAAAGGTTTTTACCTTAATGAAGATAATGCATTCAGATAAAAAAAATTTAAGGCTTTAGTACAGCTTTAATTATTTGCTGAAATTCAAATTAAAGGTTTTAAAGAGATAGACAGCAGATTTTAAAATATTTATTAAATATAAACACATATTGCTTACCCCTGCTCCCATTAACTATTTTATTGATAAACTGATAAAAATGAATCCATGATGATCTTCTTGCTTCTTCATCATTCTCTATTTAAAAACAAATTCAAACCTGAATTCTGTGTGAGGAACAATGCCCATATTTCATATAGTGCAGCAGCTGTCAAGTGATAGATTAGGCTAAAATGTTTTATTTATAGCAATATGCTACTTCAGGACATGTAGAGGTGATTGCTTACAGGTTCAGTTGGTGCAGAGGAACTGCCTTTTAACCTGATGGAACAGAGGAACTGCTTTTTATCCTGATGTGAGCTGCAGTTGCCCCAAGCTCACAGGAGAACAAAATGAGGACAGAGCAGTGGTGGTGGTCATAGGGAAGATGAATGTAAATACTGCAAGAATAATCAAATCAGAACTACATTAAAGTGAAACTAATGTTCTGCTGTTAGGTTTTTTATTGAAAAAGTAAAATGCAATGTCTCTTCTGCAATAAACTATACCTACCTGCCTGATTACAGCAATCCCCAAAATGTAAGCTGAGCTGCGCATTCTGGGGATCCTGTGTGATTGGATGACTAGCTCCTGCACATGTCGAATAATGATGTAATTTTGTACCAGCCAATGAAGAGGCCTGAAAACCAGCAAACAGGAGAAGATGCTGGCACCAGAGAAACCACTGGAAAGGTAAGTGTCACTGCCTTTGGTTCCTCTTTCAGCCCAGCTGGTAAAATATAAAAGTAGCATTTACCTGCTACTGTGGTTCTGTGGTTTTTGTATACTCTGTGATAACCCATTATACAGTATGTCCTTCATAGTTAGGGTTTAAGAAGTAAACATATTGCACAATGTTAATCCAAGGTTGCATGATGCACATTACAAATAATATTTGCTTTTGTCCCACAAAATGACAACTTTTTCATTTTAAATCACAGTTTTATTTTTCTTAAATACACACAAAAAACAGAGCAACTGGCAGACTGTCTGTTATTCAGTCTTTTTCATGTTTTAGGTTTTAGCATGTTTCTTCTACAAGAGTAATACACCTAGCAAAAATGTTAGATTCAAGATTTCAGTTTAAATTTGGCCCATCATACTTTTCTCTTTCCGATTACCAGGGAGCTTTATATCTTCTGCATACCTAGCACTAACAGAGAAACATTAGTATCTTAATTGCAGCTCTAATAATAGAGATCCTGCTCTAGCTCCAAAAAATTCAGAAAACATTTATCCAGGGTAATATTAAAGCCCATAAAGCATATTGTAAGGGAGAATTTCACACTTCAGTTCCACATAGCTAATACTGTGATAACAGATATGGAGATCATTTGGCTGTTTTATCTATTCTCAGTATAGAATTTGCCACTTAAATGCCTAGGGTATGTTTGTTTGTTTGACTTTGTGACTACTTCTATTCTTATTGACTTTTTTATTGACATATCATGATAAATACTTTAGATGATTGTTAGTGGGACTTTAATAGAATTTATTGTTTTGACTTTGATATCAATCTTTTGAAATAGCAAAATGTGGAAGTTAGTGGCAGTTACCCTTGCTTAAATTACTAAAGCTGATTATCCATATTCTTTTTTACATAACCTTATCTTAAAATGCATGCTGTTTACCTTTAATCTTTTGTGCATAGAAATTTTACAGGGGATCTCAAATGGCAGCATTTACAGATATACTTCTCCTGAGCTAAGGATTCGTAAAAAGGCTGATATTTAAATAGTAGATACATTGAAACATATTTGATTGGATTTAAAGCTGAGATAACTCTAAAAATATCCCATTCATTTCACTTATCATGTGTTGCAATAACATAGCCTCAGAGGGCATCTTTTTTATCCTTGTTTTATTAAATGTCAAAAGGGGTAATGATAAAGGCTTGTGTCGAGGTTCATGTAGTGAAGCTTAGCTAACACATCTAACCTTCAAAAAAATCTTCAAAAGTATTTTGTTAAATGATTTACAGTCTCATGAAATTTTAAGCCAGGGAGTGCACTAATGGGTTTTTCTGATGAATCCCAGAGGAGCTATTCTATTTGGGAAAAAAAAAGAGTACAGAGAAGCACTTAAGCCCAATAGCTTGGTGTTGAAATGCATATAACTTACATACTAAAATGTTCAATTCTTACATTTACTCCTATATTCTGAAATCTGTTAACACATTGAATATATTTTTAAAGAAACAGGGAGCACAGTATAGGAGGGATATAAACATTTACATACATAAATATTATTTTATATATATATATATATATATGTATATATATATATATATATATATATATATATATATATATATATATAGCATATTATACTGAATATTAATACTGTTGTGCTCAAGGACTAGTTGGGTGGAATCACTATATTCTGAGCTACTGCTTCTTTCTAATTGCACAAACACAACTCAACTCAACGTCTTTTCCTCTTTTTTCACCTGATGATCCTGCACATAACATACTTCACCTAGAGTGAAGACTCTGTCAATAACACACTTCATACATTTAGAAAGGACCCCATTTTTTCTTGGGGTCTTATCACGTTCACACGCGTTTGTGTCCATTTTCCTCCTCTATCTCATTCTCTTTGCACCCCCATTCTTTTTGATCCTACTCTTTTTCATGTTTCCCCCTTTTTTTCCTCACCTTTTCCCCTCCCCTCCCCCTTATTGCCCTTGTGCACTCCTCTCTTGCACTTTCCACTTTACTCACATCTGCACTTCCAATCCCCACACACATCTTCCCTTCATCAACATGTCCACATATAACTTATTATTTATCTTTTTCACCCATAGTCACTTTTTTCTAATCCATTATTCATTCTAATTTTTTCATTTATCTTTTATATTTCAACAGTGTTTTGATGTGAGGTTTAGTTTTCCTGTGGCTTCCCTGCTCCGCTCTCTTCCCTGTTTTTGGGGTTCCACCTTAATTGGTTCCCCCTCCCCCCTCCCCTCTTTCTCCCCCCCATTTTTTTTTTACTGCTGGGAGTCAGCGCAGCCTCTTGTGGGCCCTGGGGGTGTTTATTACCTTCTGTGCATCTCCGCCGGTCCGTGCATTGGGACAGGAGTGCTCATCGCACTGGTTGGATCTTTTGGCAGTCACTGGGCACAGCTATCAGAAGCTTTTTCTGCTCAGTGGTAAATATAAATACATTTGAATTGTTTGTATAAGCACTAAATATATTCTGTCTTTGATAGTATTGTTTTTCTCATTGTTACAATGCATTTTCTTTTAGAGTTCTCCCCCCCCGCTTTCCCACTGAAGAAGACCCCCACTTCCAAGGTCGAAAGGCATCAGGGTTGGGGAGCATAGTATGATAATACAAATGTTTATATCATGCTATGTCTTTGTATGTACTCATGGCTGTATTTTTATGTACATGTTCTAGCTAGATGTCCAGAACTCATGTTTTAATACATCAATGTCCTTCTTGTATTTTCTCTCAATAAAATATTTATATTTTTCTAAGGAAGAGAGCAGTATTTCTCGGAATGATGATGAGATTTGCCTCTACATGAAATCTCAACAAATTTGAGACATATGTCAACATACACAAATACATTAGGAGCTTAAATATTAAAAAATATTTCCTTTCAAATCCTATCAGGAATGCTGTGTCTGATGAAGGTGTTGATTCGAACCTTCGTAATAAGTCTACCTCTAACCACTTCAGCCCCGGAAGATTTTACCCCCTTCCTGACCAGGGCACTTTTTACAATTTGGCACTGCGTAACTTTAACTGACAATTGCGTGGTTATGTAATGCTGTACCCAAACAAAATCTGCGTCCTTTTTTTCCCACAAATAGAACTTTCTTTTGGTGGTATGTGATCACCTCTGCGGTTTTTATTTTTTGCGCTATAAACAAAAAAAGAGTGACAATTTTGAAAAAAAAACACAATATTTTTTACTTTTTGCTATAATAAATATCCCCCAAATAAAAAAAAAAAATTCTTCATCAGTTTAGGCCAATATGTATTCTTCTACATATTTTTGGTAAAAAAATCGCAATAAGCATATATTGATTGGTTTGCTCAAAAGTTATAACGTCTACAAACTATGGGACAGATGTATGGCATTTTTATGGCCTTTTTTAAATTATTATTATTTTTTTTACTAGTAATGGCAGTGATCTGTGATTTTTAGCAGTATTACAACATTGCAACAAGCAGATCGGAGACTTTTGACACATTTTTGGGACCTCTGACATTTCGTGAGAAATCAGTGCTATAAATATGCACTGATAACTGTATAAATGTCATTGGCAGGGAAGGGGTTAACACTAGGGTGCGATCAAGGGGTTAACTGTGTGTTCCCTCACTATGTTCTAACTCTGTGGGGATGGGACTAACTAGGAGAGATGACAGGTCGCTGTTCTTTGTAGGAACAACGATCTATCTCCTCTCCTCTGACCGCATGGGGATTTGAGTGTTTACACACACAAATCCCCGTGCTGGCTCTCATGCATGCGATCCTGCATGGCTGGTGGCAATCATGCACCCTCTGGTGGCTCTCCTGGGCAAAGCCATATATATACACTTTTTTTTTTTTTTAAAGTATAATTTTATTGAGTTTACACATGTGTTACAGAAATGAAAGCATGTAAGTAAATGTCACATATTAGCCCATAGCCAAGTAAAACAGTACATCATATTGTACGACAATTTAAGTACTATAACATAGTATGAACAAAAGAACAAGGGAGCTACAATCAGAGATTTTGTAGGTGGTATCCTACGCAGTGGGGGAATAAGCCTTGAGTTATGGTAAAATATATCTGTGAGATTCCCTTGTCGTTAAAATGCATTGCCAGTGTCGTATGAGAGGATGTACAAAAAAATAAATAAATAAATAAATAAACCATAGTACGCTATCATCCCAGACGCTATAGGTATTAATGCATTTACATCTACATCTAAGGCAAGGTGTATATTATGTCAGTACAATGCAATTATATCTACCTCCGAGTCAGGGTGTGACTTAGGTCGTTAAAATTAGAATTTAAAGTATCAATTTAAATGAAAATCGTTGTTGAAGCGTATTGTTTTGTTTTCAATTAATTCATATCTCCAATTCCTCCTTTCTCTTCTCCTTATCATCCCGTCTGCAACCTACTCTATTCCCCTGCTTTCTTTCCTAAAGTCTTTCCTTATCCTTAACCGACCTTGGTTGCTCAGTTCCACCTCTGGGCACCCCTATTGGGAGCAATCTGTGCCCATTGCGGGACATATGAGGACAGAGGAGACAAAAGCATGTCGGGTCTGCCTAGTTAGTTTGAAAAAAGGTGTAACTGTGAAACCTATCAGGTCTCAGAATGGCAGCGAGGGATCATTCAGATCATTAGTGATCCCTTGGGTGGTAGAGAGGGTCCTACGAGGGAGGGGGAAGGGGGAAAGAATGATGGAAGAACAATGGAATGGATGGAAGAATGATGGAAGAACAAAGTATCAATTTAAATGAAAATCGTTGTTGAAGCGTATTGCTTTGTTTTCAATTAATTCATATCTCCAATTCCTCCTTTCTCTTCTCCTTATCATCCCGTCTGCAACCTACTCTATTCCCCTGCTTTCTTTCCTAAAGTCTTTCCTTATCCTTAACCGACCTTGGTTGCTCAGTTCCACCTCTGGGCACCCCTATTGGGAGCAATCTGTGCCCATTGTGGGACATATGAGGACAGAGGAGACAAAAGCATGTCGGGTCTGCCTAGTTAGTTTGAAAAAAGGTGTAACTGTGAAACCTATCAGGTCTCAGAACGGCAGCGAGGGATCATTCAGATCATTAGTGATCCCTTGGGTGGTAGAGAGGGTCCTACGAGGGAGGGGGAAGGGGGAAAG
The DNA here is from genome assembly GCA_037952925.1 of Lithobates clamitans. Taxonomy (NCBI): domain Eukaryota; kingdom Metazoa; phylum Chordata; class Amphibia; order Anura; family Ranidae; genus Lithobates; species Lithobates clamitans. The sequence continues at coordinate 10,510,950 of JBBGZY010000143.1, read as the reverse complement.
AATGATGGAAGAACAATGTAAGCCCAAAGATAATTCCATGGATTAAGCAGTTGATTGTGTGTGCACTGTCTCCCCAGTCCTTTGAGGGGTGGGGTCAGTGGAAGTGTGCGGGATGTGGGTGGATTTGAAATGGGTCCAGCAGGCCCATATATGTTCATACTTGGATGGTGTATCATTGGATTGATGTATAAGGTGTTCCATTTCAGCTATTCTGTCTACTCTCCGGATCCATTCCTGAATAGTAGGAGGGGGGGTGTCTCTCCAGTGGACAGGGATGCATAAGGTAGCTGCGTTGATGAGGTGGAGAACCAGAGATTTCTTGTAGGTGTGTTGTGGAAGTGAGGTGTGATTAGGTAGGTATTGGGCCGGGGTGAAATCAGGCGAGTAAGTCGTAATCTGTGTAATTAGTCGATGTATGTCTATCCAGTAGTTTTGTATAAGGGGACAATCCCACCATATGTGGAGGAGAGTGCCCCTGAATGCGTGACAATGCCAGCAGAGGGGGGGAAGGTTTGGGTGGAATTTGTGTATCCTATCTGGAGTTCTGTACCATTTTGTAAAGATTTTATATCTGTTTTCCTGTGTGGAGATATTGAGAGAACCCTTGTGTATATGAGTAAGGGCATGTTGCCAGTCTTCTGCAGTGAGGTCTAGATTTAAGTCCCTTTCCCATTGTAAAATCAGACTATCGGATTTGATTTCTTGTGATGTGAATAAGAGTTTATATATAGACGAGATAAGGTGTCTTTGGGGCTCTGGGTTATTGCAAAAGCTTTCAAAGGGTGTAAGATCTCTGTGTAAGTCTGCAGTAGGTTGGATGCTATTAGCGAAGTGGCCTATCTGCAGGTATTTATAAAAGGGAATGTGGTAGTCTGGAAATGTCTGAGTCATGGTCTGGAAAGACATGAGAGTACCCTGTTGGAACAATTGGTGTAGTTTAAGGTTGGGGCGATTCATATCCGCCATTGGGGTCTTGGTATGTATTCCTGGTATGAAGTCAGGGTTGTTTTCCAGAGGTGTCAAGGGACCCGGTGTGGGTGTCAATTGGAGTAGTTTGCAGGCTGCTTTAAAAGTGTTTAGAGTTGCATTGATGAATTGGTTATGTGTAGCCCCCTCAGGTATTTTATTTTGCTTAATCCATGGTAAAAGATGTAGAGGTATTGCGGTAAAAGCATTTTCTACGTGTATCCAGTCTTTGTTAGGCCTGTTATTGTGCCAGTCAACTATCCTAGCGAGGTGACAGACCCAATAATATCTTTGTATATCTGGTATGTGTAAGCTTCCTTGGAGTTTAGGAGACATCAATCTGTTCCAGTTCAGTCTGGGTTGTTTGGAAGACCATACGAAGTTCCTACATGTTCTCTTAAGTATGCCAAAGAAGGAAGGAGGGAGTTGTATAGGGATGGTTTGGAATAAGTAGAGCAATCTTGGAAGTATGTTCATTTTTAGGATCGCCGTCTTTCCGTACCAGGAAAACGGTCCCGAGCTCCATTTTTGTAGATCTGCTTGGACGGTTTGTAAGATGGGTAAAAAGTTTAGTTTATATAGGTCTGTCAATTTGGAGGGTATTTTGATGCCAAGATACGTGAGCGCATGAGGTTCCCAGTCAATCGGGAAGTTAAGTTTACTTTGTGTGACTATTTCATCAGGTAGAGATATGTTTAGTGCTTTGGACTTAGAGAAATTTATTTGTAGGTTAGAAAGAAATTTGAAGTGAGTAAATTCTTTAAGTAGGTTAGGAATGGTAGTGAGCGGGTCAGTGAGGAACAGTAGGATATCGTCCGCATAAGCGGCTATTTTAAGGTGTTTATTGTCAATTTCCAACCCTTTGATGTTCAGGTTATCCCTAAGTTTGCGGAGGAATGGTTCTAGAGTGATAATGAAAATTAGTGGGGATAAGGGGCATCCCTGTCTGGTACCATTGGATATGGAGAAGGCGCTCGACAGGCGACCATTCACCCTCACCTTTGCTGTGGGGGAAGAATACAGTGTCATGATCATTTGGAGTAAATGTGAAGGCAAACCTATGGAGCGCAGGGTAGCTTCCATGAAGTCCCATGCCACCCTGTCGAACGCCTTCTCCGCATCGAGGGACAAGAGGAAGCCTTTGGAGTTAGAGGTAGTGATCCAATGGTTGACATTTAGCGCTTTGGTGGTGTTGTCTCGGGCCTCGCGACCGGGGACGAAACCTACCTGTTCTGTGGATATTAGTTTGGGAAGTAGAGGTAATAGATGGTTGGCGATGGCTTTGGCAAACATTTTGATATCTACGTTTAGTAGAGAGATAGGGCGGTAGTTGGTGACCATGGTTTCATCTTTACCTGGTTTCGGGATAAGGGAGATGTGTGCTTCTAATGTGTCTCTGATAGCGATACTGGAAGGCAGGAAGTTGTTATACGCTTTAGCTAGAGGTGGGATTAAAATGTCAGTAAAGGCTTTGTAGTATCCTACCGTAAGTCCGTCTGGACCCGGACTTTTGCCTGGTTTCATCTGTGTTAAAGCTAGTGTAAGCTCCTTTATCGTTAGAGGAGAATCTAGTGCCTCTGAGTCCTCTGCCGTGAGTGGGGTCGGGGCGTATTGGGCTAGGAATTGGTTGATAGCTTCCTGTCTATCCTCTAGGGAATTTGGCGTATGGGAGGGTCGTAAGTTATATAATTTTGTGAAGTATTGGACAAATTGATGTGCTATGGCTTCAGAGGTAGCATGACGTGTACCAGAAGGGTCTTTGATTGTGTGTATGGTATGTGCGGCTCTCTTGGCCTGCAGTGCTCTTGCGAGGAGCTTTCCTGACTTATCACCAAATTAATAAAAACATTTCCGCTGTAAAATGTATTTGCGCTTTAATCGTTTGTGCAGTTCTTCTAGTAAATCATTTCTGGCTTGCGTTAGGTCGGTAAGTGCCTCAGAAGCTAAGGATTGCTTGTGTTTTTGTTCTAAATGCGCGATAAGTTCAGTCAGTTCATCTATTTTTGCTTTTCGAAGTTTGGTGCGTAGTGCAGCTGCAGAGATGACGGTATTAAGGGGGAATGGGAATAGGGTTATTTGGCAGGGGTGCACAGTAATTTTGTAGGATGTAGGGGGTAGTGGGGGAAAAGGGTCTCAGTCCCTCCCCTCTTATCAAAGGGGAAGAATAAGGAAGGGAAAAAAGGGAAAGAGATAGAGACTCACTATACACTAATATTAAGTAATTTTGGTTGTTCACGGTTGGTAATGGGGAATGTTAATTTGTACAGAGAATGTTTGGGGGTTAGGGGGATTGTTTATAGGGAGGGAAATTTATTGATGGAATGAGTGAGGGAAATATGGGCCCGTTTCTGTCCCTATGAAGAACTTTGAAAGCTTTGAAGTGTATATATTTTAGAAGTGACCCATTTTTATGTTTTTAAATGATTTGTGTGTATATATGTATATATATATGTGTTTTTTGAAATGTTTGTTAGATTTTATGTTTATATAAAAATTATTAAAAATAATTAAACTGAAAATAGGTTGTTTTAATGTCTCACTGTTTTTTATGCTTGTGGGTGGTGTACTGCCTGCAGCCATTCAAAAGTTAATACTAAAAAGCGTGACTAATACAGCAATTGATAACATGTGCTGCAGTTGGTGTTGAACATGTGCTTGAATGTGATTGCAGTCTGCAGGACCTCCAGACGACTGCATGTTCATAGGAGAACATGTAAACAATATTAAAAAAGGGATTGAAGACCCATAATGTCTCTAGAGACTTTAGATTAGTTCATTTTTTTTGTTTAATATCTTTTTATTGAAAACAGGTTGTTCGGTACAGTACAGCATCCAACCATAATGTATAATAATACATATACTTTAAACACAAAGGAAGTTAAAGTCTAGAGGACCAACAGGATCATATCTTCTTCCCCAGTTCAGATTTGTTTTTGATGGAGTAAGTTAAATCTTCCATAAAGTATAAATGATTAACCTCACCCAGCCATTGGCGTAAGGAAGGTTTTCTGGGAGTTTTCCAAAACCGAGGTATGAGAGCTTTAGCAGCATTTAAAAAATGTGGGTATTATAATGTCCCACATAAATCGGTGAACATATTACAACATATTTTTTAGATTTTTTATATGATCCTGTTGACTCGTCCGTTGACTCATCCGTACAATGTAATAGTACATTCCAGGGGTCATTGGGAACCTCAGAACCCTGAATCTCCTTAATCCAATATAGGATAGTAAGCCAAAAAGGCCTGATAAATAGACAAAACCACCAAACATGAGCATGCAATGCTACTTCTCCGCAGCCCCGCCAGCATAGCGGTGACTTTTGAGGGAAGAGTTTGTGGAGAACCGCAGGCGTGTAATGCCACCTAGTCAATAGTTTGTAATTGACCTCTGCAGTTTTAGAGGATATAGAGGATGAATGAGAAAGTGAAAGGATAGATGCCTTCTGATGGTCCGTCAAGTTCCTGTGTAAATTTTTCTCCCAGTTATGAAGGAAATTGGGACAACTAGCGGACGTGAGTGATCCTAATGCTTGGTAAAAATAAGAGAGAGGTCTCTCCACCGGGAGGTCGTCCACAAATGCTGATTCAATCGGTGTTAAGCTGGATGTATTGCGCAAGGGTTTTGGGAGGGCCTGAATAAAGTCTGATAATTGAAGATATCTCCACTGATCCATTAGCGATGTAGTCAATGTTGAGGTGAGCGTAGATAGTGGCACAATATTCGAGTCCTTAATGACCTGGTGTAATAAAACAGCATTCCCGAGGTTCCAAAAGTGGAGTCTGGGATCAATATTCCCCGGTGGGAAATAATTGTGACCAGTCAGAGGCATAAGAGGGGAGTTGTATTGCCACTTATGAGTTTTGCATAGTAAGTCCCAACATATTAGGGTAGAGTGAGTGAGTGGCGATGTAGTAGGAGATAGGGATCTAAATTTCCTCGGAATCCAGATTAATGGGTAGAGGTCAGTACCACCAAGTGCTATCTCCAGAGACACCCAAAGCTTCGAGTCCTTGTGGTATCTCCAATCTGAGATTCTAGATAGAATTGCTGCCAAATAGTATTGTTTAATTTCCAGTAAAGCTAAACCTCCTGTATATTTTGGTCTAAAAAGAAGAGATCTGGCCAGTCTAGGGTGCCGCCTATTCCATATATATCTACTTATAATAGTTGTTACTCGTTTAAAAAAACCTGCTGGGATTTGAAAAGGTATCATTTGGAACATAAATAGCAACCTGGGCAATATGTTCATTTTGACCACACTTATCTTCCCCAACCAAGAGTGTGCCAGGTGCGACCATTTTTGTAGATCCGTTTTAATTGTATTTAATAATGGCATAAGATTGGCACGAAATAGAGATGGCAGATTAGGGGTGAGGAATATACCTAAGTATTTCATAGCCCTTCTTTGCCAACTAAATGGGAAAGACTTCTGCAGGATGCTAGAAGTCTCTTGGGGAACTAAAATATTAAAAATTTCAGATTTGGACATGTTAATCTGAAAATTTGAAACTTGGTTGTAAGTTGAAAAGGCTTGCATTAAATTGGGTAAAGTAATTTTGGGCTGTTAAATGTAGAACAGGATGTCAACCGCATACGCGGCATATTTATGTTCAAAATTGCCTACCGAGATATCATGAATGTTTGGATTATGTCGTATTGTCGATAGGAATGGTTCAAGGGAGAGGGCGAATAAAATAGGCGAAAGGGGACATCCCTGACGTGTGCCGTTATGTAGAGTAAATGGTTCACTTAAAATACCATTTATTCTCAATTGTGCAGAAGGATAGTTATAGAGGGCCGATATCTGACTTAAGAGTGAGGAGCCAATACCCAGATGGGCTAGTGTCGCTAATAGGAACTCCCAGTCCACCCTGTCAAACGCTTTCTCTGCATCTGTTGATAACAACAGGGTGGGCTGGGAGGACCTGCAAACATGTGCAATCAGGGAAAGGGTACTTAAAGAATTGTCCCATGCTTCTCTACCCGGGATGAAGCCTGTTTGCTCCTTGGAAACCCACTTTGTAACTATGGGGAGGAGTCTATTCGCTATGAGTTTTGCATATAGTTTAGCATCTAGATTCAAAAGGGAGATGGGGTGATAACTACCACAAATGCTTGGGTCTTTCTCTGCCTTCTGAATAATGATAATATGTGCATGAAGGGTTTCTGTCCTAAGGGAACCGCCTGAGGGAATTGAATTAGCATAGTTAGTTAAGCGCGGAAGTAATATGTCAGCGAAGGAACGGTAGTATGCAACTGTTAAGCCATCGGGGCCCGGTGCCTTGCCTGTGGCCATGGCCTTAAGTGTCTAGGGGAGCTAAAATATCCTCAGGCAACTTAGGTAAGTCAGCCTGCTCCAGGTAATCCTGTATGAGACGTTTACAGGATTCCTGATCGGGTATGTGGTGGTGAACATGATATAGATGTTGATCGAATGATCTAAACTCTGCAGCTATGGCGGTGGTATGGTGAACCATCTCATTTGTTTTGGACTTGATTTTGGCTATAAAACTCGCAGCTTTTTTTTGTTGAAGGAAACGAGCCAACAATCTACCGGGTTTATTGCCCCATTCATATGTACGTTGAGCTATTATGCAAAATTGTTGTTTCTGTGCAGTATGAAAAAGATTCTTTAAATCCTCCCTCTTTTTGGTCAGAGCCACCAACACAGACTGTGAAAGGCCCGATTTGTGTTGTCGCTCAAGAGCATTTATGTCCCAGATAAGTTCTAATTGTTGAGTCGTTCACTCCTGTTTTTTCCTAGATCAAAATTCAATGAATTTCCCGCGAATAAAGGCCTTATGGGCCTCCCACAATGTGCGATGTGAGATTTCTGGGCCAGCATTTTCCTGAAAGTAAAATTTCAGTTCATTGCTGATCATGTTATTGTCAATTTCCTCCGTTAGTAAATGGTGATTTAACTTCCAGTTTATTCTATTATGTGGAATGGATGGGATTTGTAACTGATAGAGTAGATGTTTCAATACATGAATCTAAGATTATGGGGAGATGATGGTGATCTACGAAAAAATAATCGATGCGAGAATAGGTGTGATGTAAATGTGAAAAATGTGTGTAGTCTCTCATCTTAGGGTGTAAGATTCTCCACACATCCATCAACTGAGCTTCCTGCAAGCGTTTATGTATAAGCATTAAGCGCCTATGCGAGATGCAGGATTTACCATGAGACGTGTCCAAGGGAGGTTCAAGAGGAACATTAAAGTCCCCCGACAGGAAAACACATCCCCGAGCAAATTCCGCTAATTTCTTAAGAGTAGTAGTTACAAAACCAGCTTGGTCACGATTAGGGGCATACAGTGTAGCCAGGGTGCACAGCATATTACCCAGGTTATATAGTATGGTAGTCAGTTGCGCTTATATTATCCTCATATTCCCATTAAGATAGTGAAAGGTAAAAAGAGTGAAAGATGCTTCTAAAAATACCTCCAGATTTTCTTAATAAAAAATGGAATATAAATCAAGCTTATTCCACCAATATAAACGTGATGTGCTCAAAAAAATGCATTTAGTGATAAAACATACTATAATGTGCACGTGCTCTAAAACATATCTGATTATAGAAAAAATAAATATATATTTACCGTGCCTCTTAATACTTCAAAAATAAATAAATAAATATAATTGTGCAAAGATATACAAAAATATCCTTTTTTTCCTGAAAAAATCCTTCATATATAGTGTTCACAGTTCATCAGGTGTTTGTAACCAAATAAATCAGTGTCAGTTATATTGTGACAGTATTAAAGCAAAAATAGTGTCAAACAAGTTTCTTTACTTCTACTTTTACTTCTTTGATCGTGTCTCCACTCAAATCCCTGACATGTAAAGAGAAAATTTATATATCCATTGCGCAGAGATTAAAACACCCTTTGGATGCTATATACCAGATTAAAAGCTGTTTCACTCACATACTCTCCTGAATGGGATCACTTTTCATTGATCAGCTGCAACAAGAGCTCAGCGGCCCTCTCTACATTGTAAAGCGCATATGGTTTATGCGCTTTACAATGTAGAGAGGGAACAGTACAATTACAGTACAGTTCAATACAGAAGGAATAGGAGGGCCCTGCTCATGGAGCTTATAGTCTAAAGGGAGGGGGTGGTGGTACAAAAGGTAATAGCTGCGGAGGATGATCTGATAGAGGTGACTCAGGTACAGTTCTTGCGAGAGAGGGGGGATTTTGGACTTTGAATGAGGCACATGTTAATGTGCCTCTACCCCTAATTAGGAAATTGAAGTGGGAAGTTTCGGACTTTAAATGTTACCAGTAGATTCACCAAATATTTTATCATATTTTCTAGAAATCCTCGATCATATGGCCCCTGATGAGTGTTTTCTACATGAAACACGTTGGGCATTTGGGATACAGACATATGTTTATAGTACAATACCTACTCAGAATATCTTTTATCTTTTCATCATGGTTTTACTGTTTGTTGTACACATTTTTATTCTCCCGCTGTGCTTTTGTACTGTCACATGTACATATATGAAATCTTTGAAATGCATAATTTATCTAATGAGATCACTACGTGGTGCCAAGTTTTATGTACCCTTGATGCCCATATTGCATATGCACATACATATGTGTTTTGTAATTACTTATAGAATGATATTTATTACAATGTCTTTCTTCATGTGGTTCTGTTTTAATATGTTTTATGCACTTCACTTGATAAATTTGTACCTCCATCCTAGTCACCTCCACGTTGTCCATGGCCTTATTTAAAGTCCCAAACTTCCCACTTTAATTTCCAGGTACACTCTTAAGTGGAGGTGGGGAAGGCTTCCCTAAGTAGGCATGTTTTCAGGGAATGCCTAAAGTTGTACAGTGTGGGGGCTGACCGGACATTACTAAGGCTAAGACATTACTAAGGCTAGGCCATAGGCTAGTTCAGGCTTCCAATTTTACTTTGCTTTATACACTAAAATGTGATAGTGTTCAGTGCAGAAATGTATAGATATAGATACTCAGTATGTAATGAGACAAAATTGATCTGTAAACAATGCTACCTTCTGGAAACAAGCCATTTAGATGATTGCTAAATGTACTTCTAGCACAATAGCTTTGAAAAGTTGAATTTATATTTTTTTGAAAGGACTGTACGTACTAAACAAACAAAAAGTATTTTCTACAAATGTGTTTAGGTGGAGGGTTTTGAATTCAACCCAAATGCAGTGGATCTGTAATTATAGTAAAAGTAGTTCTGTGTTTTGAAGAAATGAAAAATACCTATTTGTTGTTCAGTGAGAACTAAAACAAAAGTTAAATAACATAGTTTAAATTTTTCCTTTTCTTGTCTTTATTGAGAAATTGTGTTATTATTTTTACCCAGCAGGAGACTACAAAATTTGACTCTGCCATAGCTTGAAACCATTTTTAGATTATTTGTTTAGTAAAGATGATACAATTTACAAACTACAAAAACTAAACACATATGCATTAGCTGTTCATTTTATTCTCCTATATTTTATAGATACATGGCAGTGGGTCTGATTTACTGAAGAGAAATGAACAAGAAGAGATATAAATTCAAATGACATGCTTTCATTACAGGATTGGATGTGTATGCAGATTACACAGGAGGTTTGATGAACCTAGGAAAAATCCTCGAAACCTGAATATCACACTGACATTGGCATTTTTTTTTTTTCAAGGCAAATGTGCCGGCTTTTTTTTTTTAAGCCAATGCAAAAACATGAAAGAAACTCTACTGTTCAGGTGGGAGAGAGTCTTTTAGTTTGCCTAAAAGTCCACATTAGTAAAAAGAAAAAAACAACATTTAAGTAATATGCCCAGGGATGCCTAAGGCCTGATTTACAGTTCACATATTGCAGGTGCATTTTGCGTTTTTCAATACACATATTTAAAACATTGAAGTCTATGGAACCAAAAACCAAAAAAAAAACCCTGGCCCTTTCCATAAAATGCACAGATGTGACCTACATCCATAGGAAGCTATGTTAAATGGACTGTAGTGTGTTTCTTTAAAATGAAAAATGCACAGAAAATGCATAGGTGTGAACCAGGCCTTAAAGTCAAAGAGCAGTAGGATGTAGTCATTTAAAGAGGATTTTTTTAATTCAAATAGTGGCCAGAGATGTGTCATTTAGTGGCAGTAGCATTGCTATCAGTAAACAACAAAACCATGTCGAGCTTGTGTTTGTCAGCAAACCAACCAGCACTATATGAGAGATCCCTTTCATCTTGTTTGTAAATAAATGGGCCAGGAATCCTGCATACTATCACTGACCAAATATGTTCACGACCATATGAAATCATTAATGTTACCCAGCTTGCCCAGCCCATTTGTTTACATTTATAAGCCAGCTAGGGATCTATAATTTATGACAGGAGTAGTGGAAGGATCAGCGGGTCATCGTGTCAGTAAGTCATTGTGATTGACTAGGATCCACATTACCAGACAACATAATCAATGCTGGATTTACATATAGTTACATAGTTACATAGTTAGTCAGGTTGAAAAAAGACACAAGTCCATCCAGTCCAACCATAAAAAAAAAACAAAAAAACGTACAATCCAATATACCCAATACTATACCCACAGTTGATCCAGAGGAAGGCAAAAAACCCCAGCAGAGCATGCTCCAATTTGCTACAGCAGGGGAAAAAATTCCTTCCTGATCCCAGAGAGGCAATCGGATTTTCCCTGGATCAACTTTACCTATAAATGTCAGTACCCAGTTATATTATGTACATTTAGGAAAGTATCCAGGCCTTTCTTAAAGCAATCTACTGAGCTGGCCAGAACCACCTCTGGAGGGAGTCTATTCCACATTTTCACAGCTCTTACTGTGAAGAAACCTTTCCGTATTTGGAGATGAAATCTCTTTTCCTCCAGTCGTAAAGAGTGCCCCCTTGTCCTCTGTGTTGACCGTAAAGTGAATAACTCAACACCAAGTTCACTATATGGACCCCTTATATATTTAAACATGTTGATCATATCCCCCCTTATTCTCCTCTTCTCAAGAGTGAACAAATTCAGTTCCTCTAATCTTTCCTCATAGCTGAGCTCCCCCATGCCTCTTATCAGTTTGGTTGCCCTTCTCTGCACTTTCTCCAGTTCCCCGATATCCTTTTTGAGAACTGGTGTCCAAAACTGAACTGCATATTCCAGATGAGGTCTTACTAATGATTTGAACAGGGGCAAAATGATATCTCTCTCTCTGGAGTCCATACCTCTCTTAATACAAGAAAGAACTTTGCTCGCTTTGGAAACCGCAGCTTGGCATTGCATGCTATTATTGAGCTTATGATCTACCAAAACCCCCAGATCCTTCTCCACTACAGATTCCCCCAGTTGTACTCCCCCTAACATGTACGATGCATGCATATTCTTAGCCCCCAAGTGCATAACTTTACATTTCTCAACATTAAACCTCATCTGCCACATAGTCGCCCAATTAGACAGAGCATTGAGGTCAGCTTGTAAATTGGAGACATCCTGTAAGGACGTTATTCCACTGCATAGCTTGGTGTCATCTGCAAAGACAGAAATGTTACTTTTGATCCCAGACCCAATATCATTTATAAAGATATTAAAGAGTAAGGGTCCCAGCACTGAACCTTGGGGTACACCACTGATAACCTTAGACCATTCAGAGTAAGAATCATTAACCACTACTCTCTGAATTCTGTCTTTTAGCCAGTTTTCTATCCATTTACAAACTGATATTTCCAAGCCTGTAGACTTTAACTTACACATGAGCCGTGTGTGCGGAACTGTATCAAACGCTTTTGCAAAATCCAAATAAACCACGTCCACAGCCACCCCTCTGTCCAAGGTTTTACTTACCTCTTCATAAAAAGAAATCAGGTTTGTCTGACAACTTCTGTCTTTCATGAACCCATGCTGTCTGTTGCTTAAAATGTTTTTTTCCAGCAAGAACTCGTCTATGTGGTCTTTTATTAAACGCTCCAGTATCTTCCCGACTATAGAAGTTAAACTAACAGGTCTATAGTTACTTGGTAAAGACTTTGATCCCTTTTTAAATATAGGCACCACGTTCGCCCTGCGCCAATCCAGCGGTACTATTCCTGTCATTAACGAGTCCCTAAAAATTAGATACAATGGCTTTGAAATTACAGAGCTCAATTCTTTTAGGATCCGTGGGTGGATGCCATCAGGTCCAGGTGCTTTATCCACCTTTATTCTGTCTAAATATTTCTGGACCATATCCCTTTTGAGCCATTGTGGATCATTGGGGGCTGTGTCAATACCACCCCCATTATGGACATGAACTTCCCCATGCTCTTTTGTATACACAGAGCTGAAGAAAGTATTTAATAAATTAGCCTTCTCCTTGTCCCCAGTCACCCACTCTAGATTATTTTGTAAAGGGCCTACATGCTCAGACCTGACCTTTTTACTATTAATATATTTGAAGAATTTTTTGGGGTTTGTCCTACTATTTTTTGCGATCTCTCGTTCATTTTGAATTTTTGCACCCTTGATTTCCTTTTTACATATTCTGTTAAATTCTTTGTAGCATTTAAATGACACTAGTGTTCCTTCATTTTTATATTTTTTAAAAGCTCTTTTCTTATTGTTTATAGCTTTTATAACTTTGACCGTGAGCCACATAGGTTTTCTTTTTAGCCTTTTAAACTTATTGCCCATGGGAATATACTTTGCAGTGAGGTCCCAAACAGTCTTTTTGAAGAATTCCCATTTCTGTTCTGTGTTTATCGCTGCCAATATTCCCTCCCAGTCTAAGTCCTCGAGAGCAGCCCTCATCCTTGGAAAATTTGCTCTCTTGAAGTTAAGTGTTTTTATCTTTCCCTTATGTATTTCTTGTTTACAGCTAACATCAAATGAAATCATGTTATGGTCACTGCTACCCAGGTGTTCCTTTATCTGCACATTAGTAATAAGCTCTGCATGATTTGAGATTACCAGGTCCAACATAGCTTCATTCCTAGTTGGGGCCTCAATAAACTGGACCATAAAATTGTCCTGTACTAGGTTTATAAATTTTTGCCCTTTAACTGTCCCAGCAGTGCCATTACTCCAGTCAATTTCTGGGTAGTTAAAATCTCCCATTATTATCACTGTCCCAGCCCTTGCAGCCCTTTCCATCTGTGCAAGGAGCTGAGTCTCCACCTCCTCGTTAACATTGGATGGTCTATAACAAACTCCAATGATTAACTTTGAACTACGCCCATCTATATGTAGTTCCACCCATAATGCTTCAGACTCATCACACTCTCCATCAATCAGGTCCTCTTTCAATTGAACATTGCTATTTTTTTCTAATAAAGGACTTTTTTCACGGTGCGGGTGCTTTTATTTTATTTACTTTTTCTTGTGAATAAGTAACAAGGGGTACTTTTTTCCCCTTAGTCATTAACCTGGGAAAGCTAGGTATTTGGGCCTTCCTTATTCTAAAGGTGTTCCCAGATTCCAATGTTTCCTCCTACAAACCCCCATATACTGTACTTAGAGATGGGCCAAACACCCCCCTGTTCGATTTGCAGCAGAACTCCAGGGAAAAAGTTATAATCCGAACAGCGAATCCCATTCAAGTCTATGGGAGCCAAATAGGAAAAATCAAAAGTGTCCATTTTGAACAATCATTTTTACAGGAGCAGTGATTTTAATGATGCTTAAAGTGCAACAACAAAAACTAAAAATTCCTTTAAATATAGTGCATGGGCGGTCCCCTTAGACTGACTGTAAAGTGGTGCATCTGTAACATGCAAAGAACATGCTGTAGCAAAAATTATATTTGTAAAGCCTTTCGGGTCTGGTATAGAATTTAAGGAGAACCCTACACCAAAATTTTTTTTCAAAAATGCTCCCCCCCAAATCCATACCAGACCCTTATCTGGGCATGCAGCCTTGTGGGTCAGGAAATGGGGGGATGAGCGAGTGACCCCCCTCCTGAAACATACCAGGCCACATGCTCAACATGGGGGGATGGGTGCTTTGGGGTGGGGACAAGGGCCTCATTTCCATAACCGTGGCCAGTGGTTGTGGGGGTCTGCAGGCAGGGGGCTTTTGGAATTTGGAAGCAAGGAGGCCCCCCAGATCCTGGCCCCTGTGTGAATGAGTATGGGCTACATAGTACCCCTACCCATTCACCAAAAAAGTGTCAAAATGTAAAAAAAACACAGAGACAGTTTCTGACAATTCCCTTATTAAACAATACAAAATAAAAAAAATAGTGTCCCCAAATGTAAATCCATCGTCAGTCATGCAGCCCTCCACACCTGAAAAATAAAAAAACAAATGCTCTGCCATCCATGAAGGCTGGCTGCCTACTGCAGGCTCTGCCATTTGACCGTTTTTATATAGGTAAGGGTGGGTCCACCTGACAATGTCACCTGGTGGCACTGCCCCCTTGGGACATCACAGACCAATGCATGCTGGGTTGGCAATGACACAAGGAGGTGGTGCCACCAGGCAATGTCATCATGTGGTTCCACCCCTTAAATATATAAGAATTGTCAAATGGCGGAGCCTGCAGTAGGCGATCAGCCTTCATAGACAGTGTGAGAGTTTTTGCTTTTTTATTTTGCAGGTTCGACATACAGTGTGATTGACAATGGATCTACATCGGGGGGACACTTTTTTTTTAATAAAGTCAAAAACTGTCTCTGTATTTTTATTACCTTTTCACACTTTTTTTGTAGTACCCCTACTCCTTCACATGGGGGGGCTGGGATCTGGGGGCCCCCTTGTTATAGGCAACAAATGTTTGGGTACATGCCTGTGAGTACTCCATTCTTTTTTTGTTTACAAACAATTTTTATTATTGTAGAAGGTCATAGTTTAGTACAAATGTGTAAAATAAACACATGTACATCCAATACATCAAGTATGTACGTAATATGAGGTGAATAGTACATATAAAAAGAACATAGCATTACAACAGAAGAACAATAAGGATGAGATCTAAGTATGAAGTTTTCCTATAAGGTTGTATAATTTAAAACACATTTTTTCTCTATAATGATATGTATTATTAGGCTGTATAAGGTTATAATTAAGGTAGTGGTATGTCCCAAGGGTACCTTTTTTTTTTAATGTGCATGGTGTCAAAGAGTTTATGGTGGATACCCTCTGAGAGTTTTATTTGTTCCATTCTACTCAATACCTGGGACCAAGGAACCATTGATGAATACCAATTAAAAGCTATCATCCAGTAAATTGAGTTAAACAGTGTGTGAATTAGTCTAATATTCTGTGTGGGTACATTAGGTATAGATGCAAACAATAAACACACCTGAGGATTGAGGGGATTTTTTTGCCTATAACATGTTCAATCTTAGCAGCTGCTTGTAGCCATATGGGTTTCAAAATTTTGCAGTTACAGAAGGTGTGTAAAATGATACCTTGATCTGGGCATCCCTTGAAACTTGTAGGAGATACCGATGGATAAAATGAGTTTATTTTATATGGGGTTAGATACCATCTGGTATGTAACTTGATGGCTGTTTCTCTTGCCGAAATTGAGCTAGTACATTTCAGTAGGTTTTGGAGCATAGTGGTCCATTCTGGTAGTTCAAAAGATTGGTCCAAGTCAATTTCCGATTGAAGAGATGGTTTTGACTTTTCTGAGAGGGAAAACTAATTTAAGCAGCAATATATATGAGAGATCAATCGCTTATCCCTTGTTGAGGAGATGCAGACTTGTTCAAAATGGGAATAGTGGGATTGTAATGTTAGAAAGAAGTATTTTTGGTAGAATTATTCAATTTGAGTATAATGTGGTAATTCTGATACTGAGAGATTGTATGTTCACATAGATCTGAAAAAGGGCGACATTTAGGGATAGGGATTTCAAAGTAGTGAGGTTGCATAGTTTCCATATATAGAAAGTGCTGCTATTTCTAAAAGCCGGGGAGAAGCGGGGGTCTCCTATAAAGGATGCTGGGGGGGTCATAGCAATCAAGTCAAATGTATCTTTTTTTATCTGTGCCATAATTGATATGAGTGAGCCACCACCATATTTAGGGGAAGGATCTCTCTGCTTTGAATCGACTTGGATGTCACGTACCTTACAGCGGAGCCTGAAATGATGAGGGTGGCCTTTTGCACGGTTCCAGTCCAAGCACCCCTGGTGGTGGGTACAGGGAGTGCGAGGGCAACGAAAGGGTACAGGTGCCTGCAGGCAGGAGGCTGGAACTTGGAGATATAGGAACCTCTTCTGAGGAGATGTGGAAACTGATCACCAAACTTGTTCAGCGGGAGCCAGATCAGGATCAACTGCAGAATCAGGAACAGGCAGGAGTCGGCAACAGGCTGGCAGCGGGGTACCAAGTCAGAAGGCAAAACCGTAGTCAGGAACAGGCAGGGGTTGGCAACAGACGGGCAGCAGGGTACAGAATCAGGAAGCAGAGCCGTAATCATAAGTTCAAGCCAAGGTCAGTATTGCAAGTAGAGGCAGGTTCAGCAGGCAGGGGAGATCCAAGAGAATGGTCAGAAGATAGCCGGGTTTTCAGGAACAAGGTCAATCAGGCAGAATAACAACAGGAACACAGGAACACAGGAACAAGCTGAAGACAATCCAGCACTGATGCTAGGCAGACTCTCTGTTTATATAGGGTGCTGTGTGCCAGGATTGGCGCCAGTGTACGTGCGTACGCGCATGCGCATTAGCAACTTAGCACATTGGCACATGCGCGTTAGCACATTGGCGCATGTGCGTTAGCATATTAGCGCTTTGGCACTCGCGGACGCACGTTAGCGCGTGTGCGCATTCGCATAGAGGTGCCATTGTGCATGCTCCCCCTGGATCTCATTTGCCTCTGGCTATGGTTCCGTGCATGCACCTTTGCATTAGCAGAATGAGGATTTGCAGCTGCTGCATGGAGACGGGTGCTTGCTGTGTGAGTTCTCTGACATTGGACCATAAAATACCTTGAAGATGGAATGGTATGATTAATTATTCTTCAAAATGTAACTAAGAAACTTGATTTGAAGGAGCAAACCATTGAGCTAACTGTGTAAATCTTGCTGCTAGGTAATAACACCATAAGTTAGGAAGGCTTAAACCACCATTTGATTGAGATCTATGCATGAGAGCGCAATCAAACCTCGTTTTTTTGTTGAGCCATATAAAGTTGTTAATTTCTCTTTGAAGGGAGTCTAAAGTTCTTTTAGGGATCAGTATGGGTAAAGCTCTAAAATAAAAAAGTAGTTTAGGTAAAATCACCATTTTGGTAGCAGTTATTCTCCCCAAAAGGAGATGTGATAAGTAGACCATAATTTGAGTAGTGTTCTAATATTTGTGAATAGTGGTGGATAATTGGTTTGAAAAAGAGTTTTAAAAGATGGGGTAAGGAGGATGCCCAAATATTTAAAAGAGTGTGAAGTACAGGTGAAAGAAAATCTATCCTGCAAAGATGTTGTTAACAATGGTGGAATATTTATAGGCATTGCAGTACATTTGGATAAGTTAACCCCTAGTCCAATGAGATCTTGAAATGTTTCTAGTTCCTTGATAAGGTTTGGAAGGGACAGTAAGGGGTCTGAAAGGAACAACAAAACCTCATCAGTGTATAGGCTCACTTTGAAGTCTTTTAGGCCTTTGGTATAGCCTTTAATATCAACATTATTTCAAATGGTACAAGCGAGGGGTTCAACGGCCAGGGCAAAAAGGAAAGGCGAAAGGGGGCACCCCTGTCTAGTTCCTCTACCTAATACAAAGAACTCTGAGTTTTCACCTGGAAGTCTAATTCTAGTTTGAGGATTTTGATATAAAGCTCTAAAACCATGCATAATATCATTGCAAAGACCGTATTTGGGGAGTAATAGTTACAGGTATGACCAACTGACACTATCAAAGGCCTTGTGGATATCAAGGCTAAGTATAACTACTGGGTTTGCGTATAGGTTAGCATCCTGTATTATATTTGTGACAAGCCTTAAATTGTCAGTAATCTGTCTGCCTAAAATAAAACCCGCTTGGTCTGGGTGGATTAATGAGATGATGACCATTGGGAAGCAAAACGTCCCCAAGCTAATCCAAAGAAGAATGCCTTGGGGAAGAATGAGGAGCAGAAAGCAAATTCTTGAAAAATTTGAGAAATTCAGAGAAAATCTCCATAACTTCTTTAGGGTGAGAGACGACTACATTTCTGTTAGAAGTGCATAATTTATAGACATGTGGGGGGTTTGTAGATTGTTTTAGCTTTCTAGCAAACATTGTAGGGGCAGAGTTGCTATATAATAGGAATTTCGCTTTGGACCATCTCAAGGCATTTTTTGTGTCAGTAGACAATGTGTCAAGGGCTCTTCTTTTATCTCAGATTTTATTATATAAATTTGGAGATGGGGAGTGGAAATGTTTGTAATATATTTTGTCTAATTCTTTAGTTAGGGTATTAACCCCTTCCCGCCAAGCATACGCAGATGTGCGGCCTCGGCTTTCGGGGGTTATACCAGGATGATGCCTGCATCATCAGCCTCCCACCACTCTTACCGGGCCTCCCGGCCTCCTTCCACCGGGAGTCCTGATCTGTGATGCACCACTTCTGGTGCCTAGAGACAGACTGGAATGAAGCTGGAAACCGTTTCCTGAATGTAAACACGGAAACGATGTCACAACGTCACTTCCTGTTTACTCGGCTGGCCATGGCGCCGGATTAAAAAAAAAAATACAGTATTCAGATTCGCTGTTTTTGGTGATCTGAATACTTTGAAGTGCAAAGGAGAGATTGGAGGTCTTTTAGACCCCCGATCCCTCCATAAAGAGTACCTGTCACCACCTATTACTGTCACAAGGGATGTTTACATTCTTTGTGACAGCAATAAAAATGATCAAATTTTTTTTCTTGAAAACACAATTTAATTATATAAAAATAAATAAAATAAATAAGAAAAAAAAACTGTTTAAAGCGCCCCCGTCTTCGCGAGCTCGCGCAGCAAAGAAAACGCATACAGAAGTCGCGCCCGCATATGTAAACGGTGTTCAAGTCACACATGTGATGTATCGCCGCGATCGTCAGAGCGAGAGCAATAATTCTAGCACTAGACCTCCTCTATAACTCTAACCTGGTAACCATAAAACATTTTAAAGCGTCACCTATGGAGATTTTTAGGTACTGTAGTTTGTTGCCATTAGACGAGTGCGTGCAATTATAAAGCGTGACATGTTTTGTATCTATTTACTCAGCATAACATCATCTTTCACATTATATAAAGAAATTGGGCTAACTTTACTGTTTAATTTTTTTAAATCCATGAAAGTGTCTTTTTCCCATAAAGTTACATTTAAAACACCGCTGCACAAATACCGTGTGACATAGAATATTGCAAAAATCGCCATTTTATTCTTTAGATTCTCTGCTAAAAATATATATATATATATATAATCTTTGGGGGTGTTAAGTAATTTTCCAGCAAAAAATATGGATTTTATCTTGTAAACACCAAATGTCAGAAATAGGCTTAGTCGGGAAAGGGTTTAATATCCATTAATTTTGGTATTAATTAGGTGACCTCTCATAACTGCCTTATGTGCTGTCCATAAAGTGGTAGAAGGTATGTCTGAAGTTATATTATGAGTAAAGTAATCTGCTAATTGTGTTGTAAGTTGTTGGGTGATTGTGGAGTCTGTTAATAGAGTCATTAATACACCATTTATATGGAGTAGGGGCCAGGCCTATGTGCGAGGAAGTGAACGTAGCAATGTGATGGTCAGACCACGGGCCTGTATGGATGTCAGTATTAGATAAGTTAGATAAAAGGATTGGGGTTCCAAAAATATAGTCTAATCTAGCATAGCTTTCATGTGGATGAGAATAATAAGTATACGCCCTTATGCCAACATTGTGAGCTCTCCAGGTATCTATTAAGTGAAGGTTGTGTAGGGAAAGAGATTTTGGGAATGCCTTTGATGAAGGGACAACTCTGCTTCTATCAAGTACTGAGTTTGCTGCATTAAAAAGCAAAAGAGAGGGGTAGTGGGACTTTAAATGAGGCATGGGTAGGTCTTTGAAAAAGTCTAGGATACCTTATATTAAATTAACTGTCACCACCCCTTGAGGGGCTTATAAGCTGTATAGCCACAGAGAATTGCTAATCAAAGAAATGCATAGACAGCAGTTCATGAGTAATATAATAATAATAATAATATAATGCATCATAATATACAATACATAAATCATGCACATTGAGGCATAATAAAAATAGTAGACATGTTGATAGAAACGTTGTTTATAAATGCTGTTTGAAAATAATTGATACAAGCAATCACAGTTCTAAAATGGATATACAAACAAGGTGAACAAGGTATTCCGAATAACAATGTTAGTATGTATAAATGGTATACGATAGAATTCATAGATGAACCAAACTTGAAATGGCAACCCTGAGTGTAGACTCTACGCGTTTCATGGCGTTTAAAGCCAATCATCAGGAGTGGGATGCATCAAGAGATGACTAGAAAAATAAATAAAACAAATCAATAAATAGATCATTGGAGTCTTGATTAAAATCATGCTTACACAAGGTAAAGCAGGTATTTTAGAATATATAAATGCACATTACCTTTTGGCAACAACCCAGTACATAACCCAACAGTCCAATTGTGGAATAATGAAGGTGGCCCTGAGAGAGCTGTCTCCCCCGGGGTTGAGGCCAAGGACACACAAGGCTAACCCCCAAACCGAAAGTCTCCATGGGGGCTGGAGAATCGGAGAGGGGGTGGAGAGGAACAGCAGCCAGGGAGAGAGCCAGACAGCCAAAACACACTTCCAAAGTAGGAGGCATACATGTATGGGCCACAGATGAAGTTCTGCAATAAATGAAAGAAAAAAGAATAATGAGGAGGAGATGTGTAACAAAGAGATGGGGATGAGTGTGTCAAAAAAAAAAAAAGGAAATAGAACAATGTTGTGAATGAAGGAAAGTAAAGTGTAAAACCAAGCTGGCACTAGAGTGTATGTCTGACACCTGCCCCAAAAATAACTGGGTGGTGAGAACCAACAAACAAAAGATATATATAAATAATGTATACTAGCATGTTGCCAATGTATTGGTATTTAAATGAGAGGCATAAAAATAAATAATGCACACATGTATAAAGAGAAATCAAGCATGATGTGAATAGGTGTGTGATAGTGAAGAGGGGAAGAGAAACAGCCTGATTACCTGAGGCGTGGATGAAGACCCATATATCCTCTCCTCCTGAGAAAAAGTGTGAAATGAACTGCCGACTCATCCCGACCTTTGTATCCTCAGCCTAAGGGCGTGTCCCAGCCAACGTCATGCAATCACATTTGGCCAAAGAAATAGACGGGGCAGACAACCAACTGAGGCACAGAGATCTCAGCAGCAGTTCATCCCCGCCCATCAAGCCTAAGTGGGATGGAGGGAGCATAACGCAGGTCGGCGTCGGGAGTTTGCTGCCAAATTACAGTATCCCCCAACTATTAAATGGGGGGATTGATATCTATCAAGGATATCAAAAACATTTTTGAAAAATGTAGAATGTGCCTTGTTTGTGGCATAAATTGAGGTGATAGTTATTTCGCGACCTTTAAGGGTGCCTTTCAGAATCAGGAATCTCTTCTAGGTCCTCATATATGTTGAGTATTTCCATGACTAGTGATCTCCTTATGAAGATGTCAGTACCACAAGTCCTGGAAATAAAATCTGTACAATAATGTTGGCTATAAGATTTGTCAAAATAGTGCAGGTGATTACTGGTGGCAAAGTAGGTTTCCTGCAGTGAAATAATATCCGCTCCTAATCTTTTATAATTATGGAATGCTTTTTTATGTTTACTGGGTGAATTGAAAACTGAACATTGTGTGATAATATTTTAAGTCCCATTGTAGCAACCATAAAAAGAGATTGATCTGATATGATAGTAAGCGATATTCACTATAGTAGGGACTACTAAAACTAGAATTATACAGCCAGAATATTTACTTATATTATTCTTAAGCTTGTGAAAAATCGAGAAAGAGTATCTGTCAAATAGAACAACAAAATTGAAACCTTAGCATTGCATAAGGTTATGCATATATAACACCTTGGGGAAAAAAAAAAAAATTGTTAGACCTTTTAAAAAACTTGTAAAAATAGAGTAACTTAGTAAAACTATAAGAAATACTATATATAGATTGGGAGTCAGGGTGTAGAACACCACCTGACCAAGAACTATTTTGGTGTGGACAACATTGTCCAAAACTCACATAAGGAGCCCTATCCATTAAAAAAATGGATAATGCGGTCAGCGGCATAAGAATTGCTGCAAACTGAATCATGTTTTGGGATTACATTGTGAGTTGGGGGACAAACTAACAGAGGCAGAGCAAATCAGCCTCAGTGAAGATTCTATAAAACAAAAAAGTATTGGCATGCTGTATATCATATATTGAAAAAGGGGAAAAATAAAAATATATCAATTCGTATAACAGGTAATATGATATAAAGGACTAGTGTCCTTTTAAAGGAGTAGATCAGCTGTTTACTTTAAGCAATCATTTAAACTTGCAAACTTTCAAAACTTTAACCACTTCAGCCCCGGAAGGATTTACCCCCTTCCTGACCAGAGCGTTTTTTGCGATTCGGCACTGCGTCGCTTTAATTGACAATTGCGCGTTCTTGCGACGTGGCTTCGAAACAAAATTGACGTCCTTTTTTTCCCACAAATAGAGCTTTCTTTTGGTAGTATTTGATCATCTCTGTGATTTTTATTTTTTGTGCCATAAACAAAATAAGAGCGACAATTTTGAAAAAAACACATTATTTTTTACATTTTGCTATAATAATTATCCCCAAAAAATATATAAAAAAATTTTTTTTTTCCTCAGTTTAGGCCGATACATATTCTTCTACATATTTTTGGTAAAAAAAATTTGCAATAAGTGTTTATTGATTTGTTTGCACAAAAGTTATAGCGTTTACAAAATTGGGGATAGTTTTATGGCATTTTTATTAATATTTTTTTTTTACTAGTAATGGCGGCAATCAGCGATTTTTATTGTGACTGCAACATTATGGCGGACATGTCGGACATTTTTTACACATTTTTGGAACCATTGTCATTTATACAGCAATCAGTGCTATAAAAATGCATTGATTCCTGTATAAATGACACTGGCAGTAAAGGGGTTAACCACTAGGGGGCGGGGAGGGGTTAAGTGTGTCCTAGGGGAGTGATTACTAACTGTCAGGGGGATGGGCTGGTGTGTGACATCACTGATCTCTACTCCGATGACAGGGAGCAGAGATCGAGTGACACTTGTCACTAGGCAGAACGGGGAGATGCCATTTACAACGGCATCTCCCCGTTCGTCCTTTCCGTGAGGCGATCGCGGGTACGCCCGCGGCGATCGAGTCCGCGGGGCCCGCGACCCGACTCACGGAGATCGCGGCTGGTGAGTGCGGCATGCGCGTGCACACAGCGGCAAATTCAAAGTAACGTACGGGTACGTTACTTTGCGCAGCCGTGCCATTCTGCCGACGTAAAAGTACAGGAGCCGGTTGGGAACCGGTTAATAACTTTTCTTTGAGCTTGATGGAAAAAGTGGAAATCTTTGTTTATTGTTTCCTTTTAATTCTTATCTTTTCCATGCTGTTGTATTTTTGAAGAGGGAAAACCATGTTAGCTGAAAGAATGAGACATCTTTCTTCTTCAGACATCCATATTTCTGAAAGATTGTCATCATCTTTTTTGATCCCGATGTGTGGCTGGGATAGCCCAAATAGGTGAAGTGTGGGGAGTAGTAGGAGGTCTTGCTTCTGCAACTGAATCCAAAAGTTCCAACTTTACCAGGAGATCCTTACCTTCTGAGACATTAAAGACTGTGTAGATAGTGCCATTGTGCGGCACTGTTAATATAAATGGAAATCCCCACCAGTATTTTATGTAAGCAGATTGTAATGCCAAAGTTATTTCCTTCATTTTGCGTCTCCTTTTCAGGTAGCTTGGAAGAATTCAGGAAAAATTTGGATTTTTGTGCCATTCAATTCAATGTTGTGCATGTTTCTGGATGCTCTTAATATGCTTTCTTTTGTGATAAAATCCTTCATGCACAGGATAATGTCACGTGGAGGTTTGTCTGGAGGTAGTTTAGGGCAGGGCCCTATGGATTCTGTCCCATGCAAACGAAGATGTAGGTGACTCAGGAAGGAGATTATGGAAAAGTTTAGATACAGCAGGTTAGAAATTGATTCTGGGATACCACAAAACCTAGGTTGTTCCTGCAGTTTCGATCATCTAAATCTTCCACCTGTGATTGTAAATATGAGTAGCTTTCAGCTAGAAGTTCAAAGTCTTTTCTAAGATCATTGTGTGCAAGTGATAGCTCATTATGCTTGGTTTCTAGAACGTCTGTGCATCCCCTCAGGGTTGCTATTTCTTGTGTGAGTGTGGTTGTTGTTTTTTGGAGTTCATATTGTATCTTAACAGCAAGTTTTTTTTATAAATCTTAGTTAAGCTGGTGTCTAAATCAGCTTTTGTGAGCTGAGAAGAGTACACACTGTTCTCTTGTGTGGAAGCAAACTCCTGTAGAGGGTTGTACACTGTTGTAGGAGACAGTACAAGCTGTGGAGAGCCTGCACCATTTTGAACCATTTTCTTCTGCTCCTTATTGCGCAGCAGAAAAGTGGTCAAAGAGTGCTGTTGTGAACGGCGACGGTGCACCTTCTTGTCCGACGGCATGCACTGGTGTGTCCTGCAGGGGTGGTGATGGAAATTGGGGTGATTTACGGTGGTTTCTGCCTGTGATGTGCATTTATATCCCTGCTGATCCGATGGAGCTCCTACTGTACATAGAGCTGCAGATCTGCATCTCGTCTCACATGAGCCTCCTCTTAGCTAGGAGCGTGGCCTTGGCTCATCTCATCTACTCCTTCACAGATTGAGTTGTAGACCTGCTGCCATACTATTGTGGGGTAATAAACTGTCAGGTGAGGAAGCTGCGGCTTCCTGATGGAGCAACGGTCGGGCAAAGAGCAATCAGGGAGGCCAAAAAGAAGTTGCTGTGATGTAGTAAAATGGCAGGTACTCACAGGATTGGTGCTGGGAACTGCTGCTACCTGCACCACAAATGGAGGAGGATACCCTCTTTAATCTTTAATGGGATGGGGTCTGAATTGAGCACAGAAGAGATGGGGAGGCCTCCTGTATCCTGAATCTCTGCCTGACTACCTGTTGTGACCCGGATTTGCCCTTGGACTTCTCTTGCCTCTCTCCTGGACCTGACCTCTGCCTGCTTATCGGATTCCCACCAATCTCCTGTGTTTGACCCTCGGCCTGTTACCTGGACTGTCTCCTGTCTCCCAGCCTGACCCCTTGCTTGTACCTGGACTTCCTTGATCTTATCACCTTACCTTGCAGATCCTGTGGTGCCATAGCACCTTTCCAGTGTTTGACCCTCTGCCCAGCTCTGGACCTCCTGCCGGTTGCCTCTGTCTGCACCTACCTACCAGTACCTACACAGCGGCTCCTCTCTACTAGACCTCACCAGCGAGCCACTTACGGTCCATTGGGGAGCTTGTGCCTCTTTGTGCCGTTCACCCCCTGTCCCAACTCCAGGGGGCGGACTGCGCTTAGTCGCAAAGGCGAAACCGCTCTCGGCATCTCGGCCTCGGTAAGTACTATCTCTGACAGTACAAACCATCCATGTCTGAGGCCGACAGAGCGCGTTCCCCATTGGAGATCCTATGTCAGCAGGTCTCGGCCCTCACTGAGGCCGTCCAGAAATTACAAGACGGCTACGCCCAAATTGATGGTCGCCTTCAGCAGCTTTCCGGACCATCTCCAGCTCCTGCCGCGGCTTCTGTATCTCCCAGTGGAGCTTCCTCTCCTCAGATGCCAACTAATCCCACTGTGGTCATGGCCGCTCCAGAACCCAGGGTTCCCACACCAGAGCGCTTCTCCGGCAATCGCAAGAAGTTCAGGGCCTTTAAAAACGCTTGCTCCCTGTATTTGGCTCTGCAACCTAGGACCTTTTCGTCAGAGGTGGTAAAAGTTGGGTTCATCATTTCTCTCCTGGCCGATGAACCACAAGCTTGGGCTCACAGCCTAATGGAACAGAGAAACCCTATCCTGAATTCCGTAGATGCCTTCTTCGAAGGTATGGCACAACTTTACGACGACCCCCAGCGCACGGCCACGGCCGAAACCTTACTGCACAACCTGAGCCAAGGACGTAGGCCGGTAGAGGACTACATTGTAGAATTCCGGAAAAGTTCAGCCGATACTAGCTGGAATGAACCTGCCCTTAAATATCAGTTCCGTCAAGGGCTGTCTGAAGCACTGAAGGATGAGCTGGCCAGGATTGAGAACCCTGATTCTTTGGAAGACCTCATCCAAGTTACCACTAAATTGGATCGTCGCATGCGTGAGCGACGCACGGAGCGCTTTCAGACTTCTCGCCCTACCTGGGCGATGCCTAAATCGACTCCTGTCCATCCGCCTTACACAGCTCCACCGATTCCTACCACTCCTGAAGCTGAACCAATGCAGCTTGGCCTAGTCCGCGCCCCACTCACTTCAGAGGAAAGACTACGAAGACGCCAGGGCAATCTGTGCCTTTACTGTGGGGGTTCTGGACACTTCCTTCGTTCTTGCCCCGTGAGACCCAGTAAGTCCTGCTTACGGCCTGCTTTTAATCAACAAGTTACCGGGTCTTCTCAACCTTACGTTACTCTTTTTGTCTCCTTACAGCTCCCGGAAAAGGAGGTTCACCTACCCGCTATAATTGACTCCGGAGCGTGAAGCTGCTTTTTGGATGCCTCATTAGCTGCAAGCTTGCATGTTCCTTTGACCACGAAGAACCAAAGTCTACGGATCCACCTAGCCGATGGGTCTCTTCCCCGCTCAGGGCCCATCACGCAAGAAACCAGACCCATCCTTACCACCACTGATACTGGCCACCAGGAATACCTCCGCTTCGATATTATCTCTTCTCCAATGTTCCCCATAATCCTGGGACTCCCATGGCTTCAAGCCCACGAACCACAGATTAACTGGAATAGGAGAGAAGTCTTTTTCTCATCTCAATATTGCTCCAGACATTGCCTTCTCCCGGCCCCAGCTTCCGTTTCCACCATTGCAACCACGTCCAATGATCTGCAACATGTACCTGAGAGCTACCTGGAATTCAGAGATGTATTTGACAAACAACAGGCAGACTGTCTACCACCTCATCGGCCTTACGACTGCCCCATAGACCTGTTGCCGGGTGCTGAAATTCCTTTTGGCCGCATTTTCCCTCTGTCCGAAACAGAATTAAAGGCTCTTAAAACATACATTGACGAAAATCTTGAGAGGGGGTTCATTCGCTCCTCCTCATCCCCGGCTGGAGCTGGTATTTTCTTTGTAGAGAAAAAAGATGGATCCCTCCGACCTTGCATCGATTACAGGGAATTAAATAAAATTACCGTCAAGAATCGGTACCCGCTTCCTCTCATCCCGGAATTATTCCAACACTTCAGATCCGCCCGCATCTTTTCCAAACTAGACTTGCGTGGCGCCTACAATCTCATCCGGATCCGAGCAGGCGATGAATGGAAGACCGCCTTTAGATCCAGGTTTGGACACTATGAGTACCTGGTAATGCCGTTTGGACTCTGTAATGCCCCGGCCACGTTCCAACACTTAGTAAACGATATCTTTCGTGAACATCTTGACAACTTTCTAGTAGTCTACCTTGACGACATTCTCATTTTTTCAACCACCCTGGAACTCCATCGGATGCATGTCAAACTGGTTCTCTCGATTCTCAGAAAACACAAATTATACCTCAAGGCAGAGAAATGTGAATTTGAGAAAACTACAGTGCAATTCTTGGGATTTATAATTTCGACTGACGGTGTTGCAATGGACCCCCAGAAGGTCAAAGCAATCCAGGAATGGCCAGCCCCTGTAGACAGAAAAGGGGTACAACGCTTCTTAGGTTTCTCCAACTTCTACCGGAGATTCATTGTAGGATTTTCAACTATTGTGGCTCCCATTACTCAACTGACACGCCAGCATAGTCGTTTTCAATGGTCCTCAGAGGCCCAGGAAGCATTTCTAAAATTGAAAGCACTGTTCTCGTCTGCACCAGTCTTACGACACCCGGATCCAGCCCTGCCCTTTATTCTGGAAGTTGATGCCTCAGAGACCGCTACTGGTGCCATCCTCTCACAGAGACAAGGACTCAAGGCTCTATTACATCCCGTGGCTTTTGCATCCCGGAAATTAAGCATTCCCGAGAGAAACTACGACGTAGGCGATAGAGAATTACTGGCCATCAAGTTTGCCTTAGAGGAGTGGAGATATCTGCTGGAGGGGGCGTCCAATCCTATCATGATCTTTACTGACCACAAAAACCTGGAGTACCTGCGAACTGCTAAACGTCTAAGACCCAGGCAGGCCCGATGGGCTCTCTTCTTTTCCCGGTTTAATTTCCACATATCTTATAGACCAGGTTCAAAGAACGGAAAAGCGGACGCACTTTCAAGGATGTTCCATGAAACTTCCCAGGTAACAGAGCCAAGTACCATCTTGTCTCCGCAAAATTTCCTTCTAGTTACTCAAGGAGACCTTATGTCCGCGA
Source organism: Lithobates clamitans (assembly GCA_037952925.1). Lineage (NCBI taxonomy): Eukaryota > Metazoa > Chordata > Amphibia > Anura > Ranidae > Lithobates > Lithobates clamitans. The sequence continues at coordinate 10,482,425 of JBBGZY010000143.1, read as the reverse complement.
TCAAATCCACATCTGCTCAATGCTCTGAACCCCAAGTAACTTCTATGGAGAAACGCAATGATTTATTTTGGTCTCATGGAAAAATCTTCGTCCCGCTGGAATCAAGACTCCTAACCCTACAGTCCTTTCATGACCACAAGCTAGCAGGCCATTTTGGGTCACAAAAGACCATGGAATTGATCTCTCGTTTCTTTTGGTGGCCAGGCTGGAGACAAGACTGCAAGGACTATGTTTCATCCTGCATCCCGTGCCAGCGTAGCAAGGGCTCAAATACAAGAGCATGGGGGCTGCTCAAACCCTTGTCTATCCCTGAACGCCCATGGGCGGAAATCTCTATGGACTTTATTGTGGATTTACCTCCATCAGGAGGATTCACCACTATCTTTGTCGTAATTGATCGACTCTCAAAAATGGCACACTTTCTGCCTATGGTGGGTACTCCCTCTGCCTCTGCCACTGCTAGCATGTTTTTTAAAGAAATTATCAGGCTTCATGGCACCCCAGTGAGCATCACCTCTGACAGAGGGGTTCAATTCACTTCAAAGTTTTGGAAGGAATTATGCAAGACCTTGGAAATAAAGATTTGCTTGTCTTTTGCTTATCATCCTCAAAGTAACGGCCAGACGGAGAGGACAAATCAAACCCTGGAGCAATACCTCCGATGCTTCTGTTCCGATTCCCAGGATGAATGGTCCTTCCTCCTACCTTATGCAGAATTTGCATATAACAACTCCATCCATTCCGCTACCAACCAGACACCTTTCTGGTCCAATTTTGGATTCCACCCTTCCAGTCTCCATCCCTGAATTATCCGTCCCTGCGGTGCAGGGACTACCGAAAGTACTACAACAAGGGAAGGAAGGAGAACCCGGCCTTCAAAGTAGGCGAAGAAGTATGGCTATCAACTATCCATCTCAGACTGCCAATCCCCTCTCGGAAATTGGGGCCAAAATTTATAGGTCCTTTTAAAATAAAGAGGGTAATCAACCCAGTCGCTTTTGAATTAGCCCTTCCTGATGCTTACAAGGTACACCCAGTCTTCCATGCATCCCTCTTAAAACCTATGGCTCCCAGTCCTTTTCCTGACAGAGAAAAGCCTCCACCACCACCGGTTCCAATCGACGGAGAAGACGAGTTTGAGGTAGAAAAAATTCTAAGTTGCAGAAAAAATGGCAGACAGCTACAGTATTTAATCAAATGGAAGGGGTATCCTTCTGAGGATAACTCCTAGGAACCAGCCAGGAATCTACATGCTCCTCAACTTCTCCAGGCTTTTCACCGAGAGCATCCAGAACTGATGTCAACCTTGGGTGTCCAGAGGCCACCCCTCGGGGGGGGGGCACTGTCAGAAGAAGCCTTCGTTCCGGTCCGGTCGTTTTTCTCGTATTCCCGGCGGAACGGCGTTTCGGCGCATGCGCGTTCGCGGCTCGGCGTTACGGCGCTCGCGCACGCGCACTGGTGCACACCCAACGTGATTCCCTGGGCAGCCTATAAAAGGCGCTCAGAGGATCAAACAAATTGCTGGTTTGTCTCAGCTTCCTGTAGTATCTGAACCTGTATCCTGAATCTCTGCCTGACTACCTGTTGTGACCCGGATTTGCCCTTGGACTTCTCTTGCCTCTCTCCTGGACCTGACCTCTGCCTGCTTATCGGATTCCCACCAATCTCCTGTGTTTGACCCTCGGCCTGTTACCTGGACTGTCTCCTGTCTCCCAGCCTGACCCCTTGCTTGTACCTGGACTTCCTTGATCTTATCACCTTACCTTGCAGATCCTGTGGTGCCATAGCACCTTTCCAGTGTTTGACCCTCTGCCCAGCTCTGGACCTCCTGCCGGTTGCCTCTGTCTGCACCCACCTACCAGTACCTACACAGCGGCTCCTCTCTACTAGACCTCACCAGCGAGCCACTTACGGTCCATTGGGGAGCTTGTGCCTCTTTGTGCCGTTCACCCCCTGTCCCAACTCCAGGGGGCGGACTGCGCTTAGTCGCAAAGGCGAAACCGCTCTCGGCATCTCGGCCTCGGTAAGTACTATCTCTGACAAAGAGATGACAAAATGGTGGTGCAGGCACATGTGTTGGTCAATAGTTCCCAGCCCTATGCTATGTGTTTGTGCGTGGGAGTGAAGCCTGGACTATCCTAGACAGGAAGTCCCTGCTGGATATTAGAAGTGGCTACTTAGGATTTTTTGTTGGAGTCAGGGTGGCTCTGGCTTTGTTTATCTTCCATTCACATATGCAGCTGCAACCAGGGGGCACCTTAGACCTGCATGACTGGGTGCACAAGATGTTACATCATCAGCCTTGGAGTCCCAGGACCAGAAAACAGTGTAATGGAAGACTCTGGAAGCAGTGTGATAGCAGGGGAGTGAGAGGCACAAGAGAACTGTGGGACAATGTGACTGCTCACAGATATTGGATAAGATACCATTGAAAGGAGGGTGTTGAGACAACAAGGGTAGGCTATATAGCAGTTAAGTGAGGCTGCGCAGTGGACATGAGAGGTATTATAAGGGTATGGGGTGGTGGGTGACCAAGGAAGAGATGTGACAAAACCAGGAAGAGAGATGGGAGTAAGGCTTTGGTATACCCCTTCTAATTGTTTGTCATCTAAATATGTATTTAAGTCTCTTTTTTATTAGAGCACATTGTCTGTGGAAGACATTTTCCTTCCATAAGCTATATCCAGTGCACATCAGTTAATTTTTACACAAAATATAAACTGACATAACTCTAATGCCCCGTACACACGGTCGGATTTTCCGACGGAAAATGTGTGATAGGACCTTGTTGTCGGAAATTTCGACCGTGTGTAGGCTCCATCACACATTTTCCATCGTATTTTCCGACACACAAAATCCGTTTGAGAGCAGGCTATAAAATTTTCCGACAACAAAATCCGTTTGCATGCTCAGAAAAAATAAAGAGATGAAAGCTATTGGCTACTGCCCCGTTTATAGTCCCGACGTACGTGTTTTACGTCACCGCGTTCAGAACGATCGGATTTTCCGACAACTTTGTGCGACCGTGTGTATGCAAGACAAGTTTGAGCCAACATCCGTTGGAAAAAATCCTAGGATTTTGTTGTCGGAATGTCCGAACAATGTCCGACCCTGTGTACGGGGCATAAAACTAACACATAAACAGTACCAAATAGGGGTTGGTGAGGCAGTAATCCTCCTCAAGGATGAAAAAATGGAAATAATCCTTCTGGGTCTGTAATGGATCTAGCAGTTTGGGTGTACAGTAAAGTTTTCTTTATCTTTAGTGACTAGCTGTCAGGACACTGCTAACTCATTGCCAGTAAGTAGCTGTGCACCCAAAAAGGAAATCTAGTGTAAGTACACGCAATAACTTAAATGTTGATTGTTGCTGTCATTTGCTGGTTTCTGATACCATGCTCCTTTCTCAAGATAAAATCTGATGGGATTGCTATATTAGTGCATTCTATGTTACACAATGTGGGAGATTTACAAAAATGTAAACACTCAGAATACGGCACAGATGAGTGTGATAGGCAATCAGCTTCTAACTTTAGCTTGTTCAGTTAAGCATTGAAAATAAAACCTAGAAGGTGATTGGTTTCTATGCAGAACTGCACCAGATTTTTCACTCTCAGTTTTAGTAAATACCCCAATTGTGTGCTGATGGTACTACAGTTAAACAGGGCCATATAATGTAATGTATACATTTATTTGGTGTTTGTTTGTATAGTACATAGTTTTTGCCTCACATTGACATCAAAAATAATTACTTTAATAAAAATGTATTTAAAATTCATTTTTTGGTACGCACATTTTGGTCTGTGCTAAAATACAAAGTTGCTCCTTTTACAGTGTTGGACTTGTAGCCAGTCAAGTTTCACAATTTCATTTTGAAATTTGCAAACCACAGTAGATAATTTTTAGAACAGTATGTATACACATTTCTCATCCAAATATTCATTGTATTTTTGGGATATACAATAGAATGGGATATGTGAATACCTTCTGTTCTAAGAAGGCTCTACTATGTTATGCATGTGTTCAGTTGGAGGGCTTTTCGATAATCCACTCTTAGTAGGGCTAGATTATAGTAATTTTTAATTGCGCTTCTGAAAATGTATGCAGGGGCTTCTTATCTGTTTGCATTAACAGTACAACAAATAAAACAAGGAGATTGTTAGATAATTATTTTTTGCCATTGTTGTATATTTTTTCATTTCTCCCAGTAAGCAGATATCACTGTATTCGGACTAATTGGTAAAATTAACTGATTTTGTATTATTATGATAAAATGTCTTACTACTGTATGCAGTACAGAATATAAATTGGAGGAAAAATAAGAGAAGATGAATTGTTAGTCTGGTAATGTGGATTCAGGAGTTTCACTGAATGCCTCCAGATTAAATAGCTATTTGCTAAACAAGATTATACACTCCGAGACCATCAGAAAATGTGTAGGTTTTATACCCGTATCAGTGTGCGTGCATGTGTTTAATGTACTTTATATTTATTCGGTGACTTTATTTCTAATGTCTATTGTCAGCTGAATATTTTATTATACAGTCAGCTATTTTACACCATTTAAAAATGTCTTTTTTTAAAAACATATATATTTTTCTGTATTTTTATGTTTTTCTTTTTGTTTTAAGATTTTATGATGCTTTAACCCTAAAGTCTATCACTAAGGCTGTGTTCACACTTATGTGAATTGGATGCGGTTTTCCCCATATCCAATTTACATGACAGGAGACTGTGACAGTCTCTCAACGGAGACGGTTCACACATCTGCAGGGCATCTGCGGAGCGAAGTGCACCTTTGACTCCATTTCAGGTCCGAATTCAGGCAAAAATCCAGGCCTGATTCATCCCTGAAACACACACCAGACCCCTGCTGTCAGCTGCATCTGAATCAAGTGTAAACCCAGCCTAAAACAAAACCATTCCCAAGGATATTCTCTAACCCCATGCATATCCTATAAATGTTGTGTGTCATCAATAATCTGGTACATAATAACTTTTCTTCACCAATATGACATTGTATCTTCCTAAATGCCAGGTTGAAACTAAACTCTGTACCCTTGAGACCTGTTTACAATCAAAACTGTTGGTGCACTTATTGTGCAAAATTGTTAAATTGCATAACACTGGCCCTGGGTAAAGTTAAGAAAATTCTTACCCACCCACAACAATAATTTTATGACAAGGGGAATGAAGCTTACACACTGTTAGTGCATAAACTAAAATAAAAAAAATCTAGCAACCCTTCAGGCAGTTAAGGATAAGCAGGGTACTCTGCAAACACAACGTATTTTCTGGTTCTGGGAATCCGGTTTACTTTACAGCCTGTCAGGTTTTATTTGTTCAATCACTGCCAAAGACTATAACCACAAACAGTGATTCTGGAAGCATCATAATTATTGTATGACAAGGAGAATAAAGCTCACATGCTGTTAAAGAATAAACTAAAAGGAAAAATGCATCTTGCAGCCCATCAGGCAGTTAAAAGCAGAAGGTTTTTTTATCTTAATGCATTCTATGCATTAAGATAAAAAGCCTTCTGTATGCAGCAGCCCCCAATACTTACCTGAGCCAATACTCATCTCAATCCAGCAATGTTGTAGGAGTGTCTCGGCTGCTCGGGGCTCCCCTCTTCATTGGCTGAGACAGCAGCGCAGCGCCATTGGCTCCCTCTGCTGTCAAAGTCAGTCAGACAATGAGGAGATAAAGGGGGCATGGCCAGGCCATGGCTTTGTGTCCAAATGGAGCTGTGGCTTGGCTCAGGTGCCCCCATAGCAAGCTGCTTGCTGTGGGGGCACTCAACAAGATGGAGGGGCCAGGAGAGCTGGAAAGGGACCTGACAAGAGGAGGATCCAGGCTGCTCTGTGCAAATCCACTGCACAGAGCAGGTAAGTCAAACATGTTTGTTATTTTTAACAAAAAAAAAGGAGATTTTAGTATCACTTTAAAGATAAGCGGGTTTCTCAGCAAGCATACCTTATTTTCTGATGCTGAGAATCCAGTTTACCTTACAGCCTGTCAGTTTTTTCATTCATTCACTGCCAGAGGCTAGAGCTGCAAACAGTGATCATTGTATTCTGTGGGGAATCCTCCAGCTGCCAGAATACAATAGAGCAGCGGGAGCGATTCCCTCATCAACCACAGGTTGAAGGAAAGAACACTGATTGATTCTTCCAGCAACACAGACAGTCAGGTTTTTTTTTTCAACTCGTGTCTTTATTTACTTTTTACATTTAATTGGGAATGAGTAACAAATTGTAGCAATTTTTACCCACTACTTTTTTCACTGGGGGGTGGATATCTGGAGACCCCTATTCTAAAGGAGCATCAAGATTCTGATAGCTCCCCCTGAAAACCCCAACATCATCTTGGAGACTGGATTTGGGGATAAATCCCTTCTCCTTATATGGTTATCAATATATTTAGTCAATGACATCACCCAGACATCCCAGCTGTTTTTAGCAAACACCAGTCATCTGGGGACCTGTAATTTTGTGGCAGTAGTTTACAAGTATTTCACTTTTATAAAGAAAACTGTTTTCTGGTGATTTGGAACATCCAACACACAGGAAAAAATAATATAAAAATGTTCTCTATATTATTTATTTATTATTATATAAATACACAGGAGCGAGCATCACTGCATGTGTTGTAGCCTGGGAAATAAGATTGCAAAAGTTAGTAGCTGCTGTTAAAAAGGGATGCAATTCACCATCAACACTATTATTATAGATTAGAAGACATATCTTTTCTGAAAGCAGAGAACCTAGAGAATAAAAAAGTGGTAGTTCAATTTTTTTTTACAATTGTATTGTTATAATTTTTTTAACAAAACAGTACAGAGAAGTAAAAAGGACATTGATGTATAATAGAAAAGGCTTGGACATATTACAGTATGCAACATTACATTACAGAGTTTCAAAAAAACATGAAAGTAAGACACAGCTGTAGATAATATATACAGTCAGGTCCATAAATATTGGGACATCGACACAATTCTAATCTTTTTGGCTCTATACACCACCACAAAAGATTTGAAATGAAACAAACAAGATGTGCTTTAACTGCAAACTTTCAGCTTTAATTTGAGGGTATTTACATCCAAATCAGGTGAACGGTGTAGGAATTACAACAGTTTGGATATATGCCTCCCACTTTTTAAGGGACCAAAAGTAATGGGACAGATTAACAATCATCCATCAAACTTTCACTTTTTAATACTTGGTTCCAAATCCTTTGCAGTCAATTACAGCCTGAAGTCTGGAATGCATAGACATCACTAGAGGCTGGGTTTCATCCCTGGTGATGCTCTGCCAGGCCTCTACTGCAACTGTCTTCAGTTCCTGCTTGTTCTTGGGGCATTTTCCCTTCAGTTTTGTCTTCAGCAAGTGAAATGCATGCTCAATCGGATTCAGGTCAGGTGATTGACTTGGCCATTGCATAACATTCCACTTCTTTCCCTTAAAAAACTCTTTGGTTGCTTTCGCAGTATGCTTCGGGTCATTGTCCATCTGCACTGTGATGTGCCGTCCAATGAGTTCTGAAGCATTTCGCTGAATATGAGCAGATAATATTGCCCGAAACACTTCAGAATTCATTCTGCTGCTTTTGACAGCAGTCACATCAACAATAAATACAAGATAACCAGTTCCATTGGCAGCCATACATGCCCACACTATGACACTACCACCACCATGCTTCACTGATGAGGTGGTATGCTTTGGATCATGAGCAGTTCCTTTCCTTCTCCATACACTTCTCTTCCCATCACTCTGGTACAAGTTGATCTTGGTCTCATCTGTCCATAGGATGTTGTTCCAGAACTGTGAAGGCTTCCACGTATTCCACCCACACAATCCCGCATGTTCTGAAGCAATTTATATGGCAGGGGAAGAGAGCTAGGTGCCCTCATTCTCATTTAGTAAAGCACAAATGAGTGGGAGGCATGGATATAGTTGACATGCAGGATTATTACTCAGCTGCACATTTAGATCAACTGAAATACTGGTTTAATGCCCCAACACACCTTTATGGGTTGAAGTTGAAAAGAGCCTGAACAAACTAGATGACCTTAGTGTCCTGCTTTATGCTGATGAATGGTGCCCACTAAGCCTGCGTTTGTTACCATTTACTACTACATATAGTTATATATAGTTAGTCAGGTTGAAAAAGGACACAAGTCCATCTATTTCAACCATTAATAAAAAAAAATCATACAATCCATATACACAATCCTTCACCCTAAGTTGATCCAGAGGAAGGTGAAAAACCCCATCAAAGCATGATCCAGTTTGCTACAGCAGGGGAAAAAATTCCTTCCTGATCCCCGAGAGACAATCAGATTTTTCCTGGATCAACATTACCTATAATTATCAGTAGCCAGTTATATTATGTACATTTAGGAAAGAACCCAAGCCTTTTTTTTAAAGCAATCTACTGAGCTGACCAGAACCACCTCTGGATGGAGTCTATTCCACATTTTAAAAAGTTCTTACTGTGAAGAAACCTTTTCGTATTTGGAGATGAAATATTTTTTTCTCTAGACGTGCTTCCTTGTCCACTGTGATGACTTTAAAGTGAAAAATTCAACACCAAGTTCACTATATGGACCACTTATGTATTAATACATGCTGATCATATCCCCCCCTAATCTTCTCTTCTCAAGAGAGAAAAAATTCAGTTCCTCTAATCTTTCCTTATACCCGGGCTCCTTTTTGCCTCTCATCAGTTTGGTTGCCCCTCTCTGCACTTTCTCCACTTCCCCAATATCCTTTTCCCTGTCATGGATTGGAAGACACTAATCCATTCCACTGGTGAGGTGACAGACCAACTGGACATGAACTTTCTCATTTCAATACTGTCTCGACTAATTCTGCACTGGGACTGGGACCAGTATGGTATTCACTGGACAGATGATCCCTTTAACCAGGATTAACCAGGATCCCCTCAGACTCTCCTTAACAAATACAACTTACCTTGGAACTTCTATTTTACCCTCCTTAGGCTTTGTCTCTTTCTATTGACCACTAAAGATGTGCTTCGAGTTCGAGTCGAACTCATGTTTGACTTGAACATCGGCTGTTCGCCAGTTCGCCGAACAGAGAACAATTTGGGGTGTTTGCGGCAAATTCGAAAGCCATGGATCACCCTTTAAAAGTCTATGGGAGAAATCAAAAGTGCTAAGTTTAAAGGCTTATATGCATGGTATTGTCATAAAAAGTGTTTGGGGACCTAAGTCCTGCCCCAGGGGACATGAATCAATGCAAAAAAAAGTTTTAAAAAGGTCAGTTTTTTCGGGAGCAGTGATTTTAATAATGCTTAAAGTGAAACAATAAAAAAGTGTACTATTCCTTTAAATTTCATACCTGGGGGGTGTCTATAGTATGCCTGTAAAGGGGTGCATGTTTCCCGTGTTTAGAACAGTCTGACAGCAAAATGACATTTCAAAGGAAAAAAGTAATTTAAAACTACTCGCGGCTATTAATGAATTGTCGGTCCGACAATACACATAAAAGTTCATTGAAAAAAAAAATCATGGGATTTCCCCACAGGGGAACCCCAAACCAAAACTAAAAAAAAAATGGGGTGGGGTCCCCCTAAAAATCCATACCAGACCCTTATCCGAGCACGCAACCTGGCAGGCTGCAGGAAAACAGGGGGGGGGAAGAGAGAGCGCTCCCCCTCCTGAACCGTACCAGGCCACATGCCCTCAACATTGGGAGGGTGCTTTGGAGTCCCCCCCAAAGCACCTTGTCCCCATGTTGATGGGGACAAGGGTCTCATCCCCACAACCCTTGCCCGGCGGTTGTGGGGGTCTGCGGGCGGGGGGCTTATCGGAATCTGGCAGCCCCCTTTAACAAGGGGACCCCCAGATCCCAGCCCCCTGTGTGAAATGGTAAGGGGGTACAAAAGTACCCCTACCATTTCACAAAAAAAGTGTCAAAAATCTTCTTTCTTCTATCTTCTTCTTCTATCTTCCTTCAGTTTCTTCCTCCATCTTCTTCTTCCTCTGCTTCTTCCTCCGATCCTCTGCTTGTTGCTCCGGTGTTCTCGTCCGACATCTTCCTCCGCGGTGTCTTCTTCCCTTCTTCGTTCTCGGGCCGCTCTTCATCCATGATGGGAGGCTCCTGCTGTGTGACGCTTCTCGTCTTCTGACACTTCCTAAATAAAGGAGGGTGGGGCCACCTGGTGTCCCCCGCCCCCCTCTGATGCATGGGTACTTGATGGGAACTTCCCTATGGGTTTCCCCGTGATGTCAGAGGGGGCAGGGTCACCCATTATGTAAACCGGGTGACCCCGCCCCCTCTGACATCACGGGGAAACCCATAGGAAAGTCCCCGTCAAGTCCCCATGCTTCAGAGGGGGGCAGGGTCACCGGGTGGCCCCGCCGTCCGTTATTTAAGAAGTGTCAGAAGATGAGAAGAATCACACAGTGGGATCCTCCCATCATGGATGCAGAGAAGCCCAAGAACGAAGAAGAGAAGAAGACGCCGCGGAGGAAGATGCCGGACAAGAACACTGGAGCAAGAAGCAGAGGATCGGAGGAAGAAGCAGAGGAAGAAGAAGATGGAGGAAGTAACCGAAGGAAGATAGAAGAAAGAAGATAGAAGAAAGAAGATTGAAAGAAGAAGACTTTAAATAAAGGAATTGTCAAAAACTGTCACTTGTCATTTTTAACATTTTTGACACTTTTTTTGTGAAATGGTAGGGGTACTTTTGTACCCCCTTACCATTTCACACAGCGGGGGCCAGGATCTGGGGTCCCCTTGTTAAAGGGGGCTTCCAGATTCCGATAAGCCCCCCGCCCGCAGACCCCCACAACCACCGGGTAAGGGTTGTGGGATGAGGCCCTTGTCCCCATCAACATGGGGACAAGGTGCTTTGGGGGGACCCCAAAGCACCCTCCCAATGTTGAGGGCATGTGGCCTGGTATGTTTCAGGGGGGGCGCTCTCTCATCCCCCCCTCTTTTCCTGCGGCCTGCCAGGTTGCGTGCTCGGATAAGGGACTGGTATGGATTTTTGGGGGGACCCCCACTCCATTTTTTTTTATTTTGGTTCGGGATTCCCCTGTGGGGAAATCCCGTGCCGTTTTTATCAATGAACTTTTATGCGTATTGTCGGACAGACAATTCATTAATAGCCGCGAGTAGTTTTTGATTGACTTTTTTTCCTTTGAAATGTCATTTTGCTGTCAGAATGTTCTAAACACGGGAAACATACGCCCCTTTACAGGCATACTATAGACACCCCCCAGGTATGAAATTTAAAGTAATATTACACTTTTATTGTTTCACTTTAAGCATCATTAAAATCACAGCTCCCAAAAAAACAGCCGTTTTTAAAAAATTTTTTGCATTAATCCATGTCCCCTGGGGCAGGACTCAGGTGCCCAAACACTTTTTATGACAATAACTTGTATACAAGCCTTTAAAATTAGCACTTTTGATTATTCATGTTAGAGTCCCATAGACTTTAATGGTGTTTGCGTGTTCAAACTAATTTTTTGCCTGTTCGCATGCTCTGGTGTGAACCGAACAGGGGGGTGTTCGGCTCATCCGTATTGACCACTCTGACTCCTTCTATACACCTTCACCCCAAGGTCTGGCAATTTCTTTCCAGCCCAACAAAAGCCTCTAAGGGCATCTTACTATTCTACAATACCCTTCAACACAAGCATCTATTTTAAAAAATAGCCCCTTGCTTTAATGGAAAACAGAGCTCTAAGTCTCTTTCTCTGACTCCCAATGGTTCAAAGTAATTAGGCTCAAACAGTCCATCACACATTGTGTTATTCTTTGGGAGTTAAAACTTAAAATATGGACAAGATGGTACTTGACTCCCTGCAAGTTGGCAAAAATGTCTGATAAATCCTCCTCCCTTTGTTAGAGAGGTTGTGTTTCTGTGGGCACACGTCTACATATTTTATGGTCCTGCAATAATATTCACAGCTTCTTGAGGAAAATTTTCTAAATTATCTTAAATGTCACTGGCATTCTTACCCTCCTAACCTGGCTTTAGCCATCTTAGACCTGGGGATTGAATGCTTCCCTGCCGCTTATCGAAAAAATTTCTGCCAACATTCTTTTGGCCACTAAATTAACAATTATGAGACACTGGAAACTTGACCTGGCCCCTAATCCATCAGAAGCTATCAATATTATGCACCAAAGCTACCTCTATGAAAGAGCACTACATTAAGATTCTTTCCAATTCATTGAGCTGTCGTGGAAACCATGGGTTGACTGGTACAACTCCACTCCTGACTAAATGCCTAATTCAATATTTTATATACCGTCCCCATCACTGCTAACATACCTGCTTAAGTTAATAATGAAATTTCATCTCTAAATAATCCTTGATCTGTTCTTTGTACAGTCTAGAAAAGATACTACACTTTTTTTGTTTGGTTTACATGATGCTCCTATGTGAGTATGTACGGTACTTCTGTTACCTTTGAGATTGATTGCCTTGTATTTGATGCTTGTATTACACTGTTTAGTTGTATGTAGCTGTGCCCGCAATTTTTTCTGTTTCTACTCGGTGTTTATCTTAAACTCAATAAAAATAACTGTGAAAAAAAACAAATTTTTATGTGAAATAATCCATGGATTTTTGAATGTGTTAGCTGAATGTCCCCATAAATCAAATCCAAGCAGTTGCGTCTGTCACTATTGGTCAGTTTAAACTTTACTCTTTCAGGACCATGTGCTGACACACTGCATTTTATTTTGTTGCTTTCTTTGGAAACTTACACTTTGTATTTAAAAAATGACTATGGCTTTTATAAAGTTTAGTTTTTATAGTTTATATATTTTTTTAATTTGCAGTTTTTAGGCTTATTTATTTATGTATGTATTTATTTGTAGTTTAGATTTGTAGTTATTCTTCTGCATTGGGATGTCATTATTTTTGTGACAGGCAATATCCTCAATTTTCTGCTGGGGCATTCAAATTAAAACATTTTCAAAGTAAAAAATATGCAACAATGAAGACTGTGACAGAGGAGTGGGTGGAACAGAACACACGCGGAGATCAAGAGGGATTTTAGGGCCCCTGACCAAGGGGCTCTTTATTTTTCGGGGGGTTAAAAAACAGGGAGTCAGATACGGGGAAGGCCACAGGGCACTAATTCCAACACTATAAGGGACATGCAGAAATATAACAGGGTGGCAATAGGGTACATGAAGGAATATGTCAGAGGCACAAGGCAGCAATCTAGTACAGCAGGGACTTATAAAGCATGAAACTTTGAAACATCAACATATCTGGGTAACATGCATAGCATAAGTGCAACTACCCTGTCAGCAGAGTTCAACGAGGAGTCCACTAAGCATCAAGCAGCACCATATATAGTGTTCAAATACATGTAACCAGGGGTAAACTGGAATAATTTACAAAACAATGCATATTATCATCATGCATTTGATCTAGTGGTATTTTAAATACAAGATTGCAAACCACATAGATATACTCACTGACCAAAAGCATCACTTCAAGTATATATTAGTACTTTAGCATTTCTCCAAAATAGATAAGGAGAAGACCAAAAATATAGAAAGGAGGGGGGGATGGTATGGACACAAACCTAGCAGGCTATCATTCAACAATAGTATTGGTGTTCATATAATATATGTATCTACTTGTTGGCTCAACAAAACCATATTTTCATATTTTCATAAGCAATGAACAACCCGATCTGCAATTGATAGGTATTTGAACAGAATAACTAACTCCTTAACGCCATCTGAATAGAGAAGAAAGAAAAAAAGAAGAGAAAAGGATAACAGCAGTCTGTGAGTATCAAAGGCTACATCTGAAGGACTCTAAAAGTGTCTAAATCCGTATAGCTGCCAAAGCTTACCATAGCTGAAGTTGTGTCCAGTCTGCCCCCACACACACACACACACACACAAAGCACGTCCACCACACTGAGGGTATCCCCCGAGGAGCTATTTATAGCACCTCATATTGATTGTGGCCATGAGCAGTTTCCTCTGCACGTGGCGTGAGTCACAAGGCGCTGCACCGAATGATGTCACATATTCATACGGTGGCCGAACGCTCTCCCGCCTGACGTCAGTGGGCTCCAAGCAGCCAGTGTACATAGAATGGCTGTGACAAGAGGAGGAGGGGAGAGGAGGAGAGAGGATGCACCATCCTATATCACCCTATCAGTATACAGATATAAAGAAACAAGGGCAGATGGAGCAGGAAGCATATAAGAGCCCACAAACCAGAGCATAGCCTGTTTGCAGGCAGCAAAAAAACAAAAGATAGAAGATGAGAACATGTGTGAAATTAAAGAATGGGAATAATGATAATAATAGAAAAAAATACAATTAGTAAAATAATGAAATAAATAAAGAACCAAAAAATAAATAAAGTAAAAGAGGCTGTTGATGCGATTGGCTAATGAGACACCGAGTGGTTGACGTGGTATCTCTAGAGTGATAGGATTGGTGAAAATCCATAAGCCAAGGCAGTGCAGCATGCCCTACATGTCAACCGGATATGAAGAGCAGTCTCAAAGAAAGAATTGTTTGCTCAAATGCCATTATTTAGTATGCTCAAACCTAATATAGATCAAGTCTTAAAGTCTGTATAATGTCATATCAAATAACTCATACACTAGATATTTGTTTATTGTCAGCACGTTCTATATATAACAGCAATATTGGTGTAATCCAAAGCATTGGCATAAACTCAAACATTACAGACACAACAAACAGGAAGGGCTATAAACAGGAATAAATCATAACATTATATGTACGTGAACTACAAGAACCAAAGTCCAGTGTATATAGATTGAACCATATATCTACAAGCCCCAGCTGGAAACTGCAAAAATGGTTTGAAACTCAGAACATCACTCAAACCTGGTAATGATGTAGCATGTAACTCGCATACACATTTTTTTTTTCTTTTTGTAGAACCTTTTGATCAAAATTGCCCCCCATGGGTTCTCATAGACCCTCTTGAGGGCAGCAAATTTGAACACATGGGGGTTGTATTTATGTTTAAAAACCGCATGGTGGTCTTAAGCAGTATTGAGAAGGCCACATGTAGCATAGTACATGTGGTCCTTCGTTCTTTTCCAGAGGGGTCTGATGGTCTTGCCAATGTAGAATGCTCCACATTGGCATAGGATAATGTAGATAACACCCTTGGTTTGGCAAGAGATATACTAGCAAATTCTATGAGTTCGTGCATTGGGGAGCATGATTGAAGAGCCCTCCATAAGTAAGTAACAATAGTCACATGATCCACATTGAAAAAGACCTGGTCTATCTTGTTGTTTGTTGGAGGATCTGGTATATAGACTCTGCACCAAACTGTCCCTGATTAATCTGAAAGTCTGAAAGTAATTTCCGGGTAGGTACCCAAAAACATTGTGTTGGGTCCCCCAAAAGTAGATTCTAATGTTTTTTGCACAATTTTCTGTATGTGTCTGTGTTGATCTGAAAAAGTTTTTATGAACCTCACCATTGTGGAGTTCTTAGGTTTAGGTCTCGAGAATAGGTGTGTGTCCCAGGATTTACTCTGAGCTTTTTTGTAGGCTTTTTTGAGGCAAGATTTACTATACCCTCTGGCTAGCAACCTGTCAAAAATAAAGTCAGCCTCATATTTAAAAGATTCTTCATCTGAACAGTTCCTCCTCAAACGCAAGTACTGACTGAAGGGGATACCGTCGGACTCTTTCATTCGAACATTTAGCCACTAGGTAGGTCATATCACAGAGCTTTGCTACAACCCGGTAAGTTCCCTGCCAAATGGCCTGTGACTTATCCTGTTTGGTTGGCCTGAGGGCAAGAACCTTCTGCCCAACCTCCAGAGTGTGGTTCCGGGCAGTATGATCGTACCATCCTTTCTGCTGCCTCTGGGCAGCCCGAAGGCTCTCTTGACAGCGTCCGTGCGCTCCTTCAGTCTGTCCCTAAACTCAAGATTGTATGCTACGATAGAGGACCCTTGGGGATAAATTCCCCCTTCCCAGTGGGCTCTGACTATATTTAGGGGCCCCCCTCACCTGCCTCCCATACAGTAACTCAAATGGGGAGAACCCAGTAGATTCCTGTGGCATCTCCCGATAAGCAAAGAGAAGGTGCTGCAGATATCTCTCCCAATCCCTGTGAGAGGTTGCAAATGTCCTAAGGAGCTGTTTCAGTGTTTCCTTTGAACCTCTCACACAGTCCATTGGTCTGGGGGTGATAAGGAGAGCTCTGTAGGGGCTTTATCCCACAGAGCCTCCATAACTGCTGAGTGAGCTCAGCAGTGAACTGAATCCCCTGGTTGGAGATGATTTCCCGAGAGAAACCTACCCTGGCAGAGATCCAGAGCAAGGCATCAGGGATGGTTTCTGTGTGAATCACGGTAAGGATAAATCTCTTCCCAGAAGGACTAGGTCAGGGCAATGGTCCTACCAGGTCAGCAACGTGGCTAAAGGGTTCATCAATGATAGGTAAAGGGTGTAGGGGAGCTTTCAGTGGGCCCCCATGCTTACCCACTCACTGGCATGTGTCACAGGTCCAGCAACACTGTTGGACATGTCCCGTAATCCCTGGCCAAAAAAATGAGTCAGACGGTGAAGGGTCCGGCTAAGGGTATGTCATGCCCAATGCGCAGCAGGTCATGCCAATATTTCTGCGGCACAACCAGCTGCCGCTTGGGTGGATGGGAGGCTGTGTTTCCCTCAGTTACCCGATGGAGTAATCCCTGGACACACTCTACTCGCTCTCCCCCTCCAACCCCCCGGGGGCCAATCCTGCTCTTTCCCTATAGCTAGCTATGGAAGGGTCCCTGAGAGTTGTCTGTGCAAAGTCTTGGGGAGAAACCCAAGTTGGGGTAAAAATAGCTGGGTTAGTACAGTCTAGGTCAGGGGTGACAGGTCTTACCTGGGTCCCATCCTCGAGGGAGCGCACCTCCATCCGGGCTTGCTGGCGGGTGGTAACAGGGCAGGCTTCCGGGGATACATCCAGGGAGAAGGCTGAATTTAAATTTCCCACTCCCAAAACGTTGCCCAACAAAACCTCTGCAGGTAAGTTCTGCATTATTCCAACTTCCACTTCTTTGGCCTCTGAACCCCAATCAAGGTGAACCCTGGCAGTGGGGACTCGCATAACATTTCCCCCGGCCACCCGCACAGTCACAGACCGTCCCATCTGCTCTGCTGGGGTTATCATCCGGGACTGTATCAGGGTAATAGTAGCTCCCTTGTCCCGCGGTCCCTGGGCAGCCTGAGCATTAATCCACACAGCTTGTCAATTGTGCAAATGATTATCTGTAGCGGCAGCTTGCCCAGGGTCTGCCTCATGTAGAATTCCAATATTCTCCTAACTTGGGTAAGTAACATCATCTCTCTCAAGACAGTGTGCAGCAGCTCAGGCAGGTCCAATTGGCCTGTGGTTCCACGTGTCCTGGGAAAAATTCTGCGGACAATACTTCCTAACATGCCCTGCTTGATTGCATCTGTAGCAGAGGTCCCCCTTCCCTCGTGAAGATGGTAGCTGAGTGGGACAGGAGATCGATGGTTGGTGTGGAGGGGCAGCGGTTCGCAGAATGTTGGGGACAGGCCAAGCTGGGGTCTTAGGCTCTGGTTGTAAGTCCACCTTGAATCCACATATTGGTCAGCTAGGGTGGCAGCTTCATCTACTGTGACTGGCCACCAATCCATCAATCCTTTACCCAGTCTGTAACTTCAAATGGGGTATGATCTTAGAATTGTTCCAGGAGGATTAGTTGAAGAGCATCTGCCATGGTAACAGCTTGGCACCCGGTCATCCAACTCTCCGCTGCTTGAGTCATTTGATGAGCCCATTCTGTGTATGGCTCGCTCTCCTTTCGGTGGAGGTTGCAAAACCTCAAATGGTGTGCCTCTGGAGTAATGCCGGATTGAGACAATAGTCTTTCTTTTACCCAGTCATAGTCCTGGCTGATCTCATCTGGAACATTATTGTATGCCTATGCAGCCTTTCCTGTGAGCCGGCTGACCAGGAGCGTGACTCAATCTGCTTTATCGACACCTTGGAGCCCGCATTGCAGCTCAAACATTTGCAGGTAAACATCCATATCATTTTCCCATCTTGAAACATGCGGAAAGCAGCATAAGGTAGCTTTTTGCGGGCCGCTGGAGCTTCCCGGTTGGACATAACTGACGGTACTTGGTCATGCTGGAATTCAGCCATTCGCAGCTGGGACACCTCTCATAACACTTGACTGATAACCACGCTGGAACTCTGCCGACTCTGAGGTATCTGCTGGTGGGTTGCTGGCCTAGTCAATCTCCATTAGTTCGTTGATGAGAGTCACTTTGGATTTGTTGCTGGAGACTTGTCCAGGGACAGTTAGGGGCCCTTCAATCATGCTCCCCAATGGACGAACTCATAGAATTTGCCAGTACATCTCTTGCCAAACCAAGGGTGTTATCTACATTATCCTATGGAGCATTCTACATTGGCAAGACCATCAGACCTCTCTGGAAAAGAATGAAGGACCACATGTACTATGTGGCCTTCTCAATACTACTATAGGCCACCATGTGGCCTTTAAACAAAAGTACAATCCCCATGTGTTCAAATTTGCCACCCTCGAGAGGGTCTATGAGAACCCACGGGGGGGCAATTTTGATCAAAAGGTTCTACAAAAAGAAACTAAATGGGTATACGGGTTACACGCTACATCATTCCCAGGTTTGTATGATGTTTTAAGTTTCAAACCATTTTTGTAGTTTCCAGCTGGGGCTTGTAACTATATGGTTCAATCTATATAGCAGGGATACGCAATTAGCGGACCTCCAGCTGTTGCAAAACTACACGTCCCATCATGCCTCTGCGTCTGGGTGTCATACTTGTGGCTGTCTGATTCTTGCTATGCCTCATGGGACTTGTAGTTCTGCAACAGCTGGAGGTCCGCTAATTGCATATTCCTGCAATATACACTGGACTTTATATGTATGTGAACTACAATGACCAATGTTATGCTTTATTCCTGTTTATATCCCTTCCTGTTTTTTGTTTTTGTGTCTGTGATGTTTGAGTTTATGCCAACACTTTGGATTACACCAATATTGCTGTTACATATAAAATCAGCATGTCGACAATATAAACAAATATCTAGTGTATGAGTTATTTGATATGACATTATACAGACTTTAGGACTTGATCTATATTAGGTTTGAGCATACTAAATAATGGCTTTTGAGCAAACAATTCTTTCTTTGAGACTGCTCTTCGTATCCGGTTGACATGTGGGACATGCTGCACTGCCTTGACTTATGGATTTTCACCAATCATATCACTCCATAGATACCATGCCAACCACTCGGTGTCTCATTAGTCAATTGCATTGACAGCCTCTTTCACTTTATTTATTTTTTGTTTCTTTATTTATTACATTATTATACTAATTTTAATTTTTCTATTAATATAATTTTTCCCATTCTTTAATTTCACACATATGTTCTCATCTTTTATCTGGATATGCTCTGGTTTGTGGGCTGTTATATGCTTGCTGCTCCGTTTGCCCTTGTTTCTTTATAGCTGTATACTGATAGGATGATATAGGATGGTGCATTCTCCCTCCTATCCCTCCTTCTCTTGTCACAGCCGTTCTATATACACTGGCTGGTTCGAGCCCACTGACATCAGGTAGGGGGTGTCCGGCCGCCGTACAAATATGTGACATCATTCGGCGACGAGCCTTGTGACTCACATCACGTGCAGAGGAATCTGCTCGTAGCCACAATCAATATGAGGGGATATACATAACTCCTCGGGGATACCATCAGTGTGGTGGACGTGCTTTGTGTGTGTGAGGGGGGCAGACTGGACACAACTTTAGCTATGGTAAGATTTGGCAGCTATACAGATTTAGACACTTTTAGAGTCCTTCAGATGTAGCCTTTGATACTCATAGTCTGCTGTTATCCTTTTCTCTTCCTTTTTTCTCTTTTCAGATGGCTTTAAGGAGTTAGTTATTCCCCACAAATACCTACCAATTGCAGGTCGGGTTGTTCATTGCTTATGAAAATATGGTTCTGTTGAGCCAACAAATAGATACATATGTTATATGAACACCACCATACTATTGTTGAATGATTGCCTGCTAGGTTTGTGTCCATACCAACCCCCCTCCCCCCTCCCCTCCTTTCTATATTTTCTATATTTTTGGTCTTCTCCTTATCTATTTTGGAGGAATGCTAAAGTACTAATATATACTTGAAGTGATTATTTTGGTCAGTGAGTATATCTATGTGGTTTGCAAACTTTTTTTTTAATATCACTAGATCAAATACATGATAATATGTAATGTTATGTAAATTGTTCCAGCTCACCCCTGGTTACATATATTTGAACACTATATATGGTGCCGCTTGAGATTTATTGGACTCCTCAGTGAACTCTGCTGACAAGGTAGTTGCACTTATGCTATGCATGTTACCCGGATATGTTGATGTTTCATAGTTTCATGTTTTTTATGTTTTTTATATTTGTGATTATTACACAAAGCCTTATTCATGTATTTTATTTTAGGTAGTGAGACCCACTCTTTCCAACAACCCCTGAATGTGTCCTGATGAAGCAAAACAGTGAAACGCATTGACGCACAGGGGCTCACTGTTGTTCATGTGGTGCAGATTTTCAATTGTTGCGCCATGCACTCTCGTCCATTATATGATATGTGTGACAGACCTAGCCGGGAGAGAGACTTTTGGAGGGGACGGAATGCTAGCCTCTTGCCGATCGATCGTGGGCTCTGGCATTTGGGGGAACGGTGCTCTTTGTGAGCTGAATGCCTGGGGACCCTTGAGATGGTATTACTGTGGATTCGGGTCCTGGTCCCCCAGGACACACAGTCTCTGGGGACCCTGGATTTGCCATATTAGAAATAGTGGCTGATTCATAATGCTGGGACAGATACTGTTAGGGGATGATGATGTAAATTCCAGCCACCTGTCTGTCTGTTGCCTGCTAGAATGTGTATTGTAAATAAGTCTCTAGTATGGGATCTAAGCGTCATTAGATCCCCATTATTGTTTGTGTTAATTAACTCTGCTATTGTGATAATGTTGATTGGGCGAACCATCAGATGTTGCGATCTGCAGCCTGATTCTATAGCCGCAGAGGAGTGTCGGGAGAGTGGAACCGAGTGAGCAGGGGCTCGTTACAATATGTATTTTTAACTTTTTTCCTTTCTTTTGTTCTACTGCCTTATGAATTGTTATCAATAAAAAATTATATTTTTATACTCTAACTTTCATCCAAAAATGCCTTTAAAGTCTTACCTTGGGGCAGTTTTTCTGCCCTTTTTTCTCTTTTATCAATATTTGAAATGGATGTGGCCAAATGAGTGCTCTCTCTTTATATTTAGAAGCCACAATCTAGTACAGCAAAGTCCAGGGGCACGGTGCAGAAAATTAGGGACTCACCAGCAAACAGTGGCCTCAGCTAAAGAAGTCCATCCAGCTTGGCAGGGAAAAGAAGGTCTGGCAGGCAGAGGTCTTTCATAGGTACATCACTGGTCCTTGGGGAGCAGTGTGTCCTGGCTGCAGCATCTGTACCACCCAGACAATGCAGAACTACAAGTCCCAGCAGTGCAGAAAGCAAAGCACAGCCTATACGGAACTATCTGTCTCCACAGGTCCATGCATCTTCCAGCCTCTTAGTGAGACATGCAGCCATCATCCCCTCTGTCTATCACTGAAGAGGCTTTCAACAGTCTGACCCCCGTCATTGTTATCTCTGGTACTTTGAATTTAGCCACACACCTCCCGGTTCCGAGGCATCTGGCTTGATCCTCAAGCAGGAAACAATAATGTATGTGCTTCTTACTAAGGTCAGCCTCATGTCCTACCCCCTGTTGGGACACGTGTGACACAGGAACTCACAAACCAAATTATGTAGATACGTTGACTTTGTTATAAACTGCATCTAGATTATAGACTTTCAATTTCATAAAACAAAAGAAAAGAAAAATCCAATATTTCTGAACTCTGTTACAAAGACACCTTAGCTTTCATGAAAGCCACTGTTGCAGTATAAATTGCCATTGCCTCTTTAAGTGGGTATAGTTGGTCCCAAATTAGTGCCTGATCTAATCACAAAATTAGTTACTGCTGTTGCTAAATAGTTTTGTTTGATATATTCTGTTTGCACCAATATATAGTACTGAATGTTTGAACCTCATTTTAGGTTTTGTTTTCAATAATTCTTAGTGCAACTAATAAAGTTTTAGTGTGTGTTCAAAAAGTACAAGCTACATCCTGCACATTGATATAAACGTTAAAACAAATATTTAATGCACTGTAATTACTGGTGCAATATTCTAAAAATTCCAGGAGATCCTTATTTTTTCTCTGCAAACTCAAATATTTGCATGAAACATACCACAAACAATAGTTGATCCCTGCACACCTTAGTTTAATTACCGGTAGGTCCTGGTGCATACTGCAAGGTATACACAAAAAGTAAACATGAAGCTCAGGAAATACTATAGTGTTTAGATTTTTAGTATTAGTAGTAGTATTATGTGAAAATACTCTTTTTTAATTGTGAGTGATATAGTATATAATGTGCCACCACCCAATCCATGTGCTATGATCATTTTTTTCAGTGGAAAAGATTAATTGAACAGGTTTGAAAGCATTATCCAATCATTTTTTTTCTTATGTGACAGAGAAGTCTGCACACTTCTCTGTCTTTCCTTCTTCGTGAGCAAGAACATGTGTGCCAAAAATGCAGTCTTAATTTATATCCACTTAAAATACCAACCACGTGTGAACTGGATCATGCGTGTCTGATCAACTATCCTCATGTGTCTAGAGATCTTTAATTTTCCTGTAAAGCATTCAGTAAGGGTGTTTACGGTTTTTTTTTATGTTTTTTTTTTTTTTTGCAAGAATTCACATAACAGGTGTAGCCTTTAAAACAAGTTACTATATTATATCAAAGAAATACAATATATGAGGTCAGATAAATTGATATGATATGGATACATCTCAATAAAGTTCACAGTAAGAAAGACAAACAAATACAATTATTCCTTTATTTCCATTTCTACATGGTGTTCCTTAATCTGATGACTTGTTTTTTTGTATCTAAAAATAAAATAAAATAAAATGAGATTGAACTAACCAGGATAAACAAAACAGAAAATTGAAAAATAACCTTGAGACAATCAGTTGTCATTTATACTGGGAATGACTATAATTTTTAATGAACTATTTAAAATGTAAGTCCTTCTATACTGAACTCAAAACTATGAAAGGTGAATCTTGTATTTTAAACAAATTAATGTATTATACCCTTGCCACAAGCACTGCCAGAGGCAATGTATTTCAACATATTTTGTTTCTTGCAAGTTTTAACATTGTGAATGTTTTAACATTGTGAATGTTTTCTCAACAAGAAGTGATTGTATCTTCATTGGCAAAGAATTATTGTGCAATCATGTTAAGAACAGAAAATCTATTTGGGAAAAAAGTATGGTCCTTTCACTCCTTTTAGTAAATGCCAAACACAGTAATTTGCAAGTTTTCTGAAATTTTCAGAGATGTTTTCTTTTGCCCTTTTTTTAGTTAATGATACAGTGTAAATTGTTATGAGTTTGTACGTATTCTTTCAATACTTATTGTGTTATTCATTTACTTTTTATTTTAAAGCATCATCAAATTATTGGGGATGAGAGAAAGTGGGATTTCATTACCCTAGAATTTCAGAAAAATAGATTTTGTTTTAGGGAAGTGCATCAATGAGGAAGGTAAAATTAATTTAACCACTTAAGTACCAAGCCAATTTTTCAAACTTGGTGTTTATGAGTTAAAATAATTTTTTTGCTAGAAAATTACTTAGAACCCCCAAACATTATATATATTTTTTAGAAACCCATAGAGAATAAAATGGCGTTGTTGTACTACTTTATGTCACACCGTATTTGCACAGTGGTCTTGCAAGCACAATTTTTTTAGAAAAAATACACTTTTTTGAATAAAAAAATAAGACAGCAGTAACGTTAGCCCAATTTTATATTTTGAAAAATAATGTTACACCGAGTAAATTAATACCCAGCATGTCATGCTTCAAAATTTCGCCTGCTCGTGGAATGGTGACAAACTTTAACCCTTAAAATTCTGCTTAGGCGATGTTTAAAAATGTCTACAGTTTTGATTTACAGAGTAGGTCTTTTTCTAGAAGTATTGCTCTCGCTCTAATGATCGTGGTGATACCTCACATGTGTGGCTTGAACACCGTTTTCATATGTGGGTGCGACTTACATATGCGTTTGCTTCTGCGCGCAAGCTAGATGGGATGGGGTGCTGTACTTCTTTTTTTTTTTTGCTTATTTATTTTACTTTTTATTTTTTAATTTTACACTGTCCTTTTGAAAAAAAATTGGGTCACTTTCATTCCTATTACAAGGAATGTAAACATCCCTTGTAATAGAAAAAAAGCATGATAGGACCTCTTAAATGTGAGACCTGGGGTCAAAAAGACCTCAGATCTCAAATTTACACTTAAATGCAATAAAAATAAATAAATAAATGTCTATTAAAAAAAAATTCCCTTTAAGACCATTGGGCGGAAGTGATGTTTGACGTCGCTTCCGTCATCCAATGTTATGGAGCCGAGCGGGGGCCATCTTTCTCACACTTGGCTCCATGTCTCAGAGGGGAGAGGACCCAATCGTCTCTGCTGCTACTGACGGCTCTGGTAAGCAGCGGCGACAACCTGAGCATGGTGGGAGAGGGGCCTCTCTCCCACCCCTGATAAAAGTGATCTTACAGTGAATCCGCTGCAGAGACTACTTTTATCAGAAATAGGACCGTCTAAGCATATACTGGGGTTATCTGCTGCCATAATCCCAGTATTCTACGTCAAAGTACTGACGTAAAAGTGGTCTGCAAGTTGTTAAGGTTGCAATTGACTTAAATGGTTCCATAGGAATATCCTGGTCTAGTTACAGTACACAAATAGGAATCAAATACAAACAAAAAAGGAAAATAAAACACAAAACCCACCTAAAAAACCCTTTAAACACATTTTAGAAAGTATATTATTTTTATTATTATTATTATTATTATTATTATTATTATTATTATTATTAGCATTATTATTATGTTATCTAAACAGCTCAATGAGTGAAGCTGAGTGGTTTCCTTGGCGAGATTTCATGAATTGGGATATTTAAATTAATTTTGCAAAACTATTCCTTCTTAGCTCATTCCACAAATTGATTTAGCCTTCATCCCTGATGAAATGGTCATGCATGAAATAAAGAATGTACTGAAACAAAGTATGTTTTAAGAATCAATCATTTGCATATCTTACAAACATAATCTGGTACCCATTATGTGCCATTGGCATTTTCACACAGTTTGTTTTTCCTATTTTTGCATTTTTAAATGTGGCCCCAATTTCTAGAAGAGCGCATTCTAAACATTGTCAATTCAGTTCAAGATCCCAGCAAAAAAAATGGTAATGTAACTATGATTGCAGCAGAGATGATGGCAGCAACCCCTCCACAATTATAATTCAAATTCAGGTAACTTTACCTGCAGAAATAAGCAGACCAGCATCAACTGTGCCTATTTTCGTGAACTTCCAAGATGACCTTCAATACAGAGAGAAATCATATACTACTGACTACATGGCTCAGCGTTAACCCTTACGAAAAAAGGGGTGATTTTGATAAAAATATCTTACAAATAGAAGCTAAATGGATTCATAAATTGCGGGCTACTAGCCCACAGGACTTAATGACGCTATTACTTTTTCTTCTTCTTTATAGATTAGAAATATGCAGAATTGATATTTTCCTTTTTTTTTCTTTTACACTATAGATTTTTATGATATGAGATTGGTTGTTGGGATTGGTCAGAATTGTAAATCTACTGTGTTTTGCCATAGAAGGATGGAGTTTTTTAGGTTCATATATAGTATTAGGGATGGGCCGAACACCCCCTGATTCGGTTCGCACCAGAACATACCGAACAGGCAAAAAATTTGGCAGAACACATGAACACCATATGGGACACGAACATAAAAAATCAAAAGTTCTCATTTTAAAGGCTTATGTGCAAGTTATTGTCATAAAAAGTGTTTCGGGACCTGAGTCCTGCCCCAGGGGACATGTATCAATGCAAATTTTTTTTTAAAAATGGCCGTTTTTTCAGGAGCAGTGATTTTTTTTTAATGCTTATTGTGAAGCAAAAAAAAAAAATTTAAATATTGTGCCTGGGGGGTATCTATAGTATGCCTGTAAAGTGGCACATTTTTCCCATGTTTAGAACAGTACCACAGCAAAATGACATTTCTAAAGGAAAAATTGTCATTTAAAACTGATTGCAGCCGTAATGAATTATTGGGTCTCGGCAATATAGATAAAACTCATTGAAAAAAAGAGCATGGGATCCCCCCAGTCCATTACCAGGCCATTTGGGTCTGATATGAATATTAAGGGGAACCCAGCACCAATTTTTTTTAAAAAATGGCGTAGGGGTCCCCGTCAAAATCCATACCAGACTGTATGGATTTTAAGGGGAACCCTGCGCCAAAATTTAAAAAAATGGCGTAGGGGTCCCCTAAAATCCATACCAGACCCTTACCTGAGCACGCAACTTGGCAGGCTACAGGAAAAGAGGGGGGACGAGAGAGCACCTCATCCTCATAACCCTTGTCCGGTGGTTGTGGGGGTCTGCGGGCGGGGGGCTTATCGGAATCTGACACACAGGGACTTCACCATGGCTTCCCCGTGGCGTCAGAGGGGGCGGGGTCACCCGTTTACATAAGCTGTCCCCAAGCTGTGTCTTGTCGTTTTTAATATTTTGACACTTCTTTGTGAAATTGTAGGGGTACTTGTACCCCGTTACCATTTCACACAGGGGGAGGCCGGGATCTGGGGGTCCCCTTGTTAAAGGGGGCTTCCAGATTCCGATAAGCCCTCCGCCCACAGACCTCCACAACCACCAGGCATGGGTTGTGGCAATGAGGCCTTTGTCCCCATCAACATGGGGACAATGTGCTTTGGGGGCCTACCCCAAAGCACCCCCCCCTTTGTTGAGGGCATGTGGCCTGGTATGGTTCAGGAGGGGGGCGCTCTCTCATCCCCCTCTTTTCCTGCAGCCTGCCAGATTGCGTGCTCAGATAAGGGTCTGGTATGGATTTTGAGGGGACCCCTATACCATTTTTTTTTAATTTTGGCGCAGGGTTCCCCTTAGAATCCATATCAGACCCGAAGGGCCTGATATGGATATCAGGGGGACCCCCACGCAATTTTTTTTTTAGGTTCAGGGTTTTTTGGTTCGGGGTTCCCCTTAATATTTATACCAGACTCAAAGGGCCTGGTAATGGACTGGGGGATCCCATGCTCTTTATTCAATGAGTTTTATCAATATTGGTGAGACCCGACAATTCATTACAGCTGCGATCAGTTTTAAGTGACAATTTTTCCTTTAGAAATTCCATTTTGCTGTGGTACTGTTCTAAATATGGGAAAAATGCGCCACTTTAAAGGCATACTATAGAAACCCCCAGGCACAATATTTTTTAAAAAATTGGACATTTAAAAAAAAAAAATAGCATTGATACATGTCCCCTGGGGCTGGACCCAGGTCCCCAAACACTCTTTATGACAATAACTTGCATACAAGCTTTTTAAATGAGCACTTTTGAGTTTTCATGTTAGTGTCCCATAGACTTTAATGGTGTTCTGGCTTTCGAATTTGCCCCGAACACCACATATTGTTCAGTGTTCGCAGAACATCCGAACAATTAAAATTTTGCCCGAACTTATGCTCGGGCCGAACCGTTTACCCATCCCTAGTATACACACATACCCTTGGTGAATATGTAATCTTGGGTACCTATGTATTCTTTTCTTTAGTTATAGATATGTATACAAATGGTATGTATCTTTATATTATTAAGTCAGCATGTGGTTTGTGTGTTGGTGATTGGCTCCCTGCCAGGTTCTTGTTTCTCCAGGACTTGGAGGTGGGAGTATTGGGCTGGCCCTTTTTAGGTCTGTCAGAACCCAACTCATTCCACCATCAGCCCGCTTACAGAGCGTTCCAGTCCGTAAAATGCATCTGCCATACCTGAAAGTGGCGTCCTTTCAGGCGACATCACTTCTGGTTTTCGTGACACCCTAAAGCCATCTCTAATCCCCGGCTGGGAATTGACCTAGGTCACTTCTGACGAGTGAACCTTCCCTTCTGTCTCTTCTCTCCACCATAGAGGCTGATGGAGGGGCTCACTGTACATGGAATGCCTTTCAGGAATGGGGCATATATAATTTGCGCTATCCCAAGATGCAACATCGGGATCTATCCTGGGGAGAGTTTGCCTCCACCCCTGAGAATTTGGTCCTGTTCTGGCTTTTGCACAGGTGCTGGGATTAGTCTCAGGGAATGCCATCCTTCTTCAATTATCTGTCCTAGTAGGTATATACATTTGGAGTAGATGGTGACACTTTAGTCTGCCATCTTGAGCACATGTCATATTAATGTTTTTTAGGACACATAATAGGTAAGTTACCAATTTTAGGGAACCTCATGTCGAGTGGCCAACCTCCTGTGTTTAGAATGCAGGGCAGCTATTCTGCTCGGGATCTGAAGCTAGTGGTGATTGGTGTTATCAGGGCTTTTTTTCTCAAACATTAGGTGCTGGAACTTAACCACGGCCCCACAAAACCCCTCCCCCTACACACACCCTTCAAATCACATCAAATAGTGGGTGTGGTCAGTCAAATTTCACGAAAACAGTAGGAGGGTCTTAAAGGGTCATTAAATACCAGGATTGCATTACATACAGAGTGCAGAGCTGTCACTTGTAAACACAGAAACCAGACTTCTCTGTTTACAAGTGATTGTGGTGAGCAGGCACCAAAGGGTCTGAGCCAAAGGTAGTGGAACTGAGTTCCACCAAGTTCCCCCAGAAAAAAAGCCCTGGGTGTTATATTTGTAAACAAAGGATAGTCACTAGGGATGAGCTTTGAGTTTGAGTCGAACTCATGTTCGACTCGAACATCGGCTGTTCACAAGTTCGCCGAACAGCAAACAATTTGGGGTGTTCGCGGCAAATTCGAATGCCGCGGAACACCCTTTAAAAGTCTATGGGAGAAATCAAAAGTGCTAATGTTAAAGGCTTATATGCAAGTTATTGTCATAAAAAGTGTTTGGGGACCTGGGTCCTGCCCCAGGGGACATGGATTAATGCAAAAAAAGTTTTAAAAACGGACATTTTTTCAGGAGCAGTGATTTTAATAATGCTTAAAGTCAAACAATAAAAGTGTAATATCCCTTCAAATTTCGTAGCTGGGGGTGTCTATAGTATGCCTGTAAAGGGACGCATGTTTCCCGTGTTTAGAACAGTCTGACAGCAAAATGACATTTCAAAGGAAAAAAAGTTTTTCAAAACTACGCGGCTATTGCATTGCCGGTCCGACAATACACATAAAAGTTCATTGATAAAAACGGCATGGGAATTCCCCACAGGGGAACCCCGAACCAAAATTTTAAAAAAAAATGACGTGGGGGTCCCCCTAAATTCCATACCAGACCCTTCAGGTCTGGTATGGATTTTAAGGGGAACCCGGCACCAAAATTTAAAAAAAAACGGTGTGGGGTCCCCCCAAAAATCCATACCAGACCCTTATCCGAGCACGCAACTTGGCAGGTCACCGGAAAAGAGGGGGGGGCGAGAGAGCGCCCCCCTCCTGAACCGTACCAGGCCACATGCCCTTAACATTGGGAGGGTGCTTGGGGGTAGATCCCCAAAACATCTTGTCCCCATGTTGATGAGGACAAGGGCCTCATCCCCACAACCCTGGCCAGTGGTTGTGGGGGTCTATGGGCGGGGGCTTATCGGAATCTGGAAGCCCCCTTTAACAAGGGGACCCCCAGATCCCGCCCCCCCCTGTGTGAAATGGTAAGGGGGTACTTACCCCTACCATTTCACAAAAAAACTGTCAAAAATGTTACAAATGACAAGAGACAGTTTTTGACAATTCCTTTATTTAAATGCTTCTTCTTTCTTCTTTCTTCTATCTTCCTTCTTCTTCTTCTTCTTCTGGTTCTTCTGGCTCTTCTGGTTCTTCCTCCAGTGTTTTCATCCAGCATCTCCTCCGTGGCGTCTTCTATCTTCTTCTCCTTGGGCCGCTCTGCACACATGGCATGGGGGGAGGCTCCCGCTCTTCTCTTCTTCTTCTTCTCTTCTTCATCTTCCTCTCTTCTTCATCTTCTTCATCTTCTTCTCCGGGCCGCTCCGCACCCATGCTGGCATGGAGGGAGGCTCCCGCTGTGTGACGCGTCTCCTCTTCTGACGGTTCTTAAATAACGGGGGCATGGCCACCCAGTGACCCCGCCCCCCTCTGACGCACGGGACATGACGGGACTTCCCTGTGGCATTCCCCGTGACATCACAGGGAAGTCCCTTCAAGTCACTGTGCGTCAGAGGGGGGCGAGGTCACCGGGAGGCCCCGACCCCGTTATTTAAGAACCGTCAGAAGAGGAGGCGCGTCACACAGCGGGAGCCTCCCTCCATGCCAGCATGGGTGTGGAGCGGCCCGGAGAAGAAGATGAAGAAGAGAAGAAGATGAAGAAGATGAAGAGAAGAGCGGGAGCCTCCCCCCCATGCCATGGGTGCGGAATGGCCCGAGGAGAAGAAGATAGAAGATGCCACGGAGGAGATGCTGTTCTGCCATCATCCATGTCCTGCAGAAGGAGTATATTAAGGTAAGATTAATCCTTTAACATCACATTTTATTGTATTTAATGTTTGTTAATATATTGTATTTCTTTCCTCATTCCCTAATTACCATGATTGTAATATGCTGTGAATGTCCCCTTTGTCCTCATGCATGCTGGTTTTTTTTTTTGTCCTTCATACATATTTAAATTCAGGCAGAGTGGTAGAGGATTTTTTTGGTGTCCCAAAATCATTTGGAACCCTCCCTCCCCCCAACTGCTAACTCAGCTGATACCAATCCTTTATCTATCCTCAATCCTCTATCTGCTGACTTTGCCAAACCCATACACACTATACCCACCTCTTTAGTGGTCAGATTTATGGATGAATTCCCCAAAGCATGTAGTGCAAGGGCCTGCCTAAATACTTTCAAATGGTACTGTTTAAAGTTTTTGTATCCTATTATTATCTTGATAGGTAATAGCACAAAGTAAAAATGTGCTAAAATGTGTACAGTGTGTATTTATCTCTTTGTATTATGACACTTTTTACCTGTCCAGTGGGCTGCCAATAGTGTAAAGTAAGGAGGGGCTGGCCAAAATAATACACATAATTTAGGCATCTATCTCTCAATGAAGTGGAGAGGGTTACCTGCCCAATACATCTCCCCCCATAAAATATTACAAATGGCCCATGGGGGGAGGAATCTGATAGGTGGACCTTATACTTTTGTCTTTAAATACTCCCTAAAAAACATGTTATACTGATGTTGGCCAAGAATGTTTGTGTCTAATCTGCTTTCCCTGTTTATGTGCAAAATGATTAATTTATTTTTCTTGTTTGACTCCACAGTTTCCTTCCAACCCACTGGAATGGCAGACTGTGGCCTCCCACTTTGCCCAGCGGTGGGACTTTCCTAACTGCGGAGGGGCAATTGATGGGAAACACGTCCACATCATCCCACCACCCAACTGGGGGTCATATTATTATAAATATAAGGGGTTCAATAGTATTGTGATGTTGGCAGTGGTGTCGGCTACTTATGAGTTCCTGTATGTGGACGTGGGGAAAAATGGCCGGATGTCCGATGGTGGAGTCATTGCCCAGACGGAGTTATACATGCGTCTCCAGAATGGCAGCTTGGACTTGCCACCTCCAGAAGACAATGTGGAAGGACTCCCATTCGTCTTCATTGCTGATGAAGCCTTTGCTCTTGGGGACCATCTTATGCAGCCATTCCGGATGAGGACCCTCACCCAGGACCAGAGGGTTTTTAATTACTGGCTGGCCAGAGCCAGAAGAGTGGTGGAGAACGCATGTGGAATCATGGCCAGCAGGTTCCGCCTATTTCTTACACCCATACACATGGCGGAGTATAAACTGAATCATATCACCCCGGTGTGCTGTGTTCTATACAACTTTTAAGGCAAAATTCTGCCAACTATGCTGCCTCAGTTGGGCCTGAGGCCAGAATTCAAGTAAATGAACCAATCCTGATGGCGCTTGAAAGTGGCCGTACTGGCTTGCCCCCCCTGAGTGCCCGTGAGGTCCGTCTTAGATACCTTGATTACTTTGCGGGTAGGGGGGACATCAATATGCCAGACAATGTCTGATACATTTTCAAAATAAAAAAATCATTTTATCTACTAAAATCTTCGGTGACATTTACTGCTTGTGTTTCTTTTAGCTGACCCTGACAGAAATGTGGGGAGTCCTGGAAATGTCATGATTGTGTAACCTTAAAAAGCACTGTTGGGTGTTATTTACTAAAGGAAAATACACTTTGCCCTACAAGTGCACTTGAGCCTGTACTGAAACTGCATTTGTAGTGCAAAGTGGATTTGCCTTTAGGAAATAACCCCCATTGTCACTGAAAACACCAATTTTACCTTAACAAAATTTTAGGAGCATTGAAACAATAATCCACACATTCTTGATTATCAATCTTTTTAATACCAGCACAATCACATGTGCATTTCTAAAAGGTTTTTAAAACAAACCACCATGTTTGTTGTATAACATTTTTTTCAGTAACATTAATAAATATTGAAATGTCCATTTAAGGTAAAACAGGCATGTTTCAAACAAACAAGAAATACACAAATAAATATGGAACTTACAAAGTTCAACTTTTGTAGAAATTGAAGGCAATATCAGACATGAGTATTTAGAAACTGTGTTTGATATTGCGTTCAGATGGGGTTAAGCCACCCCTGGAAAAGCCAAATTTGGAAGATGCACACAAATTGCCGAATGTCAACATGTGCTAGCTGTCATCATGGGGGAACAAGGGATGTGTTTTGTGGGTGCAACCCCTTTCTCTCAGCTATTTTATTATTAAGGAAGGGGTTGCACCCCCAAAACACCTACATTGATCTCCCGTGATGGCAGATAGCACATGTTGACACACTGTGTGCATCTTCAAAATTTGGCTTTTCTATAAAATGGCAAAAAATGTTAACAATTTTGACTTTACAAATTCAACAAAAAAGGAAGGGATTTTGAGGTGTTTTAAACACTCCCTAAAACATCAATGATGTTCTTCATTTTGTTTTTAACATCATTGATGTTTTTCTGGATGTTTTCCAAGTCCCTATTA
Organism: Lithobates clamitans; assembly: GCA_037952925.1. Classification (NCBI taxonomy): domain Eukaryota; kingdom Metazoa; phylum Chordata; class Amphibia; order Anura; family Ranidae; genus Lithobates; species Lithobates clamitans. Next base: position 10,449,149 of record JBBGZY010000143.1, on the reverse strand, counting down.
CACCCCATGATCTCCCCAATCAGGATCTGTGCACTTTCACTGGTGAAATGACCTGGATCCACAACATCACGATCACCTAAAAATAGAGAAAAAAAAACACACCATGTATTATACATATGCCGGCATCCATCTCTTACCTGAGCCTGTGGTCGCAGACACTCACCTGTTGTGGTGACTATTTCCACCACGTCTCCTTCCTCCTCCTCCTCTGCTTGGCTTTGGGGGATTTCACCTTCTTCATGAAGTGTGGGGTCTGTTGTCTCTTCTGAGTGGTGTCCTCTGAGTCTTTTCTCCCCTATGTAAAAAAAAAGGTATACTTAGCATACAGATATTTGATGACAGAAAGAGGAATATGAAACATTGCTTGGAAGTGGGGTACAATTGTCTATTTTGGCAGAGTTCCAACATGAAGAAATATTGTTTTCCTTTGTCAAGCTTGAATACTTACCTGTTTTGTACAAGCTTCACAGATGGAGACACCCCTATAGTATACACTGAAGCACCTGTGTGGGCCCCCTAATAAAAAGGGTGTTCTTGTGTCCCCACTAGTGCTTCAGCATCCAGATGTGTAAACAGCTGCTGAATGTCTTCTCCTTACACAGAATCTAGTTTGCATTACATTCTAGTTACAAACCCATCTAGACTCCAAAATTATTTTAAGAGAAGTAGGCTAGAAAAAATGTATTCAAATGCATATGGCCAAAACAATGGTGTTTTCTATGCCGAATGAACAATGTTTCATATGAACGAACAATGTGCCCATGAACATGAAAGTTGCCATTTTAAACTGTACTACAGTAAAGAAAAGCACATGGAGCAGCACGAACTTAATCAAAATAAAGAATAGGAACACAGGACAACTACTTACTTTTTTGCAGCACTCTCCTGATCCTTCCGTACTGATCGTGCTCCCTTAATTTGAGGTCCGAACACTGCTTCCTGAGCTGATCCTTGGATCGTCGTATCCCGAAATTCTTCTGCAGACTCTTGACTACTTTTGCCATGATCTTGGCCTTCTGACATTGGGGTTGGGGTAAGGTCCATACTTCCCGTTATAGTCGGCCCTCTTCAAGATGTCGACCATCTCCAACATCTCCCCAAAGCACATATTTGAGGCCTTAAATCGTCTCTTCCGGGATCGGGACATTTCTGGCTCTGGGCTTTCCTCCTCCTCATTGCTGTAATTAGCACACACCTATTGTGTCTCCGCCATGTGCTCTTCCCCCACTGTGCTGAACGAGAAGGGGCGGGGAATAGACTAGAAAGAATGTCAGGCGGAGTTTCATGCATGCGCAGTGTATATAAAGCGTAACACGTGTGCATAGTACGTACGATCTGTGAGCAGAGGAAGGAGTATCGGAGGCGCCGATCGTGATAACGAAGGTAAGATCTAAACTTGGGCCTATACTGCTTCTAGATTGAGGCCTATATTGTAACAAGATTAGGAGAATTTCGCCTGACATTAGGGTTTGTCTTGTGTTGTGTCTTGCAGATAAAATGGATGGCTTCAATGACCACAACTTCCTCCCCCTGTTCATAGACAAATACAGGGAGCTGCCCTGTCTGTGGCAGGGGAAACACCCGCAATATAGTCATAAACAAAAGAGGCAGGCAGCGCTGGAGAAACTGCTGAAGTTGGTGAAGCCGGTGGTCCTCACAGCAACCATCCCCTATTTAAAAGCCAAAATTGGTGGCCTGAGGAGTACTTATCTTAGGGAGCGCAAGAAGGTCACGGATTCCCAGAGATCCGGAGCTGCAGCAGATGATATTTATGTCCCCAGGCTGTGGTACTATGAGAGACCCTGACTTCTGTCAGACCAGACTGAAGTCAGGGAATCCCTCTCAACCCTTCCTTCCACTCTTCCTTCCACCCCAGCTGAGGCTTCCAATGTCCAGCCTGGGACTTCCAGCCAGGAAGAAGTGGAGGAGCCCAGCTGGAGCCAGGTATAGCATTGTACTACAGATTTCTGGTCAATAAATAAATGATGTTTACTAGATGTTATTATTGATCACTAATTGCTGATTTAATAAAGTGTTTTACATATCAATAGACAGTAGTGGGCAAAAATAATTGGGACAAGAATGAAAAATGCTGGGCTCAGAATGATCATCAGTTATATTTGTTAACATTCAATTTGCAACAGTCATGAGGTGAAAATTGTGTGTGATTGATGAAGAAAAAACTAAAACGATGTCCCTTTTTCATACACAGGAAGATCTCAGCCAGGATGAGGCTCTGGAATGTGGCACACAGGAGGAGGCTGTGGAATGTGGCAGCCAGGAGGAGGCGGGGGTTACTGGCAGCCAGGAGGAGGTGGGGCTAAGTGGCAGCCAGGAGAAGGCCGGGCCCAGTAGGAGCCTGACAGAATTGCTGGTTCCTCCCCTCCGCCTTCCAACCAAAAGACCCAGGAAGGGGAGTAACGTGCAGGATTCAGCACTCAGGCTGATTCAGGAGGCTTCTGTGTCCCTCAGAGCCTTCCCCACTCCTGAAGAGGCCTTTGCCTGCATGGCTGCCACAAAACTGCAGGGCATGCAGGAGGGTCAACGCCTAATGTGTGAGGATCTTCTTTACAAAACACTACCTAAGGGGGTGAGGGGCAAAATCACACACAAAACCCACCTGAGTGAGTTGGACCATCCTCCTCCTCCTCCTGCCACAACTCCACCACCACAGACACAGCGTGGAAGGAAGCGTGGAAGGAAGACCAGAGAGTGATGACCCTGGGTTCAGTCTGGTCTGACAAAAATGCAGGCTCTTGTATGACCACAGCCTGGAGACATACATGTCATCTGCAGCTGTTCATGATCTCTTGGACTTCTGGACCAGACTGCACTCCATTAGATATGGACTCCTCAGGCCACCAATTTTGCAGTAAAATAATTGATGTGTGCCCTGGGGGCCAAAGGCTTCGACAATTTCTGCTGTTTCTCCAGCGTTGCTTCCCTCTTTGTTTGGTTATGAGCCCTTAATAAAGGATTTTGTTTTTCAATTATAATTGCCTATGTGTTTTTTCCATCAAAAAGGACAGTTTGTTTGTGAGGAGGCAGGTACATTTCATAAATACAATGTGAAAGTAACAAGAGACACCAACACAAAACAATCTCCTTGAGATTAAATAATACAAGATAATAATGGTGTGGTGGTTACTTGACACACAAAACACACCCAAAAATATTCAGGATGTAAAAGAAAAAAAAATTAAAAAATTAAAAACACGATCAGGCTTGAAAACAATACAAACCAAAAAAAACATATCTTTTTTGTTAGATGTGAAAAATCAAAATATATTGATGAAATCACGATAAATAATAAAGAAAGAAGTTTGTGAGAAGTCTGTGTGAATATCAGCAGCAAAACTACTTCACTTTTCGGCATTATAAAGAAGAAGAGAGTGCACTGTATTAAACAATTTTAAACATTGCAGCCTGACAAAAGTGCTATATCCATTCTGAACGCTAATTTTACCAGACCGAGCTGTTCCGTCTCGGAATTTCTTCTGAGCATGCATGGCACTTTGTGCGTCGGAATTGTCCACACACGGTCGGAATTGACGCGATAGGATTTTGTTGTCGGAAAATTTTATAGCCTGCTCTCAAACTTTGTGTGTCGGAAAATCCGATGGAAAATGTCTGATGCCCACACACGGTTGGAATTTACGACAACACGCTCCGATCGCACATTTTCCGTCGGAAAATCGGACCGTGTGTACAGGGCATTACAATGTCAAGGGAGTGTAGTAAATTTTCCTCTGCAGAACGTGGTTCTGGAAAAAACGAAGGTAGAGAAATATCCTGGTTCAAATGAAAACTGGATACTACCTTAGGTAAAAAGCATGGGCGAGGACGTAAGACCACCTTACCTTTATGAATGATCAAGTATGGCTGTTTACAAGAGAAGGCTGCTAACTTAGAAACTCTCCTTGCGGAGGTTATCGCTACTAAAAATACCAATTTCTTTGTCACAAGGACCAATGGAGTATCACATATTGGTTCAAAATGAGGTTCCTGAAGGACTGACAAGACCAGGTTAAAATCCTATGGACACAGAGGTGATCTGACTGGAGGATTTACATGCGATTCTCCTTGAATAAAGGTCCGAACTAAAGAATGAGAAGCAAGAGGTTTTTAGAAGAAAACTGACAAAGCCAAGACTTGACCCTTGATAGTACTTGTGGTTTATTTCATCTCTACTCCTGATTGCAGGAAGGAAAGAATTCTACTTATGACTAGGGCTGAGCCGAACACCCCCCTGTTCGGTTCGCACCAGAACATGCGAACAGGAAAAAAGGTTGTTTGAACACGCGAACACCGTTAAAGTCTATGGGACACGAACATGAATAATCAAAAGTGCTAATTTTAAAGGCTTATATGCAAGTTATTGTCATAAAAAGTGTTTGGGGACCTGGGTCCTGCCCCAGGGGACATGGATCAATGCAAAAAAAAGTTTTAAAAACGTCAGTTTTTTCAGGAGCAGTGATTTTAATAATGCTTAAAGTCAAACAATAAAAGTGTAATATCCCTTTAAATTTCGTAGCTGGGGGGTGTCTATAGTATGCCTGTAAAGGGGCGCATGTTTCCCGTGTTTATAACAGTCTGACAGCAAAATGACATTTCAAAGAAAAAGTCATTTAAAACTAACTCGCGGCTATTGCATTGCCGGTCCGACAATACACATAAAAGTTCATTGATAAAAACGTCATGGGAATTCCCCACAGGGGAACCCCCGAACCAAAATTTAAAAAAAAAATGACGTGGGGGGTCCCCCTGAATTCCATACCAGACCCTTCAGGTCTGGTATGGATTTAAGGGGAACCCCGCGCCAAAATAAAAAAAAAAACGGCGTGGGGTCCCCCCAAAAATCCATACCAGACCCTTATCCAAGCACGCAACCTGGCAGGCCGCAGGAAAAGAGGGGGGACAAGAGAGCGCCCCCCAAAACACCTTGTCCCCATGTTGATGAGGACAAGGGCCTCATCCCCACAACCCTGGCTGGTGGCTGTGGAGGTCTGCGGGCGGGGGGCTTATCGGAATCTGGAAGCCCCCTTTAGCAAGGGGACCCCCAGATCCTGCCCCCCCATGTGAAATGGTAAGGGGGTACAAAAGGACCCCTACCATTTCACTAAAAAACTGTCAAAAATGTTAAAAATGACAAGAGACAGTTTTTGACAATTCCTATATTTAAATGCTTCTTATTTCTTCTATCTTTCGTCATCTTCTTCTGGTTCTTCTGGCTCTTCTGGTTCTTCCTCCGGTGTTCTCGACCAGCATCTCCTCCGCAGCGTCTTCTATCTTCTTCTCCTTGGGCCGCTCCGCACCCATGGCATGGGGGGAGGCTCCCGCTCTTCTCTTCATCTTCTTCTCTTCTTCATCTTCTTCTCTTCTTCATCTTCTTCTCTTCTTCTCTTCTTCATCTTCTTCTCCGGGCCGCTCCGCATCCATGCTGGCATGGTGGGAGGCTCCTGCTGTGTGACGCATCTCCTCTTCTGACGGTTCTTAAATAATGGGGGGGGCACCCTGTGACCCTGCCCCCTCTGATGCACGGTGACTTGTCGGGACTTCCCTGTGGCGTCATGTCCCGTGCGTCAGAAGGGGGCAGGGTCACCGGGTGGTCCCACCCCCCCCATTATTTAAAAACCATCAGAAGAGGAGACGCGTCACACAGCGGGAGCCTCCCACCATGCCAGCATGGATGCTGAGCGGCCCGGAGAAGAAGATGAAGAAGAGAAGAAGAGAAGAAGATGAAGAAGAGAAGAAGATGAAGAGAAGAGCGGTAGCCTCCCCCCATGCCATGGGTGCGGAGCGGCCCGAGAAGAAGATAGAAGACGCCGCAGAGGAGATGCTGGACGAGAACACTGGAGGAAGAACCAGAAGAGCCAGAAGAACCAGAAGAAGAAGATGAAGGAAGATAGAAGAAAGAAGAAGCATTTAAATAAAGGGATCATTTTTAACATCTTGACAGTTTTTTAGTGAAATGGTAGGGGTACTTTTGTACCCCCTTACCATTTCACACAGGGGGGGTGGGATCTGGGGTCCCCTTGTTAAAGGGGGCTTCCAGATTTCGATAAGCCCCCGCCCGAAGACCCCCACAAACACTGGCCTGGGTTGTGGGGATGAGGCCCTTGTCCTCATCAACATGGGGACAAGGTGTTTTGGGGGGCTACCCCAAAGCACTCTCCCAATGTTGAGGGCATGTGGCCTGGTACGGTTCAGGAGGGGGGGTGCTCTCTCGTCCCCCCCTCTTTTCCTGCGGCCTGCCAGGTTGCGTGCTCAGATCAGGGTCTGGTATGGATTTTTGGGGGGACCCCACGCCGTTTTTTTTTTAATTTTGGCGCGGGGTTCCCCTTAAAAACCATACCAGACCTGAAGTGATTGGTATGGAATTTAGAGGGACCCCCACATCATTTTTTTTTTACATTTTGACTGGGGTTCCCCTTAATATCCATACCAGACCTGAAGGGCCTGGTATGGAATTTAGGGGGACCCCCACGTCATTTTTTTTTTAAATTTTGGTTCGGGGTTCCCCTGTGGGAATTTTCATGCCGTTTTTATCAATGAACTTTTATGTGTATTGTCGGACCGGCAATGCAATAGCCGCGAGTAGTTTTAAATGACTTTTTTTCCTTTGAAATGTCATTTTGCTGTCAGACTGTTCTAAACATGGGAAACATGCGCCCCTTTACAGGCATACTGTAGACACCCCCCAGCTACAAAATTTAAAGGGATGTTACACTTTTATTGTTTGACTTTAAGCATTATTAAAATCACTGCTCCTGAAAAAACGGCCGTTTTTAAAACTTTTTTTTGCATTGATCCATGTCCCCTGGGGCAGGACCCAGGTCCCCAAATCCCTTTTTCTGACAATAACTTGCATATAAGCCTTTAAAATTAGCACTTTTGATTTCTCCCATAGACTTTTAAAGGGTGTTCCGCGGCATTCGAATTTGCCGCAAACACCCCAAATTGTTCGCTGTTCGGCGAACTTGCGAACAGCCGATGTTCGAGTCGAACATGAGTTTGACTCGAACTCGAAGCTCATCCCTACTTATGACATTCTTGCGAGGATGCCAACCCCTAATCTCGCACCAGGAGATGTTGGCTTTCTAGATAGCTCCAGAGGATGTTTTAATCAAAGTAGTTATTACTGGACCTGAAAGCCCATGATGCTCTAAAATGAGAGTCTCAACAACCAAACCGTCAAATTTAGCATTTGTAAGGCAGGATGGAACACTGGCCCTTGCAAAAGCAAATCTGGCGGGACAGGAGAGTCCAAGGATCCCCTACTGCCATCCTCACGTTTTCTTCATACCAGGATCTCCTGGGCCAAGCTGGAGCCACTAGGATTATAAGTTTCCGTTCCTCTTTTAATCTGCGTAAAAGATGCGGGAGCAAGCCAACTGGAAATGCATAGATCAGAGAAAACTGATCCCAAGGAGTTACCAAGGCATCTGTTCAGCAAGTCAGTGTATCCCTTGCCCTTGACACAAATTTGTCCAACCTTTTGTTGAACCTGGATGTCAACAAGTCTACATCCGGGGTGCCCCATCTTTGGCATATGGTCCGAATGATGTCGGGGTGCAGAGACCATTCTCCTGGGAGCAACTGTTGGTGACTTAAGAAGTCTGCCTGCCAATTTTCCACTCCTGGAGTGAACATCGCAGATAGGCAGGGCACATGTTCTGTCTCTGGGCAGCACGGCTCCTGGTGCCACCTTGATGATTGATATAGGCTACTGCCGTGGCATTGTCGGACTGAACCTGGACAGGACAGTTTCGTAGCTTGTCTGTCCAGGCCTTCAGGGACTGGGTAAAGGACTGGGGGGTACCCATGCTGTTTTTCTCACTGATTTTGATCCAAATTGCCAGGACCCCTCATTACATTAAAGCCGCAAGCAGTTTTATATGACTTTTATTCCTTTAAAAATGTCATTTTGTGCAGGGACTGTTCTAAGCACGGGAAACACGTGCCACTTTACAGGCATACTATAGACACCCCCCAGGTAAGATATTTAAAGGAATATTTCACTTTTTTTTTACTTTAAGCATCATTAAAATCACTGCTCCCGAAAAAACGGCCATTTTTGAAACTTTTTTTTGCATTGATACATGTCCCCCGGGGCAGGACCCGGGTCCCCAAGCCCCTTTTAGGACAATACCATGCAAATTAGCCTTTAAAATGAGCACTTTTGATTTTGAACGTTCGAGTCCCATAGACGTCAATGGGGTTCTAACGTTCGTGCAAATTTTCGGTCCTTTCACAGGTTCTGGTGCGAACCAAACCGGGGGGTGTTCGGCTCATCCCTATCTGGTAGTTCTCAGGAGTCTGGCGGGAGGAAATCCGGGACAAATGGGTCATCTCCACAGTGTCTCTATGGTACAAATTAGAGTTTTGGGAGTTTCCACCACCTCGCTTCCGAGATCGAGTGTTCCCAAGGACCCAATAAAAAGAAAGTCCTTATTTCAGGCACTAGACTGGCTGTTATCTCAGGGGGTGATCATAGAGACTCCCTTAAGATTACAGGGGTTGGGGTTTTATTCAAACTTCTTTACAGTGCCAAAGCCAAATGGAAGTGTCAGGCCCATTTTAGATCTCAAGGGTCTGAACTAATTCCTAAACATTTGTTCATTTTGTATGGAAACAATTTGGTCAGTGGTATCCACCCTTCGGGGAGGAGATCTTCTAACATCAATAAACATCAAGGATACATATCTCCATGTTCTGATTTTTCCCGCTCATCAAAGATTGCTGCGATTCACAGTAGAACAGCGGAATTTTTAGTTTGTGGCCTTGCCCTTTGGCCACCGCACCTCGGGTGCGGTGTGCTGCCTGAATTTCTAGAATGTTAAGAGGAAGGAACCTTTTGGAATCTGCCCATTTCCCCTGGACAGTGTCTGTTTCCAAGACTGCTCCCCAGCCCAAGTGGCTAGCATCAGTCGTCACTATCTTCCAAGTGATGGGTATATTTCAGTAAATTTTTGGCTGACAACCACCAATTGAGACTTTGACGAACACTTGGAGTCAAACCCATTGGACAATCCAAATCCTGGCTTTTCCTGCTCCAGGCAGCCAGTATACTGTTTTGCAGAAACCTTAATTAAATTGGGCATAGGAAAAAGCCTTGAATGAGGCTACCATCTTCCCTAACAACCTCATGCAAAGGCGAACGGAAGGCCTCTCTGTCCTGACCAAGAGTACCAGATCTCTTATGGTGCAAACCTTTGCCCGGGGTTAGAACACTTTCCTGTGGGTAGTATCTATGACTAAACCCAAGTACTCCAATCTTTTTACTGGTCGTAAGGATGATTTCTCTAGGTTGAGAACCCAACCTAAATTGGCCAGATATCTGACCGTGCTTATCACATGCTGATCTAGGCCTGCCATGATCTATCAGTAGCAGGTCGTCCAGGTACACCATCACTGTTATACCCTGGGCTCTCAATCTTGCCAAAGGCGGAGCCAGGACCTTTGTAAACACCCGAGGTGCGGTGGCCAAAGGGCAAGGTCACAAACTAAAAATTCCGCTGTTCTACTGTGAATCGCAGCAATCTTTGATGAGCGGGAAAAATCAGAACATGGAGATATGTATCCTTGATGTTTATTGATGTTAGAAGATCTCCTCCCCGAAGGGTGGATACCACTGACCAAATTGTTTCCATACAAAATGAACAAATGTTTAGGAATTAGTTCAGACCCTTGAGATCTAAAATGGGCCTGACACTTCCATTTGGCTTTGGCACTGTAAAGAGGTTTGAATAAAACCCCAACCCCTGTAATCTTAAGGGAGTCTCTATGATCACCCCCTGAGATAACAGCCAGTCTAGTGCCTGAAATAAGGACTTTCTTTTTATTGGGTCCTTGGGAACACTCGATCTCGGAAGCGAGGTGGTGGAAACTCCCAAAACTCTAATTTGTACTATAGAGACACTGTGGAGATGACCCATTTGTCCCGGATTTCCTCCCACCAGACTCCTGAGAACTACCAGATAGGGATGAGCCGAACACCCCCCGGTTCGGTTCGCACCAGAACCTGCGAACGGACCGAAAATTTGCTCGAACATTAGAACCCCATTGACGTCTATGGGACTCGAACGTTCAAAATCAAAAGTGCTCATTTTAAAGGCTAATTTGCATGGTATTGTCCTAAAAGGGGCTTGGGGACCCGGGTCCTGCCCCGGGGGACATGTATCAATGCAAAAAAAAGTTTCAAAAATGGCCGTTTTTTCGGGAGCAGTGATTTTAATGATGCTTAAAGTAAAAAAAAGTGAAATATTCCTTTAAATATCGTACCTGGGGAGTGTCTATAGTATGCCTGTAAAGTGGCACGTGTTTCCCATGCTTAGAACAGTCCCTGCACAAAATGACATTTTTAAAGGAATAAAAGTCATATAAAACTGCTTGCGGCTTTAATGTAATGAGGGGTCCTGGCAATATGGATCAAAATCAGTGAGAAAAACAGCATGTGTACCCCCCAGTCCTTTACCAGGCCCTTTGGGTCTTGCATGGATATTAAGGGGAACCCCGCACCCAAATTAAAAAAAGGAAAGGTGTTGGGCCCCCAGGCCCTATATACTCTGAACAGCAGTATACAGGCGGTGCAAACAAGACAGAGGCTGTAGGTATGTTGTTAAGTAGAATCTCTTTGTAATTTTGAACTGGTACATTTTTAACATGTTTAGCTCCAGCCAAAAAATCTATTTTAAGCTTTATGGAAAACATAGGGAAGGGTTATCATCCCTGTGACATTTGTTTTGCTGTCTGTGCTCCTCTTAAGAAGATTTCACCTTACTTTTTGTCCCAATGACAAATGTTTTTTGAAAATTTGGGTTTTTTTGTGGAACAAGGATTGGAAAGCATCAGTGGAAAGGAGAAATGTTTTTCCCATATTAACTCTTACAGGAGAGAATTTCCCTTCCTAGGGGTAAATTTCATCTCACTTCCTGTTGTCTCCTTCCGTTTGCAAGTAGGAGTCATTTGTAAGTTGTATGTGACATTTGTTTTGCTGTCTGTGCTCCTCTTAAGAAGATTTCACCTTACTTTTTGTCCCAATGACAAATGTTTTTTTGAAAATTTTGGGTTTTTACTGAAACAAGGATTGGTGATAAAGCATCAGTGTAAAGGAGAAAAGTTTTTCCCATATTAACTCTTATGCTCCGTACACACGGTCGGACTTTGTTCGGACATTCCGACAACAAAATCCTAGGATTTTTTCCGACGGATGTTGGCTCAAACTTGTCTTGCATACACACGGTCACACAAAGTTGTCGGAAAATCTGATCGTTCTGAACGCGGTGACGTAAAACACATACGTCGGGACTATAAACGGTGAAGTGGCCAATAGCTTTCATCTCTTTATTTATTCTGAGCATGCGTGGCACTTTGTCCTTCGGATTTGTGTACACACGATCGGAATTTCCGACAACGGATTTTGTTGTCGGAAAACTTTATATCCTGCTGTCAAACTTTGTGTGTCGGAAAATCCGATGGAAAATGTCCGATGGAGCCCACAAACGGTCAGAATTTCCGACAACATGCTCCGATCGGACATTTTCCATCGGAAAATACGACCGTGTGTACGGGGCATTACAGGAGAGAATTTCCCTTCCTAGGGGGTAGATTTCATCTCACTTCCTGTTGTCTCCTGCCGTTTGCAAGTAGGAGTCATTTGTAAGTTGGATGTTTGAAAGTAGGGGCCTGCCCTATACACTCAGCAGAAATTTGGGCCTTAGGTGTTGTTGTGGCCACAACACTGTAAGCCCTCACAGGGCCCTGCTGTGAAATATTGGATCAAGAATTGTAATTACATGCCGCTGTTGAACAGGGGCAGAAAAATTGGGCCTTTGGTGGTGGTGGTGGTGCTGGTGCTACAACACTGTAAGTCCTCACAGTTACTCTAGTTGGAGCGCAGGAACTAGCTCTGCTGCAAAGAATTGCATCAAAAATTGTAATTACATGCCCCTGTTAAACAGGGGCTGAAAAATTGGGCCTTAGGCACTGGTGGCGGTGCCCAGAACCAAAAATGTTCTTACAAGCTATCAGCATGATCATTGAGGAGGAAGAGGATAATTACTCAGCATAAAAGTATAGTCACTCAGCATCAGCATAGGCAGTCTTTGAAGGGATCTGACATTTCAAAAAAAATATTCGGTTACATCAGGTGCTTGGTAGCTGGTGGTGATCCAAGACTTATTCATTTTTATGAAGGTCAGTCGATCGACCGAGTCGGTGGACAGACGCACCCTGTGATCGGTTAAAAAGCCTCCAGCAGCACTGAATGTGCGTTCCGAAAGAATGCTGGATGCAGGACAGGCCAGTAGCTCAATTGCATACTGTGCAAGCTCTGGCCAGTGATCCATCCTCAAGACTCAGTAACCCAGAGGGTTTTCGGTGGGAAAGGTGTCCAAGTCAGATCTTGCCCCTAGGTATTCCTGCACCATGTAAAACAGATGCTGGCGATGGTTGCTTGAACCGATCATACCTTGGGGCTGCGGACTAAAAAATTGTCTGAACGCATCAGTCCGACGGCCACCTTCTCCACCGCTCCTTCTTTGACTGACCGAAGCCTCAGCAACACGTTGTCCAGAAACAGGAGTTTGTAACCTCCCAGTCTCTGGAAACGCATTGCACAGACCTTTCTGCAAGGCCTCCTGAAGATGTTTCATCCTATGCTCCCTCTGCGACAGCAAGATAAGGTCTGCAACCTTACCCTTGTAACGTGGATCAAGGAGGGTTGCCAGCCAGTATTGTTTCTTCTCCTTGATACCACGAATACGAGGATCCTTCCGCAGGCTTTGCGGGATCAGGGGGGCCATGCAGCGTACGTTTGCTGAGGCATTCGGTCCGGAGTCCTCTGGGTCACTAAGGACGACATGATCCGCAGCCACCTCCTCCCAGCCACGTACAAGTCCATGTGTTTCTTGGGACTGTAAATGATCCCATAAAGACTGCTGCTGATGCTGAGTGCCAGGCTCCACCTCCATACTGACACAATCCTCCTCCTCTCCCTGTGTGATCGGCGGGCACGCAGGAACACTGTCTGGATAAAGGGAGCCTTGAGAGCTAAGGAAGTCCTTCCTGCCTCTGTTTTGCCTCAAGTGCCCTGTCCATTATTCCATGCAGCGTGTGCTCCAACAGGTGGACAAGGGGGACAGTATCACTGATGCATGCCCTGTCACTACTCACCATCCTCGTGGCCTCCTCAAATGGTGACAGGACAGTGCATGCATCCCTGATCATGGCCCACTGGCGTGGGGAAAAAAAACAAGCTCACCTGACCCTGTCCTGGTGCCATAGTCACACTGGTACTCATTGATGGCCCTCTGATGCATGTGCAGCTGCTGCAGCATGGCCAACATTGAGTTCCACCTGGTGGGCATGTCACAGATTAGGCGGTTCTTGGGCAGGTTAAATTCCTTTTGGAGGTTTGCCAGCCAAGCACTGGCATTATATGACTGGCAGAAATGCACACAGACCTTCCTGGCCTGCCTCAGGACATCCTGTAAGAACGGGTACCTGCCCAAGAAGTGCTACACTACCAAGTTAAGGATGTGAGCCAAACAGGGGACATGGGTTATTTGTCCCTGTCGAAGGGCGGAGAGGAGGTTGGTGCCATTGTCGCAAACCACCATTCCTGCTTTAAATTGGCGTTGCGTCAACCACCTCTGAACCTTCCCCTGCAGAGCTGACAGAACCTCTGCCCCAGTGTGGCTCCTGTCCCCCAAGCACACCAGCTCAAGCACCGAATGGCATCTTTTGGCCTGCGTACTTGCGTAGCCCCTTGAACGCCTACAGAGCACCACTGGGAGGAAGAAGAAGAGGAAGGGGTGGAGGAGAGAGGTGTGTCAGAATCACTAGTAGTGGCATTTTGGAGGTGTGTTGGCGGAACAACCTCCAACACTACTGTCCCTTGTCCTGCATCCTTCCCAGCTGCCAGAAGAGTCACCCAATGCACCGTGAAACTTAGGTAACATCCCTGTCCATGCCTGCTGGATCATGAGTCAGCGGTAATATGCCCCTTACCACTGACCACCCTGTCCAGCAAAGCCAAGACACTGCCTTCCACATGCCTTTAGAGAGCCAGAATCGCCTTCCATGAGAAAAAGTGGCGTTTGGGAACCTGCCACTGAGGAACCACACATTCCACAAACTCACGGAAGGGGGCAGAGTCTACCAACTGAAAAGGTAGCAGTTGAATGGCTGGGAGCGAACTTTTTTTGCGGTGCAGCAGCTGGGGCAGGAAAATTTGCCTGATACAAGTGGTAGTTGGAGATTCCAGCTGATGAGGAGTAAGGAGAGGTCCTTTTTGTTTTTTGGTGTGGGTCTTTTAGGTAGGCTTGCCAACGAACTGCATGGCAGGTCAACATATGTCTGGTCAAGCATGTGGTGCCCAAGCAGGAGATGTTTTGGCCACACGAGATACGCTTGAGACATATGTTGCAAATAGCAGCAGTGCGATCTGATGCACTCATCTCAAAAAAGGCCCACACCAAAGAACTTTTGGAATAACGTGCAAAGACAGCAGCGCCTTGCATATGCGGAGCTCTGCGGTGTGATGCAGTCAGTGTGCTGCCCCTGGAGGGCATCCTGCCTCGTCGGTGATGTGCCTCCTCCTGCTCCTCCTCCTCCCCTCTCCTATTAGGCACCCACGTTGAGTCAATGACCTCATCATCCCCTCTCTCCTCATCACTGGAGCAAACCTGGCAGTATGCTGCAGCAGGGGGAACATGACTGCCAGATTGCTGTCCTTCTTGGGCACCCCCTCTGTCCATGCTCACTTTACTGCCTTCTTCTAGCTCAGAATCATAATCAGAGCCTTCTAAATGCTGGGCATCCTCCTGGAGCATGTACACAACACTGTGGTCAAACAGTTCGAGGGACTCCTCAGGAGGACATGGTGGGGCTAGGGAAGGAGTCACTGATGCCATTGAGCCGAGGGAAGAGGCCGCTGCTTTGCCAGACAAAGTACCCTGAGCATGGGTGAGAGAGGATGAGGAGGATGATGACGGCTTGGTCATCCACTCGACCAAGTCTTCCACATGTTGTAGCTCAACATGGCCAGCTGCCTAAAAAAGGCCAAGCGTGTCCCACGGCCACGTGCTGATGAGGATGCACCGTGTCCACGACCAGCACTGTTGCCTCTAGACACAGAGCCTGCTTGGCCTCTTTTTTTGGCTTGTAACTGTCTGCCTCTCCTTGTTGGCCTTCCAGACATACTAATGGCCTGCAGTGAGATGTAGCTGTAGCTGCACTAAGCTGGGATATATATATATATATATATATATATATATATATATATATATATATATATATATATATATATATATATATATATATATTGATACTGCAGCTAGCAAAATCAACTGCCTGCCTGTAGTATTATTAGTATGAGAACACCACCAATCTTCTACAGATAGCTTTAGCTGAACACTGTGCAGAGGTCGCACTACACTAACTTGTAGCTTTAGCTGAACACTGTGCAGAGGTCGCACTACACTAACTTGTAGCTTTAGCTGAACACTGTGCAGAGGATGCACTACACTAATGTTTAAATAATGTAGCTGCCCGCGGTAGTGATAGGATGAGGAAAACACCACCAACCTTCTACAGGTAGTTTTAGCTGAACACCGAGCAGAGGTCGCACTACACTAACGTGGAAATAATGTAGCTGCCTGCGGTAGTAATAGGATCAGGAAAACACCACCAACCTTCTACAGGTAGCTTTAGCTGAACACTGTGCAGAGGTCGCACTACACTAACGTGTAAATAATGTAGCTGCCTGCGGTAGTAATAGGATCAGGAAAACAACACCAATCTTCTACAGGTAGCTTTAGCTGAACACTGTGCAGAGGTTGCACTACACTAACATGTAAATAATGTAGCTGCTTGCGATAGTGATAGGATCAGGAAAACACCACCAACCTTCTACAGGTAGCATTAGTTGAACGCTATACAGAGGTCACAATACACTAACATGTAAATAATGTAGCTGCCTGCGGTAGTGATAGCATCAGGAAATCAACACCAATTTTCTACAGGTAGCTTTAGCTGAACGCTGTGCAGAGGTCGCACTACACTAACTTGTAGCTTTAGCTGAACACTGTGCAGAGGTCGCACTACACTAACTTGGAGCTTTAGCTGAACACTGTGCAGAGGTCGCACTACACTAACTTGTAGCTTTAGCTGAACACTGTGCAGAAGTCGCACTACACTAACTTGTAGCTTTGGCTGAACACTGTGCAGAGGTCGCACTACACTAAAAAATAATGTAGCTGCCTGCAGTAGTGATAGGATCAGAAAAACACCACCAATCTTCTACAGGTAGCTTTAGGTGCACACTGTGTAGAGGACGCACTACACTAACTGTAAATACTGTAGCTAATAGGACTAATAAGATCAGAAGAACACCAGCAATTTTCTTCAAATACTGTAACAACACCTGCCTGCCTGTCAGTAGGAAGATAATAACAGGAACGGATCTAGCTAAACTGAATACAGTAATACAGTGTATATGTATATATATATATATATATATATATATACACAACACCCGGGATACATATATATACACAATACACTTTAAATGCTGCTAACTGACTGACTGTCCTGCCTAATCTATCTAACTTAAATCAAGTGACACTGTCTCTCTGTCTCTCAATGCCGGAACACACTACACAGGGCCGACGTGCAGGCGGCCTTATATAGTGTGGGGCGTGTACTAAACCCCCTGAGCCATAATTGGCTAAAGCCACCCTGGCTTTGGCCAATTACAGCTCTCTGTACAGATGTGCTGTGATTGGCCAAGCATGCGGGTCATAGTGTATGCCTGGCCAATCATCAGTCAGCAATACCGCAGTGAATTATGGGCCGTGACGCGCCACTCGAATTTGGCGCAAACAATTTGGCGCGAACCGCCCATATCGTTCGCAATTCGGCGTACGATCGAACAGACAATGTTCGAGTCCAACATGGGTTTGACTCGAACAAGAAGCTCATCCCTATTGCCAGAGCCTTCCCCCCACTCCATGGAGCGGGGGTGCCTTTTCATAAGGAGGCCTTGAGACTCTGCTTTGTAGACTTCTGTCCTCAGGGCTTCTTCTGGCCCTGCATTTGGTTCTGAGGCCTTCCTCTTGGGGTTGACGGTGGAGGCCGTCGTAACTGTCTGGAGGCTCAGATGGAGAGGCAGAACGTTTGAAAGAAAAACGTTTACTCTTCCTTTTTACTGGAAGAAGGGTACTTTTTCCACCAGATATCTTTTGGATATATTTATCCAAGTTATCCCCAAATAATCGTTCCCCATGAAAGGGAAAACCAGTCAGCAGCTTCTTACAAGGCAACTCTGCTGACCAATGCTTAAGCCACAAAATCCTGTGCATGTGAAGGGCAAGGCGAAACACCTGATGAATAGAATCTTTAATAGCGTCAACCGCAAAACAAAAAGTCCTGGGCAATTCTGCCAAATCCGGGACCTCTTCTCCTTTGATGACTTGTCTTACTTTGTCATTAAGAGATTGACAGATGCCGATTGCCACTACAGCAGGCTGTGCAACTGCACTAGCCATGGAAAATGAGGCTTTAAGCAACGTCTCCAGTCTCTTATCTGCTGGATCCTTAAACACTTCAGCCCTGGAAGGATTTACCCCCTTCCTGACCAGAGCACTTTTTACAATTTTGCACTGCGTCACTTTAACTGCTAATTGCGCGGTCATGCAATGCTGTACCCAAACGAAATTTGTGTCCTTTTGTTCCCACAAATAGAGCTTTCTTTTGATGGTATTTGATCACCTCTGCAGTTTACATTTTTTGTGCTATAAAATGGAAAAAGACTGAAAATGTATTTGGCCACATGTCTTTGGTAAAAAAAATGTCAATAAGCGTATATTTATTGGTTTGCACAAAAGTTATAGCGTCTACAAACTAGGGTACATTTTCTGGAATTTACACAGCTTTTAGTTTATGACTGCCTATCTCATTCCTTGAGGTGCTAAAATGGCAGGACTGTACAAAACCCCCCAAATGACCCAATTTTGGAAAGTAGACACCCAAAGGAAATTTTTGAGAGGCATTTTGAGCCCATTGAATATTATTTTTTTTTGTCCCAAGTGATTAAATAATGATGAAACAAAAAAAAATTTACAAAAAGTTGTCACTAAATGATATATTGCTCACACATGCCATGTTTATATGTGAAATTGTGCCCCAAAATACATTTAGCTGCTTCTCCTGAGTATGGGGATACCACATGTGTGGGACTTTTTGGTGCCTATCCTTGTACGGGGCCCCAAAAAAGAAGCACCACCTTCAGGATTTCTAAAGGTGTAAATTTTTGATTTCACTCCTCACTACCTATCACAGTTTTGAAGGCCATAAAATACCAAGATGGCACAACCCCCCCAAATGACCCCAATTTCAAAAGTACACACCCCTAGCTATTTGCTGAGAGGCATGTTGAGTCCATGGAATATTTTATATTTTGACACAAGTTGCGGGAAAATGACAAACTTTTTTTTGCACAAAGTTGTCACTAAATGATATATTGCTCACACAGGCCATGGGCATATGTGGAATTGCACCCCAAAATATATTCTGTTGATTCTCCTGAGTATGGGGATACCACATGTGTGGGACTTTTTGGGAGCCTAGCCACGTACGGGGCCCCGAAAACCAAGCACCGCCTTTAGGATTTCTAAGGTCGTAAATTTTTGATTTCACTCCTCACTACCTATCACAGTTTTGAAGGCCATAAAATGCCAAGATGGCACAACCCCCCCCCAAATGACCCCATTTTGGAAAGTAGACACCCCAAGCAAGCTATTTGCCGAAAGGCATGTTGAGTCCATGGAATATTTTATATTTTGCCATAAGTTTTGGGAAAGTGACAAACTTTTTTTTTTTTTGCACAAAGTTGTCACTAAATTATATATTGCTCAAACATACCATGGGCATATGTGGAATTACACCCCAAAATAAATTCTGCTGCTTCTCCTGAGTATGGGGATACCTCATGTGTGGGACTTTTTGGGAGCCTAGCTGCATACGGGGCCCCGAAAACCAATCACCGCCTTTAGGATTTCTAAGGGCGTAAATTTTTGATTTCACTCCTCACTTCCTATCACAGTTTCGAAGGCCATAAAATGCCAAGATAGCACAACCCCCCCCAAATGACCCCATTTTGGAAAGTAGACACCCTGAGCTATTTGCTGAGAGGCATGGTGTGTATTTTGCAGCTCCCATTTGTTTTTGAAAATGAAGAAAGACAAGAAACATTTTTTTTTTCTTTTTTCAAATTTCAAAACTTTGTGACAAAAAGTGAGGTCTGAAAAATACTCACCATACCTCTCAGCAAATAGCTTGGGGTGTCTACTTTCCAAAATGGGGTCATTTGGAGGGGGGGGGGTTGTGCCATCTGGGCATTCCATGGCCTCCGAAACTGTGATAGGCAGTGAAGAGTGAAATCAAAAATTTACACCCTTAGAAAGCCTGAAGGAGGTTCTTGGTTTTTGGGGTCCTGTACGCAGCTAGGCTCCCAAAAAGTCTCACACATGTGGCATCCCCGTACTCAGGAGAAGCAACAGAATGTATTTTGGGGTGTAATTTCACATATTCCCATGGAATGTTTGAGCAATATATCATTAAGTGACAACATTGTGCAAAAAAAAAAAAAATATTTGTCTTTTTCCCGCAACGTGCGTCACAATATAAAATATGCCATGGACTCGACATGCCTCTCAGCAAATAGCTTGGGGTGTCTACTTTCCAAAATGGGGTCAGGTCATTTGGGGGGGTTTTGAACTGTCCTGGCATTTTATGTACAACATTTAGAAGCTTATGTCACACATCACCCACTCTTCTAACCATTTGAAGACAAAGCCCTTTCTGACACTTTTTGTTTACATGAAAAAAAAATTATTTTTTGCAAGAAAATTACTTTGAACCCCAAACATTATATATTTTATTAAAGCAAAGGCCCTACAGATTAAAATGGTGGGTGTTTAATTTTTTTTCACACAGTATTTGTGCAGCGATTTTTCAAACGCATTTTTTGGGGAAAAAAACACACTTTTTTTCATTTTAATGCACTAAAACACACTATATTGCCCAAATGTTTGATGGAATAAAAAAGATGATCTTAGGCCGAGTACATGGATACCAAACATGACATGCTTTAAAATTGCGCACAAACAGAGCTGAAGGGCAAAGCAAAACACCTGATGAATAGAATCTTTAATAGCGTCAACCGCAAAACAAAAAGCCCTGGGCAAGTCTGCCAAATCCGGGACCTCTTCCCCTTTGATGACTTGTCTTACTTTGTCATTAAGAGATTGACAGACGCCGCTTGCCACTACAGCAGGCTGTGCAACTTCACTAGCCATGGAAAATGAGGCTTTAAGCAACGTCTCTAGTCTCTTATCTGCTGGATCCTTAAACACTTCAACCCCGGAAGGATTTACCATCTTCCTGACCAGAGCACTTTTTACAATTTGGCACTGCGTCACTTTAACTGCTAATTGCGCAGTCATGCAATGCTGTACCCAAACGAAATTTGTGTCTTTATGTTCCCATAAATAGAGCTTTCTTTTGATGGTATTTGATCACCTCTGCGGTTTAAATTTTTTGTGCTATAAATGGAAAAAAAACGAAAATTTTGAAAAAATGATATTTTCTACTTTTTGTTATAAAAAAATCCAATAAACTCAATTTTAGTCATACATTTAGGCCAAAATGTATTTGGCCACATATCTTTGGTAAAAAAAAATGTCAATAAGCATATATTTATTGGTTTTCACAAAAGTTATAATGTCTACAAACTAGGGTACATTTTCTGGAATTTACACAGCTTTTAGTTTATGACTGCCTATCTCATTTCTTGAGGTGCTAAAATGGCAGGACAGTACAAAAACCCCCAAATGACCCCATTTTGGAAAGTAGACCCCCCAAGGTAATTTCTGAGAGGCATTTTGAGCCCATTGAACATTAATTTTTTTGTCCCAAGTGATTGAATAATGATGAAACAAAAAAAAATTCAAAAAGTTGTCACTAAATGATATATTGCTCACACATGCCATGGTTATATGTGAAATTGTGCCCCAAAATACATTTAGCTGCTTCTCCTGAGTATGGGGATACCACATGTGTGGGACTTTTGGGAGCCTATCCGCGTACGAGACCCCGAAAACCAAGCACCGCCTTCAGGATTTCTAAAGGCGTAAATTTTTGATTTCACTCCTCACTACCTATCACAGTTTTGAAGGCCATAAAATACCAAGATAGCACAACCCCCCCCCCCCCAATGACCCCATTTTGGAAAGTAGACACCCCAAGCTATTTGCTGAGAGGCATGTTGAGTCCATGGAATATTTTATATTGTGACACAAGTTGCGGGAAAATGACAAACTTTTTTTTTTGCACAAAGTTGTCACTAAATGATATATTGCTCACACAGGCCATGGGCATATGTGGAATTGCACCCCAAAATACATTCTGTTGATTCTCCTGAGTACGGAGATACCACATGTGTGGGACTTTCTGGGAGTCTAGCTGCATACGGGGCCCCGAAAACCAATCACCATCTTTAGGATTTCTAAGGGCGTAAATTTTTGATTTCACTCCTCACTACCTATCACAGTTTGGAAGGCCATAAAATGCCAAGATAGCACAACCCCCCAAAATGACCCCATTTTGGAAAGTAGACACCCCAAGCTATTTGCTGAGCGGCATGGTGAGTATTTTGCAGCTCCCATTTGTTTTTGAAAATGAAGAAAGACAAAAAAAAAAAATTTTTTCTTTTTTCAATTTTCAAAACTTTGTGACAAAAAGTGAGGTCTGCAAAATACTCACCAAACCTCTCAGCAAATAGCTTGGTATGTCTACTTTCCAAAATGGGGTCATTTGGGGGGGGGTTTCTGCCATCTGGGCATTCCATGGCCTCCGAAACTGTGATAGGCAGTGAAGAGTGAAATCAAAAATTGACACCCTTAGAAAGCCTGAAGGAGGATCAGAAAACACCACCAATCTTCTACAGGTAGCTTTAGGTGCACACTGTGTAGAGGACGCACTACACTAACTGTAAATATTGTAGCTAATAGGACTAATAGGATCAGAAGAACACCAGCAATTTTTTTTTTTTAACTACTGTAACAACACCTGCCTGCCTGTCAGTAGGAAGATAATAACAGGAATGGATCTAGCTAAACTGAATACAGTGTATATATATATATATTTATATACACAACATCTGGGATACATATATATATGCACAATACACTTTAAATGCAGCTAACTGACTGACTGTCCTGCCTAATCTATCTAACTTAAATCAAATGACACTGTCTCTCTGTCTCTGTCTCTCTGTCTCTGTCTCTCAACGCCGGAACACACTACACAGGGCCGACGTGCAGGCGGCCTTATATAGTGTGGGGCATGTACTAAACCCTCTGAGCCATAATTGGCTAAAGCCACCCTGGCTTTGGCCAATTACAGCTCTCTGTACAGATGGTGCTGTGATTGGCCAAGCATAGTCATATTGTATGCTTGGCCAATCATCAGTTAGCAATGCCACAGTGAATTATGGGCCGTGATGCGCCACTCGAATTTGGCGCGAACAATTTGGCGCGAACGGCCCATATCGTTCGCAATTCGTCGAACGATCGAACAGACAATGTTTTGAGCTGTCCTGGCATTTTATGCACAACATTTATAAGCTTATGTCACACATCACCCACTCTTCTAACCATTTGAAGACAAGGCCCTTTCTGACACTTTTTGTTAACATGAAAAAAAAATTTTATTTGCAAGAAAATTACTTTGAACCCCAAACATTATATATTTTATTAAAGCAAAGGCCCTACAGATTAAAATGGTGGGTGTTTCATTTTTTTTCACACAGTATTTGTGCAGCGATTTTTCAAACGCTTTTTTTGGGAAAAAACACACTTTTTTAAATTTTAATGCACTAAAACACACTATATTGCCCAAATGTTTGATGAAATAAAAAAGATGATCTTAGGCCGAGTACATGGATTCCAAACATGACATGCTTTAAAATTGCGCACAAACAGAGCTGAAGGGCAAGGCGAAACACCTGATGAATAGAATCTTTAATAGCGTCAACTGCAAACAAAAAGCCCTGGGCAAGTCTGCAAATCCGGGACATCTTCCCCTTTGATGACTTGTCTTACTTTGTCATTAATGCCCTGTACACACAGTCGGATTTTCCGACGGAAAATGTGTAATAGGACCTTGTTGTCGGAAATTCCGACCGTGTGTGGGCTCATCACACATTTTCCATCGGAATGTCCGACACACAAAGTTTGAGAGCAGGCTATAAAATTTTCCAACAACAAAATCCATTGTCGGAAATTCCGATCGTGTGTACACAAATCCGACGCACAAAGTGCCACGCATGCTCATAATAAATAAAGAGATTAAAGCTATTGGCTACTCCCGCGTTTATAGTCCCGACGTACGTGTTTTACGTCACCGCGTTTAGAATGATCGGATTTTCCGACAACTTTGTGTGACCGTGTGTATGCAAGACAAGTTTGAGCCAACATCCGTCGGAAAAAATCCTAGGCGCCGTCTGTACAAAGAGACGTAATTGGCCAAAGCCAGGGTAATGTAATCACGTAATGTTTTGTTTTGTCGATATGCCTTCATAGGAATTTGCTGAAATTCGTCTATCTGAGGGTATGATCGTTTCAACAGCGGCCAATGTTTTCTCACTATATTAAAGATCTTTTCACTATAACTATGGTATTGGAGAATAAATGGTATCCTTGGTTTAGTTTGTTTGTGTTTTCTACAGCCATATGTGTTATCTGGCCTCATGATTTTATATAATTCCTGTGTGATTAGACCATCTGGGTATCCCAGCTCTCTAAACTTGGAGCACATTTCTTCAATCTATTGTCTCTAATTATTCCATTACTGACAATCCGTGTGACCCTGAGGAGCTGACTCCAAATGATGGACATGAAAACATGAGGGGGATGGTAGCAGTCATATCTAAGGAGTTGATTTCTGTCAGTGGGTTTGGTGTATAAATCTGTCTCAACACGGCCATATTCTAGATACACCCATGTGTCTAAAAAGGGACCGAATCACCACCCACATGCATTTTAAATTGAATATCAGAAGAGAACCCATTGAGCATTTCATCAAATGCCTTGAGGGATTTAGTGTTGCCCCACCATACCGCAAAAATATCATCTATATAGTGCCACCAAGTGGCGCAATTCCTCTGAAAATTTTCATTGATAAAAATGTATCTTCGCTCAAAATCGCTCATGAATGAACATGCGTATGGCGGGGCAACATTGGAGCCCATCGCGACTCCAGTAAGCTGCACAAAGAATTGGTCCCTGAAAAGAAAATAGTTGTTATATAAAATGACATTAAACAATTTCTCAAGAAGTGAAATCTGTGCATCAGAATACTTCTGGCAGTCTCTGATCAAACCAATTGCAGCTTCAATGCCTGCTCTATGTGGGATCGATGTATACAGACTTGTGACATCCCAAGTTACAAGAATCAAGTCCTCCTGGATTCGAGGTAACTTCCTAATTTTTGATAGAAAATCATTTGTGTCCTTTATATAGGATCTAGTGTTTTTCACAAGGGGTGACAGTACTTTATCTAGTAGTTGTGCCGTGGGAACAAAAATCAATTCCCTCCCTGAAACAATCGGGCATCCTGGTGGGGAATGGCTGTCTTTATGGATCTTAGGTAATATGTATAAAACAGGGATACATGTATGCGACAATAACAATAGTTCAAATAGATGCTGTGAAATTAGCCCTTCTTTTACCGCTGATCTGAGAACACTTTCTAGAACTTTCCTAATGCTCCATGTGGGATCTGAATTTACTTTCAGTCCGATCACTCAACTGTCGATTGATTTTATCCTCATATGCTTGGGGGTCCATTACCACAACCGAACCCCCTTTATCTGCCGGTTTACAAATAATATCGTACTCAGTAATAATGCGCTTACTCAGATCTCTCAAGGCTGACCTTTCTTTATGGGATAGGTTATTGGGTATATGGTCTTTATAATCAACCCGACTGACCAAATTTTTAACCCCTCGAGTGACCTCCTGCACAAACATTTCAACCGGGGCATATGTGGTTGGGGGGACAGATTTGGATTTTGTTAATAGACCAAATGATCTACAGTTCAACATCCCCCCCACTGATTCCTCCTGAGTGAAGAAAGAAATGGATGTTTTCCATGCCTTAACTGCATTCAATGCAATCTTATGCTTAAGGGCAATCACTATATCCATCCTACAAGTAGAGATAAAATAATGGTTAATGGTTTCTATACCTGTTAGACATCTTATGTGATATATATCCTTGTATGCCCCTGTAATCTCATTTATTTGGGGGAAACAACTCAAAAAATTAAGGATCGCATAGCACAACATCGTAGCATGATTAGACATTTACAACCTGGTCTCCCTGTGTCACGTCACTTTTTAGAAATGGGACACAAGGAATCTGAATTGCGGTTCATGGTTTTGGAGAAAGTGCTCCGTGACAAAAGAGGGGGTGACAGAATTTTGAAATTGAAGAAGCGTGAGGTCTGGTGGATTAATAGATTACAGTCTCTACATCACGGTGGGATGAATACAGACTATGATCTATATTTATTTCTATAGAGTAATTATGAGAAATGTTTTTAGTACATTCACAGGGATTCTAGTAATAGATACATATGTATATTTTATGTTTCCCTTTAGATCCAGTGAAATGAGTCCCCGTTTGAGAAATTGGCCAATAATAATTATTATTCTATATTCAGTATGAAAAAGAAGCCTGAGACTACACTATTGTGAATTGGGTAGACAAACAGCTCTTAAACTAAACCCTTGATGATACTGCATGTTGCCAATTTAGATATCCTGATGAGATTTAAACGATATTTTTTGTAATTAGATGTATATAGGTTAATTTTGTATATATGTTCATTTACGGAGTCACAATATCATTTTTGTTTTCTTGTGTTTCTGACTGGAGGGGGTTAAACTTTTTGAATGCTGTTGGCTGCTAGTGGTAACGATTTGATTGTACACATGTGTGGTAATTTGCTGGGTGTGGATAAATGAGAGGGATTGTATCAGAGAAGCCTGAGGAAGAGCAATCTATGCTCAATACTGTACAGTTGCTGCTGCCTGCACGTTTGCACTTTTATGTCTTTTGGAAATTTCAAGTAAAGAAACATTGCATCAAAGCATATAATGTTATATATGTAACATTTTTTTTTATTTATAGGCAGTTTATGCCTCCTTTTTGTTCCCAATGACTAAATACCTACTTGATAGTATGTCCTTTATTATAAAACATTGGGTCACAGCCTCTTATTTTAAGTTTATTAGTTATAATTTGCAAATCTTCACTTAAACTTCTAAGTTAAGGACTAAGCTAATTTTTTTGACTCTGGTCCCAGTTATATTTCTCTCATTAGGTTTTTATTTGTTAGCTTATACTCAGACATGGTTATTAAGCCAGTTTTGTGATACCTATTTGTATCCTAAATGTTTTCTTAAGCAGTCAGATTCGCTACCTGATACGTACCTTGGAGGTGAGCCTGACGTGCAGAGAGAGACCTCTTGTAAGGCTCTGGTTCCTGGATCACTGGAGTGTGAACAGTGACCCTCGGAGCACAGCGGAGTAGGAGAGTAGGGTCCGCTTGACTGAAGATGAAGTCAGCTTGGCAGAGACAGGAACAGGCTTGATTGCTGCGGATGCAGGAACCCTGAGAAGTAGCAGGCAGGTGCGCACAGATGCAGGACTTGTAGGCAGATGCACACGGATGCAGGACTTGTAGGCAGATGCACACAGATGCAAATTGGGTGAACCTTGAGTGAGTCTGGTAAGGTAAGTTCATAGAAAACTTTGATTAGTTTTCTTTTAACTGGAAAAGGCCCAATGAATTTAGGTGCCAGTGCAGAGGGAGACCTCTCGCAAGGCTCTGGTTCCGGGATCACTGGAGTGTGAACAGTGACCCTTGGAGCACAGCGGAGTAGGAGAGTAGGGTCCACTTGACTGAAGATGAAGTCAGCTTGGCAGAGACAGGAACAGGCTTGATTGCTGCGGATGCAGGAGCCCTGTGAAGTAGCAGGCAGGTGCGCACAGATGCAGGACTGTAGGCAGGTGCACAAGGATGCAGGACTTGTAGGCAGATGCACACAGATGCAGGACTTGTAGGCAGATGCACACAGATGCAGGACTTGTAGGCAAGTGCACACGGATGCAGGACTGGTAGGCAAGTGCGCACTGACGCAGGACAGCAGGCGGAAGCAGGGTCAGACAAGCCAGGTCACAGCAGCTGATCAATCAGACAGAAGCAGCAGGCAGAGAATGGTCAAGTCCAGGCAGAATCAGCAACAGGAGATCAAACAAACAGGAACTTAGAGCAGGTCAAAGGCAAGCCAAGGGGTCAGGACTTGAGACAGCAGCAAGGTCAGGAGAATCCGGGTAACACTGGAGCAGATGCGGGTTCAGGATCGGGTACAGGATGAGCTGCAGATCAGACAGCGAGGATGCATTTTGAAGAGGCCCCTTTTAAGGATCACTGGGCGCTAAAGCTGTGTTAGTGTGCGCGCGTCCGCGTTCTGCACACGGGCATGTGCATTGGCGCGCGTCTATTCACTGCTGAATGCCTATAGACTGGAACACATCCCAATTGACCCGTGTGCCCGCGGCCAGTTGCAGGACCATGCTCAGTACGTCCATGACATTGCCCCCCCTTAAAGGCAACCTCCGGGTGCCCAACAGAACTCTTTTTTGGGGGTGACTGTGAAAAAACACCCGGATCAATCTTGGAGCATGAACATCCTGTTGAGGTTCCCACAAGTTCTCTTCCGGGCCATACCCATTCCATTTGATGAGGTACTATAGTTGATTACCCCTTCTTCTGCAATCAAGGATAGCCTCCACCTCAAATTCCTGGGCCCCGTCAATAATTACTGGTACTGGAGGGCTGGAACCCCTGTCTGGAAAGGGGTCTGGTATCGAGGGCTTAAGTAAAGAGTCTCTTGAAATCTCGACTATGCATAAATTTGTTACTTCTACATCTTTTATCGCCTTCCCAACCCTTTGCGAAACTTACGGTTTACCCCATCCTGAATTATTCCGGTACCTGCAAATTAAAAATTTTTTCACTCCACTCATAAATTCTGATACTTCCTTAACCCACTTTACCAATTTTGAATATATCTGTAGACAGGATCCACACAGTAAAGGTATAATTTCCTCTCTTTACACTCAATTGATAGTCAAACCTGACCTTGATAGGCCATCTTATGTCCGTAAATGGAAGGTGGACCTGGAACGCACACTTGACAACACAGATTGGAACCAAATTTGGTTAACAACTAAAGCTGCCTCCCCCAATATTATTGAGGTGGAGGCTAATTATAAAGTATTAACAAGATGGTATCTTGTACCAGCTAGAGTGGCTAAATATGCACCAACTTGCTCTGCACAATGTTATCATGGCTGCTCAGAATTGGGCACACACTTACACATTTGGTGGAAATGCCCAATAGCACAAACTTTTTGGAAGGATATTTTTATAATGGCGTCCAAGATGTTTGGTTTATGCATACAGCCTGATCCTTCTACTGCCTTACCTAATCTGAAGCCAGAATGTTTAATGATGATCCAATTCAAATTGTTTGTTCTACTTCTAAAAGCAGCAAAACAAACCATGGCAAAAGCATGGAGATCCCCATCATTGGTAGTAGCTGAAGCAAGAAATAGGATGAATAACACCATGATTCACGCTAAAATGATGGCTATAGATAATGATCAGGTTTTCAAATTTAAAAAACTATGGCACCCATGGATAACACATCACCTGCCACATACCTTTGACAAAACTGTTCTAATGCCATGGTAGCTGTCTTGGGAAGACTTAAGACAACACACAATGAACATGTCAACCTTCAAGATGGTTCTTGATTTAACCTTGTGGACTCCCCTTCTTCTGTCATTCTTTCTTTCTCTCCTTTCTTTCCCCCTTACTTCTTTTATATTTTTGAAGCTCTCTTTTTATAATATTATACCATCCTTTTTAGACATCTCAGATATAACCTATGCAGCTGGCATTTGTGCAATCTTTGATTCAACTATAAGCTCAAACAGTTCATTCATAGTTCTTTTACACCTCCATTAGGTTATATCCAGTTATTATTCTTTATACTGCATGTTAATATCCAATAATACTTTTTTTTAATGCTTTTTTTTCTTTTTTTTCCTTTATTGTAATATGCTTACTATTTATATTTGTTATGTATTTTCTTGTACACTTAAAGTGGAGTTTCAACCCCCAAAAAAAAAAATTAGTTATGTGTTTAAAAAAAAAAAAAAAACATTTGGAGAAATGTTTTTTTTTTACTCACCTCGAAATGCCTCTTGCTAGGGGGTCCCTCGTAGTCTGCCTCCTTTGGTGCCTGGGCTCCTGACGTCATTTCCCTCAGTGCAACAAGGGAGATCACCTCTCTCCCCTCACTCTTGTCAATAATCTGGGACACGTGGTCCCAGATGATTACGGGGCCAGTGACAGCGCACAGCGTGGCTTGCACATGCGCAGTGGGTGCCCGGCTGTGAAGCCACAGCCGTGCACCCACAGTTAGAATGCCGGCGCCACCGAGCGGAGGGGGGGACAAGCGGGCTTTGATCCCTCGCATCGCTGGACCCTGGGACAGGTAAGTGTCCAATTAAAAGTTAGCAGCTGCACTATTTGTAGCTGCTGACTTTTAATTTTTTTTTTATTTAAATGGGAACCCCACTTTAATAACTTTAATAAAATCTTTTGACAAGGAAATGACCCTTACACACTGTTCAAGCAGGGCTGTGTTCTCTTCAAATTATCAACAGTGTACTGAGCATTCATGTATTATATATAAAGATTATCTTAAAAGTGCTTTATCAGAAAGCCGCAATATAATTGCACCAGGCACACAATAAAAATTTCAGTTTCTTTTAAAAATGTACCTGCTGTTTAATTACATCCATATATATATGAGTTATAGTTCAGCCAATAAAAACATTTTAAAGGTTCCAATAAATAATGCAAATGTAGATCAGACATCTGACTAATCCCATTAAAATAAAATTAGGCAGACAACATGTCTGCTCCATGATATTGTACGTGTTGAAAAAAAATAAGCATGACATCTAGATCACTTCGTATAAAGCAATTGTATGTATATATTATTGTACAGCTGGGATGCCAGGACTATTAAAATTAATAGACATGATTTAATGGTCAGAACTTGTTCTGACCTTTTTGTGACTGGATATGAAAATTCTCTTTTTAATCATCTTCATTTGCATAAAATCTATAACAGTTTGGATTTATTTCTCTGAAAGCAGACGGTCTATCTCAGTAGGAACAATTTCAGTGTTTGTGGTGCAGAACCACGCTAGTGAGAACTGTCAACATTATGACAAAACTGTCTATTACTCAGCTATGTAATGTACTGCCAAAAAAAATATTGGCTTTCATAAATAAAAATAAATATACAAATCATCAAACTCATCAACTTGTTTTGACTTTCGCTGTTTGTATACAGTTATTACTATTACTAATGTTTTATAGAAAAATGTTACTTTATTTTAAACTTACTCGCAAAAAAGTTATGCCGCGTACACACGGTCAGACATTTCGTCTACAAAAGTCCGACGGACACCGACGGACTAAAGCTGACTGACAATCCGATCTTGTGTGGGCTTCCCCGGACTTTCAGCGGACTTTTTCAGCCTCAAATCCGACGGACTTTAGATTTGAAACATGCTTCAAATCTTTACGTCGTAACTACGACGGACCCCGAAATCCGCTCGTCTGTATGCTAGTCCGACGGACAAAAAAACGACGCATGCTCATAAGCAAAAACTAAACAGAAGCACTCGGTCTAGTAAAACTAGTGTTCGTATTGTAGGTAGCACATTCCTCACGCTGCAAAATCTGTGATCGTTGAATGCAGCGCATTTAATGTCTTCTTTACGAATGCTATAAAGAACGAAGATGTTTTGCTGTTCGTATTCAAACAGAGTTCTCCCAAACTGATTTCTGGATTCTTTTTCTCTTTGATCTCATGAATGATATGGTATGCTTTTTAAAAACAATGTTTCCATACTAATAATACTTTTTACACTTGTTTTTTTTTTGGTGGAGTCATCTTTTCTTGTAATTTTTATCCAGATGTTTATTTTATGATTGTTGTCAAACTTTTTTTATGTTTATCTATGTTTTTTAATTTTTTTTGTGTGTTTGTAAAGTTACCACAAAGAACCCTTTATTTATTTATTTTTTTTGGTGTTTGTAAAGTTACCACAAAGAACCCCATTTTTTTTGTTTTTTGTTTTTTGGTGTTTGTAAAGTTACCAAAAAGAACCCTTTATTTTTATTTTTTTGATAGTGATTTTTTTATTTTTTGTATATAAAGTTAACCCAAAGAACCGTTTTTGGCTATGTATCATTTTTTTTTTAAGACTTACCACTAGAACAATATTAACATTATTAATGTATTTTTGGTGTGTTTTTGCAAACTCAATAAGATTGTTGTCCCTTGTTAATTTGACATTGTGTCTAAAATCAATGATTTAAAATAAAACACATAAAGTCTTTTCATAAACTCAAAAAATATCCATTTATTCATGGTCTAAATAAAATAAAGAGGAAGTCAACGCTGGAAAAAGTCTGTGGACAAGAAAATTGGGATCTTGAGGAGTCCATATAAAAGGGAGCACAATCTGGCCCAGGAATCCCAGAGATCAACAGCACCAGCAGATGATATAGATGTCCCCAGACTGTGGTACTACAACAGTCTGCATCTTCTGTCAGACCAGACTGAACCCAGGTCATCACTTCCTTCTCTTCCCTGCAGCCTTTCCTCCATGCTGCCCTGCACCCTTCCCTGCAGCCTTCCCTGCAGCCTTCCCTGTAGCCTTCTTTGGAGGCTGTGGCTCTGGTGTTTCAGTTGTGGCAGGAGGGGGAGGGGGAGGAGGAGGAGGAAGGGGGGCTGCCTCATGTAGTTGGGTGTTTCTTGTTAGCGTGCCCTGCAGCCCCTTCTGGATTGTTTCCCCAAATATGCGCTCGCAAATGAGGCGCTGCTCCCAATCCATTTTAAGAAGCCAGCTGGCTAAGTAGCAGCCATAGGACTCTTCCGCTTCGGGGGGGCTCCTTAAAAAATGGGTGGCCTCTTGCATGAGGTGCAGGGATGCCTCCTGTGTGACCGTCCCCTTCCTGGCCCTTTTTTTTGGAAGGCGGAGGGGAGGCACTTGGGATTCGGTCAGGCTCCTACTGGGCCCAGCCACCTCACTGGGCCCAGCCACCTCCTGCCTGACACTGGGCCCAGCCTCCTCCAGGATGATGGTGAATCCGGCCTCCTCCAGGCTGTCCATGGGCCTGGTCTCCTCCTGCCTGCCACTTTCCCCACATTCCTCCTGGATAGACTCATCCTGTGTATAAAAAAAAGGACATAGTTTTAGTATATTTTTTTGGGTTCATCAATGACACACAATTTGCTTCTCATGACTCGCAAATTCAATGTGAATACATCTCTTTAATAAAAGAGTCTAATCAGACACCCTAATTTTTTGAAGCAGGTGCCAAACATATTTAGCCACTACTGTCAATTGATATGTATACACAATTTTGAGGGCAAAATTATTTGAATCAATTATAACAACAAGTTAACATCAATAATATTAGCACAGTAAATATTTGTTAAAATAATTTACCTGACTCCAGATGGTCATATCCGGTTCATCGAGGATGGAAGACCCAGCTTGCTCCTCATCAGCCTCTGCTGGGGTGGAGGGAAGGGTGCATGGAAGGGTGGAGGGAAGGGTGGAGGGAAGGGTTGAAAGTGATGCCCTGGCTTCAGTCTGGTCATCAAGAAAACGGAGTTGATTGTAGTACCACAGCCTGGGTACATAAACATCATCTGCTGATGCTTCTGATCTCATTGATTCCTGGATCTTGTTATGCTCCCTCGTATACATGTTCCTCAAGACCCCAATTTTCTTTAACAATGTCTCCATTGTTGCTTCCTGTATGGTCGCCTGGACAAAGGACAGAAGTCTCTCCAGCGTTGACTTCCTCACATGCTTTAAATAATACTGAGGGTGTTTCACCTCCCACAAATTCCTCATCTCTCTATATTTTGAAATAAAAGCAGTAATGAAATCTGGATCCTTAAATAGGGAATTCATAATGTCTTTAAAAGATAAATTCACAAGACAAAAAAACACTTATTAGGTTTCTGCTAAACCCTCATTGTCTTATCCCTATGTAGGCCTCATCAATCTGTCAAGCCATATAGGCTGCTTGCTACAAAGTCTTGACCAAATGTATAAATTTAAAATTACCTTTGTTTAGTAGCGTCCCGGTCCACTATCACCTACGCACAGAATGAACGTATGACACAATACGTAACAGCGCTTTATACACTGCACATGCGTAATACTACGCCTACTTGGCCCGCCCCTGACGTTCTTTTAGTTTACGCATATAACCCGCCCTTGACTCTACGCACAGAACGTACGTACGTACGACATGTGCGCAAGAGCCCTCTTTATACACTACGCATGTGTGAAACTCCACCTGCGTCGCCCGCCCCTGACGTTCAATTTTAACTCATGTTCTCCGCCCCTTAATTCTACGCACAGAACGTACGTATGTATGACACGTGCGCAAGAGCCCTCTTTATACACTACGCATGTGTGAAACTCCGCCTGCGTTGCCCGCCCCTGACGTTCAATTTTAACTAATATTCTCTACCCATTTTTATTTACGTATTGGGGTGAATAATGGCAGAGAAACATGAGGTGTGTACTACCTCAGGTAGCGAAGAAAGCCCGGAGGCCGGAACGTCAAGATCTGTGAGGCCTAGATTTAAGGCCTCCAATAAGTCCTTTAAAGAGATGGTGGAAATGGTGGCCATTCTTAAAAAAAGGACTATGATGGGTAGTATGGGCCGTACGCCTGGCCAAATTTGTGAAAAGCCAAAATAATGGCGAAGGTGGTGAAGACCTTACAGGCTTATTTTGGGGTACAGTGCTCGAAGGATCAAATTCGAAAAAGATGGTCCGACCTCAAACTCAGGGAGCCGGATCAGTACAGACGGATCCGTAAAGTGCTGAAAAAAAGTAAGTACTTGTGTTTTCATCTTGTGTTGATTACCTCGTATACTGCTCCATGTGCTTTTCTTTCTTATAACGATCTTTTAATAAACCTCCTTACATATATATATATATATATATATATATAGATAGATAGATAGATAGATAGATAGATAGATAGATAGATAGATAGATAGATAGATAGATAGATAGATAGATAGATAGATAGATATGTAATGTTTTTTGAAAATGTAAATTTATATATATATATATATATATATATATATATATATATATATATATATATACTGTATATATTTTTTTTTTATTTAATGCTTTTTATTCATATTCATACAAAATACACCACTATGTACAGTATATATGTGTCATCATAATAATAAAACCATCAATATTATATGTATACATCTGACCTACAAAGAGTGTTCTTCCACTTTTCCCCCATTTTTTACCCCATATTACCCTACCCCTAACCCTAATATCAAACCCTCTCTATATCATGATTCCTAACACACACTTATGCACTTGTCCTGAAGCCTACACCTTTCCCCATCCTCCTTTTACACTATTCTTGTCTAGGATAGTCCGGCTTCTCAAGCCAAGGATTCCAGATTTTATTAAATTCCTTTATATTCCCTCCTCTTACATATACGGTCTTTTCTTTCCCCACTGTTTCTGACACCGTTCTAAACCACTCCACTACGGAAGGGGGTTTCTCTGCCTGCCATCTCTTGGCTATTAGCTTTCTTGCCTGATATAGGCATCTCCGCACCGCTTTTATTTTAACCCTCCTACTGTCTAGATTCCCCCCCACCCCCAAAATACACAGCTTTGGATCTACCTTAAGGTTCAGATTAAAGATGTTATTTATAGCCTCAACTACATCCGCCCAATATCGAAATAGCTTAGGGCATTTCCATAACATATGCAATAGGTCTCCTATGTTTTGACACCTAGGGCAATTAGCATCCACCCTTCTCCCATACTTAAACAGTTTTTTAGGGGTATAGTATGCCCTATGTAGGAGCAATAGATGTGAGAATTTCTGTGCCGGTGAGACCGAGACCTAGTGACCCCCCTCCAATATCTCCTTCCATTGCGTGCCCGATATAGCCCCCAGGTCCCTTTCCCACCCCCTTCTACACTTAAGTTTGTCTGATCCCTTCCTGCTGTTTTTACAGATATGCTGGTAGAGTTCTGTTATTAACCCCCTCGCACCCTCAGTACTTTCTATTTTTTGGGGAATAGGAGATTGGCTCCATTTCGGGCCTTGTTCTCCAAATTGAGCCTGCAGTGCATGCCTGATCTGTATATAGTTGAAGTAAGACTGGCTCTGAATCCCAAATTCCTCTTTCAGAGATGCAAAGGTTTTTTATCACATTACCATTGTATAGTTGTTCTAATTTAACTATCCCTTTTAACTCCCAGGTCTTAATTTTACCTATCTGTGTCAGTTCTTGATAATTCTTATTATCCCAAAGGGGGCTACACCTCACTTCCCCCTCCATATCTTTCAGGCCCTTAATGGCGTTCCATGCTTTTAACATTAATTTAATTGTGGGTGTCCTGTAAGCAAAGGAGTTTGCCTCCAGTACCTCCAAGACCAACCCATGGGGTGCTCCTGTAATCATTATTTCCGTGTTGTTATTACCCATGGGACCACTACCTGCTCTCAAATGTTGCAGCTGGGCTGCCAGGAAGTAACTCCGTGGATGTGGGACCGCCATGCCCCCCTCATATGTTGCTAGCTGTAATGTTTGCAGACTTATCCTAGAATGCCCCCCCTTCCATACCAGTCCTCTAAACAGCATATCTATCTTTTTAAACCATTTTCCGTAAATCCATACTGGTGAATTATGTAGGATATACAATAACTGGGGTAGCCATAGCATTTTGATCAGGCTACACCTTCCAGCTACCGATAGTGGAAGTCCCCTCCAAATGTCAGACTTCTTTTTAAATTTCATCAGCAGTGGGGCTAGGTTATTGTTTATAAACTTATCCGGTTCTTTTGTTATATGGATACCGAGATATTTTGTTTTTTCCACTATCTTTAGTGGGGTTTCCTCCAGGAAGGTACCTTGTTTAAGCGGATCTATTGGCAGCAAAACCGACTTCTCCCAGTTTATGGAGAGACCCGAGATTCCCCCAAAAACTGTAAAGATCTCCATAACCTGTCTAAGTGAACCCTCCGTATCTCCCAGGAAGATGAGTACATCATCCGCGTATAACGCGATCCTCTCCTCCCTGGTTCTTCTCCGGAATCCCTCCATAATCCTATTTTGCCTTATAGCGGCGGCCACTGGTTCCATTGCCAAGGCAAAAATCAGGGGTGACAATGGACACCCCTGTCTTGTGCCTCTCTGCAGACAAAATTCACTAGAGAGCACATTATTAACTCTGATCCTTGCCTTAGGGTTATTGTATAGAATTTTTACCCATTTACTGAATGAGGGGCCGAAACCAAATACCTTCAATATCTGCCAGATAAATCTCCATTCTAGACTGCCAAATGCCTTTACTACATCTAACATCACGACAGCTCTGGAGCCAGAGTTTTCTGTTGGTATTTGCGAGTTCAAAAAGAACCTCCTAATATTCTCACTAGTTGACCTCTGGGGAATAAACCCTGTTTGATCCGGGTGGACCAACCTATGAATTATTTTTTTGCAACCTGGTGGCAAGGATCTTTGCTAAGATCTTGGCATCTGCACACAATAAAGAGATAGGCCTATAAGATGCGGGTTCCAAGGAGTCCTTTCCTTCCTTAGGTAGCATTATTATTATGGCCTCGGTCATTGAGTCAGGTAGCTTCCCCTCCTGATATGCCCCTTCAAACACCCTAAGAAGCTCCGGTAGCAATATCTCCCCATACTTTTTATAGATCTCTGCAGGGAGACCATCAGGGCCTGGGGATTTCTGATTGGCCAGTTCCTTTACTGCATTTTTGATATCTTCTAATGTGATTGGGGCCTCCAGTAACTCGAAATCCAGACCTGACAGGGAGGGCAACTCTATTTTCTTAAAAAATCCATCCATTTCCACCCCTTCCACTGACCCCCGGGATTTATATAATTCCTCATAAAATTTTTTAAACGTTACGTTAATATTATCTGGTTGAGATGTAATCTCACCATCCCTAGTTCTAATAGCGGGAATCGTCAGAGGGGGAGAATCTGATTTGACCAAATGGGCCAGTATCTTCCCCACTTTTTCCCCTTCCCCAAATATTACTTGTTTTTGGAATAACCTCTTATTTTCCGATTTCCTAGATATTACTTCTTTATATTTTAACTGTTTATTCTCCCACTTCTGGTGATTTTCCGGGGATGGTTCTCTCACAAGCTCCCTCTCTGCTGCTCGTAACTCTTCCCTGGCCTTCACTTCTTCTGCCAATGAAGCTTTTTTTATTCTTGAAACCTGCTGGATCAGTAGACCCCTCAAATACGCCTTCAGGGCATCCCACATTACCCCTCTCCCTGTGGAGTACTCATTTAAATTTATAAACTCCCTCATCCTAGTTGTAATCTCATTAGGGTCCTCAAATAGCTCGATCCATATTGGGTTCAGCTTCCATATGCCCCGTTGTTTATTTGTCCCAATCTCCATCCTGGCTGTCACCAATGAGTGGTCTGATACCCCCCTCGGTTGGTAAGTTATATCTCTAACTATATGTGCAGCCAGGTCATTGCCTAATACAAGGTCTATTCTTGAGAGTGAGGTGCGAGAGCCTGAACAGCACGAGAACTGTTGTACTCCCGGATTACTCATTCTCCAGAGGTCACTCAGCCCTGCTACTTTAAGAAACTGGCCCATTCTCATTCCATACACACCTTGCCCCTATTTTTCTGGGGGAAATCTATCTATTTCTTTATTTATTGCGACATTAAAATCCCCAACCGCAATGACAGGGATATTCGGTTTGTCCGCTATGAACTCCAGTAAGCAATATAAAACCTCTAGTTTAAAGGGTGGAGGATTATAAATATTCACTAATATGCATTCTTTATTCCCTATTCTGCAGTGCAGAAAAACATACCTACCCCCAGTATCTATATTGCATTGCCTGCAGGTAAACTCAACCTCTTTCCCAATTAGCACCGCCACCCCCCTTGAATATGAGGTGAGTACCGCATGAAATTGACACCGATATTTTTTATTTCTTATTTGCGTTTTAGTGTCCCTTGTCAGTGTCCCTTGTCCCTTGTCAGGTGCGTCTCCTGCAGGCAAGCAATATCCACTTTAAAAATATCTAACATATCATAGATCAATGCTCTTTTTGAGGGAGTACCCATCCCCCTAACGTTCCATGAACCTATTTTTAATCCCATTAATTAATTACAATCTTAATTTTATTGTTATACAGGGTTATTATATGGAGTAGGGATGTATTGGGTGTAGATAAATGGAATTAGATTTGAGAGGGGATGTAGGCACAGTTTGTTTTTTTGAATAAAAGGTGGGGGGAGGTGGGGGGAGGGGTGGGTTTGGGAAATTGGAGGGGGGGTGTGGAATGGAAGGGTAGGAGAGTATGGGCCGGTCATTAAAAAAGCCCCTAGGGGTAACCTAGAGTGGTATGGGAAGGCAGGGGGGAAAGGTGGGTGGGGAAATGGAGGAGGGGGGGGCTAGGGAGGGAAGGGGTGGGGGGAAAGGGTATGGGTATAGCAGAACACAATATAGAGTATCAAGCCACACACTAAAGGTTAAGATAATATATGACACATTGAATTATATAAAAACACAAAGGACACAGATAAATACGGGGACAATATTGTAGTGAGATAATTGACATGTTGGTTAAGCACAGAGTTAAGTATGATACGGAAAAAAAAAAAAAAATTATATATATTTTTATGTTTAGATTTAGTTTGATATTTATATTTATATTTATTTATAGATATATAGAGAGAGAGAGATCACGATTTTAAGCTATAGTTATAGATATTGATATCTAGATATCGAGATATCTATCTATCTATCTCGATATGTCTTTAGAAAATAAAATCTTTAAGTCAACTAGGAACTCTACACAAACAGACAATTTGTACACCACTTCACTACAAATGTTTGAAGATTACTATGTACTAAAATATCTGTGTGCTAAGTATATTAATTTTTTGCTTCAAATAGGGGAAAAATCACTCAGCCAAGAAGAACCCAGTCCCCCCCAACCAAAAGAACATACTTGGGAAATCAGCCCAAGCCCCACTGAGGATGTGGAGAAAGGAGAGGTGGGCGACATGGGCACCCCACCAGGTGAGTGTCTGAAACACAAGCTTACCGTAATCTATGCATGGCTGCCTTTTATTTTATGTAATTTTTCTACTCTATTTTAGGTGATCTGGTTGTGCTTGAGTCAAGCAACAGCGCCACCCCTGAGGATGTTCATGAAGTATGTGACATGGGCACCCCACCAGGTCAGTGTCTGAGACACCAGCTTTATGGTAAGGCAAACTATGTATGTGTGCATATTTCTAAACACATCTTTTTTTCATTCCACTTTAGGTCCAAGTGACTATTTCACCACAGACAGTGCCCAACGGCTAATTGCTCAAATAATGGCCTGGAATGGGGAGATCGATCAAATGCGTAATCGGCTGGATCGTATGCAGAAGGAAATGAAGGACATGATTGATGTTTTGGGTCGAATCTAAATGCCCTTTTTGAAACCCAAAAACATCGATCATGTCCTTCATTTCCTGGTTTGCTGACCCCATTCTGGGCCTTCTCTTTATTATTTTCTGTTAAATGATATGTCTGTTTAACAACATCAACAAACCACATTGTTTTAAAAAAGGAGGCCTGTTTTTAAAAAACAAAAAAAATAAAAAGTTTTTAAAAAAAAAAACAAAAAAAATACAAAAAAAAAAGGTTTTTTTAAAAAAAAAAAAAAAACAAAAAAAAACGTTTTTTGAAAAAAAAAAAAGGCCTGTTTGGTAAAATCAAAATGCCAAAAAAAATGTATTTTTGATTATCTAAAAATCTTTAACCATAATTATATAATTATAAAATTAATAATATATCAATATATTTTTGGCTAGGAACATTTTATACTAAATGCATAACTGAATGTATACCAAAGATTAAAAACCTCTGTTTAGGAATTAAATAAATGTGTGGTTTGTTATTTCAATGCTCAGTATCAGTTTGTTTAAATTTAAAAAAGTTGTTTACAGTGACAATGGAGATTATTTAGAAATTTATAAGGAAAATACAGTTGGCACTACAACTGCTCGACCATAACCTAGGAGAAAGCCCAAAAGAAAGGCAAGCAATAAATATAATTCAAGATTTCATCAAGATTTTTTTTATTTTGATTCTTTAGATATCCTGGCCCATTGCAATGGCCCCCCTACCCATAAAATAATTAACATATTGCTGTCTAACTTGATGGGCACTTTGGGGGGCCAAGCCAGTACGGACAGTATCCAGGCCCGTAAGATTTTCACTGCTAATAAGTCCGGCCTCAGGCCCAACTGGCACAATATAATTTTGTGAATGTTTGTGCAAAAAGTTGTGCAGGATGCAGCACGATAAAATGATAAAATTAAGTTTGTATTCCGCCAAATTAATGGAGGTTTGAAACAGGCGGAACCGGCTGGCCAGAATCCCAAACGCATTCTCAACCACTGTTCTAGCTCTGGCCAGCCGGAAATTAAAAACCCTCCTCTCTGGGGTGAGGGTTCTTTGGGGGAATGGCCTCATGAGGTTCTTGCTCAGAGCGAAGGCTTCATCGGCAATGAAGACAAAGGGGAGTCCTTCCACGTTATCCGCATCGGGTGGCAATCCCAGGCCACCACTCTGGAGACGCTGGCAGAACTCCGTCTGGGCAAATACTCCTCCATCCGACATCCGGTCATTCTTCCCCACGTCCACATATAGAAATGCATAGTGTGCCGACACCACCGCCATTAAAACAATACTATGGAACCCCTTATAATTAAAATAGTATGAACCTGAATGGGGTGGTGGCACGATGTGGACATGTTTCCCATCTATAGCCCCTCCACAATTGGGAAAGTCCCAACGGGTGGCAAAATGGGATGCCACAGTCTGCCATTCCTGTGGCGTTGAAGGAAACTGGGGAATCAAACAAGAAAACAAAACTCAGTAATTTTGAATATAACATTGCAAGAAAATTATAGAATTAAAAACATTATTGCCCAGCATCAGTATAACATTAAATAATTGAAATCTTCTGGAAGAAATAATATGGAAAGGCACACTTATCAGATTACTCACCCCCTCTGATGGAACATTGATTACATTTTAGGGGGTGGAGAAATTCTAAAAAAAAAAAATTTAAGGACACGCAGGGATTTATGGACTAAAAAGGCTACAAGACTGTGCAGTTGTTGCACTCTGCAAGTGCAGTTGTTCCCCAGCTTAAAGTAAATGAGGTAAGGTAAAAAGCCTTTCATGTTGCAAGGAGTACACAATCACATGCAAGGGCAATTAATGAAAACACTTTGTGGCTTGCATATGATTTGATGATGTAAATCAGCAGAGCTTCTGCTCATTTACTGAAGCACTGGATCAAATGCACTTGTAGAGTGCACATGCATTTTGCAAAGTGCAACATATATTTGTTTTGTAAAAATCAACACCACAGAACATTCTAGCAAATTATTAGGGGGGGGGGGGTTGGAAATCTAGCTAATTATATGCACACTATTTGGATAGAGTTTAGGTGGGGGGGGGGTTGGGAAATTAAGCTAATTACATGCACACTATTTGGATAGAGTTTAGGTGGGGGGGTGGGAAATCAAGCTAATTACATGCACACTATTTGGATAGAGTTTAGGTGGGGGGGTTGGGAAATCAAGCTAATTACATGCACACTATTTGGATAGAGTTTAGGTGGGGGGGTTAGGAAATCAAGCTAATTACATGAACACTATTTGGATAGAGTTTAGGTGGGGGGGGGTTGGGAAATCAAGCTAATTACATGCACACTATTTGGATAGAGTTTAGGTGGGGGGGTTTGGGAAATCAAGCTAATTATATGCACACTATTTGGATAGAGTTTAGGTGGGGGGGTTGGGAAATCAAGCTAATTATATGCACACTATTTGGATAGAGTTTAGGGGAAACAAAATACAATGCAGCTGACTAAATACATTC
Source organism: Lithobates clamitans (assembly GCA_037952925.1). NCBI lineage: Eukaryota > Metazoa > Chordata > Amphibia > Anura > Ranidae > Lithobates > Lithobates clamitans. Next base: position 10,406,882 of record JBBGZY010000143.1, on the reverse strand, counting down.
AAACTGAGTAGACTAGGTGGATATGTGCCCAGCATTGTATGCTGGGGAGGTTATTGAAGGCAAATATACATGCATGACAAAAAAGAACAGGAAAAAAATCAAGCATGCGTGAGGAGAAAAAGGGGACATTCACACTATATTGCAATGATGGTAAGTAGTGTTTGAGCTAAGAAATACATTACATTATCAAAGATTAAATAAAAGAACATGTGATGCTAATAAAAGAAAAAAATCTTACCTTAATATAGTCCTTCTGCAGGACCTGGATGATGGCAGAACAGGTCTCTGGGATAATGATCCCCAGAGCCTGGGGGGAGATGCCTGTCGAGAACTTGAGGTCCTGCAGGCTTCTCCCTGTCGCCAAGTACCGCAACGTGGCAACTAGCCTCTGCTCCGGAGTGATGGCTTGCCTCATGCAGGTATCCTGCCTGCTGATATAGGGGGTCAGCAAAGCCACCAAACGGTCAAAAACGGGGTCTGTCATCCGGAGAAAGTTCCTGAAATCCTCAGGATTATTCTCACGGATCTCACGAAGCAATGGCATGTGACAGAACTGGTCACGCTGGAGCAACCAATTCTTGGTCCATGAACTCCTCCTCGCCCTGTTCATGGACTGGTCTTGGTCTGAAGAATAAACTACAGCACCAAACACATACAATGCACGAGCTCGACGAGTACGTACAGGTAACATGGCTTCAAAACGGTCGGCTGGTCAGAACGCACTTAACTGAACGCACTGAAGAACAGCAAGGCCTGTGAAGAGCAACCTGAAAATCAGGAATGAGCGGACAATAAAACAAAGATTTCTCAATGCCAACTGACCAAACGCACTGAAAAGCAGATACAAACCTCACAAGCACAGACTGAACAACAGTTAAAACGAGCTGAAAAATACGAGTCTCACAAGCGCGAATCGTCTCTCACCAAACTTCTACTAACACGAGATAAACACGAGATTAGCAGAAGGAGCCCAAAGGGTGTCGTACGGGCTATTAAACTTCCGTTTTATAGTCTCGCCGGACTTGGTGTACGTCACCGCGTACTAGGCTGTCGAACTTTTGTGTGGTCGTGTGTAGGCAAGTCCGTTCATTAGAAAGTCTGCCGCAAGTCCGCCGAAAGTCCGCCGGAAGTCTGTCGGACAGACTGACGGACTTTTGTAGACAAAAAGTCCGACCGTGTGTACGCGGCATAACAGATAACATATAAGGCAACAATTTGATGCTCAAAATTCTCTTTCTTGTATTAATTTGTTTTTTTTACTGTAGCGCAATAGCTCAAAGTATTGTTTGCAACATTGCAAAAGATTGTTGATATGCTGTAAATTCAGTGTGTAAGTATCAATATTTGTGGACTAATAGATGTCTATAAATGTAATTACAGAATTTAACCACTTGACCTCTGGAAGATTTACCCCCCCTTCACAGCCAGGCCATTTTTTGCAATATGGCACAGTGTTAATTTAATTGCCTTGTCATGTGACACTGTACCCAAATAAAAAGTATGCATTTTTTTCCCCACAAATGGTTTTGTTTTGCAGTATGAACAAAAAAAACTGACAATTTTGAAAAAAAAAAAAACAATATTTTTTACTTTCTACTATAAAACATATCCAATAAAAAATTTCAAAAAACTAATTTCGTCAGATATCATATTATAAAATTAACAATTCCAAATCCTACATACTGGGCCTAAATACACCACCAGTTAGCCAATCCCTCCTCACCACTTGCTTTCCCTATGTTTGGGCTCAACACTACATTAAATGTCTAGGAGTGCAGGTCACAACTAACTCCAAATTTCTATTTCAGGAAAATGTTTTCCCTTTTTTACAGTACTTACAAACAGATGTATCACATCTCTCTAAATTGACTCTATCCTGGCTGGGTAGATTGGCCACTTTCAAGATGCTTAAACTCTCACAATTCTTGTACCTTTTTAGATCCCTACCTATCCCAATACCTGCTTCTTACTTAAAGAAACTATAAGCACTATTAGACCACTTTATCTGGCAAGGAAAACCCACTGGATGTTCTCACAATAAATGTATAATGCACAAGTCAGTAGGAGGCCTAGGCTATGTTGACCTCAAGGATTACGATTATGCCTCATTACTAGCACAACTTAAACCTTGGTTTATGCCCCACTCACAGAGTATATGGAGGGATCTAGAAGCTCTTCAAGTCCCTGGTTGTACTCTTTATGACTGGCTTATTAGTATTCTTCAGTTATGCAATAAAGACAAATCCCTGACATACCGTAGAAGGGGCATTTCACCATCTAGTTTCCAAAGCACCACAAAGCACATCTTTGTTCCAATTGCCGATCCCCTTAACCACCATCAAGTTACTGACTCCCAATATCAACACTCAGTCGTGGGAAGTAAAAGTCATTACATGAGTATTAGACTTATTTGCATCTGGGGTATTGAAACCATTTCCAACACTTCTAAAATAATTCACTTTACCTTCTATTGACTACTTCCAGTACATCAGAATAACTCATTGCTTTTTACACTCCCCTAACATATTCCAACACATACCCAAGCTAACATGGAATTTCTGGACAGACAAATACTCTCATATGAAAAGGTACCTCCCTCTTCTATCAGCTTTTACAGGATAAACTATCCTTCACCAAATCTAACTCCCAGATTAAATGGGAACGGGATCTAGGAACCTCTTTTACAGATGACCAATGGGTAGAGGCACTAAACTCCCCTTTGAAGGTTTCTAAATCTGCTAGTCTTTGGGAACTATCCTACAAAATTGCCTTCGGCTGGTACATAACTCCCCACTTACTACATATGATAGATTCATCGTTATCACCTCTCTGTTGGAGGCGCTGTGGGTCCCATGGCCCTATCATACACATACTCTAGTCCTGTAAAACCCTATCGGACTATTGGTCCAACATATTTTGATAAATCATTCCATTACCTGAGCTGGCCATATTAAACTTGGTCATTGAAGATTTCCCTCCCTCACTCAGATGTGTAGTTATTAACATTCTGTTATCTGCAAGACTAGTTATCACCTGCAACTGGCTCTCTACTATCTATCCTATTTTCCCTGAAGCAGTTGCCCTCACTCAACTGCATTGCACATATGAATGTATGTTTGCCTCCAGCAATGGCTGCCTCTGTGCTGCTCATGGTTTACCTGGTATGCTAAGGAATAAGTCACTAAAAATTAGTAAGTCGTGTTCAACAGAGTTGACTTCTTCCTGGACCCTATCTGTCAAGCTTCAGTTGGATATACCGTTGCTTGGTTTTCATGCTGAAATTGTTTCACATGAAAATGTGTTTATACCTATCTGAGTAGTGTAAGAGCATTAATGGCAACAGACGGTTTCTTTATTTTCACTTATCATTATATGACATTGTTTACATGTATTGTATTGTATTGCTTTTTGTACAAATCTCAATAAAAACCAATGAAATGAGAAAATCAAATTTCTTCATAAATTTAGACCAATATGTATTCTGCTAAATATTTTTCGTAAAAAAAAATCCCAAGTGTATATTGATTGTTATAACTTTTGCGCAAACCAACTAAAAATTACGGAATATTTTTATTTATTTGTATTTATTTATAATTTTTTTTTTACTAGTAATGATGACGATCAGCGACTTATAGTGGGAATGCAATATTGCAGTGGACATTTTGACACTAACTGACACTTTTGACACTTTTTGGGGACCAGTAACACTAATACAGTGATCGGTGCAAAATAAATATGCACTGTCACTGTGTTTTACTAAACTGTAGGAGGTGCTTTTACTAGGAGAAGACATTCATCCTAGTCCCTGCTTTGCAGAGACACAGGATCCATGCCTTCCTTCCTGTCAGAAGGGTGATCTGCCTTGTTTACATAAGCATACCACCATTCAGCCTCCCTGCTCGATGATCGAGGGTGCCAGCGGACATTGAGTCTGCGGTACCTGCCCCTAGGCTCCCACTGTGCACTGCACCACCGGCGGCGCACATGCGCTCCCCCTACCAGGAAGAGCCAGATCACGTATATACAATGATGTGAAAAAGTATTTGCCCCCTTTCTGATTTTTTATTTTTTTGCATATTTGTCACACTTAAATAACTCAGATCATCAAACTAATTTTATTAGTTTCCTACTGCGCATGCGCAAGCGGCTCGGTGCTCTGTGAATGGCCCCGTGGTTTTCTAGGAACACACACAGTTCCCAGAAGGCAACGGGGCCGCTCACCGAGGAACAGAACACGCCGCGGAATAGGAAGAGGCAGATTAGGAAGACTGCCTAGCAACATGGGTTCAGGTAAGTTTAAAACATTTTTTTTTTCAAATGTTTTTTTTTAATTTTTTTAAGATTTTTGGTGCAATTTTTTTTTCAGGGTGGCCCTCCACTTTAACTGGTTAAAGGGTATAGAAACACAAAAACATAGAGAAGTGACAGCAGAAAAAAGACCAAGTAGTCCACCGAGTCTGCCTTTTTTTTTGTTTTAATTTATGCATGTTTTTGTATTTTTTGTTAACTTTTTTGTCTCAGTATAGATCTATGTTTATCCCAGAATGTTTAAATCCACTTACTGCTGACTGTCTCACTACCTCTGCTGGAAGCCTGTTCCAAGCATCAATTACCGTTTTGGTAAAATAATACCTTCTAAAGTTGCTTTCCTCCTGATAGATTGATGTCCCCATGTTCTTGATCCTGACTTCATAGTAAAAATACAGCCCTCCTGAACCTTATTTACTCTTAAAGGTTTCAATAATGTCTCCCCTCAGCATTTTTTCCTCCAGACTGTACATATTAATTTCCTCAAGTCTTTCCTAATATGTTTTATCCCACTTTTCACCATTTTTGTTACCTTTCTCTAGAACTGTTCTATCTTTTCAATATCTTTTTGTAAGTGAGGTCTCCAGAATTGGATGCAATATTCTAAGTGAGGTCTCACTAAAGATCTATAAAGGGGAACCAGGACCTCCTTTCTCCCTCTAGTGATGCACACCAACATTATATTTTCTCTTCTCACTGTCTGGCCACACTGCTCATTTTGCAATCATCTGAGATAAGTACTGCCAAATCTTTTTTCTCTATAGTGCACTGCTGGCCAACACTGTACTCCCAATGTTGTCAAGGGATTCTTTTTCCATAGATGCTTTTTATATTTAGACACATTGTGGTTGATTTACTAACTGGAGAGTTTAAAATCTGGTACAGCTCTGCATGGAAGTCATTCAGCTTCCAACTTCAGTCTTTTCAATTTTGCACTATCCAGTTTTACAAAGTCAAATCCACTGAACTATAGTTGCCACTGCTTTGACCAATCTTCCAGAAATTCCAAACCCTTTTCTCTGTTGCAGACACCTCTAGGGATATAAACCCTACTGCATACCATTGTGTCATCAACAAAAAGACATACCCTACTCACCAACCCTTGACTACTTACCGACTGCGCAATCACAATGGTCCTTTACCATGTGACGACCTTAACCAATCACAGCTGATCATATATAAACAGAATTGCCAGTTATCGGCAGTCCTTTCCTCACACACTGTGTCTATGTGAGGAAAGGATTGCCCATATCTGGCAAGGCTGTCAGTACAAAGTTTACACTGATAACCAGGACACTGTGCCCATCAGTGCAGCTTATCAGTGCCCATCAGTGCAGCCTATCATTGTCCATCATTGCCACCTCATCAGTGCACCAAGAAGATTTGTTTTGCTTTAACTAGTGTGGGTAATTGCCCTATATAATTGTATATAGGGGGGGACTATGCTTGCTTTGCATATATAGTGCTTACTGCTATTTTTAAATCTATTATGAGCTTTAATCTGGATGGTTTGTACCTTTGCTATTGGCCGGTTTTGGGATCTCATGTTGTACCTGCCTGGGGGTTCTTCTTGCCCCGCCTTACTGTGATTTCTGTACATGCCCAAACCCTTGCTCTCAGTGGATCTTCACTCACATTGAAAGGATCATTATACTGTGGATACATAGCTGTGTTGTAAGATCTTTATGGCACTTAACTATAATTGTTATATTTATTAGAATATATAAGTACATCTATGATGCTGTTACATTGTGATTTCTTTTTTTTATGTATTTGTAATTTCATAAATGTTGTGTTCCTGTTCATAGGCTGTATCCTTTGAACCCCTAAAGAAGCTCAACCAGTGAAACGCATTGGGAAATTTCACCTTCCATTTTTCTTTCACCTTTATATACTGTATCTACTTCAGGTTGCATTGTAACAATTAGAAATAAATCTAACCAGGAACATGTATGGGGTAGCTGTCATTATGTATACTTCTATATGCATTTAACATGTTTTTATGAGGACTTACAAGTACTTTTTTTAACATTTAGCTAAATCATAAAAAAGATATTTTTTTATAATATTGGTATAATATGTTATTTCTCTGAAGGTAAAAGGATTAGCCCCTTAAAAGTCCCATATACATATATTTTTTGATAACCTCATCAGTGCAGCCTCATCAGTCTCCATCATTGCAGCTTATCAGTTTCAATCAGTACCCATTAGTGCAGCCTCATTAGTGCCCATCAGTGCAGCCTCATCAGTGCACGTAAGTGAAGAATAAAAATTACTTATTTGCAAAATATTATAATAGAAACTAAGAAAATGTTTTTTTCTAAAATGTTCTGTCTTTTTTATTTTGTTTAGCAAAAAAAAAAAAACCCAGTAGTGCTTAAATACCCCCAAAGGAAAGCTCTATCTATTAAAAAAAAAATTAAAAATGTAATATGGGTACAGTGCTGTATGACCTCGTAATTGTCATTCAAAGTGTGACAGCATAGAAAGCTGAAAATTGGCCTGGGCAGGAAGGGGGTGAAAGTGCCCTGTATTGAAGTGGTTAAGTTATATTACTTACATATACATTAAATAGAACAGGACTTAGTACAGAGCCTTGTGGTACACCATTAGGGTCTGGTCTCTGTTCAGAATGAACCCCATTAAAACTAAGCTCTGGCTTCTATGCTTTAGCCAATTGCATATCCACTAAACCTCCCATGGGTTAAGTCCTAGCTTATATTACTTTTTTATTGAATCATTATGTGGAACTGTTTTAAATGCCTTGCTGAAATCAAGTTAGACTATGTCTACAGCACCACCCTGGTCCAAAACATTAATGATATAATGGAAAAAAAATTCAATCAGATTAGTCTGACATGATCTTCCCTCAGTAAAGCCATGTTGCTTTGGGTCCAGGAATATTTGTGTGCTTTTAAATAACCAATAATTCCTCTAGGGGTGATTCCATTAACTCAACTACAACAGATGGCACTACAATTCACTGGCCTATAACTGCCAGCTTCTACCTTGCTACACTTCTTGTGGATAGGTCAAATATTAGCTGTCCGCCAGTCATGTGGACCTTCTCCTGTCAGAAAACACTGATTAGATGATTGGATAACTGATTAGAACTCTGAGATGAATGCCATACTTTTTTAAGCTTCAACTGAGCCAGTTCCTCTGCTACCTGTCTCCAGAAAAGAACTGTCATTACTACAACCAAAATTATTTTCCAATGTGCCATTGTTAGTGCAATTTTTTTCTAAAAAGACTGAATAGAAATAATTGTTTAAAAAGATTTGCTACATCCACATCTCCCTCAACATAAGTGTTTTGCCCAGTTTTCATTTTAGTGATCCCACTGTATTTTTTATTCCATCACAGATGTACCAGATGTTTTGTCTCCTTTCCTATGTGTGGTCAATAATTACAATCAAAAACTCTATATATAAGAGAGCTTGTGCACACATGAATGGCATTTCTTAATTTCTTAAATTTTATCTGACTAGAAGTAATGAAATATACCTTGTGATTCTGCCCATAATACAGATAGTACCTACAGTGTCTTGCAAAAGTATTCACCCCCTTGGCTTTTTACCTATTTTGTTACATTACAGCCTTTAGTTCGATGTTTTTTTAATCTGAATTATATGTGATGGATCAGAACACAATAGTCTAAGTTGGTGAAGTAAAATTAGAAAAATATATACATAAAACTTTTTTTCAGAAAAAAAAAAATTGATAATTGGCATGTGCGTATGTATTCACCACATTTGTTATGAAGCCCATAAAAAGCTCTGGTGCAACCAATTACCTTCAGAAGTCACATAATTAGTGAAATGATGTCCACCTGTGTGCAATCTAACACGAGCGGACTTTACAGCAGACTTTGCCCGGCGGACTTTTCAACGTACTTTACGACGGACTTTCTGAATGAATGGACTTGCCTACACACAATCCACCAAAGTCCGTCGAATTCGTACGTAATGACGTACGACCGGACTAAAACAAGGAAGTTCATAGCCAGTAGCCAATAGCTGCCCTAGCGTGGCTTTTTGTCCGTCGAACTAGCATACAGACGAGCGGACTTTTCGACCAGACTCGATTTCGACGGATTGATTTAAAACATGTTTCAAATCTAAGTCCATCCAACTTTTGAGAAAACAAAGTCCGCTGGAGCCCACACACGATTGAATTGTCCAACGAAATCCTGTCCGCCGGGCAAAGTCTGCCATAAAGTCCGCTTGTGTGTACGCGGCATAAGTTCACATGATCTGTCATTACATATACACACCTTTTTGAAAGGCCCCAGAGGCTGCAACAGCTAAGCAAGAGGCACCACTAACCAAACACTGCCATAAAGACCAAGGAACTCTCCAAACAATTTATTTGAGAAGTACAAGTCCGGGTTAGGTTATAAAAAAAATCCAAATCTTTGATGATCCCTAGGAGCACCATCAAATCTATAATAACCAAATTAAAGGACATGGCACAACAGCAAACCTGCCAAGAGACAGCCGCACACCGAAACTCACAGACCGGGTAAGTAGGCCATTAATCAGAGAGGCAGCACAGAGACCTAAGGTAACCCTGGAGGAGCTGTAGAGTTCCACAGCGGAGACTGGAGTATCTGTACATAGGACAACAATTATCCACACAGCCCATAGATTTGGGCTTTATGACAGAGTGGCGAGAAGAAAGCCATTACTTTCAGCAAAAAACAAAATGGTGTATTTTGAGTTTGCGAAAAGGCATGTGGTAGACTCCCAAAATGTATGGAGGAAAGTGCTCTGGTCTGATGAGACTAAAATTGAACTTTTTGGCCATCAAAGAAAACACTATGTCTGGTGCAAACCCAACACATCGCATCACCCAAAGAACACCATCCCACAGTGAAACATGGTGGTGGCAGCATCATGCTGTGGGGATGTTTTTCAGCAGTCGGGAGTAGGAAACTGGTCAGAGTTGAAGGAAAGATGGATGGTGCTAAATACAGGGATATTCCTGAGCAAAACCTATACCACTGTGTGTGATTTGAGGCTAGGATGAAGGTTCACCTTCCAGCAGGACAATGACCCCAAACACACTGCTAAAGAAACACTTGAATGGTTTAAGGGGAAACATGTAAATATGTTGGAATGGCCTAGTCAAAGCCCAGACCTCAATCCAATAGAAAATCTGTGGTCAGACTTAAAGATTGCTGTTCACAAGCGCAAACCACCCAACTTGAAGGAGCTGGAGCAGTTTTGCAAGGAGGAATGGGCAAAAATCCCAGTTGTAAGATGTGGCAAGCTCATAGAGACTTATCCAAAGCGACTTGGAGCTGTGATAGCTGCAAAAGGTGTCTCTACAAAGTATTGACTTTAGGGGGGGGGGGTGAATAGTTATGCACATTGACTTTTTCTGTTAATTTGTCCTATTTGTTGTTTGCTTCACAATAAAAAAAAAATCTTCAAAGTTGTGGGCATTACAAATGCCGTGTGTGTGGATGCGCTGCTCCCATCTAAATATTCGTGTATCCTATCTATAAAGTGCAAACTTATTCCATATACAACATAAATCTATATAAAATCATCACATTAGACCAATAGCCTATAACAAAAAAATCCAATGATGTGTGTCACATATGTGACAAAGTTCCCAAGTATATGCTTTCAAATCTTCTGTCAATTGCCGTGATTGGCGTGCTCTTGTGTTAGTTCAATATAAAGTGACTTAGTGCTCCACCACCACCTGTGAGATTGGCCACTCACCAGATATTTCTTTAAAATTGCACCTTTGGTTCATTCATAGGGATAACCACTCCACTCAAAGGAAACTTCTTCAATGGTTATAATTGGACCTTAGTGTTCCTCATAAAACATGGATGAAACGATCATCGCACAATAACGTTTAAAACTTTTTATTGTGTAAAACAAATAAAGACTGTACACTCACATTTGTATGTGCCCTCGAGCCGGCACAGAGCTTTTCCAGCAGTTAGGGACGGGTAAGCGTTGCAGCCCAGTTCGCCTAATGTGTGCTGTGCGACCTCCGTGTACCGCTTGCGTTCCTCCCCTCGTACCCGTTCGCGTCCTCACCAACCACGTTCGTTCCTGGTCACGTGGGTACAAAAACTCCCAGCAGCATCTACACGTTTCGCAATATGCGTCATCAGGAAGCTTCCTGATGATGCATATTGCGAAACGCGTAGAGACTGCTGGGAGTTTTTGTACCCACGTGACCGGGAACGAACGTGGTTGGTGAGGATGCGAACGGGTACGAGGGGAGGAACTTGGGAACTTTGTCACATATGTGACACACATCATTGGATTTTTTTGTTATAGGCTATTGGTCTAATGTGATGATTGTATATAGATTTATGTTGTATATGGAATAAGTTTGCACTTTATAGATAGGATACACGAATATTTAGATGGGAGCAGCGCATCCACACACACGGCATTTGTAATCCTTTTCTATGGAAAGTTTTTTTGGATGCAGCAGCCAAGAAAACCACTATTAAAGTAATAGGAGATATTGGTTTTGCGCCGGTGACACACACATACAAAGTTGTGGGCATGTTCTGTAAATTAAATGATGCAAAACATTACTAATGACAGCACAATATAATCTGCACATCTCTCTAACCCCTTTAGCACCCTTGCACATGAGTGTCATAATTTACTGATGTTTCCTCAGGATCTTGTGACACCTGTGTGCAAGGGGCCAAAAACTGTGTGTAAAGAGCTGAGTAATGTTGAGTACAGGCGAGTAAAGGTGCATAAGTGGATAAATGAGTAAAATTCTTCTTCATTGCAAGTATTGTACTATACTCACTTAAACTTATGTAAACACATGTTTGCAAGTAAATTACTGCACTCAAATGAAACATTTTCTATTTTTGTTTTTGCTGCTCTGTAGTCATCGATGTATTTCTGATCTTTTTTCAGCTGTGTGCATGGTTCAATAGACAACAATGCATCTCATTTCAGATCAGTAAAAAACTGTGATTTGTTTATTCCAATGTGCAACTGGCTTTACTGATGGGAAGTTTAGTTATGCTGTTGCTTGCACATTAAGGCTGCACAAGAAGTGTCTATGTCAGGAGTATCAAGCTGGCGGCCCTCCACATGTTGTGAAACTATAACTATGATCATGCCTCTGCCTGTGGGAGTCATGCTTGTAACTGTCAGCCTTGCAATGCCTTAATGGGAGTTGTAGTTTCACAACAGCTGGAGGGTTGCCAATTTGAGACCCCTGGTCTATGTGAACTGCAGATGTGCTCCTGGAGATTCAAGTACTGTATGTATTCTTCACTCATAAAAGTACCTTCTACTGCTCTTAGCCTCCAAATTTCAAAATTTATTTTTTGTTGCTGTGATCTGACTTCCAGTAAAGGGTGGTCCCACTGTATATAAGAATGTAGCCACTCTCTTTTGCTTGCTCCCAAGATGGACAATAGACTATGGAATTTGTAGTATATAAACAGTATAGTGTACGTAGCAGTGCACATGACCACAACTAACTGCACTGCTTGTTTCAAACAAATAAAAGTGGGGGACAAAAGGAGAGGTTCTAGAGCTCAATGAGAAGCAGGCAGAAAAACACAGTAAGAAACAGTTTAATGAAAAATAGATTACAGGGCCATTAAGATACGTATGTTTTTGGGGGAACAAAGATATTGTTTAATGTCGCTTTAAAGTGGAGCTTTTGTGGAAAGCAGATATTAGAGTGGATTCAGAAAATATGTTCTACCACTTGCCTGGTGTTAATCCCTCTTGTTAATGTGTTGCAACAAATTTAGGAAGCCTCTGTGACATGTTTTGTTCTGTCAGCAATTCATATGCCAAAATTCAGGTAGTTCTAAAGTGCACCACATTTACATTGTGGCACAAGCCTGCACAAAATTCTAAATAAGGCTCCATTCACACTAGCGCGTTTTGTGATGCATTTTGCAGAAATGCATGGGAATTTTTTAACAAGGGTTCCTATGGAATATGTTCACATCAATGCCTTTTTGTACCTCTGCATTTTTGGAAAGGGTCAGGGACTTTTTTCATGCAAAATGCAGCATTTTATATGTAATAGAAATCAATGGACCAGCATCAAAAACGCAAGTGCGGTGTTTTTGCAGCCTTTTTACAGCTTATTTGATGCGTTTTTGTGTTTTTTTTTATTTTTTTAAGTTTAAAAAAATGTAAAAAAAAACCCGCAAAACGCGGCAAAAACGCGGCAAAAACGCTGTAAAAACGCTGCTCAAAAACGTGGCAAGCATCACAAAAAAACTCCAAAAAAACTCAAAAGCAACATGCATAGATGTGAATCGAGCCTTACATACTGCCATCTTACAAAAGAGAAGCTATTTAAGACCAACTCTCTTTTGGCCTAGGTGTCATGCATGGTGACACAAACAAATTTTGCAAAGGTGTCATACATGGGTTCCAAAAGTGGTGCAGTGTGTGCATGTACTTTCATGTGCACCTTACTGCAATGTCTAGTTATAGGTTGGGGTTGATGCCACAGTTGGCAAATTGGTGTGGGGAGGCACGGGATACCTTCAGCTGTTATTGTGTCTGTGCTGGGTGTCCTTGTGGCTTCAAGGAGGGGTGGGCTCCCTCCAAGAAAACCTACCCTTAATTTATCCATTGCTATATGTATACTTGGGAGACTCTGAAAATGATAGAGTTAGGAACGCAGTACACAGAAGAGCCTTAACGTAGGGACTGCAGCTTACAAATATATTTGCAAATGTGTGCAAATGAAACCCTCTGTTATTACCATGACTTGTTAGACAGGGTCAATCTGGTTGTGTGCAGACTAGCTGGTAAGTGTGCTGGGAAATTTTTGTTTGTTTGTTTATGTGTAGAGAGAGAGACCCTGGCACAGACAGATTTCGCAAAAGTGTCTTGCATGAGTTTGTAAGTAGGGATGGGCCGAACACCCCTGGTTCGGTTTGCAGCAGAACATGCGAACAGGCAAAAAATGTGTTCGAACACCATTAAAGTCTATGGGACACGAACGTGAAAAATCAAAAGTGCTAATTTTAAGGTTTAATATGCAAGTTATTGTCATAAAAAGTGTTTGGGGACCCGGTTCCTGCCCCAGGGGACATATATCAATACAAAAAAAAAGTTTTAAAAACGGACATTTTTTAGGGAGCAGTGATTTTAATAATGCTTAAAGTTAAACAATAAAAGTGAAATATTCCTTTAAATTTCACACCTGGGGGGTGTCTATAGTATGCCTGTAAAGTGGTGCATGTTTCTTGTGTTTAGAACAATACCACGCAAAAATTACATTTCTAAAGGAAAAAAGTCATTTAAAAGTACTGGCGGCTATAGTGAATTGTCTATTGGAGAAATCAAAAGTGCTAATTTTAAAGGCTTATATGCATGGTATTGTCATAAAAAGTGTTTGGGGACCTGGATCCTGCCCCAGGGGACATGTATCAATGCAAAAAAGTTTTAAAAACTGCCATTTTTTCGGGAGCAGTAATTTTAATAATGCTTAAAGTGAAATAATAAAAGTGAAATATTCCTTTAAATTTTGTACCTAAGGGGTGTTTATATTATGCCTGTAAAGTGGTGCATTTTTCCCGTGTTTAGAACAGTCTATGCACAAAATTTTGTGCAGGGACTGGCAAAGGGGTTCCCCTTAAAATCAGGTCTGGTATGGTTTTTGAGGGGGACCCCTACACCATTTTTTAAAAACATTTGGCGCAGGGTTCCCCTTAATATCTATACCAGACCTAAAGGGTCTGGTATGGAATTTGGGGGGCCCCCACGCAATTCTTTTTAAATTTTGGTTCGGGGGTTCCCCTTAATATTCATACCAGACCCAAAGGGCCTGGTAATGGACTGGGGGGATCCCATGCCATTTTTTCAATGACTTTTATCTGTATTGCCGGGACCCGACAATTCATTATAGCCGCTAGTACTTTTAAATGACTTTTTTTTCTTTAGAAATGTCATTTTGTGCAGGGACTGTTCTAAACATTGGAAAAATGCACCACTTTACAGGCATACTATAGACACCCCCAGGTATGAAATTTAAAGGAATATTTCACTTTTATTGTTTCACTTTAAGCATTATTAAAATCACTGCTCCTGAAAAAACTTTAAATTTTAAAACTTTTTTTGATACATGTCCCCTGGGGCAGGACCCAGGTCCCCAAACACTTTTTATGACATAGTTACATAGTAGGTGAGGTTGAAAAAAGACACAAGTCCATCAAGTCCAACCTATGTGTGTGATTATGTGTCAATATTACATTGTATATCTCTGTATGTTGCAGTCATTGAGGTGATTATCTAATAGTTTCTTGAAGCTATCAATGCTCCCCGCTGAGACCACCACCTGTGGAAGAAAATTCCACATCCTTGCCGCTCTTACAGTAAAGAACCCTCTACGTAGTTTAAGGTTAAACCTCTTTTCTTCTAATTGTAATGAGTGGCCACGAGTCTAATTAAACTCTCTTCTGCGTAAAAGTTTTATCCCTATTGTGGGGTCACCAGTACAGTATTTGTAAATTGAAATCATATCCCCTCTCAAGCGTCTCTTCTCCAGAGAGAATAAGTTCAGTGTTCGCAACCTTTCCTCATAACTAAGATCCTCCAGACCCTTTATTAGTTTTGTTGCCCTTCTTTGTACTCGCTCCATTTCCAGTACACCCTTCCTAGGGCCGAAACAACGAATCGATTAATCGACAACTAATCGATTATGAAATTAATCGATTACTATTTTCATAAACGATTAATTGGCCAGTAACATAATGGAGTTAAAAAAGATAAAATTAGCCCTATATAGTACAAAAAGAGCAAACAATCTCTACTGTAAATATTACTTTCAATGTTGCACAGTAAAAAAACGAAGGACTAATTTCAATTTTTTTTTTTTAACTCCGTTATGTTACTAAATGTCTCAGGCCTGGTTCCCACCCATGTGTTTTTTGGTGCTTTTTGCAGAAATGCACTACAGTTCTTTAACTTTCATATCTATGCTTTTTTCAGCTTCTGTGTATTTGGGAAGGGTGTTTTTTTGGTTCAATATACTTCAATGGAGAAGCTGCAGAAAAGCATGTGATATTACAGTTCTGTTTGAAAATCTGCAAAACAGTCTAGAATTTTTTTTTTCTTTGAATAAAAAAATTTGCTCTGAGTCTGATGATATTTACCAGATTCAACCTCTAATGCCCCGTACACACGGTCGGATTTTCCGATGGAAAATGTCCGATCAGAGCGTGTTGTCGGAAATTCCGACCGTGTGTGGGCGCCATCGGACATTTTCCATCGGATTTTCCGACACACAAAGTTGGACAGCAGGAGATAAAATTTTCCGACCACAAAATCCGATCGCGTCAATTCCGACTGTGTGTGGCCTGTTCCGACACACAAAGTGCCACGCATGCTCAGAAGAAATTCCGACACGGGACAGCTCGTTCTGGTAAACTTAGCGTTCGTAATGGATAAAGCACTTTCGTCACGCTGCAATGTAAAAAATGGTTTAATACAGTGCACTCTCTTCTTCTTTATAATGTGACAAGAATTAAGTCGTTTTGATGCTCATATTCACACACACTTCTCACAAACTTCTTTCGTTACTATTTATCGGGATTCCCTCAATATATTTTGATTTCTCACATCTGACAACATATTTTTTTTTTTTTGGTGATTTTGATTTGGATTCCCGAAAATGTTTGTGTGTTTTTTGTGACAAGTTCCCACAACACCATTGATATGTTGTTCTATTTAATCTGTAGGAGGAGATTGTTTGGTGTTGTTGTCCCTTGTTAATTTCACATTGTACTTTAGAAATGTACCTGAATACTCACCAACAAACTGTCCTTTTTGGATGAAAACACACACAGGAGAGTAGAATTTACCTTAAAATATTTTATTAAGGGGTCACAACTATAAAAAAACAAAGGGGGAGGCAACGCTGGAGAAAATGCAGAAGTGGGTGAAGCCTTGGACCCCCAGGGCAGACATCAATTATTTAAAAGAAAACTTGGTGGCCTGAGGAGTCCATATCTAAGGGAGGGCAGTCTGGTCCAGAAGTCCCAGAGATCCGGAAAGCAGCAGATGACATCTGTGTCCCCAGGCTGTGGTCATACGAGAGACTGCATCTTCTGTCAGACCAGACTGAACCCAGGGCAATCACTCTCTGGTCTTCCTTCCACGCTTCCTTCCAGGCTTTGGCTGTGGTGGTGGAGTTGTGGCAGCAGGAGGAGGAGGAGGAGGAGGATCGTCCCTCTCCATGACATCCGTCTTGTGTGTCAGTTCCCCACTCTCCCCCTTACGAAGGACTTTATAAATCAGGTCCTCAGAGATCTTGCGTTGGCCCTCCTGCATGCCCAGCAATTTGGTGGCAGCCATGCAGGCAAAGGCCTCTGCAGGACTGGGGAAGGCTCTGAGGAACGCCGAAGCCTCCTGGATCAGCCTGTACACTGAATCCTGCACAGGACTGGGAGTGGCCTTCCTGGCCCTTTTATATGGCAGGCGGAGGGGAGGGACCTGAGACTCAGTCAGGCTGCGACTTGTCCCTGGCTTCTCTTGGCTGCCACTTAGCCCCGCCTCCTCCTGGCTGCCACTAATCCCCGTCTCCTTCTGACTGCCACTAATCCCCGCCTCCTCCTGGCTGCCACATTCCACAGCCTCCTCCTGGCTGAGGTCTTCCTGTGTATGAAAAAGGGACATAGTTTTAGTATTGTTTTCATCAATCACACACAATTTTCACCTCCTGACTGCTGCAAATTCAATGTTAACAAATATAACAGACTATCCTTCTGAGCCCAGCATTTTGCATTCTTGTCCCAATTTTGGGTGCCCACTACTGTGTATTGATATGTAAAACACTTTCAAGCAGCAATTAGTGATCAATAATAACATCTAGTAAACATCATTTCTTTATTGCCCAGAAATCTGTAGAAGTATGCTATACCTGACTCCAGCTGGGCTCCTCCACTTCTTCCTGGCTGGAAGGCTCAGGTTGGACATCAGAAGCCTCAGCTGGGATGGAAGGAAGCGTGGAAGGAAGAGTGGAGAGGGATTCCCTGACTTCAGTGTGGTCTGACAGAAATCGCAGTCTCTCATAGTACCACAGCCTGAGGACATAAACGTCATCTGCTGCAGCTCCGGACCTCTGGGAATCTGTGACCTTCTTGCGCTCCCTGAGATAAGTGCTCCTCAGGCCACCAATTTTGGCTTTTAAATAAGGGATGGTTGCTGTGGGGACCACCGGCTTCACCAACTCCAGCAGTTTCTCCAGCGCTGCCTGCCTCTTCTGTTTATGGTTATAGTGGGGGTGTCTCACTTGCCACAGACAGGGCAGCTCCCTGTACTTGTCAATAAACAGGGGCAGGAAATTGTGGTCGTTGAACCCATCCATTTTCTCTGCAAGACACAACACAAGACAAACCCTAATGTCAGGCCAAACTCCCCTAATCTTGTTACAATATAGGCTTCAATTTCGAAGCAGTATAGGCCCAAGTTTAGATCCTACCTTCGTTAGCACGATCGGCGTCTCCGATGCTCCTTCCTCCGCTCACAGATCGTACGTAAGACGCGCGCGTTACGATTTATACACACTGCGCATGCGTATAACTCCGCCCACCCCTGACGTTCTTTCTATTCTATTCCCCGCCCCTTTTCGTTCGGCGCAGTGGAGGAAGAGCACATGGCGGAGAGACAGCAGGATCGTGCTAATTATAGCAACGAGGAGGAGGGGGAGGAAAGGCTGGAGCCTGAAACGTCCCGATCCAGAAGGAGATTAAAGGACTCAAATATGTCCTTTGAGGAGATGTTGGAAATGGTGGACATCCTGAAGAAGGCCGACTATGATGGAAAGTATGGGCCTTACCCCAACCACAATGTCCGAAAGGCCAAGATCATGGCGAAAGTGGTCAGGAGTCTGCACCGGAAATTCGGGGTACGACGATCGAAAGATCAGCTCAGGAAGCGGTGGTCGGACCTGAAATTACGAGAACATGAGCAGTACAGAAAGATCCGGAGAGTGCTGCAAAAAAGTAAGTAGTTGTGCTGTGTTCCTATTGTTCTTGTGTTTATTACGTTCGTGCTGCTCCATGTGCTTTTAGGAACTGTTGTACAGTTTAAAATGGCAACTTTCATGTTCATGGGCACATTATTCGTTCGGATCACACTTTTTTTTTCGGACTATAAAATACCATTGTTTAGCCCATATGCATTTGGCCACCATTTTGACGCCCTATACTTGTCTTCAAAGAATTGGGTTGTGTAGATGGCTTTGTTACTAGAATGAAATGCAAACTAGATTGTGTGTAAGGAGAGGACACTGAGCAGCTGTTTTCACATCTGGACACTGGAGCACTAGTGTGGGACCCCAGAACACCCTTTTTATTAGGGGGGCCACACAGGTGCTCCAGTGTATACTATAGGGGGGTCTCCATCTGTGAAGCTTGTACCAAACAGGTAAAGTATTGCAGCTTGACAAAGGACAATAAAAAATATACATCTTGGAACTCTGCTAAAATAGACAATTGTACCCCACTTCCAAGCAATGTTTCATCTTTAGAGTTCTGCCATCAAATATCTGTGTGCTAATTATACCATTTTTGTTTTACATAGGGGAGAAAAGACTCGGAGGACACCCCTCATCCGAGGAGACCAGAGCCCCTCCCCCTTCTGGAAGAAGGGAAAATCCCCCCAACACAAGAAGAGCAGGAGGAGGAAGACGTGGTGGAACTAGTCACCACAACAGGTGAGTGTCTGCAACCACAGGCTCAGATAAGAGATGGATGGCGGCATTTTTTTTTTACCAAATTTATTTTGGGTTTCCTCTCTTTTTAGGTGATCGTGAGGTTGTGGATCCAGATCCTTTCACATCCGAAAGTGCCCAGATCCTGATCGGGGAGATCATGGGGTGTAATTTACAATTGGAAAACATCAAGCAAAACATCAATGATGTTATTCCAAAATATAAAAACATCATTGATGTTTTGGGGCGAGTTTAAAACCCCTCCAAATCACTTTCTTCTTTTGTCTGCTACAATGTGCGAAATGTTTTTGTGATTTTTCACAAAGCCAAATTTGGAGGATGCACACAGGTTGTCAACATGTGCTATCTGCCATCACGGGAGATCAATGGACGCGTTTTGGGGGTGCAACTGCTTCCTCAATAATAAAGTAGCGGTGAGGAAGGGCTTTCTCCCCCAAAACACGTCCCTTGATCCCCCGTGATGGCAGCTAGCACATGTTGACATTGGGAAATTTGTGTGCATCTTCCAAATTTGGCTTTTCCAGGGGTGATTTCCCCCCATCTGAACGCAATATCAAACACAGTTCCTAAATACTCATGTCTGATATTGCCTTCCAGTTCTACCAAATGTGAACTTTGTAAGATCAAGATTTGTGTCTTTCTTGTGGGTTTTACACAGGCCTGTTTTCTATAAAATGCACATTTTGATTTTGGATAATGACACCACAAAAATTGTTAGACAACAAACATGTCGGTTTGTCAGAAAAACCTTTGGTAAATGCGCATGTGATTGTGCAGGTATTAAAAAGATTGTTCATCAAGAATGTGTGGATTATTGTCTCAACGCTACAACACTTTTGGGGTGATGTAATTGTTGTTTGATGAGAAAATGGGGGTAATTTCCTAAGGGCAAATCCACTTTGCACTACAAGTGCAGTTTCAGTGCAGTTGCAAGTGCACTTGTAGTGAAAAGTGCCTTTGCATTTAGTAAATAACAGCCAACAGTGCTTTGTATAAGGTTACACAATCACAACATTTTCTGGACTCCACACATTTCTGTCAGGGTCAGCTAAAACAAACACAAGCAGTAAATGTCCACAAAGAAGAGCCTGGGGGGAGATGCCTGTCAAGAACTTGAGGTCCTGCAGGCTTCTCCCTGTGACCAAATACCGCAGGGTAGCGACCAACCTCTGCTCCGGAGTGATGGCTTGCCTCATGCAGGTATCCTGCCTGCTAATATAAGGGATCAGCGAAGCCAACAAACGGTGAAACACGGGGTCCGTCATCCTGAGAAAATTCCTGAAATCACCAGGATTATTCTCACGGATCTCACGGAGCAAAGGCATATGAGAGAACAGGTCACGCTGAGGCAACCAATTCTTGGTCCATGAACTCCTCCCCACCCTGTTCATGGACTGGACTTGTGTCAAGGTCAGGACCCCAACACCAAGCCCCCGCACAGCACGAACTGTACGAGGAGTACGCATACGAAACATGGCTAGAAAACGGTCGGCTGCTCAGAACGAAGTAACAGAACGCACTGAAGAACAGCAAGGCCTGTGAAGAGCGACCTGAAAAACAGCAACGAGCGGACAAGATCGCACAGAAAACTCCGATACGAACTGACTGCACGCACTGAAGAGCAAATACAAACCCACAAGCACAAACTGAACGTCAGAAAACGATCTGAAAGCCACGAGTCTGAAAAAGCGCGAATCGTCTCTCACCAAACTTTTACTAACACGAGATTAGCAAAAGGAGCACAAAGGGTGCCTCGCTTGGTTCTGAACTGGCCTTTTCTAGTCTCGTCGTACGTGCTTGACGTCACCGCGTTGTTGGCGATCGGAAATTCCGACAACTTTGTGCGACCGTGTGTAGGCAAAACAAGTTTGAGCCAACATCCGTAGGAAAAAATCCGAGGATTTTGTTGTCGGAATGTCCGATCAATGTCCGACCGTGTGTACGGGGCATAAGAGTATATAGAGTATATCTCTTCTGTCTGTTATTCTCAGAGAGGATTAAAGATTTTACTCCCTAACCATATAGTTGGTTATTTATATTTACCCCTGCATATAAAGATATTTAGGAATAAATTGCCTTTTTTTTAAAACTTTACATATTACCTAAATTATACACCACACTTTTTTAAAGGTTATTAACCGATTAATCGAAACAATAATCGGCCAACTAATCGATTATGAAAATAATCATTAGTTGCAGCCCTAATCCTTCCTGAGGACTGGTGCCCAGAACTGGAAGGCATACTCCAGGTGCAACCGGACCAGAGCCTTGTAGAGTGGGAGAATTATCATTTTATCTCTGGCGTTAATCCCCCTTTTAATGCATGCCAATATTCTGTTTGCTTTGTTAGCAGCAGCTTGGCATTGCATGCCATTGCTGAGCCTATCATCTACTAGGACCCCCAGGACCTTTTCCATCCTAGATTCCCCCAGAGGTTCTCCCCCAGTGTATAGATTGCATTCATATTTTTTCCACCCAAATGCATTATTTTACATTTTTCTACATTGAACCTCATTTGCCATGTAGTCGCCCACCCCATTAATTTGTTCAGGTCTTTTTGCAAGGTTTCCACATCCTGCGGAGAAGTTATTGCCCTGCTTAGCTTAGTATCGTTCGCAAATACAGAGATTGAACTGTTTATCCCATCCTCCAGGTCATTTATAAACAAATTAAATAGGATGACAATACCATGCATATAAGCCTTTAAAATTAGCACCTTTGATTTCTCCCATAGACAATTCACTATAGCTGCTTGTACTTTTAAATGACTTTTTTTCCTTTAGAAATGTCATTTTGTGCAGGGACTGTTCCAAACACGAGAAAAATGCGCCACTTTACAGGCATACTATAGACACCCCCCATGTACGAAATTTAAAGGGATATTTCACTTTTATTGTTTCACTTTAAGCATTATTAAAGTCACTGCTCCTGAAAAAAGGTCAGTTTAAAAAAAAAAATTTCATTGCTACATGTCCCTGGGGCAGGACCCAGGTCCCCAAACACCTTTTATGACAATAACTTGCATATAAGCCTTTAAAATGAACACTTTTGATTTTTCATGTTAATGTCCCACAGACTTTAACGGTGTTCCGGCGGCTTTCGAATTTACCCCAAACACGGCATATTGTTAGGTGTTCGCAGAACATCTGAACAACCAAACTATTCGCCCATCCCTATTTGTAAGTGGTGCAGTGTGTGCCAAATTCAAGTACAAATTTTAGACAGGTATATGAATTAGGCAAATGTGCTTATCTCTCACTTACTGCATTTATAGACACGTCAAACTTTCATCTTTTTGTCTGGCTGTTTAAAACTGCTTTATGATTCCATCACTTCCTGTAGATCATACCCCACCATGCACTTCCTTGCTGCATCACAGAAGAGGGTATGATAGGATGTGTTCACCTGTCTGGACCACACCTCTGTAATTACTATAGCACCTCTTTTATATTCCACCTACTGTCTGTACAATCTGATTGTACAATCTCCTTTAGATATCACATAAGCTATGTGGCATAAGGGCCTGCCTGATTTGATACAAATTGAATGGATCCTCCTGTTCCATAATTCTAGTAAATTTAAAGGAAATTGTACAGAGATTGTACAATCAGATTGCATAGTGGATGGCCTCCCTCTTTATACATAGGAGGAAAGAATGGACATAGCCACTCAGCTGGCAAGCCCTGTTCACATCTCCATGTAGCAGGAGTTCACAATTCTGCATTTTTTTGAGGGGGGTGTTTTTGAGCATTTTTGCTCATCACACATAGGGCAACTCATTCACTAGTTAATTGTAGGTGTATAAAGGTAGTCATACACTATGCAATAAAATTGTACAATCTTTGTACAATTGCCTTATTTGCCAAAACGATATAATGGGAGGACACACCATCTATCCAATTATTCTGTATCCAGTCAGGCAGGCCATTGCACTACATAGTTGATGGTAGATCTAAAGGATTGTACAATCAGATTGTATAGTTTATGGTGAGCTTTACAGAACCCAGGACATACTGTACTTCTCCTGTTTTCAATACTACAACTCTATTTACATAGGCTGTTGTCTGATCGCTCAGCTCCTGCACACTCCAAATGAATGATCTATGCAAGAAAAAGATTAAAAAAAACAAAAAAAACATTGGCTGTGTATTATTGAGAACAGTGATTTCTGATTGATAACATAGGAAAACCATGCACCAGGGAAAGTGGGTAGGAGTGATCTTCTGGAAGGGGAAGGCAACTGCATGGTGTGTGCTAATCAGGTTAGCAGGTGAACTTCTTTCTGTGTCTTAACATTTATCATATCTTAAACTCCATCCAGGAAGTAATGGCAATATTTTTTTTATTCAACAAACACTGACACTGAGGTAAGGGCTGTGTAGGATAAATAAAAAGCTTTTTCTAAGAAGTACATTAATGGTATATTAATACAAAGGGGAGCTGGAATTAAAAAAAAAAAGAAGGTGAACTTAAAGTGATTGTAAAGCTTTGTTCATTAAAAAACAACAACAAACATGTCATTCTTACCTCCACTGAGCAGCTTGTTTTGCACAGAGTGGCCCCGAACACTGTCTTCTGGGGTCCCTCAGCGACTCTCATGGCCCCTCCCTACATCAGATAATACCCTAGGAGAAGCGCTCTCCCGGTGGGTTAAAAAAGTGTGCATATATATATATATATATATATATATATATATATATATATACACACACACACACACACTATATTGTCAAAAGCATTGGAACGCCTGCCTTTACACACACATGAAATTTATTGGCATCCCAGTCTTAGTTTGTCGGGTTCAATATTGAGATGGCCCACCCTTTGCAGCTATAACTACTTAAACTCTTCTGGGAAGGCTGTCCACAAGGTTTAGGATTGTGTCTATGGGAATGTTTGAACATTCCTAAACAAGCGCATTTGTGAGGTCAGGCACTGATGTTTGATGAGGAGGCCTGGCTTACAGTCTCCACTCTAATTCATCCCAAAGGTGTTCTATCGGGTTGAGGTCAGGACTCTGTGCAGGCCAGTCAAGTTACTCCCCCCCAAACTCGGTTATCCATGTTTTTTAGACCTGTGCACTGGTGAGCAGTCATGTTGGTACAAGAAGGGGCATCCCCAAACTCTTCCCACAAATTTGGGAGGATGAAATTTTACAAAATGTCTTGGTCTGCTTATGCCTTAAGAGTTTCCTACACTGGAAATAAGGGGCCAAGTCCAACCCCTGAAAAACAACCCCACATCATAATCCCTTCTCCAACAAATGATTTGGTTGGCTGGCCCAATGATTTTGGCAAAATAGTGTAGATTTTGAGCTCTATCTTTATATTATTATTTATAAGTCTAAAGAGATATCCACGCTTAGTACATAAAATAGCCAGCAGCTGAGCACTATAATCCAGATATCAGTCACAAAGAAAAATGTTTAAATAAAAGCGCAGCGCTAAGGCAAATAAGTGCAATTTATGCGAATCACACAACACATGTGATGTGCATACATCCAAAAATGGTATAATAAAGTGTAATTGTGCAATAATTGATACAGTTTGAAATGAAATAAATCATAACATATGTGCAAGGTAGTATCACGCAAACCATGTTCAAACAAAAAAAAGTTCATATGCAGCTGATTTTCATTAGAAGGAGTTCCATGAAGAGGGGGTTATTGAAAATGATGATCAAATGCTTGGAAGCGTGATCCCCATCACCACAAATAAAATAAAGGCTTACCAGAAAGACAGCGACCCCCCCTATTCATGGAGGTCACAAAGCGCTTTGTTGGATCTGTGAGCCACAGAAAAGATGTGCTGAAGTCTCTCTCCCCAGTAGCCTCAGAAGATACACACCAGGAACTTCACAGCTGATCAGGGCACAGTGTTTTAGAAAAGCCTCAGAACCGGAGTATATAGAGAGACAAAAAGACTCCACGTAGTGTAATATTGTCTCCTCTTTGCAGTTTATTAGCAGCAGTGCATATACATAGGATAGCAAAAGTTCAAGCTGAAAGCATGTCTCAAACCAAACAAATCAAACACTTCCTTAAAATCCACACAGCGACCGCATATGTGCAGTAGCGTGTGTACATATCCGTCCCGGTATCCGTTGATAGAACAGTGCAGCATGAGAGTCTCCCATGCTGCACTGTTCCCTCAATGGATAGCGTCAGCTGCTCACTGCTCCTGGGACCACCAGTGTAACCGTAGGCTATTTTTATTCTATTAATATCCCTTCCTGTATTCACATCACTATATTGATTTTTGGATTTGATTCTTCCCATGAACATCAAACGTGTTTATGTTCATCCTCACTGCCACTGAGGGACTCATTTTTAATTTGACCCATTGAGGGCTGAAATCTTTTGTTTTGTATTAATTATAAAGGATTTCCTTCGCGCTGGTAGATGTAACAAATTCAAAATGTGAGTGATGTGAGATAAGATGTGAATATTGCAGCAAAATTAATGGTGCTCACACGACAGCTTAAAGGATAGATAATTTAGTAAATTTCGCGCAATATTCCAATAGTGACAGGTGTCTAAATAAATATTAACAAAAATAATCAAACATTATGGTAGCATAAATACACGTGGGTGTATCTTGATGCGTGAAAAACCTTGTAAGAAGTGTTAAATATTCAATAAATTAATAGAGTGAATAAAGTGCAGCCATATAATAAAATAGTGAAAGAATATATCTTATGTGGAATATAATGGCCTTAAACAATTTAAAATGCAACCGTGACTAAATGACCATAAAAAGATACTGATAAAAACTTATCACAAATATCCTTAATTAAAATTAATATAAGGTACAATCCATCGCAAAGTGGTTGATATTAAAATAATATCACAAGTGCACTAGAAACTCAGTGTGAAAAATATATTTCATCTAGAAACTCAGTGTGAAAAATATATTTCATCTAACTGCGCCTTTAAAACTCAGGATAGCAGCATTACAAGTTAGAGTTATGTATTACATAGAGTCTAAGATAGATGGCGCTGTTGGGTAAATAAAAGTCCTTCTAATCAGGTCTGTGTGTATTTTAATGCTGATGGAATAATTCCTGCGGTGATGTCCTCTAATGTAGTCTCTCTAGCCTCTCACCTTAAAATAGTACAAATCGGGTAGTGGAAATAAGATCCGTATAGTATAGGAGCGCTGCTTGGACACTTCTCCTTCTGTGTCAAATGACTCTCTGGATCCTCTCCTGTATTCCCTCGACTCCCTCCGCTCTGATGCAGCTCAGACAGGATAGAAATAGGGGAGGGGGAGAGAGAAGGCAGGCTCCACTCGTGTATTAACGTTTTAAAAACCAGGGGGATGTTTATTTAATATGCTCTTACATTTAAAATGAAAAATTCAGGCAAAATACTGAACAGATGAGAAGTCTGGCGTTCTCAGCGCCCTCTCACTTGAATTGACAGCTGTGTGCCGCTCCAGCCAATCCCTACGCGTTACGACACGTCACGTGTCTTCATCTGGGGAACCGGATTGGCTGTTCTATGTTACCTTATATGCAATATAACCGGAAATGCTGGAACCGCCATTTTTCTTGTGGGTATATTGTTAGACTCAGCGGTTCATGTATTACAACCGGAAGTTACCAAGCGGCCATTTTACCAGTGATTTTGTGGGTTTTTTAGCAATCATTTATTATGGAAATCTATCACCATTTTGTTGTAGATGGCTATATTCTTGCTCTATATTATTGCTCTCCTATGTGAGCGGCCATCATTATGGTGGACATGTTAGCTGCACCGAATGTAAACTGAGAAAAAAGTATCTTATATCATAAATAACTTTAGCCGCAAAAAAGCAAGCGGCTTTGTTTATGTACTAATGGTATATTTAAAATACAGATAGGTCAAGGATAATATTAATTATCGATTTCAATGGAACCTATAGCTATCCTATAGCGGTATACGGATGAAATCAGGTGAGAGTGCTCTGATTGGCAAACAATGAATGCATTATACAACAGTAAACTAGCATATAACATTGGTCTTCTAAAAATATCAAACTCACAAGACTAATAACAATATAGGACTCCTGATATATTGGGCAGTATATATTATTATTGGTATTAGTATACCACATGTAGTACCAATAAAAGCCACTAGTGGGAATAAATCCATAAAATTCTCTAAATAATCAGCTACATATTATAAACATTAAGCACCATATTGGCAAATACCTCAATATAATTAAAATAAAATTTGTTGTGTAATGGGAAACTTCATATATTAGTATGTTGTGTGGAAGTCTAACATAAATATAATAAAAAATCTAAAAAAATTAAAAGATATTAAAAATCGTTTAAAAAACAATTTAAATCAAACTCTACGTTGAGGCCCCCAGGTACCAATGTACGTGAAGTATGGATCCATCTGGATTCTTTGCGGCTAATATCTCGGACAAGATGGCTACCTCTCCACATAGGCTTGTGTTTCTCAATTCCCCAAAATTGGAGATGTGTGGGGTCTCTGTTGTGAACTAGTGCAAAGTGTTTTGACACATTGTGCTTCAGGAAGCCGGATTTTATATTTTGTACATGTTCCTTTATTCGTGTTTTAAGCGCTCTTTTTGTACGACCAACATATTGAAGGTTGCAGCTACATTGAAGCACATACACTACCCCTTCTGTGTGGCATCCTATAAAATCCCTGATGGTAAAATTTTGTCCTGTGTTGGTGGCTATAAAATCTTTACGTTTTCCCTGAAATTTTCTCGCATGTCGACAAGCGTAACAATTACGGCAGGGATAAAAGCCTTTACCTGAGAAAAATGTATAAGTAGATGTTGGAGGGGGGTCAACATCTACTGTTTTGTATTGCTGCCATCCATATCCTCCAGGTCTGGTAATCGTCCAACTGCACTGGGTTTAATGCATACTCATTTAACTGTCATTCCCTTTGGTTCTTCACATGATCCTCAGTTTAGCGCTTGTGATACTTTTGTTACGTATTATATAATTTTGTTGAGTAAATATTTCCAGTTTTGATGGAGTTATTTTCCTCTATTAGTTTTTCTTTTAGATTGATTCTTTGTCTAGTTTGATGTCAATTTTATGGATTGTGTAATAAAATACAGTGATCTTAAACTATAAACCATATCCAGTTGTTATGTCTTTCAAAGTCCATCAAAGTACCATCAAAGTCCTTAGTGCCTCTAAACCCTACAATTTTTTGTATATAGTATATTGGGACGTAGATTACCACAATATGCAAAAGTACCACACTGAAACATGTCCTGTGGAAGCCTACTGTATGGGTCTCCTCTCACAATGGGTGTAAAGTGACTAGTAAGGATAGGCTCGGGCGTGTTCGCACACTCCATGTGCAGAGTCCGCCAGGAAGTCGGCACAGCACTGCGCTAATCACAGGCAGTGAGATATTTTCCCGATGTGCGGCTGCAGATATCGGGAAATGTCTCACTGCCTGTGATTAGAGCAGCACCGTGCCGACTTCCTGGCGGGCTCTACACGTGGAGTGTGCAAACACGCTCAAGCTCATCCTTAGTGACTAGGCACAAGTCTTTATCACAGGAATAAGCCCTTTTTGAAAATCAAATTAGGTCTCTGATATACAGTATATTTTGGGACATTTGGACATTTTTCATTCCATAGCAGGTGCCAGTGTTTTTTCCAGTATCTTTTTAAAGCACCCACTCTGATTGCTGAACTGCTTGATGACATATGTCTTGTTGACATCTAACATCTGTTTACCTTGATAAAGTAGAAGTGCTGCTCTTTGCTTTATAAAAGGTTTGCATTTTTAAGAGTTTTTTTACTATATCCTCTGGCTTGCAAGCTTTTTTTATTTGTTTAATCTAATTTTAAAAATCCTTATCCTGTGTACATTTGTGCTTTATGCATGAGTATTGTCCCATGGGAATACTTTTAATCAATTCATGCAGGTGAAAGCTATGGGTGTATACCATGTTCTTCACAGGGATGAGATTTTTATACAATTTGGTACTAATTGTGTTATTATCTTCTTTGACCATCATGAGATCCAGAAATGGTGGTATATGCATCAGGTGTAATAGTAAAAACCAAGTAGGGTTTGAATTGAACTCATGTTCAACCAGAACCTGCAGCTCCTCCTTAGATTTCATGTCCATTGAGTGCTCTCAGGGTGCACTCTTTCCTCCTGAGGTGAATGTCAGCATCATCTGCTGGCACCACTTCCAAAGGTGCTGACATCCTAGCAAGTTTATGGAGTGCTCTGCACTTAGGGCAATAGGACTGTGCCTAGTAAGGCTAACCATTATGTATTTTGCCTGCCAGAAACTGGAGATTTTCTCTGTGCATATTAAAACAGCTTGCATGACAATTTGCTTTCTGTACAAAAAAAACAGAACGGATTTATGCACTGGTAAATATGTAACTGATTTTCCATTGTTATGGAAAAACATCCTCTGTTGATCATTGTTAATTAAAAATGTATTCAATAGGACTGAGGCCTAGATTACACTTACAGCTGAATGTTCAGAGGAGTGACTAACCTTCCCCTCCTCCCTGCTTTGCACAGTTATGTGCAGTTTCAGTTGAAGAAAGGCAGTCTACAGTAAATGGAAAAAACGGTGCCCCCTGTTTAGTAAAATCATATTCTTTAAACTAAGAACTAAATAAATAATATTGAGCCCAAAAGCATTGCAGTTTAATGGTTTGTTAAATCAGGTTTGGGAGTCTCCAAACAAGACATTCAGGTGAGATAGTAGATCCAGATAGGTGCAATTTTATTCATACACTGCAGTGGAGAAATACAACACAGTTCTTGGCTACTATAAGCAAGTAAAAGTGAAAGTGTTTCTGAGATTACATCTACAGGCTATACAATTTTATATGTATGAATATGCATAAGGTCTAGGAATGTTATAGGTGTGATTGTATAGTTTAGTCCAATCAGCATTCATATCTTCTTAGTACCAAGGGCACAGTTAAATGGGTGGTTACTTCATGTGACTGGCAAAAAAAGAGATTTCAGCAGTATCTGATCAGTTCAGACTGGTTTTGGTATGAAAGCCTAATATTTTATTATATCTTCATGTGACAACACTGAAGAAATTACACTTTGCTACAATGTAAAGTGGTGAGTGTACAGCTTGTACACAAGTGTAAATTTGCTGTCCCCTCAAAATAACTCACACAGCCATTAATGTCTAAGCCGCTGGCAACACAAGTGAGTACACCCCTAAGTGAAAATGTCCAAATTGAGCCCAATTAGCCATTTTCTCTCCCCAGTGTCATGTGACTCGTTAGTGTTACAAGGTCTCAGATGTGAATGGGGAGCAGGTGTGTTCATTTTGGTGTTATCATTCTCACTCTCTCATTCTGGTCACTAGAAGTTTAACATGGCACCTTTATTTTTTTTTTCAATAAATGTTTATTAAAATTTTTCAGATATACATAAAGTCACAGTTATCGGGTATACATTGAAACAGAAGCTGTTAATACAATCAATAAGTCATACAATCAATAAGTCATACAATTAATAAATAAAGCAGAAATGTAAGAACGAGTTCAAAATACGGCCAACTGAGCCTCTTACTAGGTCACTTCTGTATTAGTGATGGAGGTGAAGTTCTGACCCAGTAAAGTATTCCTATGGTAAAGCGGGAATACCCTAATTAACAAGTGTATAAACTAAGGATCATTAAGCATCTCCGTGTTAGGGAGAAGGGGTTGGTGTGGGGGTAGGGGTCCAATCGGGGTAATGGTTTGTACCGATCAAAGCCACCCTTAAACCCATTCACCCCTAAAGGGTTCTAACTGTGAATGGGTGGGGGCCATGTGTAGTAATGTGTGTGGTTTTAAACCTATTCGGTACCCATATGATTGAGAGGCAGCTCCGTAATAATAATATGTTGTTTAGGAGTGGGGGGGTAAGGAGACCAGAAACCGTTAGGGTGTGTGCTCCTGCCGGAACAGTGAAGGAGTTATGTTGGTATCAGGATGAGAGGGTGTGGAGATCGCCAAAGTATGATCAGTGAGGATTAATTGGGTAAGAGGAAGGGTATGGATGGAGGGAGGGCACGATCAGCCGGACAATATGGCGTTTCTGTGACAGATCAGTATCGATCATGGCTGAGAGGTTGGGCCACCGGGCGGAACGATCTGCGTCGAGGAAACTCTAAAGTGTAACCAGCAAGCCCATGTTGTATTAAATTTTGTCGGATTGTCTTTTGCTTGGTAAATGAGTTTTTCCATCTCGGCCGTTCTATCGACTCTTTTGAACCATTCAGCCACTGTGGGTGGTGTGGAACTCCTCCAGTGAACCGGGACACAGAGGTTGGCTGCATTGATAAGGTGTAGGGTAAGGGATTTTTTGTAGGAGGAGAGGGGCATGGAGGTGTGATGGAGCATGTATTGGGCCGGAGTGAAGTCTGGGGCGTAAGAGGTAATTTGGGTGATAAGGTGGTGAATTTCCGTCCAGTACGATATGATAAGAGGACATTCCCACCAGATATGAATGAGGGTGCCAAGCGCCGCATTGCAACGCCAGCATGTCGGGGGGACCGAGGGGTGCATTTTGTGGATCTTATCAGGTGTCCTATACCAGTTGGTGAATATTTTGTATCTGTTTTCCTGGGTGGATACATTAATGGAGCCCTTATGAATATGGTTGTGTATACGTTCCCATTCAGTGGAGGTTAAGTCTATAGACAGTTCTGATTCCCAACGACGGATAAGCTTATCATCTTTAATTTTGCAATTTGAAAATAAGAATGTGTAAACAGTAGAGATCACATGACGTTGGGGTTCTGAACTATCACATAGCAATTCAAAGGGTGTACGCTCTCGGTACCACAGTGAGATGGATTTGGCGTCAGTAAAAAAGTGTCTTAATTGTAGGTACTTGTAAAAGGGGATGTTGTATTCAGTGAGTTTGGCTGCCATGGCTTGGTGGGGGAGGAGTTCACCATTTTGGAAGAAGTGGTGTGCCCTGATGGGGGCTGTGCATGATTCCCTGTGCAGATCTCTTAAGGCAAGGCCTGACAGGAAGTCAGGATTATGGACCAAAGGGGTCATAGGGCCTGGGTGCGGTGTGTAATCGAGTGCTTTGCCGGCTAAGTTAAGGTGGGACAATGTGGCTCCAATAAAGGGTCACCAAATCTCTAGGAATGGAGTTGTGATTGATCCAGGGTAGATGTGACAGTGGGGTTTTAGTGAAAGAGCCTTCAAGTGTAATCCAGGCTTTATTGGAACGATGCAGATGCCAATCTACAATCCTAGTTAAATGACATGCCCAGTGGTATTTTTGAATGTTGGGGAGGCCAAGGCCCCCTAATAGCTTGGGGAGTACTAGCCTATCCCAGCTTAGTCGGGGGGTCTTGGATGACCAGATAAAAGTCCTGCACATACGCTTGTATGATGTAAAAAAGGAGGTGGGTAGCTTTATGAGGATTGCCTGAAAAAGGTCAAGAAGTCTGGGCAGTACATTCATTTTTAATATGGCTGTCCTACCCAACCAGGAGAAGGACCCGAAATGCCATTTATTTAAATCAGTTTGTATGTTTTGAAGCGTGGGTTGGAAGTTTCTCATGTAGAGATCCTGTAGTTTAGTATTTAGTATTTAGTATTTTGATGCCCAGGTATGTAATGTCCTGTGATTCCCATGTAAAGGGGAAGTTCTGTTTGCATTGGGTGACCAGTGTGGCTGGTAGGGTGATGTTCAGTGCTTTCGATTTTGTAAAGTTAATTTGAAGGTTTGACAAGGTTTTGAATAATGAGAAATCTTTAAGAAGATTGGGGATAGTGACTATAGGGTCAGTGAGGAAGAGTAAAACATCATCCGCATAGGCTGCTAATTTATAATGGTTATCACCAATGTTAATGCCTTTGACGTCCGGGTTGTCTCTTAATCTGCGGAGCATTGGTTCAATAGTAAGGATGAATATGAGCGGGGATAGGGGGCATCCCTGAAGGGTTCTGTTTGAGACAGAGAAGGCGTTCGACAGGCGGCCATTGATCCTAAGTTTAGCTGTAGGTGCAGAGTATAGCGCCAGGATCATTTGGAGTAGATGCGATGGGAAACCCATTACTCTTAAAGTCGCTTCCATATAGTCCCAGACCACCCTGTCGAATGCCTTCTCTGCGTCCAAAGACAGGAAAAAACCTTTTGTGGATGTTTTGGAGAGCCAGTGATGGATATTTAGAGCCTTGATAGTATTGTCCCAAAACCTACTTGATCAAGGGAGATTAATTTGGGTAGCAGAGGGAGAATGCGGTTTGCCAACACTTTGGCGTAGAGCTTTAGGTCTACGTTCAGAAGTGAAATCGGGCGGTAGTTAGAGACCAATGAGGGGTCTTTGCCTTGTTTGGGAATGAGAGTGACGTGTGCTTCACGGATGTCCCTCATCATATTAGAGGTTGGTGAGAGATTATTGAAGGCTTTGGTGAGGTGGGGAATGAGGGTGTCTGGGAAAGACTTATAATAGCTAACTGACAGGCCATCTGGGCCAGGGCTTTTGCCCTGTTTCATTTGTTTTAATGCAGTTAAAATTTCTTCTCCTGAGAGTGGGAGATCAAGGTCCGAGGATTCATCTGAAGAGAGGGGGGAGGGACAGTATTGTGCAAGGAAGTCGGTAATGGCTGCCATTCGGTCCGAGGTGGCTGCAGGGGGGAGCGTGGTGGGGAGGTTGTATAGTTTGGAAAAGTACTGAACAAAATGGTCAGAGATATCATCCGTAGTAACAAGGGCGTCGCCAGTCGGTGTTGTAATTTTGTGAATGGTATGGGCCGCTTTCTTAACTTGAAGCTCTCTGGCTAAAAGTTTACCCGACTTGTTGCCGAATTCATAGAATAATTTTTGGGTCATGGCGTAGTTACGTTTTAGTGTATGGTTAAGTTCCTCTAGAAGTTCTTCTCTGGTCTGAGTTAGTTCCGTTAATGTGGAAGCTGCTAGCGACGCTTTGTGTGCTTGCTCAAGTGTTAGTATGCGGTCGGTCAGCTCATTAATTCATGCTTTTCTAATTTTGTTTCGTTGGGCTGCAAGGGAGATAAATTTCCCCCTTATGACGCATTTGTGTGCTGCCCAAATGGAGATAGGAGAGGTGTCTTCTGTTGTATTTTCTGTAAAGTATTGGGTGAGGCTCGTGGTAATTTGTTGAATATGGTCCAGGTCGGTCAGTAGAGAATTATCAAGTCGCCATATGTTGGACCTACCATGGGTCGTCGGGAGGGTTAGAGTTATAAATATGGGGTTGTGATCAGAAAGAACCATGGGTTCAATTGTGGCTTTTGAGAGGTGTGTGAGATCATTTTGGGATAAGAAAAAGTGGTCTATTCTGGAGTATTTGTTATGAGGTGCAGAAAAGAAGGTGAAGTCCTTAGTGTTGGGGTGTAATGTGCGCCAGGCATCGTGAAGTAACAGGTTGCTGAGTTGCAATTTAATAGCTCGTAAGGCTCTGTAGGTTAGGGAGGAAGCACCGTTGGGTGTGTCAAGGGAGGGATTCAGAGCGACATTGAAGTCACCTCCTACTATAAGAGTACCTGATTGGAAGCTGAGAAGTTGTTGGAAGGTGTCTCTAAAAAAGGCCACTTGTTGCGAGTTAGGGGCGTAAATGTTAGCTATTGTGACAGGTCTGTGGTGCAGAATGCCTTTAATGAATAGGAATCTCCCTTGGGAGTCTCTTTGGACTTCTGTCACCTGCAGGGGGCATTGTTTAGAAATTAAGATTGAGACTCCTTTGGATTTAGCCTCGGTGTTGTAAGCGTGGTACACCAGTGGGAATTGGTGATTATACAGTTTAGGGATGCTATCCCTCCTGAAGTGTGTTTCCTGTATAAGTGCTACATGTATTTTCGATCGTTGTAGGAAATAGAACAGTTTAGACCTTTTCTCTGGGATGTTAAGGCCTTGTATATTGATTGAGCAGAGTTTGAGTGTCTGTAGGTGCTTATGTAGGTCAGGCGGTGAGGCCTGGGGGAGGTCAGGCGGTGAGGCCTGGGGGTCTGTGTCATCCGCCATAAGTATGAGTGAAGGGAGAGGGATGACCTAGGCGATCAGGATGTGGGTCTGTTCAGTGTATGGCAGGCTTAAGTGTAATGTTGAGGTAACTGGGGTGAAACCGATGAGGTTTGGGGGTGACTTGCTCCCGTACCTCTAAACTGTACAGTATCGGTAAGGTACAGTGCGGGTACGATGTGTGTACCCCGAGGGGTGTAACAGCACCGTGACTCACAACTGTGTGGGGATTGGCAATCACTAAGCAGTGAAGGAGGACTATAGGTAAAGGAAAGAATGGTATAGTGCGCCACCATAGGGTCTTCAGGTGATAAAAGGAGGAGGTTTTGGAGAACGTATTTTCTGGGGGATATATAATAGGGCGAGGGGATACTCTCAAAGAAACGTGAGTGCTGGGTGGTGGGATTTGGGTGAGTAAATGCATCATTACACAAACAGCATACGAGAACCATCATATAGAAATATTGGGAGTTATGATACCACCACCCAGCCCCCATACCAGAAGGCACCCAAAACGCCATTAAATACTATCACGGCTAAATGTGGGATTTGTAAAGGTGGGTGCCCTCTCATGGGTCAAGTGTCGGCCTCAGAACGTGTGAGGTAATTAAACAGAGGACATTTATAGGGCCTAAAAACAGCACAAAAATCTCAAAAGAGGGATAGAACACTGTAACTGGAGTAACATCTAAATAAACAAGTAAATCAGTCAGCAAGCTGACCATGCAATCAGTGACAGATCTCCAACTAGAAAGTCTGAGGAATACTAAACTTATAGACTAGAAGATTTCCCATAGAGAGAGTGTGGAATATACCTCATACCTCACCGTGCAACCTAACATGCCAGCAAGTGTGATTGGGTAAAGTTACAGTTACAGGCCAGTAGATGGCGGTAGTGCACTCTGCATAAGCCTGCAGGTAGGTGTCACATCAGTTGAGTGTCTGTACAGGACATGTAGAGGGATGTAGTGTGCTGTGTATAAGTATCAGACTCCTACTTACCAGACCGGAGAGTCCGCTTGGGCAGAGAGTAGGCTCCCTTATGCGTCCGACTCGCGGCCCCTGGTAAGGTAACAGGAAGCACAGGAGTGCGGAGTGGTATGAGAGCCTGTAAACTAGAGTCCAGATGCTGGTGGAATAGCAGTCTATGAATAGCAGGTGCAGGCTGGAACACAGGCGATGAGACTGAGCAGGATGGTCAGGAGACAGGCTGGGTTCGGCAACAGACTGGCAGCAAGGTACAATAGGAGCAGGCAGAAGCGGAGTCAAACAGGCCAAGGTCGGGTACAGGCAGCAAGAAGGGGAATCCAAGGGCAATCTGGGTCGTCAGGAGATCAGGTAAACAGGAAGACAAGACAGGAAACAGGAACTATGGCACAGGAAGCTGATGATCAGGCAGCACTGAACAGAGTGCCTGACAAACCTAAATAGGCCGGCTTGCTCACAGGCACTCCCTCTGGTGGCCAATCCCATGGCCAGCAAGGTGAGCTCTCTGACAGTGCCCCCTCCCTAAGGGCAGCCTCCGGATGCCCAGCCGGGCCAACTTGGAGGCATGAACATTTCTGAAAGTCTGTAAAAGTTGTAAATTGTTTTCTGGTTCCCAGGAATTGTCCTCCGGACCATACCCCTTCCATTTGATAAGATACTGTATTTGCGCCTTTTCCTACAGTCCAGGATAGCCTCGATTTCAAACTCCTCCTCGTTATTGATCATAACAGGCTTAGGAGGACTGGTACTACGGTTGGGGAAAGGATCAGGAGCGACCGGTTTCAGTAAGGACACATGGAAAACCGGGTGTATTTTGAAGGAGTCCGGCAGACTGAGCTCGTACGCTACGTTGTTTATTTTTCTTCTCACCGAGAAGGGTCCCATGAATTTAGGCCCTAGTTTCCTAGAAGGGCAAGCCATTTTTAAGTTAGTTGTGGACAGCCATACTTGATTGCCAGGTTCCAGGATAAGCTCCCCGCGCCTCTTCTTGTCGAAAGTCTTTTTATAAGAAGCCTGGGATTGGGCCATTGTTTCCTGCAGAAGTTTGTTGTTGGTAGAGAAGAATTCCAATGTCTCGGTCACTGCAGGGAGGGAACATTCAGGTATTGAGCTGGGTAGAAAGGTGGGATGAAATCCATAATTGGCAAAAAATGGCGTCTGGTTGATGGCTGAGTGCAGGGAGTTATTGTATGAAAACTCCGCAACTGGTAGCAGAGAAACCCAGTCATCCTGGGAAAAGGCAGAGAAACAACGGAGGTATTGCTCCAAGGTTTGGTTGGTTCTCTCCGTCTGGCCGTTTGTCTGAGGGTGATAGGCTGAAGAGAAGGCTAACTCAATTTCGAGGGAACCACACAATGCCTTCCAGAACCTGGAGGTGAATTGGACACCCCGGTCCGAGACGATATTAGAGGGAACCCCATGTAATCTCACAATTTCTTTAACGAAGATCTTCGCCGTTTCCATGGCTGAGGGTGTGCCTTTCATAGGCAAGAAGTGAGCCATTTTTGACAATCTATCAATTACGACAAAGATGGTAGAGAAGCCTTCGGATGGGGGCAGTTCCACAATGAAATCCATCGCGATCATTTTCCAAGGTCTGTCAGGGATGGGCAAGGGTTTCAGTAAGCCACAGGCCTTCGTCCGAATATTCTTGCTTCGGGCACATGTGTGGCAGGAACTGACGTAATTCCTACAGTCCTCGGCCAACTGTGGCCACCAAAAGGTGCGCTGCACCAGTTCGGTTGTCTTCTGAGCCCCGAAGTGCCCAGCCAACTTGTGGTCATGGCAAAGCTCTAGTACTGGTACCCTAAGGCCCAAAAATTCCCGGAAGATGTCTTTCAAAATGTTGGAATGTGGCTGGGGCATTGCATAGACCGAAGGGCATAACGCAATACTCGAAATGCCCAAAACGAGTGCGAAAAGCGGTTTTCCACTCGTCCCCCTCCCGGATACGGATTAAATTATAGGCTCCGCGAAGATCCAGTTTTGTGAAGACAGTTGCCGTTCCTAGCCTCTGGAATAATTCAGGCACCAGGGGTAAGGCGTAGCGATTCTTGATCGTTATCCGATTTAATTCCCGGTAGTCGATACATGGCCGAAGGGAATGATCTTTTTTTTCCACAAAGAATATGCCTGCGCCGGCCGGAGATGTGGACGGGCGGATGAACTTTTTCTTTAAATTCTCATCAAGGTATTGTTTTAGTGTATCCAATTCCTGCTCAGTCAATGGAAAGATCCTACCGAAGGGTACTTCGGTTCCAGGTAGCAGCTCTATAGGGCAATCATAGGGCCTGTGTGGCGGTAGAGTCTCAGCACCTTTCTTGCTGAATACATCAGAGAAATCTCGGTAGGGTTCTGGGATGGCTTGGTGTGAGTTGGTTTCAGGGTGTAGGCCGAGGAGTTGAGGTATCTCATGGGCCATTCTTGGCAGGCAATGTTGTTGGCAATAATCAGACAGAAACTCCACTTTCCCAGAAACCCAGTTGATATGGGGGTTATGGCCCAGCAACCACGGCATGCCCGGGATGACAGGGAACAGAGGAGAGGAAATGACATCTAAACGGAGGAATTCCTGGTGTTGAGAGTTTATAGTAGCTATTATAGGGATAGTCTCTTGAATGACAGGACCGGAACGGAGGGCGGAACCGTCTGCAAGATGAACAGTCAGGCTCTGGGTCTTGAGTC
Source organism: Lithobates clamitans (assembly GCA_037952925.1). Classification (NCBI taxonomy): domain Eukaryota; kingdom Metazoa; phylum Chordata; class Amphibia; order Anura; family Ranidae; genus Lithobates; species Lithobates clamitans. The sequence goes on along the minus strand of JBBGZY010000143.1, from coordinate 10,368,214 downwards.
GGAGTGGGATATCATGCTGAGCTGCAAAGGCCTGGTCCATGAAGCAGCTGCATGCTCCGGAATCAACGATGACTGGAACTTGGATAGCCTTTCCGGGAAGCTGCAAAGTGACAGAGATGGTAAGGTGAGTACTAGGTTTTGGCATGATAGTAGCACATATACGAGCAGAAGAACGACACTTACGCGTCTTGTTGGGGCAGACGCTGGCGTAGTGCCCAGGTTCCCCACAGTAGAGGCATAGGTTAAGGTTACGTCTTCGTAACTTCTCTTCGGGAGTCAAGGAAGGACGGAGCAGACCAAGCTGCATAGGCTCTGATGTGTCGAAAACTGGAGAGGTTGGAGGAGCCAAAGGCCTACTAGGAGGACTGGGAACCTGTGGAAGCATCCAAGTGGGTCGATAGGCACTGGTAGACCTTTCGGTGCGTCCTTCTCTCAGACGACGGTCAATTTGGATTGAGAGGTTAATTAATTCTTCCAGGGTCTGAGGTATCCCAACCCGTGCTAACTCGTCCTTGAGTGGATCGGACAAACCCATTCTAAAGTGATGACGCAGAGCCGCGTCATTCCATGCCGTATCGGAACTCCAGCGCCTAAATTCAACAGCATAGTCCTCCGCTGCCCTGCGGCCTTGCCGAAGGGAGTGCAGGGAAGCTTCAGCAGAAGCGGTTAGTTGAGGATCCTCATAAAGTTGAGACATCGCCAAGAAGAAGGCGTCCAGACTTTCCAGGGCATCCGACTTTTGTTCCAGAAGGTGATGGGCCCAGGTTTGAGGCTCACCGGACAACAGGGAAATAACAAAGCCCACTTTGGTGGCTTCTAGGGAGAAGGTCCGAGGCTGCAGAGCAAAATAGAGACTACATGCATTCCGGAATGCACGGTATTTACTACGGTCTCCAAAAAATCTCTCCGGTATAGGTACTTTGGGCTCTGGAGGGAGCATGACTACGGAGGGTGCCCCGGTTGCAGACGAAGTCCCCTGAGGATTGGTAGGTGCAGGCAGGGCCTGAACACGTTCCTCTAGTCGGGTATAGCCATCCTGTAAACTTTTGACTGCTTGGGTTAATCCTGCCAAGTGTCTGCAAAGTTCGTCCATATTGGAGGCCCCCTGCCCGGACTCGGTCATGGCTGCCTGATACTATCAGACTCCTACTTACCAGACCGGAGAGTCCGCTTGGGCAGAGAGTAGGCTCCCTTACGCGTCCGACTCGCGGCCCCTGGTAAGGTAACAGGAAGCACAGGAGTGCGGAGTGGTATGAGAGCCTGTAAACTAGAGTCCAGATGCTGGTGGAATAGCAGTCTATGAACAGCAGGTGCAGGCTGGAACACAGGCGATGAGACTGAGCAGGATGGTCAGGAGACAGGCTGGGTTCGGCAACAGACTGGCAGCAAGGTACAATAGGAGCAGGCAGAAGCGGAGTCAAACAGGCCAAGGTCGGGTACAGGCAGCAAGAAGGGGAATCCAAGGGCAATCCAGGTCATCAGGAGATCAGGTAAACAGGAAGACAAGACAGGAAACAGGAACTATGGCACAGGAAGCTGATGATCAGGCAGCACTGAACAGAGTGTCTGACAAACCTAAATAGGCCGGCTTGCTCACAGGCACTCCCTCTGGTGGCCAATCCCATGACCAGCAAGGTGAGCTCTCTGACAATAAGTCTTCAGGTAGGTGTCACATCAGTTCCCAGCAGTGAGTGTCTGTACAGGACATGTAAATGGATGTAGTGTACTGTGTATAAGTCTTCAGGTAGGTATCACATCAGTTCCCAGCAGTGATTGTCTGTACAGGACATGTAGATGGATGTAGTGTACTGTGTATAAGCCTGCAGGTAGGTGTCACATCAGTTCCCAGCAGTGAGTGTCTGTACAGGACATGTAGATGGATGTAGTGTACTGTGTATAAGTCTTCAGGTAGGTATCACATCAGTTCCCAGCAGTGAGTGTCTGTACAGGACATGTAGATGGATGTAGTGTACTGTGTATAAGCCTGCAGGTAGGTGTCACATAAGTTCCCAGCAGTGAGTGTCTGTACAGGACATGTAGATGGATGTAGTGCACTGTGTATAAGCCTGCAGGTAGGTGTCACATCAGTTCCCAGCAGTGAGTGTCTGTACAGGACATGTAGATGGATGTAGTGTACTGTGTATAAGTCTTCAGGTAGGTATCACATCAGTTCCCAGCAGTGAGTGTCTGTACAGGACATGTAGATGGATGTAGTGTACTGTGTATAAGCCTGCAGGTAGGTGTCACATCAGTTGAGTGTCTGTACAGGACATGTAGATGGAGGGGGTAGCCCCTGTAGGCTCCTCAGTCAGTACACGAGTGGTTGCCGCCAGCGATGGAGTAGAAGAGGAGTCCATGTGAGACACAGCTTTGGAAGTCAGCATTGAGTGTGATGATCTGTGTGAGGCGTTGTCCAGGTAACAGTCGCAGTGTACGTCGGACATTCTTGAGGCTTTTCCTTGCTGTCAGGGAGATTGTGGGCGGATGTGACGCTGTACAGAACTGCTGCCAGGTCAGGGGCTGGTACAAACCGCAGGGTGTTGTGGGTCATGTAGTTTTAGAACACTCCACTAGACATATGGGCGGTGTTCATTCCATAGGCAAGTGCTGCTGCTTTCTAGCTAAACTTGCAATGTCCATGACAGGGACACAATCCGAACCCAGTAAAGATGCAAAACATCTATTGTGCTGAATATCTCTTGAAGAAAGTCAGTCACATAAACATTGAATTAAAGGTTAACAGTGTGAGAGAACTGATTAAAGCCGAACAGGGCAAACTGAGATTGCATGGTAGTGTGTATCTAAGGCCGGCTAGCGGTTTCGGCGAGCTCTCCTGAGCCTCGGTGAGTTTGTGGCGCTGCCCCCCTGGTAGTGAATGTGGGTACCGGTAAGGTGCCTGGGGGCGGATGGGGACCTTCTCCTACGGTACCTGGTATCTTGCGCCTCCATGGGTTCTTCCTGAGGTGATTCTTTGCTTGTCACTGAGTGACGAAACTCTGCATACCAGTTAGGGACATCTACCAGTGGTATGCCCAGGGTTCCACAGAATTGTGGGAGATCCTCTGGTACTCTCAGGAGAGCCGTGCGGCCCTGGGTGGAGGCAGAAAGGCAAAACGGGAATTTCCATTTATATTGAATACCTTTCGTGCAAAGGGCGTCCAGCAGAGGCTTCAGATCACGTCGGTGCTGTAAGGTGATTCCTGAAAGGTCCTGATAGATTTGAATTGCTCTCCCATCATGGAGAATTTGAGGTCTGCTTCTTGCTTGTCTGATAATTTCTTCCTTCAGTTTGAAGTCTATTATACAGCAAATGATGTCCCTCGGGGGATCCGTCTCCCTTCCCTTGGGACGTAAGGCCCGGTGGATCCTTTCCATGTCAATGGGTGTATGAGGTGGTCTATTAAGCAGACCATTGAAGATTCCAGTCACAGTGGGGGCTATTTGTTCTCCCTCGATGGCCTCTGGCAGTCCTCTGACTCTGAGATTATGGCGCCGTCCTCTGTTGTCGAGGTCTTCCAGGTGGCGTTGCATATCTTTCATTAGTAATGTGTGGGAGTCAATGCAATTCGCAGCTTTGCAGATAGTCACATCATGGCGTTCAGTCACTCTTTCAACTGTGAGAACTCTGTCACTGAGCGCACGGATATCGAGCCTGAGCTCTGAAATGGCGGCAGATAAGGTATCTTTGATATCCTCTGCGATGGTCCGCCGGTCCTGCATGTTTAAGTGCGGTTGTGGTGAGAGTTCAATGACATTTCTATCCCTGTGAGGGTTTGGAGATCCTGTGTGTGGTGGTTCTGTCAGGGCTGCCTCAGAAGCCTGAGAGTGTGACTGTCTGTGGTGGGAAGGCCCCGTGTTCCCTCTGCTGGTATGAAGCATTTCAGGAATATTATAACCCTCGTCCCCTAATTGTTCGCGGGGGGAGCAGGAGCGGGAAGCAGAAGAGTTCCGCGATGCAGTCCCCATGATTTGGAGGGATTTAGGAGCAATTTTACCTCAGATTCCAGTCAGCTTTTCCCTGTGGTGGCAGGAGCTCAGGGATTAGGCTTCCATCTTCCTGCTGGGTCAGGCCACGCCATGGCACCTTTATGGCAAAGAACTCTCTGAGGATCTGAAAAAAAAAGAATTGTTTCTCTACATAAAGATGGCCTAGGCCAGGGCTGTAGATATTTTTTTTTTTTCCTGGGGGGGATCAGCCTTGAGTACCCAATTACTTACAGAGTGAAGGGTTCAGGGTGTGCAATGTACAGAATTCAGGGTGTGCTATGTATGGAGTGCAGAGTTTAGGGTGCGCTACATGCAGAGTTCACTATGCACAGAGTGAAGGGTTCAGGAGTGTGCTATGTACAGAGTCCAGGGTCCAGGGTCCAGGGTGTGCTACGTACAGAGTCCAGGCTTCAGGGTGTGCTACGCACAGAGTTAAGGCTTCCGGGTGTGCTATGTACAGAGTCCAGTCTTCAGGGTGTGTTATGTACAGAGTTCAGTGTGTGCTACGTACATAGTTCAGGGTGTGCTATGTACAGAGTTCAGGGTTCAGGGTGTGCTATGTACATAGTCCAGGCTTCAGGGTGTGCTACGTACAGAGTTCAGGGTGTGCTACGTACATAGTTCATGGTGTGCTACGTACATAGTTCAGGGTGTGCTATGTACATAGTCCAGGGTTCAGGGTGTTCTAGGTACAGAGTCCAGGGTTTAGGGTGTGATAAATTTCAGCTGAAAAAAAAAGCCCTGAGTAGTAGTATACAATGCAATACTGTCTGCAGCCATGAATGATACAGCCACAGCACTTGTGATCATTATTATCATGCTGATGATCACAGGTGCTGTGGCTGTATCATTCATGGCTGCAGACAGTATTGCAATGTATACTATTAGTACTCCTTTCACAAGTAGTATCAGAATAGCAAACAGTAGCCTGAGTCTCACTTTAGTAGTGGAAAGGGTGTTAGCAGACAGTGTGTGGGCTTCTAGAGTGCAATGTCATAATGTGAGAGGCTGCAGGACATGTTCAGTGCAGATATATGGGAGGTGGAGAGCAAAAAAGAACAGCAGAAAAGAACAGGGGGGAGGTGGGGTGGGGATTGATGTGAGAGGGATTTACTGCAAGGTCTTACTGGTCAGATGTACAGCCATGTAGTAGACAGAGGGGAGGGGAAATGAAGCTGGCGGTGAGAGATGGCGATGGAAATTACAGTAAACTTGTGAAAGTGAAAGTGACTTTTCTCCTCTCTCACCTTCGATCACTGCAGGAAGTTCACTCATTTCATGCAATTCTACAGCTTCTGTTCAGCCTTCTCCCCACATCAGAGATGCTTCTTCCCACACACATGAAGACAAAAAGCCCGCGGGATGAATTTGGAGGGAAGGACAATGCACTTTGTGTACCCATTGGCTGAGGAGGCTGCAGTACCTCCCCTGCTGCCTCCTTAGCCAATAGGTAGCTGAAGCTCATCATAAGTGCCTTCCTCCCTCCCTCCTGACATCATACAGGACCTCCCATGTATTGAGCCATTGTTTTACAATGTGGGCAGACCGGGAACAAACATATTTTTAACTGGTCTTCCCAGTGGCAGTGTGGCTCCCGCACCTGATAGGCTACACTAGCCTAGCTGCTATGACATTAACAGATGCTCTGGGGGGAGTTTGGACCCCCCCTTATCTAAGTCCCGGGCCTAGGCTATAAGAAGTTTGCAAAGACCTTGAAACTGAACTGCAGCATGGTGGCCAAGACCATACAGCGCTTTAACAGGACAGGTTCCATTCAGAACAGGCCTCGCTATGGTCGACCAAAGCAGTTGAGTGCACATTCTCAGCGTCATATCCAGAGGTTGTCTTTGAGAAATAGACATATGAGTGCTGCCAGCATTGTTGCAGAGGTTGAAGGGGTGAGGGGCCAGCCTTTCATTGCTCAGACCAAACTCCGCACACTGCATCAAATTGGTCTGCATGGCTTCCTTCAGGTCATCCCAGAAGGAAGCCTCTTCTAAAGATGATGCACAAGAAAGCCCACAAACAGTCTGCTGAAGGCAAGCAGACTAAGGACATGGATTACTGGAACCATGTCCTGTGGTCTGATGAGACCAAAATAAACGTATTTGGTTCAGATGGTGTCAAGCGTGTGTGGCGACAACCAGGTGAGGAGTACAAAGACAAGTGTGTCTTGCGTACAGTCAAGCATGGTGGTGGGAGTGTCATGGTCTGGGGCTGCAAGAGTGCTGCTGGCACTGGGGAGCTACAGTTCAATGAGGGAACCATGAATGCCAACATATACTGTGACTAGGGATGAGCCGAACACCCCCCCGGTTCTGTTCGCACCAGAACCTGTGAACGGACCGAAAATTTGCATGAACGTTAGAACCCCATTGACATCTATGGGACTCGAACGTTCAAAATCAAAAGTGCTAATTTTAAAGGCTAATTTGCATGGTATTGTCCTAAAAAGGGTTTGGGGGCCCGGGGTCCTGCCCCAGGGGACATGTATCAATGCAAAAAAAACATTTAAAAGGCCGTTTTTTCGGGAGCAGTGATTTTAATGATGCTTAAAGTAAAAAAAAAAAGTGAAATATTCCTTTAAATATCGTACCTGGGGGGTGTCTATAGTATGCCTGTAAAGTGGCGCGTGTTTACCGTGCTTAGAACAGTCCCTGCACAAAATGACATTTTTAAAGAATAAAAGTCATTAAAAACTGCTTGCGGCTTTAATGTAATGTCGGGTCCTGGCAATATAGATGAAAATCAGTGAAACAAACGGCATGGGTACCCTCCAGTCCATTACCAGACCCTTTGGGTCCTATATGGATATTGAGGGGAACCCCGCACCCAAATTAAAAAAAGGAAAGGCGTGGGGCCCCCAGGCCCTATATACTCTGAACAGCAGTATACAGGTGGTGCAAACAAGACAGGGACTGTAGATTTGTTGTTAAGTAGAATATGTTTGTAATTTTGAACTGGTACATTTTTAAAGTGTACCTCCAGCCAAAAAATCTGTTTTTAAGCTTTTTGGAAAACATAGGGAAGGGTTATCACCCCTGTGACATTTGTTTTGCTGTTTGTGCTCCTCTTCAGAAGATTTCACCTCACTTTTTGTCCCAATGACAAATGTTTTTTGAAAATTTGGGGTTTTTAGTGAAACAAGGATTGGTGATAAAGCATCAGTGGAAAGGAGAAAAGTTTTTCCCATATTAACTCTTATGCCCCGTACACACGGTCGGACTTTGTTCGGACATTCCGACAACAAAATCCTCGGATTTTTTCCGACGGATGTTGGCTCAAACTTGTTTTGCATACACACGGTCGCACAAAGTTGTCGGAATTTCCGATCGACAACCACGCAGTCACGTACACCACGTACGACAAGACTAGAAAAGGCCGGTTCAGAACCAAGCGCGGCACCCTTTGGGCTCCTTTTGCTAATCTCGTGTTAGTAAAAGTTTGGTGAGAGACGATTCGCGCTTTTTCAGACTCGTGGCTTTCAGATCGTTTTCTGACGTTCAGTTTGTGCTTGTGGGTTTGTATCTGCTCTTCAGTGCGTGCAGTCAGTTCGTATTGGAGTTTCCTGTGTGATCTTGTCCGCTCGTTGCTGTTTTTCAGGTCGCTCTTCACAGGCCTTGCTGTTCTTCAGTGCGTTCTGTTACTTCGTTCTGAGCAGCCGACCGTTTTCTAGCCATGTTTCGTATGCGTACTCCTCGTAGAGTTCGTGCTGTGCGGGGGCTTGGTGTTGGGGTCCTGACCTTGACACAAGTCCAGTCCATGAACAGGGTGGGGAGGAGTTCCTCGACCAAAAATTGGTTGCTTCAGCGTGACCAGTTCTGTCATATGCCTTTGCTCCGTGAGATCCGTGAGAATAATCCTGATGATTTCAGGAAGTTTCTCAGGATGACGGACCCCGTGTTTCACCGTCTGTTGGCTTCGCTGACCCCCTATATTAGCAGGCAGGATACCTGCATGAGGCAATCAATCACTCCGGAGCAGAGGTTGGTCGCTACCTTGCGGTATTTGGCCACAGGGAGAAGCCTGCAGAACCTCAAGTTCTCGACAGGCATCTCCCCCCAGGCTCTGGGGATCATTATCCCAGAGACCTGTTCTGCCATCATCCAGGTCCTGCAGAAGGAGTATATGAAGGTAAGATTTTTATCCTTTTATATCACATTTTATTGTATTGAATGTTTGCTAATATATTGTATTTCTTTCCTCATTCCCTAATTACCATGATTGTAATATGCTGTGAATGTCCCCTTTGTCCTCATGCATGCTGGATTTTTATGTAATTATTATTTTAGGTCCTTCATACATATTTGCCCTTCAATAACCTCCCCAGCATGGTGTCTCTTGCCCTATATTCACCTCATGTAGTCACTTAACAATGTATTTTATCAGCTTCATAGTAGTGCTTTACCCCAAACACCCCCTAAAATGTTTGGAAATGTTATTTTTGATTTAAATTCAGGCAGAGTGCCAGAGGCTTTTTTTTGTGGTGTCCCCAAATTTTTTGTAACCCTCCCTCCCCCAACTGCTAAGTCAGCTGATCCCAATTCTCTATCTACCCTCAATCATCTATCTGCTGACTTTGCCAAACCCATACACACTATACCCACCTCTTTAGTGCTCAGATTTATGGATGAATTGGCCAAAGCATGTAGTGCAAGGGCCTGCCTGTATACTTTCCAATGGTACTGTTTAAAGTTCTTGTATCCTATTATGATCTTGATAGGTAATAGCAGAATGTCCAAATGTGCTCAAATGTGTACAGTGTGTATTTATATCTTTGTATTATGACACTTCTTACCTGTCCAGTGGGCTGCCAATAGTGTAACTAAGGAGGGGCTGTTCCAAGTAATACCCTGTATGTAGGCATTCATCTCTAAATGAAGTGAAGAGGGTTACCTGTCCAAGAGTTCCTCCCCCTTATAATGTTAGAAATGGCCCATGAGAGGGGGGGAGGGGGAATATGATAGGTGTACCTTATACTTTGTTGTTGTAAAATTCCCCTTAATAAATGCTATCTGGAGGTTGACCCATAATGTTTGTGTCTAATCTGCTTGCCAGGTTTCTGTGACAAAATAGTAATGTTTATTGTTTTTTCCTCAACAGTTTCCTTCAACGCCACAGGAATGGCAGACTGTGGCCTCCCACTTTGCCCAGTGGTGGGACTTTCCTAACTGCGGAGGGGCAATTGATGGGAAACACGTCCACATCGTCCCACCACCCAACTCGGGGTCGTACTATTATAATTACAAGGGGTTTAATAGTATAGTGATGTTGGCGGTGGTGTCGGCTAATTACGAGTTCTTGTATGTGGACGTGGGGAAGAATGGCCGGATGTCCGATGGTGGAGTGATCGCCCAGACGGAGTTCTACAGGTGTCTCCAGAATGGCAGCTTGGACTTGCCACCTCCAGAGGACAATGTTGAAGGTCTCCCATTTGTGTTCGTTGCTGATGAAGCATTTGCGCTGGGGGACCACCTGATGCGGCCATTCCCGATGAGGACCCTCACCCCGGAACAGAGGGTTTTTAATTATCGGCTGGCCAGAGCCCGAAGAGTGGTGGAGAACACATTTGGAATCCTGGCCAGCCAGTTCCGATTATTTCTGACACCCATCCATATGGCAGAGTATAAACTGAACCATATAATACTGGCGTGCTGTGTTCTCCATAATTTTTTAAGAAAACATTCAGCCAACTATGCTGGCTCAGTTGGGCCTGAGGCCGGAATCCCAAATACATCAACAATGACGGCGCTTGAAAGTGGCCGTCCTGGCTTGCCCTCCCTGAATGCCCGTGATGTCCGGTTACGATACCTGGAGTTCTTTGCGGGTAGGGGGCTATCAATATGCCAAACAATCTGTGACACCTTTTTCAAATAAAAAACAACCAAAAGAAATTCTTGGTGGACATTTACTGCTTGTGTTTGTTTTAGCTGACCCTGACAGAAATGTGTTGAGTGCAGAAAATGTCGTGATTGGGTAACCTTATAAAGAATAGTGTTGGCTGGTACTTCCGAAATGCCAAAACACATTTCACTACAAGTGCACTTGCAACTGCACTGAACCTGCACTTGTAGTGCAAAGTGAATTTGCCCTTAGGAAATAACCCCCATTTTTGCATAAAACAGCAATTACATCACCCCAAAAGTAGTGTAGTGTTAAGACAATAATCCACACATTCTTGAGTAAGCCACTTTTTTATACCTGCACAATCACATGTGCATTTACGAAAGGTTTTTAAAACAAACCAACATGTTTGTTGTATAACAATTTTTGGGGGGGCATTATCAACAATCGAAATATCCATTTCAGATATAACAGGCCTGTGTAAAACCAACAAGAAAGCCAAAAAACTTGAACTTACAAAGTTCACATTAGGTAAAACCTGAAGGCTATATTAGACATCAGTATTTAGGAACTGTGTTTGATATAGCGTTCAGATGGGGGGAAATCACCCCTGGAAAAGCCAAATTTGGAAGATGCACACCAATTTACGAATGTCAACATGTGCTATCTGCCATCAGGGGGGATAAAGGGACGTGTTTTGGGGGAGCAAGCCCTTCCTCAACGCTACTTTATAATTGAGTAAGGGGTTGCACCCCCAAAACGCGTCCATTGATCTCCCGTGATGGCAGATAGCACATGTTGGCACACTGTGTGCATCCTCCAAATTTGGCTTTTCTAAACATTGTAAAAATTTTAGTAAGATAAAACAGGTGATTTTGTGGGGTTTAAATGCGCCCCAAAATATCAATGATGTTATTATTTTTTTTAATAACATCACTGATTTGTTGCTGGATGTTTTGCAATTGGAGATTACACCCCATTATCTCCCCGATCAGTATCTGGGCACTTTCAGATGTAAAGCGTTCTGGATCACGATCACCTAAAAAGAGATAAAGAACAAAAAAAAACAGGTCTCAAAAATCTGCCAACATCCATCTCTTTTACCTGAGCCTGTGGTCGCAGACACTCACCTGTTGTGGTGCCAATCTCCACCACATCTTCTTCTTCCTCCTGCTCAGCTTCTTGGGTTGGTATTTCCCCTTCTTCCAGAGGGGGGGGTCTCTGGTCTCCTCAGATGAGGGGTGTCCTCCGAGTCTTTTCTCCCCTATGTAAAACAAAAATGGTATAATTAGCACACAGATATTTGATGGCAGAACTAGAAATAGGAAACATTGCTTGGAAGTGGGGTACAATTGTCTATTTTAGCCGAGTTCCAAGATGTATATTTTTTATTGTCCTTTGTCAAGCTGCAATACTTTACCTGTTTGGTACAAGCTTCACAGATGTAGCCCCCCCTATAGTATACACTGGAGCACCTGTGTGCCCGCCCTAATAAAAATGGTGTTCTGGGGTCCCACACTAGTGCTCCAGTGTCCAGATGTGAAAACAGCTGCTCAGTGTCCTCTCCTTACACACAATCTAGTTGGCATTTCATTCTAGTAACAAACCCATCTACACAAACAAATATTTGGCATCCAAGTAGGCTCAAAAAAAATGTGTGAAAATGCATATGGCCTAAACAATGGTGTTCTAGAGGCCGAAAGAAAAATGTTTGATACGAACGAATAGTGGGCCCATGAACATTAAAGTTGACCTTTTTAAACGTTACAATTACTAAAAGCATATGGAGCAGAACGAACGGAATAAAGACAGAAAGAATAGGAACACAGCACAACTACTTACTTTTTTGCAGCACTCTCCGGATCTTTCGGTACTGCTCTGGCTCTCTCAACTTCAGGTCCGACCACCGCTTCCTGAGCTGATCTTTAGATCTTCGTACCCCGAAATTCCTCTCCAGACTCCGGACCACTTTACCAATGATTTTGGCTTTTCTGATGTTGGCGTGGGGGTAAGGCCCATATTTTCCGTCATAGTCAGACTTCTTCATGATATCTACCATCTCCAACATCTCCCCAAACGACATATTTGTGGCCTTAAAACGTCTCCTTCTGGATCGGGACGTGCCTGGATCTGGGCTTTCCTCCTCCTCCTCCTCGTTGTTAGAATTATCACGCACCTGTTGTAACTCTGCCATCATGCTCTTCCCCCACTGCGCCGAACGAAAAGGGGCGGGGAATACACTAGAAAGAACGTCAGGGGCGGGCGGAGTTACACGCATGCGCAGTGTGTATAAAGCGTAACACGCGTGCGTATTACGTACGATCTGTGAGCGGAGGAAGGAGCATTGGACGCGCCGATCGTAAGAACGAAGGTAAGAGACAAACTTGGGCCTATACTGCTTCTAGATTGAGGCCTATATTGTAACAAGATTAGGAGAGTTTTGTCTGACATTAGGCTTTGTCTTGTGTTGTGTCTTGCAGTGAACATGGATATCTCAATGAGAGATACTGACTTCATGTCACTATTCATAGATATGCTAAGTGAGCTACCCTGTCTGTGGGAGATTACCCACCCCCATTTCAAGAACCAAGCAAAGAGGAAGGCAGCACTGGAGCAATTGTGTGAAATTGTGAAGCAGGTGATCCCCACGGCAGACATCACTTATTTAAAGATATTAATTGGTTGCCTGAGGAGCACATATCTGAGGGAGCACAAGAAAGTCCTGGATTCACAGAGATCCGGAGCAGCAGATGACATCTATGTCCCCAGGATGTTGTACTACGACAGGCTGCATTTTCTGGCAGGCCAGAATGAACCCAGGCCATCCCTCTCAAGTCTTCCTTCCACGCTTCCTTCCCCCCTGGCTGAGGCTTCTGACGCCCAACCTGGGCCTTCCAGGCCATATGTGGAGGAGCCCAGATTGAGCCAGGTATAGCATTCCTCTAAATATTTCTGCTTGTGCAATCAATGATGTTACCTAGATGTTAGTTGGGAGTACTAATTTAGGATTGTGATTGATGATGCAAAAACTAAAACCATGTCCCTTTTTCATACACAGGGAAGTCTCAGCCAGGAGGTGGCCGGGCCGAGCTGGCTGGCTGATATCAAGGTCCCTCCACCACACCTGAAAACAGAAAGTGGCAGTATGAAGAGTGCCCTAGAGGAGGCGGCTATCAGATTCTTTTGGAGGGCTACAGAGATCCTGGGAGCACCACACACCAGGCAGGAGAACATTCCTGCATTCATTGCCTATAAAATGCAGAGGATGGAGGAGGGCCAAAAAGCCATGTGTCAGGCCCTCATATCAGAGGCTCTGGAGAAAGGTGTGAGGGGCCAATTACACCTCACACACAGCTTTGGGATGGTCCTCCTCCTCCTCCTCCCTCTCCTCCAGGTCCTCCCAGTCCTCCTCCAGGTCCTCCCGGTCCTCCTCCAGGTCCTCCCAGTCCTCCTCCAGGTCCTCCCAGTCCTCCTCCTCCTCCTCCAGGTCCTACTCCTCCTCCTGCCACATCTCCAACTGCACAGCCACAGCCCGGAAGGAAGCGTGAAAGGAAGACTAGACAGTGATTGCCTTGGGTCCAGTCTGGTCGGCCAAAAGATGCAGCCTCTTGTGGTACCACAGCCTGGGGACATAGATGTCATCTGCTGCTATCCGAATCTCTGTGAATCCCAGACCAGACTGCCCTCCCTTACATATGGACTCCTCAGGCCACCAATTTTGATGTTGAAGAATTGATGTCAGCCGTGGGGGTCCCAGGCTTCACTAATTTCTGCTGTTGATCCAGTGTTGCCTTCCTCTTTGTTTGGTTCTGATCCCTTAATAAAGGATTTTTGTTTTGAATTATACTCTCCTATGTGTTTTACTTCAAAAGGGACAGTTTGTTTGTGAGGATTCAGGTACATTTCAAATATACAATGTGAAATGAACAAGGGACACCAACAACAAAAAATCTCCTGGAGATTAAATAATAAAAGATATCAATGGTGTTGGGGTAACTTGACACACAAAACACACACAAAAATATTCGGGAGTAAAAATAAAAATAACATTGAACAAAGATCAGCCTTGGAAAAAATCCAAACATTAAAGAAAAAAAAAGGCTTAAAATCCAAAAAAAAACCCATAAAAAATATAAAACTGTCAAATGTGACAACTAATAACAATATATTGAGGGAATCCCACTAAAAAAACACAAAGAAAAGTTTGTGAGAAGTGTGTGTGAATATGAGCATCAAAACTACTATAAAGAAGAAGAGAGTGCGCTGTATTAAACCATTTTGAACATTGCAGCGTGACGAAAGTGCTGTATCCATTGCGAACGCTAAGTTTACCAGAACGAGCTGTCCCGTGTCGGAATTTCTTCTGAGCATGCGTGGCACTTTGTGCGTCGGAACAGGCCACACACGGTCGGAATTGACGCGATCGGATTTTGTTGTCGGAAAATTTTATCTCCTGCTGTCCAACTTTGTGTGTCGGAAAATGCGATGGAAAATGTCCGATGGCGCCCACACACGGTCGGAATTTCCGACAACACGCTCCGATCGGACATTGTCCATCGAAAAATCCGACTGTATGTTCGGGGCATTACAGGAGAGAATATCCCTTCCTATGGGGTAGATTTCATCTCACTTCCTGTTGTTTCCTTCCGTTTGCACTTAGGAGTCGTTTGTAAGTTGGATGTTTGAAAGTAGGGGCCTGCCCTATATACTCAGCAGAAATTTGGGCCTTAGGTGTTGTTGTGGCCTCAACACTGTAAGCCCTCACAGGGCCCTGCTTTGAAATATTAGATCAAAAATTGTAATTACACGCCCCTGTTAAATAGGGGCTTAAAAATTGGGCCTTAGGCACTGGTGGCGGCGCCCAGAACCAAAAATGTTCTTACAAGCTATCAGCATGATCATTGAGGAGGAAGAGGATAATTACTCAGCATAACAGGATAGTCACTCAGCATCAGCATAGGCAGTCTTTGAAGGGATCTGATATTTCAAAAAAAAAAAAATTCGGTTACATCAGGATCAGTTGCTTGGTAGCTGGTGGTGATCCAAGACTGATTCATTTTTATGAAGGTCAGTCGATCAACCGAGTCGGTGGACAGACGCACCCTGTGATCGGTTACAAAGCCTCCAGCAGCACTGAATGTGCGTTCCGAAAGAACGCTGGATGCAGGACAGACCAGTAGCTCAATTGCATACTGTGCAAGCTCTGGCCAGTGATCCATCCTCAAGACCCAGTAACCCAGAGGATTTTCGGTGGGAAAGGTTTCCAAGTCAGATCTTGCCCCTAGGTATTCCTGCACCTTGTAAAACCGATGCTGGCGATGGTTGCTGGAACCGATCACAACCGATGTGGATCAAGGAGGGTTGCCAGCCAGTATTGGTCCTTCTCCTTGATACCACGAATACGAGGATCCTTACGCAGGCTTTGCAGGATCAGGGAGGCCATGCAGTGTAGGTTTGCTGAGGCATTCGGTCCGGAGTCCTCTGGGTCACTAAGGATGACATGGTCCGCAGCCACCTCCTCCCAGCCACGTACAAGTCCATGTGTTTCTTGGGACTGATCCCTTAAAGACTGCTGCTGATGCTGAGTGCCAGGCTCCACCTCCATACTGACACAATCCTCCTCCTCTTCCTCCACCTCCTCCTCATCCTCTTTCTGTGTGATAGGCGGGCACACAGGAACACTGTCTGGATAAAGGGGGCCTTGAGAGCTAAGAAAGTCCTCCTCTTCCTGCCTCTGTTCTGCCTCAAGTGCCCTGTCCATTATTCCATGCAGCGTGTGCTCCAACAGGTGGACAAGGGGGACAATGTCACTGATGCATGCACTGTCACTGCTTACCACCCTTGTGGCCTCCTCAAATGGTGACAGGACAGTGCATGCATCCCTGATCATGGCCCACTGGCTGGGGAAAAAAACAAGCTCCCCTGACCCTGTCCTGGTGCCATAGTTGCACAGGTACTCATTGATGTGTGTGCAGCCGCTGCAGCATGGCCAATGTTGAGTTCCACCTGGTGGGCATGTCACAGACTAGGTGGTTCTTGGGCAGGTTAAACTCCCTTTGGAGGTCTGCCAGCGAGCACTGGCATTATATGACCATCAGAAATGCACACAGACTTTCCTGGCCTGCCTCAGGACATCCTGTAAGCCAGGGTACCTGCCCAAGAACCGCTGCACCACCAAGTTAGGGACGTGAGCCAAACAGGGCACATGAGTCAGTTGTCCCTGTCGGAGGGCGGAGAGAAGGTGGGTGCCATTGTCCCAAACCGCCATTCCTGCCTTAAGCGTCAACCACCTCTGAACCTCCCCCTGCAGAGCTGACAGAACCTCTGCCCTAGTGTGGCTCCTGTCCCCCAAGCACACCAGCTCAAGCACCGCATGGCATCTTTTGGCCTGCGTGCTTGCCTAGCCCCTTGAATGCCTACGGAGCACCGCTGGTTCTGAGGACAAAGCACAGGAAGAGGCCATGAAAGAAGAAATAGAGGAGGGGGTGGAGGAGAGAGATGTGTCACAATCATTAGTAGTGGCATTTTGGAGGCATGGTGGTGGAACAACGTCCAACACTACTGCACCTTGTCCTGCATCCTTCCCAGCTGCCAGCAAAGTGACCCAATGCACCGTGAAACTTAGGTAATGTCCCTGTCCATGCCTGCTGGACCATGAGTCAGCGGTAATATGCACCTTACCGCTGATCGCCCTGTCCAGCGAGGCCAAGACATTGCCTTCCACATGCCGGTAGAGAGCCGGAAGCGCCTTCCGTGAGAAAAAGAGTCGTTTGGGTACCTGCCACTGAGGAACTGCACATTCAACAAACTGACGGAAGGGGGCAGAGTCTACCAACTGAAAAGGTAGCAGTTGAAGTGCTAGCAATTTTGCCAAGCTAGCATTCAACCACTGGGCATGTGGATGGCAGGGAGCAAACTTCTTTCGGCGGTGCAGCAGCTGGGGCAGGGAAATTTGCCTGGTACAATCTGACGTCGGTGTACCGAAAGCAGATTGCCCACAAGTACTTGGCTGTGACACACCTAATTCTACACCTTCATTCCTCTCAGTGCAGGTCTCAGAGAGGACTGAAGGTATAATGGGGCTGGAGATCTCAGCTGATGAGGAGCAAGGAGAGGTCCTCTTTGTTCTTTGGTGTGGGTCTTTTAGATATGCTTGCCAACGAACTGAATGGCAGGTCAACATATGTCTGGTCAAGCATGTAGTGCCCAAGTGGGAGATGTTTTGGCCACGCGAAATATGCTTGAGACATATGTTGCAAATAGCAGAGGTGCGATCTGATGCACTCGTCTCAAAAAAGGCCCACACCAAAGAACTTTTGGAGTAACGCGCAGAGACAGCAGTGCCCTGCACATGCGGAGCTTTGTGGTGTGATGCAGTCAGTGTGCTGCCCTTAGGCTGGCCCCTGGAGGGCATCCTGCCTCATTGATGATGTGCCTCCTCCTCCTCTCTCCTATCAGGCACCCACGTTGAGTCAGTGACCTCATCATCCCCTCCCTCCTCATCACTGGAGCAAACCTGGCAGTATGCTGCAGCAGGGGGAGCATGACTGCCAGATTGCTGTCCTTCTTGGGCACCCCTCTGTCCGTGCTCATGTTACTGCCTTCATCTAGCTCAGTACCATCATCAGAGCCTTCTAAACGCTGGGCATCCTCCTGGAGCATGTACCCAACACTGTGGTCAAACAGTTTGACGGACTCCTCAGGAGGACATGGTGGGGCTAGGGAAGGAGTCACTGATGCCATTGAGCCAAGGGAAGAGGCCGCGTTGGCAGCTGCTTTGTCAGACAAAGTACCCTGAGCATGGGTGAGGGATGATGAGGAGGATGAGGACGGCTTGGTCATCCACTTGACCAAGTCTTCCGCATGTTGCGGCTCAACACGGCCAGCTGCCAAAAAAAAGGCCAAGCTCGTCCCACGGCCACGTGCTGATGAGGATGCACTGTCTCCACGACCAGCACCGTTGCCTCTAGACACAGAGCCTGCTTGCCCTCTTTTATTGGCTTGTGACTGTCTGCCTCTCCTTGTTGGCCTTCCAGACATACTAATGGCCTGTAGCTGCACTAAGCTGGGATATATATATATATATATATACTGATACTGCAGCTAGCAAAACCAACTGCCTGCCTACAGTATGAGAACACCACCAACCTTAGCTGAACAGTGCAGAGGTCGCACTACACTAACGTGTAAATAATTTAGCTGCCTGCGGTAGTGATAGGATCAGGAAAACACCACCAACCTTCTACAGGTAGCTTTAGCTGAACACTGTGCAAAGGTCGGACTACACTAACTTGTAGCTTTAGCTGAACACTGTGCAGAGGACGCACTACACTAACTTGTAGCTTTAGATGAACACTGTTCAGAGGATGCACTACACTAACTTGTAGCTTTAGCTGAACACTGTGCAGAGGTCACACTAAACTAACCTGTAGCTTTAGCTGAACACTGTGAAGAGGACGTACTACACTAACTTGTAGCTTTAGATGAACACTGTTCAGAGGATGCACTACACTAACTTGTAGCTTTAACTGAACACTGTGCAGAGGTCACACTAAACTAACCTGTAGCTTTAGCTGAACACTGTGAGGAGGACGTACTAAACTAACTTGTAGCTTTAGATGAACACTGTTCAGAGGACGCACTACACTAACTTGTAGCTTTAGCTGAACACTGTGCAGAGGTCACACTAAACTAACTTGTAGCTTTAGCTGAACACTGTGAGGAGGATGCACTACACTAACTGTAAATAGTCTAGCTGCCTGACTGTGGTACTAATAAGATCAAAAGAACACCAGCAATTTTCTTCAGGTAGCTGTAAGCCCTCATGCACACAGGCTGTTAAAAAAAGTTATGAAAACGCCAGTATCTTTGCAGTGACTTTTTTTAACTTTTTTCAGCTTTTTTCAGCGTTTTAGCAATAGCGTTTTTGAGCGTTTTTGAGCGTTTTTGAGCGTTTTTCCGTGTTAGCGTTTTTGAGCGTTTTTTTTTTTTTTCAATGGATCAAAAACGCTAAAAAAACTTTGGTGAATGACGTTTTTGAGCGTTTTTCAGCGTTTTTCAGCATTTTTCAGCATTAGAGCATTTTTACGTCTTTCAGAACCCACTGGTCCTGGGTTTTTTTTACAGCTTAAAAACGCCTATGCCACTTGCAGCTCAAAAACGCCTAGGTGGGCATGAAGCCATAGACTAACATAGACAGGCCTTTTTAAGCTGCAAAAAAAGCTCAAAAAAGCAGCTGTAAAAACGTCCGTGTGCATGAGGACTAAATACTGTAACAAGACAAGCCTGCCTGTCAGCAGGAAGAAAACAGGAACGGATCTAGCTAAACTGAATACAGTGTATATATATATATATATATATATATATATATATATATACATACAACACCTGGGATGCATATATATACACAATACACTGTAAGTGCAGCTAACTGACTGACTGTCCTGCCTAATCTATCTAACTCAAATGAAATGGCACTGTCTCTCTCTCTCTATCTTTCAGCATGCCAGAACACACTACACAGGGCCGCCGTGTAGGCGGCCTTATATAGTGTGGGGCGTGTTCTAAACCCCCTGAGCCATAATTGGCCAAAGCCAATCAGCCAGCAATGCACTGCGATGCCGCAGTGAATTATGGCCGTGACGCGCCACACGAATTTGGCGCGAACTGCCCATATAGTTCGCAATTCGACAACGGTCGAACAGACGAACATGGGTTCGACTCGAACACGAAGCTCATCCCTAACTGTGACATACTGCAGCAGAGCATGATCCCCTCACTTCGGAGACTGGGCCGCAGGGCAGTATTTAACCACTTGAGCCCCGGACCATTATGCTGCCTAAGGACTAGAGGTCTTTTTCCAATTTGGCACTGCGTCGCTTTAACTGCTAATTGCGCGGTCATGCAATGCTGTACCCAAACGAAATTTGCATCCTTTTCTTCCCACAAATAGAGCTTTCTTTTGATGGTATTTGATCACCTCTGCGGTTTTTATTTTTTGCGCTATAAACGGAAAAAGACCGAAAATTTTGAAAAAAAATGATATTTTCTACTTTTTGTTATAAACAAAATCCAATAAACTAAATTTTAGTCATACATTTAGGCCAAAATGTATTCGGCCACATGTCTTTGGTAAAAAAAAATGTCAATAAGCGTATATTTATTGGTTTGCGCAAAAGTTATAGCGTCTACAAACTAGGGTACATTTTCTGTAATTTACACAGCTTTTAGTTTATGACTGCCTATGTCATTTCTTGAGGTGCCAAAATGGCAGGGCAGTACAAAACCCCCCCAAATGACCCCATTTTGGAAAGTAGACACCCCAAGGAAATTGCTGAGAGGCATGTTGAACCCATTGAATATTTTTTTTTTGTCCCAAGTGATTGAAAAATGACAAAAAAATATATATATATTTACAAAAAGTTGTCACTAAATGATATATTGCTCACACAGGCCATGGGCCTATGTGGAATTGCACCCCAAAATACATTCAGCTGCTTCTCCTAAGTATGGGGATACCACATGTGTGGGATTTTTTGGGAGCCTAGCCGCGTACGGGGCCCCGAAAACCAATCACCGCCTTCAGGATTTCTAAGGGTGAAAATTTTTGATTTCACTCTTTACTGCCTATCAGTTTCGGAGGCCATGGAATGCCCAGGTGGCACAAAACCCCCCAAATGACCCCATTTTGGAAAGTAGACACCCCAAGCTATTTGCTGAGAGGCATGGTGAGTATTTTGCAGCTCTCATTTGTTTTTGAAAATGAAGAAAGACAAGAAAAAACATTTTTTTTTTCTTTTTTCAATTTTCAAAACTTTGTGACAAAAAGTGAGGTCTGCAAAATACTCACTATACCTCTCAGCAAATAGCTTGGGGTGTCTACTTTCCAAAATGGGGTCATTTGGGGGGGTTTTGTGCCACCTGGGCATTCCATGGCCTCCGAAACTGTGATAGGCAGTGAAGAGTGAAATCAAAGATTTACGCCCTTAGAAAGCCTGAAGGCGGTGCTTGGTTTTCGGGGTCCCGTACGCGGCTAGGCTCCCAAAAAGTCTCACACATGTGGTATTCCCGTACTCAGGAGAAGCAGCAGAATGTATTTTGGGGTGTAATTTCACATATTTCCATGGCATGTTTGAGCAATATATCATTTAGTGACAACTTTGTGCAAAAAAAAAAAAAAAAAATTGTCTCTTTCCCGCAACTTGTGTCGCAATATAAAATATTCCATGGACTCGACATGCCTCTCAGCAAATAGCTTGGGGTGTCTACTTTCCAAAATGGGGCCATTGGGGGGGGTTTGAACTGTCCTGGCATTTTATGCACAACATTTAGAAGCTTATGTCACACATCACCCACTCTTCTAACCACTTGAAGACAAAGCCCTTTCTGACACTTATTGTTTACATGAAAAAGTTATTTTTTTTTGCAAAAAAATTACTTTGAACCCCCAAACATTATATATTTTTTTAAAGCAAATGCCCTACAGATTAAAATGGTGGGTGTTTCATTTTTTTTTTTTTACACAGTAATTGCGCAGCGATTTTTCAAACGCATTTTTTGGGGAAAAAACACACTTTTTTAAATTTTAATGCACTAAAACACACTATATTGCCCAAATGTTTGATGAAATAAAAAAGATGATCTTAGGCCGAGTACATGGATACCAAACATGACATGCTTTAAAATTGCCCACAAACGTGCAGTGGCAACAAAATAAATACATGTTTAAAAGCCTTTAAAAGCCTTTACAGGTTACCACTTTAGATTTACAGAGGAGGTCTACTGGAAAAATTACTGCACTCGATCTGGCCTTCGCGGTGATACCTCACATGCATGGTGCAATTGCTGTTTACGTTTGACGACAGACCGCCGCTTGCGTTCGCCTTAGCGCGAGAGCAGGGGGCGACAGGGGTGCTTTTTTTTTTTTTTTCTTTATTATTTTTTTGCTTTTTTAATCTTACTTTTAAACTGTTCCTTTCATATTTTTTTTTAATCATTTTTATTGTTATCTCGGGGAATGTAAATATCCCCTATGATAGCAATATGTAGTGACAGGTACTCTTTTTTGAAAAAATTGTGGTCTATTAGACCCTAGATCTCTCCTCTGCCCTCAAAGCATCTGACCACACCAAGATCGGTGTGATAAAATGTTTCCCCAATTTCCCAATGGCGCTATTTACATCCGGCGAAATCTAAGTCATGAAATGCTCGTAGCTTCCGGTTTCTTAGGCCATAGAGATGTTTGGAGCCACTCTGGTCTCTGATCAGCTCTATGGTCAGCTGGCTGAATCACCGGCTGCATTCTCAGGTTCCCTGTTGAGACAGGAGAGCCAGAGAAAAACACGGAAGATGGTGGGGGGGGCATTCCATCCCACGGCTTGTAAAAGCAGTCTAGAGGCTAATTAGCCGCTAGGATTGCTTTTACATGAAAGCCGACCGCTGGCTGAAAAGAATGATACCAAGATGATACCTAAACCTGCATCATTCTGGTATAACCACTCAAAGTCGTGAATGGCGTACCTGAAGACAAAAAAATGGTTAACAATAAAGCACAGTAAACAGTAAAGTATAAATAATTACATACCTGAAAAACAAACATGATAAAACATAATAACAATAACAATAACAATAAAACATTGCAGAATAGAATACAGTAAAAAAGAGCAATACAATAGAGAGAGAGAATAGAGAGAGAGAGAACAATAAAAGACAACTATTTTTTTTAATTTTATATATATTTTTTTTTTACACTTTTTTGTAACTAACTTTTATAACTGTAACCGGTTCCAGGTTCGGGTCTCTCAAAATGCGATGGCATCTTGGGAGACCCTGTGAAAGTGTGCCTAGTATGTGCAATGCTGTACCCTACGCTAATACTCAGCTAGTGAATGGTAGCGTTCAAAACATTCACCAATGCAAAGACCAGGATTGTCAGGACAGGAGGGACAATAATAGCGGGTGTCACGCCTATATCTGCACTTGCTGCAGACACAACATCTTTTTTGTGGTGTTCGCTGGATAGGGGTACTCGGGAGGACATAAAAATGCCTCTCATGCAGCCGACTGCATTTGGTTGGGGATGTGAATGGGGGAAGTACGGGCGCTGCAGAAGCGGTGGGTTCCCAATTAGGATTGGGGAATGCAGCAGGAAGGGCATTATGGGCACGACGGGCCTGTGTTTGTCTTTTTGGTGTCAGCGGGACACTACTTGTGCTTGCCACCTCACCAGCTTGAACTGCACTTATGGGACTCGCCACATCACCAAGTGTTACTGCAGTGCTGGTTTGACTATGACCGGGGTGTACTACGCCGCTGGTGCTTGCCAGTTCCCCAAAACGCTACCAAAAAAACTGTTAGCGATCGCAGGGTTTAGGCCTGACTCTGCGAACGCTGCAGTTATGCGTTTAGTGTTCTGTAAGTGACAGTGATCGATCGATACTGCACTTGGGTGGGCTGGGCTGGGCCGGGCGGAGGGGCAAAACGCAGGTGCTAGCAGGTATCTGGGCTGATCCCGCTAACACTGCGTTTTTGGGAACCCTAAACTGCTGGTGACGCTAGTATAGATCTGATCGGATCAGATATTGATGCGATCAGATACTATACCACTAAGGGAGGTGTACGGTGCGTGCGTGGGTGTTAGCGGTACTGGCGCTAACCTGACGCTGCCTGGGGCTGGTGCTTGCCAGTTCACCAAAATGCTACCAAAAAAACTGTTAGCGATCGCAGGGATCAGGCCTGACTCTGTGAACACTGCAGTTATGCGTTTAGTCTTTTGTAAGTGACAGTGATCGATCGATACTGCACTTGGGTGGGCTGGGCGGAGGCGCAAAACGCAGGTGCTAGCGGGTATCTGGGCTGATCCCGCTAACACTGCGTTTTTGGGAACCCTAAACTGCTGGGGACGCTAGCATAGATCTGATCGGATCAGATATTGATCCGATCAGATACTATACCACTAAGGGAGGTGTACGGTGCGTGCGTGGGTGTTAGCGGTACTGGCGCTAATCTGACGCTGCCTGGGGCGACGCATATCACTGCCGGGCGATTAGGGGGCTAAACCTTTATTCGGTAATAAACGGCGGGTGCCCTGACACTATAAAAAATAAACAAACTAACCAGCGTCAACCGTAACGGTTATACGGTGATCAGTGGTGAAAGGGTTAACTAGGGGGCAATCAAGGGGTTAAAACATTTATTAGATAGTATATGGGGGTCCCTGACGCTATAAAACGCTGACGGCGAACCTAAATATTTACCTCACTAACTAGCGTCACCAGCGACACTAATACAGCGATCAGAAAAATGATCGCTTAGCGACACTGGTGACTGGGGGTGATCAAGGGGTTAAAACTTTATTAGGGGAGGTTAGGGGGGTACCCTAGACCTACAGGGGGGTAACAGTAACTGTGCTAACACAGTAACTGTCACAAACTGACACCTAGCAGTAATCAGAAAAAAAAAAAACTGCTGGTGTCAGTTTGTGACGGGGGGGGTGATTGGGGGGGGATCGGGGGCGATCGGGGGGGGATCGGGGTGTTTTGTATGCCTGGCATGTTCTATTGTGTGTGTGTGTGTTGGTGCACTCACATACCTGTCTTCTCTCCTCGGGCCGGAACGGAAACTACCGAGCCGAGGAGAGATGACATCACTTCCTTTGCTGCTGTTTAGCATACAGCAGCAAAGGAGTGTTCCCATTGGCCGGCGGCGATCGCGAGGGGGGGCCATGAACGGATGGCCTCCCCCTCGTCTCCGATCGCCGGGGAACAAAACGGGACCTCCTCGGGCGGCGGGGGGGGTCCGATCGGACCCCCCACCCGCGGGAGGCAAATCACGTACATGTACGTGATTTTGCCTGCCCGTGCCGCCTTGCCGACGTACATCGGCGTGAGGCGGTCCTTAAGTGGTTAAACATAATGATCCCAAACACACCTCCAAGATGACCACTGTCTTGCTAAAGAAGCTAAGGGCAAAGGTGATGGACTGGCCAAGCATGTTTCCAGACCTAAACCCTATTGAGCATCTGTGGGGCATCCTCAAATGGATGTTGGAGGAGCGCAAGGTCTCTAACATCCACCAGCTCTGTGATGTCATCATGGAGGAGTGGAAGAGGACTCCAGTGGCAACCTGTGAAGCTCTGATGAACTCCATGCCCAAGAGGGTTAAGGCAGTGCTGGAAAATAATGGTGGCCACACAAAATATTGACACTTTGGCCCCAATTTGGACATTTTCAATTAGGGGTGTACTTACTTTTAATGCCAGTGGTTTAAACAAGAATGGCTGTATGTTGAGTTATTCTGAGGGTACAGCAAAAGCACATCTATCTCAATATTATCAGACCTCTATGATTCTGCTCAGGTTCTAGCCCATAAAATTGTAAAGTGATGTGAAGTGTTTTAGTTTAGGTCAATATCTTAAACCGTTTGTTACCCCAACACTTAATTTTCCTGATATGTGCCTGCTGTACCATGTACCTGTATAAGAATGTATCCTTTTTGTTTTTATTGCCTCCTTTTGTATGAAATCCCTGGTGTTTCTGCTAGTCCCCTTGCTTTCCTATTAAAAACTGACCACACCAAGCAGGAGAACACACTGTGGTCAGTTCTCTTGCTATGCTGGGAACTCTGCTCCAATAATCAGACTTGTCCTGACACATCCCTGCTGTACAGCCATTCACTGGGAAGCTCACCATGCTACTGCTTCTCCTCCCCCCAGCTCTCATGCAGCTGAGAACAGAGGGAATGTGATTCCTTATAAAAAAAAGGAAAAAAAGGTATTTATGTTGCTTTTATATCTATACAAAAATGTTTTGCCTTTCATTTCTATTTTAAACTGAATGGGTTGTTTTACAAGGTGATTGTTTACAACCCATGGGGACCTCCCCTGGACTCATTTACCCAGATCCCATGGTTGGAAAGGAGATGAGGCTGGTTTGCTTCTATTTCCACTGAGCACCTTTCAAGTCTTTCCTACCCCTCCCTCTACATCCTTCTCTTCTTTAGAGACTCACTGTCTTTTTTCTGTTTTCTCTAATTTCTCTAAGGATTGCAGTGATCTAATGGCCTTCTGAACCGGTGTCACTCTTCCTTCTCTGCCTGGCTACCTACTGTCTCTACTCTGAAAACAACACTATTATTCTTGGTGATTTTAACACCCCAATTAATGTCAACAGCCTGGCTACAGCCTTGACCTCATCTTTTGACCTAACACAATGGACACAGTCCTCCAGTCACTCTGATAGTAACACCCTTAACCATGTTTTCTCCTATCTTTGCACTCCTGGCAATCTCACCAACACCCCCTTTCCTCTCTCTGATCACAATATCATCACTTTCACAGTATCTGTCTTCAACCATGCCATCATGCCATCCACATAGGGGATCCCCTCTTGCAATGTTCCCACCGCATATTTAGGACATGTGGTCCAGTATGGTTCTGGAGGGATGCTACATGCTTATCCCCCACACACACACATACATACACACATTCCTGGATTGGGGCCTGAAATGGATTTTGGAGGGTTCCATGTTTTTTTTCTTGTTTTTTCCCCTTACATCCATACCAAACACTTATCAATGATAAGGGTCGGATATATATTTTTTTGTGTAGGAATCTCCAATTAACATCTATACTATATTGTAGATTCTCATCTAAGATAATGTTCTGGTAGAGATAAAGCGGATCTTTGGCCATTTGATTAAAAAAAGAAATAAGGCAGGTTAAAGCAGTAGTAAACAGTGTAAGAAAAAAAACTGGTCCCCCTGCAGGTAATGTCACAAGTTACAGCTTTTAGGTGTCAAGAAGAAAACCTTTTTTGTCAAACACAAAAATACAATAAATCGCCCTGATAAGCTCTATACCACCATGAGCCCAATTACACTAATTAGAAAATCCCTTGCCTTCCTATCAAGGTTGGGATATATGGTAACTACTTACGAAATAATAAAAAAGTTATTGACACCCCAAGATTGGTTCACAGATCGCAGTGCGAACTGTGGATTCGGACAGGAATTGAGATTGCATGGGTGTGAACATCCATGCAATCCAATTTTAGTGCGGGAAAAAAAGTCCTTGCACCTTTTTTGTGTGAATCTAATGCGAGTTCAGCCATACAAACTGTATGGCTGAACTCGCATTGTACAGAAATTGCATGTGATTGGCACAGCAATGCGGGTTAATCACATGCAATATCTATGTTTGCATATGTGTGAACCCAGGCTCAGTGTTAATAAAGCAAATAAAACAAAAAAATGAAAAAACTTCTCCATAATGTGTGCAAACCATGATTTTATCCATACACATAATTACTAACTGAATCAGTAACACACTGATGAAAATACAACTGTGAGATACAGTAGAAATTAGCACAGGAATAATCTACCACCTTACTAACATGCAGTTTATGATAATCAATGTATGTAAAAAGTAAAATGTATGAAATCAAAATCACAAATAAAAATCAAAATAACATACAGAATATAGGTCAATTACCCTGATGTATGAAGAATCTGAATTCATAAAAATAAAAAATGACTATATAAAAAACATTCCACATAATTTTTTGATAATTCAATATCATATGGCCATATAAACAGCCCAACTAGCATAAATATAAAAGAAGCTGGTCCTCATGAAAAATTGTTTGCAGCACTCATACGCAGACTTCACAGCTCTAATAATATATTTGTACAGTATATAAAACCTTAATATATAGGAACATGCTGTAATGGGAATAGAAAAAGATACCATCGGCTACACATACCGTCATAATACTGTGTATTGGTGTATTGTTTTGTGTCTACTTTCATAGCACTTGGCCAACATCCATCGGCAAAAATCCAATAGTTAACTAGAAAATGCATTTCCTGGGGAAAATGCGTGGGAATGCTGAATAGCTAAATTGCTAAAACGGCCGCCATCAAAACTGCCCCATCATACTGCCATCAAAACTGCCCCATCAGAATTGCCCCATCAAAATTGTCCCCATTAAAACTGCCCCATCAAAATTGTCCCATCATATTGCCACCATCAGAATTGCCCCATCAAAACTGCCATATCATATTGCCACCATCAAAACTGCCCCATCAGAATTGCCCCATCATATTACCACCATCAAAACTGCCCCATCATATTGCCACCATCAAAATTGCCCCCATCATATTGCCATCAAAACTGCCCCATTAGAATTGCCCCCATCAAAACTGCCCCATCATATTGCCACCATCAAAACTGCCCCATCAGAATTGCCCCATCAAAACTGCCCCATCAAAACTGCCCCTTCATATTGCCACCATCAAAACTGCCCCATCAGAATTGCCCCATCAAAACTGCCCCATCAGAATTGCCACCATCAAAACTGCTCCATAAAAATCGTCCCCATCAAATCTGCCCCATCATATTGCCACCATCAAAACTGCCCCATCAGAATTGCCCCATCAAAACTGCCCCATCATATTGCCACCATCAAAACTGCCCCATCAGAATTACCCCATCAAAACTGCCCCATCATATTCCTCTATTATAAATCAGTACATGGTGTGTCTGTCCCCTCCCCCGGGCTCTGTAATCAGAGCTGAGATGCTCCAGCCACCTCCCCCCCTGTGTATAACAGAAGCTTTGGTAACCATGGCAACAAAACAAACAGTACACTCTGATTAATGGCTAAAATTTCTTGAAATGACCTCTAAACAAAAAGCTTTTTCTCAAAAACTGTAAAAGATATCAAACTGAAAAGATATAGCCAGATAGCTGAATATTTTGTGAACATTTTAAAGTTTGTTTGGTGTCTCTAGGTGAAAGTATGAAGGAGCTGAAACTTTTGGGAGCGGAAGAAGAATTTAAGGATTTCAAGCATGCTCCCATTGACTTCAATGTTAAAAAAAAGTGTTAAAAAGCTTAATATTTTAAAAAGTATAAATGGTAGAAAAAAAAGTTGAAAAAGAGCACACCTCAGCTAAAAGAGACGAACATTTTGATATTTGAATGGTTTTAATAGCTGAAAGTATGCAGAAGTTACGCAGAACCAAAAAACGTACGGAATAAGAAGAAAAATAATAAAAAAACGAATAACAATAGTGGGACTGCTAAAGCATTCCCACTAATTACTCCATCAGGATCTGAATGTCTACCTAAAGAGTGTAAGGTTCATTCCTCTATCTACAGTAGACCTGAATGTCTACAAGACAAAGACCATATGTATCTCAATTTATTCTTTAAGTATAAGTCAACAATACTGCAATAGTCTGGTCACTGTTCTGTGTGTTAACATATCCTCCACACACAAGACAATCAGCATGTCCAATCTAAATCTACCAGACCTCTATATGGATCAAATTGCATTCTGTAAAACCTAGAGGAGACGGGGTTAAAAGGTGAATATCCCCACAGAGGCCCTAAAGGGAGCAGGAATGTCATTTCTGGTCAGTCTTAAATCACAACCCTACAGTACATTGGGGAAAACTAAAACTGATATGACGGACATATATACTGAAAGCGTTGTTCAGAGCCAGAGACAAAGAATGCAACTATGTAAAAAAGCTAATACTTTGAATGTTGAATCCTGTATATCTACATCTCAAGCCCTTGTACCAAATACTTGCACCATTGGAAACCATACACAGAGCAATTGAATCATGGAATCTGACAAGAACATGGTATGGACAATCCATATTAGTTTTCCCCAATGTCAGGTTGTGATTTAAGACTGACGAGATGTGCTAGCACCTTCATCTAAACCCTGGCTATGCTGTGGATGGATGGCTAATGTGCTCACCTGAAGCGGTTTTCTCTTCAGTGGTGGTTGTCCAGATCTCGTTTGGACCAGCTCGAGTGTGAACTTTTAGGAACTATACAATTGTGTATGGCCACAGCTCCTACAAAAGACTATGAATACATCACAAGGCAATAGTGTGGGGAACAAATAAAGTAGAATGTTGCGGACTCTTGAAGATGACCCACTTAGATTGGAAGCTGGTCTACCATTACAGACTTGCAGCTCTGATGTTTCTGATTCTTTGAAATTGCTTTGCCAATTGCCATCAAGCTGGACCGGCTAATAGTGAGAGAAATGAGAGCATACTGGGACTAATGCAGACTGACTGAATATTTAACTGTTGAAATGATCCCAAGAGGTCTCAGAATTAAGAAGTTCCCAACTTTTGATATCACAGATGAAGCACTTAAAAAGAAATGGCTTGACATATTGACTACCTGCTCATTTGAGCTTATTAGGATTATTGTTACAGCTAAAACTAAAACTATTGTTACAGCTTACAACTAGAAAAATTATATGAAGAAATAGCAGATATACAAAAGGAGATCACTCTGCTTAAGGATACCAGGCTGTTTGAAGACTTGGACGTACACCTTAATAAAAATAAAATTAAAGCATTGCTGTAGGAAAAGAGAAATTCACAAGAGACAAAAACAATTATGAAATTAATTCCATGCATATATGGAGAAAGTCCCAATGATTTCAAAAGTGATAATGGAAACAAAATCACTTTGGTCCTCCTCTCCAGGTTCAACAGAAGGAGCCACTTCCAGCACACCAAATGATGCCTGTTTAAAGGCGAATCAATGCAGTGGCACCAAGAAAAAGAAAAAAAACATCACCTTATAATGAAACAAGATGAGAGGGACGGAAAAACTTAAGGAAAATGTGGCCATGCCCTGAGAGGTCTAAACAGGAGGTGAACTGTAATGTATTGAACCTCTCCACAAAGGAACTGACTACAGGGGACATTACTCTCCTCTCTAAATAACTACATTTCTGTCCAAAAATAAATTTTAACCTTTTCAACACAATACTTGATTTGATTACATTTGAGAGGGCAATTGAGTAAACATTTTTATTCTGCAGTCAACTAGAGAATGTCATGAGTAGTGATGAACTGGATAGGTCTGATACATGGGTACCTGACTTTATTGAACAATGTAGCATTATCACCTTGGAGGAGCTTTTGGGCAAATCTGGTGAGGTAGTAGATAAAGATGCCTCCAATATTGGCCAGTGAACTTCCAGGTTAGATCTGATTTTTATCCCATTACCATATATACTCGAGTATAGAACGACCCGAATATAACCTGAGGCACCTAATTTTACCAGAAAAAACTGGGTAAACATATTGACTCGAGTATAAGCCTAGGGTAGGAAATGCAGCAGCTACTGGTAAATTTAAAAAATAAAAATAGATACCAATAAAATTATATTAATTGAGGCATCAGTAGGTTAAATGTTTTTGTGATGACATGACTGTTTGCATTGAGCAGCCTGCATTAGGGCTCATAATATGCATTCTACCAGTGCCCATCATGTACAGCCTATCAGTGCCCATGACATGCAGCCTGCCAGTGCCCATCATGTACAGCCTACCAGTGCCCATCATGTACAGCCTACAAGTGCCCATCATGTGCAGCCAGCCAGTGCTCATCAGGTACAGCCTACCAGTGCCCATGAGGTACAGCCTACCAGTGCCCATCATGTACGGCCTACCAGTGCCCATCAGGTACAGCCTACCAGTGCCCATGAGGTACAGCTTGCCAGTGCCTGGTAATGCGATGTCACGCTGTGTGTCAGAACTGGATCTGAATTGACATGCAGCTGCTGTAACGATGTCCTGCCTCCTATGACACACGGCACAATGATTCCTAGCATTGGATCAGTGTACTGTCTATCACAAGAGGCGGTCTAGGAGGCAGGACATTGTTACAGTGGCTGCATGGCGATTCAGATCTCTGACACACAGCATGAGATCATGCCCCGCCCCTTTTTGGGCTCCATTTTCGGGACTCTTTTTTCTTAAGTGGGACCCTCACTCAAGGATAAGCCGAGGGGGGGGGGGTTTTCAGTATAAAAAAATGTGCTGAAAAACTCGGCTTATATTCCAGTATATATGGTAATTATAGAGGTAAAGTATTCACATGTTTCTGCCTGTGGCTTTTAAAACGAACCACCTTAGTGGAGAGGGGAGTAAGAATTGGTGTCTATTGTAAAGGGGAGGGTGAGGTCCTTTTACCACATTATCCAATAATGTCAGTTTTTCTATCATCTCCCCAAAACCCACAAAGGCCTGGACCCTCTAGTGGGGAGACTCTAGATTCCTTTCGCAGGAAAGAAAACGATATTTGGGTAACATGTGATGTAACCAGCTTATATTCATGTATCCTGCACAGATTAGGACTAGATGCAATCACTTTATATCTGGACAGATATGGTGGCCTTACCTGCACCCAAAAGGAGTTCATCCTAGATAGTTTGGGTTACCTTCTTACTCATTTTTTTCCCAATATGATGAAGAGTTCTTCTGCCAGCGGTGTGGATCATCCAACGGGCACTAAATTTTTCCCCTTCTCTCACCAACCTGTATATGGTTTTGTTGGAGAGGACACATATCTATGGTGAGGGGAACCCTTTTCCTCATCAGATAACTTTTTTTGTCGCTACCAGGAATGGGCCGAACACCCCCCGGTTCGGTTCGCACCAGAAGACGCGAACAGGCAAAAAGTTTGAACGAACATGCAAACACTATTAAAATCTATAGGACACAAACATGAAAAGTCAAAAGTGACCTCACGGCGACTGCTGTCTTTTGGCTTTGACAGCTGCTATATAGGCAAGGACGGGGCCCCGCCCCCTCTGATGTCACATGATGTCACATGACATCAGAAGGGGCGGGGTCAATCTCTTATGGCACCGGGTGGCCCAACCCTTGCCTATATAACAGTTTTCACAGCCAAGAGACAGAAGTTGCCGGGAGGCCTCCCATCGAGGTGGAGCGCTGCGCGATCGGCTTCGTGACCATCTTAGCGACCACATATATGACACGTTTAAAAAACATGACACAAATATAGCAAGATATTTTAATGAGGCACATGGAGGTAATATCATTTGCATACAAATACAATCTTTTGGGAAAGTGAATTGCCCCGAGGAGAGGAGGAGATGCGTTTAGGCTGTTATGTAAGCATGAGGTACACTGGATATTCCACTTGAAGACTAGGAAACCAGAAGGTTTAAACTTTGAATGGCCTCTTACACACTACTATGAGTAATCTGGAATAGACAGGGTATAAAGTTTAGACCTCCAATCATGAACTATCTCTGGTCTTAAGTTGGTGCTATTAGCCAGCACAGGGGGACATATGTTCTACCTGTGGAGCCAGTTTGTACCAACAAGTTAAGGTGGAGTGAGTAACAATGCATCTAAATATGTATTACACGCATGTTTGTAGTGAGTATGGAAATATGGGATGTATAGGGTTAAGTGTGTTCCTACTACACATCTGATTTGGCTATTTTTAGACAATAATGTTGATATTACATCCAAATTAACTCTATGGGGGTTATTTACTAAAGGCAAATCCACTTTGCACTACAAGTGCAAACTACAACTGCAAAGTGCATTTGAAAATGCACTGAAAGTGCACTTGGAGGTGCAGTCACTGTAGATCTGAGTGGGACATGCAAGGAAAATAAAAAACAGCCTTTTAGCTTGCAAATAATTGGATAATAAAATCAGCAGAGCTTCCCCTCATTTTAGATCTACCCCTCATATTTACAGTGAATGCACTTCCAAGTGCACTTTCAGTGCAATTTCACGTGCACTTTGCTCTTGTAGATAGCACTTGTCGTGCGAAGTTGATTTGTCTTTCGTAAATAACCCCCTTCGTATGTCTATGCTAGTTGAGTTACTTAGTTTTCATTCCACTCACAACATAGGATTTGCCATTATACTATCAGACTACAATGCACAGTACAGTTACCGATAGAAATATGTAGAACAAGGGCTTGAGACGTAGATGTACAGGATTCGACATTCAAAGTATTAGCTTTTTCACATAGTTGCATTCTTTGTCTCTGTACAACGCTTTTGGTATACATTTCTGTCATATCAATATTCGTTTTCCTCAACGTGGGGTTGTGATTTAACCACTTTTTATGTACAGTGGCTGGGTGGGAGCTTCCCTGTTCTGAGTGGACATACCTGTACGTCCCTCAAAATGGGAGGCCGCGCAGTGGCGTGATCGTGTGATGGCTACGATCTTCCGATAAAGCCCATTACAGATCAGGATATGGGTGCTGTGATTGGCCCTCCAGATCATGTGATGGCTGTGTCCAAACACTGCCTTCACAGTGTAAACAGAGAATCTGGGGGTGATTTACTCTTGCGCTCGTTCACATGAGTTTGTTCACAGCGCGGCCAAAATCTTAGTAAATGTTAAGCAACATACATACAATTGTATGGGTTGAACAGGCGCACCTCTAAACTTGACAATTTTTTTTTTACGCTGGTTCACCTTTATGTATTTTTAAGGAGATTTGCACACATGTCAGTATGTTATGTTGCCAACATGTGACATGCACCTTGTTAAAATTATGTAAAAAGACTCTTGCTTCTCTAGCTCCTCCTAAAAGGGCATTTAACCTTCCCCTCTAATGCATACGATTTCCTTGGGTAGCTTTTGCTTTTAAATGAAAACTCCACAATCCATTCTCCAATGCTCTTCTCTCCCCCCTTTAATCCCTTGGATTTCCATGGGCTAACTTTTGCCTTTAAAGGGGAACTCCACACTCCATTCTCCAATGCTCTTGTCTCCCCCCTCTAACTCCTTGGTATTTCCATGGGCTAGCTTTTGCATTTAAAAGACTGTAAGCTGCCTTCACCAATCCAAACCACATCCTTTTTTAGAGCATACAACAGGGCCAGCTAGGAAAGGGGTGAGAAGAGTGATCGCCCAACCCCCTCCTGAACCATACAAGGCCACATGCAGTCAACATAGCTGGCTTCCTTTGGGGCATGTTGGGCTCAGCCCAATACCAACCACAAAGCACCTTGTACCCACTAGTTTAAAGGGGCTTTCCACATTCCATAAAGCCCCCTATCTGCAGCCCCCCACAACCCCAGCCTAGGGTTGTGTGGAAGAGGCCCTTGTCCCCCTGAATATGGGAACAAGGTGGTTGACTTTTGGGGTGCCCGAGCCCCTCCTTCCCCCAAGCATCCACCCCCCTTTCATGGGCTGGCTTGCTGTGCGTTTGGCTAGGAGTTTGTTAGTGTGTGAGAGGGGAAGAATATTTTTTTAGTTTGGGGTGGTATTTTTCACGTGGACGTACTTATTTTAAGCCTTAACAGACCAAAATGGCCTTGCATGTATTGGGGGGCAGGCTATTTGCAGCTGCAAAGTAGATTTGTAAGTTTTCTCTAAAGCCGTACATCTTTGAAGCAGCATTTTGGATACATGCTACAGACGCACCACTTTACAGGCAGCGTTACTGCCCCAAGTTACTAGATTTTACACAATTTTGCATTTTTAAAAGCACTTCTCCTTGTTTCGTTTTTGGGGTTGTCCAAATTGGTGACATTGATATATGTCCTTCAGGGTGAGACCTGGGCCCCCATACCCATTTTAAGGCCAATAACTAGAATACTAGAAGAGCTACAATTTCTGGGGAAATTGTGTGAAGTGTTCTTGCCTCCACCAGTAGTCTACAAGCATTATCAAGTCTAGCAGATGAAGGTATGAACACATGCATTTGGGGGGTCTCAGCATCTTGATGTAGAATAGAGGTGAAGGTGTGCTATCAGTTTGATGATAATCAGTGTTAACATTCACTGTTTCCTGGCAACGCTCATGCCCTGTTTATGCTTCACAACCACTGCTCAATACACAATACACAGGATCATGATAGCTGTAATAACTGTGCAGTATTTCAAACGGTCATATTTTAAAAACTATAAATCCTACAGTAAATATCTTTATATTGTGAGAATCACAAGACCCAGATCTAGATTTTGAAGCATAGTATGTCTCTGAAATATTAAAAATGAAGGCACAGTCGCAGTTTAGATATTGCCCTTTTATTTTGGAGGGGGCTAGAGTAGAGTTTCAATGAATGTCAATGGACGGCGTGAGTTACAAACAAATGGTCATATTGTGAAAACTATCAGGACTAAGGCTGAGCCGTGGACATGTTTAGTGGCAGTAGGGATAGCTGAACGTTTTGATATACAATTTGTGTAGGTGGTCTTGAAAATGAGGGAGTGGTGGCAGTTTAGAAGTCATGTCCTGATTTTTCAGCTTTTGTCACCTCCCACTCTAGTTTTGAACATTTCCCCATTCATTCTATGGGACCAATTTCACCTCAAAAACAAGGATATTTTATGAACCATTTGGCGAAACGTTCCACAAAGTAATAGCACACCAATCAGGAACAATCCGCACGTTTCGGTATATTACTTGTCTATGTAGTGTAAACACTGTGGGAGGAGTTAGGGTGGTAAATTTGGCTATAATAATAACTAGAAAATGCATTTCCTGGGGAAAATGCGTGGGAATGCTGAATAGCTAAATTGCTAAAACGGCCGCCATCAAAACTGCCCCATCATACTGCCATCAAAACTGCCCCATCAGAATTGCCCCATCAAAATTGTCCCCATTAAAACTGCCCCATCATATTGCCACCATCAAAACTGCCCCATCAGAATTGCCCCATCATATTACCACCATCAAAACTGCCCCATCATATTGCCACCATCAAAACTACCCCCATCATATTGCCATCAAAACTGCCCCATTAGAATTGCCCCATCAAAATTGTCCCCATCAAAACTGCCCCATCAGAATTGCCCCATCAAAACTAAAAGTAATTTTTTTTTTCAAAAGTAATTTTTTTTTTCAAACATGAATTTTTTTTTTCAAAAATATTTTTTTTTTTCAAAAATAATTTTTTTTTTTTTAAAAAATATATTTTTTTTTTTCAAAAATATTTTTTTTTTCAAAAATATATTTTTTTTCAAAAATATTTTTTTTTTTCAAAAATAATTGCTGAATAGCTAAATTGCTAAAACGGCCGCCATCAAAACTGACCCATCATACTGCCATCAAAACTGCCCCATCAAAATTGTCCCCATTAAAACTGCCCCATCATATTGCCACCATCAGAATTGCCCCATCAAAACTGCCCCATCAAAACTGCCCCATCATATTGCCCCCATCAAAACTGCCCCCATAAAAACTGCCCGATAAGAATTGCCCCATCAAAACTGCCCCATCATCTTGCCACCATCAAAACTGCCCCATCAGAATTGCCCCATCAAAACTGCCCCGTCATATTGCCACCATCAAAACTGCCCCATCAGAATTGCCCCATCAAAACTTCCTGCATCATATTGCCACCATCAAAACTGCTCCATCATATTGCCACCTTTAAAACTGCTCCATAAACATTGTCCCCATCAAAACTGCCCCATCATATTGCCACCATCAAAACTGCCCCATCAGAATTGCCCCATCAAAACTGCCCCATCAGAATTGCCCCATCAAAACTGCCCCATCATATTGCCACCATCAAAACTGCCCCATCAGAATTACCCCATCAAAACTGCCCCATCATATTCCTCTATTATAAATCAGTACATGGTGTGTCTGTCCCCTCCCCCGGGCTCTGTAATCAGAGCTGAGATGCTCCAGCCACCTCCCCCCCTGTGTATAACAGAAGCTTTGGTAACCATGGCAACAAAACAAACACAGTACACTCTGATTAAGATATAGCCAGATAGCTGAATATTTTGTGAACATTTTAAAGTTTGTTTGGTGTCTCTAGGTGAAAGTATGAAAGAG
The DNA here is from genome assembly GCA_037952925.1 of Lithobates clamitans. NCBI lineage: Eukaryota > Metazoa > Chordata > Amphibia > Anura > Ranidae > Lithobates > Lithobates clamitans. The sequence continues at coordinate 10,330,767 of JBBGZY010000143.1, read as the reverse complement.
CTGAAACTTTTGGGAGCGGAAGAAGAATTTAAGGATTTCAAGCATGCTCCTATTGACTTCAATGTTAAAAAAAAGTGTTAAAAAGCTTAATATTTTAAAAAGTATAAATGGTAGAAAAAAAGTTGAAAAAGAGCACACCTCAGCTAAAAGAGATGAACATTTTAATAGTTGAATGGTTTTAATAGCTGAAAGTATGCAGAAGTTACGCAGAACCAAAAAACGTACGGAATAAGAAGAAAAACTAGAAAATTCATTCCCTGGGGAAAATGCGTGGGAATGCTGAATAGCTAAATTGCTAAAATGGCCGCCATCCAAACTGCCCCATCATACTGCCATCAAAACTGCCCCATCAAAACTGTCCTCATTAAAACTGGCCCATCATATTGCCACCATCGAAACTGCCCCCATCAAAACTGCCCCATCATATTGCCACCATCAAAACTGCCCCATCAGAATTGCCCCATCAAAACTGCCCCATCAGAATTTCCCTATGAAAAATGCCCCATCATATTCCTCTATTATAAATCAGTACATGGTGTGTCTGTCCCCTCCCCCGGGCTCTGTAATCAGAGCTGAGATGCTCCAGCCACCTCCCCCCCTGTGTATAACAGAAGCCTTGGTAACCATGGCAACAAAACAAACACAGTACACTCTGATTAATGGCTAAAATTTCCTGAAATGACCTCTAAACAAAAAGCTTTTTCTCAAAAACTGTAAAAGATATCAAACTGAAAAGATATAGCCAGATAGCTGAATATTTTGTGAACATTTTAAAGTTTGTTTGGTGTCTCTAGGTAAAAGTATGAAGGAGCTGAAACTTTTGGGAGCGGAAGAAGAATTTAAGGATTTCAAGCATGCTCCCATTGACTTCAATGTTAAAAAAGTGATAAAAAGCTTAATATTTTAAAAAGTATAAATGGTAGAAAAAAAGTTGAAAAAGAGCACACCTCAGCTAAAAGAGACAAACATTTTGATAGTTGAATGGTGTTAATAGCTGAAAGTATGCAGAAGTTATGCAGAACCAAAAAACGTACGGAATAAAATTATTAAAATTAAAATTAAAAATAAATAAAATCGAATAACAATAGTGGGACTGCTAAAGCAGTCCCACTAATAAATAAAAAAATGAATAACAATAGTGGGACTGCTAAAGCATTCCCACTAATAACTAGAAAATGCATTTCCTGGGGAAAATGCGTGGGAATGCTGAATAGCTAAATTGCTAAAACGGCCGCCATCAAAACTGCCCCATCATACTGCCATCAAAACTGCCCCATCAAAATTGTCCCCATTAAAACTGCCCCATCAAAATTGTCCCATCATATTGCCACCATCAGTATTGCCCCATCAAAACTGCCCCATCATATTGCCACCATCAAAACTGCCCCATCAGAATTGCCCCATCATATTACCACCATCAAAACTGCCCCATCATATTGCCACCATCAAAACTGCCCCCATCATATTGCCATCAAAACTGCCCCATTAGAATTGCCCCATCAAAATTGTCCCCATCAAAACTGCCCCATCATATTGCCACCATCAAAACTGCCCCATCAGAATTTCCCCATCAAAACTGCCCCATCATATTGCCACCATTAAAACTGCCCCCATCAAAACTGCCCCATCAGAATTGCCCCATCAAAACTGCCCCATCAGAATTGCCCCATCAAAACTGCCCCATCATATTGTCACCATCAAAACTGCCCCATCAGAATTGACCCATCAAAACTGCCCCATCAGAATTGCCCCATCAAAACTGCCCCGTCATATTGCCACCATCAAAACTGCCCCCATCAAAACTGCCCCATCATATTGCCACCTTTAAAACTGCTCCATAAAAATTGTCCCCATCAAATCTGCCCCATCATATTGCCACCATCAAAACTGCCCCATCAGAATTACCCCATCAAAACTGCCCCATCATTTTCCTCTATTATAAATCAGTACATGGGGTGTCTGTCCCCTCCCCCGGGCTCTGTAATCAGAGCTGAGATGCTCCAGCCACCTCCCCCCTGTGTATAAAAGAAGCTTTGGTAACCATGGCAACAAAACAAACACAGTACACTCTGATTAATGGCTAAAATTTCTTGAAATGACCTCTAAACAAAAAGCTTTTTCTCAAAAACTGTAAAAGATATCAAACTGAAAAGCTACAGCCAGATAGCTGAATATTTTGTGAACATTTTAAAGTTTGTTTGATGTCTCTAGGTGAAAGTATGAAGGAGCTGAAACTTTTGGGAGCGGAAGAAGAATTTAAGGATTTCAAGCATGCTCCCATTGACTTCAATGTTAAAAAAGTGTTAAAAACCTTAATATTTTAAAAAGTATAAATGGTAGAAAAAAAGTTGAAAAAGAGCACACCTCAGCTAAAAGAGACAAACATTTTAATAGTTGAATGGTTTTAATAGCTGAAAGTATGCAGAAGTTACGCAGAACCAAAAAACGTACGGAATAGGAAGAAAAATAAACTAGAAAATGCATTTCCTGGGGAAAATGCGTGGGAATGCTGAAAAGCTAAATTGCTAAAACGGCCGCCATCAAAACTGCCCCATCATACTGCCATCAAAACTGCCCCATCAGAATTGCCCCATCAAAATTGTCCCCATTAAAACTGCCCCATCAAAATTGTCCCATCATATTGCCACCATCAGAATTGCCCCATCAAAACTGCCATATCATATTGCCACCATCAAAACTGCCCCATCAGAATTGCCCCATCATATTACCACCATCAAAACTGCCCCATCATATTGCCACCATCAAAATTGCCCCCATCATATTGCCATCAAAACTGCCCCATTAGAATTGCCCCCATCAAAACTGCCCCATCATATTGCCACCATCAAAACTGCCCCATCAGAATTGCCCCATCAAAACTGCCCCATCAAAACTGCCCCTTCATATTGCCACCATCAAAACTGCCCCATCAGAATTGCCCCATCAAAACTGCCCCATCAGAATTGCCACCATCAAAACTGCTCCATAAAAATTGTCCCCATCAAATCTGCCCCATCATATTACCACCATCAAAACTGCCCCATCATATTGCCACCATCAAAATTGCCCCCATCATATTGCCATCAAAACTGCCCCATTAGAATTGCCCCCATCAAAACTGCCCCATCATATTGCCATCATCAAAACTGCCCCATCAGAATTGCCCCATCAAAACTGCCCCATCAAAACTGCCCCTTCATATTGCCACCATCAAAACTGCCCCATCAGAATTGCCCCATCAAAACAGCCCCATCAGAATTGCCACCATCAAAACTGCTCCATAAAAATCGTCCCCATCAAATCTGCCCCATCATATTGCCACCATCAAAACTGCCCCATCAGAATTGCCCCATCAAAACTGCCCCATCATATTGCCACCATCAAAACTGCCCCATCAGAATTACCCCATCAAAACTGCCCCATCATATTCCTCTATTATAAATCAGTACATGGTGTGTCTGTCCCCTCCCCCCGGGCTCTGTAATCAGAGCTGAGATGCTCCAGCCACCTCCCCCCCTGTGTATAACAGAAGCTTTGGTAACCATGGCAACAAAACACACACAGTACACTCTGATTAATGGCTAAAATTTCCTGAAATGACCTCTAAACAAAAAGCTTTTTCTCAAAAACTGTAAAAGATATCAAACTGAAAAGATATAGCCAGATAGCTGAATATTTTGTGAACATTTTAAAGTTTGTTTGGTGTCTCTAGGTGAAAGTATGAAGGAGCTGAAACTTTTGGGAGCGGAAGAATAATTTAAGGATTTCAAGCATGCTCCCATTGACTTCAATGTTAAAAAAAAGTGATAAAAAGCTTAATATTTTAAAAAGTATAAATGGTAGAAAAAAAGTTGAAAAAGAGCACACCTCAGCTAAAAGAGACGAACATTTTGATAGTTGAATGGTTTTAATAGCTGAAAGTATGCAGAAGTTACGCATTACCGAAAAACGTACGGAATAAAATTAAAATTAAAATTATTAAAAATAATAAATAAAATCGAATAACAATAGTGGGACTGCTAAAGCAGTCCCACTAATAAATAAAAAAACGATTAACAATAGTGGGACTGCTAAAGCATTCCCACTAATAAATAAAATCGAATAACAATAGTGGGACTGCTAAAGCATTCCCACTAATAACAATAGTGAGACTGCTAAAGCATTCCCACTAACTAGAAAATGCATTTCCTGGGGAAAATGCGTGGGAATGCTGAATTGCTAAAACGGCCCCCAGCAAAATTTCCCCCATCATATTGCCATCAAAACTGTCCCATCATATTGCCACCATCAAAACTGCCCCATCAGAATTGACCTATCAAAACAGCCCCATCATATTGCCACCATCAAAACTGCCCCATCATATTGTCACCATCAAAACTGCCCCATCAGAATTACCCCATCAAAACTGCCCCATCATATTCCTCTATTATAAATCAGTACATGGTGTGTCTTTCCCCTCCCCCGGGCTCTGTAATCAAAGCTGAGATGCTCCAGCCACCTCCCCCCCTGTGTATAACAGAAGCTTTGGTAACCATGGCAACAAAACAAACACAGTACACTCTGATTAATGGCTAAAATTTCCTGAAATGACCTCTAAACAAATGGCTGTATTTTAAAAACTATACATCCTACAGCGAAGATCTTTATATTGTGAGAATCACAAGACCCAGACCTAGATTTTGATACATAGTATGTCTCTGAAATATTAAAATTGAAGGCACGGTCACAGTTTAGAAATTGCCCTTCAAATTTGAAGGGGCTAGAGTGTAGTTTCAATGAATGTCAATGGACGGCGTGAGTTGCAAACAAATGGTCATATTGTGAAAACTATCAGGACTATGGCTTAGCCGTGGACATGTTTAGTGGCAGCAGGGATAGCTGAACGTTTTGATATAAGATTTGTGTAGGTGGGCTTGAAAATGAGGGAGTGGCGGCAGTTTAGAAATCATGTTCTGATTTTTCAGCTTTTGTCCCCTCCCCGGGCTCTGTAATCAGAGCTGAGATGCTCCAGCCACCTCCCCCCCTGTGTATAACAGAAGCTTTGGTAACCATGGCAACAAAACACACACAGTACACTCTGATTAATGGCTAAAATTTCCTGAAATGACCTCTAAACAAAAAGCTTTTTCTCAAAAACTGTAAAAGATATCAAACTGAAAAGATATAGCCAGATAGCTGAATATTTTGTGAACATTTTAAAGTTTGTTTGGTGTCTCTAGGTAAAAGTATGAAGGAGCTGAAACTTTTGGGAGCGGAAGAAAAATTTAAGGATTTCAAGCATGCTCCCATTGACTTCAATGTTAAAAAAAAGTGATAAAAAGCTTAATATTTTAAAAAGTATAAATGGTAGAAAAAAAGTTGAAAAAGAGCACACCTCAGCTAAAAGAGACGAACATTTTGATAGTTGAATGGTTTTAATAGCTGAAAGTATGCAGAAGTTACGCATTACCGAAAAACGTACGGAATAAAATTAAAATTAAAAATAAATAAAATCGAATAACAATAGTGGGACTGCTAAAGCATTCCCACTAAATAAAAAAACGAATAACAATAGTGGGACTGCTAAAGCATTCCCACTAATAATATATATGTGAGATAACAGTAAGTGGTCTTGCTATGCAAGAACACTTAATAAGTTAGCCAAGTGGGGACTAGCAAAATTAATAGGTCAATTCCCATAGACTGCAATGGTATTTGTTGTATAAATTTTGCCCATGTTAGGCTCTTTGTTTGCCCCCCTGGACCGGGGGGTGTTTGTCCCATCTGTAATTTTGTAGCATGCTGAATGATGTGCTTAATTTTGGACAGGTGGGTGGCTTATTTTGTGCGAGCTGCATTTGGGTTGGTCTGGGCATGCTCAGGGAATTTTGTTTTTTTTGTGCTTTTTGTGTGTGAACAGCACTTTGATTTTTCTGGGCATGCTCAGAGAGTGTTTTTTGGGTTAGTAATTTAAGGACATCCTTAACAGGTGTACCCACTTTGAAGTAATGTCTCCACACTGGGTGAACTTGCATTTTGTGTGTTTCATGGACTGTGTTTTCAATTGCCTCATTAGCACACAAACAAATGTTATATAAAGCTTGCAGATAGCATTCTTTACTTTTCCCTGAAAAGAGGTGCATGTGTAGCATTCTTTACCTTGCCCTGAAAAGAGGTGTGTGTAGCATTCTTTACCTTGCCCTGAAAAGAGGTGTGTAAGTGTGTGTGTGTGTATAGCATAGCATGTGTGTGTGTGTGTGTGTAGCATTCTTTACCTTGCCCTGAAAAGAGGTGTGTGTGTGTGTGTGTGTGTGTTTGTAACACATGTTCTGTCTTTGCAAAACAGATGTGTTTTAGAGCAAGTATTTTTTACTTTTGTTTATTTTTTGGGGGGCAGGGGATATTTTTCACTGAAATACTTTTGATGCCAATGTGTGTTTGTAGGTTGTTAGTTTCACTTTGATTTAATTGTCTGTGCTGCATTATTTTGCAAAATCTTCCTCAAGATGTTGTGACTAATAAATGTTTAAATCCTTAAGAGACTGTCCGTTTGTGGGCAAAGTCCTTTTAACTCCTGTCAATTTCCTCTGCAAAATGGTCAGACCTCAAAACCATATTCTGTTATTGTCTCAAATTAACATATATGTGTTTTTTGCCTTCCTTGCTCTTGTCCAAGTCCTGTTTTGTTGACCAATAAAATTTGTAGCAAATTTTTATGTTTTATGTGTTTTGTTAATAATTTGTTTTGCATATGCATGCTCAATCCAAGTAATGCATTTTACACCCCCCCCTAAACAATTTTCATGCAACAGATTTCCAGCTGCAGCTTAACTAGGCTGATTGGCATGGCAAAACAAAAAAAGGTGTGATTTGTCCAAAAGCTACTTTCCTGGTGCCTGCATGGCAGCATATGCATGGATTGTGCGTATGCTGCCATGGATAGGCACAAGGAAAGGAAGATTACAGAGAGGTAAGTATTCAATTTTCCATTTTAGCGCAGTGGTTCTCAGCCTCAGTCCTCAAGTAACCCCAACAGGACATGTTTTGGGAATTTATCTTAGCTAAAATAGCTGTCCAAAATACCAAGCCATTGACTGTAATTTAAAACACCTGTGCAAGGTGAAGGAAAACCTGCAAACATGGCCTGTTTGGGGGTACTTGAGAACAGGGATGAGAACCACTGATTTAGAGCTAAAATCTAGCTCAAGACAATCATATTCTAATTGTGGGCATTTTTTAGGAAAACCAAGTGAGTGTTAGAACCCCTGCTTGTCTTTTTTAGGTTAGGCTTTGTGTCCCTTTTCTGAAAATTGGCTTCACTTCCTGTCACATAGCCAAAGAGGAAGTCAGGGTAAAACCCTACCAATGTCTTTCCTTGGGGACACACAGGTCAATCTAACTAGTTTCCCCATTAGGCAAATTGCACTCTAGCACTTTGTTGTGTACACTCCAAATTATTTGGTATTTTGGGGTTTATTAAAGACAAATCCACTCTGCAATACAAGTGTACTCGCTGTAAATTTTATCATCCAATCATGTAGAAGCAGAGATGCTGTTGTTTATTTTCCTTGCATGTCCCCCTTGGATCCCCAGCAACTGCACTTCCAAGTGCATTTGTAGTGCAAAGTAGATTTGCCTTTAGTAAATAAACTGCAAAGTCCAAGATACCTAATAATTTGGGGTGTACACAGCAAAATGCTAGAGTGCAATTTACCTAAAGGGGAAACTATTTAGATTGATCTGTGTGTCCCCAAGGAAAGACATTGGTAGGGTTTTACCCTCACTTCCTGTTTGGCTATGTGACAGGAAGTGAATAAATATGAAGAAGAAACTGGCAACATTTGGGGTGCAGACATTCCCAAAAACTGACAAGACTTCTAATACCTCTGCACTCTATCCCCAAGCAAAAATAAGAAAGGATTTAACTTTGCAAAGTCACATTCCTTCAACTGTGATGCATGTCAATGGCCCATTTAGACCTTGTTTAATAGAAAACACAATTTGCCTTTCACTATAAACATTTGTTAGTCCAGTCCTGGAAATCTGCATCTGCTTTACTATTAATTTCGATAAAAATTGGGTTCCTGCAGCTAGATGTGCCAAATGCATCTAGATGTGCGACCTCTGTGTATGTGAGATGGGCAACTGCTGTATTCACGGAGGTATGTACATATCTGATTCCCGGAAGTGGTGGCCAGCACACAGGAATGAAAAGCCCCTCCAGGAAGTTGCTTGTACTGCTGCTAATTTCTTCCCACCACCATGCCCTGATCACTGTTCTCTGAGGAAAAGATGATCCTTATTTGCAATTTAAGATCATTTTTTATTTATTTTTACATGGGGTGGTGTTTGTGTGGGTCATGTGTGTATGTCTAAATGATTTGGCCTCAAAACACACATATACAGAAATATAGGGGGTTATTTACTAAAGGAAAATCCACTTTGCACTGCAAGTGCACTTGAAAGTGCACTTGGAAGTAAAGTCACTGTAGATCTGAGGGGGACATGCAAGGAAAATAAAAAACAGCATTTTAGCTTGCACATGATTGGATGATAAAATTTACAGCTAGTACACTTGTATTGCAAAGTGGATTTGCCTTTTGTAAATTACCCCCATAGTAGTGTGTATATATAGATTATCTATCTATCTATCTATCTATCTATCTATCTATCTATCTATCTATCTATCTATCTATCTATCTATCTATCTATCTATCTATCTATCTATCTATCTATCTATCTATCTATCTATCTATCTATCTATATCTATATAGATGTGTGGGTATATATATATATATATAGATGTAGGTTATTGTGTCCACCAGCAGAGAGAAGTTGGGTAGATGCCACACTCCCAATTCTGGAGGCATAATAATGGTCTAGCACAGGGGTTTTCAAACTACGGCCCTCCAGTTGTTCAGGAACTACAATTCCCATCATGTCTAGTCATGTCTGTGAATGTCAGAGTTTTACAATGCCTCATGGGATGTGTAGTTCTGCAACAGCTGGAGAGCCGTAGTTATAAGATTCCTGATCATTCTAGCATGTCTTAAAAAAGGTGGTTTCTCATGTGCCTTGTATAATGCCCAAGAATCATTTGGAAAATACAAGTGGGTCATGGCACATCTACATTCCAAATTTGGCACTTAAGTTGGTCATGCACTAAGCAATCTGATCGGCCAACCTCTGTACAACTCAATATTTAGGCAAAATAGGTAATAGGAAGACGCACTTGAACAATTAATTCAAATTATAGGAAATCAAACAGGCTCTTTCATTAAATCTAATTTATTTAAGATCTAACTGATTGCAGTGTATGGTCACCTTTAAAGATCAAGATCTGAAAATATAAATGTATTGGGTTTAGAAACACTTCTCTGTTCTTTGTAATGTATTGAAAGATTTGGGTAAAAAAAGAAAAAAACTAATTTCAAAGATATATTAGAAGTGATAGGAATGAGATTAGCATCAAAAGGGTTAATTAACTGAGAATGCCTACAAATTGCCTAACAAGACAAGAGAAGACAAGAGAAAACCACATTTACCCTAGCACCAGTTGCAGTTTACATATGCGGGTATTTATTATCACTATTTGCGCTTCAATGTGCACCTGTTCGTACATTCGATTAATGACTTTTCCAGTGCACAAATTAACATATGAACTGGTGCAGTGCCTTCTTCCTAGTAAATCACCCCCTCTGTGTCTCTTTGTCAGCTCTCCCCGCTGAGCTCAGTGAGAGTTAAGTGCAGGGGGGAAGGAGTGGGGGATGCTGCAGTACACCATTCACTACTGCCCCTGTTCCATGAGCATCTTTCCAAGTGTCCCCATGAACATCTGTACCAGTGCATAAAACATCTGTCACAGTATCTCATCAACATCTGTACATGTGTATCAGTGCACAAAAACATCTGCAATAGTGCAATAGTGTTCCATTGCAATATACCAATAAATACATAAAAAAATGTAAAGCGTCCCTGTCCCCCGTGCTCAAGTGTAAAGGCGAACGCACATATTGGTTCTGTATGCATACGCAACTGGCGATTGCCCAACACATGTGAGGTATCACTGCAAATGTCAGAGCGAGAGAAATAATTCTAGCACCATACCTCCTGTGTATCCTGTGTAACTCTAAATTGGTAACCAATAAAGCTTTATATAGCCTGGAGATTTTTAAATACCAAAGTTTGGCACCATTTCACAAAAGTTCGCAATTTTAAAGCATGACATGTTAGGTATTTATTTACATGGCGAAAACACCATATTTTATGCTTTACCAAAAATTTGGGTAATATATTGCTTGTGTGTGCATTGATATTCATTAAAATGTATTCATGTGTTAGTGTGTAAAATTGCATTTGAAAAACTGCTGCGCAAATACCGTGTGCCATAAAAATCTGAAAAATGCACCATTTTATACTCTAGGGCCTCTGCTACAAAAATATATCATATGAGGCGCATGCACGGAGCTGACCGAGATGGCCGCTTGATCTCGGAGCTCTGTCCCGCTCCACTCCACTGACACTCCCTGCACAGAGCAACGCCACCCGTGAGCAGCATACATGGCACCGGAGCAGAGGGGGAGCCTGCGGGCATGTTTTACAGCCGGTGGGAACAGTGAAAAGAGGCTAGAAAGCTTTGTTTTAAGCTCTCTCAGGGCAATTGGCGATATCCAAGATGGCGGCGTAACGGCCGCTGCAGGAGGCAACAGGAGCAGCTCTCTTCTCACCATGGCGGGACACGCTTCAGGAGGAGGTATGTGCAAAAGCACCCACCACAACATCCATTGGGGACCCCTTATCTCCAGCCTCCACAGTATCTCTGTTGAACCAGACTGGATGAGATACTGATGTCCCCCTCAGCTGCAGCATCCCCTGGGCAGAATCTGACGTACCAAGCCAGGGAGCCTCACACCCTCCAGCACCAGGATATCTTTCTCATGTTTGCCAGATTTGCAGAAATGCTAGACAGGGGGTTAGCACAGACTGCTGCCAGGATCACTACTGATATTAAAATGGATCTTCAGGTGCTGGGCTCTCGCATTGAAACCATTGAGAATAGAGTGGATTCTACAATCACCAGAGTCAATCAACATACCGATCGTATCCAAGATTTACATGACCAACTAGACACCGCCATGGCCAAAATTGGTGACCTGGAAAACAGGTCCAGAAGGCTACATTTCAGAATCAGAGGCCTACCTGAGACAGTTACTGATATACCGATGCACTGAAGGAGTTACTGATGCACTCCCTCATCAAAACCCTTATTCCTGATGTCAGAGCACACAAAATGGAGCTCAATAGGGCTCATAGAGCTCTAGGACCCCCCCTGACCTGACGGACTGCCCCGAGATATTGTGGTCAAACCACACTATTATAACCTCAAAGAAGAAGTTATGCGGAAGGCCCGCTCAACCCCGCAAATCCAAATTTTAGGTCATCCAGTTCAAATTTACGCAGACATTTCTCCATACACGATTTAGAAACGGTGGGCGCTTTAACCTCTACTGACAGTACTAATGCAGAAAAACATCAAGTATTGGTGGCTGTTCCCCTTCAGTTTGAAGTTCGAGTACCATAACAAATCCTAGATTTTCTTCATTTCAGAACGGTGAACTTTTGCTACAAAAACTGGGCCTCATTTCCATGGATCCACCCTCTCCAATGCAAACCTCATCTTCCAGTTTGTCCAAATGTCCACCCCCGTCTAGCCCACTCACATCTCTATGGTCAAAGCCCAAAAGCAAGAAGGCCAAGGAAGGCATACCTCCCTGATCTAAGGGTCTGCACTACTCTCTTTTCTACATTCCCTTCACAGGGACTGGAATGACCTGGCCCTTTCGGCATTAATGCCCACCTGGACTCACACATCATTTGACCTCAGGGGTTTTTTCCCCTACTCCATTGCTGGAATCTAGCAGACATCTGCATCTTTATCTTCCACCCATGGCCTACCGGATTGTTAACAGGACTTCTACAAGCCCCTCACCATCTGGGGTTGGGACTTGTCCAAGTTCTCTCTGGACTTCCTGGCCTCCCCGTTTACCTACTTGCTTGGGTCTCACTCCCCCCCTTCCCCTCCAACCTCCCTCCAGGTAGCCCATAATGTTCTATACAATCCACACGGATTTCCTAGGGATTATTGCAACCCCTCTCCTCACCAGAGGTGAACTGTCAGCTGCCTGATGCCTAGACTGCCTTTCTCATCTCCTTCTGGAGTCATCCTCTGTTCCCTATTCCTCATCCACCTGGAAACCTGCATCCTTCTCCTCTACCCAGCAATCAACATAACTCTCCACCACTCACTCATTCTGTTCTCCCTGAACCCCCGGTTGTAGACTATCCTCTTTCAGCGCTTTCCTTAATGACAGATTGTAGGTTCTAATTATTAATGGTGATGTTCTCTGTTTTGACTGCGTTCACAAATTTAACTTTAGGAGTTCCGTGAGCGGAGCGGTACAATTTCTCCTCCTCATGTACTCGGAGTCACAGATTTTCCTTGCCCTCCTAGTCAGGACCTTCCCCATTGATTGGGGGACACTGAAAATTTCCATGAAAATTCTTCCTTTTTTTGTTTTGTTTTGTTTGGTTTGTCCTTTTTGTCCTTTTTTCTTGTATTTTTCCACAGGACTGGATGGTTACATTTCACATCCACCCTGGGGACTGTCTCCCTATGCTTCTCTTTTTTCTCTCTTTTCTATTCAATTTTACTTGTACTAATCGCTCTGTCCTTCTAGTGACGTGTGTTTACTCATGCTCCCGCTGGACACTGGAGGCTGCTTCCCTTGACGATGCTGTCCATCTAAACCCCGGGCATCCCGATTAGTTGAAGGTAAGTGACTGGGGATCGCTAGCAATGACCTCTATGCTGCTCCATAGCTGACCACGCCACACACCGTCCCTCCCTACGCATTGCTTCGCATAATGTTCAGGGGCTAAATTTACCCGTTAAATGCCGGAAAAATTTCCAGTCCTACCATGACCATAAAATAGACACATTGTTCCCCCAGGAGACGCATTTTCCCCAGTCATAGTCCTTTATACACGCTAAATTCCCCAAATTTTACCTGGCACATTCTAACAACAAATCTAAAGGAGTGGGTATATTCTTGTCCCGCAATAATCAGTTTTCTCTTCTGTCAGAGTATAAGGATCCGGAGGGACGGTACTTACTGGTGAAAGGTTTCATTGCTGAACAGCTCTATTCTTTCATCTCCTATTATGCGCCAAATAGAGGGCAATCCAACTTTTTCAAGAACCTCTTTCATACCTTGACCCCGCTCACTGAAGGTCTGGTTGTGCATGGAGGAGACTCTAGCACTGCCTTTGACACAGGACTGGACAAATCCCACCCACCAGGCAGAGACCGTATCCGCCCCACAAAACAGAGCCTTAATATAGCGAGACAGATTTTTCACCAGGGGATGGTAGACGTGTTGAGAGAGATGAATCCAAATGCACAAGACTACACATGCTTCTCACCCCCACAACACATATGCAAGAATTGATCACTTATCCATGCTGTCTGCCCATATCCCGCTGTTGAATAGGTCTCATCAGAAAAGGAAAAAAGAGAATTCTTCATGGAGGAACCAACAAGCTAGCAAAAATATAAATTTATTGTAAAGAAATGATACCACATATACACCAGACAGTGTCAAAAAAATGACTGTGAGTAAACCAAATACCACCACTAACAATAAAATAGACAACGTTGTCTAAAACAAAGAACAACATACAGATGGCCACCACTATACATACATACACAATTAATTGGCTAGCTGGACTTCATCGTCTCATGTATAGTGTCTCTAGGTTGAGGATCCAAAGGGTGACGGTATGCAGCCGTGAATGATGGGATGCCGCTGTGCCCACTGCCGATGGCAGATTAGGGTGTGACTATAAACATAGACCACGAGGGTTGCTGACGATGGCACATGCAGTTAGGTGGTCAACCACAGCTGATAACATGCATGGGTAGCTGTGTGGGTGCTATGCAGAGGTGTAGGAGGGGGTGTGTGCCTGTGTAGATGTTGATGTATAGAGGCAGCGTATTAGCTGGATCATGAAGATAAAATGACACGATCTCACCAGACCATGGACATCAGGATACATCAGGCATATTAGACACTCCAATCCTCTTCAAGTTGTCTCAGGCTGTATGAAGCAGCTGGATCATCCTCTGGTCACTAGTGAGTGTCTGGTAAGTCCGTATAGGTAGATGCCCACCAGGATAGTGGAAATGGGGGACGTGGACACGTGCCGCCTGGATGCGGTATAACGCCACGGTTACTTCCTGGTTCCGTGCGGAGGGGCTTTCAACGTGCTTTCGACAGGGCTAGGGCGGCTTCAGCCAAGTAGCGAATCAGATCCCCAGGGCTGGTGGGTGGGTCTGTATGGGTACTACGTTGAACGTGATGGCGTCATGCTGACGCGTTTTATCCGTCAAGGATTTCTTCAGAGCATGCTCTGAAGAAATCCTTGACGGATAAAACGCGTCAGCATGACGCCATCACGTTCAACGTAGTACCCATACAGACCCACCCACCAGCCCTGGGGATCTGATTCGCTACTTGGCTGAAGCCGCCCTAGCCCTGTCGAAAGCACGTTGAAAGCCCCTCCGCACGGAACCAGGAAGTAACCGTGGCGTTATACTGCATCCAGGCGGCACGTGTCCATGTCTCCCATTTCCACTATCCTGGTGGGCATCTACCTATACGGACTTACCAGCCACTCACTAGTGACCAGAGGATGATCCAGCTGCTTCATACAGCCTGAGACAACTTGAGGAGGATTGGAGTGTCTAATATGCCTGATGTATCCTGATGTCCATGGTCTGGTGAGATCGTGTCATGTTATCTTCATGATCCAGCTAATACGCTGCCTCTATACATCAACATCTACACAGGCACACACCCCCTCCTACACCTCTGCATAGCACCCACACAGCTACCCATGCATGTTATCAGCTGTGGTTGACCACCTAACTGCATGTGCCATCGTCAGCAACCCTCGTGGTCTATGTTTATAGTCACACCCTAATCTGCCATCGGCAGTGGGCACAGCGGCATCCCATCATTCACGGCTGCATACCGTCACCCTTTGGCTCCTCAACCTAGAGACACTATACATGAGACGATGAAGTCCAGCTAGCCAATTAATTGTGTATGTATGTATAGTGGTGGCCATCTGTATGTTGTTCTTTGTTTTAGACAACGTTGTCTATTTTATTGTTAGTGGTGGTATTTGGTTTACTCACAGTCATTTTTTTGACACTGTCTGGTGTATATGTGGTATCATTTCTTTACAATAAATTTATATTTTTGCTAGCTTGTTGGTTCCTCCATGAAGAATTCTCTTTTTTCCTTTTCTGATATGCTCTTTAATTCAGAGGAACACACCCATATATGATCTTTTGAGCTGGGTGTTTGCAAGTAGCTGCATTCAAAGGCAGATTTTTTTGGGTATCATCCCCATCTGTCTATATACACATTCAACTAAGCAAGGTGTCTGGTTCATAAATTCTCTTCTTTTTTCATATTTGGTGAATAGGTCTGTCATAAAAGACTCTGCCTGGTTGGACCACTCCATGCTCCTCCTCACCATGAACAGACCATCAGGTCACAATAAAGGGTTTTGTTGGAGACTTAATGCCTCAATTCTTAGTAATCCCACACATGCTCTTGAAATTGAAAAGGGTCTGCAGGAAAACTTTTTATTAAATGATGTCAACAATATCTCCCCTACTTCACTATGGGCAGCTCACAAGGCCTTTATTAGGGGTAAAACTATTCAAATAGCCTCTAGGATTCGTAAAGCTCACAAAGCAGAGGTTGAACGGTTAGAAAAAGGATTTCAGCTATTAAGTACACAACACAAAAGCAACCCCTGCCAGACTCGGCGAAAAGACTTGACACGGCACGTACTGCCCTGAATCTATCCCTTATCGCCATAGCTGAAAAAAGCCTACACTGGGAGGGGGCAGGTTTTATCACCAGAAAGATAGGACGGGTACCCTTCTAGCTAGTAGGCTGACCCCTAAAATAAAACATCACACCTTACCTGAAAATTAGACTTTGGGATGGTACCCTCTCACAAAACCCTCAAAAAATCCTGGAAGTCTTCCACACCTTCTATAGCTCCCTGTATAGTAGCGAAGGAAAGGTCACTTCACCTACCTATCGGGATTTGTTTCTCAACTCACTAAACATACCTAAGATCACAGACCAACACAGGGCTGAACTTGATTCTCCGATTTCAACTGAGGAAGTAACTCAAGTCATTAAGAACCTCCAAAATAAATCAGCCCCTGGCCCCGATGGCTTTTCCATTCCATACTACAAACATTTTTCCACCACCTTTGCTCCATATCTAGCTAGATTCTACAATCATCTATGAGTGGGTACTCTGCTTGATAAGGTCTTAAACTCCACCTTCATCACAGTAATTCCCAAACCAGGCAAGGACACTAGCTGTCCTACTAACTACCGCCCTATATCATTAATCAATAATGACCTTAAAATCTTGACAAAAATTTTGGCAGACAGAATTTCTCTAATTTCATCAGTCTTTACATACATAAGGACCAGGTCGGTTTCATACCTTAGAGACAGGGCCCTGACCAGATCAGGAGGGCGATCAACATCATCTCTCTTCTGCAGTCAGCATGGGATGGGGGTTCTCCTCAGAAGGGGTTCCTGCTCTCACTAGATCTGATGAAAGAGTTTGACTCTGTGTCATGGTCTTACCTGACTCCAATTCTACAGAAGTGGGGATTCGGACAATCCTTTCTTAACATAATTGGGGCCCTCTATGCCAACCCGGAAGCAAACATCAAAATGCAGTGCTTTTACTCAAAATCCTTCCCAATCCGCAATGGTACAAGGCAGGGATGTCCCGTTTCCCCACTGATTTTTGCCATTGTCATTGAGACCCTAGCCATTGCCATCAGGGACAACCCTGATATCAGCAGAGTAAGTTGTGGGCCTAAGACTCATAAATGTGCCCTTTTTGCTGATGATGTACTGCTCTTTGTCACTTTGCCATTGACTTCACTAGCAAATATCTGCAAGGTGCTCAATGACTTTGGTAAAATTTCTGGTCTCTGGGTTAATTATGCAAAATCTCTAGCCTTGAACATTAATTTACCAGCCAACCTGGTCACACAACTCAAAGAAAACTTCCAATTTCAATGGCATGACAAGGCGATCCCTTACCTAGGGATTAACCTGATGGCCTCTATTGACAGTTTCTATGCTGCTAACTTTTCCCCAATGTTTTGCAAACTAGGTAATGATATCAAACATTGCGTTTATCTGGGGCTTTCATGGTTGGGTAGGGTTACCTCTATTAAGATGACCCTTTTGCCATGCATTTCATACTTATTTAGGTCCCTACCCATCCCTATTCCTAAGTATCAGGTTAGAAATTTCCAAGCTAAGATAATTCGTTTTTTTTGGGGGGGGTCAAACAGACACATTGTAGCTAAGGACACCCTCTATCGCACCAGGTAGGGGTTGGACTACCAAACCTTCTCTGGTTCCATTACGCAGCTCAATTGTCCCATCCTGACTGGGTACATATGGAGCAGCAGGCAGTTCCCCAACACACCTTGGATTTCCTCCTATGGTGCCCTGCCAAAACTAGACCAGCTGTAATGGCCCCAATGTTGTCCCACTCCCTAAGTCTTTGGGACTCACTCAAAGGAAATCCACTTTTGATATCACATTGGCACCCGCTTTCACATATCTTCTGAAACCCTCTCTTTCCCCCAGGTATGGACATTAAGGCGTTTCAATGGTGTCTGGACAGGGGACTTTATAGAATCGGACACTTTGTCAGCTCTGCGGGGTCCCTAACACCTGCCCATTGTTCTAGAAAGCTGGAAATGCCCGACACAGAGAGTTTCAGACTCCACCAGATCTCTCATTTTATCTGAGAAGGATGCTCTGCAGCAATGCTAAACACCACAGAATCGTCTGATTCACTAGGTCAGCAGACTGAATGCTATTGCAACACATCTGCAATTAGGAAAATCGTTTGATCGCCCTTCAGAGAACAGCTGAATGTGTACAGGATTGGTGAGGGGGCTCTTGCCCAGGAATCTCGTTGCCTTTCATAAATTCCACATTTGAACACTGTGCACAGATATCTGTTACCTGGATCGTATAGAGGAGTGTTATATCACAAAACAGCTATCTTACCCTGTTCCTCATCACTAGGGATGAGCTTCGTGTTCGAGTCGAACCCATGTTCGACTCGAACATCGCCCGTTCGCTGAATTCGTGTGGCGCGTCACGGCCCATAATTCACTGCGGCATCACAGTGCATTGCTGGCTGATGATTGGCCAAGCATGCACTATGACCCGCATGCTTGGCCAATCACAGCGCCGTCTGAACAGAGAGCCGTAAGGAGGCTTTGGCCAATTATGGCTCAGGGGATTTAGTACATGCCCCACACTATATAAGGCTATAGGCTCTGTGTCTAGTGCTGGTCATGGAGATGGTGCATCCTCATCAGCACGTGGCCGTGGGACACGCTTGGCCTTTTTTTCGGCAGCTGGCCGCGTTGACCTGCAACATGCGGAAGACTTGGTCGAGTGGATGACCAAGCCGTCCTCATCCTCCTCATCCTCTCTCACCCATGCCCAGGGTACTTTGTCTGGCAAAGCAGCGGCCTCTTCCCTTGGCTCAATGTCATCAGTGACTCCTTCCCTAGCCACACCATGTCCTCCTGAGGAGTCCCTCGAACTGTTTGACCACAGTGTTGGGTACATGCTCTTGGAGGATGCCCAGCGTTTGGAAGGCTCTGATGATGATACTGAGCTCAATGAAGGCAGTAACGTGAGCACGGACAGAGGGGGTGCCCAAGAAGGACAGCAATCTGGCAGTCATGCTCCCCCTGCTGCAGCATACTGCCAGGTTTGCTCCAGTGATGAGGAGGGAGGGGATGATGAGGTCACTGACTCAACGTGGGTGCCTGATAGGAGAGAGGAGGAGGAGGAGGAGGCGGCACATCACCAACGAGGCAGGATGCCCTCCAGGGGCCAGCCTAAGGACAGCACCTTGACTGCATCACACCCCAAAGCTCCACATGTGCAGGGCGCTGCAGTCTCTGCACGTAATTCAAAAAGTTCTTTGGTGTGGGCCTTTTTTGAGACGAGTGCATCAGATCGCACCGCTGCTATTTGCAACATATGTCTCAAGCGTATCTCGCGTGGCCAAAACATCTCCCACTTGGGTACCACATGCTTGACCAGACATATGTTGACCTGCCGTGCAGTTCGTTGGCAAGCGTATCTAAAAGACCCACACCAAAGAACAAAGAGGAACTCTCCTTGCTCCTCATCAGCTGAGATCTCCAACCCCACTATACCTTCAGTCCTCTCTGAGACCTGCACTGAGAGGAATGAAGGTGTAGAATTAGGTGTGTCACAGCCAAGTACTTGTGGGCAATCAGCTTTTGGTACACCGACGTCAGATTGTACCAGGCAAATTTCCCTGCCCCAGCTGCTGCACCGCCGAAAGAAGTTTGCTCCCAGCCATCCACATGCTCAGCGGTTGAATGCTAGCTTGGCAAAATTGCTAGCACTTCAACTGCTGCCTTTTCAGTTGGTAGACTCTGCCCCCTTCCGTGAGTTTGTGGAATGTGCAGTTCCTCAGTGGCAGGTACCCAAACGCCACTTTTTCTCACGGAAGGCGATTCCGGCTCTCTACCAGCATGTGGAAGGCAATGTCCATGCCTCGCTGGACAGGGCAGTCAGCGGTAAGGTGCATATTACCGCTGACTCATGGTCCAGCAGGCATGGACAGGGATGTTACCTAAGTTTCACGACGCATTGGGTGACTCTGCTGGCAGCTGGGAAGGATGCAGGACAAGGTGCAGTAGTGTTGGAGGTTGTTCCGCCACCACGTCTCCAAAATGCTAATGATTGTGACACACCTCTCTCCTCCACCCCCTCCTCTTCTTCTTCCTCCATGGCCTCTTCCTGTGCTTTGTCCTCGGAACCAGCGGTGCTCTATAGCCATTCAAGGGGCTACGCAAGTACGCAAGCCAAAAGATGCCATGCGGTGCTTGAGCTGATGTGCTTGGGGGACAGGAGCCACACTGGGGCAGAGGTTCTGTCAGCTCTGCAGGGGAAGGTTCAGAGGTGGTTGACACCATGCCAACTTAAGGCAGGAATGGTGGTTTGTGACAATGGCACCAACCTCCTCTCTGCCCTCCGACAGGGACAAATGACCCATGTGCCCTGTTTGGCTCGCAACCTTAACTTGGTGGTGCAGCGGTTCTTGGGCACGTACCCGGGCTTACAGGATGTCCTGAGGCAGGCCAGGAAAGTCTGTGTGCATTTCCGCCGGTCATATAATGCCAGTGCTCGGCTGACGGACCTCCAAAAGGAGTTTTACCTGCCCAAGAACCGCCTAATCTGTGACATGCCCACCAGGTGGAACTCAACGTTGGCCATGCTGCAGCGGCTGCACACACAGCAGAGGGCCATCAATGAGTACCTGTGCGACTATGGCACCAGGACAGGGTCAGGGGAGCTTGTTTTTTTTTCCCCACGCCAGTGGGCCATGATCAGGGATGCATGCACTGTCCTGTCACTATTTGAGGAGGCCAAGAGGATGGTGAGCAGTGACAGTATATGCATCAGTGACACTGTCCCCCTTGTCCACCTGTTGGAGCACAAGCTGCGTGGAATAATGGACAGGGCACTTGAGGCAGAACAGAGGCAGGAAGAGGAGGACTTCCTTAGCTCTCAAGGCCCCCTTTATCCAGACAGTGTTCCTGCGTGCCCGCCGATCACACAGGAAGAGGAGGAGGAGGAGGAGGAAGATTGTGTCAGTATGGAGGTGGAGCCTGGCACTCAGCATCAGCAGCAGTCTTTAAGGGATCAGTCCCAAGAAACACATGGACTTGTACGTGGCTGGGAGGAGGTGGCTGCGGACCATGTCATCCTTAGTGACCCAGAGGACTCCGGACCGAATGCCTCATCAAACCTACGCTGCATGGCCTCCCTGATCCTGCAAAGCCTGCGTAAGGATCCTCATATCCGTGGTATCAAGGAGAAGGACCAATATTGGCTGGCAACCCTCCTTGGTCCACGTTACAAGGGTAAGGTTGCGGACCTTATCTTGCCATCGCAGAGGGAGCAGAGGATAAAACATCTTCGGGAGGCCTTGCAGAAAGGTCTGTGCAACGCGTTCCCAGAGACTGGGAGGTTACAAACTCCTGTTTCTGGACAACTTGTTGCTGAGGCTTCGGTCAGTCAAAGAAGGAGCAGTGGAGAAGGTGGCCATCTGACCGATGCGTTCAGACAATTTTTTGGTCCGCAGCCCCAAGGTATGATCGGTTCCAGCAACCATCGCCAGCGTCTGTTTTACATGGTGCAGGAATACCTAGGGGCAAGATCTGACTTGGACAGGTTTCCCACCGAAAATCCTCTGGGTTACTGGGTCTTGAGGATGGATCACTGGCCAGAGCTTGCACAATATGCAATTGAGCTACTGGCCTGTCCTGCATCCAGCGTTCTTTTGGAACGCACATTCAGTGCTGCTGGAGGCTTTGTAACCGATCACAGGGTGCGTCTGTCCACCGACTCGGTCGATCGACTGACCTTCATAAAAATGAATCAGTCTTGAAACACCACCAGCTACCAAGCACCTGATGCCGATGTAACCGAATAATTTTTTTTAAAATCTCAGGACCCTTCAAAGACTGCCTATGCTGATGTTGAGTGACTATCCCTGAGTAATTATCCTCTTCCTCCTCAATCATCACGCTGATAGCTTGTAAGAACAATTTTTGGTTCTGGGCACCACCACCAGTGCCTAAGGCCCAATTTTTCAGCGACTGTTTAACAGGGGCATGTAATTACAATTTTTGATGCAATACTTTGCAGCAGGGCTCATTTCTGCATTCCAACTAGAGTATCTGTGAGAGGTTGCAGTGTTGTGGCACCAGCACCAGTGCCTAAGGCCTAATTTTTTGAGGCCCTGTTTAACAGGGGCCTGTAATTACAATTTTTGATGCAAAACTTTGCAGCAGGGCTCATTTCTGCATTCCAACTAGAGTATCTGTGAGGGGTTGCAGTGTTGTGGCACCAGCACCAGTGCCTAAGGCCTAATTTTTCAGCCCCTGTTCAACAGGGGCATGTAATTACAATTCTTGATCTAATAATTCACAGCAGGGCCCATTTCTGCACCCACCAAGAGCGAGTGAGGACTTACAGTGTTGTGGCACCAGCACCACCACCACCACCACCAAAGGCCCAATGTTTCTGCCCTTGTTAAACAGGGGCATGTAATTACAATTCTTGATCTAATATTTCACAGCAGGGCCCATTTCTGCACCCACCAAGAGCGAGTGAGGACTTACAGTGTTGTGGCACCAGCACCACCACCACCAAAGGCCCAATTTTTCTGCCCTTGTTCAACAGGGGCATGTAATTACAATTCTTGATCTAATATTTCACAGCAGGGCCCTGTAAGGGCTTACAGTGTTGTGGCCACAACAACACCTAAGGCCCAAATTTCTGCTGAGTATATAGGGCAGGCCCCTACTTTCAAACATCTAACTTACAAATGACTCCTACTTGCTAACGGAAGGAGACAATAGGAAGTGAGATGAAATCTACCCCTAGGAAGGGAAATTCTCTCCTGTAAGAGTTAATATGGGAAAAAAATGTCTCCTTTCCACTGATGCTTTCCAATCCTTGTTCCACAAAAAACCCCAAATTTTCAAAAAACATTTGTCATTGGGACAAAAAGTAGGTGGAATCTTCTGAAGAGGAGAAAAGACAGCAAAACAAATGTCACAGGGGTGATAACCCTTCCCTGTGTTTTCCAAAAAGCTTAAAAAAGATTTTTTGGCTGGAGCTAAACAGGTTAAAAATGTACCCGTTCAAAATTACAAACAGATTCTACTTAACAACAAACCTACAGTCCCTGTCTTGTTTGCACCGTCTGTATACTGCTGTTCAGAGTATATAGGGCCTGGTGGCCCCACACCTTTCTTTATTTTAATTTGGGTGCGGGGTTCCCCTTAATATCCATACAAGACCCAAAGGGCCTGGTAATGGACTGGGGGGTACCCATGCCATTTGTCTCACTGATTTTCATCCATATTGCCAGGACCCGACATTACATTAAACCCGCAAGCAGTTTTAAATGAGATTTTTTCCTTTAAAAATGACATTTTGTGCAGGGACTGTTCTAAACACGGGAAACACGTGCCACTTTACAGGCATACTATAGACACACCCCAGGTACGATATTTAAAGGAATATTTCACTTTTTTTTTTTTTTTACTTTAAGCATCATTAAAATCACTGCTCCTGAAAAAACGTCCGTTTTTAAAAGTTTTTTTTGCATTGATACATGTCCCCTGGGGTAGGACCTGGGTCCCCAAACCCTTTTTAGGACAATACCATGCAAATTAGCCTTTAAAATGAGCACTTTTGATTTCGACGTTCAAGTCCAATACGCTCTTGTAGTGTAGTACTATTTGAAAAAGGTTTATTAAAAAAAAATAGCAGTATAACACTCACATTAAAAAGCCAAAAACTGGCGAAAAGCCACGAGTGCTGAACTTGTTTCTTAGCGGCGTCACTTCTAGTATGCCTCCACTCACACCCAGGCCTAATGTCTGTTCAATGAGGGACTCAGTGGATCCTGGGGAGGTGGGACCCATGTAGGTGGTACTCACAGGTGTTCCTGCAGTTAAGATCGACTGCTGGGGGCCCCGCAGAGAGGCCCAAGTGATGTCCCCAGCTGGAGCTACCTTGCTGAGCCACCGCTATCTTGGAAATCGAGAATTGAGCCCTTAGATCCTGATGGGCTGTCCCCGTTGGCATTTAGAGGACCCCAAGAGAGTCCCCACTGTCAGGCAGCAGAGCAGGTGTGTGCTGGAAGATGCCGCTGGTTACAGGGAGTGCTCAGCAACCGGAGTGGGACGGAGCTTCCATCTTCAGGAACTCCATGCATACGCCTCTCTTAAATTTAGACATTATAAATATATTATCTGTATGGCTTCCTATTGTATTAAACTGTTGCAAATATGGTATTATCCAATGGCAAATGAATACGTGATGCCACTTACAGTTGAGAGAAAAGGCTGACCTTGCATAACATTTTACTGACAGCACTGCCTTTTGTCAAATTTCCTTGAAATATGCTCCAACACATTTCAGTAGCACGTTCTCACCAATTTTCAAGCTCTCAAGTGTGGTTGAACCAAAGTTTGAATTTTCATGGGAGGTCTGCTTTAATGCTCACTAAGGAGTTTTCAGAAAGCACCAAGTACTCAAATGCACACTTTAGCATACAAAAAAGAAATGGTAATCTTTTTAGTAAGAAAAAACAGCTATAGACTATCAATCTCCTGTGTAAGAAGTTTGGCACAAAGCACAAGAACTGCAGTCTGATGAGTGAACCTTAGATACAATTACAGTTTTTTTTTCTAAGAATACAAAATGTAAATCTGTCAGCCCTCTGGGTGAGTAATTTGGCAAATGCACAAAGACGTCAGTTTGTAGTATGTTAAGCATTAGGCACTAATATAATTTCTTTTCTCATATTTACAGCTGTAGAAAAGAATCAGATGTGTTGCCAGGTAAGAACAAATGCATCGACAACCAGTCAGGTCCTGCTGTTAGCAAGCTGGCAAAATTTAAAGCACCAGCCTACAACTAAATTGTTGATGCAGAATACCTCTTGCAGCCTTAAGATATATGTAAACCCTAAATTAATGACTTTAACTTTGCTAAAGCACTGTGTATCACAAACTATCACCACTTTATTCATGTTTTACTTGTTTTCACCTATTTTTTTATTTGCTGCATTTCAGTGCTGTTCATCTCCTGTAGCTTCTTTTAGGCTACCTAATTTCTTCATGCACCCCAGCAATGACTGCATGTTATTGCTTGGGGTGATTTTTCTAAATGGTGACAAAAGTGGACCATGCCTGCATAATGTATGTTAAAACTTTCACTTGTAATCTCCATCTGAATGCATACTTTTGTACAAAGACTATACAAAGTGTGTTTGTGTGTGTGTGTGTGTGTAGGGGGGGTTGGGGAGGTTCAGAATAGGGATTTACCATGGTGTAGATTGCATAAAAGCAAGTGCTTTTTGTACTATTGCTTTCAAAGGCCTGCTTAAAGTGGTTCTAAAGCTATGGTTCTCGACTCCTGTCCTCAGGACCCACTAACAGGCCAGATTTTAAGTATTACCTTTGGGAGATGCAGACTAGAATACTGCAATCACTGTGCAGCAAATGATATCACCTGAGATGTATTTCAGTTATCTTGCAAACCTGGCCTGTTAAGGGGTACTGAGGAAAGGAGTTGAGAACCACTGTTCTAAAGCCTTGTGTTTTTTTTTTTGCCTGAATGCAATCTCTGCATAAAGGTAAAAAAATCTTCTATGCCAGAGGGCCCCAACCCCCCTCCTCCTTATACTTACCCGTGCCCATTCTCAGTTGGCTCCTGATGCCATCAATTAAATTCTGTGATGAGAAGAGGGGGGGGGGCAAGGCAGAGCCGCCCTGTCTTTGACTACAGACAGAGACAGGACCCCAGCAGAAGAGGGTCAGGGCTGCTCTGTGCAAAACAATTACAGAGAGCAGGTAAGTATGACAAGGTTAGTATTTTAATAAACAAAAATTAAGCTTTACAATTACTTTTACACATGTCATTGCACAAAATTGCATTGGTACAACTAATGGAGGGGGGAAGGGGTGGATAAAGTGGGGCGCAGTATTTAAAGAGGCAGGGGGTGCCACAATCTGTAGGTCCCTATAATGTTAAATGCTCAAAAGTTTCCAGTAAATGTCTTCATATGGGCATTATGAGTTTTATTATGAGGGCGTGCCTGAACAGGTCACCCTGCATATTAGTTGTTGTAGATATTGGGAAAACTGTTATCTGGGGAAGAAAATATGCCAGAGATGGTAGGAAAACCAACCAAAGTTAGAACAAATGCAGGTGTGAAAGCAAAAAAGTTTAAATAATAATTGAGTGAATTTCACAAAATCTAACTCTCATGAATGAGTTTGCGTGTCCTAACACCTGAAGCTGGAATTAGATGAGGCCTGAATATCCACCTGGTAAAAAACAAAACCAAAGACCAGGCGGTATCCTTACTGAGAAAAGTATCAAGATACCAAAATGAGCAAGAAACACTCACAGATCATAGAGAGTATGACCTGATAGGAAAGGGAACCTGATAGATTTTAGGTTTGGATTATGGTCTCCCTGGGTCACCTAGAGAAAGTGGAGAGAGAAAGCAATGTACCTTTATGGAGTCCATCCAGAACACAAAAGGAACCAGTCTTCCTGGAAAAAGCAGTGACTAAGAGAGACTCTCAAAGCCTGAATGTTCTATTGGTGAGCTCGAGTTGGACAGAGGGAAGGGTTATACATGTCCTAGATGAAGTAACCTACCTTAAGCAAGTAAGTGCCAGGTTTAAACACCAACTTGACCCTAAGGAAAACTACCTTGCAGGATAAGACCACCAGTTCTGACACTTGTAATAAGAGGAATGTCATTAATGGGTTTACACAATGAAAACTGAAGCACAGAGAGAATCAGATTCAGATCCTATGGTGTCACAGGGAAATTAATAGGGGACGTTACATATGAGACTTCCTTTACAAAGGTCTGAATCAAGGAGCAAAAGACCAACAGTCTCTGAAACAAAATAGACCATGTAGAAAAAGCCAAGAGCTGGTCTAGACCCAGCTGTGGAAAAGAAAGGAGCCCTTTTTAGGGTTGAAACCTAGAGACTTCATCAAGTGAGGCATGCCTTTCATGTCTGATGATAGACCTTACTGAAAGTAGCCCTAATGGCTGTTAGCATCATAGGAGACACACATTGAGAGATGCACTTGTCCCTCAGAACCTCAGTTTAAACCACAATGTCATGAAAACCAGAAACTGTAAAGGGGATGGGATTACAGTGCATGCCATCACTGTGGCATTGATTGAATCCAAAGCAGATGAAGTTCCAGCATAAAGTGCAGTGCATCTGAGACAGCTAAATCACTAACATTTCCAGGATGTTGATTGAGAGATAAGACTCCTCAGATGACCAAGTCCACTAGAGGGGGTACCCAGGATTCCTTCCCAGCCTGATAGGCTGTCATCTGTCAAAAAGATCTAGCACAGTGATTGAAGAAGTACCTTAATTCGGCAACAGCTTCCTGGGCCATCAGGCTAATTACAACCTAATCCTTGGTGCCAAACTAAAAGATTAGTCCTAGTACTGCAAAGATGTGTCCAATGACTACAAAGCTCTGTGTAGCAGAGGATAGAAGAGAAACTTGGCAAAGGGGATTGACTCAAAAGATGACCATCTTAAAAAAGAAGGGAGTAGATGACTTCTGGACTGGAATCTGAGATAAGTAAGAAAGTGTGATGTGACTTCTGAGAAAGAAACACTCAAGGTATCATTGACTGCCCAGCTACTCCAAACAAGAAGCTAGTCCTAGCAATGATTTTTGAAGAGCCAGGATCCATTCAAAGTGCTGAGAAAATATAAGCTGTCAAAGCCAAGCTGTCCTGCAGACCCTACACCAACTGTTCCCTTAACAGGAGTTAAATTAAGCATCCCACAGCGGGGATGCCACAGGAGAGCAGCAGGCCTAATACTAGTGTCAGAACTTTGGTTAACACCTGAGGTGCAGACACGAGATCAAAACATCAGGGCCAAGAAGTACTAGTGCAGGAGCCCAACAATAATTACTCCAGTTTCCAAGAAAGACAGCCAGACTATAGACATCCAAAATTAGGCAAACGTTCCCTATGGTTGTAGGAAAGATAATCAAGTAAATGTAAAAGCCCAAAACCATTAGGTTCAAGACCTGGAGCAATAATATTGAGATCCAGAATACTTGAGGGGGCACAATTACATTTGCTAAGCTATAGGGCAACTCAGGAGGGTTGGGGGTGAGAATCTGAGGATGTGGTAGAAAGCAAGCCCTGGTACCATTTTCTGTCACCTAAAATAAGATGCAAGTTGTCCAATTGCCCCACATTCTGGAAATGGAAGTATACCTACAGGCCAAAGAAAGCTTGTCTGAGGATCTGATAGACTGGCTGCCAGACCCTTCATGAAGACTGGGTATCGGGCTTGAGGGGGATTTCTGCAAGGAAGCAAAAAAACAAAACAAGAATGTTTCACAACTGAAGGAGCAGGATGCTCTCATTGTCAGACATGTGTTTTTTTTTTTTTAAACTTTTTATTTAAGGAATGCGGATTATACAAAAATACAATGAATCAAACATGACAAACAGTTTAGTCTGTGGTTAGGCTATTACAATTACTCATCAATTAAGTTGATGTACAATACTGGGATAATAATCAAGGTTACATAGCAACTCAATAATTCAGCAGGGTAACTGTTTATTAAAGATTCTGCAATAGACATTTATTTTGTTTTTTGCATTTCAACCAGGGCAGTATAGGAAATTTCCTAACCATCAAAAAACCTAGCTTTAAGAGATCTGTATAGACCTTTCTCTTCTATGCTCATTAGGGAGGAGGGGGGGGGGGCCTGGAGGTAGAGCGGGCCCGTCCCCCTTGGTCGGATATCAAGCTAGTATGCTTTGGTGGGCTGATCTAGTATACCAGACTTCTTGTGAATTGTGGCTCACTAACCTGTATTCCCAGGAGTGGTGCCAGTATGTATCCGCAATCCGGGGAGATTTTTTTTTAATTTTTAGAAAGGGAAAGTGGGCGACACCTGTGGTGTCAATGGGGGCAAGGTTATGAAAGGAAAAAAAAAAGGGGGGGACAGAAGTAGGGAAGAAGGTGAAAAGAGGGGTGGTTATGGAGTTCCGGCAAGACCGACGACCCAATTCCCTAATTTAATCTTGAATAAGGCATTTAAATGTATGTCTTATATTTGTCCGAGAAACGTAACAGATCCCAGTGTATCCAACGGGTATTGTGTTCCTCCTCTCTTTCCCCTAGTGCAGCTGTAAGAAGCTCCATCTGCTGAATATCGTGAACCCTAGCAAACCACTGTGCCACTGTCGGGGGGGATTGCTGCTTCCATGCACTGGGGATACACACCCTGGCTGCATTCAAGAGGTGCTTCAGTAGGGATTTGTGGTATCTCTTATTAGAGATGGGGGTCAGGTTTAGGAGTATTGCTGCCGGGTTGTTCTGGAGCGCCACCTCGGTAAGCTGGTAGATGATCTCCAGCACCTGTCTTCAGAAGGGGGTCAAAACCGGACACTCCCAGAAGATGTGGAGTATTGTACCAGTCTGTTTGCCACATCTGCAGCAGAGAGGACTGTGTCCAGGAAATATGGACGCTAAAACAGAAGGAGTCCTATACCAACGCGTCAAGATTTTGTATGTTATTTCTTGATATTTGCTACACAGGAAGGATTTATGTGCAGAAAAGAGTATACGATTCTTTTGGTCCTCAGTGAATGTAGTGTTAAGGTCTCTTTCCCACCTCTTCAGATACGGAGGATCATCTTGAGATGTATGGGCAAGTAAAATGTTGTAAGAATAAGAAAGGGACTTCCGTATTGGCCCCTCTCCCAGGCACAAATCTTCAAAAGGCGAAGGCTGTCTGCGGAAACCGCTGACCTCCAGGAGGGATCTAAGGAAGTGGGAGAGTTGCAGGATCTTCCATCTCCCCAAGATGGAAGTATTAAAGCTAGGATATATGTCATAGGGGTCGCTCCAATCAGAGGGTCCTAAAAAAAAGAGGAGGCTCTGACTAGGCTCTGGTCCGGTTGAAGTCTAAAGGATCTATCAAAGATACCTGGTAAAAAATCCGGGTGGCCATTTATGGGAGTCAGAGGGGAGGAAAAACTAGGTGTCTCCGCTAGCCTAAAGTATCTGTGCAGTTCCCTCAGGGTGGGTTCAATTAGTGGGTGGGAAAAAGTCTGTACAGAAAAACGGGTCCCACTCCATGGAAGACCTGCAAGGGGGAACGGCACTGCTTCCTGTTCTATACAGACCCATAACTTATGTTGCAAATGTCTGCACCAGTCTACCACTCTATTCATGTGGACTGCCGTATAATAGAAGGCTGGGTCAGGGAGGTCGACCCCTCCTCTGAGCTTCGGCCGCTGTAGTAGGGATCTCCTGAGTCGCGAGGGCTTGCCTTGCCATACGTAATTGATAAAGATTGTATGTAGTTTACGGAAAAAGTTCTGTGGTATCCCAACTGGCAGAGCTTGCAAAAGATAGAGCAGCCTCGGCATGATGTTCATCTTCAAAACATTACATCTGCCAAACCAGGAAACTGCTAGGTTCTTCCACTTGTCTAAATCTGAGGCGAAAGTGCTCAGGAGTGGCTGAAAGTTGAGTTGGTAAATGAGATGTAAATCAGAGGGAATTTTTGTGCCTAAGTATTGGATAGCCCAAGGAGTCCACTGGAAGGGAAAATTGCCACTAAGCCGAGTTTGAGCGTTGGGAGTGAGTGTTACATTAAGCGCCTCTGATTTTTGCAGATTAATTTTAAAATTTGAAAGTTTACCGTACTGGCTTATTGCCGATAAGAGTATTGGGAGAGAAGTATGCGGTTCTGTAATGTAGAACAGCAGGTCATCCACATATGCTGCAATTTTATGGTGGTGTGAGCTCGTTTCAAGTCCTCTGATGTCAGGGTTGAGCCTGATGTGTTGTAAAAGGTGTTCTAATGAAATTCTAAAAAGAAGCGGGGAAAGTGGGCACCCCTGTCTCATGCCGTTACTAATTTTAAAGGGATTGGAAGTCACTCCATTTACTCTGACTGTAGCTGTGGGGGAGGAATAGATGGCGGAAATCCAGGACAAAATGGAGGACGGCATTCCAAAGCGTCGCAGGGTAGCCTGAAGGAACGTCCAGTCCACCCTGTCAAATGCCTTTTTAGCATCTGTGAACAACAGGATGAATGGGACGCCAAGGCGTTTGGCCCTAGCCACTACATCTATTGTCCCTTATTGTGTTGTCCCTTGCCTCTTTGTTCCGGATAAAACCGACCTGGTCTAGAGAGATTATGCGTTGGAGGACGTGCCCTATTCGTTCGGCCAAAATTTTGGTGAACAATTTCAGGTCACAGTTAAGTAAGGAGATTGGCCTGTAACTTGCACATAGGAGCGGGTCTTTCTCTGGCTTATGTATGACAGAGATGCTAGCTTGTAGAAGGTCCGAAGGCATGGTATGATTATCTAGTAATGCGTTGAAGGCAGTAACAAAATTATTTCCTAATTGGGCTTGGAAGGTTTTATAATAGGAAGTTGTAAACCCGTCAGGGCTGGCCGCCTTCCCCCCTGAAGAACTAGCCAAGGCACCCGTGAGTTGCTCTATGGTTATAGGCTGCAAAAGCAGATCCACCTCCTCGTCATTGAGAGCAGGCAGATTTGCCGCTGCAAGGTAAGACTCTATGGCCTCCGAGTTGTCCTGTGGCTGCTCCCCCCAGAGGTCGGGAATTCAAATTGTAGAGACCCTCATAGAAAGCACGGAAAGATTCCACCATTTCCTTGGAGTCATGAATTTTTGCTCCTGAGGGGGCAGATAAAGCAGGGATGTAAAATAGATTGCGTCGGGTCCGTATAGCATTCGCCAAAGATCTGCTACATTTGTCCCCATACTCATAGAAGGTTCTGCGCGCCTTCAAATGGTTGTTCTTAGCTTGAAAAAGGGAATGCTCCCTGATTTGCTCTCTGAGGCTAGTGGCTTCTGCTTCTAGGTCCCTATCTGGGTGGGATTTATGGCGTTTTTCACAGTCATGAAGTTTTCAAAGCCGCGGCCTCGCCTAGGCCTCCCAGTCCGCTCGGTGATGGACGGCGCGAACGGCGCCCACAACCCTGCAATACAAGCAGGACTGCCAGCACAGCAATCACAAGCCCTTTGCCTGGCAGACCTACAAGCAGTAGCCCTAGATATCAAAGCAACCTTAGCTGCAGCCATAACAGATCTCAAAACCGACATACAGGCTGTAGCAGCAAGGATGGGACCAGTGGAGCAAGCCACAGCACATCATGCAGAAGCCATCAAACAGGTACAGAAAACTTCAGATATGCACTTATCTCATATTATTGAAATTCATTGTCATTTAGAGGACCTCGATAATAGAGGAAGACGACACAACATTAGAATCAGAGGGGTCCCAGAATTGGCAGACCAAAACCCAATAGACCAGCTGCTGCAACAATTTTCAATGATCTGTTAGACAGACCCCCAGACTCTCCTATTGATTTTGAAAGGATTCACAGAGCCCTCAGACCGAGAGGAAGAGACACTGATCCTCCTAGGGACATTATATGTTGCCTGGTAAACTTCCCTCTGAAAGAAGCCATTCTAAAAAAAGCAAGGGAGAAAAATAGAGTCCTATTTAATGGAAATGAAATTAAGCTATACCAAGACCTGTCAAATATCACATTACAGCAACACAGAGCCCTGGGTCCGATTCTTGATCAACTGCGTACCAGAGGAATACCATATAGATGGAAGTTCCCATTCTGTCTATCAGCCTCTTGGAGAGGTCATACAGCACTGCTACGCACACCCGATGATCTTCAATCATTTTGCAAAACTTTGAATATCCCTTCAATCGAGGTCCCAGAATGGTACAATTCGTTCATGATAAACGACACATGGATTGAAGTAACCAACAACCACAATTCCAGAGCTCAAAGAAACCGAGATCGATGTCGCAGATCGCCATCAGCTCAACACAACAGAAGAGGACTAAACCAAGGAAGCCCGGGAATCTCACCACCCAGACGCAGAGACCGCATGGATCGTCAGGATCAAAAGGACACCTGAACTCTAATTGCCCTTATTTGATATGATTGTCACCCGTTGTTCACACAATCATATGCAACTAGTCTACATCAATACATATTACATTATATTATCCAGAAGAAACAGAAACAAGAAGATCAACAAACTTCTATCCAACCACAGAGATTTAAGTTTAAATTGAAAAAAAAAAAAAAAGATGACTGCTTGCTTCAATCCCTCCCCCTGTATTTACTTTCTATCCATCTACAACTATAATATAACCCCAAACAAGGCAAGTATACTATACTCAAGAACACTCGATCATATACAACCCCTTTGGGAAAAATCATTATCTCGATGTTATGATGAATAAGCCTGATTGATGGGAGAACTCTAGTAAGTACAGTAATTTCTGCTTCTACTCTGATACTCGGGGAACCTGAAAAAAAAAATAGTAATAAAATATATATATATATATGTATATATATATATATATATATATATATATATATATATATAAATAAATAAGAAAACAATATTCTTCACTTTGGTTACCCAGTACCAGACATGCCTTATAGTCTAAAAATTAATATTTCTACATGCAATGGATTACCCAGAAAACAAACAAAACTTTATGCAAGCATAACCTGAGTTGAAATTGAAATATGCCCTATTATAAAACTATAAGGGGAACTATTAGTTGCTTGTGAAATAGTTCACGGATCCAAGCTAAACTTAAGTTCTTATTGTTCAGTCATAACTTAAGTTACTTTTACTATATTTTGTTAACTGATCAAATTTAATATAGAAGAAAAGTATCAGGGTGGTACATAATAAACATCTTCAAAAAATTAAATGTTAAAGGTAATAATTATAAAGATACACAATTGTTCCCTTAAATATCTCACTGAGAAATGTATAATACAACTGGACAAAACCTCCTCAATCAGTCAGGACGCATCAGACATACTAAAACAACATACAATTTATTTGACCACCATGATGCTTTTCATATGTATCTGATGAAAATATAAATGCAAGCATTTACTGCTTCTGGATTTGTTCAATAGAAGGTTAAACAGTTGATTAATCATTGTGTTATAACTTACTAGAATTTATATTTTTTGTTTTATATGATATGTATTATATTTCTTTAACTTACAAGAAGTATATATTCCTGAATTTAATGAAGCCCTCTAATGGGCGAAATGCATATATGTTAAAGATGGCCTCACCAATGTCTGACATAATTAAATCTACTCAATCCTGAAAGCTTGATATACCTATGACATGGGTTTATGTATTATCACATATACATACAAAAACTCATTACACCCTAACCCACAAAATAGAATAATGATTCCTGAAATATTAGAACATCATATTATGCTAGCTGCTCCAAAGTGCTGGAAAATAGAAATAAGTTAGAAAGAACTGATCTATCTTTTACTGCTTAATAAAAATAGAAAGAGAGAAAGTGAATCACTATAAGAATTCAACTTGTCCTACTTATACCTTGAACCCACACAAAGGGTAGAATCCCTTTTACTCTTTGACCTTACCGGATTCATTTTTTATAGGGTAGACTAGCTGGTCTAACCTACCTCCGGAATATATATATCCCCCACACTCAGTGGGTGTTTTTTTTTTTTTTTTTTTTTCTTCCCCTACAACCTTGTGTATTTTTCTCAGACTAACACAAAGACGAACAGGCATAACACTCTGGCAAAAACAAAAAATTAAAAGCTGCGCTCAAGGTTAAAAAATAAAATGAAAAGTGTAGTGAAATCAAAGCAGCCTGCACCAAGATCTAATCTCCAAATCCCATCATAGAAAATAATGCAAAAAAGATGCGGCGCTAAAACATAATTAAACAAACTATTAAAATGAATTAATATGAAATAACCATAAAAGTGTATATAAAATAATAATGACAATGCGAGATGGGTATAAACAATATCATACACTAATATCCAAAAAATTGTTGTGAATTAATTGAAAAATAAGAATACATATACGTGAATAAGTAAATTAATAAAGTCCAAAACCAAAAAAGAAAATCCGTGATAAAAAAGGAAAAGTGCCAGAAAGTGCCACAAAGAAGATAAGGATGCAGTTGGGGAAATCTTCTGTGGTTCCTCACACCCAAGGTGGAATTTCAGATGTGCTTACCAGATCCCGATGACTGCTATTACAGCAGTCAAAAACGGCACAGGGAAATTTGGGGCTCCCCACAACCTCAGCATAAGGTACCAGTAAGCGACAGATGATATCTCAGGATTCAAAAACAAAAGGACAATCCATAGCGTGATACAGTCTGGTCTGTGTATCCATAGACTGTATCACGCTATGGATTGTCCTTTTGTTTTTGAATCCTGAGATATCATCTGTCGCTTACTGGTACCTTATGCTGAGGTTGTGGGGAGCCCCAAATTTTCCTGTGCCGTTTTTGACTGCTGTAATAGCAGTCATCGGGATCTGGTAAGCACATCTGAAATTCCACCTTGGGTGTGAGGAACCATATAAGATTTCCCCAACTGCATCCTTATCTTCTTTGTGGCACTTTCTGGCACTTTTCCTTTTTTATCACGGATTTTCTTTTTTGGTTTTGGACTTTAATAATTTACTTATTCACGTATATGTATTCTTATTTTTCAATTCATTCACAACAATTTTTTGGATATTAGTGTATGATATTGTTTATACCCATCTCGCATTGTCATTATTATTTTATATACACTTTTATGGTTATTTCATATTAATTCATTTTAATAGTTTTTTTAATTATGTTTTAGCGCCGCATCTTTTTTGCATTATTTTTTATAGGCATAACACTCTAACTTTTAAAAACACAGAGCCTTATCACAACGTAAACTTCTTAGAGTCAATTATTTTGAAAAACTACCTCCAAAATGCCTAACCAAAAACATCAAACCATTTTATCAACATTAAAAATACTTTCAGCAAATGCTAAAGGACTCAACATACCGGAAAAAAGAACCACATTTCTTAATGAATTCCATAAACAGAAAGCAAATATAATTTGCATACAGGAAACTCATTTTTTTTTTATACATTTTTTATTTTTCAATAATTTTCCAACAAATATAAATCATCATAACAAAAAGTATAAGGTAAAGTCATGACAATTTACATATAAACAATCAAAATAAAATTAGTGCAAACATTGTATAGAAGCATAGTGAGGATATCTGTATAGATAGAAATCAGCTTCTTCCAGAATTGGGACATATATTAAGAAAGAAATAATTCCATACAGTATTTATGCTTCTATCTCAATTACATATTCAAAACACAAGGATGCTCAAGAGGACGTGTAAGTTGGAATCAAAAGGAAGCAGAAATGGAAGGTACAGAAGAAAATTTTGAAAATTTTGAATCATCCCAAGATTTCCAAATTTTTTCAAATTGGGAGTTTTACCTTCAATTTTTGCTGTTAAATGTTCCATTTTACGCATATCTGTAATAATGGAGAGAACATGGTGTAAAGTGGGAGCGTTGGTGGAGAGCCAAAGTCTAGGGATGGCTCTTTTTGCTGCCAAAAGTACAAAGGACCCTAATCCCTGTAGTGGTTTAGGAATACCCGGAAAAGGTAGACCTAACAGGAAATGTATGGGTTTTAATGGAATAGATGTGGCGAAAAGTGACTGTAATAGATTTTGTATCTCAATCCAATACGTACCTAAGACATGACAGTCCCAGAAAATGTGAAGGTGCGTACCTACGGACCGTCCACATCTCCAGCACAAACTAGAAAGAGATGCATTTTGGGCATGTAGCAACTCAGGAGTTTTTTACCAAAGAAATATTATCTTAATAGCGGTCTCCTTTTGTGCCACACATCTAGAAACTTTAAAAGCTGACTCCCAGATTTTACCCCAATCAATTAATGAAATTGATCTGTTTTGCATTTTGGACCATTTTGTCATGTATCTATGTATGGAGTCATTTAAAGGGGGTGTTGTCTGGAGTATTTTATATATGGATGAGATTAAGTTTGGTTCGTATGGGCCATTTGTACACAATAATTCAAAGGCAGTGGGATTTTCTAAAGATAAGGAGGGAAAGCAGGATTGGAAAAAATGTTTAATTTGTAAGTAGAAGTATTCTGTAGATTTCGGTAGGGTGTGTTTTTCTTTAAGGACTGAAAAAGGTAAAAGCTTATGTGTTACTGGGTGAACTAAATGTCGCAGCTGAAACATCCCCGCGTGTGTCCATGCAATTGTTCGCAGATATGATAATCCGTCCGGAATTTCTGGGTTAAAAAGGAAATTCTGGAGAGGGGAGCAGGGTAAGGAGAGGTGAAATTTGTCTCTACATCTTTTCCAGATTGATAGCATAAAAAGCATCGGGGAGAGACACAGAGACCTTAGTTGGGGTATGAATTTCTTTCAGGAAGGCCATAATAGATAGCATGGATGTACTGGGGCAGTAATCCCCATTTCAATTTCGGCCCATCTATTTGCACCCTTCCTTGAGGTCCATGTTGTCAATACTCTAAGATGAGAAGCATAGTAATATTTAATAAAATCGGGGGAGGCTAATCCACCTTTAGCTCTAGGAGAGAGGACTACCGATTGAGCAATTCTATGGGATGCATTGTTCCAAACAAAGTTAAGGCGCTTTCTCTGGAGATTTCTCAACTGCGACATAGAGACTGGGACCGGAAGTGTTTCAAAAAGGTACAATAATTTGGGCAAAACCGACATTTTAAGAACGTTAATCCTACCTAGGAGGGAGATTGGGATGGAAGACCAATGTTGTAGGAGTTTAGCAATTTCTGCGAACATAGGAGGGAAATTGGCTTGATAAAGAGAGTGGTATGAAGGGGTAAGATGAATTCCTAAATATTTTAGTGAAGTCTGGCACCATCTGTATTTAAATCTGTTTTGTAAGGAGCTGAGTGTATCTGAGGGTATATTGATGGGGAGAGCTTCTGTTTTAGTCTGATTAATACAAAATCCTGATAAGGATCCGAATGTGGAGAGGGTTTTGTGTAAGAAGGGTAATGAAATCTCGGGGTGTGTGATGGTGAGCAGAATGTCGTCTGCGAAAAGAGAGAGTTTGTAGTCCTGATGTCGTAGTGGGATTCCTCTAATATTAGGATGGGATCTAATAGCTGCTGCTAAAGGTTCTAGACTTAATATAAATAATAGGGGCGACAGAGGGCAGCCTTGTCTCGTACCATTACTGAGAGTAAATCGTTGCGAAATATAGGAGGACAGCTGGGCTTGAGACGTAGGGAGAGAGTATAGGGTATGTAGAGCTCTTATAAAGGGGCCTGAGAATCCAAATCGGGATAGGACTGCGAACATGAAGGGCCAACTTAAACGGTTGAAAGCTTTTTGAGCATCTAAGCTCAAGACTAAGGTGGGACGTTTAGTTCTGTTTATTAGGTCTATCAGATCTATGGTTCTTCTTGTATTATCTCCAGCATGTCTTGAGGGTACAAATCCTACCTGGTCTCTGTGAATCAGGAGCGTTAAAAGTGGGGATAATCTATTGGTTAATATCTTAGTGAAAATCTTGTAATCTGAGTTTAATAAAGCAATTGGGCGGTAGTTGTCGGGGAGTGCAGAATCATTCCCTGATTTAGGGATTACCGTTATATTGGCATGTAAGAATTGTGAATGTGGGATGGATCCCTTAAAAAAGGAGGAGAATAGGGATTGTAGATAGGGGGTTAAAATATGTGTAAAGGTTTTATAATAGATGTAAGGGAGACCGTCAGGGCCCGGAGATTTGTGGGTTGGAAGATTTTTAATCACCTCTCCTATTTCCTCCCCAGTAATCGGAGAGTTAAGGGAGGATAGATGGTCAGCAGAGATCCTTGGTAGCGGGAGGGAATTTATAAATTTATCAAACTCTGATTGTGAGAATTGAGGATGTGAATCAGGACCTAAACAGTTATAAAGCCGCTTATAAAAATCTCCAAAGACCTTTGACATAGCTTTTGGACAGTATGTGGGGGTGCCGTCAGATTGTATCAGGTGGTCGGGTATAGATAGAAAGGGCCGTGGTTTTAATTTGTTCACTAGCATCCTATGTGGTTTGTTTGCATAATCGTAAAATTTTTGCTTGGCCCACAACATGGATTTAGAAATTTGATTCGTATCGAAAGACTTAATCCGGTCTCGGATTGAGATGACATTTCTCAGTTTTTCCACCGTGGGGGAGGTCAACAAAGTTCTTTCCGCTGTCTGCAGTTGGGTGATAAGATCCTTTTTGAGTTTTACAGAATCTTTCTTTAGGCATGAGCCTATAGCTATGCATTCACCCCTAAAAAAGGCCTTATGGGCCTCCCACAGGGTGGAAATTTCCGGGACAGAACCATCATTAAGCTGGAAGAACTCAGTTAGTTTCTGCTGTAGTTGGGTTTGAGATAAAGGGTTTTTAAGCAAGGATTCATTGAGGCGCCAGTGGCAGGTTTTAGTAAAAGACTTTGTCAATAATACATTGAGTTCAATGGGTGCATGATCCGACCAGGTAATAGGATTTATTTCAGAAGATACTACATAGGGCAATAGAGGGCCTGTAACAAGGAAGTAATCTAGTCTAGAATAAGACTTGTGGGGGTGAGAATAAAATGTATAGTGTTTTTGGGTCAGGTGTTTTATCCTCCAAGAGTCAAATAGATTATGGGATCTAACTAGTTTGCGAAAGGATGTTGATAGTTTCTTAGAGGAAGATTGTGGGGTGGTTTGGAATAGAGTTTTCCTGTCCCTGGTCGGGGACATGCACACATTGAAGTCGCCTCCCATGATCATGAAAGGCTGGGAGAAGGGTTGTAGTTTCTCAAAAACTTTTTCAAGGAAACTGATTTGTCCTACATTTGGTGCATAAATGTTAATTAAGGAAAAAGAGGTAGATAAGTGACTACACTTCAGGAATATGAACCTACCGTGAGGATCTAGGTAGGAGAAGAGTATTTTTATTGGGCTTGTACATTTAATAAGAATTGCTACTCCTGCTTTTCCAGAGGGATCAGAGGCAGTATATGCTACGGGGAAGTGTCTAGAGGCAAACTTAAAGGAGCCACTGGGCTTAAAATGGGTTTCCTGAACCATAATCACCTCTGCTTTGGATGATTTAAATTCTTTTAGGGCCTGCCACCTTTTGCCTATAGAGTTCAATCCTTTAACATTACAAGAGTAAACTTTGAGGGCCATATTTGGCTAAACAAGAAAGTGCTAATGCAGTATAAAGACTGAGAGCATATAAATGAGCATCCTTAAAAAAAAAAAACATTTGAAGACAAACATTGCTTACAATTGTTATATTGATGTAAGTACAACACTGAAAAAACATATATAGGTCAAAAAGAGAAAAAAAGAAAAAAGACCTGCATATGTAAACTCCAAAGGGAGTAAAAAAATTAGGAACTATATTGCATAAGAAGATGAAAAATGTTAAAAAAAGAAAAAAGAAAAAATAATTTTTGAAAAGCCTGAGAAAAAATTTCAGGCTGCCCAGGCATAAGCCTTGGGTCATGAGGGGGGGGCATGTTAGCCTGCAGGGTTTAATGGAGGAGGGGGAGAGGGGGGGGGATCCTCGTCTCTGTTTTTTGTAAAACAAAAAAAAAAGGAAAACAAACAGACAGGAGGAGCATAGGTATTTGGCATGTAATTATGAACAGGTAGATAAATCTTAAGACAAGCTGGTGTATGTCAGAGAAGTATATAAAAAAAAAACAAAAAAAAACCCCGAAAAGTTAAAAAAAGGGGGGGAACCCCCAAGAAGGCATCTAACAAAGACATTGGTGAGAGGTATGACCTCTCAACAAAGTGACCCGACCACTGTGAGGTCACTAGGATAACCATGGTAAATATTATCTGGTCATGGAAAAATGGCCAGAAAAATTAAGAAAATAAAAATAAAAAAATAATAAGTCACATCAGGTTGGATATCTGTGACGATTGGCTCGTTGTGGGGTAGAGAAGTTCTTCTGGGATCTTCGTTGAACTGGGGTCCAAATTTTGACTGGTGTGGTAAGTGGTTTGGGGTTCGGAGCTTGGGGTATAGAATCTTCCTCAGGCAGGGGGGGGAAGACCTAGATTGCGGATAAAGGCTTCACTTTCGTAAAGTTCTCTCAGGGAATGTTGAACACCATCTTTGGAAACGGTTAGGCGGAAGGGGAATCCCCAGCGGTATGGAACTTGATGGTTTTGTAGATGGGTAGTAACAGGACGGAAACTGCGCCTTTTGGCCAAAGTGATTGGGGAGAGATCGTTAAATATCTGGATTTTGTGTTGTTTATAGTCAATACGTGACTTGTTCCG
This sequence comes from Lithobates clamitans, assembly GCA_037952925.1. Lineage (NCBI taxonomy): Eukaryota > Metazoa > Chordata > Amphibia > Anura > Ranidae > Lithobates > Lithobates clamitans. The sequence goes on along the minus strand of JBBGZY010000143.1, from coordinate 10,289,754 downwards.
CGTTGCAAGTGTGAGGGCTTCTTTGCTTTCGTAGAAGTGGAAGTGGACAATAATATCTCTGGGGTTGGCAGTAGGAGGAGGCTTTGGGGCCGGAGATCTATGCGCCCTGTCCATATGCCAGTCTATGTCCGGAATGTGTGGGGCTAAAGTGACGAATAGGCCTAAAAGGTAGGGACGTAGTTCCTTGTCGTTCACCGTCTCAGGGATTCCCCTAATCCTCAGATTCTGGCGTCTTTCACGGTTTTCCAGGTCTTCCTGTTGAAGTTGAAGTAGGGAGACTGTATGTTTCAGGTTGGAGTTGTCCTCTTCGAGAACATGTACATATTGGGTCAGTTCATCGAATTTGTTCTCCAATGTGTTGGTGCGTTCACCTAGTTGGTCGATTTCACCCCGTAACTCATGTGCTATTTTGCTTACTTCTTTAGCAATGCTGCGGGTTAATTCGTGTAGTAATGAGTTCAACTTTGTGTCTAGGACAGCTACTGTTACTACATCCACTGGGTGATCGGGTGGAAGAGAGTGTTGGGAGTATTGAGACCTGTTATCATCTTGGGTCATGTTTTCCGGCCGAGTATGTGGGTCAGCAATGTCCGAGGATCTCGGTTGTTCACTGGGGGTCGGGGATCTTTGTTTATATAGGAATCGCTCCATGGTGTCAGGGGTCTGCGTCTTTAGCGGTGGGATAAAACCTCTATATATTGCTTTCTGGAAGCCAATCTTCCCCATGCAGTGTTAGGAAGGGTCTGATGTCTTGTTATGATATCGCTCCTGCGATTAATAGGGAACTGTTAGCTTTGTAGGAGCATCTCTTAAAGAGACGGGGATCAAAGGACTCCTCTTACATGTCTGCTTCCCTGCACGCCGGTCTGGGGGTGGTCACATTAAGGATCAGGGAGTGCTGAGGTGGCAGCTGTGAGATTAGCAGGTATATGAAAGAATTTGGTGTCTGCAAACGATCTGTAGTTGGTTAAACTGCAGGGAATAGGTTGTGGGGGTACTTTGAGTACCAAGATGGCCGCCGACTTCCAGGACTAGGCCGAAGCCACGGCCTGTCCTGAAGGCTAAGCCGGTCGGGGGGGAGTCCTCTCCTGGGCCCGGACCGGGTCTCCTGGGCCTAAGATACAGGGATTCTGAGGTTAGGTACAGCAGAGAAGAAGGCTCGGGCGACAGCCCTTGTACTCACAGAGTCCAGGATGGCCGGTGAAGAAGCCCAGGAGTGGCGGCAGGCCGCGGGGGGGTCCGGGATGGAAGGAGAGGATCCCGCTCGGCTCTCCCTCACGCTGTGGGTGTCTGCCTCCTCTCGGTGGTAGCTCGGATGTCCCGGTCGGGAGGTTCCCAGGGAAGGATCCGTTCGTCCCCCGGTCTGCGGCATAAGCGAGCGCCAGGCTCCGGACAGGCCGCAGGCCTCAATATGGCGGCGGTGGTTCAGAGTCCAGGGCAGGCAGGAGGCCTAAAAAAGCTCAAATTTGCCTGATTTGAAGCAAGATCCAGCCGGATCTGCAGCGGAGAGGGTCGGGGACGTTCCCAGCAATGGATGGGTTTTTTCCCAAGGGAAATAGAGCAGGGATGGCAATGGATGGAAGATGCCTGGACCGAAACTCATTTTAAATCTCACAAAATTCCAAAAATACAAGACAAAAGATTTCCAACAGCCTTTTCACGCCACCAATCCAGAAGGGAAAACTAAAGGAGTGTCAATACTGATATCTAAACAAACACCAATCCAGATTCATGATGCAATGCTAGATCCGGGGGGAAGATACTTATTTTTGAAAGGAAATATAGGGCCCCACCCCATTACAATAGCAAATATTTACGCCCCCAATTCAAAACAGGTAGCTTTCTTTCACAAGATAAAAGACCCGTTAACGTCTTTCACATCAGGCATTCTGATCCTTGGAGGAGATTTTAATATTCCTTTAAACCCCCTTATAGACACCTCAAGTGGCACGTCGAGCCTCCCTTATAGAGCACTGAAACAAATCAAAATTCAATTACAGGAATTAATGCTGCATGACGCCTGGAGAACTCTAAACCCTCAAACTAAAGACTACACTTATTTCTCTTCTGTCTATCAAAAATACTCTAGAATCAACTACTTTTTTCTTTCACAACCTGACCTCGACTTATTGACAAATTCCACAATTGAAACGATGACCTTATCCGATCATCACCCGATCACCTTGACATTGACTTTCCCAGAGAAAAAAATATAACTAAAATTTGGAGACTTAACACCACCTTACTAAAAGATCCCATAGATGTAATACATTTTAATGATACATTAAAAGAATACTTCTCACAAACTGAAAGTGATGAGACATCCGTAAACACACAATGGGAGGTGCACAAATGCATCATTAGGGGAGAATTTATCAGGAAACTGGCCAGTCTAAAGAAAGAACAACAATCCAAAATAAGATTATTGATAGACCAAATACACAAACTAGAAAAAACACACAAAAGAACTGTTGCACTCTCAACATTTGAAGAATTAACAAAAGCAAGAACTCTACTTTCAGAAAAAATTAACATGAAAACTAAAAGACAATATATCTTAAGACATAAGATATATTATGAACAAGGAAACAAGAGTGGAAAATTATTAGCAAAAGCAGTTCAAAACAAGAAAGTGGCTTCAACAATACATCAGATAAGAGATAAACAAGGTACACCACACTCTTCGAATGAGGAGATTGCCAAACAGTTCGAAAACTATTATCAATCTTTATACAACATCCCTTCCAACCCCAAATGCCCACATAACACAGAAAGAAGAATAAAACCTATCCAAGATTTCCTAGAGAAACATAGCCCCCCTCAAATAACAGAAAATACAGCCCAAGAACTTGAAGCCCCTATATCAGGCCCAGAATTTGACAAAGCTATAAAGGATATGAAAGTAGGCAAAGCCCCAGGCCCGTATGGACTACCCCTACAATATTACAAGACATTCACTAATATACTGAAACCAAGATTTTTGAAAACCTTCCAATCATTACACACTGAACAACAGCCCCCAAAACTTAGGGAGGGGGAGAGGGGGGGGAGAAGAGGGGAGGGGGGAAGAGAGGGGGGGGGGGGAGGGACCAACTGCAACAAAATATCTACCCTAAGCAGACTAACTGCTCACAACACTGCATCATCTGAGTATACATAGAATACATATTATAATATACTAAGATAGATAATCATTATACTGGAGCCCTATGCAGACAGCGGGGGGAGGAGCAAACATTCAAGTGGACCACTCTCTCCAGTCCGCAGCTGTAGGTCTCGGTGGGTCTGACCCTCCATAATGAATACTACCATGTGAGTCCAATAACTCCACTCCCCCACATATAAAACAGTTCAGGGACAATCGTAGCCTGGGATATGCTCATGGGACCAGCGAGTCTGGAGGACCCATGGCAAGCAGTTTGGTAGGGCCGGGGACCAATTCTCAGGAGGCCCAACAAACCTAGGGGTCAATGGGAGATAGAGTAACGTAAACCAAACATTGAGCGGTAAAACTAAAATGCGAAGGGAGACAACAAAATTTTGGACAGTCCTCCTGTCCGAGAGATGTTCCATTCTAAGGGGCTCAAGGTTCTTTGTCCTGAGGACCCTGTGGCCTTCTGTGTTGATGTCAGCGATTGCGCCGAGGCCTTTGAGGTCTGCCGGCAGGGTTCGCCGATGGGTTATTATTGCCAGCAGGCAGCGCAAACGCTAACCAATTGGGAAGCAATATCAGCAGCAGACCAAGAGAGCTGAGGAAGGCAGGTACATCTGTGGGGTGTCGAAGAGTGTACGGCCTCCCTTCCTTGCAATCAAGTGGAAGGGATGTCCCCACTTGTAGGTGATTCCTTGTTTGCCAAATTTCTCCAAAAAAGGTTTCATGCAGCGGCGCTTCTGAAGTGTCCTCCGAGACACGTCTGGCAGAAGATTGATCTGAGCTCTGTCAAAGTCAATATGCCCTCTATGCCAGGCTCATTGAAGGATGTCTTCTGTAATAGAAAAATTGTGCAAGCAACAAAGGACATCTCTGGGCCTGTCATCTGTTGAGCCTCTAGGGCCGAGGGTTCTGTGTACTCGGTCGATGGCGATGGGTGTCTCCGTTGGGCACTCCAGACAGTTGTTAAATATGGCAGTCACAGTCATCTTGAGGTCCGCCTGTCGGGTAGTCTTCGGAAAACCGTGGATCCTAATGTTTCGCCTGGGGTTACGGTTTTCCAAATCATCCATTAATAGGTGTAGCTGCGCAATTTGGTCAGTGACTTCTTCATGCGTGACTTGTAAGGCTTGGACATCCTTGCGGAGGGTGGAAGTGTCTGTTTCAAATGTGGAGACTCATGCAGTCACTTCTGACACTTCCTGCTTAATACCTACAATTTCCCCATGAAGTGCTGCCTCCATTCTGGCTGCCACTGAATCTAGATCCTCTCTGGTGGGTAGTTTTTGCAAAAGCGCCCATATTGTCTTGTCACTACTGAGCAAAGATGTGTGCTCCTGGGGCGGCAAAGCTAGATGACTTGCATCCGTCATTGCCTGCAGTTGCTGTTGTATATGCAAGGGTGCACTAAGGGATGCGAGCTGGTGCTGAGAGGGCTGCGTGTGCTGTGGAGCCCATGGTATGGAGCTGCTGGGTTCCCCTACTGGGCTGCCCAGAGATGTGAGGGACAGAGAGCGGGGGAAGCAGAGGGAGAGATTGCTAGAGGGAGAGAACGGTAACATGTCATTACCGTGATCTTGTTTCTCCTCTCTCCTTGCAGGCAATCTGGGCTCCGCCCTCATGGCTGCGGCCAGCGCCATCTTGGCTGGATCTGGGGTGAAGGCCGCTTGCTGTTTCGGCTTCAGGAACCGCTCCATTGGAGCTCCGGGACACACAGTACGGTAGTATCCCCCCTCTGGCTGTGAAAGTCGGGGCTGAGAAGTTTAAATACTGGGTATGGCTGTGCGGGTGGTCTGAGAAGGAGCAAAGGTCCGGGAGCCCTGGGAAGATTCGTCCTCACTCTTCCATGCCAAGACCACGCTCCCCGTCAGTAGTGTTTTTTGAAAAAGAGTTACTACATAGTATCTGGAAGAAACTGAATATATGGTGTTCCTCAAAGATCATGCAGGACAAATGTTGTAAGGAAAGAAGACTACATTCCAGCACCCTAATAAGGATGCTGGGCATGAGTAAGAACAGGAGAATCAAATGATAATAAAACAATCTGGAAACTGCCACAGTTGATGTAATAATGACAGCCATTTGTCTAAGCATGCATACTCCCTAGGTAAACAAAGTATAATTGCAAACATGAGCTGTTGTGCCAATAAAAGAAAGAAGGAATCTGACCAATGCAATAAGGAGAAAGACAAAAGCTCAAATGAGGGATTAATAGCCACAGGCTGAAATTGTCTGAACAATACTTCCTTCATGGAGGGCATAGAGTCTTAATTTAAGAATGGAGTTGTAGAGGGATTTGAACCTGAAATACCCCCTAATCAGTCCAGCAAATGTAACAGAGGTGATACCCAGCAGACTCTGAAGCCATATAGAGCCAAGATTTGCAGTGCTCTCATATGCTCAGAGGCTCCAGTTATGATAGAAAAAAGTGGAAGACAAACAAAACAAGCTAACAATTAGGACCTTCAATGGTCAAGTGGTGACATTAGGAGCTCTATAGCTTAATACTGGGTGGTTATCCAACTGTAAAGCACATCAAAAGTTAACAATATCTTTAGTCTAACAGTCAGAAACTGTCATCATGTTGACAGTCAATAAGGTTTAAATACATCTGCTTCAAGGTTCCTTTTACATAGTATTAGCAATACAGCTACTTAGTCCGATGACAAGATGACTACAGAAAAATCTGAGTGTTGAAATCATATAATAACTGGACGCAGATCTAGTTACAGTTGTGCTCATAAGTTTACATACCCTGGCAGAATTTATGATTTCTTGGCCATTTTTCAGAGAATATGAATGATAGCACAAAAACTTTTCTTTCACTCATGGTTAGTGTTTGGTTGAAGCCATTTATTAGCAATCAACTGTGTTTACCCTTTTTAAACCACAATAGCAACAGAAACTACCCAAATGACCCTGATCGAAAGTTTACATACCCCAGTTCTTAACCACTTCAGCCCCGGAAGTATTTCCCCCCTTCCTGACCAGTGCGTTTTTTGTGATTCGGCACTGCATCGCTTTAACTGACAAGTGCGCGGTCGTGCAAAGTGGCTCCCAAACAAAATTGATGTTCTTTTTTTCCCCACAAATGGAGCTTTCATTTGGTGGTATTTGATCGCCTCTGTGATTTTTATTTTTTGCGCTATAAACAAAATTAGAGCGACAATTTTGAAAAAAACGCATTATTTTTTACATTTTGCTATAATAAATATCCCCCAAAAATATATAAAAAAAACATTTTTTTCCTCAGTTTAGGCCGATACGTATTCTTCTACATATTTTTGGTAAAAAAAAATGGCAATAATTGTTTATTGATTGGTTTGCGCAAAAGTTATAACATTTACAAAATAGGGGATAGTTTTATGCCATTTTTATTAATATTTTTTTTTTACTAGTAATGGCGGCGATCAACTATTTTTATTGTCACATTTTTGACACATTTTTGGGACCATTGTCATTTATACAGCAATCAGTGCTATAAAAATGCACTGATTCCTGTGTAAATGACACTGGCAGTGAAGGGGTTAAACACTAGGGGGCGGGGAGGGGTTAAGTCAGTACTAGGGATGTGTTCTAACTGTAAGCGGGATGGGCTGTGTGTGACACATCACTGATTTCTGCTCCTGATGACAGGGAGCAGAGATTAGAGACACTGTCACTAGGCAGAACGGGGGGGAGATGCTGTTTACATCAGCATCTCCCCATTCGTCCTCTCCGTGAGGCGATTGTGGGTATTCCCACGGCGATCGAGTCCGCGTAACCCACGACCCGACTCACGGAGCTTGCGGCAGGCGCGCACACGGCGGCAAATTCAAAGTAACGTACAGGTACATTACTTTGCGCAGCTGTGCCATTCTGCCCGAAATATATCTACAGGAGGCGGTCAGAAAGGGGTTAATACTGTATATTGCCCCCTTTAACATCAATGACAGCTTGAAGTCTTTTGTGATATTTGTTGATGAGGCTCTTTATCTTATCAAATGGTAAAGCTGCCCATTCCTCTTGGCAAAAAGCCTCCAGTTCCTGTAAATTCTTGGGCTGTCTTGCATGAATTGCACATTTGAGATCTCCCCAGAGTGACTCAATGATATTAAGGTCAGGAGACTAAGATGGCCACTCGAGAACATTCACTTTTTTCTGCTGTAGCCAATGACAGCTCGACTTGGCCTTGTGTTTTGGATAATTGTCATGTTGGAATGTCCAAGTACATCCCATGCTCAGCTTTCTGGTTGATGAATGCAAATGTTCCCCAAGTATTTTTTGATTACATACTGCATTTATCTTGCCATCAATTTTTACCAAATTTCCTGTGCCTTTGTAGCTCACACATCCCCAAAAAATCAGCGATCCACCTCCGCGTTTCACAGTAGGAATGGTGTACTTTTCATCATAGGCCTTGTTGACTCCTCTCCAAATGAAGCATTTATGGTTGTGGCCAAAAAGCAAAATTTTGGTCTCATCACTCCAAATGACTTTGTGCCAGAAGGTTTGAGGCTTGTCTCTGTGCTGTTTGGCATGTTGTAAGCGGGATACTTTGTGGCATTTGCATAGTATGGCTTTCTTCTGGCGACTTGTCATATAGTTACATAGTAGGTGAGGTTGAAAAAAGACACAAGTCCATCAAGTCCAACCTATGTGTGTGATTATGTGTCAGTATTTCATTACATATCCCTGTATGTTGCGGTCATTCAGGTGAATATCTAATAGTTTCTTGAAGCTATCAATGCTCCCCGCTGAGACCACCGCCTGTGGAGGGGAATTCCACATCCTTGCCGCTCCTACAGTAAAGAACCCTCTACGTAGTTTAAGGTTAAACCTCTTTTCTTCTAATTGTAATGAGTGGCCACGAGTCTTATTAAACTCTCTTCTGCGAAAAAGTTTTATTCCTATTGTGGGGTCACCAGTACATGTAGTCCATGCAGCCCATATTTCTTCAAGTGCCTCCTTATTGTGCATCTTGAAACAGCCACACCAAATGTTTTCAGAGAGTCCTGTATTTCATCTGAAGTTATTTGTGGGTTTTTCTTTGCATCCCAAACAATTTTCCTGGCAGTTGTGGCTAAAATTTTAGTCAGTCCACCTGACCGTGGTTTGGTTTCAACAGAACCCCTTATTTTCCACTTCTTGATTAGAGTTTGAACACTGCTGATTGGCATCTCAATTCCTTGATATATTTTTATATCCCTTTTCAGTTTTTTACAGTTCAACTACCTTTTCCCGCAGATCCTTTGACAATTCTTTTGCTTTCCCCATGAGTCAGAATCCAGAAACATCGGTACAGCACTGGATGAAAGATGCAAGGGTCTTTCAGGAGTCCAGAAACTCATTGACCTTTTATACACACACACACATGAATTACAAGCAAACAGATCACAGGTTAGGATGGTTACCTTTAATAGCCATTCAAACCTCTTTGTGTCAACTTGTGTGCATGTTATCAGGCCAAAATCACCAGGGTATGTAAACTTTTGATCAGGATCATTTGGGTAGTTTCTATTGTCATTATAATTTAAAAAGGGTAAACACAGTTGATTGATAATAAATAACTTCAGCAAAACACTAACCAAGAGTGAAAAAAATGTTTTTGTGTTATCATTCATATCCTCTGAAAAATGGCCAAGAAATCATAAATTCTGCCAGGGTATGTAAACTTATAAGCACAACTGGTATACTTAATCGGTTCCCGACCGCCTCTCGTGTATTTACGGGAGCACAATGGCTCCACTGTGTAAAACCCCATATGGGTACGGGTTCCTTTAAGAGCCATTCTTCCTGATGGGCGTGGCCGCCGGTCACGATCACCGCCGGCCATGCGCGGTCACGTGCACGGGGATCTGTGTGTGTAAACACACAAATCCCTGTGCTGTCAGAAGAGAGGAGACATGTCATTTATTGCTAGTAAGTAGGAACAGTGATATGTCTCCTTTCCTACTCAGTCCTATCCTCATACAGTTAGAACACATTGAGGGAACACACATTTAACCCCTTGATCGCCCCCAAATGTTAACCCCTTCCCTACCAGTGTCATTTACACAGTAATTAGTGAATTTTTATAGCACTGATCGCTGTATAAATGTCAATGGTCCCAAAAATGTGTCAAAAGTGTTCAATCTGTCCTTCGCATTACTAGTAAAAAAAATAAAAATAAAATAAAAATGCCATAAATCTTTCCCATAGTTTGTAGACGCTATAACTTTTGCACATACCAATTAATATATAGTAGGTGACCGCGATATTGTGTCAATCTCACCGCATTTATCGGCAAGATTTGACACCTGCGAGCCCCGTCACGGGAGCCAGCGCCGAGATGGCTCACTCATTGGGAAAGGAAAACTTTTTTTCCTTTCGCGATGAGTGACAGGCAGTGCTGACGCCCCCTTATGACCCCAGAGTCCCTGTGCATGCTGGGATCGTGACATCACAAGGGGGCGGGGTCACCGCCTATATAAATGGCTCCGCAGCTCGCACAAAGCATTCCAGCCGGAGAGAGCATAGTGTCAACATCAGAATAAGAGAAGAAGCGATGAGACGAGACAGCGGTGAGACAGTGGCGACAAGACAGCGGCGACAAGACAGCAGCAGCAGACCAGGCCCCCGCTGGCAAAAGAGCTGGAAGAAGATAGCGGAGGGGCCCGGGAGAAGAGGCGGAACACCAGGAGAAGTCGGAAGAGGACCCCCCCGACGTCGGAAGAAAACCCTGGAGCTGCCTAATAAATTACTCTTAAAACCTGTGTACTTTTTTTTTAATTGACACTTTTCCCTAGGTGAATGGGTAGGGGTACCATGTACCCCATACTCATTCACATAGGCTGGGGGGCCGGCATCTGGGGGCCCCCTTATTAAAGGGGCTCCCTGATTCCAATAAGCCCCCCGCCCGCTGACTCCGACAACCAACGGTCAGGGTTGTCCGAAAGAGGCCCTTGTCCTCATCAACATGGGGACAAGGTGCTTTAGGGTGGGGGGGCCCGCAGGGCGCCCCCCTTCCCCCAAGGCACCCACCCCCCCATGTTGAGGGCATGTGGCTTTGTACGGCTCAGGAGGGGGGCGCTCACTCATCCCCACCCCCTTTCCTGGCCGGCCGGGCTTCGTGCTCGGATAAGGGTCTGGTATGGATTTTGGGGGGCCCCCTACGCCAATTTTTTTTGGCGTAGGGGGTTCCCCTTAAGATCCATACCAGACTTAAGGGCCTGGTATGCCCCTTGGGGGGGAACCCATGCTGGCCTTTTCATTTAAAATTTGGCGCAGCGTTCCCCCTCAGGATTCATACCAGACAGCTGTCAGCACTGCCTGTCACTCATCGGGAAAGGAAAAAAGTTTTCCTTTCCCGATGAGTGAGCCAGCGCGACATGTACAGTACCCTGTCGCCGAGAACCAGCGTGATGGTATCGTGCTGGAAACACAATCTCGCGGTCAGGTACTGTACGCTTATTGCGATTTTTTTTTTACCAAAAATATGTAGAAGAATATATATTGGCCTAAACTGATGAAGAAATTTGTCCTTTTAAAACATTTTTGGGAATATTTATTATAGAAAAAAGTAAATATTTTTACTATAATTGTCGCTCTTTTTTTGTGTATAGTGCAAAAAATACAAACTGCAGAGAGGTGATCAAATAGCACCAAAAGTAGGCTCTATTTGTGGGAAAAAAAGGACTCAAGTTTTGTTTGGGTACAGTATTGCATGACTGCGCAATTGCCAGTTAAATAGTGTCAAATTGTAAAAAGTGCTCTGGTCAGGAATGGGGTAAAACCTTACGGGGCTAAAGTGGTTAAACATGATATGACACAACCCTGATCCAGGAATAAAACAAGGAATCCCCAGACCATTCTTCTCTCTGATCTTAGATGTAAAGTCTTCTTAGATGGTTGTCAATCATCACTGAGAGAGCAGGGCTACCACAGACAAAACACTAGAATGGAAAAACTAGGCAAACCTGTATCTAGTGTACTGGAGACTTCCAAGTTATATATCCAATATGAATCTGCTAGTGTATGCTGGCTGACAGAAGAGACTTCAAGGGTCTATCATTTCTTCTTTATAAACTGGAGAGACTACCATGATTTTATATGTCTAGTATGAAATTATCAATGTCATTAGCTAACTGAAGAGAGTTCCAAGTTTTCACATAGCCAGTAAGAGTTTATAATGCAGCTGTTGATAGTAGAAATCTTCAGTCCTGAAGATAACATGCCAATTCTCCTGAGGGCACTAGCAAATACTGAGGCATGATGGTTGTGGGCAGGTTTATCCTGGGCTTTGTGTTTCTGGTGTCCATTTCTCATGTATAGGGCAGTATAACTCCAACAGACTAATGCCCCGTACACACGGTCGGATTTTCCGATGGACAATGTCCGATCGGAGCGTGTTGTCGGAAATTCCGACCGTGTGTGGGCGCCATCGGACATTTTCCATCGGATTTTCCGACACACAAAGTTGGAGAGCAGGAGATAAAATTTTCCGACAACAAAATCCGATCGCGTCAATTCCGACCATGTGTGGCCTGTTCCGATGCACAAAGTGCCACGCATGCTCAGAAGAAATTCCGACACGGGACAGCTCGTTCTGGTAAACTTAGCGTTCACAATGGATACAGCACTTTCGTCACGCTGCAATGTTAAAAATGGTTTAATACAGCGCACTCTCTTCTTCTTTATAATGTGACAAGAATTAAGTAGTTTTGCTGCTCATATTCTCACACACTTCTCACAAAGTTTTATTTGTGTTTTTTTAGTGGGATTCCCTGAATATATTGTTATTAGTTGTCACATCTGACAGTTTTATATTTTTTATTTTTTATTTTTTTTGGATTTTAAGCCTTTTTTTTTCTTTAATGTTTGGATTTTTTCCAAGGCTGATCTTTGTTCAATGTTATTTTTATTTTTACTCCCGAATATTTTTGTGTGTATTTTGTTTGTCAAGTTACCCCAACACCATTGATATCTTTTCTTATTTAATCTCCAGGAGATTGTTTGTTGTTGGTGTCCCTTGTTCATTTCACATTGTATATTTGAAATGTACCTGAATCCTCACAAACCAACTGTCATTTTTGAAGTCAAACACATAGGAGAGTATAATTCAAAACAAAAATCCTGTATTAAGGGATCAGAACCAAACAAAGAGGAAGGCAACATGGGATCAACAGGAGAAATTAGCGAAGCCTGGGACCCCCATGGCAGACATCAATTCTTCAACATCAAAATTGGTGGCCTGAGAAGTCCATATGTAAGGGAGGGCAGTCTGGTCCAGAATTCGCAGAGATCTGGATAGCAGCAGATGACATCCGTGTCCCCAGGTACCACAAGAGGCTGCATCTTTTTGCCGACCAGACTGAACCCAGGGCAATCACTGTCTGGTCTTCCTTCCACGCTTCCTTCCGGGCTGTGGCTGTGCAGTTGGAGATGTGGCAGGAGGAGGAGTAGGACCTGGAGGAGGAGGAGGACTGGGGGGACCTGGAGGAGGACTGGGAGGACCTGGAGGAGAGGGAGGAGGAGGAGGAGGACCATCCCAAAGATGTGTCTGAGTTGTAATTTGGCCCCTCATACCTTTCTCCAGAGCCTCCGATATGAGGGCCTCACAAAAGACTTTTTGGCCCTCCTCCATCCTCTGCATTTTATAGGCTATGAAGGCAGCAATGTTCTCCTCCATGGTGTGTGGTGCTCCCAGGACCACTGTAGCCCTCCAAAAGAATGCTATAGCAGCCTCCTCTAGGGTACTCCTCCTACTGCCACTTTCTGTTTTCAGGGGGGGGTGGAGGGACCTGCAGATCAGCCAGCCGGCTCGGCCCGGCCACCTCCTGGCTGAGACTTCCCTGTGTATGAAAAAGGGACATGGTTTTAGTTTTTGCTTCATCAATCACAATCCTAAATTAGTACTCCCAACTAACATCTAGTTAACATCATTGATTGGACAAGCAGAAATATTTAGAGGAATGCTATACCTGGCTCAATCTGGACTCCTCCACATATTGCCTGGAAGGACCAGGTTGGGCATCAGAAGCCTCAGCCAGGGGGGGAGGAAGCGTGGAAGGAAGACTTGAGAGGGATGGCCTGGGTTCAGTCTGGCCTGCCAGAAAGTGCAGCCTGTCGTAGTACAACATCCTGGGGACATAGATGTCATCTGCTGCTCCGGATCTCTGCGAATTGAGGACTTTCTTGCGCTCCCTCAGATATGTGCTCCTCAGGCCACCAATGAAAATCTTTAAATAGGTGATGTCTGCCGTGGGGATCACCTGCTTCACAATTTCACACAATTGCTCCAGTGCTGCCTTCCTCTTTGCTCGGTTCTTGAAATGGGGGTGGGTAATCTCCCACAGACAGGGCAGCTCACTTAGCATCTCTACGAATACTGACATGAAGTCATTGTCTTTCATTAAGATATCCATGTTCACTGCAAGACACAACACAAGACAAAGCCTAATGTCACACAAAACTCCCCTAATCTTGTTACAATATAGGCCTCAATCTAGAAGCAGTATAGGCACAAGTTTGTCTCTTACCTTCGTTCTTACGATCGGCGCGTCCAATGCTCCTTCCTCCGCTCACAGATCGTACGTAATACGCACGCGTGTTACGCTTTATACACACTGCGCATGTGTGTAACTCCGCCCGCCCCTGACATTCTTTCTAGTCTATTCCCCACCCCATTTCGTTCGGCGCAGTGGGTGAAGAGCATGATGGCGGAGTTACAGCAGGTGCATGCTAATTCTAGCAACGAGGAGGAGGAGCACGTCCCGATCCAGAAGGAGTCGTTTTAAGGCCACAAATATGTCGTTTGGGGAGATGTTGGAGATGGTCGACATCATGAGGAAGTCCGAATATGATGGAAAATATGGGCCTTACCCACGCCCCAACATCCAAAAGGCAAAAATCATTGCTAAAGTGATCAAAAGCCTTCACAGGAATTTCGGGGTACGAAGATCTAAAGATCAGCTCAGGAAGCGGTGGTCGGACCTGAAGTTGAGAGAGCCAGAGCAGTACCGAAAGATCCGGAGAGTGCTGCAAAAAAGTAAGTAGTTGTGCTGTGTTCCTCTTCTTTCTGTCTTTATTCCGTTCGTTCTGCTCCATATGCTTTTATTAATTGTAACGTTTAAAAGGGCCACTTTAATGTTCATGGGCCCATTATTCGTTCGTATCAAACATTTTTCTTTCGGCCTCTAGAACACCATTGTTTAGGCCATATGCATTTTCACACATTTTTGGGGGCCTACTTGGATGCCAAATATTTGTTTGTGTAGATGGGTTTGTTACTAGAATGAAATGCCAACTAGATTGTGTGTAAGGAGAGGACACTGAGCAGCTGTTTTCACATCTGGACACTGGAGCACTAGTGTGAGACACAAGAACACCATTTTTATTAGGGGGGCACACAGGTGCTCCAGTGTATACTATAGGGGGGGCTACATCTGTGAAGCTTGTACCAAACAGGTAAAGTATTGCAGCTTGACAAAGGGCAATAAAAAATATACATCTTGGAACTCGGCTAAAATAGACAATTGTACCCCACTTCCAAGCAATGTTTCCTATTTCTAGTTCTGCCATCAAATATCTGTGTGCTAAGTATACCATTTTTGTTTTACATAGGGGAGAAAAGACTCGGACGACACCCCTCATCCCAGGAGAACACAGACCCCCCACCTATGGAAGAAGGTGAAATACCGCAAACCCAAGAAGAAGAGCAGGAGGAAGAAGAAGATGTGGTGGAGATTGGCACCACAACAGGTGAGTGTCTGCGACCACAGGCTCAGGTAAAAGAGATGGATGTTGGCAGATTTTTGAGACCATTTTTTTGTTCTTTATCTCTTTTTAGGTGATCGTGATGTGAGGGAGAGAGAACGTTTCACATCTGAAAGTGCCCAGATACTGATCGGGGAGATCATGGGGTGTAATCTCAAATTGCACAACATACAGCAACAAATCAGTGATGTTATTAAAAAAAATAATAACATCATTGATGTTTTGGGGCGAATTTAAACCCCACAAAATCACCTGTTTTATTGTGGTCCAATCTTCCAAAAATGTTTTCAATGTTTAGAAAAGCCAAATTTGGAGGATGCACACAGTGTGCCAAAATGTGCTATCTGCCATCACGGGAGATCAATGGACGCGTTTTGGGGGTGCAACCCCTTCCTCAATTATAAAGTCGCGTTGAGGAAGGGCTTGCTCCCCCAAAACACGTCCCTTGATCCCCCCTGATGGCAGATAGCACATGTTGACATTCTGAACTTGGTGTGCATCTTCCAAATTTGGCTTTTCCAGGGGTGATTTCCCCCCATCTGAACGCTATACCAAACCCAGTTCCTAAATACTGATGTCTGATATAGCCTTCAGGTTTTACCATATGTGAACTTTGTAAGTTCAAGTTTTTTGGCTTTCTTGTTGGTTTTACACAGGCCTGTTTTATCTGAAATGGATATTTCGATTTTTGATAATGCTACTGCAAAAATTGTTATACAACAAACATGTTGGTTTAATTAAAAAACCTTTCGTAAATGCACATGTGATTGTGCAGGTATAAACAAGTGGCTTACTCAAGAATGTGTGGATTATTGTCTCAACACTACAACACTTTTGGGGTGATGTAATTGCTGTTTTATGCAAAAATGGGGGTTATTTCCTAAGGGCAAATCCACTTTGCACTACAAGTGCAGGTTCAGTGCAGTTGCAAGTGCACTTGTAGTGAAATGTGTTTTAGCATTTAGGAAGTACCAGCCAACACTGTTTTTTATAAGGTTACCCAATCACGACATTTTCTGCACTCAACACATTTCTGTCAGGGTCAGCTAAAACAAACACAAGCAGTAAATGTCCACAAAGAATTTCTTTTGGTTGTTTTTTATTTGAAAAAGGTTTCACAGATTGTCTGGCATATTGATAGCCCCCCTACCCGCAAAGAACTCCAGGTATCGTAACCGGACATCACGGGCACTCAGGGAGGGCAAGCCCGGACGGCCACTTTCAAGCGCCGTCAGTGTTGATGGATTTGGGATTCCAGCCTCAGGCCCAACTGAGCCAGCATAGTTGGCTGAATGTTTTCTTAAAAAATTATGGAGAACACAGCAGGCAAGTATTATATGGTTCAGTTTATACTCCGTCATATGGATGGGTGTCAGAAATAATCGGAACCGGCTGGCCAGGATTCCAAATGTGTTCTCCACCACTCTTTGGGCTCTGGCCAGCCGGTAATTAAAAACCCTCTGTTCCGGGGTGAGGGTCCTCATCGGGAATGGCCGCATCAGGTGGTCCCCCAGCGCAAATGCTTCATTAGCAACGAACACAAATGGGAGACCTTCAACATTGTCCTCTGGAGGTGGCAAGTCCAAGCTGCCATTCTGGAGATGCCTGTAGAACTCCGTCTGGGCAATGACTCCACCATCGGACATCCGGCCATTCTTCCCCACGTCCACATACAAGAACTCGTAATTAGCCGACACCACCGCCAACATCACTATACTATTAAACCCCTTGTAATTATAATAGTACGACCCCGAGTTGGGTGGTGGGACAATGTGGACGTGTTTCCCATCAATTACCCTTCCGCAGTTAGGAAAGTCCCACCACTGGGCAAAGTGGGAGGCCACAGTCTGCCATTCCTGTGGCGTTGAAGGAAACTGTTGAGGAAAAAACAATAAACATTACTATTTTTTCACAGAAACATGGCAAGCAGATTATACACAAACATTATGGGGCAACCTCCAGATAGCATTTATTAAGGGGAATTTAACAACAACAAAGTATAAGGTACACAAATCATATCCCCCCCACGCCCCCTCATGGGCCATTTCTAACATTATAGGGGGGGAACTCTTGGACAGGTAACCCTCTTCACTTCATTGAGAGATGAATGCCTAAATACAGGGTATTACTTGGAACAGACCCTCCTTAGTTACACTATTGGCAGCCCACTGGACAGGTAAGAAGTGGCATAATACAAATATATAAATACACACTGTACACATTTGAGGACATTTGAACATTCTGCTATTACCTATCAAGATAATAATATGATACAAAAACTTTAAACAGTACCATTGGAAAGTATACAGGCAGGCCCTTGCACTACATGCTTTGGGGAATTCATCCATAAATCCGACCAGTAAAGAGGTGGGTATAGTGCGTATGGGTTTGGCAAAGTCAGCAGATAGATGATTGAGGATAGAGAATTGGGATCAGCTGACTTAGCAGTTGGGGGAGGGAGGGTTACAAAAAATTTGGGGACACCACAAAAAAAGCCTCTGGCACTCTGCCTGAATTTAAATAAAAAATAACATTTCCAAACATTTTAGGGGGTGTTTGGGGTAAAGCACTACTATAGAGCTGATAAAATACATTGTTAAGTGACTACATGAGGTGAATATAGGGCAGGAGACACCATGCTGGGGAGGTTATTGAAGGGCAAATATGTATGAAGGACATAAAATAATAATTACATAAAAATCCAGCATGCATGAGGACAAAGGGGACATTCACAGCATATTACAATCATGGTAATTAGGGAATGAGGAAAGAAATACAATATATTAGCAAACATTCAATACAATAAAATGTGATATAAAAGGTTAAAAATCTTACCTTCATATACTCTTTCTGCAGGACCTGGATGATGGCAGAACAGGTCTCTGGGATAATGATACCCAGAGCCTGGGGGGAGATGCCTGTCGAGAACTTGAGGTCCTGCAGGCTTCTCCCTGTCGCCAAATACCGCAAGGTAGCGACCAACCTCTGCTCCGCAGTGATGGCTTGCCTCATGCAGGTATCCTGTCTGCTAATATAGGGGGTCAGCGAAGCCAACAGACGGTGAAACACGGGGTCCGTCATCCTGATAAAGTTCCTGAAATCATCAGGATTATTCTCACGGATCTCACGGAGCAAAGGCATATGACAGAACTGGTCACGCTGAAGCAACCAATTCTTGGTCCATGAACTCCTCCTCACCCTGTTCATGGACTGGACTTGTGTCAAGGTCAGGACCCCAACACCAAGCCCCCGCACAGCACAAACTCTACGAGGAGTACGCATATGAAACATGGCTAGAAAACGGTCGGCTGCTCAGAACGAAGTAACAGAACGCACTGAAGAACAGCAAGGCCTGTGAAGAGCGACCTGAAAACCAGTAACGAACGAACAAGAATACAATGACTACCTAAAGTCACGCGGAACTTGCTGCACGCACTGAAGAGCAGATACACACCCACAAGCACAAACTGAACGGCAGAAAACGATCTGAAAGTCACGAGTCTGAAAAAGCGCGAATCGTCTCTCACCAAACTTTTACTAACACGAGATTAGCAAAAGGAGCCCAAAGGGTGCCGCGCTTGGTTCTGAACTGGCCTTTTCTAGTCTCGTCGTACGTGGTGTACATGACCGCGTGGTTGTCGATCAGAAATTCCGACAACTTTGTGCGACCGTGTGTAGGCAAAATAAGTTTGAGCCAACATCCGTCGGAAAAAATCCTAGGATTTTGTTGTCGGAATGTCCGAACAAAGTCCGACCGTGTGTACGCCCTATAAGAATTCTTAGAATTCCTGGACCCTGGATGACAGAGTACATTCTATGTCCCTTTTTTGCATTCTTGACATTTTGTTATTATATGGGGTTTTTTTAAGCAACATGAAAATATGAGTCAATGTATCAATTTGAAACATATAAAGTGACACTACACTAAGCTATGTTACAGAGAAACTGTACATCACAAAGCCATTGTTGTCACATAATATGGAGTACCATAGCGTTAGCTCTTTCATAAAGCCATGGTGCACAGCATTTTTTTAAATTGACATGCTTATTGAAAGTAACTGTAAATAGTGGTCAGCATTTTAACTCTACCATTTGTTGTTCCTTTATATACCTTAAAGTATATTTAAACCATCACCTTGTAAAACGACCCATTCAGTTTAAAATAAAAATGAAAAGAAAAACATTTGTGTACATATATAAAAAAAATGTTATAAACATTATTTTAAGTGATCACATAATCTCTGGTCTCAGCTGCATAAGAGCTAGGGGAAGAGAAGTAGCACCACATTGGTCTTCCCAGCCAATGGCTGTGCAGAGGAGCAGAGGCATCACCAGCCTGGGGCCACAGGGGGCCCTGACCCCCCCAACATCATACTGGGCCCCCCATGTGCCCCCCCAAAAGGTCCAGACTGGCCTACGGGAATATCGGGACATTTCCCAGTAGGCTGCCTGCCCTGGGCCTGCTTTGGATCTATGCCATGCATGGCTGCAGCACAGCGCTCCCCTCCCTCCTTCTCACGCACAAGCACAGTGGAAGACTGGTGTGTCACATGTGAAATCATGTTCTGCCACGCTATGACAAAAGTCACGCCCTCCTCCTAGACCAGCTTGTGTGATAGATGCAGTGATCTGTCTATCACACGAGCTGGTCTAGGAGGAGGGCAGGACTTTTGTCATAGGGTAGCAGAACATGATTTCACACTCAGCTCTGTGACACAGTGCTAAGGCTGCAACGATGGTGAGCCTGTCGTGAGGGCACGGTGAGGCTGCAATGAGGGCACAGTAAGGCTGCAATGAGGGCACTGTGAGGCTGCAATGAGGACACAGTAAGGCTGCAATGAGGCCACTGTGAGGCTGCAATGAGGGCACAGTAAAGTGGCAATGAGATGAGCACAGTGAGACTGCAATGAGGGCATGGTGAGGCTGCAATGAGGGCACTGTGAGGCTGCAATGAGGGCACAGTAAGGCTGCAATAAGGGCACTGTGAGGATGCAATGAGGGCACAGTAAGGCGGCAATGAGATGGGCACGGTGAGACTGCAATGAGGGCATGGTGAGGCTGCAATGAGGGCACAGTAAGGCGGCAATGATGGGTACAGTAAGGCTGCAATGAGGGCACGGTAAGGCTGCAATGATGGGCACAGTAAGGCTGCAATGAGGGCACTGTGAGGCTGCAATGAGGACACAGTAAGGCTGCAATGAGGCCACTGTGAGGCTGCAATGAGGGCACAGTAAAGTGGCATTTAGATGAGCACAGTGAGACTGCAATGAGGGCATGGTGAGGCTGCAATGAGGGCACTGTGAGGCTGCAATGAGGGCACAGTAAGGCTGCAATAAGGGCACTGTGAGGATGCAATGAGGGCACAGTAAGGCGGCAATGAGATGGGCACGGTGAGACTGCAATGAGGGCATGGTGAGGCTGCAATGAGGGCACAGTAAGGCGGCAATGATGGGTACAGTAAGGCTGCAATGAGGGCACGGTAAGGCAGCAATGATGGGCACAGTAAGGCTGCAATGAGGGCACAGTGAGGCTGCAATAAGGGCACAGTAAGGTGGCAATGAGGGCACAGTAAGACTGCAATGAGGGCACAGTGAGGCTGAAATGAGGGCACAGTAAGGCGGCAAAGAGATGGACACGGTGAAGCTGCAATGAGGGCATGGTGAGGTTGCAATGATGGGCACAGTAAGGCGGCAATGATGGGCATGGTGAGCCTGCAATGCTTTGTCCATGCTGCAGCCCCTCCCTCTTCCCCTCCCACCCACAACATTTTGATTACAGTTCCAGGAAGAAAAAGCCAGAATCAATCCTCAGATTGCCAGTACCCATGTGAGGTTTTTTTCTTTATGTTTACTTCAGGGAGGGGGAGAAGGAGGTTCTGCAGCAGGGACAGTCATAGATTCATACTTTTAGGGCAGGTGATGGAGGAAGAGGGGAACATGACTCTTATCTATTCATGTTGTCATTTATTTACTCTGGCACTACCACCCTAACCTGCCACTATTACCTAACCTGGCACTATTACCTTTCCTGGCACTACCACCCTAACCTGAAACTACCACCCTAACCTGGCACTATTACCTAACCTGGCACTACCACCTAACCTGGCACTGCCACCTAGCCTGCCACTACCACCTAAACTGGCACTATTGTATATCAACTAAACTGGCATTACCACCTAACCTGGCACTATTGTATATCACCTAACCTGGCACTAACACCTAGCCTGCCACTACCACCTAACCTGGCACTATTGTATATCACCTAACCTGGCACTACCACCTAACCTGGCACTATTGTATATCACCCTAACCTGGCACTATATCACCCTAACCTGGCACTATATCACCCCAATCTGCCAGTATACCACCCTAACATCACTTGACATCGACGTACAGTGCACTGCCTGTCCACCTGGGGGGAGGGATGCCAGATATAGGACCTGCCCCAGGTGCCAATTTTGATAACCATTTATTATTTTCCTTCCACTTCACAATTATGTGCCACTTTGTGTTGATCTATCAAATAAAATCCCAATAAAATACATTTACATTTTTGGTGGTAACATGACAAAATATGGGAAATTTCAAGGGGTGTGAATAATTTTTCAAGGCACTGCATTCGTGTGTATATACATTTTTATAGTTGGCCCCCCTACTTTTGTCCCTGTCCCTCCATGTGCCCCCCCTAAATATGAAAGCTGGAGACGCCACTGCAGAGGAGGGGGTATTTCAGGACAAGTCTGATTACTGGATAAGAACAGGCTCAGTTACCATCAAGCTAGAGAACTGACCATGCTGTGCTCTCATGTCTAGTGTGTTCAGTTTTTGATAAGAAAGCAGAGGGACTGGCAGAACCACCAGGTATTTCACACAAAAGAAGTAATACAAACAGGATATTTGTCATACAAGTACATAATGCATATCAGGAATATTAAATATTGAGTTTACATATTCTTTAATGTCTAGCTACTTCTTATAGTTAAACAATTAAAAAATAAATTAAATCCACAATCTAAGCCACTTTCATAGAATAAATTTATGCACAACGCATACAGTGCATAATGACTAAAATGTTGAGAAAGGAATAAATCTGAATGGAATGTTTTTTATGCTACTGACATTTTGTAGGAATACACCTCTGTGGCTAACAGAAGGCTCAGTCAGAAAACATTACACAAAGTAAAAGCAGACAAAGCACCTGGACCAGATTTAAATGTTTGCAAAAATCTGTAAACAATATATGCTGCTAAAGGTAAAGAGGAATAAGCATGCCTTTGTTAAAACATTCTTTAGATATTTATTGAATAACATTTTTATCTACTATGGGATTTGTGCACCTTTAACAGATAGAGTTTTAGAAAGTGAACTATAAAATGAGTTAGCAAATGCCAGCATGGTACATTTAGACCCCTTTCACACTGGGGCCGCAGCCACGTTAGCACTAAAGCGATGCTCGTTTTAGCGGTGCTTTAGCGCTTTTTAAGCAATGCTTTTCAGCCGCTAGCGATGCACTTTTAACCCTAAAGGAGGGATTAAAAGCGTCCGTGTTGTGTCGCTTCCAAATCACTTTCAGGCCCATTGGAAGTGCTGCCCATTCATGGGTAGGGCATTTTGGGAGAGCTAAATACAGCGCTCCCAAACCTGCCCCAAGGATGCTGCTTGCAGGGTGTTTCCGAACGTCCCGCAAGCGCACCGCCCCAGTGTGAAAAGTCACACTGAAATTAATGGGAGGCGGTTTTCAGGTGCTTTCCATGTGCTATTTCTAGTGCTAAAATGCCTAAAAAACCCACCTCAGTGTGAAAGGGGTCTATTGATTTGCAAGTAAATAGTGAACAAAAATTTTGCCAGTAGGTGGCACTTAATATAAAAATGCTTTTCTAATTGTCAACATAGAGAATGTAGTGAATGTAGGCTATTTATGTATTACTTTTGTTTTTTAACTTGTGTTATTCAAACTGTCCCTAATTAAAGTAATTGTAAAGGTAAAATAGTTTTTTTTATTAAATAACAAACATCTCTATACTTGCCTGCTCGGTGCAATGGAATTGCAAAGAGCGGCCACGAACCTCCTCTTCTCGGGTCCCCTGCTGGTTCTCTTGGCTCCTCCTTCTTGTCCAGTGCCCCCATGAGAAGCAATCCATGTAGTAATCCATGTAGTAATCCAATTAATGAAGACATTACCACTGCAGCTAAATGCCTGCTCACTTACTTCAAATTATAACAAGCCAGCGGGCATCCCAGGTTATTAACCAAATATGGTCATGACTACATATGGTCAATAATGGTAGCCATCATCCCTGGCCTGTTTGTTGACTGCAATTTGCGATAGGAGTAGTAACAGGAGAGGGTCATAGTGTTAAAAGCCATTGTGTTTGCGTCGGCAAGTCTTCGGGCATCGCTCATCATGATTAACAATGGATCTACATCACTGGAAGAGATGACTGATGTTGGATTAACATCACAGGACATTATTCAATTTTTTCTTTATAAAAAAACTTTTTTCTATAACGTGTTTTTTGGTTTTTACTATTTCACTTTTTCTTACTACATGCATTTTTTTGTGAATGAGTAAAAAGGGTAATGTTACCCTGTACTCATTCACATAGAAGGGAGAACCGGATATCAAAGGGCTCCCTTATCTTAAAGGGGACATTGTGAGTCAAATAAGTCCCTATCCTCAGAACCCCATATCCACTGGATCAGGAATGTAGGGATAAGGTTCTTGTCCCCATCAACATGTGATATGTTTCAGAAGGAGGGAAGTAAGTTTTCTGCAACACACCCACTTTCCTGGCCAGCCTGGCTGCATGCCCAGATAAAGATTTGTGAAATTTAGGGGACACAACACCATTTTTTATACAAATTTCTTTATTTAATCAAGAACAATTAACCAGTCACATGGTAGTCCGTAGTACAGAAAGCTGCAAAGCAATAAAATAAAGGAGCCAGAATCAGCATTGTACACAGTCCTCCTATGGGGGGGGGTGCTAACTTTTTTCTTGTAAACAAAGTGGAATAGAAAAAACTTTGCAAATAATTTGAGTGAATAGAGAGGAAAAACTATCCAACTCAACATCACTATGAAAGTTTTGAGGCTGGAGCTCAAAATGAATGGTGCATTGGCTGAGGAAGCCCCTGCAGGCCTTGGAATCCCCAGAAAAATGGGATGGAGCTGGCAGTGAATATGAATGTGTGGCTGCGACTGGTGCGATAGGTGCAGCTGCTGATTGCACTTGAGGCTGCAGGTTCGGGTTTCCCAAGGAGGCCTGGAGCTGCTCGAAGCGGGAAGCCAGATCCTTAAGGAATCGCATCACCTGAGTCTGATTAGATTCCTGGGCCTTGAGTCTGTGATATATGCCCTGCAATGGATCAGCTGCAGGAAGCAGCACGTCAGCCGGGTCCATGGCTGATCAAACTGTCAGGTCACCTAGAGGCTGGGTGACAGATGCACACCGTTGGGATCAGGAGTGCACCACAAGGCTTTGGACCCTATGGTTGACAGCTGCGGATGGGAGTCCGGGTGGTAAGGAAGGCAGGGCCGCTGGGACACCAACACTGATCCCACCCGGGTTAGAGCATAGGATTCCCTGGGGCGCGGAGTCTAAGAGCCAGTAGGTGTTCACCAGAGCCTATAGTGGTGAGGATGGACTTGGCTGCAACTGGCTCCAGGTCGCGACCCCCCGGGGTCCCCAAGCTCACACCCACAGTAGGCAGCAGGAGGATAGGGATAGTAAAGGAATAAGCCAAGGTCAGGGCCACAAGCAGACAAGGACAACAGAGTTCATGCCAAGGTTCAGTGTCACAGGCAAACAGGGATAGTCAGGGACACGCCAGAGGTCAGGGTCACGAGCAGACAGGAATAGTAGAGAACACGCCAAGGTCGGTAACAGAAACAAACGTAGAGCACACGGCAGGCAAGAACAGGAAGCCAAACACACAAAGGTTGAACAGCAGAGCCGACCTGCAGTGCAGAGGTTAAAATAGAGTTCTCTGATAGGAGCTGGGGTGGAGCCATGCTAGAGGAGAGTTCATAAAAGCAGTCAGGTGAGAGACAGCTGGCCTTTGGAGATGAACACATGGAAACAGGTAAGCTGACAAACAGACTATTGCATAACCATGACAGTACCCCCCCTCTTACGAGGCCTCCCCCTTCCCCGCCTGGGACCAGGTTTAAAGGGGAACTTCAAATGAAACTTCCTCAACAGACGAGGTGCAAAGACCTCAGAAGCCTTGCGTTTGCAAATAGTAATCAATCCAAATTAGTGCCAATAAATAAATAAATTAGATATATTCCCTGTGATAAGTGTTAAATCCTCCATAATAAAAAAATAAATAAATGATATGCTTATAAAGGTGCAATATATATATATAATTTATGAGTATAAATAGATAAATATTGTATCAGCAGACTGTGTCCTAGGCTTCTCAGCTGAATACATTGTATCAAGCAGCAGCAGCTTGCGTAGCAAGCCTTGTCCTTACAAGCCAGCTGAGATCTGCCTATCTGCTTATCTGCATGCCTAAAACAAGTCAGGCACATGTGAGTGTATCACTGTGCTGTATATTGCGCATTGTTTTCTCTCTTTGTTTATTTTACATAAAACCACTTGATACTGAGAAAATTACCATTCATTGTGGCTGTGGAGGAAATAGCTCAGAGGGTGAACAAATAAGTACTGCAGGAATCCAGATATCCCAGATTACTGAGGATTGAACTGTCGCCTGTTACTTATCCTATCTCATGAATTTAATCATCTATATTTATTCAGATTCTATTGGCACTATTTATCTATTTATACTCATCAATTGTATATATATTGCACCTTTATAAGCATATCATTTATTTATTTATTTTTATTATGGAGGATTTAACACTTATCACAGGGAATATATCTGATTTATTTATTTATTGGCACTAATTTGGATTGATTACTATTTGCAAACGCATTTTTAGTATATCTATACACAATTGTTGCTTAGTTTACTTTGGAGATATCGCACCACTTCCAGTGGATTTGTATAACTGGAGGAACACAGTTTTTAAATATCTGCGATTTTTTCACATATTTGCGATTTTATATATATGCGATTTTTTAGCGATTTGGTAGCAATTTTTTTCACATTGGTTTTTTAGCACAAAAAAATATTTTCCCTCATTGATTGAACTTTGTATCAGAGCGCATCAATCTATGTTATATGTTTTAATTTTTAGGGGACTCTAACCAATATATACCGTATTTATCGGCGTATAACACGCACTTTTTCCCCCTTAAAATCAGGGGAAAATCGTGGTGCGTGTTATACGCCGATCCCCGCTATTTTGCGATCTATCGGAGCGATCGCCGCCGACATTCACATAGCGTGTATTTTTAAATATGGCGACGCAGA
Source organism: Lithobates clamitans (assembly GCA_037952925.1). Lineage (NCBI taxonomy): Eukaryota > Metazoa > Chordata > Amphibia > Anura > Ranidae > Lithobates > Lithobates clamitans. The sequence continues at coordinate 10,263,480 of JBBGZY010000143.1, read as the reverse complement.
GTTCAGCTGAACGAGCGCCGCCCAGAACACAGTGACTGGGTGGAGCCGAGATACACATAGCTGAGGGTTCTCGGCTCTTCTCGGCGCCGTTCACAGTACCGCCCAGTCCCGCCATTGGACCTGTGTTATGTCCATCATAGGGACTGGGCGTGACTGTGAACGGCGCCGAGAAGAGCCGAGAACCCTTGGCTATGTGTATCTCGGCTCCGCCCAGTCACTGTGTTCTCAGCGGTGCTTGTTCAGCTGAACGAGCGCCGCCGAGTCCCTCCGAACTCCGCGGCGCCATATTTAAAAATACAAACTAAACTTGTGTATGTCGGCGGCGATCATAAAATGTACACTGGGGACAAGGCTGCACTGACCACTGGGGACAAGGCTGCACTGACCACTGGGGAAAAGGCTGCACTGGGGACAAGGCTGCACTGGGGCAAAGCTGCACTGGGGCAAAGCTGCACTGACAATTCTGCACTGGGGCAAAGCTGCACTGACAAGGCTGCACTGACAAGGCTGCACTGGGGCAAAGCTGCACTGACAAGGCTGCACTGACAAGGCTGCATTGGGGCAAAGCTGCACTGACAAGGCTGCACTGGACACTGGGGCAAAGCTGCACTGACAAGGCTGCAGATGGACACGATAACGCTGCATGGATGGGCATTTAAATGTAAGTTTTTTTTCCTTAAACTTCCCTCCTAAAAGTTTTTTTCCTTAAAATTCCCTCCTAAACTTGGGGTGCGTGTTATACGTCGGCGCGTGTTATACTCCGATAAATACTGTAATTGATAGCAGCTTGATATCATTGTCAATTTAACAATTTTTATTTAATTAATTGCACATGCATTAACATACATTTGATTTACACTTATTTAATTGTATATGTCACGCTAGAACATTATTGCGCTTGGTGTTTTTGTTTATTTACCAAACTAGAAACAAAACATCCCAGAAACAGGACCTCAGGACATTCAAAGGAACACTTCTCTAGCTTGGCATAGAGATTATTCTCTCTAAGGTGCTAAAGTACGATGCGAACATGGTTCCTGTGAGCAAGCAGATTTTCAGAAAAGATGAGAATGTCACCCAGATAGATGACAACAAACTGGTATAGTAGATCCCTAAAGATTTCATTGACAAAGTTCTGGAACACAGCTGGAGCATTACACAAACCAAAAGGCATAACCAGGTATTCGTAATGCCCGTCCCTAGTGTTAAACGCAGTCTTCCATTCGTCACCTTCCCGTATTCTAATGAGATTGTATGCACCTCTGAGATCCAACTTGGTGAAAATGGAAGCCCCCTTCAATCTGTCAAATATCTCAGATATTAGAGGTAAGGGGTATCAGTTTTTGATAGTCACTGCATTTAACCCTCGATAGTCGATGCAGGGTCTGAGGGTACCATCCTTTTTAGCAACGAAAAAGAACCCTGCTCCTGCAGGCGATGAGGATTTCCGGATGAAACCTCTTTCCAAATTCTCGGCGACATACTCAGACATGGCCTGGGTCTCTGGAATGGACAGAGGGTAGGTACGACCCCTGGGTAGAGTTGCTCCAGGGACAAGGTCAATGGCACATTCAAAGGAGAAAGAAATAAAAAGAGAAAAGGGCGCACCAGCCATGTGCATTATCTTTTGTAAAACATTTATTGAGTAAAATGATAAAGGAAATTACTCACAAGCAGTAGTGAATCATGTGCCATAAACCTTGGACATCAACTAGCAACAAGTGGTTAAAATGATGACTGCTGAGCTCTGATGAAGAAGGGACGAGCCCTTCGAAACGCGTAAGAAAGCAGCGTTATATATTCCTCTGAAAGACCTTTGGAAGGCTTCGTTCATCATTTTAACCACTTGTTGCTAGTTGATGTCCAAGGTTTATGGCACACGATTCACTACTGCTTGTGAGTAATTTCCTTTATCATTTTACTCAATAAATGTTTTACAAAAGATAATGCACATGGCTGGTGCGCCCTTTTCTCTTTTTATTTCTTTGTCTGCTAGGATTCCCCATCCTTGAGGGCAGCAAGGCCTGTGTATCCCTTTCATCTATTTGGTTGACCACTTGTGCGCAGGAGTCATTTTCTGTTTTTGCACAGTCAAAGGATCTGTGGGGAGGAAGCACCTCAGCAGACTTCTTACAGAACACATCCCGGTAATCGCTGTATGCCGAGGGAAGATCAGAAGATACGGATGTGGTGGCAATGGGTCTCTCCTTGGGGACCACCTTGAGAAGACAGGACGAGAAACACAAAGGGCCCCAAGCCAGGATCTGCCCAGAGACCCAGTCCACATGTGGAGAGTGGAGCTGTAGCCAAGGAAGGCCTAATACAATGGGGGTAGAGGCCTTGGGTAGAATGAGGAAGGAAATCCACTCCTGGTGGAGTATCCCTACCGACATCCTAATAGGTAGGGTCTGGAAACGGATAGGGCCCCCTGGGAGCACAGTGCCATCAATTGCTGAGACTACCAGTGGTGTAGTGAGGGGAGAAAGGGTAAGCTTCATATAAGAAGAAGTTGTTCTCTCCATAAAATTGCCAGCACCGGAAGAAGAAGACGAGAAGGTGATGTTTCAGGGGTCCAATACTCCAACTTCTAAATGTATTAGACCTGAGCGTTTCCCGGACGAAGCAGGAGTCACGAAAATGACCCTTGCCCCCACAATAAAGACACAAGCCCAGAGTTCTGCGTCTAGCACATTCTTCGGGGGTTAGTCTGGTCCGGCCCAGCTGCATAGGTTCCTCAGCAGGCAGAGGATGCTCCACAGGGCAACGGGAGAAGAGTTCTGGCTGATTAGGACCTAGAGGGTGCTGGCGTCTTTTTTCTAGGGACCTCTCCTGGAAGCGAATGTCAACCTGATTGCACAAGGAAATTACATCATCCAGACCGACGGGGATGGCTCTTCCTGCTAATTCGTCCTTCACTCGGTCAGAGAGGCCATGTAAAAAGGTTGCGACCAGGGCCTCATTGTTCCAGCTCAATTCAGCTGTGAGGATACGGAACTGAAGCGCATATTGTCCCACTGAACAAGATTCTTGGCGAAGACATAAAAGTGCACTAGCCGCTGAAGAAACCCGAGCTGGTTCCTCGAAGATATTACGAAAAAGCTTCAAGAAGTCGGACAGGCTGGAAACCACTGGGTCATTCTTCTCCCACAGGGGGGCAGCCCAAGCTAAAGCTTCACCAGAGAGGAGGGAAATTATATAGGCTACCTTAGCCCGATCAGAAAGAAAGTTTTGAGGCTGGAGCTCAAAATGAATGGTGCATTGGCTGAGGAAGCCCCTGCAGGCCTTGGAATCCCCAGAAAAACAGGACGGAGCTGGCAGTGAATATGAATGTGTGGCTGCGACTGGTGCGATAGGTGCAGCTGCTGATTGCACTTGAGGCTGCAGGTTCGGGTTTCCCAAGGAGGCCTGGAGCTGCTTGAAGCGGGAAGCCAGATCCTTAAGGAATCGCATCACCTGAGTCTGATTAGATTCCTGGGCCTCGAGTCTGCGATATATGCCCTGCAATGGATCAGCTGCAGGAAGCAGCACGTCAGCCGGGTCCATGGCTGATCAAACTGTCAGGTCACCTAGAGGCTGGGTGACAGATGCACACCGTTGGGATCAGGAGTGCACCACAAGGCATTGGACCCTATGGTTGACAGCTGCGGATGGGAGTCCGGGTGGTAAGGAAGGCAGGGCCGCTGGGACACCAACAATGATCCCACCGGTGTTAGAGCATAGGATTCCCTGGGGCGCGGAGTCTAAGAGCCAGTAGGTGTTCACCAGAGCCTCTAGTGGTGAGGATGGACTGGGCTGCAACTGGCTCCAGGTCGCGACCCCCAGGGTCCCCCAGCTCACACCCATAGTAGGCAACAGGAGGATAGGGATAGTAAAGGAATAAGCCAAGGTCAGGGCCAGAAGCAGACAAGGACAACAGAGTTCACTCATTGAAAACCATACAAATCAGTGGAAAATCACTCATATAAGAGTCATATGGATCATAGCTGACCAAGGGTTGGGGTTAAACATATCTAAGCAATAACTTCTATGTGAAAGGAAATCCAACAAGTGGAGTACTCAGACACTAGGCTCTGTAGAAAGCAACCCAGAATAATTGAATTTTGAACATGTCTGTCTTGGAAAAGTGTCACTTAATAATCATCAGTCACCACAAGCAGCTGTTGCAAACCATTAAACGGGAAATATGAGAACAGTAGTACAATTTGAATCTTCAGTCCTCACAGTGGAGTGTGCAACCTTTCGCTATCAGAGAAGCAGAGAGAGCATCATAAAAGCCTCTGGAGAAGTCTAGGCCTGGTAATGAATAGCTTCAAGATGAGTAACAAAAAAGCAGAGGGCAATTTGATCATGGAGAAGAGGCAGATGTGTTGGAACTCCATTATTTCATGGAGAGCTGCAACTGGTCCTCAGGAAGCTAAAGAAGGGTTAGTATGGTGGCTTGCCATCTGAGTAGTTCACATGTCTCTATGTATAGGTTGGAGCAAAAATTCTGAAGCTCTTAAGGGATTCAGAGAGTATGAGTTTGTCTGTCTTTACCGGTGATTAGGCAAGCTTGAAATCCTCATCTGTATTGGCAGTGTGTAATTTATTCAGAAGAGGATGTCATAACTGACACCAATGTTTCCCTAGCCTGAGATGAGCTTATGCATCACCTCCTCCTAGCAATGGAAGTGGGAGAGCATGTCCCAGACATCTTGGTATTTAGATTGCAGGGTGTCCGACTTGCACGTACCTGACTGACGAACCCGATATGGGAAGGCCTCCCGTACGCATCTGGTTCCCGGCCCCTGGTAGTGTAAACAGAAGGCACAGGAGCGCAGAGTGGTAAGAAAGCCTGGCGGGTGACTTGTGGAGGTAAGGCCCAGGATCCTGATGCGAATGGTCTGGAAGTCCTTAGAAGGCAGGGGCCTAGGCAGCCAGTGCAGAGCAGGAGCAGAGAGGGCAGGTCTGGTCACAGGCAGCGTTGACAACAAACGGTCAGCAAGGTACAGAGGAACAGGCAGGCTCAAAGTCCGGGTCACAGGCAGGGTTGGCAACAGGCAGGCAACGTGGTACAAAGGAGCAGGCAGATTCTTAGTCAAGGAAAGACGGGATCAGGTGCAGGCAGATAACAGAGAGGAGTCCAAAGACAGGCCAGGGTCACAAGGAGATCAGACAAGCAAACAGGAAGCAAACAGGAAACAGGAACTCAGGAACTGGGAGCTGCAGATCGGACAGCACGAGCAGAAGGTTCCAGCAAGCTAAATAGGGTGATTGGCTCCAAGCGCTAAGCGCGCGCCCATGCTGTCGCACCCAGGCGCGCACCCGCATGTGCCCGCACGCGCCCTCACCAGCGCAAACCGGTGCACACCAGACTGCTCAATAGCAGATCCATTCCGAGTCCTCCTCTGACACAGGGGCAAAGAGAATGGTGAACTCTGTCAAAGCGCAGAGGAGTCATGGCTAGTTTACTCAGCACAGGGTTACAGATCCCTTTAACAGTGTCCAATAAATCTTCTCCCACCTTAGGGATCCCCTGAATGAGTATGCTATTTTGCCTGTTCCTGTTTTTCTGATCTTCCTGCTTGTATAACGAAGTAAATTGTGCATGTGCTTAGTGGCTGCTTGCAATTCACATATGGCCTTAAAATGTAGATCAATCCTGGCTTCAGTGTTCTCAACTGTAGTGAGAAAGTGAGTCTGAATACATGGTTGACATGTCTTTAGTAAAAGTTAAGGGGACAGAGCATCGTGCCTAGCTCAGATCAAGTGGATACGTTTCTTAACAGGTCTGCCATCTTCAATCTACATAATTTTATTTCCATCACATCTTATTGTAATCAGTGGTGGGATGTTGATTGAGGAAGTCTCATAGTCCAGAGCCGGTGTCGGAGCTCAACTCAAATGTATTCAACTAGTGCCACAAACAGGTCACACGTCCCCCCCCCAATCATTGTCATTTAAAACACATGCATCTGTAAGATTTATCTGAATATCAGATTTACTGCTTTATAAATGTGCCTCATATAGTTTAATTTGCAAGTGAACCGATGCATACTGATACAATTAAATGTGGTCTGGGTAGATAGGCTTCAATTACCTTTGCTCCTATGAGGGTTAAAACACCATCAAGGATAATGACACTGCACTTAACAATGTTTCAAATAGTAATAATAAGAAGAAATAATAATCATGCACTGAGATCTGTCTCTTTATTTACCTCTCTATTCCTTCAGCCTTGCTAACATTTTCTATTTTGTTTCCTTTGCATCTGTTGGCATTTTAAAAATGTACTTTGGGAATAAAGATGTAAGAGGCAGATGTCTGTCAAGTCAGACAACAGATGAGTTAGAATTTCAATCCACTCACTTTTGGAGGAAAATAATTAGTGTGAGAGTTCCTAGTTGCTTGTGTAGTTCCCTTTCGTCCTCTGGATACAAACCTAATGGTTTTGCCTCTGACAAGAAGAATGATTTTTCTAATGTTTATGGCAAATGTATTCACTAGAGGAAGGTGACTGACAGTGTGCTGCCAGCGGTCATGACTTCCTATTTTAGGCTGCCATTTAACATGCTGTTTAATTTTTTAATAAAAGGAATTATACCGCTTTGTGCCAACATAACTCTCATGAGTATCTAAATCTACTGTTTCTACCTATAAAAAAGTAACATTTTGCAGAATATGATTATCAGCTGTTCAGAGACCATGTGGATAATTGATCTGAATTTCTTTTCCTGTCAGTGATTTAATGGTTTGACTCATAAAACTAATACACATAGATATTTTAACCCTGATGTCAGATTTCAATAAAATATAATGAGCTTTTTTTCTTTCTGGTATAGAGTCATTTTTTAAACAAACCTGTTATAGATTAGCAAAAAGATTATGGATCAGTAATGACATTTTACAGAGCAAGCAAACAGAGTTTTCCCAGGTATAACATATAATGTTAAAAATAATTTGGGTATTTGTCAGTATACAAAAAATACTAGATATGTGAAAGCTTAAGATGAAGAATTTAGCTTAGGATAACATAGCTAAGGACAACTTAACGTAACTTAGTTTAACCTAACTTAAAGTATCTTAGTGAAGGATAACTTCACTTAGTTTGGGAAGTGAATGCTTAGATTAAAGGACTAAAGAGCTTAGGATAAAGCTTAGGTTAAAAATATGTGCATATGATGAAACAATGTTATAATTGTGTTAATCACATAAAAATTTTACCTTGTACTGTGGGGCATTTTAAAATATTAGTCAGTAGCTGGGCACACCTATGTGACTAGAGAGTCAATTAGTGTACAGAAGACCACATTGAACTTCTCAAGAGAGAAGGCATACACACACACATACATACACACATACTTGGTTGAAGTCTGGAGCTTAAAGATTCAAAATATCTCCAAAATAGGCTTAAATCCTTTTTTAAATACTTAATTAATGAAATCTTAGAATAAGATGTGAAAGAGAAGGCTGATTTGAGGTTTAATAAAGCAATATGCCCCTTCTCTTTATAGATCCCTCACAGCCAAAGAAATTTTAGAGCATATGCCCTCAACCTCCATTACTACAATATGTGCTAGTGGCATTCTCTTTCTAATAGGCTTTCAGTAAACACGCCTTCTTTTCCTTTATTAAATGCTGATTTAGGTAAGCCTACTCACAATTACAGTTGGATAACCAAAATACCAATAGCAAGCTGGAGATGGATATAGATTCCATGTTTAGAATGTTTAGAATTCATAGTATTTTCAGCCAATCTACCGAGAATGTCTTTCCAAAAGTCTAGTTAGCAATTGAAAATTCTGCACCTTTTAAGAATTTATAAAAGTAAGAACAGATTGGTTAAGTATGCATGTAACTCAAGTTTACTGTAAGATAGTCAATAAAATCAGAGAAATAGCACAATGGGGATGATCTGAAATCATTAATACAATATATTTAGATAACCTCCAACATTACTGACTAACATTGCTTTACTTCTTTACCTTTCTCTAATTTTTTTAAATTAGTGAACTTTAACCACTTCCCGCCCGGGCTAGATTGACGGCCGGGCGGTGGTTCAGTTATCCTGACTGGGCGTCATATGATGTCCTTCAAGTTATCAGCCACTGCGCGCCCGTGGGGGACTGCATTGCGGCGATCGGTGGAGTGGCATGTCAGTCTGACACACCGCTCCACCGATCAGTGTCAACAGTGCCACCCATCAGTGTCCATCTGTGCCACCTATCCATGCCCATTCGTGTCCACCTATCAGTGCCCATCCATGCCACCTATCAGTGCCACCCATAAGTACCCATCAGTGCCACCCATAAGTGCCCATCAGTGCCGCCTATGAGTGCCCATCAGTGCCGCCTATGAGTGCTCATCAGTGCCACATACCAGTGCCACCTATCAGTGTCCCTCAGTGCCACCTATCAGTGCCTGTCAGTGCCACCTCATCAGTGCCACCTCATTGGTGCCACCTCATCGGTGCCCATTAATGCCACCTTATCAGTTCCCGTCAGTGCAGCCATATCAGTGCCCTTCATTGAAGAATAAAATGTACTTATTTACAAAAATGTTTAACAGAAACAAAGAAAAACTTGTTTTTTTTTCAAAATTTTCAGTCTTTTTTATTTGTAATGCAAAAAATAAAAACCGCAGAGGTGATCAAATACCACCAAAAGAAAGCTCTATTTGTGGGAACAAAATGTAAAAAAATTTGTTTGGGTACAGTATAGCATGACCGCGCAATTGTCATTCAAATTGCTACAGCACTGAAAGCTGAAAATTGGCTTGGGCAGGAAGGTGCCTACATGCCTGGTATTGACGTGGCTTAAGAAGGCTTTGCTTAGATACCAGGTGACTAATCAGAAAGGTAGAAAGAAGCTCAGTAGCGCATTTCCTTAACCTTATGAAAGAGGTCACATTGGACAGGCTATATGAAATTGATTGGTAAAGAATTTTTGCAAATATATGCAAATATAGAATTGTTGCACTGAGATTACATTATCCTCCATCTATCTTTTACTGAACACATGGGACAGGGTTTGGAAAGATAAAAAAGCAAACATACAAAGTTGCTGTGGAAAAACATCTCCATTCCTAAGTATTCATCTTACCTGGTAGCTAGAACCCCCCTCTTTTTCTGCGGCCTGCCAGGTTGCGTGCTCGGATAAGGGTCTGGTATGGATCTTTAGGGGGACCCCACACATTTATTTTTTTTTATTTTGGCACGGGGTTCCCTTAAAATCTATACCAGACCTGAAGGGTCTGGTATAGATTTTGAGGGGGACCCCACGCCATTTAAAAAAAAAAAATTTGGCTGGGTTTCCCCTTAATATCCATACCAGACCTGAAGGGCCTGGTACGGAATTTAGGGGGACCCCTCACGTCATTTTTTTTTAAAATTTTGGTTCAGGGTTCCCCTGTGGGGAATTCCTATGCTGTTTTCATCAATGAACTTTTATGTGTATTGTCGGACCAGCAATTCATTAATAGCTGCGAGTAGTTTGAATGACTTTTTTTCCTTTGAAATGTAATTTTGCTGTCAGACTGTTCTAAACACGAGAAACATGCGGCCCTTTACAGGCATATGATAGACACCCCCCAGGTATGAAATTTAAAGGGATATTACACTTTCATTGTTTCACTTTAAGCATTATTAAAATCACTGCTCCCGAAAAAATGGCCATTTTTAAAACTTTTTTTTGCATTGATCCTTGTACCCTGGGGCAGGACCCAGGTCCCCAAACACTTTTTATGACAATACCATGAATATAAGCCTTTAAAATTAGCACTTTTGATTTCTCCCATAGACTTTTAAAGGGTGTTCCGCGGCATTCGAATTTGCCGCAAACACCCCAAATTGTTCACTGTTCGGTGAGCTTGCGAACAGCCGATGTTCGAGTCAAACATGAGTTCGACTCGAACTCGAAGCTCATCCCTAATGTCAGCTAACTAATTCAAGGACTCACTCTTTCACTCTCTTTGCTATGGAGCTTGCTGCTGGGCAAAAAGAATGAGTGCTGACAGAACATTAAAAAGGTAAAAGTGCTGCATTCTTGTTTTCAGGAACCCATTAGGGTGCACCCATTTAGTCAGGAACTAACATAAGTTTATCTTTTTTCTTGAATAGGCAGATGTGTGTTTTTTGCTATGGACTTGGTCCTCATGGCTGCAAGGATAACAGACCCGTGGCTTTGACTTTCCACATCATTAGGACCTTGGAAAGACTATTTTAAGATCAGTTACAGCCCATGTTGAGTACATATTTAGACCTGCTACAGTTTGCCTACCAGCCTAGATTGGGAGTTGAGGACACTATCATCTTCTTGCTGAATCACATATATGCACACCTGAATCACATATATGCACACCTTCTGAATCACATATATGCACACCCGGGAAGAATAGTGAGGGTCATGTTTTTTTTACTTCTCTGGTGTCTTTGATACCATCAGGCCAGCTCTCCTGAGTGAAAAGCTAACAGTGGTGCAGGTTGATGTCTTCCTTGTAATAAATACAGATGATTCTGCGCTACCCAAATACCAAGCAGCTGACACAACAATAGGATATAAATACAAATCGAGGAACAAACAAATGTGTAGCGCTAATGTGAAACAACCATATATTATATGCTGTGAAGGGTAATTGACTCTTCAAATACGGCAATCGTAAATAAAGAGCATAGTATGACAATCATAGAAAAAACCTAAAATAATTATGTAAACATAAAATTAAAATTGGATAAGTCCTAAAAGTCCTCAAGAAGTGAATCTTGCAAGGTGGTAATGATCCTCAATACACGTATGACTTCTTACTGCACTTATCCAAACGTGAAGACAAAGATAATTCAAAAGTGCATCCCCACCAACAATGAGAAGGCGTACCAGAACCTTTGGACCCAATAAACCTAGTGTAATTCCGTATGAGAAAATCCTTGACTATTTTATTGAAAAGGAAATACACTCACATGTAAAAAGATAAAAAACAGCGCTGTGTGGATAAAATGGCGACAATGGTGTCCTATCCGATGCGTTTAATCTCCTTGGACCCCCAGATGATGTCCAAGGAGACAAAATGCGCCTGTGGGAGGATTTGGATAGTTTACAGACATCTCCGATTAAATACTTAGTATATGCATTATAATTTAAAGGGGCTGCTTCATAGTGGGTGTGGGAATTCAATTCCCCACGTGGGTTATTGTATAGATTGATTTTGAGCACATTCATATTCAGTTTGTGAAACATAGTGGCGCGGTGGAGGTATTAGTTTTTGGTGAAGGGCGGTATACCATTTATAATACCTATTACTTATACGCTCTATAGGAAGTGCCAGAGGTGCCTCTATTTTTTGAGGAGGCTGGGATCGTCTAACATCTGCCAGACAATGCTGAAGATGTTTTATAAGTTTGGGGTGGCTAGTGCTCTCCTTTATGTGGTAGCATGCCAAGAAAGCAGACTTTGGGTGGCTAACACCAACTAACTCAATAAGCTTTTTCCCAAGGCCAGTGATGTTGTTGGATTGGAGTTTGATTCTGTAACAACAGTGTCAGAGTGTCAGAGAGAAGGATGCTGTCCAAGGTACATTCTGTCATGAACCCCCCCCCCCCAACTCCACAATACGCTGCTCAGCCTGAGGAGTACCTTCAGTGATAGATTGTTACAACCACAATGCACCACAAGAAACAATTTTTGTCTGTGGCCATCAAATTTTAAATTTCTCTCTGTGAGTGCTGGATGTGGGGGTTTAAATCTGGACTTATCATCCAAATGTTTATGCCATATTTATATTATGTTAGTATTAGATTCATTTGTATGTAAGAATTTTAAGTGTAGAGGAAGTGGTGCAATTGTAGTTTGACTATTTAAAGCAGTGTTTCAAAGGGTTACTATTGTTTATTATAGTACAGTATTTAACCACTTGACGACCGCCTCACGCCGATGTACGTCGGCAAAGTGGCACGGACAGGCAAAATCACGTACAGGGTACGTGATTTGCCTTCCGCGGGTGGGGGGTCCGATTGGACCCCCCCCCGGTGCCCGAGGCGGTCGTCGTTTGTCCAGCGGCGATCGGTGATGAGGGGGAGACCATCCGTTCGTGGCCCCCCCCTCGCGATCGCCGCCGGCCAATGAGAATCTTCCTTTGCTGCTGTATGCTAAACAGCAGCAAAGGAAGTGATGTCATCTCCCCTCGGGTCGGTATTTTCCATTCCGGCCCGAGGAGAGACGACAAGTATGTGAGTGCACAAACACTACACACACAGTAGAACATGCCAGGCACACAAATCACCCCGATCCACCCCCCGATCGCCCCCCCCGATCCCCCCCAATCACCCCCCCCCCCCTGTCACAAACTGACACCAGCAGTTTTTTTTTTTTCTGATTACTGCATAGTGTCAGTTTGTGACAGTAAATGTGTTAGGGCAGTTAGTATTACCCCCCTTTAGGTCTAGGGTACCCCCCTAACCCCCCCTAATAAAGTTTTAACCCCTTGATCACCCCCTGTCACCAGTGTCACTAAGCGATCATTTTTCTGATCGCTGTATTAGTGTCGCTGGTGACGCTAGTTAGTGAGGTAAATATTGAGGTTCGCCGTCAGCGTTTTATAGCGTCAGGGACCCCCATATACTACCTAATAAATGTTTTAACCCCTTGATTGCCCCCTAGTTAACCCTTTCACCACTGATCACCGTATAACCGTTACGGTTGACGCTGGTTAGTTTGTTTATTTTTTTATAGTGTCAGGGCACCCGCCGTTTATTACCGAATAAAGGTTTAGCCCCCCGATCGCCCGGCGGTGATATGCGTCGCCCCAGGCAGCGTCAGATTAGCGCCAGTACCGCGAACACCCACGCACGCACCGTACACCTCCCTTAGTGGTATAGTATCTGAACGCATCAATATCTGATCCGATCAGATCTATACTAGCGTCCCCAGCAGTTTAGGGTTCCCAAAAACGCAGTGTTAGCGGGATCAGCCCAGATACCCGCTAGCACCTGCGTTTTGCCCCTCCGCCCGGCCCGGCCCAGCCCACCCAAGTGCAGTATCGATCGATCACTGTCACTTACAAAACACTAAACGCATAACTACAGCGTTCGCAGAGTCAGGCCTGATCCCTGCGATCGCTAACAGTTTTTTTGGTAGCATTTTGGTGAACTGGCAAGCACCAGCCCCAGGCGTCAGGTTAGCGCCAGTACCACTAACACCCACGCACGCAGCATACGCCTCTCTTAGTGGTATAGTATCTGAACGGATCAATATCTGATCCGATCAGATCTATACTAGCGTCCCCAGCAGTTTAGGGTTCCCAAAAACGCAGTGTTAGCGGAATCAGCCCAGATACCTGCTAGCACCTGCGTTTTGCCCCTCCGCCCGGCCCAGCCCAGCCCACCCAAGTGCAGTATCGATCGATTACTGACACTTACAAAACACTAAACGCATAACTGCAGCGTTCGCAGAGTCAGGCCTGATCCCTGCGATCGCTAACAGTTTTTTTGGTAGTATTTTGGTGAACTGGCAAGCACCAGCCCCAGGCAGCGTCAGATTAGCGCCAGTACCGCTAACACCCACGCACACACCGTACACCTCCCTTAGTGGTATAGTATCTGATCGCATCAATATCTGATCCGATCATATCTATACTAGCGTCACCAGCAGTTTAGGGTTCCCAAAAACGCAGTGTTAGCGGGATCAGCCCAGATACCTGCTAGCACCTGCGTTTTGCCCCTCCGCCCGGCCCGGCCCAGCCCACCCAAGTGCAGTATCGATCGATCACTGTCACTTACAAAACACTAAACGCATAACTGCAGCGTTCGCAGAGTCAGGCCTGATCCCTGCGATCGCTAACAGTTTTTTGGTAGCGTTTTGGTGAACTGGCAAGCGCCAGCGGCCTAGTACACCCCGGTCGTAGTCAAACCAGCACTGCAGTAACACTTGGTGACGTGGCGAGTCCCATAAGTGCAGTTGAAGCTGGTGAGGTGGCAAGCACAAGTAGTGTCCCGCTGCCACCAAAAAGACAAACACAGGCCCGTCGTGCCCATAGTGCCCTTCCTGCTGCATTCGCCAATCCTAATTGGGAACCCACCGCTTCTGCAGCGCCCGTACTTCCCCCATTCACATCCCCAACCAAATGCAGTCGGCTGCATGAGAGGCATTTTTATGTCCTCCCAAGTACCCCTACCCAACGAACCCCCCAAAAAAGATGTCGTGTCTGCAGCAAGCGCGGATATAGGCGTGACGCCCGCTATTATTGTCCCTCCTGTCCTGACAATCCTGGTCTTTGCATTGGTGAATGTTTTGAACGCTACCATGCACTAGTTGAGTATTAGCGTAGGGTACAGCATTGCACAGGCTAGGCGCACTTTCACAGGGTCTCCCAAGATGCCATCGCATTTTGAGAGACCCGAACCTGGAACCGGTTACAGTTATAAAAGTTAGTTACAAAAAAAGTGTAAAAAAAAAAAAAAAAATATGAAATAAAAAAAAATAGTTGTTGTTTTATTGTTCTCTCTCTCTCTTTTCTCTCTCTCTCTTGTTCTGCTCTTTTTTACTGTATTCTTTTCTGCAATGTTTTATTGTTATTGTTATTGTTATTGTTATTATGTTTTATCATGTTTGTTTTTCAGGTGTGTAATTATTTACACTTTACTGTGCTTTATTGTTAACCATTGTTAACCATTTTTTTGTCTTCAGGTACGCCATTCACGACTTTGAGTGGTTATACCAGAATGATGCCTGCAGGTTTAGGTATCATCTTGGTATCATTCTTTTCAGCCAGCGGTCGGCTTTCATGTAAAAGCAATCCTAGTGGCTAATTAGCCTCTAGACTGCTTTTACAAGCCATGGGAGGGAATGCCCCCCCCCCCACCGTCTTCCGTGTTTTTCTCTGGCTCTCCTGTCTCAACAGGGAACCTGAGAATGCAGCCGGTGATTCAGCCAGCTGACCATAGAGCTGATCAGAGACCAGAGTGGCTCCAAACATCTCTATGGCCTAAGAAACCGGAAGCTACGAGTATTTCATGACTTAGATTTCGCCGGATGTAAATAGCGCCATTGGGAAATTGGGGAAGCATTTTATCACACCGATCTTGGTGTGGTCAGATGCTTTGAGGGCAGAGGAGAGATCTAGGGTCTAATAGACCACAATTTTTTCAAAAAAGAGTACCTGTCACTACCTATTGCTATCATAGGGGATATTTACATTCCCCGAGATAACAATAAAAATGATTAAAAAAAAAAATATGAAAGGAACAGTTTAAAAGTAAGATTAAAAAAGCAAAAAAATAATAAAGAAAAAAAAAAAAAAAAAAAAAAAACACCCCTGTCGCCCCCTGCTCTCACGCTAAGGCAAACGCAAGCGGCGGTCTGTCGTCAAACGTAAACAGCAATTGCACCATGCATGTGAGGTATCACCGCGAAGGCCAGATCGAGTGCAGTAATTTTTCCAGTAGACCTCCTCTGTAAATCTAAAGTGGTAACCTGTAAAGGCTTTTGAAGGCTTTTAAACATGTATTTATTTTGTTGCCACTGCACGTTTGTGCGCAATTTTAAAGCATGTCATGTTTGGTATCCATGTACTCGGCCTAAGATCATCTTTTTTATTTCATCAAACATTTGGGCAATATAGTGTGTTTTAGTGCATTAAAATTAAAAAAAGTGTGTTTTTTCCCCAAAAAATGCGTTTGAAAAATCGCTGCGCAATTACTGTGTGAAAAAAAAAATGAAACACCCACCATTTTAATCTGTAGGGCATTTGCTTTAAAAAAATATATAATGTTTGGGGGTTCAAAGTAATTTTTTTGCAAAAAAAAAAAACTTTTTCATGTAAACAATAAGTGTCAGAAAGGGCTTTGTCTTCAAGTGGTTAGAAGAGTGGGTGATGTGTGACATAAGCTTCTAAATGTTGTGCATAAAATGCCAGGACAGTTCAAAACCCCCCCAAATGACCCCATTTTGGAAAGTAGACACCCCAAGCTATTTGCTGAGAGGCATGTCGAGTCCGTGGAATATTTTATATTGCGACACAAGTTGCGGGAAAGAGACAAATTTTTTTTTTTTTTTTGCACAAAGTTGTCACTAAATGATATATTGCTCAAACATGCCATGGAAATATGTGAAATTACACCCCAAAATACATTCTGCTGCTTCTCCTGAGTACGGGGATACCACATGTGTGAGACTTTTTGGGAGCCTAGCCGCGTACGGGACCCCGAAAACCAAGCACCGCCTTCAGGCTTTCTAAGGGCGTGAATTTTTGATTTCACTCTTCACTGCCTATCACAGTTTCGGAGGCCATGGAATGCCCAGGTGGCACAAAACCCCCCCAAATGACCCCATTTTGGAAAGTAGACACCCCAAGCTATTTGCTGAGAGGTATAGTGAGTATTTTGCAGACCTCACTTTTTGTCACAAAGTTTTGAAAATTGAAAAAAGAAAAAAAAAAAATGTTTTTTCTTGTCTTTCTTCATTTTCAAAAACAAATGAGAGCTGCAAAATACTCACCATGCCTCTCAGCAAATAGCTTGGGGTGTCTACTTTCCAAAATGGGGTCATTTGGGGGGGTTTTGTGCCACCTGGGCATTCCATGGCCTCCGAAACTGTGATAGGCAGTAAAGAGTGAAATCAAAAATTTTTACCCTTAGAAATCCTGAAGGCAGTGATTGGTTTTCGGGGTCCAGTACGCGGCTAGGCTCCCAAAAAGTCCCACACATGTGGTATCCCCATACTCAGGAGAAGCAGCTAAATGTATTTTGGGGTGCAATTCCACATATGCCCATGGCCTGTGTGAGCAATATATCATTTAGTGACAACTTTATGAAAAAAAAAAAAAAAAAAAAGTGTCACTTTCCCGCAACTTGTGTCAAAATATAAAATATTCCATGGACTCAATATGCCTCTCAGCAAATATCTTGGGGTGTCTACTTTCCAAAATGGGGTCATTTTGGGGGGTTTTGTGCCATCTTGGCATTCCATGGCCTCCGAAACTGTGATAGGCAGTGAAGAGTGAAAGCAAAAATTTACACCCTTAGAAATCCTGAAGGCGGTGATTGGTTTTCGGGGCCCCGTACGCGGCTAGGCTCCCAAAAAGTCCCACACATGTGGTATCCCCATACTCAGGAGAAGCAGCAGAATGTATTTTGGGGTGCAATTCCACATAGGCCCATGGCCTGTGTGAGCAATATATCATTTAGTGACGACTTTTTGTAAATATTTTTTTTTTTTTGTCATTTTTCAATCACTTGGGACAAAAAAAATAAATATTCAATGGGTTCAACATGCCTCTCAGCAATTTCCTTGGGGTGTCTACTTTCCAAAATGGGGTCATTTGGGGGGGTTTTGTACTGCCCTGCCATTTTAGCACCTCAAGAAATGACATAGGCAGTCATAAACTAAAAGCTGTGTAAATTCCAGAAAATGTACCCTAGTTTGTAGACGCTATAACTTTTGCGCAAACCAATAAATATACGCTTATTGACATTTTTTTTACCAAAGACATGTGGCCGAATACATTTTGGCCTAAATGTATGACTAAAATTTAGTTTATTGGATTTTTTTTATAACAAAAAGTAGAAAATATCATTTTTTTTCAAAATTTTCGGTCTTTTTCCGTTTATAGCGCAAAAAATAAAAACCGCAGAGGTGATCAAATACCATCAAAAGAAAGCTCTATTTGTGGGAAGAAAAGGACGCAAATTTCGTTTGGGTACAGCATTGCATGACCGCGCAATTAGCAGTTAAAGCGACGCAGTGCCAAATTGGAAAAAGACCTCTGGTCCTTAGGCAGCATAATGGTCCGGGGCTCAAGTGGTTAATGTAGTCTTTTAAATAAGTAGAAGTGTGGTGCTGCTCTAATCCTTAGGGACATACACAGGTATGTGGAAAAAACTAAATAAAATAACAGTGTAAGTGTATCACACTTATGGTGATGGTTCTGACGTGTTAATAATCGAATCCATGAGAAACCAATATGTGATAAACAACCTTGTGCAAAAATAATCATAAATAAATAAAACTATAAATATAAAATAACAATACCTGGCTAGAAATTGTACAGGAGTCTGCGTTGGTTAGGTCACATGCCATTTTGCTGCTGCTTCTATGTCCAGGTTTATGAAGAGCTGGAGAATCAGTGACCCTGGGATACTACTTGGAGAGACGGATGTCCCCAGAGGAGATAAGCCAGGATAGGATCTAATTATTGTCATTCCCATGATTGGTTGATGCTGTGGTTCTGCTAGCTAAGGGCCGCCATGCCCAAAATTGGCTAATGCGAGTACCCTATTACCTTCAGGTAAGGGGCCACTGCCCACCACTGTGTGCTGTGTTGCATGAAGAAAGAATACACATCACAATTGTTATCAGTCACTTTAATCAATTCCAAATGGATCACTGTTTATACACATTTTTGTACTTTTATTAGTTTCAAGTGGATCACTTTTCATGCATGCTGATTTGTGGACTCTATTTGTTGAATATCACATGGTTCCAGTTAATACTGTCACTCTTACTCTGTTCATGAGCACTAGTCACTTTCTATTTTTGCTTGTTTGTTATACGCCTGGCTGCACTGTGTACATTTATTATTTTTAGCCAGGTATTGTTATTTTATATTTATATTTTTATTTATTTATGATTATTTTTGCACAAGGTTGTTTATCACATAGTGGTTTCTCACGGATTTGATTATTAACACGTCAGAACCATCACCATAAGTGTGATACACTTACACTGTTAATTTATTTAGTTTTTTCCACATACTTGTATATGTCCCTAAGGATTAGCGTAGCACCACACTTCTACTTATATATCTAACATATAGGGACAGGTTGTACCCCACCTGGTGTAGGCGGCTTTTCCTAGTTTTTTTCATCCCCCCCCTCCTTTCCCCGTATGTGGTAGCACAGGAATATCCTCTATCTGTCTAATGTAGTCTTTTGTTTTATTTCAATTCATTTTTAATGTTATATTAACTTGCTGTTTTTGATAACTTATATTTTGTTTGTTATTGCACCCTTAGTTTTTGTTTCTTATTGAGATTTTGCTTTGTGTTTTGTTGAGTATAGCTGTATATTAATAGGTTCCCTTTGGGATTACTAAAGTATTCTGAATCTGACTTGTTGTACAAAGCCCCCATTCATTGAAACTTTTTTGGCTGCCTTGCTGAACTAACCCTCATAAACTGCTCAAGGGTGTCCGTGTATCATATATCTCATACATAACTTACAGCTGCCAATACCAGCCGAGCTTGTCGCCCTTACAATATATATGATACAGGATCTTGCCACATGCATGATTGGAGGACTGAAGTGAACACATCTTTGCTTTATTCACAAGTCATACAAACATTCTCCATTTCTTTCTCTCTTCCACGTATACTTTGCTTTACTGAAGAAGACTGGCAATGTTATATATACAGTAGTAAATATATGGAGAAGTAAATTTTTTTCCTTCTATGATAATGAACATTATCTGAGGTTCTAACAACATGATATATGTTCAGGATGCAAGACAGAGGATTTAACAAGGTCACTTTTTTTATAACAGTTCTGTAATCTCTTTTCCTTGTGTGTGTCTGTAAGATAGGCAAGATTTATTATACAAGTTCTTTGAGAATGATGGATTATCATTGGATAGATATCATTTAATTCACCATGGAAAGATCAATAATGAAAGAATGAAATTCTTCATTAAATGAATTATTGTCTTTTAATTACATTGTAAGACAAGTCTGAGATTCAAATTAGGATTCAGACCATTACCTTGCTGACAATATTAATGCACTGATAAATGATACACATTTTCATGGTTATATTACAGAAATCACAAATACAGCACAATCTGTACAAGCTAAATCATCAACCAGAAAGTGTTAAATAACACAATAAGCAAACCCAAAGATGATTCACAATTATATTTTTATTACGATTAACATAAAATTACATGTATAGTTATTTCATTATTAAATTAATTATGTTTACTAGTGTCTGTGGCAGCAGTGTTAGGCTTTTGTGTTGTGACTTTAAGCATCAGCTTATGGTTAGACTATAAAAACACATACAGTATTTTTAATAACCACAGTTTTTACAAGGAAAGTAATGTGACATCACAAGTGATGTCACAAAGTTTCTGGCTTGTGCAGAGACTAGAACAGAGCTGATTCAGGTTTGTCCGGTCTCTTCTTGCAGCAATAAATCAGTGTAATCGTGATGTATTGCTGGCTGATAAGATCCAGAGCTGCATGAGGGACTGGGTCAGGCCTCTACTCACGACAAATGTTCCTGAAAAAAAAAAAAGAGTAAAAAAAAAATTAAATATGAATAAAAAATGTTGAGGGCAAAGCAGCATGTTCCCTTTTAATAAAAACCTATGAAGACCTCTTCAAATACATATACTTACCTTCCTTTAATTTCCACATTGCGCCCTTCAGCCACCCAGATGAAAGATTCTCAGTTCACACAGGGCTACAGACTCCCCTGTGACAACATTTCTTGGTCCAGCACTGTCACGTCAGTAAGACAAAGCTCCATCCATACCAGAAAGGTGTCAGAAAACATGAATCAGACTGAGACAGAAGTACAGTTAAATCTCACTTGTTTAATAATAATAAAAAAGGTAAACAGAGTAAACATAGTCAAAACATAGCCAGAGTTCAAAAATCGGAACGGATAGTCAGACAAGCCAAAACATCAGGGAGGCAGAGATGAGTGTATTAGAACAGCAAGAAGGATCTGGAGACAGAAGGAATGTCAGCCAAGCAAGTCTTTAACAGGAACACAGGAGAGCATCTCTAGAGATGTGACCAAGGCGAAGGCAGAGATCATCTGGATTGGACGGCTTAAGTAGGCAGGACTGATGAGCAGGATATCATCAACAGGTGAGTCACTGTGGAGAGATAGGAGCTGGCAATTATCCAACAGCTGAGCGGCCAGCTTTGAGAAGAAAGGGCTGAACCCAGCCCTGACAAAAGGACTGAATATTTAATTTGGCTCCTTTGGCTGGCCAGAGCATTGGCAAGCAAAGGTAAGTATATATGCTTCCTGGGTTGAGTGTAGGGGTGTGGAGGTTGAACCAAACTTTTTGATTTACTCTGAATAGGAAGGAAGATGTTTTCTTTAAAGTTTATTCAAAGTCTATTTACAAATTTTTACTGCTTTCTGTTTCCTCTTTGCAGAAATTCACCCTCTCTAGTTTTCCTGATAACCTCTATTACTCAAATTGAAAGTGAGGGACACTGATAATGGGTCTTCTGAAGGTAACACATGTTACAATGACAAATAACTAAAAGAGGATAAAGAGAATCTTCCTCAATTTGGAGACATGTACTTTTACTTATTGTAGTGCCTGTAAGTTAGGAATTGAAAGGAATTCTTCCCAATTGGAAAAAACTTAACTGAGGTTTTAATCTTTCCCTACTTTTTTTTTTTTAATCAAGAAAAGTTTTATTGACAGAACAGAACAGTCATATATGGCTAAGTGGGAGCAGGCATTGGGTACAGACCTATCTTTAAAGACCTGGCAATACATATGGACCCAGGCTACTAAAAGCTCCATATGCACGCTTTATAAAGAGAATCAATATAAGATTTTATTTCACTGGTATCAGACCCCTGATCTGCTCCACTCCATATACCCCGCGGCCGGTTTCCGGTGCTGGAGATGTTATAAAGATAGGGGGATGTTATTTCATGTCTATTGGACCTGCCCTCTAATCATCCCCTATTGGGGTATGGTACAATCCTTACTCCAGTCCATCTTTGATACTGGGGTGCTCCTTGATCCGAAGATTTTTCTTCTGGGTCTCCCACCTGCCACCTTCTCTAAAATATCCAAAAAACTCTTAGCTCATGTGCTTACTGCAGCACGCTGTTTGGTGGCTCTAAAGTGGAAAAAGAGGGACCCCCCCTCAGTGACTGAGCTGCACTCCAGGATCAGAGATGTTAAGAGAATGGAATATCTTACGGCCTCATTAAATGATACTCTTGATAAGTATAACTGTAATTGGGAACCCTGGGTCCTGTTGGAGACTCCTGCGACCTAACGATCTGTGTCATTTACGTATTTATGACCCGTTCCTTCCCAGGCTGTCCTGGACTCTGGAGATGGGTGGCTGTCCTTTTTCTTTTTTCTTTTTTCTCTCCCTGCTTCTTTACTCTTTTCCTTCTTTCTTTTTTATGTGTTTGTACATTTGTGCAAAGGGTAATAATGGATATACTGTTTGAGATGTATTATAATCCAGTAAACTCATTCCGTTTAATCACTAAATGTTTGCGTCGAATGGCTTT
Organism: Lithobates clamitans; assembly: GCA_037952925.1. Classification (NCBI taxonomy): domain Eukaryota; kingdom Metazoa; phylum Chordata; class Amphibia; order Anura; family Ranidae; genus Lithobates; species Lithobates clamitans. Next base: position 10,241,237 of record JBBGZY010000143.1, on the reverse strand, counting down.
ATCGTTCAACGCTCAGCTGACTGTTTGTCAAATTGAACTGTGATATTACGATCTCTTTCTTTTTTGTACCCAATGCTGTAGATCTGTATATTTTTGTGGAAAAAATAATAAAAATTGTCAGTTAAAAAAAAAAAAACACAGAACAAAGAAAAAAAAACAATGCAGACAAGGTAATGCCAAGACTGCCTTACAAATACAGTTGAGCATCTGTAAACACGACATAAATCAAACAATAAGAACATAAAAATGTGAAAGAAGGAATAACAGTCCCAGCTAGCCATACAATAGTTAGTACAGTGTCCACCTATGTGTGTGATTATTTCTCAGTATTACATTATATACCCCTATATGTTGTGGTCATTCAGGTGCTTATCTATTAGTTTTTTGAAACTTTCGATGCTCCCCGCTGAAACCACCACCTGTGGAAGTGAATTCCACATTCTTGTTGCTCTTACAGTAAAGAATCTTCTATGCAGTGTAAGGTTAAACCTCTTTTCTTCTAATCTTAATGAGTGGCCACGTGTCTTATTAAATTCCCTTCCATGGAAAAGTTTTATCCATATTGTGGGGTCACTGGTATGGTATTTGTAAATTAAAATCATATCCCCTCTCAAGCGTCTCTTCTCCAGAGAGAATAAGTGCTCATAACCTTGGTAGTTGCTAAAATTGCACATTTATGCACATTAATATTGGAAAACAAACCTAGCCAATGAGTAGTCTGTCTGTCAACAGTTCCAACGGGCTCAAACTTGGGGCATCCAACCAAGGACCTCATAAGTTATCAAATTTATGGCGGCCCCTGTGTTGATAGATAAAGTTCTCTAATCTTAGGGTTTCCCCCATACATTGAATCCATTCTTTGTGTGAAGGGGAGTCTATAGACTTCCAGTTTCGCAAAATTACCCTCCAGGCTTGAAAGAGAGCTCTTGCCACTGCCTCTCTCTTGGGGGCCGGCAATTGAAAATAATCTAATATGCCCAAAAGGCATGGTTTGGGCTCAAGTGGAATGGAGGTCTGGAACACAGAGTTGATGGTATTCAGCACTTCCACCCAGTATAGGTGGATAATGGGGCACCTCCAAGTTAAGTGGATCAAATCCCCATGATCTCTGTAACACTTGCCACACATAAGGAAGTCTGGAATGCCTATTGTGTGTAATATGGCTATGGTAAAAGGCACCCTTAAGAGTAAATACAGTTGCATGAGTCTTTGTGTCACATTAAGGGAACATTGGGGCACTGCCTGTAAGGCCTCCTCCCATTGATCATCTATAAAAGGACCAAGATCCTGCTCCTGTCTCTCTCCCACCCTCAAGGGAAACATGGTTAAAAAATTGGTTAATAACATTGCAAAACATCTAGAGATAAATCCTTTGGTGGAGATGGTTTCAGCCACCATATTGAACACTGGTGTAGGACCGTTGAGCTCTGTCCTGCCACAGCATGCTTAAGTTGTAAATAATAGAAGTACATAGATTTAGATAGGCAAAACTTCATATGTAATTCCTCAAATGAGCATAGGGACCCATTCTTAAAGATATGGTAAAGGTGTGTTATACCCCATTTACGCCAGCTTGGAGAAAGGGTAGTGGTTATTATGCTGAAACAAGTAAAACCAGTGACCTGCTGGAGCTGTTTAGCCTTATTCCAAACTTTTTGGATGAAGGTGTAAGTGGATAGAAGGCGGTTATATTTGGCAAAGGTTTCAGCCTCCAAACCAGCATGTAATTCAGACAACTATGACGAATGTAACAAAATATATAGAGAGGAAATCTTTCTCTACTTAAAACAAAACTAAAAAAAAAAAAGTTTGGGCTGTATATATACTTTAAGAATAACATTTAAAGCGGAATTCCACTCAGAAATGGAACTTCCGCTGATCCGGTTCCTCCCCCCCTCCAGTGTCACATTTGGTACCTTTCAAGGGGGAGGGGGAGCAGATACCTATCTAATCCAAGTATTTTGTCCCACTTCCTGTAAAAGAGTGCCGCAAAATCCACGGCGAACTATGCCATGTCTGTCCCCTTCTCCGTCCCCTCCGCTGTCTTCTGGGAAACACACAGGTCCCAGAAGACAACAGGGACTAATCAGAATGCACAGCACGACTTGCGCATGCACAGTAGGAAACAGGCTGTGAAGCCGCAAGGCTTCACTTCCTGATTCCCTTACTGACAATGCCGGCAACTCCGAACAGAGCTGAGGGATGGGTCGGCTTTGGGTGAGGACATTGCGGGCCTCCTGGACAGGTAAGTGTCCTTATTTTAAAAGTCAGCAGCTGAAGTATTTGTAGCTACTGACCTTTAATTTTTTTTTTTTGCATGCGGAACTTCGCTTTAAGTAAATATTTATACTTTTTTTAACTTGTACTTGTTTAATTTCCCTGTTTAGAACTTTTGTGGAAGAAGCACCTTACACAGGGGAGGCAATTAAGTATTCCAGTATTAATGCCAACCACTGCATTCATTTCAGCCTGACAGTTTTCAGCAAAGCATTTTTTTCTCCTATAATAGGAAAAAAACAGTAGGGGTGAGTGAACATTTGGAATGGAGGCCTTTCATGTGGAAATAATTTTTGAAGATCCAAACTTTTATTTGTGTCCATTATAATCAAAGTATTGTGCAGTTCAAACTTTAAAAACATTTCCCCCAGCTTCTGGTTCTGTAAGGTAGGTTCAATTTGCAAATTGGTCTGGGTGGACTATTTGCTTATGCCTTCTTATTTGTTTTAGACTTTGCAAATCCCTCAATAAACTTTTATAAAGAAATAAAAAGGCATGATACTTACATTACTGCATCATATTCAATGGTTTTATTTCTTAGGTTATTTTCTTTATAAAGCTTGTAAGTAAAACTTAATACTTACCTACTTTTTTTCCCTTAAGACTCAATTTACGGTAAATCAAAATCATTGACACATAAAAAAGTCATGCATTTGACCTGAGGAACAATTACTCAGATAACTTAAAATGGCAACCATGGCTTTAAAAGGCAGTCATGCAAATCTAATGGGGAACAGTTGGTGTTAGGTAAAGCAGAAAAACAAATGCTATAACTGTATTTCAAATGTCAGCAAAGCTAGTACAATATTAAAAACCACACCCCAGTGCCTTCTGCTTACAAAATGCAAGTTGCATTCATATAGGTATGCATAAAAAAAACATTATTATCAACTTTAGTATTGTAATATTTACATGTTGATAGACAAACTGTCAAACTTTTTTCTTCCTGAGGATGAATCTCCTATTTCATTCGCAAAAAAATATTTTATATACAGTAAGCCCCTTTTAAGTTGGTCACTTTTGTCTCAGAATTTGCACTACTATTCAAATCTAGAATGTTAGTGACCTTGTAGAAGCACAATAAATTTAAGGTTTGAGGGCTTTATAGTTTTTTAGTAGCTGCCACTATTTAGTTCAGATTATAACTGAGTGAGGTATATTTTTTATCTTTCAAATATTATTGTTATTGTTTATACAACACTTTTCTACAAAGGGAGAAAGAAAGGGAACAAGAAAGAAGGAAAGAGGGGTAGATAATGTTTGGTTACATTATATTCATTTATTCTTGAAGTGTCAGCTTAGCATGTAGCATTATACATCATAAGATGAGCATAAAACTACAAAGAAGAAGGTTACACTATACGTTTTTAGTAGTGTAGATGGGGTTGCTTGGAGTTAGGTGGGTAGTTCATACAGTTATTATCTTTCTAATCATAATAGGAAGAGATCTTATATACCTTACTGATATTGCAGCAACAAGGTATGACTAACTAAAAAACTAACACTGGAAGACTGAAGACCTGTGTTGACAGCTATTTGTTAACCTCAGAACTTACTTCTCTTCCCATAGAAGTTAATAGGAATCCAAAAGAAGCTTAAAGTACATTAGTGTAGCTTAGAAGGAGGTCAACTGCAGGTCAGCAGAAGGCCAACTGTAGGTCAAATGCACCTGTCAATAAACTGTGAAGGATCTTAGAAGTGCCTCAAACTAATCTCCAATGTAAGCGGAATGTACCTAAAAACAAACATTTGCCCATTGACACTAGCTCAAAAAAGCCAGTGACACATGCCCTAACCCAGGCATAGAGTAGGTAACAAGAAGGTATTTATTCTAAGGTTACCAGATTTTTTAAATGAAATCCGGGGACATATTTTTTTACTAGTAATGGTGGCAATCAGTGTTGTATAGTGGGACTGCAATATTGCGGACAAATCGGACACTAAATTACACTTTTTTTTTATTCAATCAATTTTTATTGATTTTAATCAATACACAAATACATGAATAGTAGAGTATAGGATGTTATTTTGGTTGCCACAGAGAGAACATAACAATGTACAGCAAGTTTGTAAGGTAGTCATGAGTAACAGAACAAAACATAACTTTCAAGGAGAACTAAGCTGTTGCTTATTATAGTCATAAAGCAGTGCAGAAGCCCTAGATTGGTTAAGCGGTATTACACAGGTCGTCCTGAATCCATTCAAGTCATGGTAACCACACCATGGTAGTGGCAGCCAGTCCCCCCACCGAGGCTGTAAACATGCGTTCATAGGCGCCAAATAGTGTCTGTGTATGCGCTAAAGAAATTACCTCATCTACTAGTATCAGATCTGCAAATTTCCAGTGTCTGGTGATGGTGAGCCTAGCAGCTAAGAGGATATGAGTGGTCGCATATCTAAGGTGAGGAGGGAAGTTTTCAATTCCTATGTTTAACAAGGCAAGTTCTGGTGATGGGACTGTTGGAGTTTTGGTGACTTTACAAATGAGTCCAAAGACCTCTACCCAGAATTTCAATATTTTGTTACATCCCCATAGAAAATGAAGGAGGTTACCTGGTTCCCCACAATTCCTCCAGCAGCTGGGTGCTACTGAGAGAGCATATTTGTGGATTTGAGCTGGGGTAATGTACCATCTGAGGTTGACTTTGAGTATCAGTTCCCAGAGGTTGGAGGCACGTGTTGCTCTGTAGCTAGTTGCTAATGCTGTGGACCATTGTGAGGGATTCACCTTTAACATTCTTGGTTGTAGTGGAAAAGTACTTCCAGGTTTTTTCGTGGTCATACAGCTGTAGGCGTGGTTTACTTATTAGACAATGTGTGACTTGGATATATTTGAAATAATCTGTGGCAGGGATGAAAAAGTATTTTCTTAGGTCAACAAACGTTTTAAGTGATCTACTTGTGTATAAATCAGAAAGATGTTTAATACCTTGTTTCTGACAGTTTTGAACTGAGAAACCTGGGATCAATCATGGGATAATTGAAATGGGTACTGATATTTGGAAGGGTGTATCGCCCTTACAGGCCTTAACTATGCAGTGATTGAATGCTGCCACTGAGACAGAGATGGTAGGGGAGAATTGCAAATGCTTAGCTTTTTGGCAGGGATTGCTAAGGAGCCAGACATATGGGTCATTGCCAGGAATTTGGTTAGATTCCATATCCCTCCAAGGACAAACTATGTTGCTTATGAATAAGGATGAGCCGAACACCCCCCGGTTCGGTTTGCACCAGAACATGTGAACAGGCAAAAAATTTGGATGAACGCGCGAGCATCGTTAGAGTGTATGGGACACAAACATGAAAAATCAAAAGTGCTCATTTTAAGGCTTAAAGTATATGCAAGTTATTGTCATAAAAAGTGTTTGGGGACTTGGGTCCTGCCCCAGGGGAAATGTATCAATGCAAAAAAAAAGTTTTAAAATAGAAAGTTTTTTCGGGAGCAGTAATTTTAATAATGCTTAAAGTGAAACAATAAAAATGAAATATTCCTTTAAATATAGTGCCTGGGGTATCTATAGTATGCCTGTAAAGTGGTGCAGTTTTCCAGTGTTTAGAACAGTATCACAGCAAAATTAAATTTCTAAAGGAAAAAGGTAATTTAAAACTGATTGTGTCTGTAATAAATTGTCGGGTCTTGGAAATATAAATAAAACTCATTGAAAAAAATGGCATGGGTCCCCCTCCCCAGTCCATTACCAGGTCCTTTGGGTCTGGTATGAATTTTAAGGGGAACCCCAAACCAAAAATTAAAAAAAAATGCATGGGGATCCCCAAAATCCATAACAGGCACTTCAGGTCTGGTATGGAAATTAAGGGGAACCCTGCGCCAAATTTTAAAAAAATATGGTCCCCCCAAAATCCATACCAGACCTTTCAGGCCCTCCAAAGCACCTTGCACCCATGTTGATGGGGACAAGGGCCTCATCCCCACAACTCTTGCCCGGTGGTTGTGGGGATCTGCGGGCAGGGGGCTTACCAGAATCTGGAACCCCCTTTAACAAGGGGACCCCCAGATCCTGGCCCTCCCATGTGAATTGGTAATGGGTACATTGTACTCCCACTGAGTGACACTTCTTCTCGCTTTGATATCTGTTATATAGCTGAGGGTGGGGCCACTCAGTGACATATACGGGTAAACCCACCTTCATCTGATTTCATGAGATGTCAGAGGGGGGCGGGATCACCCATTTACGTCACAGAAAAGCCTCGCCCTTAGCTATATAACAGCTGTCACCAAGAAGAAGCATCAGTCAACAGGAGGTGTTGTTTGTTTTTTTCTTTTTTTGGTTCGTCGGGCGGCATGATAGAAGATGAATGGACATTGCGGGACATTTTTATTTTTTTTATTTTTAACAAAGAACTTGTCCCATAGTGTCCCCTGTCTTTTTTACTATTTTGACACGTTTTTGGTGAAATGGTAGGGGTACAATGTACTTGTTACCAATTCACATGTGGGGGTGGGATCTAGGGGTCCCATTGTTAAAGGGGCTTCCAGATTCCAATAAGCACCCCGCCTTTGTCCCCCACAACCACTGGGCAAGGGTTGTGGGGATGAGGCCCTTGTGCCCATCAACATGGGGACAAGATGCTTTGGAGTCTACTCCAAAGCACCCTTCCCATGTTGAGGGCATGTGGCCTGGTACAGTTCAGGAGGGGGGGCACTCTCTCATCCCCTCTCTTTTCCTGCGGCCTGCCAGGTTGCGTGCTCGGATAAGGGTCTGGTATGGATTTTGGGGGGACCCCTACGCCTTTTTTTTCAAATTTTGGCATAGGGTTCCCCTTAAAATGCATACCAGATCTGAAGGGCCTAGTATGGATTTTGGGGGGCCCTAAGGCATTTTTTTAAATTTGGCGCAGGGTTCCCCTTAAAGCGGTGGTAAACTCAGATAATGTTACCCCAAATCAGCAATATGCAATTTTATGTTGCTGTTTAGTAGCTATGCGCCACACAACTTATGCAAATAAAATGTTCTTAATTGAAAAAAGTAACTTTTTATGATCGCCCCTGCTTGTACTCAGCCTCTGCCATTATACCTATTGTCTACCGCGTCTCAGTAGTATATTATTTCTGCCCTCACTATTTGTTTCAGACAGACAGGCTCTGTCCTCGGCTCTGTGCTCCAACCCCTGTGACATAGCGAACCCTCACATGGGGTTAGGATCAGCTTCTCAGCGGGGGGTATCGTGGGATCTTGGGGCTGACATCAGCCAAAGAAAATGATGCAGCCTCGGCATGTACACAGCAACACAGCAATTTTCCGGCAAGAAGAAGAGCCTGCCGGAAAAACAAAACTAACTGCGCATGTGCCGATTCCATCATTTATTAGAAAAGGGCAGATTACACAGAAAAGGATAAGGTAGGAAACGTTTTACACAGAGCCGGTCCCGGTCCCCAAACACTTTTTATGACAATAACTTGCAAATAAGCCTTTAAAATGAGCACTTTTGGTTTTTCATGTTCGTATCCCATAGACTTTAACGGTGTTCTGCGGCATTCAAATTTGCCACGAACACCGCATAATGTTCATTGTTCGGCGAACGTCCGAACAACCAAAGTTCGGCCCGAACCTATGCTCGGGCCAAACCGTTCACCCATCCTTACTTATGAACCAAGGTTTGAGTAGTGATAGGATAGATGCTTAATAATAATCTCTTAGATTTATGTATCCTGCACCCCCCATTAATCTGCGTTTTATTAGGTTGGAGCGGGAGCTCCTGGCTTTGGACATTTTCCAGATAAATTTACCAAATATGCTTTGTAATGATGCAAAGAAAGATGCTGGTACAGGGGAACTAAATGAAATTTTTGACACTTTGTGGGAACCAATGACACTAATACAGTGATCAGTGCTAAAAATATGCACTGTCACTCTACTAATGAGACTGGCTGGGAAGGGGTTAATATCAGGGACGATCAAAGGGTTAAATGTGTTCCTAACCAGTGTTTTCTCACTGTGGGTGAGGTACTTTTACTAAGGAAAGGCATATATCCCTGCCTCTGCCTTGCAGGAACACAGGATCAATGTCTTTCATATTGTCAGAACGGTGATCTGCCTTGTTTACATAGGCAGACTGCCATTCTGCCTGTGTACAGAACGATCGGTGGGAACCGGGGGACATCGAGTCCACTAGACCCGCTGTTTGGCTCTGATACCCAGAAATGCAGGATCACGTATGTATACACATTCCTGCACAGCGTGACCACCCTGTAGCAGTAAATCTGCTATGGGGCGGTCAGCAACTGGTTAAGATCATCAGCATTATGATAACTCAAAGGCAGCAGGCACTCTATCATGGCTCTGGCTGGCTCTGTCACAGTGTATCACATGACCTGGCTGCTGGGTGCTGATTTTGTTATCTTATGACCAATACGTTACCAGCACCTAGCAACCATGTTATGTGAAACACTGTGACAGTGCACTACCAGTCAGAGACATGATAGAATGCCTGCTGCCTGTGAGTTATGATACTATCCCTTATGCCAGAGAGACAGACAGAGTGCAATGTAGTCTATTCACAATCACAGACACACCCCCAAAGCACACCTGTGTTGAAGCCTTGAAGCAGCTGGCAGCCCCATGATCAGATCAGCTTCCCCTCTCTGTTCCTGCTGCTGGACAGACACTGGCAGCTGAGCTCAGCTGCCTCTCTCTGCCTGTCGCTGTCATCTCCCGCCTGAGCCGCCTCACAGCCTTTCAAGTCTCGCTCTCGACTACTACTGGGTGGGGAGTGGAGCTGAGAGGAGGAAGGTTACTCCACCAGGGAAGGCAAGGAGATAAGCAGGTAGGTGGCTGGCCAAGACTTGAGCCAAGGCAGATGAACATGCGACTAGGAGTGGAATGGGCATGCGCCCGAAACTTAAGAAATAGTCCCTTCGTTTTGGCCAGAACATGATCATTAGCAAGAGGCACGGATAGTGGAAAAAATACACCCCCTAAGCTAGTAGGAGCAGCAGAGCGGGGATTGTGTAATTCAGAATTTTTTTTTTAATTCTGCTCAGGCCCCTGTTTAAATCCAATCCAGTGACAAAACCGGGGACAGAATTGGTCCAGGGACAGTGTCCTCGAAACAGCAAAACAAGAACCCTCTGGTGGGACTTTAAAAGGCGATGACTCCAAAAATGACGTATGCAAACAATGAAAGTATATAATTTATATAAGTTTAATAATACAAATTCTAAAAAGATAGGTACATAGGGAGTTTGTATCACAGGTTTACAAGTTCAATATAATGTATCCGCATGAGATCATAAAAAAAACACTTAGTTTACATCACTCTTGTGCAAATGTACAGAGTGAAACTCTACGCGTTTCAAGATTATGCGTCATTCCTCTTCATCAGGAGCAAGTGGCATAGAGGTTTATAATATCAAATATTTAAAAGCAGATATCTTGAATACGAAAAAAAGGGTGAAGAACAAAACACAAGGAAAAAATGGCTGCACTGAACTCAACTGTGCCCTAGTAGGCAGAAGCAAGAATGGCCAGACAACAATGGAGATCAAAAAGGGGGAACAAAATAGGAGGGGAGAAACCTGACCCACAGCCAGACCATCCGTGGCAAAGGTGTAGATGGTCCGAGTCTTGCTTTAGGATAATTAGTGTGCTGGACTGGAAGAGTTCAGATTTGAGGGAGGGGGAAAAGAGGGGTGCCCGAAGGGGGGCCTAGGCCAAGAAAAGATGGTATGATGTCAGATTTGAAGATTTATAACTGTGACATCCAATGGGATGAACACCAAAGAAGAGGGTCACCCAAATGGATGAATGTATCGACCTTAAGATGAGAGGCATAAGCCAAGTATCTTGCTTGGGTAAATACCTATCATCAGTATAAAGCCAATATCCAGAGACTGTCCCCGGAAACTGGGGATATCTGGTCACCCTAATTTATTCGTTATATGTCACAAAATTATTGGAGTGGTTATGGTGTTAAAAATCAAAGGAATACGTTTCTTCAAAGTGTCATTGTATACTAAGTTTGGTGCTGTTTTTCTGCCTCCAGCAGGGAAATTCATTAAGTTGTCCTGCCTGCAATATTAAATTTGACCAATAGATGAAGCCCAGAATAAATGTACTTTTTTACAGAAACTAGAAACTGTTCAGCTTTAATTAAAACACTCAGAACATCCCTGATTCTAATCCCCCGTACACACGATTGGAAATGCCGCCAAAACTCCGATGAGAGGTATTGGTCGGAAAATGCAACCGCGTGTATGCTCCATCAGACTTTTGCTGGCGGAATTCCAACCAGCAAAAGACTGAGAGTAGGTTCTCTATTTTTCGGTCGGAAAAAGTTCCTATGCGAAAATGCGATCGTCTGTATGCAATTCCGAAAAGCAAAAAATCACGCATGCTCAGAATCAAGTACGGGACGGAAGCGCTCAGTCTGGTAAAATTAGCTTTCGTAATGGAGATAGCACATTCATCACGCTGCAAATTATTGGATCTTTTAATGCAACGCATTCTTTTGTTCTTTATAATACCAGAATAATGAAGTTATTATTTCTTGTGATCTCTCTTTTTTTGTGAAAGCCAGATCTCCATAATAATGTTTAGAATTATTTTTTAATTAATTTTTTTTATAGTAATCTTTTATTTAATCAATATCTCCTGTTTTTTGGATTATTTTTAAATTAATTTCTAGTGATCTCCATATTTTTTTTTTTGGTGTGTCAAGTTTCCACAACAACATTATTATCTTGTATTTTTATAAAGCTCAAGGAGGTTTGTGTTGGTGTCCCTTGTTAATTTGACATTGTATTTTTAAAATGTACCTGCCTACTCACAAACAAACTGTCCTTTTTGAAGAAAAACACATGTATGCATGTATTTTCATTTATAATAAATCTCCATTTATTCTCGCTCATAATAACAAAATAAAGAGGAAGGCAACACTGGAGAAACTGCTTGAATTTGCCAAGCCTATGGCTCCCAGGGCACACATCAACTCTTTGTAAATTAAAATTGGTAGCCTGAGAAGTCCATATTTAAGGGAGCACAATCTGGTCCAGGACTCCCAGAGATCAGGAACAGCAGCAGATGACATATGTGTCCCCAGGCTGTGGTACTATAACAGACTGCGTCTTCTGTCAGACCAGACTGAACCCAGGCCATCACTTTCTTGTCTTCCCTGCAGCCTTCCCTCCAGGCTTCCCTGCAACCTTCCTTGGAAGCTGTGGCTCTGGAGGTGGACTTGTGGCAGGAGGAGGATGGGCGAGTGCACATAAGTGTATGTTCTCACTAATTTGGACCCTCAATCCCTTCTGAAGGATGTGAAAAATTAGATTCTCACACATGAAGCATTGACCTTCCTCCATTTGCTGCAATTTGGCAGCTACATAGCAGCCAAAGGCCTCTTCAGCGTCGGGGGGTGTTTTCAGTGCCGCAATTGCCTCCTTAATGAGGCCCAGTGCTGCCTCCTCCACATTACTCCCCTTCCTGGCCCTTTTTGTTGTAAGGCGGAGGGGAGGCACCTGGGATTAGGTGAGGCTACAGGGCACTGCCACCTTCTGGCTGACACTTACCCCCGCCTCCCTTCTGTGTGCCACATTCCAGAGCCTCGTCCTGGCTGAGATCTTCCTGTGTATGAAAAAGGGACATTCTTAGCCCAGCATTTTTTCATTCTTGTCACAATCATTTTTGGCCCCTACAGTCCATTGATATGTAAAACACTTTTTGTTCAATCATTCATTTGTTATCAATAACATCTAGTTAACAACAATAATTTTTGGACAATAAATATTTTCAAAAATACTATACCTGGCTCCAGCTGGGCTCCTCCACTTCTTCCAGGATGGAAGGCCCAGGTTGGTCCTCGGAAGCCTCAGCTGGGGTTGAAGGAAGGGTTGAGGGAAGGCTGGATGGAGGTGTAGAAAGTGATTCCCTGGCTTCCATCTGGTCTTCCAGAAACCGCATCCTGTTGTAGTACCACAGACTGGGTAAATACTCTGCTGCGCTCCTGATCTCATAGGAAACCTGGACCTTATTAAGCTCCTTCCTATACGTGCTTCTCAAGCTACCAATTTTCTTCTCCACAAACTCGATGTCTGTCTCAGGGACCTGCATCTTCACAAATTGCAGCAGTTTCTCCAGTGATGCCTTCCTAGCTGGTTTATTTCTATATAATTGGTTTTTAACCTCCCACAATTTTTTTTGTGTCTTTGATGATGCCCTGGGGAGGGGCGAAACATGCCTGTCGCAAAAAATTCAGCAACATAAAACGGTAAGTAACGTGTCTGATTATTTTTTTTTTTACATTTTAACCACTTCAGCCCCGGAGGTATGGCTGCCAAATGACCGTGCCACTTTGTGCGAATTCGGCACTGCGACGCTTTAACTGACAACTGCGCAGTGGTGTGACTTTGCTCCCAAACAAAATTGACGTCCTTTTTTTCCCACAAATAGAGCTTTCTTTTGGTGGTATTTGATCACCTCTGTGGTTTTTATTTACTTTTTGCTATATAAGTATCCCCAACAAATATATAAAAAACACATTTTTTCCTCAGTTTAGGCCGTTATGTATTCTTCTACATATTTTTGGTAACAAAAATTGCAATAAGCATTTATTGATTGGTTTGTGCAAAAGTTACAGCATCTACAAAATAGGGATAGTTTTATGGCATTTTTATTAACAATTTTTTTTACTAGCAATGGCGTCGATCAGCGATTTTTATTGTGACTGCGACATTATGGCGGACACATCGGACACTTTTAATGCCATTTTGGGACCATTGTCATTTATACAATGATAAAAGCTCAAAAAATGCACTGATTTTACACACACACATAAACATATATTATTGCTATCACATGTGATGTCAGTAATGTTAAGTGAAATTTTTTTTTAAAAAAGGAATAAATCATTTTCAATTTATCCTCCCTCCTGTAAAAAAACCAATTTGCGCATAGGTTTGCCTAGCCTACACATGAAAGCATAGTTTGCAGTTGCACATGTTAAATATATTATCGCCACAATCATTTTTAGAGGAATATTTCCATGCCCGTTATTTGTTCTTAGTTAGTTATCACTAAACTGAGCAGTAAGTGCTTTTAAGTTCCACTTGACCTGACCACCTGTAGGTTATGCCCCCTTTCTGACCATGCCATATTCTGCTATTTAGCGTGTTGCAGCTTTAAACTGCTCGCTCCTGCGATGTACTACCCAAATTAAATTTATGCTCTTCTTCCGCCACATATAGAGCTTTTATTGTTTTATTGGTGGCATTAGATCACCGCCGGGTTTTACATTTATTGATATTGAAAAATAAAAAAGTAAAAAAAAATTATATATATATATATATATATATATATATATATATATATATATATATATATAAAAGTGTTACGGTGGCTGGACTTAACCAGCTTGCGGACCCACCATATGTTTAGTTACTATGGGGGTGTCTACATCCGCAAGTGGGTTAATGCTTTGCAAAAGAAACAAGAAAGGAAATTTTACACTATACACAGTTCACACAAGCGCGTAATAGAAAGGTGAACTGGAGTGGACAATGGACATTTACTCGGCACAATCCCAATCCTGTCTTTTATTATTTATTGTGCACCAAAAAAGCATACATTTTTCTTAAAATAAATTTGGTTAATAAATAAATGTGCAAACCTTGTGCTACATGAAAAAATGTGCCTAATCCAAAAATTCCATTTGCATTATTTCATTCTACGGGTTCATTCTTCATGTGTGTTCATGTGTTGATGTCATTTTCAGATTACAACTGTAGTTTAATTGTGGAACCTGTTTCTCTTCTCTTTTTGTTTTGCAGTTCCATAGCGTGTAAGCGCAGGCAGGCGGGGGGCGCAGAGGGAAGCAGGTGCCTCTCCTCCCCCATGAGAAGGAACTCTTAGCAGCTGTAGGGGAGAATGAGATAAAAAAGCTGCTGGCTCATCAAGGTTGGTGTCAGCATTGCATTGTGTTCAGGACATTTTTTTTGGCAAGCATGCAACACGACATAGTCATTTACCATTTTATTTAAAGATCGTCTCCAGGCCAAGCGCCGCCGAAGGCAGAGGGCAGAGGAGCGGGAGTCCTCCACATCATCAACATGCAGTAAGTACTGTAGTAGTGACACTAATACAGTGGTCCAGCCTTCCATTGTTGATTCCAGTGTCATTGCTTCTCGCTCATGCAGTGACAGGTAAAGCCTCTGTGATGCTCTGTCAGGTAACGCAAGCGATTGCGTAACTTACGTAATCTGACAGAACATCGCCGCTCTGAACTGAGGTGCCTGATCAGTGGCGGTGCACCTAGCACTCGCCGGCGCCACTGGAACCAGGACAGGAAAGTGCCGCGTATTTATTTTTTTTCATGATTTTTTCTAAATGGTGAATGCACGTCCCTGCCTTGTAGATAAACGTTAGTGACCTGTATTGCCATGCTAATGGATACATGAATTGCCATGCTAATGGATAATTAATTTTATCTATTTACACTACAGTATATTTATTTATGGTTATTAACGTTCATCATTTCTCCTTTATAAATAGGTCTCATCCAGTCAGAGGGGGAGACGCAGAAGGAGGAGCCTGAGGCAGCAACGCCCACATGTAAGTTAGTATAATCTTGCTGGTATCTGCTGAGTGATCATACATGTTTCAATGTTCTTGTACTAATGTGTGAGATTGTTGTACCATGCAGATTGTAATGTTCTTTTCTATCATTAATCAACAGCTACTGAGGCTGAGCAGGAGGTGGAGGAGACCTGCCCTGTAGAGGCTGCTGGGGATGCGGCAGAACAGCCAGATGCGGCAGATCCAGGGAGTAAGCATAACTTTTTTTGTATTTTCCAGGCAAATATAGTATTTTAAATATGAAATCCTGATAGCATACCTTGTCTAGAATAGCTTGTGATTTATTCTGCAAGGCTTCGGTTTAGCTGGAATTATTAATTATATTAGTTCCCCTCTGCAGCTGATTCCAGTCTTCCTCTTAGCGTGACCTGTGCTTGTTATTTCCTCAATGTCCCTGATGACGCCACCTGCTGCAGTTCAGATTCCCAGTCTGAGCCAATCACTGTTAATCATTGTGAGTAACACAGCAGGCTGGAGGGGGTGTGTCAATAAAGAATCTTCAGCTATTGGCTGACAGTACCTGGACATGTTCAATCTCTGGCATGCCCCTAATGCATGCATTAACACTTTTCTCATGATGTTATACCTGTTATACCTCCTAGCCTAGACCAGGAGTGAGTAACCTACCTAGCCTAGAACTTAAGTGGGGCTTATTCAACAATCAGTGGCCTTACAAAATTATCAACTTTAAAAAGTAGCCTGCTATATTTTATTAAACAACTTTTTATTAGGTCATACCAAATTCAATGGCTTGAATGGCTTCTCTTTGGTGAGTGTAATGTTAAAAGCTGGTATAGCCGATATGTTTTTCTGCAAGTGCAACTGATCTTCCACATTTGCCAAAGTCAGTCATTCTGGATGAGGTAGATTAGTTAGCACTTAGGCGTCCATTACACCTTAAGATTCTCCAGCCGCCCGTGCGACCAAGCGGATAAAATCTTTGGGAGATTCCCCTTTACATTGCTCGATGTGTAGAGGGGAATCCCTTTGTACTCTGGCCGGGGAGGACACTCAGCTCCGCCCCGGTCAGAGTACAGTAAAATAGTACTACACCTTCCTGCACAGCTCTGCAAACTTGGTATGACGCAGCGAATTGACACAGACACTACTATCTCCTACACACAAATTGATTAGGTGCATCTCACTAAATATCAAAAATGGAAAACTGGTATGGAAGTGAAAACATCTCAAGATGTTACAGGATTGTCTACAAGGGCTGGGAGATCTTTTCCTTTATATAATGTTAGGGTGAAGAAGCCATGTGCATTGTATTATCTATCTATCTATCTAATGTATTTTCTTTTCTTCACAGGTAAAGTCTTCATCCTTCAACTGCACCCTGTGGACGAAGGCCTGGACCTACCCGCGTCTAGTTGGACTGACTGTCCTTCCTCCCCAGTGGTTTCTACAGGGCATGTTCTCCTACACCCTTCATCAACATCCCCCCACCTGGACAGTGACACACCCATTGGTGCCTCCTCCTCAGTGCATTCTTCTCCACCCGCTCCAGAACAAGTACACATCCCCCACCCTCTAGAGCCACATGTGACTAATTATCTGCGGTGCATTGTGGAGGTCCAAGAGAGACAATATGCCTTAACCCAGAGGCTGTGTCATTCTTTGGCCCTCCACAATCGCCGGCAGCTCCATCACTATGTGGCTCTGGAGAGGTACCAACGTAGCCTCAGGAGGCTATGCGGTACCTTGGTGACCAGTTGACTGGGATTAATATGTCCATACAGCGACTGATCACCAGGTTGGGGGAGAATGTACTTTAATTTTTTTTATTTTAATGTTTTGTTTGTTTTGTTTATGTTAAAAATAAAAAAAATTGTTCAGAAATAATTGTTTTCTTGAGTTTTGCTTTCCTTGTTAGATTTGTGTGATGTTTATCCAAATGAACTAGTCCATATATGGTTACTAACACTTACTAGAGGCCTTATAATTGTAGTTTTTCTACATTTAACCATCAGGCTGAACTTAGAAAATTGATGAGATTTCTCTCTACACTATTTCAATGTGCAAAGGGTAATCCCATGTATTGTGTCCAGTCACGCTGTTCAGCTTCCCCTCCACCAGAATACACAGCAGATAGTTACAGCAGGGGTTACTATACAGTCCTCAACAGTTCACAAGACATAGGTTGCAGGCTTGCAATCATGAGGGCAACAGTTAACCGGACAGAGGTTCACAGGCTAACGCAATCACAAGCAATCGCATCACATCGCAATCTGTCAGCATACATGTCTCCATGTGTTCATCTCTAGAGACCAGCTGACCCTCACCTGACTGCTTTTGTAAGCTCTCCGCTAGCATGGCTCCACCCCAGCTCCTATCAGGGAACCCTATATTAACCTGTGCACTGCAAGCCAGCAGTGCTGAGCAACCATTGTGTGTTAGCTTTCGTGTGTACTGGCTGTGTTTCCTACATCTGATTCCAGTTAACCGACTTTGGCCTGTTCTCTACTATTCCTGTCTGCTCGTGACCCTGACCTTTGGCATGTCCCTGACCATCCCTGTTTGCCTGTGACCCTGAACCTTGGCGTGTACTCTGTTGTCCTTGTCTGCTTGTGTCCCCGACCTTGGCTTATCCCTTACTTGCTTGTTGTACTAGCCTGCTGCCTCTTTCCTCTTCTCCTGTAGTCTACCGTGAGCATTAGCTGTGAGAACCTGGGGGCCGCGACCTGGAGCCAGACTACAGCGCAGTCCATCCTCACCACTAGAGGCTCTGGTGAACACCTGCTGGCTCTTAGACTCCGCGCCCTGGGGAATCTATGCTCTAGCTCCCAATGGGATCTGTGTTGGTGATCCAGTTGACCTGCTTCCTGAACTTCCCAGGGTTCAATCCACAGCAGTCAGTCCTAGGGTCCACTACCTAGCGGTGCACTTCCAATTCCTACAGAGTGCATCTGTCACCTAGCCTCAAGGTGACCTGACAGGCAGTCATCATTTCCAGGGCTTGAGTAACATGGCAGCAGGGTAGATTACTCACTCACACTGGTGACTTTGGACAATTGCAGATGGTTATGAAACAGGCAGAGGATCAGAGAGGGCCCTGGTGTCCCCAGGGTCAGAGATGGTAAATGGGAGGGGTCCTGGGCATCTGGATGCAGCTCAGCAGTGACCAACTAATCTTTCTTGCATAGAATCACGTTTCCAACTGTATGCTTCTTTGTGCTATGTTGTGTTGGTAACATATTCTGATCCTTGAGTTGACAGTCTCTCCATCAAGAGGAACTGTCATGCTGTTAAGGTCATCTTTAATCATTGTCTCTTATTTCCAGACCATCAAACAAAAATGGTTAAATTAGCACATGTTGCTATTTGTATTTACAAAGACAGCAACACGTGAGCAGTAGCGCCACGTCAAGGCTTCAACCCCTGCTACTGTCCATTCACACAACATTCATTCATGCAATCACTCACACTCTAGTCACTCTACACAACATTCATTACAAAAAAGAGTGATGGAAGGAATAAAGGGAAAAATTTGGATTGCTTAAAACAATATAATTCTATTTAAATCTTGGGGTCACACCAAAGTCAAGTAGACAACTGCTGCCAGCACTGCTGGAGATGAGGGACTCTCCTAGCTGCCAGGGGAAGAACTCCTCCAGTGAGAGTGGGGGGGCAGCAAAGGGAAAGGAAAGACAGATTCTGGTGGTAGGGGACTCAATTCTTAGAAGGACAGAGAGGGCAATCTGTAACCAAGACCTGAAGCGCCGAACAGTATGTTGTCTACCGGGCGCTCGGGTTCGGCACATCACGGATCTTGTAAACAGATTACTGGGAGGGGCTGGGAAAGACCCGGCTGTCATGGTGCACGTTGGCACCAATGACAAAGTCAGAGGCAGATGGAGTGTCCTAAAGAACGATTTTAGGGACTTAGGAGCTAAATTGAGGAAAAGGACCTCCAAGGTAGTGTTCTCAGGAATACTACCGGTACATCAAGCCACACCAGAGAGGCAGAGGGAGATTAGGGAAGTAAACAAGTGGCTGAAGAGCTGGTGTAGTAAGGAGGGGTTTGGGTTCCTGGAGGACTGGGCCGACTTCTCAGTCGGTAACCGGTACTATAGAAGGGACGGACTGCACCTAAATGAGGAGGGTGCAGATCTGCTGGGAATGAAGATGGCCAAAAAGTTAGAGGGGTTTTTAAACTAGGCGATGGGGGGAGGGTCAAGAGACAGTGATAGCCAGCGCAGAAGATATGCCAGAGGGTAGTATTGGGGGCAGTAGTGGTAGGTTAACCAAAGCACAAAAACACAAGGTGAGTATAGTAGCAAGTCCTAGTTGCAATCTTGAAACACCCAATACGAGGACAATATGCGACCGGTCTAAACTATGTGGCATGTTCACCAATGCCAGGAGCCTGGCGGACAAGATGGGTGAACTAGAGATACTGTTGTACAAGGAGGATTTGGATTTCGTGGGAATTTCAGAGACCTGGTTCAACAGCTCTCATGATTGGCTGGCAAACATTCAAGGGTATACCCTATACCGCAAGGATAGAGAGGGTAAAAAAGGGGGAGGGGTATGCCTATATATCAAGAATAATGTACAAGTAAATGTGAGAAATGACATCACTGAGGGGGCTAGGGAGGAGGTGGAATCTTTATGGGTAGAGCTCCAAAGGGATGAAGCTAAGGGGAAAATAATACTGGGAGTATGCTATAGGCCCCCTAACCTGAGGGAGGAAGTGGAGACGGATCTCCTATCACAAATTGGATTAGCAGCAAGGATGGGAAGTGTTATCATAATGGGGGATTTTAATTATCCAGACATAGACTGGGCGGAGGGAACCGCGCATTCATTTAAGGCTCGCCAGTTCCTTAGTGTCTTGCAGGACAATTTTATGGGTCAGATGGTAGATGCACCAACTAGAAATAAAACCTTACTAGATCTACTGATTACCAACAATACAGACCTGATAACAGATGTGGAAATACGGGGCAATTTAAGTAACAGCGATCACAGGTCAATTAGTTTCAGTAAAAAGCACACAAATAGGAAACATGAAGGGAACACAAAGACACTGAATTTCAAAAGAGCCAACTTCCCTAAACTACAAACCTTGCTAAAAGGTATAAATTGGGATAAAATATTAGGAACAAAGAATACGGAGGAGAGATGGGTTTGCTTTAAGAGCATATTAAATAAGGGCATTAGCCAATGTATCCCATTGGGTAATAAATTTAAAAGAGCGAACAAACATCCTGGATGGCTTAACTCCAATGTAAAAATGCATATAAAAGCAAAGGAGAAGGCCTTCAAAAAATACAAGGTTGAGGGATCATCCACAGCATTCAGAATTTATAAAGAATGCAATAAGAAATGTAAGGGTGCAATTAGGATGGCTAAGATAGAACCTGAAAGACACATAGCGGAGGAGAGCAAAAAAAATCCCAAGAAATTCTTTAAGTATGTAAACAGTAAAAAAGGAGGACAGACCATATTGGCCCCATAAAGAATGAGGAAGGACATCTGGTTACAAAGGATGGGGAGATGGCAAAGGTATTGAATTTATTCTTCTCCTCAGTCTTCACGAGTGAATCGGGGGGCTTCAGTAACCAAAACTGCAGTGTTTATCCTCATGACACAACACAGGAAGCACCTACATGGTTAACAGAGGACGGAATTAAAATTAGACTTGAGAAACTTAACATTAATAAATCACCGGGACCAGATGGCTTGCATCCGAGGGTACTTAGGGAACTCAGTCAGGTGAATACCAGACCATTGTTCCTAATTTTTACAGACAGTCTATTGACTGGAATGGTACCAGCTGATTGGAGAAAAGCCAATGTAGCACCAATATTTAAAAAGGGCCCAAAAAACATCCCTGGGAATTACAGACCAGTTAGCCTAACATCAATAGTATGTAAACTCTTGGAGGGGATGATAAGGGACTATATACAAGATTTTAGTAATAAGAATGATATCATTAGCAGTAATCAGCATGGATTCATGAAGAATCGTTCTTGCCAAACCAATCTATTAACCTTCTATGAGGAGGTGAGTTGCCATCCAGATAAAGGAAGGCCCGTAGACGTGATGTATCTGGATTTTGCAAAAGCATTTGACACAGTTCCCCATAAATGTTTACTGCACAAAATAAGGTGCGTTGGCATGGACCATAGGGTGAGTACATGGATTGAAAACTGGCTACAAGGGCGTGTTCAGAGGGTGGTGATAAATGGGGAGTACTCAGAATGGTCAGGGGTGGGTAGTGGGGTTCCCCAAGGTTCTGTGCTGGGACCAATCCTATTTAATTTGTTCATAAACGACCTGGAGGATGGGATAAACAATTCAATCTCTGTATTTGCAGACGATACTAAGCTAAGCAGGGCAATAACTTCTCCGCAGGATGTGGAAATCTTGCAAAAAGACCTGAACAAATTAATTGGGGTGGGCGACTACATGGCAAATGAGGTTCAATGTAGAAAAATGTAAAATAATGCATTTGGGTGGCAAAAATATGAATGCAATCTATACACTGGGGGGAGAACCTCTGGGGGAATCTAGGATGGAAAAGGACCTGGGGGTCCTAGTGGATGATAGGCTCAGCAATGGCATGCAATGCCAAGCTGCTGCTAATAAAGCAAACAGAATATTGGCATGCATTAAAAGGGGGATCAACTGCAGAGATAAAACGATAATTCTCCCGCTCTACAAGACTCTGGTCCGGCCGCACCTGGAGTATGCTGTCCAGTTCTGGGCACGAGTCCTCAGGAAGGATGTACTGGAAATGAAGCGAGTACAAAGAAGGGCAACAAAGCTAATAAAGGGTCTAGAGGATCTTAGTTATGAGGAAAGGTTGTGAGCACTGAACTTATTCTCTCTGGAGAAGAGACGCTTGAGAGGGGATATGATTTCAATTTACAAATACTGTACTGGTGACCCCACAATAGGGATAAAACTTTTTCGCAGAAGAGAGTTTAATAAGACTCGTGGCCACTCATTACAATTAGAAGAAAAGAGGTTTAACCTTAAACTACGTAGAGGGTTCTTTACTGTAAGAGCGGCAAGGATGTGGAATTCCCTTCCACAGACGGTGGTCTCAGCGGGGAGCATTGTTAGCTTCAAGAAACTATTAGATAATCACCTGAATGACCGCAATATACAGGGATATGTAATGTAATACTGACACATAATCACACACATAGGTTGGACTTGATGGACTTGTGTCTTTTTTCAACCTCACCTACTATGTAACTATGTAACTATACATTGTGTCAAGTGGTAAGAAAATAAAAAAAAATATTTTCCTCAACATTTGGTTCCTCTGAGTCCCATCTATCTTCACTGTCCATTCACACAACATTCATTCATGCAATCACGTACACTCAAGTCACTCTAGTCCCATCTATCTTCACATGGTAACAATGATACAGGTCTCACAAGTTAAGGGTAGGGTAACCCAGCTTGGGGAGGTTAAATTTAAGGAAAGTTATTTGTTCCATCAAATGGGGTGTTAGTTGTGAACGGTGTGGGTTAAGGATATTCCCAGTAATAGAGAAAACTCTCTCACTTTGCACAGTGGTTGGAGGACAGGATAGTAGTTGCTGGGCAATAGGGATGAGCTTCGTGTTCGAGTCGAACCCATGTTCGACTCGAACATCGGCTGTTCGACCGTCCGTCGAATTGCGAACGATATGGGCCGTTCGCGCCAAATTCGTGTGGCGCGTCACGGCCCATAATTCACTGCGGCATCGCAGTGCATTGCTGGCTGATGATTGGCCAAGCATGCACTATGACCCGCATGCTTGGCCAATCACAGCGCCGTCAGTAGAGAGAGCTGTAATTGGCCAAAGCCAGGGTGGCTTTGGCCAATTATGGCTCAGGGATTTAGTACACACCCCACACTATATAAGGCCGCCTGCACGGCGGCCCTGTGTAGTGTGTGTTCCGGTGTGCTGAGCGATAGAGAGAGAGAGAGACAGTGTCATTTGATTTGAGTTAGATAGATTAGGCAGAACAGTCAGTCAGTTAGCTGCACTTACAGTGTATTGTGTATATATATGCATCCCAGGTGTTGCATATATATATATACACTGTATTCAGTTTAGCTAGATCCGTTCCTGTTATCTTCTATCTAGACTATTTACATTCAGTGCAGTGTGTCCTGCTCACAGTGTTCAGCTAGATCCGTTCCTGCTATTTACATTCAGTACAGTGCTTCCTGCTCACAGTGTTCAGCTAGATCCGTTCCTGCTATTTACATTCAGTGCAGTGCGTGCTGCTCACAGTGTTCAGCTAGATCCGTTCCTGCTATTTACATTCAGTGCAGTGCGTCCTGCTCACAGTGTTCAGCTAGATCCGTTCCTGCTATTTACATTCAGTGCAGTGCGTCCTGCTCACAGTGTTCAGCTAGATCCGTTCCTGGTATTTACATTTAGCGCAGTGCGTCCTGCTCACAGTGTTCAGCTAGATCCGTTCCTGCTATTTACATTCAGTGCAGTGCGTCCTGCTCACAGTGTTCAGCTAGATCCGTTCCTGCTATTTACATTCAGTGCAGTGCGTGCTGCTCACAGTGTTCAGCTAGATCCGTTCCTGCTATTTACATTCAGTGCAGTGCGTCCTGCTCACAGTGTTCAGCTAGATCCGTTCCTGCTATTTACATTCAGTGCAGTGCGTCCTGCTCACAGTGTTTAGCTACATCCGTTCCTGCTGTTTACATTCAGTGCAGTGCGTCCTGCTCACAGTGTTCAGCTAGATCCGTTCCTGCTATTTACATTCAGTGCAGTGCGTCCTGCTCACAGTGTTCAGCTAGATCCGTTCCTGCTATTTACATTCAGTGCAGTGCGTCCTGCTCACAGTGTTCAGCTAGATCCGTTCCTGCTATTTACATTCAGTGCAGTGCGTGCTGCTCACAGTGTTTAGCTACATCCGTTCCTGCTGTTTACATTCAGTGCAGTGCGTCCTGCTCACAGTGTTCAGCTAGATCCGTTCCTGCTATTTACATTCAGTGCAGTGCGTCCTGCTCACAGTGTTCAGCTAGATCCGTTCCTGCTATTTACATTCAGTGCAGTGCGTCCTGCTCACAGTGTTCAGCTAGATCCGTTCCTGCTATATACATTTAGTGCAGTACGTCCTGCTCACAGTGTTCAGCTAGATCCGTTCCTGTTATCTTCCTACTGACAGGCAGGCTTGTCTGGTTACAGTATATAAAGCTACCTGAAGAAAATTACAGGTGTTCTTTTTGATCCTATTAGTACCACGGTCAGGCAGCTAGACTATTTACATTTAGTACAGTGTGTCCTGCTCACAGTGTTCAGCTAGATCCGTTCCTGTTATTTACATTCAGTGCAGTGCGTCCTGCTCACAGTGTTCAGCTAGATCCGTTCCTGCTATTTACATTCAGTGCAGTGCGTGCTGCTCACAGTGTTCAGCTAGATCCGTTCCTGCTATTTACATTCAGTGCAGTGCGTCCTGCTCACAGTGTTCAGCTAGATCCGTTCCTGCTATTTACATTCAGTGCAGTGCGTCCTGCTCACAGTGTTTAGCTACATCCGTTCCTGCTGTTTACATTCAGTGCAGTGCGTCCTGCTCACAGTGTTCAGCTAGATCCGTTCCTGCTATTTACATTCAGTGCAGTGCGTCCTGCTCACAGTGTTCAGCTAGATCCGTTCCTGCTATTTACATTCAGTGCAGTGCGTCCTGCTCACAGTGTTCAGCTAGATCCGTTCCTGCTATATACATTTAGTGCAGTACGTCCTGCTCACAGTGTTCAGCTAGATCCGTTCCTGTTATCTTCCTACTGACAGGCAGGCTTGTCTGGTTACAGTATATAAAGCTACCTGAAGAAAATTACAGGTGTTCTTTTTGATCCTATTAGTACCACGGTCAGGCAGCTAGACTATTTACATTTAGTACAGTGTGTCCTGCTCACAGTGTTCAGCTAGATCCGTTCCTGTTATTTACATTCAGTGCAGTGCGTCCTGCTCACAGTGTTCAGCTAGATCCGTTCCTGCTATTTACATTCAGTGCAGTGCGTCCTGCTCACAGTGTTCAGCTAGATCCGTTCCTGCTATTTACATTCAGTGCAGTGCGTCCTGCTCACAGTGTTCAGCTAGATCCGTTCCTGCTATTTACATTCAGTGCAGTGCGTGCTGCTCACAGTGTTCAGCTAGATCCGTTCCTGCTATTTACATTCAGTGCAGTGCGTCCTGCTCACAGTGTTCAGCTAGATCCGTTCCTGCTATTTACATTCAGTGCAGTGCGTCCTGCTCACAGTGTTTAGCTACATCCGTTCCTGCTGTTTACATTCAGTGCAGTGCGTCCTGCTCACAGTGTTCAGCTAGATCCGTTCCTGCTATATACATTTAGTGCAGTACGTCCTGCTCACAGTGTTCAGCTAGATCCGTTCCTGTTATCTTCCTACTGACAGGCAGGCTTGTCTGGTTACAGTATATAAAGCTACCTGAAGAAAATTACAGGTGTTCTATCCCAGCTTAGTGCAGCTACAGGCCATTAGTATGTCTGGAAGGCCAAGAAGGAGAGGCAGACAGTCACAAGCCAATAAGAGAGGGCAAGCAGGCTCTGTGTCTAGTGCTGGTCGTGGAGACGGTGCATCCTCATCAGCACGTGGCCATGGGACACGCTTGGCCTTTTTTTCGGCAGCTGGCCGTGTTGAGCCGCAACATGCGGAAGACTTGGTCGAGTGGATGACCAAGCCGTCCTCATCCTCCTCATCCTCTCTCACCCATGCCCAGGGTGCTTTGTCTGGCAAAGCAGCGGCCTCTTCCCTCAGCTCAATGTCATCAGTGACTCCTTCCCTAGCCCCACCATGTCCTCCTGAGGATTCCCTCGAACTGTTTGACCACAGTGTTGGGTACATGCTCCAGGAGGATGCCCAGCGTTTGGAAGGCTCTGATGATGATACTGAGCTCAATGAAGGCAGTAACATGAGCACGGACAGAGGGGGTGCCCAAGAAGGACAGCAATCTGGCAGTCATGCTCCCCCTGCTGCAGCATACTGCCAGGTTTGCTCCAGTGATGAGGAGGGAGGGGATGATGAGGTCACTGACTCAACGTGGGTGCCTGATAGGAGAGAGGAGGAGGAGGAGGAGGAGGAGGAGGAGGAGGTGGCACATCACCAACTAGGCAGGATGCCCTCCAGGGGCCAGCCTAAGGGCAGCACATTGACTGCATCACACCCCAAAGCTCCACATGTGCAGGGCGCTGCAGTCTCTGCGCGTTATTCAAAAAGTTCTTTGGTGTGGGCCTTTTTTGAGACGAGTGCATCAGATCGCACCGCTGCTATTTGCAATATATGTCTCAAGCGTATCTCGCGTGGCCAAAACATCTCCCGCTTGGGTACCACATGCTTGACCAGACATATGTTGACCTGCCATGCAGTTCGTTGGCAAGCGTATCTAAAAGACCCACACCAAAGAACAAAGACGATCTCTCCTTGCTCCTCATCAGCTGAGATTTCCAACCCCACTAGACCTTCAGTCCTCTCTGCGACCTGCAGTGAGAGGAATGAAGGTGTAGAATTAGGTGTGTCACAGCCAAGTACTTATGGGCAATCTGCTTTTGGTACACCGACGTCAGATTGTACCAGGCAAATTTCCCTGCCCCAGCTGCTGCACCGCCGAAAGAAGTTTGCTCCCAGCCATCCACATGCCCAGCGGTTGAATGCTAGCTTGGCAAAATTGCTAGCACTTCAACTGCTGCCTTTTCAGTTGGTAGACTCTGCCCCCTTCCGTGAGTTTGTGGAATGTGCGGTTCCTCAGTGGCAGGTACCCAAACGCCACTTTTTCTCACGGAAGGCGATTCCGGCTCTCTACCGGCATGTGGAAGGCAATGTCCATGCCTCGCTGGACAGGGCGGTCAGCGGTAAGGTGCATATTACCGCTGACTCATGGTCCAGCAGGCATGGACAGGGACGTTACTTAAGTTTCACGGCGCATTGGGTGACTCTGCTGGCAGCTGGGAAGGATGCAGGACAAGGTGCAGTAGTGTTGGAGGTTGTTCCGCCACCACGCCTCCAAAATGCTGATTGTGACACACCTCTCTCCTCCACCCCCTCCTCTTCTTCTTCCTCCATGGCCTCTTCCTCGGAACCAGCGGTGCTCCGTAGGCGTTCAAGGGGCTACGCAAGTACGCAGGCCAAAAGATGCCATGCGGTGCTTGAGCTGGTGTGCTTGGGGGACAGGAGCCACACTGGGGCAGAGGTTCTGTCAGCTCTGCAGGGGCAGGTTCAGAGGTGGTTGACGCCACGCCAACTTAAGGCAGGAATGGTGGTTTGCGACAATGGCACCAACCTCCTCTCTGCCCTCCGACAGGGACAACTGACCCATGTGCCCTGTTTGGCTCACGTCCTTAACTTGGTGGTGCAGCGGTTCTTGGGCAGGTACCCGGGCTTACAGGATGTCCTGAGGCAGGCCAGGAAAGTCTGTGTGCATTTCCGCCGGTCATATAATGCCAGTGCTCGGCTGACGGACCTCCAAAAGGAGTTTAACCTGCCCAAGAACCGCCTAATCTGTGACATGCCCACCAGGTGGAACTCGACGTTGGCCATGCTGCAGCGGCTGCACACGCAGCAGAGGGCCATCAATGAGTACCTGTGCGACTATGGCACCAGGACAGGGTCAGGGGACCTTGGTTTTTTTTCCCCACGCCAGTGGGCCATGATCAGGGATGCATGCACTGTCCTGTCACCATTCGAGGAGGCCACGAGGATGGTGAGCACTGACAGTGCATGCATCAGTGACACTGTCCCCCTTGTCCACCTGTTGGAGCACACGCTGCGTGGAATAATGGACAGGGCACTTGAGGCAGAACAGAGGCAGGAAGAGGAGGACTTCCTTAGCTCTCAAGGCCCCCTTTATCCAGACAGTGTTCCTGCGTGCCCGCCGATCACACAGGAAGAGGACGAGGAGGAGGAGGAGGAGGAGGAGGAAGATTGTGTCAGTATGGAGGTGGAGCCTGGCACTCAGCATCAGCAGTCTTTAAGGGATCAGTCCCAAGGAACACATGGACTTGTACGTGGCTGGGAGGAGGTGGCTGCGGACGTTGTTGTCCTTAGTGACCCAGAGGACTCCGGACCGAATGCCTCAGCAAACCTACGCTGCATGGCCTCCCTGATCCTGCAAAGCCTGCGTAAGGATCCTCGTATTCGTGGTATCAAGGAGAAGGACCAATACTGGCTGGCAACCCTCCTTGATCCACGTTACAAGGGTAAGGTTGCGGACCTTATCTTGCCATCGCAGAGGGAGCAGAGGATGAAACATCTTCGGGAGGCCTTGCAGAAAGGTCTGTGCAACGCGTTCCCAGAGACTGGGAGGTTACAAACTCCTGTTTCTGGACAACGTGTTGCTGAGGCTTCGGTCAGTCAAAGAAGGAGCGGTGGAGAAGGTGGCCGTCTGACCGATGCGTTCAGACAATTTTTTGGTCCGCAGCCCCAAGGTATGATCGGTTCCAGCAACCATCGCCAGCGTCTGTTTTACATGGTGCAGGAATACCTAGGGGCAAGATCAGACTTGGACACCTTTCCCACCGAAAATCCTCTGGGTTACTGGGTCTTGAGGATGGATCACTGGCCAGAGCTTGCACAGTATGCAATTGAGCTACTGGCCTGTCCTGCATCCAGCGTTCTTTCGGAACGCACATTCAGTGCTGCTGGAGGCGTGGTAACCGATCACAGGGTGCGTCTGTCCACCGACTCGGTCGATCGGCTGACCTTCATAAAAATGAATCAGTCTTGGATCACCACCAGCTACCAAGCACCTGATGCAGATGTAACCGAATAATTTTTTTTGAAATCTCAGATCCCTTCAAAGACTGCCTATGCTGATGCTGAGTGACTATCCCTGAGTAATTATCCTCTTCCTCCTCAATCATCACGCTGATAGCTTGTAAGA
The DNA here is from genome assembly GCA_037952925.1 of Lithobates clamitans. Taxonomy (NCBI): domain Eukaryota; kingdom Metazoa; phylum Chordata; class Amphibia; order Anura; family Ranidae; genus Lithobates; species Lithobates clamitans. The sequence continues at coordinate 10,212,505 of JBBGZY010000143.1, read as the reverse complement.
ACATTTTTGGTTCTGGGCGCCACCACCAGTGCCTAAGGCACAATTTTTCAGCCCCTGTTTAACAGGGGCGTGTAATTACAATTTTTGATGCAATACTTTGCAGCAGGGCTTGTTCCTGCATTCCAACTAGAGTGTCTGTGAGGGGTTGCAGTGTTGTGGCACCAGCACCAGTGCCTAAGACCCAATTTTTCAGCCCCTGTCTAACAGGGGCGTGTAATTACAATTTTTGATGCAATACTTTGCAGCAGGGCTTGTTCCTGCGTTTCAACTAGAGTGTCTGTGAGGGGTTGCAGTGTTGTGGCACCAGCACCAGTGCCTAAGACCCAATTTTTCTGCCCCTGTCTAACAGGGGCGTGTAATTACAATTTTTGATGCAATACTTTGCAGCAGGGCTCGTTCCTGCGTTCCAACTAGAGTGTCTGTGAGGGGTTGCAGTGTTGTGGCACCAGCACCAGTGCCTAAGGCCTAATTTTTCAGCTCCTGTTCAACAGGGGCATGTAATTACAATTCTTGATCTAATATTTCACAGCAGGGCCCTGTGAGGGCTTACAGTGTTTTGGCCACAGCAACACCTAAGGCCCAAATTTCTGCTGAGTATATAGGGCAGGACCCTACTTTCAAACATCTAACTTACAAACGACTCCTACTTGCAAACGGAAGGAGACAACAGGAAGTGAGATGAAATCTACCCCTAAGGAAGGGAAATTCTCTCCTGTAAGAGTTAATATGGGAAAACAATTTTTCCTTTCCACTGATGCTTTCCAATCCTTGTTCCACAAAAAAACACAAATTTTCAAAAAACATTTTTCATTGGGACAAAAAGTGAGGTGAAATCTTCTGAAGAGGAGGAAAGACGCAAAACAAATGTCACAGGGGTGATAACCCTTCCCTATGTTTTCCAAAAAGCTTAGAAAAGATTTTTTGGCTGGAGCTAAACACATTAAAAATGTTCAAAATTACAAACAGATTCTACTTAACAACAAACCTACAGTCCCTGTCTTGTTTGCACCGCCTGTATACTGCTGTTCAGAGTATATAGGGACCTTTCCTTATTTTAATTTGGGTGCGGGGTTCCCCTTAATATCCATACAAGACCCAAAGGGCCTGGTAATGGACTGGGGGGTACCCATGCCGTTTGTCTCACTGATTTTCATCCATATTGCCATGACCCGACATGACATTAAACCCGCAAGCAGTTTTAAATGAGATTTTTTCCTTTAAAAATGACATTTGGTGCAGGGACTGTTCTAAACATGGGAAACACGCGTCACTTTACAGGCATACTATAGACACCCCCCAGGTACGATATTTAAAGGAATATTTCACTTTTTTTTTTTTACTTTAAGCATCATTAAAATCACTGCTCCCAAAAAAACGGCCGTTTTTAAAAGTTTTTTTTGCATTGATACATGTCCCCTGGGGTAGGACCCGGGTCCCCAAACCCTTTTTAGGACAATACCATGCAAATTAGCCTTTAAAATGAGCACTTTTGATTTCGAACGTTCGAGTCCCATAGACGTCAATGGGGTTCTAACGTTCGTGCGAACTTGCGGTCCGTTCGCGGGTTCTGGTGCGAACCGAACCGGGGGGTGTTCGGCTCATCCCTACTGGGCAACCAGGCAAAGACCAGGCCACAAACTTTTCTTACCATCCCAATAGGTCAAAGGGTCCTCTGTAGGAAGCAAAGGTGCTTCATATAGGTAGGCTCTGACCATTTCAGAGGCACTGCTCTCCTCTCGATCATCTGCTGCTTGACCTGCATCCACCAGATTGTCAAGTGCCTCTACCCAACATGCACATGCTCCACTCTGTTGTTTTTGATAGTGCCAGGCCTTGGAATAGCAGACATGGCAGATGAATGTTCCAAACCAGCCTCATCCATCGTACATCTCTGTTGCTGCAAATTCCGGACCCTTTCAATCAATTTTTGTTTCCAGTAGGAGAGGCTGTTGTCTCTGAGTGCCAGTTTACCTTTGATCCTGGGATCACACAGGGAAGCCAGCATGAGTTCAGGGCTTTTGCGAACACGGTCATTTATCCGATCTTTTAAGCTAGCTTGTAGCTTTCTGATGAAAGACGCTACATCGGCATGAAGTGGGCTGCCACAAACAGGCTCACTGTTTTCTAGGAACGATCCCATCTTATCTATGAAGTAGGTAAACAAGGGTATGACCTGTCCTAGGCTGGCACTGCTCTGACTCAAGTTTTCTGTCACATTCCGAAAGGGTTTTAAAACATAAACAAGCTGCCCAATTATACACCAGTCATCACGTCCCAGTGTGGAATCAATCCCGATGCTGTGGCGGGATGATAGATTGTGGATGGCTGTCTTTTGCTCCAAAATGCGTTCCAGCATTTCCAGGGTATAGTTCCACCAGGTGCTGACATCTTGTTTCAGGTGATGTATGGGGAGCCCTGATTGTTCTTGCTCCTCCCTCAACAGTTGAATAGCCCCTACACTGCGGTGGAAATGCCCTGCAATCTTTCTGCAAAGGTCCAAGATTTGAGCAATCTTGTTGTTTTTCTCCACTGGGATTGCACCCTTGATCACTAAATGCAGTATGTGTGCAGAACAGCGCACACCGACAAAAGATCCATCTTGGAGAGCTTTAACCATGTTTAAACTTCCATCTGTCACAATGAACCCAACAGAGACATTGGTGACTGCCCGCTTTCCAAACCAATTGGCCAACATTGATCTAATTGCCCGCAATATGTTGGCAGAGCTGTGTTTGTCATCACAGACTTCTGTGTGGAGCAGGAAAGCTTGATAACCCTGCTGGTCTTGCGCTGCAGACCTGCTTCCTGATGGAGTTTTAACTCTTACACCAGTGCCACCACCAACAGGCACAGTGGCCTGCCACCAGTGTGCAGTCAAAGACAGGAAAGCGTGTTGACCACTGGGAGCTGTCCACAAATCAGTTGTCAAATTAATTGTCTGACCCTCGGCTTTGGCCATTTTTTCCTTCAATAATCCAACGCACGAGTGGTATAGTGCTGGAATAATCTTTCTGCTGAAAGTTGTTCATGCAGGAACAACGTATCATGGAGCAAGGGCATGCATGAGCTGTTTAAACGACTCCCCTTCAATCATGCTAAAAGAGGCTCCTCCAACAGCAATGAATTGGCCAATGAGGCGGGTGATCTTGTTGGCCTGCTGTTTTGACATGCCCTTGGAACTAAAGCCAACAAAACTATCGAGGGTAGGCTGATGATGTCCTTGGGAGGATGAGGAGCCTGACTGGGTCGGCAGTGGAACTACTGCAGGTGGACGGGTTGTATTAATTGAACCCTCTCTATTGCTTCCTGTGCTCTGAGTAAGTGGTGTGCTTGAGGAGGTACCACCAGTACAGTCAGAGTCCATTATGCTACTTCCTGCGCTACCATCTTCTTTTTCTGCCTCTGCCCGCAGTAAAGTAGAGTAGTGGTAATTTTTAAGGTGTAAGTTCATACCAGCATTGGTTAAATGACCTAACTTTTTACCCCTACTTACTTAGTTACATAGTTACATAGTTACATAGTAGGTGAGGTTGAAAAAAGACACACGTTCATCAAGTCCAACCTATGTGTGTGATTATGTGTCAGTATTACATTACATATCCCTGTATGTTGCGGACATTCAGGTGATTATCTAATAATTTATTGAAGCTATCAATGCTCCCCACTGAGACCACCGCCTGTGGAAGGGAATTCCACATCCTTGCCGCTCTCACAGTAAAGAACCCTCTACGTAGTTTAAGGTTAAACCTCTTTTCTTCTAATTGTAATGAGTGGCCACGAGTCTTATTAAACTCTCTTCTGCGAAAAAGTTTTATCCCTATTGTGGGGTCACCAGTAGGGATGAGCTTCGAGTTCGAGTCGAACTCATGTTCTACTCGAACATTGGCTGTTCGCAAGTTCGCCGAACAGCGAACAATTTGGAGTGTTCGCGGCAAATTCGAATGCCGTGGAACACCCTTTAAAAGTCTATAGGAGAAATCAAAAGTGCTAATTTTAAAGGCTTATATGCAAGTTATTGTCATAAAAAGTGTTTGGGGACCTGGGTCCTGCCCCAGGGGACATGGATCAATGCAAAAAAAAGTTTTAAAAACGGACGTTTTTTCAGGAGCAGTGATTTTATTAATGCTTAAAGTCAAACAATAAAAGTGTAATATCCCTTTAAATTTCGTACCTGGGGGGTGTCTATAGTATGCCTGTAAAGGGGCGCATGTTTCCCGTGTTTAGAACAGTCTGACAGCAAAATGACATTTGGAAGGAAAAAACTCATTTAAAACTACCCGCGGCTATTGCATTGCCGACAATACACATAGAAGTTCATTGATAAAAACGGCATGGGAATTCCCCACAGGGGAACCCCGAACCAAAATAAAAAAAAAAAAAATGATGTGGGGGTCCCCCTAAATTCCATACAAGGCCCTTCAGGTCTGGTATGGATATTAAGGGGAACCCCAGCCAAAATTTAAAAAAAAAATTGACGTGGGGTTCCCCCTAAATTCCATACCAGACCCTTCAGGTCTGGTATGGATTTTAAGGGGAACCCCGCGCCAAAAAAAAAAAAAAAAACGGCGTGGGGTCCCCCTAAAAATCCATACCAGACCCTTATCCGAGCACGCAACCTGGCAGGCCGCAGGAAAAGAGGGGGGGACGAGAGTGCGGCCCCCCCCCCTCCTGAACCGTACCAGGCCACATGCCCTCAACATTGGGAGGGTGCTTTGGGGTAGCCCCCCAAAACACCTTGTCCCCATGTTGATGAGGACAAGGGCCTCATCCTCACAACCGTGGCCGGTGGTTGTGAGGGTCTGCGGGCGGGGGGCTTATCGGAATCTGGAAGCCCCCTTTAACAAGGGGACCCCCAGATCCCGGCCCCCCCCCCTGTGTGAAATGGTAAGGGGGTACTTACCCCTACCATTTCACTAAAAAACTGTCAAAAATGTTAAAAATGACAAGAGACAGTTTTTGACAATTCCTTTATTTAAATGCTTCTTCTTTCTTCTTTCTTCCTTCATCTTCTTCTTCTTCTGGTTCTTCTGGCTCTTCTGGTTCTTCCTCCGGCGTTCTCGTCCAGCATCTTCTCCGCGGCGTCTTCTATCTTCTTCTCCTCGGGCCGCTCCGCACCCATGGCATGAGGGGAGGCTCCCGCTCTTCTCTTCATCTTCTTCTCTTCTTCATCTTCTTCTTCTTCTTCTTCTTCTTCTTCCTTCTTCTCTTCTTCTCTTCTTCCTGTCTTCTCCGGGCCGCTCCGCAATCCATGCTGTGGCATGGAGGGAGGCTCCCGCTGTGTGACGGCGTCTCTTCGTCTGACGGTTCTTAAATAACGGGGGGCGGGGCCATCCGGTGACCCCGCCCCCCTCTGACGCACGGTGACTTGAGGGACTTCCTTGTGACGTCACGGGGAATGCCACAGGGAAGTCCCGTCATGTCACCGTGCGTCAGAGGGGGGCGGGGTCATCGGGTGGCCCCGCCCCCCGTTATTTAAGAACCGTCAGACGAAGAGACGCCGTCACACAGCGGGAGCCTCCCTCCATGCCACAGCATGGATTGCGGAGCGGCCCGGAGAAGACAGGAAGAAGAGAAGAAGAGAAGAAGGAAGAAGAAGAAGAAGAAGAAGAAGAAGATGAAGAAGAGAAGAAGATGAAGAGAAGAGCGGGAGCCTCCCCCCTAATGCCATGGGTGCGGAGCGGCCCGAGGAGAAGAAGATAGAAGACGCCGCGGAGAAGATGCTGGACGAGAACGCCGGAGGAAGAACCAGAAGAGCCAGAAGAACCAGAAGAAGAAGAAGATGAAGGAAGAAAGAAGAAAGAAGAAGCATTTAAATAAAGGAATTGTCAAAAACTGTCTCTTGTCATTTTTAACATTTTTGACAGTTTTTTAGTGAAATGGTAGGGGTAAGTACCCCCTTACCATTTCACACAGGGGGGGGGCCGGGATCTGGGGGTCCCCTTGTTAAAGGGGGCTTCCAGATTCCGATAAGCCCCCCGCCCGCAGACCCTCACAACCACCGGCCACGGTTGTGAGGATGAGGCCCTTGTCCTCATCAACATGGGGACAAGGTGTTTTGGGGGGCTACCCCAAAGCACCCTCCCAATGTTGAGGGCATGTGGCCTGGTACGGTTCAGGAGGGGGGGGGGGCCGCACTCTCGTCCCCCCCTCTTTTCCTGCGGCCTGCCAGGTTGCGTGCTCGGATAAGGGTCTGGTATGGATTTTTAGGGGGACCCCACGCCGTTTTTTTTTTTTTTTTTTGGCGCGGGGTTCCCCTTAAAATCCATACCAGACCTGAAGGGTCTGGTATGGAATTTAGGGGGAACCCCACGTCAATTTTTTTTTTAAATTTTGGCTGGGGTTCCCCTTAATATCCATACCAGACCTGAAGGGCCTTGTATGGAATTTAGGGGGACTCCCACATCATTTTTTTTTTTTTTATTTTGGTTCGGGGTTCCCCTGTGGGGAATTCCCATGCCGTTTTTATCAATGAACTTCTATGTGTATTGTCGGCAATGCAATAGCCGCGGTAGTTTTAAATGTGTTTTTTCCTTCAAAATGTCACTTTGCTGTCAGACTGTTCTAAACACGGGAAACATGCGCCCTTTTACAGGCATACTATAGACACCCCCCAGGTATGAAATTTAAAGGGATATTACACTTTTATTGTTTGACTTTAAGCATTATTAAAATCACTGCTCCTGAAAAAACGGCCGTTTTTAAAACTTTTTTTTGCATTGATTCATGTCCCCTGGGGGAGGACCCGGGTCCCCAAACACTTTTTATGACAATAACTTGCATATTAGCCTTTAAAATTAACACTTTTGATTATTCATGTTCGTGTCCCATAGACTTTAACGGCGTTCGCGTGTTCGAACGAATTTTTTTCCTGTTCGCATGTTCTGGTGCGAACCGAACAGGGGGGTGTTCGGCTCATCCCTAGTCACCAGTACAGTATTTGTAAATTGAAATCATATCCCCTCTCAAGCGTCTCTTCTCCAGAGAGAATAAGTTCAGCGCTCGCAACCTTTCCTCATAACTAAGATCCTCCAGACCCTTTATTAGTTTTGTTGCCCTTCTTTGTACTCGCTCCATTTCCAGTACATCCTTCCTGAGGACTGGTGCCCAGAACTGGACAGCATACTCCAGGTGTGTAGAGAGGGAGAATTATCGTTTTATCTCTGGAGTTGATCCCCCTTTTAATGCATGCCAATATTCTGTTTGCTTTATTAGCAGCAGCTTGGCATTGAATGCCATTGCTGAGCCTATCATCTACTAGGATCCCCAGGTCCTTTTCCATCCTAGATTCCCCCAACGGTTCTCCCCCCAGTGTATAGATTGCATTCATTTTTGCCACCCAAATGCATTATTTTACATTTTTCTACATTGAACCTCATGCCATGTAGTCGCCCACCCCATTAATTTGTTTAGGTCTTTTTGCAAGGTTTGCACATCCTGCGGAGAAGTTATTGCCCTGCTTAGCTTAGTATTGTCTGCAAATACAGAGATTGAACTGTTTATCCCATCCTCCAGGTCGTTTATAAACAAATTAAATAGGATTGGTCCCAGCACAGAACCCTGGGGAACCTCACTACCCACCCCTGACCATTCTGAGTACTCCCCATTTATCACCACCCTCTGAACACACCCTTGTAGCCAGTTTTCAATCCATGTACTCACCCTATGGTCCATGCCAACGGACCTTATTTTGTACAGTAAACGTTTATGGGGAACTGTGTCATTTGCTTTTGCAAAATCCAGATACACCACGTCTACGGGCCTTCCTTTATCTAGATGGCAACTCACCTCCTCATAGAAGGTTAATAGATTGGTTTGGCAAGAACGATTCTTCATGAATCCATGCTGATTACTGCTAATGATATCGTTCTTATTACTAAAATCTTGTATATAGTCCCTTAACATCCCCTCTAAGAGTTTACATACTATTGATGTTAGGCTAACTGGTCTGTAATTCCCAGGGATGTTTTTTGGGCCCTTTTTAAATATTGGTGCTACATTGGCTTTTCTCCAATCAGCTGGTACCATTCCAGTCAATAGACTGTCTGTAAAAATTAGGAACAACGGTCTTGCAATCACCTGACTGAGTTCCCTAAGTACCCTCGGATGCAAGCCATCTGGTCCCGGTGATTTATTAATGTTAAGTTTCTCAAGTCTAATTTTAATTCCGTCCTCTGTTAACCATGGAGGTGCTTCCTGTGTTGTGTCATGAGGATAAACACTGCAGTTTTGCTTACTGAAGCCCCCCGATTTACTCGTGAAGACTGAGGAGAAGAATAAATTCAATACCTTTGCCATCTCCCCATCCTTTGTAACCAGATGTCCTTCCTCATTCTTTATGGGGCCAATATCGTCTGTCCTCCCTTTTTTACTGTTTACATACTTAAAGAATTTCTTGGGATTTTTTTTTGCTCTCCTCCGCTATGTGTCTTTCATGTTCTATCTTAGCCGTCCTAATTGCACCCTTACATTTCTTATTGCATTCTTTACAAAGTCTGAATGCTGAGGATGATCCCTCAACCTTGTATATTTTGAAGGCCTTCCCCTTTGCTTTTATATGCATTTTTACATTGGAGTTAAGCCATCCAGGATTTTTGTTCGCTCTTTTAAATTTATTACCCAATGGGATACATTGGCTAATGCCCTTATTTAATATGCTCTTAAAGCAAACCCATCTCTCCTCCGTATTCTTTGTTCCTAATATTTTATCCCAATTTATGCCTTTTAGCAAGGTTTGTAGTTTAGGGAAGTTGGCTCTTTTGAAATTCAGTGTCTTTGTGTTCCCTTCATGTTTCCTATTTGTGTGATTTATACTTAAACTAATTGACCTGTGATCGCTGTTACCTAAATTGCCCTGTATTTCCACATCTGTTATCAGGTCTGTATTGTTGGTAATCAGTAGATCCAGTAATGTTTTATTTCTAGTTGGTGCGTCTACCATCTGACCCATAAAATTGTCCTGCAAGACATTAAGGAACTGGCGAGCCTTAAATGAATGCACGGTTCCCTCCGCCCAGTCTATGTCTGGATAATTAAAATCCCCCATTATGATAACACTTCCCATCCTTGCTGCTAATCCAATTTGTTATAGGAGATCTGTCTCCACTTCCTCCCTCAGGTTAGGGGGCCTATAGCATACTCCCAGTATTATTTTCCCCTTAGCTTCATCCCTTTGGAGCTCTACCCATAAGGATTCCACCTCCTCTCTAGCTCCCTCAGTGATGTCATCTCTCATATTCGCTTGTACATTATTCTTGATATATAGGCATACTCCTCCGCCTTTTTTACCCTCTCTATCCTTGCGGTATAGGGTATACCCTTGAATGTTTGCCAGCCAATCATGAGAGCTGTTAAATCAGGTCTCTGAAATTCCCACGAAATCCAAATCCTCCTTGTACAACAGTATCTCTAGTTCACCCATCTTGTCCGCCATGCTCCTGGCATTGGTGAACATGCCACATAGTTTAGACCGGTCGCATATTGTCCTCATATTGGGTGCTTCAAGATTGCACCTAGGACTTGCTACTATACTCACCTTGTGTTTTTGTGCTTTGGTTAACCTACCACTAACACCCCCAATACTACCCTCTGGAATATCTTCCGCACTGGCTATCACTGTCTCTGGACCCTCCCCCCATCGCCTAGTTTGAAAACCCCTCTAACTTTTTGGCCATCTTCATTCCCAGCAGATCTGCACCCTCCTCATTTAGGTGCAGTCCGTCCTTTCTATAGTACCGGTTACCGACTGAGAAGTCGGCCCAGTCCTCCAGGAACCCAAACCCCTCCTTACTGCACCAGCTCTTCAGCCACTTGTTTACTTCCCTAATCTCCCTCTGCCTTTCTGGTGTGGCTCGATGTACCGGTAGTATTCCTGAGAATACTACCTTGGAGGTCCTTTTCCTCAATTTAGCATCTAAGTCCCTAAAATCGTTCTTTAGGACACTCCATCTGCCTCTGACTTTGTCATTGGTGCCAACGTGCACCATGACAGCCGGGTCTTCCCCAGCCCCTCCCAGTAATCTGTCCACAAGATCCGTGATGTGCCGAACCCGAGCGCCCGGTAGACAACATACTGTTCGGCGCTTCAGGTCTTGGTTACAGATTGCCCTCTCTGTCCTTCTAAGAATTGAGTCCCCTACCACCAGAATCTGTCTTTCCTTTCCCTTTAATGCCCCCCCACTCTCACTGGAGGAGTTCTTCCCCTGGCAGCTAGGAGAGTCCCTCATCTCCAGCAGTGCTGGTCCCTGACTGGTTTCACCAATGTTACTCAATTGAGCGTACTTATTGGGATGCTCCAGTCCTGGATCGGCCTCTCTGGCACTTCCCCCTCTACCCCTCCTGACTGTCACCCATCTACTCTTTGCTAGTGCCTGCACCTCTTTGTCTCCACCCGCCTCTGTGCTGGCCCCTGCCGGCACCTGCCGTGTACGTTCCTGGCTCTCCTTTAGTATGGAGGGACTTCTCAGTGCTGACAGTTGCTTCCCCAGATTCAGAACCTGGGCTTCCAGGGAAATAATGTGCTTACATTTTGCACAGCAGTATTCGCCCTCGATCGGATGATCAAGGAACGCATACATGCAGCAAGATGTACAAAGAGTCGCCTCTCCACACCCGCCGGGCATCGTACCTATTAAATTTAGTGAGGATTTGGGGATTTTACCCTGTCCAAATTACCTAAAAATTACTTGCTTCCCACACATTTTACACTTGGCAAAGAACCCGCCTTCCAATCTTTTAAAGGATTTCCAAACATTGCTGCGGCGGGATGCAATCCCTTGGCCCTGTTGATATCTATTTAGGGCTGATATAGCTGCAGCAGGTAGCACACCAGTGGTGGAAGCTGTTGCCACTACAGTTACACTTGGTGAACTAGAACTAGTGCTGCTAATGGCAGGGGTGCTGGCGACTGGGAGGTCAGTGATATCATCACAGGATTCTTCCATAATAACAGAGGGAGAAGGGGAGCTAGCAGCAGATGAAAAAAGTGGACTGCTACCTGTCCTACTCCTCACAGAATATCCCTCTTGCACTTTCTCCAGGTCAAGCTGTAAGTCCTGTGGGCTAAGATTGTATAAAACATCTGCAGTATTTGGGGAAAGAGGAGCATCACATTCTAAATCATCTTCTTGGGCCAATGAAAAAAAAGTTTCACACTCTGTCTCTGCTGCTGTCTCCCTCAATTGCTTCTTTGGGGAGCTGGGCAGTAGCACTGGTAGTGTGATTGGTGGTGGTGACTGTAAAGGCAACTCCACTTTACTAGGTTTCTTGCCTATTCCATAAAAATATGCAGCCATGACACCTGTAGAAGTGGAAGGAGGCGCTGCACTGGCAGTGGAAGTGGCAGCAGATGTTAGTGGTCTGGCAGGAAAAGTAATATTAGAAGAACTGGGGGTGGTGGAACTAGCTTTGCTGGTGGCACTGGAGGTGACACCCACTGCTGTGGACGGCATGTTGGTGGCGGCAGAAGTGTCAGAGGCACTAGTAGCAGAGACCTTGCCACTTTTTTTAGCAAGGCGTCCACCGCGACCACAACCTCTACCAGCCTTCACTTTTATGTTAGAACGGTACATTTCTGAACTTTACAGCAACTGCAAGTCAGGAAATGGACTGGAGTGGAGATAGGGTATATAGAATCTCAATCTATAAATCACCCCTCACCACAACACGGGCAGCCTCTGAGGCTATCACAACACTAGCAGCAACACTAGTATCACTAGTCTATCTATCAAGTTTACAACACAGATGTAGCTTGCTTCACTACTGTTCTGCTGCTGTGCTTAGCTTATGCTCAAATGAAATAGTTCAGGTTCTCTGACAAAGTGACAATTCAAACGGACCAGCTAAGATTGACTGTTCTGAAATGAAGCAGCGTGTCTGTCTCTCTCTGCTAGCAAATCGTAAGTGAAACTAAGTTGGCTGTACATGCGGTTCTAGCTATTTTACTGCCCCTCCTCTTTGGTTACAATTGGCCAATAACCATCATCATCATTCTTTTTATTTTACTTAATTTTTCTCTCTACATCAAATCTTTTCTCTCTATGTCGAATCTTTTCTCTCCATGTTGAATCTTTTCGAATAATCTTGGACTAGTATGGTGGATAGACTATAGAGTAAAGGTTAGGCACATTCGACCACAGGTTCGATAGACACAAATTGTTATTGTTAGCGTCATGTCGAATCTCCTATCTATATCGAACTGTTGTCGCAACTAAAATGAAAATAAAGCATTTGTTTATGTCGGTTCTTTTGTTTTTCGGAACCTGTGCTTTCGTTATCATTTGTTAAAACGATAACGAAAATACCTGAAATTCGGACGAAAATGCATTCGGACAAAAACAAATGCACATGTCTACAAAATAGAAAACAGTTATGGAATGTGCATAGTGACAAAATTCGAATCTTTTCTCTCTATGTCGAATCTTTTCTCTCTATGTCGAATCTTTTCGAATAATCTTGGACTACTATGGTGGATAGACTATAGAGTTAAGGTTAGGCACATTCGACCACAGGTTCGATAGACACAAATTGTCATTGTTAGCGTCATGTCGAATCTCCTATCTATATCGAACTGTTGTCGCAACTAAAACGAAAATAAAGCATTTGTTTATGTCGGTTCTTTTGTTTTTCAGAATCTGCGCTTTCGTTATCGTTTGTTAAAACGATAACGAAAATACCTGAAATTCGGACAAAAACGAATGCACGTCTACAAAATAGAAAACAGTTATGGAATGTGCATAGTGACAAAATTCTCTACATGTTTCACCATTGATTAGTAGCTTCCTCAGGAGATTTACATTTGTCAAGCACTGTCTACTGAAAGAAAAGACAACACAGGTAATTACAATGACTGATATACAATGTGCACAGATTCATACAATTATACATAAACACAACTATTTAATCCCAAAAATGGCTGGAATCATAAGGACCAAACAAAAACAGGGAGCAAATATTTACCTATATGAGAATGGATTGGTAGCAAAATGTGCAATATATATGCCAGGATGAGGCCGAGAGGTAAACAGTCAGGAGGAAACCCAGAAGAGAGGATCATTTCGTGTCCCACAAAGGGTGGTGTATATGACAGAGCATACTCAAGCACTGAAGCATAATAGGGAATCCAAACCTATATGCAGAGGAAGGTGGAGAGAACATAATAAATAAGCCCAGGGCATTGGTATAGAATGGCCCAAGTAAATAAGCAAAATAAATAAAGATAAAAATAATAAATATGTAAATATATTAATGGCAAATCTACCTATAGTCCATTGAGTAGTTAGTTTGGTTGGCAACATCACCATCCACCACTTCCTTTAAAGAAATGACTGACCATCCAAAAGCCCCCGTATGAACTCATGGGACTTATAAGGAGTCAGTATCAAATCAGAAAAATGAGCAGCTATTATAAAGAAGCCACCATAAGATGAATAAACAAATTACCTGGAACGGCAAATTCTCAACATAATCCTCCCTCCCTCGTGGTGGCCCTCTTCTGAAATCCTCCATTGGCCTCAATAAATACCACCCTCCTCCTTCCCATTGGATGCCTGGCTTTGGCGCCAAAGCATAGGGGAGGAGCGGACGCTTCAGAGATACCTTGGGAAACAACCGGTCATATCAGAAATGACAGCCAGTCGTGTCAGAGAAAACCGGAAGTGATGGTGATAAGTGAACCGGCTCAACGGAAGTGACGCAATCTCATCAATTCTAAGCAAGCCGGAAGCACAGTCAGCTAAAACAAGCGGAAATGGTAGGAGGAAAAGCCATTGCTATTTTACAACCCATTGGCAGGAATGGTGTCAACCAGGTCAGGTGGTAAAAATATTCTAAATCCAAAGTGGGGAAAAAAAACCCATAATGGAAGGAAATAAGACCAGAATGTAATGCAGACATACGGCACCACCCAGTGGAGTCTAGGAAGGACAACACTTGGAATGGACACCCTGGGCGTCCGTATGGTCACCTGATCCTTAAAGGGGTTCCTCCATTAATAAAAACCCTCAAAAAATATATTAAACATATGAAAGGTAGTTGTTGATATCTGAAACTCTATCAAAAACTCCCTGTGTTGGAACATATTGAGCCCAGCCAAATATGGGTGACAAATCAGTAAATACAAATGCCAAAAAATAGACCTATGAAAATTGGTCAAAAGCCAAAGTAACTGCACAAATGGCCAATTTGGTCCTCTACAGGAACAGTTTGAAACTGATGGACTCATTTAAACCTGGATAGGATGCAGCTGCCAGGGAGTGGATCCATCTCATTTCTCTTTGCAACAAACTCTTATCAACATCCCCTCCTCTTTCATTGATAGGTAAGTATTCTAATACAAAGAATTTCATTTTGGATAGATCAAAAGAATGATATAAGCCACTATGTCGGCTTATAGGGGTTTCCATCTTTTTCTTTTGAATAAGGGACACATGATCCCTCATCCTATGAAAAATTGGCCTCTTTGTCTTACCCACATAGAAAGCTTTACAGTCGCACTTCATGAGGTATACAACCCCAATAGATTGACAGTTTGCAAAGAAATTCAGTTTATATAGATTCTCATTAGGGAGAATTAAATCAATGGAGTTAGGTACAAATCTGCAAAACTCACATTGGCCACAAGGGGCGATGCCTCTATGAACCTGACCACCTTTTTTTGGCATAAGGTGACTGTGAACTAGTTGATCCCCTAACGACCTAGACCTCCTATAGGTGATCTGGGGTAAAGGTTGAACATATTTAGAAATTACCTCGTCATTGGACAACAGAGGCCAATATTTTGGAATGATTTGATAAACTTTCCTTGTACACCTGAGTATCTGGTTATGATCATACCTGCTGCGCTGATTTAACAGTTTTCTTTGAGTGGATTAAATCAGCTCTGTTTCTTTTTTTGGCCCTAATATAGGCTTTTTTTAGAACAGAGCAGCTGTAGCCTTGATCCAAAAGTCAAGACTGCAGCGCTTGGGCCTCATGTTCGAAGTCCTGGTCATAGCTATAATTTCTCCTTATTCTTAAGTACTGACTATATGGTATACTTTGTACTAAAGGTTTAGGATGAGAACTAGTGGCATGCAAGATGGTATTGCCAGCTGATGCTTTTTGGAACAAGGAGGAACCAATCATGCCATCAGGATTTAGATATAGAGAGATGTCCAAAAAATGAATAGTTTGTTGATCACAAGTCATGGTGAACTTTAAATTGTAGCTATTATTTTCCAATTTAGCGGTCGATTTTTTTCTTCTGATGATTTTCAAGAATTTTTTGACAAGGTCCTCATCTGGTGTCATTTCATTGACAATATTTTTGTCATCTGGACCGGCTCCAGAGAGGCCCTTTTGTCTTTTCTAGCTAAATTGGAAAATTGGACATCTCTTTATATCTAAATCCTGATGGCACGATTGGTTCCTCCTTGTTCCGAAAAGCATCAACTGACAATACCATCTTGCATGCCGCTAGTTCTTATCCTAAACCTTTAGTACAAAGTATACCATATAGTCAGTAGGAAAAATTGTAGCCGTGACCAGGACTTCGAACATGAGGCCCAAGCGCTGCAGTCTTGACTTTTGGATCGAAACTACAGTCGCTCTGTTCTATAAAAAGCATATATTAGGGCCAAAAAAAGAAACAGAGCTGATTTAATCCACTCAAAGAAAACTGTCAAATCAGCACAGCAGGTACGTTTCATAATCAGATACTCAGGTGAACATAGGAAAGTTTATCAAATCATTCAAAAATATTGGTCTCTGTTGTCCACTGACGAGGTCATTTCTAAATATGTTCAACCATTTCCCCATATCACCTATAGGAAGTCTAGGTCGTTAGGGGATCAACTAGTTCAAAGTCACCTTATGCCAAAAAAAAGGTGGTCAGGTTCATAGAGGCATCACCCTGTGTGGCCAATGTGAGTTTTGCAGATTTGTACCAAACTCAATTGATTTAATTTTACCTAAAGGGAATCTATATAAACCGAATTTCTTTGCAAACTGTCAATCTATTGGGGTTGTATACCTCATGAAATGCAACTGTAAAGCTTTCTATGTGGGTAAGACAAAGAGGCCATTTTTTCATAGTATAAGGGATCATGTGTCCCTTATTCAAAAGAAAAAGATGGAAACCCCTATAAACCGACATAGTGGCTTCTATCATTCTTTTGATCTAGCCAAAATAAAATTCTTTGTATTAGAATACTTATCTCTCAATAAAAGAGGAGGGGATGTTGATAAGAGTTTGTTGCAAAGAGAAACGAGATGGATCCACTCCCTGGTAACTACATCCTATCCAGGGTTAAATGAGTCCATCAGTTTCAAACCATTCCTGTAGAGGACCAAATTGGCCATTTGTGCAGTTACTTTGGCTTTTGACCAATTTTCAATGGAGGAACCCCTTTAAGGATCAGGTGACCATACGGACGCCCAGGGTGTCACCATTCCTGTCAATGGGTTGTAAAATGGCAATGGCTTTTCCTCCTACCATTTCCGCTTGTTTTAGCTGACTGTGCTTCCGGCCTGCTTAGAATTGATGCAATCGCATCACTTCCGGTGAGCCGGTTCACTTATCAGCATCACTTCCGGTTTTCTCTGACACGATCGGCTGTCATTTCCGGTGCGACCGGTTGTTTCCCAAGGCATCTCTGAAGCGTCCGCTCCTTCCCTATGCTTTGGTGCCAAAGCCAGGCATCCAATGGGAAGGAGGAGGGTGGTATTTATTGAGGCCAATGGAGGATTTCAGAGTAGGGCCACCACGAGAGAGGGAGGATTATATTGAGAATTTGCCATTCCAGGTAAGTTGTTTTTCAACTTATGGGGGCTTATTTAAAATAGCTGCTCATTTTTCTGATTTGATACTGACTTCTTAAAGGTCCCGTGAGTCCATACATGGTCTTTTTGATGGTCAGTCGTTTCTTTAAAGGAAGTGAAGGATGGTGATGTTGCCAACTAAATTAACCACTCAGCTGATTACAGGTAGATTTGCCATTTATATATTCAACTTATGGGGGCTTTTTTAAAATAGCTTCTTGTTTTTCTAACTTCATACTGACTCCTTATAGGTCCCGTGAGTTCATACGGGGGCTTTTGGATGGTCAGTTGTTTCTTTAAAGGAAGTAGTGGATGGTGATGTTGCCAACCAAACTAACTACTCAGTGGACTATAGGTAGATTTGTCATTCATATATTTACATATTTATTATTTTTATCTTTATTTATTTTGCTTATTTACTTGGGCCATTCTATACCAATTCCCTGGGCTTATTTATTAAGCTCTCTCCACCTTCCTCTGCATATAGGTTTGGATTCCCTATTATCCTTCAGTGCTTGAGTATGCTCTGTCTTATACATCACCCTCTATGGGACACCAAATGATCCTCTCTTCTGGGTTTCCTCCTGACTTTTTAGCTCTCGGCCTCATCCTGGCATATATATTGCTCATTTTGCTACCAATCCATTCTCATATAGGTAAATATTTGCTCCCTATTTTTGTTTGGTTCTTATTGTGACAGACCTAGCCGGGAGAGAGACTGTCATGAACAGGTGTGACCAGATTGTGTGGACTGCAAAGGGGAAACCAAAACGCATGTAAAAGTGAATAAATAATATTTATTAAAATAAGTGATAACACAGAAAATACAGATAGTGCAACCAACACAACAAACCCACTACAAACAACAATATCTACAGCAAGGGGCAATACCAGAATCACAGATGTCAGCCAGGCCAGGGTCATACACAGCAGGTCAGCAAGAGCAAGGGATATACCAGAGACATAAACGATTAGCCAAGCCAAGGTCATACACAGGAAGATCAGTAAATGAGGGACAGGGAACCAGCAGGACAGAGAGGGGATGGATCGGGCAGAAGGGTACAGGAACACAGAAGGGATCGGGTCAGGATAAGCTCGGGCACAAGGTCGGATGCAGGCTCAGGATCGGGTAACAGGCGAACAAGGTCAGGGCTCAAGGAGAGAGATACCAAGGCAAGCATATGAGGGCTTGCCGGGTATTTATAGGACTGACTGTGATTGACTTCAAGTCACACCTGAGCGCAGGGAGTGTTGTCTGCTCCATACTGCCAGGATCCATCCGCTGGTGGACATCAGTACTGCGGCCAAAAGATGAAATGACACCAGCAAGGAAATATTCTCCTGACAGTTCAACACTGCCAGGAGACACCTGCTGGTGGACCCCAGTACTGCATGCCAAACGATATATCTTGCCAGCGGACGGATCCTTTCCTGACAGTACCCCCCCTTAAAGGAGCGGCCTCCGGACGCTCCAACTAGTCTTAATTGTCCAAAGTCTATGGCATCAGGCAGAATGGTGGAAAAAGGCTGGTCATCAGGCACATCCGGGCAGATGGCTGGCATGTCAGAGTCATTGAGCTGGGCAGCGGACAGGAACAACTTGAGCTGGGCAGCAGACAGGAACAACTTGAGCTGGGCAGCAGACAGGAACAACTTGAGCTGGGCAGCAGACAGGAACAACTTGAGCTGGGCAGCAGACAGGAACAACTTGAGCTGGGCAGCAGACAGGAACAACTTGAGCTGGGCAGCAGACAGGAACAACTTGAGCTGGGCAGCAGACAGGAACAACTTGAGCTGGGCAGCAGACAGGAACAACTTGAGCTGGGCAGCAGACAGGAACAACTTGAGCTGGGCAGCAGACTCCGGGTCATCGAGCTGGGCAGCAGGCTCCGGGTCATCAGGCTGGGCAGCAGGCTCCGGGTCATCGGGCTGGGCAGCAGGCTCCGGGTCATCGGGCTGGGCAGCAGGCTCCGGGTCATCGAGCTGGGCAGCAGGCTCCGGGTCATCGAGCTGGGCAGCAAGCTCCGGGTCATCGAGCTGGGCAGCAGGCTCCGGGTCATCGAGCTGGGCAGCAGGCTCCGGGTCATCGAGCTGGGCAGCAGGCTCTGGAACATTGGGCCGAACAGCGAGCACCGTAAGGGCAGGCCGGATTACAGGCACCGGCTCAGCAAGCTGGGTAACGGGCCCCGGCCCAGTGGGCTGGGTAACAGGCCCCGACTCAGCGAGCTGGACACCGGGCACTGGTTCGGCAAACTGGATAACGGATACTGGCTTGACAGGCCAAGTGACGGACTTCGGTTTAGCAGACTGGGTAACGGGCACCTGTTCAACAGACTGGGTAACGGGCACCGATTCAGCAGGCTGAGACACGGGCACCGAAACTCCAGGCCGAAACACAGGCACCGAAACTTCAGGCTGAGACATGGGCACCGAAACCTCAGGCTGGGATACCAACATCACGACATCAGGCTGGAAGACAGGTACCAGGATATCAGGCTGGAGGATGGACACATCAAACCGGAAAGCAGGCTCATCAGGCTGAATAGTGGGCACATCAGGCAGAACAGGTACTGGCACAACTGGCTGAGTAGCAGACACTGGCACATCAGGCTGGAAAGCGGACTGGAAAGCCGGCACCGAGACATCAGACCAGGCAGCGGGTGCTCGAACTTTAGACTGGGCAGCAGACACAGGCGCTGGCAAATCGGGCAGAATAACAGGTACATCGGACTGGTCAATAGTCGCTGGGGCGTCAGACTGGGACATGGACACTGGGATTTCGGGCTGGAAGGCAAGCTTCAAGACATCCGGCTGGAAGGCAGGCATATCAGACTGGATAGCAGGTGCATTAAACTGGAGAGCGGGTGCCTCAGACTGGAAGGTGGGTACACCAGACTGGAAGGTGGGCACACCAGACTGGAAGGTGGGCACACCAGACTGGAAGGCAGGGACATCAAGCTGGAAGGCAGAAACCAAGACATCAGGCTGAAAAGCAAGCTTCGGGACATCAGGCTGGGAGGCAGGCATGAAAACATCAGACTGGGGAGCGGGCACAGACTGAAAAGCGGGCACCGGGACTTCAGGCTGGAAGGCAAGCTTCAAGACATCCGGCTGGAAGGCAGGCATATCAGACTGGATTGCAGGTGCATTAGACTGGAGAGCGGGTGCATCAGACTGGAAGGTGGGCACACCGGACTGGAAGGCAGGGACATCAAACTGGACAGCGGGCACAGGCATTGGCACAACAGGTTGAATAGAAGACACTGGCGCATCAGGCTCGGTAGCAGGCACTGGACTGTCAGGCTGGGTAGCAGGCAGAGGTTTGACAGAATCAGGTGGGTTAGTTGGTGTGGAAGCAAGTTGGGTTACTGGCAGGATCGTGTGAGTGGGGAAGAACTTCCGTTTCTTCTTTGGCTTAACTGCTGGAGATCTGTAGGTGGCTGTAGGACTGTAGACAGGAGGTGAGGCATACTGAAAGGAAGGGCTGGGATATGGCAAGGAAGGGGGAACAGCGGCCAGAGGGAGTTCTTGTGGGGAAGTTGCAGGTATTAGAGAAGAGGCAGGTGGGTTAAAGGCAGGATAGGTGCAGGAAGTAGACACAGGGCATCGATACTTGGTGGGGAGCAGGGTATATTGGACTGCAGCTGAGGTTGCCAGGGGTGATGGGAGAAAGGACATCTGAGCAGGCAGGTATTTAGTAGCAGGTCTGGTTTGTGGAGAGCTGACAGAAGCTGGGCATAACAGGTCTAACCATGCCTGAAGTACAGGTAGCACAAAAGTGGCCTCACATTCCCTCTGTCTGACCAGCGACTGCACTTCATCTATACAATCCTTCAACAACTGTTTGGGACAAACCGAATAATGCTCAAAAAAAGATGCAGAGTCATCCTCCAACAGCCATACTAAGGACGCAACCTGGTTAATGCTGAAGGGAGGAGAAAAGTCATCATGGCCCTTTGGGATACAAGGCAGAGCCAGCTCTGTACACATTCCAATCAAAGGCTGAACATCCTCAAACCGTATACTGCCCTGATCGACCACAGAGTGAGCTAAACGGATAATCTCCAGCAGCTGATCACTGGACCACCCTTCCAATGTCTGGCGGAGATATTCAGAACTCTCTGTTGCCAGCAGAGCATAATAAGCAATTATATCTGAATTCATCCTAGTAATGTGCAACAGAACCGAGATGGTTCCCCTGTGCAGCCACTTCTGGTCAGAGATGGCCTTGGTATACTGTCATGAACAGGTGTGACCAGATTGTGTGGACTGCAAAGGGGAAACCAAAACGCATGTAAAAGTGAATAAATAATATTTATTAAAATAAGTGATAACACAGAAAATACAGATAGTGCAACCAACACAACAAACCCACTACAAACAACAATATCTACAGCAAGGGGCAATACCAGAATCACAGATGTCAGCCAGGCCAGGGTCATACACAGCAGGTCAGCAAGAGCAAGGGATATACCAGAGACATAAACGATTAGCCAAGCCAAGGTCATACACAGGAAGATCAGTAAATGAGGGACAGGGAACCAGCAGGACAGAGAGGGGATGGATCGGGCAGAAGGGTACAGGAACACAGAAGGGATCGGGTCAGGATAAGCTCGGGCACAAGGTCGGATGCAGGCTCAGGATCGGGTAACAGGCGAACAAGGTCAGGGCTCAAGGAGAGAGATACCAAGGCAAGCATATGAGGGCTTGCCGGGTATTTATAGGACTGACTGTGATTGACTTCAAGTCACACCTGAGCGCAGGGAGTGTTGTCTGCTCCATACTGCCAGGATCCATCCGCTGGTGGACATCAGTACTGCGGCCAAAAGATGAAATGACACCAGCAAGGAAATATTCTCCTGACAGTTCAACACTGCCAGGAGACACCTGCTGGTGGACCCCAGTACTGCATGCCAAACGATATATCTTGCCAGCGGACGGATCCTTTCCTGACAGAGACTTTTGGAGGGGACTGAATGCTAGCCTCTTGCCGATCGATCGTGGGCCCTGGCATTTGGTGGAAGGGAGCTCTTTGTGAGCTGTATGCCTGGGGACCCTTGAGGTGGTATTACTGTGGATTCGGGTCCTGGTCCCCCAGGACATACAGACTCTGGGGACCCTGAATTTGCCATATTAGAAATACTGGCTGATTCATAATGCTGGGACAAATACTGTTAGGAGATGCTAATGTCAATTCCAGCCACCTGTCTGTCTGTTGCCTGCTAGAATGTGTATTGTAAATAAGTCTAGTATAGGATCTAAGAGTCATTAGATCCCCATTGTTGTTTGTGTTAATTAACTCTGCTATTGTGTTGATTTGTGATAATGTTGATTGGGTTTTCTGAGCTACAAGACGGCCAGTCTGGCCTAAAAGTCATGTCTGAGTCATGTAGGCTGTCTAAAGGGATTAGTTAATTAGCCCATGTTAATTAGGTTTCTGGTCACAGGTGTATGTTCAGAGTAATATGAGCAGGAGGTATACACCTCCTCTTTTACTGTATAAAAGAGCCGTAATTCCTTGCAATAAAGGAGATTCCTGTTTGAACTTACATACAGCCTGCCTGGTGTTTGTTCTGAGCTACACAACTGGATTAGAATGGCACATAGCTGTAGTTCTAGTCCCAGAGCATCGGATGACCAAACCATCAGATGTTGCGATCTGCAATCTGATTCTATAGCCGCAGAGGAGTGTCGGGAGAGTGGAACCGAGCAAGCAGGGGCTTGTTACACTTATGACCCCAGCCATTTTTGGGATTAAATAGTTGTGGTTATGTATAAATCTGTGCACATTGTATATCAATCATTGTAATTACCTGTGTTGTCTTTTCTTTCAGTAGACAGTGCTTGACAAATGTAAATCTCCTTAGGAAGCTAGCAATCAATGGTGAAACATGTAGAGAATTTTGTTACTATGCACATTCCATAACTGTTTTCTATTTTGATGGATTATATTTTGTTGATTTTAACTTTTATAAAATAAAATTATTTTTGATATATTTTTTAGTGTGTCTTGCACCTTAAAAGTCTCAATTCCTTCGCTTCTGCTGTTATCATAAACAAAGGGATGTGGTGCAAATAACTTTCAGATGACAAGCAATCAAAATGTTTCTACATTTGGTCATGCTATTTTGTATTAAAATAAGTTTAGTACATTGCTGTCTAGATGTGTTTGTAATACAAAAATTGTCCCTAGCAGGAGAGGGACCAAAGAAAAGTGGGGCTCAAAGGAAAGGCAAACCGACTAAATATGTCTGTAACCAAACTAGTGTTTATTGTGGTACAACAACATATAATACATGAAGATATGAGACAAATACAAACAAACAAAAAGCGTCCGGACGTCTAGGCAATTGATGTCTGTGCAGCCTGCTGACAATGAGGAGTATTCAGCTATGCTGAGTGAGGCTGCTAAACAGACATCAATCCCCCCGGGGGGTGGCTCAAAATCTGGGTAGATGGGAAGGGAGGGAGAAGGGAGAGATCAAGGAAAGGAGGGTGGGGTAAGAGGAGGTGGAAAAAAGGGATGGGGTAGGATAAAGGAGAGAGTAAAGAGCCGTGGCGTGAGGCGCTATTGTGGGTCCTGCAATAAACCCCAATCAACCTATGGATGGAGGTATGTGGCCATGAATATATGAGGATAGAACTGGAATGGCAGGAAGTCCCGGTATAAATGTGGCAAGAAATACTTCAATAAGCAGGATTATGTTCTAGATGTAACCAGATACGAACTGATGCGATAGGTGGAGTGGCTGGCATGTTGTATGCTGAGCAGAAGAATATGCAGTTAAGGTGGTCATGTACATGACCACTTCCGGGTCCTGTATGGAAGTCCTCAGGTACTGCTGGAGCGTGTGTCACCTATGCTGTGATCTGCACCACTCGCCACTGCATATGGTATCGGGTACTTGCCGCGGAATTTCCGTGCTCCAGAGAGCACTCCTCAAATGAATGAATGGCCGGCCATCTAGGTGCTGTCTAGGTGATGTCTGTTTAGCAGCCTCACTCAGCATAGCTGAGTACTCCTCATTGTCAGCAGGCTGCACAGACATCAATTGCCTAGACGTCCGGACGCTTTTTGTTTGTATTTTTGACTACATGTTATATGCCCCCCCTGTCTGTGTAATTGTGTTGGTTGGTTTAACGTTCCCGATCAATTTTTATTGAATATTATTGAATATTGGTTCATGCTCTCCTATCTTCATGTATTATATGTTGTTGTACCACAATAAACACTGGTTACAGACATATGTAGTCAGTTTGCCTTTCCTTTGAGCTCCACTTTTCTTTGGTCCCTCTCCTGCTAGGGACAATTTTTGTATTGCAGATGTGTTAGGGGCTGAAGGGCAACCACGGTTTCTTGGTACTCATTGCATTTATACATGGTTCTACAAGCCTCATTACATTTAACTTGATTTAACTGTGTTATAGGGATTACAGGTGATCCGTTCCTGAGGCATTCTGAGACATCTGTAGCCATACTGTTCATAGTCCTAGGTGTTCCATGTTGTCTGCTGTTTGGTATTTTTGCTGCCTCAGTATTGTAAAGTGAAGCATGGCCTTTGTGATTGGGTAGGATATTGATCGCAAAATTAGTCAGGCTTTCAGGAAGGACACGGCAGCAATTCCCTCTCAAGAAGAAGAGGTAAAACTTTGGTTCAAAGAACATAAAAAATTACTTATCAAACACCTGAACAGAAAGTGGGATGTGTCCATCCAGGAAACCTATATAGCTAATAGAATAGTGCCTAGAGGCCTAGGAGATAAGGTGATACCCGCTGAGCACCTCCACAGTCCAAGATTTTTGGAAAAGTGGAAAGAACTCTGTATAGATCATGGAGTCTCAGTTATGAAATTAATAGTAGAGGAAGAAAAAATCCAGTTAGAAGAGTTGGTGACGGCGATCACTGAGAGTTCCCAGGGACTAGAGCCATACAAGGAATTAGAGGAGTTTCAGAAACTGAATAAGGCCCTTAAAAAGGAAGTTGAAAAAACACAATCC
Source organism: Lithobates clamitans (assembly GCA_037952925.1). NCBI lineage: Eukaryota > Metazoa > Chordata > Amphibia > Anura > Ranidae > Lithobates > Lithobates clamitans. Next base: position 10,187,712 of record JBBGZY010000143.1, on the reverse strand, counting down.
TCATTAAAAATAACAAAACAATCTAAATTTAGACGGGACTTGAGTGACTGGGAAAAAGGGAGACATTTTTTATTTAACCCCTCGTCGTAGTCGCAGTAGATCTAGAAGAGGGAACCAGAGATCATCCTCCAGAGGTAAAAGACCCTCAAGTGATACCGAGGAGGATAACCTGACTAGGACGGTGACTTTTTTAGAGGAGGAGGGGGCGGTGGGCAAGGACAAGGAAAGTCGGCCGGAGGACAACTTAAATACACACAAACAACCAGCCCCTGGACCCCAAAGACAGACAACCAAAGGTCAGCGGAAATAGTTAAATCTGTGACAGACAAAGGAGATGGGAATGATATGAAAATCATAAACCTATGTAAATTTAAACTTAGCAAGAGACATATTGATCTTCTACAAAAAGGGATGTCCTTTTCACCCACGAACCAGATGGATGAGTTCACAGTATTCAAGGACGTCACCCTTTTTATACGGAAGGTTTTCCTTCGCTTTATTCACACAAATAGTCCGGCATCTGAAACAGGCATGAATACTTTTAAAAATCAGGATGTGGAAATGCTGGCCATTCTCAATTCCCTTCTTGAGGAAAATGAGAGAGAGGAAATTGGGTATGGCCCCCATAAAAGGCAGTCGAAACTCAATATTAGATCCACTAAGATGCCCCCAATTAATAAAAATAAGTGGTTGAGCCTATTTTTGGATATGGTACAGACGGACCTATCCAAAGTAGATTGGAGCATAAAAAGTGAGGACAACCTCTCCCCAGAAGAATGTAAAGCCATCCGGGAACTGTCAGAAGCCCCACAGCTAGTGATAAAAAGGAGTGACAAAGGCGGGAATGTAGTGCTTTTAAATGAAAAAGATTATGAGAAGCAGGTGTTTCGCCTGTTAGGCGATACTACAACTTACAAAAAATTATTCAGTGACCCCTTCCCCAATCTTGTTGCGAATCTGAACAGCAAACTTAAATTAGCTGGGGAGGCAGGATTATTGGGCAAACGGGAATTAAATTACCTTATAGTCAATGAATACAATGTACCGGTATTCTATATTATCCAGAAAGTACACAAATCTCTGGAGAATCCCCCGGGAGACCAATTGTCTCAGCGATAAAGGGTCCCCTGGAGAGGGTTGGGAAATACCTAGACAACTTACTCAAGAAGATGGTTACAGACTTGAAGTCCTATGTGAAGGACACAGGTGATGTCCTGAGACATATCTCAAAGATTGTGGTACAGGGAGAGTTCCTCCTAGTGGGGATCGACGTGGAATTCTTTTACACATCGATCCCCCACGATTGGGGGATTAGAGTGGTTGAAATCTTTCTAGACAGACATTTTCCCAATTATGGACCACAGAATGAATTCCTAGTGGACCTGTTGACCTTTGCCCTCAAAAATAACTTCTTTCAGTTTCTGTCAACCAACTACCAGCAAATCAACGGCACATCCATGGGGGCACCTTGGGCCCCAGCATATGCCTGCCTTCACTTGGGATTATAGGAGGAGGATGTGGTCTACACCTCGCCGATGTACCTGAGCCATGTACATACGTGGCTCAGGTACATCGACGACGTGTTCATTGTTTGGAAGGGTGATCAGGACTCACTGGCATTATTTATAGACTACCTGAACCTTAACGACCGAAACATCAAACTGACTTACACATGGAACCGAGAGAGAATTTCCTTCCTGGACCTGTCAATTGGCAGAGGGGACCTATCTTTGGTGACCCACACTTTCCGGAAGGAGACCTCTGCAAATACACTGTTAAGGGCAGATAGCCACCATCCGAAATGGCTCAAGGACAGCATCCCTGTTGGCCAATTCCTCCGAATTAGGCGGAATTGTTCCAACAGAGAAGACTACAGACGTGAAAGCGACGAACTATATCAACGCTTCCGGGAACGAGGATACTCCCATAAACAACTAAGGAGAGCAAAGCGGAAAGCAGCAGGACGCGACTGTCCTTCTCTTCTAGACGGTAAAAAGGCAACAACAAAAAATCCTCAACATGTTCCCCCTTCCCCCATTGCTCCGGACTCGGTGAGAATTATCACCGAGTTTGGGACCCAATGGGATACGGTCAGATCCATATTGGCTAAACACTAGGACATTCTCACAAACACCCCGGGCATAGCTCAAATAGTTGGACCTGCCCCAAAAATGGTGGCAAAGAGGGCTAGAAATCTAGGTGACTGCCTAGTTCACTCTGAACATGTTAGGAGCATGGACAGTTCATGGCTATCCCAATTCCCTAGAAGCAAGGGCATGTTCCCCTGTGGACATTGTCAGGTATGTCCATATGTACATAGGACAACTACCTTTAGCGACTCTCTCAACAAAAAGAGCTTTGAGATTAAAAGCCTTATTAACTGTGCAACTACAAGGGTCATATATATGTTGACCTGCCCATGTAAAAAAAATTACATCGGTAAGACCAAACGCCAGTTTAGGATTCGCTTAGGAGAACACATGAGGGAAATCCTGGAGAAAAACCCTGAGAAACCGCTGGCCAGACACTTTGCCCAATACCACCAGGGCAAGCTGTCTGGCATGTTGGTTAAGGGGATTTATGCCCTGAATCTTTCCTCTAGAAGATTGGACTTCGAACAAATCCTGCAACAAAAAGAAAAAAGATGGATTTTCCATTTGGGGTCTCTGGTTACGTTAGGCCTAAATACGGAACTGAATTTACAACCTTTCTTGGCAGCATAAACAATATGGAAATTAACTTTATGAAGAATTTGTCAATTATTCATCTTTTGGTCCTCTCAGTGTTCCCCTCTACTATACTGGGACCATGCCTAAGCATGGCCATCACTACTCACCCTCTTTTACTAATTATTAGGGTACAGGGCACGTACTAGAGGCTATAGACAGTGCCCTGTCTGCATCTTTTATCAGAACTCCTTTAACTGACCTGACAGATACAACAAAGATACACATACATGGTCAGGATTCATGGATGCAGATTAGTTATTTCAACGATCTACATCAATAAATCTCCCTGTGGCTATGCTTTATTTCAAAATACACTAGGCTAATATAAGCCGCCACAGATAATCCATATCTAGAGATGGCCCTATAGAGATTAATCACTATGTGGATGCATACTTTCATTTCTTTCCCCCCTCTCCTCTTTTTTCCTTTTTCTTTTTTCTTTTTTTCCTTTCTTCTCCTCTTTTCCTAATATCCTCTCTTTTTCCCCCTCCCCTCTTTTGCTTCCCCATTGGAGTCGACTGTTGTTCAAAACGTATTCCCGATTTTATTGTTGCTTTGATGTCTGTTATATAATATAAACGGAATAAATAATGACATACTTAAATGTTATCTACATTGATTAAATGTTACATTGCCGGAAATAGGGAAGCCAATTGTACTGAATATCTGCACATGTATATGTGCTTTTTCATCAATGCTCCATACATATGGGCTGCGTAGTTAAGAGATCGTGGGCTAAGGATTTTATGGATATATAATTGTATCTTGCTATACACATGAAGTAGCAAACCAGCAGCGGGCAATAATGTGGACACACACAGATGGGGAAAACCTCCTTCACACAGATCAGCTGGGTGGGCGTGTACGAGGAATGGACGACAATAAGGAGTCCTCGCATGCCACCTAGATGTCCAGAGGAAGCTACACAATCTTGTCTTGTGAAACGCATTTGACGTCACTCCGTCCGGACGTCACGCCCGCTGTCATCCCCCGTAGAGGCTAGCCGGCTCATGGATTGAGGGAGTGTTCCGACTGTGCATGGAACAACCATGTGGGAGGAAAAAGGCGCACCTAGATGGCCGGCCATTCATTCATTTGAGGAGTGCTCTCTGGAGCACGGAAATTCCGCGGCAAGTACCCGATACTATACGCAGTGGCGAGTGGTACAGATCACAGCATAGGTGACACACGCTCCGGCAGTACCTGAGGACTTCCATACAGGACCCGGAAGTGGTCATGTACATGACCACCTTAACTGCATATTCTTCTGCTCAGCATACAACATGCCAGCCACTCCACCTATCGCATCAGTTCATATCTGGTTACATCTAGAACATAATCCTGCTTATTGAAGTATTTCTTGCCACATTTATACTGGACTTCCTGCCATTCCAGCTCTATCCTCATATATTCATGGCCACATACCTTCCATCCATAGGTTGATTGGGGTTTATTGCAGGACCCACAATAGTGCCCCACGCCACGGCTCTTTACTCTCTCCTTTATCCTACCCCATCCCTTTTTTCCACCTCCTCTCACCCCACCCTCCTTTCCTTGCTCTCTCCCTTCTCCCTCCCTTCCCATCTACCCAGATTTTGAGCCACCCCCCGGGGGGATTGATGTCTGTTTAGCAGCCTTACTCAGCATAGCTGAATACTCCTCATTGTCAGCAGGCTGCACAGACATCAATTGCCTAGACGTCCGGACGCTTTTTGTTTGTTTGTATTTTTGACTACATGTTATATGTCCCCCCTGTCTGTGTAATTGTGTTGGTTGGTTTAACGTTACCGATCAATTTTTATTAGGGCTTATTGAATATTGGTTCATGCTCTCCTATCTTCATGTATTATATGTTGTTGTACCACAATAAACACTAGTTTGGTTACAGACATATGTAGTCGGTTTGCCTTTCCTTTGAGCCCCACTTTTCTTTGGTCCCTCTCCTGCCTGGGACAATTTTTGTATTGCAGATGTGTTAGGGGCTGAAGGACAACCACGGTTTCTTGGTACTCATTGCATTTATACATGGTTCTACAAGCCTCATTACATTTAACTTGATGTGTTTGTAACTAGAATGAAATGCATACTTGATTCAGTGTAATGTAAGGAGAGGACACTCAGCAGCTGTTTACACATCTGGACTCAGGAGCACTAGTGTGGGACACAAGAACAAACTTTTTAGGGTGTCCCACACAGGTGCTCCACTGGATACTTGGGGTGTCTCCATGTGTGAAACTTGTCCAAAAAAGGTAGGTATTCCAGCTTTGTTAAGGGAATAAATCATGTCTTCAGCTTGGAACTCTGCCAATACAGACAATTGTACCCCACTTCAAAGCAATGTTTCACATTAATATTTCTGGCCACAAATGTTGGTGTGCTAAGTATACCTTTTGTTTCATTCTCATAGGGGAGAAAAGATTGGGGATGTCTGAGGACACCAGGGTCCCCCCACCTACTAAAGAAGGGGAACTCAGCACACAATCAGAAGATGTGGAGGAAGGACAGGTGGTTGAAATAGTGACCACAACAGGTGAGTGTCTGACACCACAGATTCAGGTAATAGTTGTATGCCTGCATATTTATAATACATGGTGCGTATTTTTCCTTGTCAAAAGAAGTTTATTGAGTATACAATGTTATAAAGATACATAAAGTAAGTTTACAAGGATCTATAAAGTAAGCTCATTGTTTTACAGTAGGGTTTATATAGGTAAATATCATGAAATTTCAAATATTAAACATTGGGTTCACGTAAACCTAAATTAAAGATATATATCATTTCCTTAGTTACTTTTGTAGGTATTTAAATGATTTATACCTACTATACATATTGTTTACAAGTAGAGTGTATATAGGTCAAATAAATTCTGATAATGAGCTTTAGTCGTAAGGTGGAGAAAAGGAAAGAGAAAGAAGAAAAAGGGTTGAAAGGTAGAGGTATGGTCCACAAGGTTGTCCCGCTCGTCAGTTTATTATTCTTTTTAGTTCTCTTTGAAGCCTTAGAATGGGTGTCTCTGTAAGTCATTTAATCTGTTACCATGGCAACAGGACAGAGTCATTGAAGTTTGACAGGAACTGTTGTTTTATCCAAGGATGCCAAAGTTTTTCAAATTTTGGAATTTGATTTTGATCGATTGCTACCATCTTAGCATGGGACATTGTATTATTCATTCTGTGAATTGTTTCTGCTAGTACCAATGTAGGAGATTTCCATGCCTTGGCCACTGTTTGTTTTGCAGCCGTTATTAGTTGGATCATAAGTTTGAATTGAGAGAGTGTTAACCATTCCGGTTTTAGATTAAGTAAAGTTAAATATGGATCTGGTTGTATTATTTTTTAAAATATTTTAGATGCAATCACGAAGACTTCCTTCCAGAAGGTTTGGATTACTGGGCACGTCCACCATATGTGTAAATATGTGCCTATTTCTGGGCATCCTCGAAAACAAAGAGCTGAGGTATTAGGTGAATATTTTGCCACTCTAGCGGGTACAAGGTACCAGCGAGTTAGGACTTTATAATTTGTCTCCAGTGCTAAGATGTTGGGTGAAGATGACTTAGATGTGAGCCATATGTTAGACCAGTCCGTGTCTTCTAAAGTTCGTCCCAGGTCCTCCTCCCACCTCTGAACGTAAGAGGGTCTATTAAGATTTGCTACTCCATATAATTGATTATAAAGTGATGAAATTGTACCTTTAACAAATGGATCTTTTGTACAGATTGATTCAAAAATGGATAATTGGGATAATGGTGTATCCCCCTTTAGGAATGGTGTATAGAAATTTTTGATTTGGAGATATCTAAATATCTCAGAGTTTGGTAGATCATATTTTTCTCTAAGTGATGGGAATGAAAGGAATGATTTAGATGCTATGAAGTCATTTAGTGTCTGAATGCCTGATGTTGTCCAAGCTTTAAAAGAATTTGGGTAGATCCATGCCGGGTAAAAGGCCGAATTTCTGATAAAAGAAAGGCGAGGATTGTGTGGAGATTGTAACTGATATTTGGTTTTTAGTTTATCCCAGAGAGATAAGAAGTGTTTAGTTATGGGATTATCAATTTTAAAGTGGTCTTTAGGATCAAGCCATAATAAATTTGATATTAATAGAGGCTCATTTTCTGAAGCCTCTATAAATACCCATAATAGGATTTCCTGTTTTGCATGGTATTTGGACAGACTGGCCAAATGTGCTGCTCTGTAGTAGTTAGTAAAATTAGGGTATCCCAGGCCTCCTTTATTTTTGGGAAGATGTAGTGTGTGTATAGGTATACGTGGTTTAGAAGAGCCCCATATAAACGAAGTTGCTCTTTTTTCTACTATTCTCAAAAAATAGGAAGGAATTGGAATAGGGAGGACTCTGAATAGATAAAGCAATTTGGGCAGAATAGTCATTTTGATTGCATTAATCTTCCCTATCCAGGATAATGGAAGTTGCGACCATTGTTTTATTAGATTTGTGATCTGTCTTAATACAGGAGGATAATTGGTTGAGAATAAGTCAGAATGAGATGCTGTTAAATGAATTCCAAGATATGGGATTGATTTTTCTGCCCATGTGAATGGGAGTGCAGCCCTAGCCGGGATCAATTCCATGTTTGTGAGTGAAATATTAAGCACTAGGCATTTCTTAGGATTAATCATAAGGCCGGATAGGGCTGCAAATCCATCAAGAGCTGGCATTAAGTTAGGACCAGAGACCTGTGGTGATGATAGAAAAAGTAATATATCGTCTGCAAATATACATAATTTGTGTGTAATACCTCCTACTTCAATGTCAGTTATAGTTTGGTTTGTTCTGATGTATTGGGCCATGGGTTCGAGTATAAGGGCAAATAATAAGGGAGATAATGGGCAAACCTGTCGGGTACCTCTTTCGATATTAAAGGCTTCAGATTTGTATCCAGCATATTTTATATAGGCTTTGGGTTTATTATATAATGCTTTGATCCATGTTAAAAAGTGGGGTCCAAAACCCCATTTTTGTAATGAATATTGCATATATTGCCAGGATACTGTGTCAAATGCCCTCTTAATATCGAGAGATAGAAAACATAAAGGGATTTTCCGTTTTTTAGCAATATGTGCCAATAACACTGCCCTGCGTATATTATCGCCTGCCTGTCTATTTGGCATGAAGCCTACTTGATCTCTATGTATTAATTTTCCTATAATGCTATTGAGGCGTTTTGCTATTATTTTTGCTAATAATTTAATATCGAGGTTTAACAGAGCGATAGGCCGATAATTCACACAGGAAGTATCATCAGAAAGGGGTTTTGGGATCATAGAACAAGTGCCATTAGTGTTTCTTGCCAAAAAGAATGTCCATCTAGAAGTTTGTTAAAAGTTTCAGTGAGAATGGGAGAGAGTATTTCTGAGAATGTTTTATAGTATAAAGCAGAGTAGCCATCTGGGCCTGGTCTTTTGTTAAGTTTTAGGTCTTTTATGGCGTTAGCAACTTCATCTATAGTTATAGGCTCATCCAAACTGCTTTTTTGATTCTGAGATAACTCAGGTAAGGTTATTTTTGAGAAGAAGGATTCAGCTTCTATAGGATTAAATTCATTGTTTGTCTTGTATAAAGTTGCGAGATGTGAGTGAAATTTTTGGACTATTTTAACTGGATTACAAGTGTAAACATTTTTTGATAATTTCAAACGTATTGGTTTGAAAGATTTGTTAGTTGAATTTAATGCCCGAGCCAAATATGTACCTGGTTTGTTTGTATTCATGTAGAAATTGTGTTTGGAGCGTTTGAGGGATTTATCAACTGACTCAGTGAGAAATAGATCGTATTCCAATCTAGATTTTTCCAGATGAGATTTTGTACTCTGAGATGGATTATCTTGAAATGATATGTAGGCTGCATTAAAATTGAGTTCTAGTTTTTTTGCTAGATTTTTGCGTTCCCGTTTAAATAGTGCCATTTGTCTTTGTATTGTACCACGCAAGACAGGCTTATGAGCTTCCCACAGTGTTATTGGGGAGATGTCTGTTGTATTATTAATTGATATGTATTCCTTTAAAGCTTGTTCAATGGCCATCTGATGTAGTGGGTGTTTGAGCACTATGTCCGGTAAGTACCACGTTGGGTCATGCGCTTTTGGTATGGCTGAGGCTATAGTAGTGTATACTGCATTATGGTCAGACCACGGAATCGGAATTATATCTGATGCAATAATTTCTGGTATCATTCCTATTGTTAGAAAAATATGATCTATTCTGGTGAAGGTTTGATGAGGGTGCGAGAAATAAGGGAATTTCTTTTTCATTGGGTTACTTTCTCTCCACAAATCTACCAGATTGTATTTGGAAAGAAGTTGAGAAAAAGGTAATCTAGAGGTTATTTTGGATGGTGTAAAAGGTGATTTATCTAGAAATGGGAGGAGGACCTGGTTCGAATCCCCACACATTATCACTGTTCCTATTTTGTGTGTATTAATCACTTGTAATATATGTGAGAGGAATGGTGTAGGTTGTTTGTTAGGAGCGTAGTAGGAAATCACCGTGATTGCTGTATCCATTATATAACCCATGAGTATCAGGTATCTACCTTCTGGGTCTTTAATTTCTGATGATAAGGTGAAAGGTGTGGATCGGTGAAATGCAATTAGAGTTCCCCTTTGCTTGGTACAGGCAGAAGCCGTGTAAATTTGTTGATAAAAAGGAGAAATATATTTTGGAGTAGAATCTTTGGTGAAGTGTGTTTCTTGGAGGCATACTATGTGAGCCTTCTTGTTATGGAAAGTACGGAAGGCTTTGGTCCTTTTTTGAGGGACATTTATTCCCTGAGCATTCAGGGAAAGTATATTCAGTGGTGCCATGGCAAAAGATCAAATAGTTTTGACTTACTTTTTGTTATGCAGAGCTGACTGCGCAGATCAACCTGTGTGGACTGAAGAGATGAATAGATAGAAAAGAAACCAGTGAATTCTGGAGTAAAGAGTAAACAAAAAACATATGAGATTAGATGATACATTGTATAAATTATTTTTTGCAAGTAATCACAATTTACCCGTGAAAGAGAATAAATATCTCTCTCAGGGGAATAAGTGCCTTCGTCACACTCCCACATAATATGGTTGGGAGAATGAGGAGGGCTAATGGGGGTACACGGATCTTCCGCTTACAGGAGAGAAGTGCTTTGTCAAAAGACATCAAAATCATGTTTCATTAATTGGAGTGCAGAATATAGTTTTTGCTGAAATTATTTATTCCAGGGGGGTTGTATATGGTTAGTCTTGCCCTAGGCTAAATAATTCAGTTAGAAAGGTACTGTTAATAACTTTTGTATTGATGAAGATAGTTTGAATTATTTTGGGATTTTAACCCTTTTAGAGTAAACAATTACATATTTTATTCATATGTAACTGTTTAGATATGTTAACTCATAAAATTGAGGTTGTATTGCTTCAGATTAGAATAAACAAAAACATAATTCTAGGAACTAGTTAGGTAATAATATATTTGTTTTAAGAAAAGAAAGAAAAAGCTTCCATTACTTCTGGATTATTGAACATATTTGTCCTAAAAAGTAATAAATCTATTGTTATTACCTGATAATATATAACTGAACAAGAATTTCCTTATTTCACTTATATATTCTAAGGCTATATGAATTAAAAGTAATAAGAAATATAACTGGAATGTAACATGATCCCACACAGTGTGTGACTATCAGAATGCAGTTACATTCAGTTATAAATACAGGTTTTTTTATAGAGAACCATCTCTTAGTATAATAAATGAAGAGATATCAGGAATTAGGATGTCAGTCCATTGAATCTTCTTGGTCCATGGATGATGTGGCATAACGGCCTCTTTTGTGAGAATGATGATTCCCATTTTGTTCTGAAATTTTCTGAGTGCTGCCTGAAGGTGAAGATGATGCCATTTTTCTGCGTGTGGGAGAGTTGCTGCTTGTGGGTTCTGTCAGATTTAATTTTAAAAGGGTTTGTTGATCTGCTTCTGTAAATTGTACCTTGGTAGTTAAATCTGACTGAAAAGGGGAAGCCCCATTGATACATAATGTTGTGGCGTTGCAGTTCCATTAGTTGGGGTTTCATGGATCGTCTTTTAGTAATAGTAAGTTGGGATAGGTCAGCAAAAATTTGATAATTGTGTCCTTGAAAATTAAGTTCCTTTTTTTCTCTTGCAGCAATTAGTATTTGTTCTTTCGTTCTGTAATAATGAAATTTTGTGATTATATCACGTGGGGGTCCATCTTTCTTTTTGGCTGTGAGGGCTCTGTGTACTCTATCCAGTTCTAAACGTTCAATAGGGATATCTGGCTTTAGTTCTTGTAATAGAGCAGTAATAGTAGATTGCAGGTCTGTCACAGTTTCAGGTATTCCCCTTATGCGCAAGTTTGAACGTCTGGCTCTATTTTCGTAATCTTCGAGCTAAGTTTGAAGTATTAAATTCTCTTCTTTTAATTGTTCCAATTCTGTTATATTTACTTGGGTTGTAATTTCAATTTCATCCATTTTTATTTCTAGGGCTGCGGTGCGGTTTCCCAGCTCTCTTATTTCTTTAGTTAGGCTTTTTGTTATTTGGTCTGAGGTTTGTTTTAAAGCCTTATGAAGCATCTTTTCAAATTGTAATAAAATTACTGGGGATGCTGAGGAGGCTTGTGGAGAAGTTTGTGAGAGGATTTGTTCTGTACCTGACTCAAATGGAGAGTCTTGCTGTGACATTTTCTGTCTGTGAGAGCGCCCTGATGCTGTATCTTGTGAGGTGACTGGAGCTGCTTTAGTTGCAGTGAGTGCCTGTGAGCTCTTTGTGAGGTGATTTTTATTTCTGCCACGGTTTCCTCCCAGTACCATATTTCCTGCCCAAACTTTCACAGTTTGTTCCCTGGGGCAAAAAGGTTCAAATGGATACCTTTTGAGCCTGCAGGCTCCGCTTTGTCCTTCTCTTCTCTCCTCAGCGGTGCGGAGCTCTAACAATGCATGTCTGCTCCGCTAGGCTCCGCCCATCTCCCTCCCGCGTATTTTTATTTTACGTGATGTGCATGTTGTGGAAGAACAATCTACTCATTTCACCACTGACAGTGCACAAAGGCTAATGAAGGACATGTTTTGTATTCGGGATTTAGACTTCATAAAGGAAAAAACCAAGGACATTGGACAAAGAATGAAGAACATGATTGATGTATTAGGAAGAATCTAAATCCAAAAAATTACACCTTTTTTATTTTTTTTAAGAAAACTTAAAGTTTTAATACAGTTTAAAAGCCACATTTGGTATATGCACAGTGTGTCAACATGTGCTATCTGCCATCATGGGATATCAATGTACGTGTTTTGTGGCTGCAACCCCTTCCTCGCAACTCTAGTAGGTGAGAGGAAGGGGTTGCACCCCCAAAACACGTCCATTGATCCCCCATGATGGGAGATAGCACATGTTGACATTAGGCATGGGATCAGGAGGGAAATGCCCATTTTGACTCCCAATTTGTGTGCATGTTCTAAATTTGGCTTTTACAGGGGCGACATCACCCCATCTGATGAAGGCAATATTAACACATTTTTATATGGCCTTTAGTTTTTCAATGTTAAACTTTGTAAGTTCCTGGGTTGTGTATGTTATGTTTTGAAATATACCTGTTGATGTCCCAAAAAAATTTTCAAGGTAAAACTTTATAAAACCAAGATGTTATTTTTTTACAAAAAAAGGTTTTACAATGCACATGTGCATGTGCATGTAGTAAAAGGTTTTATACTCAACAATGTGTGGCTTCTTCTTTCAATGCTCAATACCACTTTTTGTATTAGGTTGGTGTTTACAGTGACAATGGGTGTTATTTAAATAATGGAAAAAACACTTGGCACTACAAGTGCACTAGGAGAACCTAGGAGACAGCTAAAAGAAACACAAGCAGTAAATCAAATTCAAGATTTTATCATATCAATTTTTTTTTATTTTGAAAATATTAAAAAAACTGCTGGCATAGCAATGGCCCCCCTACCCATAAAATAATCAACATATTTTTGATGCACTTTACGGGCACTTTGGGGGGCAAGCTAGGACGGCCAGCTTCCAGGGCCATCGGTGTCAGTTCATGAAGTCCGGCCTCAGGCCCATTTGAGGCTACATAATTAGGAGCATTTCTCTTTAAAAAGTTGTGCAGTATGCAGCATGATAACACGATGTGGTTAGGTTTGTACTCCGCCATATTTATTGCCATTAGAAATAGGTGGAACCGGCTTATCCCAAAGGTATTCTCCACGACTCTTCGGGCTCTGTCCAGCCGGAAATTAAAAACCCTCTTCTCTGGGGGAATGGCCTCATCATGTGATCACCCAGAACAAATGCTTCATCAGCGATAAAAACAAATGGGAGTCCTTCGACGTTCTCTTCTGCAGGTGGCAATTCCAAGCCACCACTCTGGAGACATCGGTAGAACTCCATCTGGGCAAAGACTCCACCATCCGACATCCAGCCATTCTTCCCCATGTCCACATATAAAAACTCATATGTCGCCGACACCACCGCCATCAACACGATACTATTGAAACCCTTATGCCCCATACACACGGTCAGATTTTCAGACGGAAAATGTGTGATAGGACCTTGTTGTCCGAAATTCCGACCGTGTGTAGGCTCCATCACACAAAGTTTGAGAGCAGGATATAAAATTTTCCGACAACAAAATCCGTTGTCGGAAATTCCGATTGTGTGTACACAAATCCGATGGACAAAGTGCCACGCATGCTCATAATAAATAAAAAGATGAAAGCTATTGGCCACTGCCCGGTTATAGTCCTGACGTACGTGTTTTACGTCACCGTGTTTAGAACGATCTGATTTTCCGACTACTTTGTGTGACCGTGTGTATGCAAGACAAGTTTGAGCCAACATCCGTCGGAAAAAATCCTAGGATTTTGTTGTCGGAATGTCCGAACAAAGTCTGACCGTGTGTACGGGGCATTATAATTAAAATAGTATGACCCCGAGTGGGGTGGTGGGACAATGTGGACGTGCTTCCCATCGATTGCCCCTCCACAGTTGGGAAAGTCCCAATTCTCGGCAAACTGGGAGGCCACAGTCTGCCATTCCTGTGGCGTTGAAGGAAACTGTGGAGTCAAATCAGAAAAAAAAAACTAATTAGTACTTTTGGACATAACATTGTAAGCAGATTAGACACAATCATTTTTGGCCAACATCAGTATAACATTTATTTTAAGGAGTATTTAAAGACAAAAAGATAAGGTCCACTTATCAGATTCATCACCCCCTCTGATGGCCCATTGGAAAAAGTTTAGGGGGGGTTCTAAATGAATTTGGGAGCCAAAAAAAAGCCTCTTGCACTCTGCCTGAATTTAAGGACACAAATAATATTTGGACACATTTTAGAAGGTGTTTAGGGTAAAGCACTACAATGGAGCTGACACAATACATTGTTAAGTGACTAGGCTAGGTGTGGATGGGCCCAGGATAGCATGCTGGGGAGGTTAGTGAAGGCAAATATGCATGAAGGACAAAAAAAGAAGTTTCAAAAATTCAAGCATGCATGAGGATATAGAGGAAAGGATAAAACTTACCTTAATATAGTCCTTCTGCAGGACCTGAATGATGGCAGAACAGGTCTCTGGAATAATACCATATATACTCCAGTATAAGTCGAATTTTTCAGCACATTTTTTTGTGCTGAAAGTGCCCTCGACTTATACTCGAGTCAAGCACTTTTCTGCAGCAAAAAATTTCATTTTTCGAACCGACTTTGGGGCAGCGTATCTCAGGGCCACTGGGTGCTAGGAACCCCAAATTTGGTGTGCAAACCCAGTGATACTGGTTCCACAATATATCCAAAGCTGGGGATCCCATCACTAAGTGGCCCCGAGATACGGGGCCCCAAATTTGGTTCGGAAAATGTCATTTTCTGCTGCAGAAAAGTGCTTGACATTTTCTGAACCTACTTTGGGGGCCCATATCTCACCACTTGGTGCTAGGAATCCCACATATACTCGAGTAGAAGTCAAATTTTTCAGCACATTTTTTTGTGCTGAAAATGCCCCCCTCGACTTATACTCGAGTCAATCACTTTTCTGCAGCAAAAAAATTCATTTTCTGAACCGATTTGGGGCCCCGTATCTCAGGGCCACTTGGTGCTAGGAACCCCACATTTGGTGTGCAAACCCAGTGGAACTGGTATTATAACATATCTAAAGCTGGGGATCCTAGCACTAAGTGGCCCCGAGATACGGGGCCCCAAAGTTGGTCAACTGTGTCCATCTGCAGCAATGTCATTTCGGGACCCTTTGGGTTCAGAGACCCCAAATTTTGGCTGCAGCTAGGGGGCATCTAGGAATCCTTAACTACCAAGTTTGAAGTTCAGGGGACCTATGGCTGCAAATGGACACAGTGAGGCATGCAAAAGGGCACAGTGAGGCTGCAAATGGGCATTGTTGACCCTCTTTTCCACTTACAGTAGCTGTGCATTTCTCACCCTCGTCTTATACTCGGGTCAATACGTTTTTCCCATTTTTTTGTGTGCAAAAGGGCACAGTGAGGCTGCAAATGGGCATTGTTGACCCTCTTTTCCACTTACAGTAGCTGTGCATTTCTCACCCTCGTCTTATACTCGGGTCAATACGTTTTTCCCATTTTTTTGTGGTAAATTAGGGCCTCGACTTATACTCGGATCAACTTAAGTATATACGGTAATCCCCAGAGCCTGGGGGGAGATGCCTTTCGAGAACTTGATGTCCTGCAGACTTCTCCCTGTCGCCAAGTACCGCAACGTGGTGACTAGCCTCTGCTTGGGAGTGATGGCTTGCTGCATGCAGGTGTCCTGCGTGCTAATATAAGGGGACAGCAAAGCCAACAGATGGTGAAAAATGGGGTCCTTCACCCTGAGAAAATTCCTAAAATCATCAGGATTATTCTCCTGGATCTTCCGCAGCAAACGCATATAAGAGAGATTTGGTCACAATGGAGTAACCAATTATTGGTCCATGAACTCCTCCCCACCCTGTTCATGGACTGAACTTGGGTCAAAGCAAGAACCCCAACACCAAGCCCCCGCATAGCACGAACTCTACGACGAGCACGTACCCGCAACATGGCTTCAAAATGGTTGGCTGGTCAGAACGAACTAACAGAACACACTAAAGAACAGCAAGGCCTGTGAAGAGTGAGCTAAAAATCAGAAACAAGCGGAAAAGAAAGCACTGGAAAACAGATCCAAAATGACTACATGCACTGAAAACCAGATACAAACCCACAAGCACAAACTGAAGAGCAGTAACGGACTGAAAAGCACGAAAGCTGAAAAGCATGAATCATCTTTCACCACACTTCTACTAACACAATATTAACAGAAGGAGCCCAAAGGGTGGCGCACTGGCTATTGAACTTCCTTTTTCTAGTCCCATCGTACATGTTGTACGTCACCGCGTCCTTGACGGTCGGAATTTGGTGTGACCATGTGTATGCAAGACAAGCTTGAGCAGAATCCCGTAAAAAGGTATGATTGAAAAGCCATCATACCTTTTTCTGATCAAAATTCAGATCGTGTGTATGCGGCATAAGAAAAGGAAACAAGTGCTTCCTCAGACTACATATTAAGAACTAAGGGAAAGGAAACTTGACATCATTCCTGCAGTGGTGTGCTAAACATTTAAGTTTGACTGCTACAAGGAAAAAAGGTTGATGTTCCTTTAAGAATAAGTATAGAAAGTCCCTGCACTGTCTGTGCTCAATGGAGTGACATAGAAATATAAAAAATAGATATAACCATAAGCAAATACTCTACAATATCAACCATAAATACAGTACATAAGCATGAAACATGACAATAAAATTGCAATACAAAAGTTCATAAAGTGCTGTTACATAGTTACATACATAGTAGGTGAGGTTGAAAAAAGACACAAGTCCATCAAGTCCAACATATGTGTGTGATTATATGTTAGTATTACATTGTATATCCCTGTATGTTGTGGTCACTCAGGTGCCTAATATTTTTGTGAAACTATCGATGCTTCCCGCTGAGATCACCGCCTGTGGAAGAGAATTCCACATCATTTCCGCTCTTAAAGTAAAGAACCCTCTACGTAGTTTAAGGTTAAACTTCTCTTCTTCTAATTTTAATGAGTGGCCACGTGTCTTGTTAAACTCCCTTCAGCAAAAAAGTTTTATCCCTATTGTGGGGTCACCAGTACAGTATTTATAAATTGAAATCATATCCCCTCTCAAGCGTCTCTTCTCCAGAGAGAATAAGTTCAGTGCTCGCAACCTTTCCTCATAACTAACATTCTCCAGACCCGGGCGTGGCCTGGCACCGGACGAACATGGCAGCTTAATCTGAGAGCTCTGCCACCTAGAGCTCCAACTTTGCCTTTATCAGTGGGACAATCCTCCTCCAGACACAACGCGATGGCTCCTTGGGCTCCAGATCACAATCAGACCCGGTAACACAGCTGAGCTGGAACATTCCGGCGATGTTCCGGACACAGCAGCAGGGGGACACGCAGGCCGCATCTCAGGCCTCTGATCGGCAGATGGCGGGCCCTGCAATCACCGCGGATTCCCTGGGCGCATCTGCCCCTTCACAAGGTACCTCTGCCCCGCATACTTCCCCCTTACTGTGCCTCTCAGACCTCCAACAAGTGGCGCTCGATATTATGAACACGCTATTTGCAGCCATAGCTGATCTTAAGACTGACATCAGAGCGGTGGCTACCAGACTAGAGCATGTGGAGATGGCCGCCACCATGACACATTGGATGGCCATACACCAAGTACAGAAAGTTGTCAGTGTACACACACAGCACTTGATTGAAATGCATAGACACCTTTGAGGAAAGGTTGCGAGCACTGAACTTATTCTCTCTGGAGAAGAGACGCTTGAGAGGGGATATGATTTCAATTTACAAATACTGTACTGGTGACCCCACAATAGGGATAAAACTTTTTCGCAGAAGAGAGTTTAATAAGACTCGTGGCCACTCATTACAATTAGAAGAAAAGAGGTTTAACCTTAAACTACGTAGAGGGTTCTTTACTGTAAGAGCGGCAAGGATGTGGAATTCCCTTCCACAGGCGGTGGTCTCAGCGGGGAGCATTGATAGCTTCAAGAAACTATTAGATAATCACCTGAATGACCGCAATATACAGGGATATGTAATGTAATACTGACACATAATCACACACATAGGTTGGACTTGATGGACTTGTGCCTTTTTTCAACCTCACCTACTATGTAACTATGTAACTATGTAACCTCGATAACAGGGGTCGCAGATGCAATCTTGGAGTAAGAGGCATCCCAGAGGCAGTAAAAGGACCCCAATTGCAACCAGTAGTGTGGGCTATCTTTAACACACTGCTGGGGAGGACGCCTGATGCCCCTGTGGAGATAGAAAGGTGGCACAGAGCTCTCAGACCAAGGGGTAGAGATACTGACCCCCCCAGAGATGCAGTTTGCTGCCTGATTGATTTCACACAGAAAGAGGAGATATTACCATATAAACTAAAATTGTGCGCTAGCATAAATATATCATGTAATGAAATTTGCGACTGACAAGCTCCTTAGGAGTACTATCCGGAGCTGTAGTATATTTAAATCCCAGTGCAGAGAAATAAAAGAATAAATAAATTATATAATATGAAAAGTTATGAATTATAACACATCTCCGTGACAAAAATGTGAAAAAAACAAGAAAGTGAAAGTTCAAAAATGCGATCGGACCCCCAATCGCTTGAAAAACACCACATTCAGTCCATGAAAGACAAGTTGTATAAAGGGGGTAAAACGTTCCTTAGGTGTGTCATATCAGGGTAGAAAGGTGAAAAATGTAGGAACACTTCCAAGCCACCGATAGTTGCAGGAGAGGAGTAATGGATGTACCCTTACCGCACTTGTTGGACCTCCTCTATGGCGAGGTCATGCGAGCTTGCAGATATAACCCTCTGCAGGGACAGATGGATATCGATGTCCGGGTCTTGTTTGCGAGCGCCACCCACTCAAAACTGATCTTAATGTTTCAGCGTCAGGAGGGAGATTCATTATTCAGAGGATCCATGGATAAGAAAAGAGGGGGAAAAAACTCCAATAGTGTAGTAGTAATAATAAGGAGTTTATTGCCTTAATTGACCATAGGTCTTAATACAAAAATACAAGTATAAAAATCATTTGATTTAAAAAGCCGGCATAAAACAAAGGCTGAACGCCCGTGCAAACATAGGATGCGTGATGGCAAACACTGCGAGGCCACGCCCTACATGTTTCGTCATACGTGACGTCTTCTACGGGGCACGGGCGACGCAATGAACCATCACCTTTTATAAAAACAATATACAACCAAGCCTCGTTTCCGCGTAAGCCCGTCATACAACTGGGCATGCACAGAGGAATACCAAGCCTCGACATGGCTGTCATTAGAAGCCTCCTATAGAGGTGGAACGTAACTGCAAACAGGAAATGCTTAGACGTGTGACTCCAAGTATAGATATAAGATGACAGAATCTAGTAAACAGAAACATCCGGTGTTTTACATGTGAAACAATCATGTTAGAAAGCATCGTAACACCAGTAAAGATATACTCTACAGCATATATGATATGTGCAAAGATAATCAAACTAATACAATGCGCTGTAGATGTAATACAGCAACATAAAAAATGGAAATATAAATATACATCATGGAAAATATAAATATAAATACTAAAAATATGTAAGTATTGGAAGAAATAGCCCAATCGGTTCTAATAGAAACCTATGGGCTAAGGATATAAAAAACAAAAATAATCAAATTTAACAAAAAAGTTATATGAAATTTTACATATTATGTTTAAGTTTGAGCATGTTATATTTTAAGTTATAAATTTGAACATGTTATATTCAAATATAGACATGACAGCCAGGTTCAGCCTCAGCATCCCCCTTTACAATCATTAACACAGGGAATGAACACTAGTGTGTATACCTGAAAAAGCCCATGACGTAAACCCAGGAATGAACACATATCCAAACTCTTGAGTAATCCATACTCTCTCTTAAACAAAAGTTATATCACCCTTGAATGATTTATTGGTTACAGTCATATTTTGTTTTATCTATAACCACATTCGTTACCATGTCAGAGCTTTCAATCATGCGTTATCAATAAACTCGTTGATTTCAATATCGACATTGAGCCCTCGTGGTTTAAGACACCTGATTTTGTATATCCATTCCATTTCTAGCTTGGATATAGCTCGTCTTTTGGGCCCTCCTCTCCACGGTACCTTCAGTCTGTCGATACCTATAAACTGAGTACCCTTGGGGTCTTTACTGTGTACATTCAAATAGTGTTTGGATACCGGGTGTCCTGTAAACCCTCTCCGGATATTACAGATGTGCTCATTTAACCTGACTTGAAGTGGACGAACCGGGCGACCCACATACTGGAACCCGCACGGACAGGTTAAAAGGTACACTACATGGGTGGTGGAACATGTGATAAATGATTTGATTGGAAAAATTTGTGAAGTACTAGTAGAGTGAAAATGAGTCACCTTCCGGTCATTAATGGCATTAGTAGCACAAACCGCACATTTTCTACATCTGTAATACCCTACTAGGTTCTGAAAGAACATTGGTTTCTTTATCGGAGGGTCACACACACCAGGAGCCACAGATGTTCTAATAGATGACACCACCTTAAAAACGACCTGAGGCCTCTCAGGAAGTAAGGGACCTAATATATTGTCGTTTTTCACGATATGCCAATGTTTATGTATCAATTTTCTGATTAAAGAATGTTGGTAAGAGTAGCGGGTTATGAACAGACAGGTGAAATCTTTCTTTGTAGTGATCCCTGTTTCTGTTTGGTCTCTTAGTAGGGATTCTCTATCAAGCTTTTCTACCTCTTCAACTCGTTCTCTTAAGAAAGAGGCATCATAGCCTTTTTCAATAACTCAGTCAGTGAGGACTTGGGACTGAATTCTGAAGTCACTAATAGAGGAGCAGTTGCGTCTGATCCTAACATATTGACTTTTGGGGACTGAGTCAAGCCAAGCTTTGTGGTGGCAACTGTCTCGCGGTATAAAAGCATTTCGATCCGTGGTTTTAAAAAAGGTAGAGGTCAGTAACGTATCGCCTTCTCCCCATATTTTAAGATCCAAAAAATTCACAGTACTTAAACTGGCTTCATAGTTAAAATGGATTCCCCTATCGTTTTCATTCAAATTTTCCATGAATCTACATAGAGAATCATGGGTACCATTCCATAGGAGGAGGACGTCATCAATATACCTCGCCCGCAGGACTAATTCAGGCCTGCGCTGGGCATAAATGACGTCCTCCTCCCACTTGCCCATGAATAAATTAGCCAGGCTGGGGGCAAACTTAGCCCCCATGGCTACCCCCTTCTTCTGAAGGAAGAAGAGATTCTTAAGCCAGAAAAAATTGTGAGTAGTGGCATACTCCAATAGGTCCATTATAAACCTCTTTTGTTTTCTCAGTAATGTCACGTCCTTATATAGATAATATTTCACTGAGGATATACCCCAAGCATGGGGGATCGCCGTATATAAAGACGCGACATCAGCGGTAACGAGCCAATATCCGTTCTTATACCCACAATCCTTGAGCAGGTTGATGGCATGTCTACTATCTTTAATGTAGGCAGGTAATGAACGAACCAGAGGCTGGAGGAAATTATCAATATACTTGCCGGCCCTAGAGGTGATTGAATCTATGCCGCTGATTATTGGGCGGCCAGGCGGATGGACAGGGTCCTTATGGACCTTTGGCAAGTAGTATATGATTGGTATCCGTGACGATACCGGTATCAAGAACAATTTTTCCTTCTTGTTTATAACACCCAGTTTAAAACCGTGTTCTACAATATTTTCAAGTTCCCTTTTATATTTACTCCGAGGGTCTGATTTTAGAGGAATGTAAGTGGTAGTGTCCCCCACTATTTTATCTAGTTCTTGGAGGTAATCACTCTTATTTAGAACCACTATCCCACCCCCCTTATCAGCTGGTCTCACAACTAAATCCTTCCGCTTACAAAGTTGGTCTAAACCAGATTCTCCTTGTCTTCCTCCTCCCTCTAACCCCTCTCTTTCTTCTATTGACCGTTGGAAATTTTGTTCTCCCCTGGGAAAACCCCAATGTTGGGGTTGAGAGTACTCTTCCCAGTGGGGTTGGCGGGGGGTATGTTCATCCCTCTGCATATTCCTTTGGGGGGGAGGGGGAGGTTGGTACCAGGATGCCTGGTCATAACCATTTCCTCTCCTCGGGGTTTGGTATCCATGATTAAACTTTCTGTAGTTGTCATCATCCCTAGTATGATGCTCCCTGAGTGGTTGAAAATGGTTATGGGTAGGTATAGAATATCCCGGGGACCGATCATCTCTGTACAGTGTACCAGGATAATCATACTGGCTATCATGATAACTGTCATGGTAACCTCCTGTCCATTCCTGGGAATATTGATTATTCTTATTATGATGTTTTTTTGGATTTTGATTCCTTGGTTTCTTTTTAGAAAAGTTAGTAGGAGCTCTCACATTCCGGGTTGGGGACTGTGCTTGGGGAATAGCATTGGATCTACTTGGAGAGCGCGAGGAAACCCTTCTCGGGGGATTAGGATATTGTTTCTGCATTGGTAGGGGTCTATCTGATTCTCTGGGTTGTCTATCCCGACTAGAATCTGAGGGGGCCGACACCTCCATATTAACTTTGGCTTCAGCCTCCTCAGCGGCGATTTTTATCTACCACTGGAATACAGATCCATTTTTATAGTCTGCTAGATCCCTATTAAACTTTTTCCTTTTTTTATTTTTCTGTTCTATCTCTTCCTTTTCCAAAACTTGCCTTAGATTGGAGGATCGTTCCTTATATCCCTCGCTCCCGCTGAAAGGGGATAATTTTTCTTTTATAAGTTTGATTTCTACATGCAACCTATTTAACTTGGCTTTCTTTCTGGGAATCAGAAACTCCAAAAATTTACCTCCCGCCTCGTTAAAATATTTATACCAATCTTAAAGATCGGATTCGCCTTTCTGGGGGCTGACCTCCCATCTAAGGCTTCTTGGAACTATTGATATCGATACGTAATGTTCCAAGAAAAATACATCCCACTGGGTGTGTACCTCGGAGACCATGAGATTTTTAAGTCTCATAAAAAGGCCACCGAGGTCACTCTCGGGTTCACTATTACCCTCAAACACACCTTCTTTGACAATGGTACGCTTGGAACGATATTCAAATATATCCATAATAAAAATGGTAAACTAATAAATAAGCAAAAATAAATTAGCAACGTGTTCTCTATTATGCACAGAGAAGAAAGATACTAATGAATTACAACCCTAAGTGTAAAACAACACAGTTGATAAACGCTCCAGCTGCAGATAGGTAGATATTAATTAAAACTAAACAATTTGGTAGGAAAAACCTGCGCTAATGAGCAAGACAAAATGAAAAAAAAATTGCTTGAAATGCAGAGTGCAGCTGCAACAAAATACTTCAAATATCAAATAAAGTGTAAAAACCATATAAACTAAAATTGTGCGCTAGCATAAATATATCATGTAATGAAATTTGCGACTGACAAGCTCCTTAGGAGTACTATCCGGAGCTGTAGTATATTTAAATCCCAGTGCAGAGAAATAACAGAATAAATAAATTATATAATATGAAAAGTTATGAATTATAACACATCTCCGTGACAAAAATGTGAAAAAAACAAGAAAGTGAAAGTTCAAAAATGCGATCGGACCCCCAATCGCTTGAGGAGATATTACACCTGGCCCGCAATCATGACCACTTGGAGCACAATGATGCACGCATACAAATATTCCAAGACTTGTCTACAATCACACTGCAACATAGGAGAGACCTGCACCCTCTTTTGCAGACTATAGGCGCATATCTTACAGATGGAAATTTCCACTCTGCTTACAAGCAACATCAGGAAATCGCACAGCACAGCTGAGAACCCCGGCTTGCAACCATTTTGTAATACCCTAGGCATTCCACTGGCTGAGGTTCCGGACTGGTACAGCGCATTCATGCAATCTGACCCCTGGATCCCCACACTGCCCGAGGATACGCCGCGCTCACAAAGATACAGACAGAGGAGATGCAGAAGGTCGGCCAATTCCCCAATGAGGATCTGTGGAGACATGGAAACGGATGAGAGCCCACGAGTTTCACCATCTTCTGTACGATGCAAAATGGATCGTTAGCCGTGTAATCTATGGTTAGGTGAGACTGTTCAGATCACCTTTTCGGAACACATTTTCTTTTTCATTTGTTTCTATGGGGTCTTACGATTGTTTTTTTTTTTTCACGTGAAGGGGGGGGGAAATGCCGCCCACTTATGCTGGATTGAAATGCCGAGCGACAAGGACCACAGACACGAGGTACTCTGCTTAAACTTTGTACTCACACCCCTGTTTGATAAGGGACTCAGGGATTTTACCAGAGATCAATTTCTCTTTTTTACCCCTTACCCTGATTTTTATCTCTGGGTTTTTCTTTTTTTTGCTGTTGTTACAAGATTTAATTACCATGCTGTTCCCCGAGTCCCTGAGTTACAGTCGCCCGACATCAGGACATTACGCATGCAATGAAGGGGACCTCACTTCCCAAGCCACACAAGCTACTAAACCCTGGCCTATAAGGCTTTAAGTGGTTAGCATATAGGCCACGCACACCGTCACCATTAGGGGAGTTGCAAGTACTCCTACGTAGGATTTACTATGACATCTGCCTGACATTACATGCTAACTAAGTGAATGTATTTCCAGTAATCTAGCTTGGGGTGAACCACCCCTCCTCCCCCTTTTTTTTTTTTTCTTTTTTACGTCAAAGACCGCCCCAGTATACCATTCCCACATGGGTGTTGATGTTACAATTGTTTTTTACAATGTTATGATTTTCCTACCATTGTTGATGTTTGAAATGTTATGCAGTTGTAAGGGTACAGGAGGAGACGGTCTCCCTCCCTTCTATAGGATTGAACGTATTCCCTGGTTAAGTATGGGAAGTGGATTCTTGAAGCCTCCACCACTTCGGGTTCGAGATTTACTTGCAACCTGCGTGCCGGAGTCTTGCGATAGCGGGCATGGATCTTGGTTACACCCAATGCTCCTGACTTACCCCATATCACAGATGCTGATTCGCAATCCTCTTACTGTCTCAGAGAATCTCATGGAATAGCTCACTGTTGACATACGTAGGCCCTGCATGTTTTATGGCGAAGGAGAGGTATACAGATAGATACTTTGGTTAAAATTATTTCAAAGGCATCTAACAAGCACCAGCTGGGGCTGTCCCACAGACATTCAAACAGCTACATGAGATGCTCTGGGTGGCGGGTATACAGATTTCTTCCTTAGTGTTAGACCACTTTCCCCCCACATGAAGGCAGGTCCTCCTTTGACAGTCACCGGTTTACACCTCTCACCACCCCCATACCCCCTGAACCTGTTCAACTAGGTGGATCAGCGGGCCTAGGTCCACCTCCGGTATACTCAAAGACTTACTTGCGTTGTGGAAATTTACCACACGCATGTAGAAGTCTTCTACACATCACCTGTAATACCTGAAGCGCACACTTTGGCTGTAGATATCTTTTATCTTCTACTTCTCTCTATCTCTTGACACTTTCTAGTCTTTTCCTCTTTACCCCTGAATCCCACCCCCCCTGCGACCCCTCTCCGTCTATGTCTACAAGTGTGATCTACGCACACTGATACTGCCTCTCCATGTCTTCCACAGTCCAAACATCAGTTCCTTTATTACTCAAAGTATACTCTTTGAATGCTAAGGGCCTCAATGTACTGGAAAAGCGTAGTAGTGTCTTAGCGGAGGCTCATCGCTGCAGAGCAAATGTGGTTTTCCTACAAGAGACCCATTTTAAAATGGGGTCTGTTCCCCGCCTTGATAATAAACGTTTCCCCGAAGCATACCACGCGACATGCACAGAATCCAAAACAAAAGGAGTTTCCATCCTGCTGGCTAAGTCACTCATGTTTCACCTGACAGACCAGCTGCTGGATTCTGAGGGCAGGTTTCTTTTTTTAAAAGGCACCTGGAACGGAAAACCAATTCCAAGAGAGTGGCCTTTCTAAAAGAAACTTTCCTGAAACTTACCTCCTTCCAAACAGGCCTATTGATACTGGGGGGCGCCTTTAATATAGCTCTTGACTCTTACTGGATACCTCTACGGGCGCCTCCTCCATTCACATATAACAAGTGAAGCTTCAGCTATCCTCTCTTGCACTTCACGATACCTGGTGCACTCTTAACCCCAGGGAGAGGGACTATTCTTTTCATCACCCCACAATCGATACTCGAGGCTGGACTATCTCTTTATTCGCCAATCTGACCTGTCATATCTTGCAGACGCGTCCACTGAAAGTATGGCCCTTTCCAACCACCATCCGATTACCCTATCTCTCCGATTTCCACAAAGAGTAGAGTCCACCAAGACGTGGAGACTTGATGCCTCCAATCTTGCGGACCCTGGAGATCTAGCAAACATTAAACAGGTCCTTACTGATTATTTCCACCTGAATGACACACCCGAGGTGTCTCCCATGGTTCAATGAGAGGCACATAAGTGTTTCATATGAGGACACCTCCTTGCCATAGCTGCTAGGAAGAAGAAAGCACATCAATCATTGATTATCTCTCTTTCCAAGAAAATAGCTAGGCTGGAAGCTCAACATAAATGCTCTCAAGCTCTTCAACAGAGGAACTGTTTAAGAAAGCATGCAAGGGACTTATCCTACCACACAAACTCTTTTATGAGCAAGGCAATAAGCCGGGTAAGCTACTAGCCAGACTTACACAGAGACACACATAGACTCACACAGTGCACTATGTGACCGACTTGTCGGGCACAATTTACTCTAAATTTACTCTAATTTACTCTATGAGGAGATTGCACACCAATTCTGTCGCTTTTATAGTGAACTCTATAACCTTAAAGGGACGAGTCCGAATCAGAAACCTACCAATATTGAAACACGATCACAACTGATAAATAAATTTCTTAACAAATACAGCCCTAAAGCCCTCCCGGAGGCTGACAGGATCGCGTTAGAAGCCCCTTTGACCTCCGAAGAATGGACGGAAGATGGCTTTTTGCCGCAATACTATAAAAGTTTTGCAGACCTTTTAGCCCCACGCTTCCTCAAGGCCTTTAATACGCTAGCCACCTCCTCCTGCCCCTCAGAGACCTTATGAGAAGCCTACATTTCTGTAACCCACAAGGAAAATAAAGACCCAACTAATGTGGCCAATTATCGGCCGATCTCACCCTTAAACGTGGATATCAAACTTTTCGCTAAAATTCTAGCCAATCGACTTGCCTTCCATGTACCAGCCTGGATAGGATTAGACTAAGTGGGTTTTGTCCCTAGCAGGGAAGCCAGGGACAACACCATCAAAGCCCTGAACCTACACCATTGGCTCACCTCCTCCCAACAAGAGGGATTCTTCCTAGCAATGCATG
Organism: Lithobates clamitans; assembly: GCA_037952925.1. Taxonomy (NCBI): domain Eukaryota; kingdom Metazoa; phylum Chordata; class Amphibia; order Anura; family Ranidae; genus Lithobates; species Lithobates clamitans. Next base: position 10,160,513 of record JBBGZY010000143.1, on the reverse strand, counting down.
TGGAGAAGGCTTTCGATAGAGTGGCCTGGGACTATATGGAAGCTACACTGATGGCTCTTGGTTTAGGAAGTGAGATGTGTGCATTTATAGGCTCCCTGTATGTGAATCAGAGAGCCAAAGTATGAGTCAACGGCCACCTATCGAACGCCTTCCCTATCCATAATGGCACTAGACAAGGGTATCCTCTCTCCCCCCTGCTCTACATCCTGACCCTAGAACCCTTGCTTCGTTGCATCAGAGAGAATCCAAACATAAAGGGCATTGCAGTACACCAAAAAGAATACAAGATAGCGCTTTTGCAGACAACATTCTGCTCTTTCTATCCTCACCACTGACGTCCCTACCCAATCTTATGCCAATCTTAGACCTCTTAAAGTGTATCTCGAACTTAAAAATCAATCTGTCCAAATTGTTTGCACTAAATGTCTCCTTACCAAATCTCCTTACTAAATGTCTCCTTACCAAATGACCTAGTAAGTCAATGCCAATCAAATTTCCCGTTTAAATGGGAGAAAGAGGCCATCACTTACTTAGGCATTCAACTACCAGCTAATCTAAAAACACTGTACACTACAAACTTCATATCAGAGTTAAAACGTGTACAACAATATCTTTTGGGGTGGCCGCTGTCCTAAAGATAACAGTCCTGCCTCACTTACTGTACAAAATGCAGACCATCCCGATACACTTGCCACCCGCCTTTTTTGCAGCGTACAGAGGGATGTGCAGATCCTTTCTATGTGGTGGAAAATTGTCTCGCATCTGGTGAGCAAAGCTAGTTCTGCCCAAAACAAAAGGTGAAATTGGCCTACCGGATTTACAGCGCTATAATTTTGCTGTCCACATGACCAGGGTAGTGGACTGGAATGTCCATGCCCGTTGCAAAAGTTTGGTGAACCTGGAGAAATTAATGGTGGACATCGAACTGGGCTTGATACCTTGGGTTACTAAGTAATTGATACCACCTAGGCTTCACACACACCCTCTTATTGAGGCAACACTCCAAGCCACTGAGAGGGCGTGCAAGGCCCATGCAATGTCAGCAAAAGAGTGCCCAATCACTCCCATTAAAGGCAACCCAGAGTTCCCCCCGGGTATACCGAAATGCTATCTCCTAAAGGAATGGCCCTATGCACAGATACAGGCTAAACACTTTTTCCGAAGAGGTACATTTCTAAGAATACAGGATCTCACTGCATTGTCCAACACTAAATCTTTCCCCTCTTGGTCTTATATGCAACTCAAGCACTTTCTAGATGTGCCATCGAAAATACACAAATTCACGAGCCCTCCCACAATTTTTGAATCCTTATGCTCGAGCTCTTCACCCCAGAGTCACGTGATCTCGGCCTTATATGCCTCCATGTTTGGAGAATCGCAATCATCTCTACACTCAGATCATGCATTTTGGGAGTCAGCCTTAGACAGGGAGATAGGAGAAGCTAGCTGAGATCATATCCACATATACATACATAAAGGCTCTCTCAATGTCCATACGCAGGAAAATGGGTACAAGCTCAAAATGAGATGGTATAAGACTCCACAAGTGCTTCATAAGATTTTCCCGATGGTGCCAGACCACTGCTGGCGATGTGGAACAGAGGTGGGTACCTTCCTCCATGTCTGGTGGTCCTGCCCTCTAATTCAGCCATACTGGCATAAGATACATGAAGTGACTACAGTGATTTCTTCACTCCCATTGAAGTTCACTCCAGGACAATACCTGCTACACTTATCAAAAATCCCCCAAAACAGTTCTTCAAATCAATAGCTATGCATCTGATAAACACTGCCAGGCTCTGCATTGGGGTCCACACAGCCTCCTTCACTAAAAGAATGGGCCTTACAGGTCGACCGCATAGCAACGATGGAGGAACAGATCCTCGCATTACAAGATAAAATCTCCAGCTTCTCAGCTGTCTGGGAGGCGTGGATCACATACAAAAACTCTCAGCCGTATCAGGACTTATTGCAACACATTGTGTAATCTATTTTCATAATGCAAATTTACTGTGGATGGGCTTCCCCGGAGATCTGGGAAACCTAGTGAATGTAGCAGGTAGACAATGGGTCAGAGAGGGTAGCAGGTGGGACCCCACCCCCTCTTCTTTCTGTATTCTTTTCCCCCTTACCTCCCCCCTCTACCCTGTCTTCTTTCTCTTATCCAGATACAATGAGATACAATGAGAGTCCTGTAACTGAATGGTTGTGGTGCTTGGTTAGGGTAGTAATGCCCGATACCGAGCCCCATAGCAATAGCCACAGATGAGGACAACTGGGTAAAGGTGAACTAATATTTCTATGCTCTGGTAGGTGGTTCCAGGAAAATGTTGAAATAGCAATAAACTATCCTGTAAGCAGCCATAGTGAACTGAGGAGCATATAAACTATAGAACAAGCTTCTTTGTATTACACAAATAAGACACTTTTGGAACTTCCATATTTCCTGGATAATTACTGTACTTTGATTATGTGAATTGTGCTTGAAAATTTTCTAGTGGAACCTGTTACCTAATTTGTTACATTGTAGTATTGTTACACTATGCTGTATACTTCTTGAAATTCATAATAAAATCTTTATGAAAAAAAAATATATTCTCCAGATCCTCTATTAGCTTTGTTGCTCTTCTTTGTACTCACTCCATTTCCAGTACTTCCTTCCTGAGGACTCGTACCCAGAACTGGACAGCATACTCTAGGTGGGGCCGGGCCAGAGTCTTGTAGAGCAGGAGAATTATAGTTTTATCTCTGGAGTTGATGCATGCCAATATTCTGTTTGCTTTGTTAGCAGCAGCTTGGCATTGCATGCCATTGCTGAGTCTATCATCTACTAGGACCCCCAGATCCTTTTCCATCCTTGTTTCCCCCAGAGGTCCCCCCCCCATTGTATAGATTGCATTCATATTTTTGCCACCCAAATGCATTATTTAAAATGTTTCTACATTAAACCTCATTTGTCATGTAGTTGCCCACCCCATTAATTTGTTCAAGTCTTTTTTCAAGGTTTCCACATCCTGCGGAGAAGTTATTACCCTACTTAGCTTAGTATTGTCTGCAAATACAGAAATTGAACTGTTAACCCCATCCTCAAGGTCGTTTATGAATTAAATAAATAGGATGGGTCCCAGCACAGAACCCTGGGGGGACCCCACTACCCACCTCTGACTATTCCGAGTTCTCCTTATTTATCACCACCCTCAGAACTCTCCCTTGTAGCCAGTTTTCAATCCATCTACTCCCCCCATGGTCCATGCCAACTGACCTTATTTTGTACAGTTAACGTTAATGGGGAACTGTGTCAAATGCTTTTACAAAATCCAGATACACCACATCTATGGGCCTTCCTTTATCTAGATGGCAACTCACCTCCTCATCGAAGGTTAATAGATTGGTTTGGCAAGAACATTTCTTCAGGAATCCATGCTGATTACTGCTAATGATACCGTTCTCATTACTAAAATCTTGTATATAGTCACTCATCATCCCCTCCAAGAGCTTGCATACTATTGATGTTAGGCTAAGTGGTCTGTAATTCACAGGGATGTATTTTGGGCCCTTTTTAAATATTGGTGCTACATTGTCTTTTCTCCAATCAGCTGGTACCATTCCAGTCAGTAGACTGTGAGTAAAAATTAGGAACAATGGTCTGGCAATTACTTGACTGAGTTCCCTAAGTACCCTCGGATGCAAGCTATCTGGTCCCGGTGATTTATTAATGTTAAGTTTCCCAAGTCTAATTTTAATTTTGTCCTCTGTTAACCATGGAGGTGCTTCGGGTGATTTGTCATAAGGATAAACACTGCAGTTTTGGTTACTGAAGCCCCCCGATTCCCTTTTGAAGACTGAGGAGAATAATAATAAATTCAATTACCTTCGCCATCTCCCAATTTTTTGTAACCAGATGTTCTTCCTCATTCTTTATGGGACCAATATGGTCTGTCCTCCCTTTTTTACTGTTTTACATACTTAAAGAATTTCTTGGGATTTCTTTTGCTCTCCTCCGCTATGTGTCTTTCGTGTTCTAGCTTAGCTACCCTAATTGCACCCTTACATTTCTTGTTGCATTCTTTATAAAGTCTGAATGCTTTGTATTTTTTGAAGGCCTTCTCTTTTGCTTTTATATGCATTTTTACATTGGAGTTAAGCCATCCAGGACTTTTGTTCGCTTAAATTTATTACCCAATGGGATGCACTGGCTAATGCCCTTATATAATATGCTCTTAAAGCAAACCCATCTCTCCTCTGTGTTCTTTGTTCCTAAGATTTTAACCCAATTCATGACTTCTAACAAGGTTCGTAGTTTAGGGAAGTTGGCTCTTTTGAAATTCAGTGTCTTTGTATTCCCCTTTATGTTTCCTATTTGTGTGATTTATACTGAAGCCAATTGACCTGTTATCACTGTTTCCTAAATTGCCCTGTATTTCCACATCCGTGATCAGGTCTGCATTGTTGTTAATCAGTAGGGATGAGCCGAACACCCCCAGTTTGGTTCGCACCAGAACATACCGAACAGGCAAAACATTCGGAAGAACACATGAACACAGTTGAAGTCTATGGGACACGAACATGAAAAATCAAAAGTGCTAATTTTTAAGGCTTATATGCAAGTTATTGTCATAAAAAGTGTTTGGGGACCTGGGTCCTGCCCCAGGGGACATGTATCAATGCAATTTTTTAAAAAAAAAACTTCTGTTTTTTCGGGAGCAGTGATTTTTTTAATGCTTAAAGTGAAACAATAAAAATGAAATATTCCTTTAAATATCGTGCCTGGGGGGTGTCTATAGTATCACTGTAAAGTGGCACATTTTTCACGTGTTTAAATCAGTACCACAGCAAAATGACATTTCTAAAGACAAAATCGTCATTTAAAACTGATCGTGGCTGTAAGGTATTGTCGGTTCTCGGCAAAATGGATAAAACTCATTGAAAAAAGAGCATGGGTTCCCCCCAGTCCATTACCAGGCCCTTTGGGTCTGGTATGAATATTAAGGGAAACCCCAAACCAAAATTTTAAAATAAATTGCGTGGGGTCCCCTCCAAAATCCATACCAGACCCAAATGGTATAGCTTTTAATGGGATCCCTGCGCCAACATTTAAAAAAAAATGGCATAGGGGTCCCCCCCAAAATCCATACCAGACCCTTATCAGAGCATGCAACCTGGCAGACCGCAGGAAAAGAGGGGGGGACAAGAGAGCTCCACCCCCCACCTGAACTGTATCAGACTACATGCCCTTAACATGGGAAAGGTGCTTTGAAGTAGCCCCCAAAGCACCTTGTCCCCATGTTGATGGGGACAAGGGCTTCATCCCCACAACCCTTGCCTGGTGGCTGTGGGGGTATGCAGGCGGGGGCTTATCGGAATCTGGAAGCCCCCTTTAACAAGGGGACCCCCAGATCCTGGGCTCCCCTATGTGAATTTGTAATGGGGTACGTTGTACCCCTACCATTTCACAAAAAAGTGTCAAAAATAGTAAAAAATACAAGAGATAACTTGGGACAAGTCCTTTATTAAAAAATAAAAATGTCCCACGATGTAAATTCACGCCACCCGACGGACCGAAAAAAAAAAGTTGCAACTATTCCACCTCCATGGGAGGCTCCCCCGACTAACGCTTCTTCTGGGTGACAGTTCTTATATAGCTGAGGGCGGGGTCACCCAGTTACGTAAACGGGTGACTCCACCCCCCTCTGTTGCAACGGAGCCTTCCCCGTGGCATCTATCTCTTGTCTCTATCTCCTCCCTCTACCCCGCCCCCCCTGTCTCTCCTCCGACTATACAACGAGTCTTAGCGGAGATTGGTCGCTAACGAATTACTAAGAATTTGTTGCAGAAAACTATCACTGACACCAGCTATCCTAATTGCACTGATGGCTTACTCATCACTGGAGAAGTCCCCCATGGTGATCTCACACAACACAAAAGGACTGAATATTGCTAAATATTCCAGAGAAAAGGACATCTTCTAAGAGAACTGAAGAAGGGTAAGCCACACTTTTTTTCCCTACAGGAATTCCACTTTAAAACAGACCATATACCAAAGCTCACTAATACCTTTTTCATGGCAGCATATCATGCGACCAACGACAATGCCAAAACTAAGGGAGTATCGACCTTGGTGAGTAAGGATGCTCCTTTCACCCTCATGGATCGCTTAATAGATCCTGAAGGCCGATGTGTTTTCCTTAAAGGCACATATTACAACAGGCCAATTATGCTAGCAAATGTATACTTCCCCAATTCAGCGCATGTGACCTTCTGTCAAAAGATAATTTGGGAACTGACGGGGTTTACATCAGGACTCCTAATTCTAGGGGGAGACTTTAATGTACCACTAAATCCAGCAGTTGATTCCTCACCTGGGAAATCCTGCATCACGTATCGCGGCATTAAAAGAATTAAAACACTACTTAATTCCTTACAGCTGATAGATACCTGGAGGTTTCGTCATCCGGACTCCAGAGATTTCACATTTCATTCTGCCCCACATAATCGTTACTCACGAATAGATTACCTATTCATCACACAAAAGGACTTGCAAAGTGTGACAGGAGCCCATATACTGTAGGCATTCAATCACCCTCTGATCATGCACCAGTCTCCCTTATGGCAGATCTGGGTATAACAGCACCTACATCTAACACATGGCGACTAAAAACCTCACTCCTGACAGACCCAGAACTACTACCCAAAATCACTACGGCACTGTCTGATTATTTTAGCTTTAACACCACCCCAGACATGGATCCCATAACGATTTGGCAGGCACATAAATGCTCTATCAGAGGAGAATTGATTAAAATAGGCTCACAAAGAAAAAAGACAGGAACAGGAAATTAGTAAGTTAACAAATAAAATCTATAAACTAGAAAATTGCCACAAACAATCTCTGTCCGTGCAGTCTGCAAAGGAGCTGCTTGAACATGCAAGGCATTACAACACATATTTGAGTATAAAACCAAAAGATTTATTTATTTTTTTTAATTATTATGAGACAGGCGACAAAACAGGCAGACTACTAGCGAGAGCACTGAAAGAAGCCAATGCTACTAATAACATAGCAATAACATAGCAGCGATCAGATCACAAGTGGGGACATTAGATGTTTCTACTGAGGCTATAGTAGCACACTTCCAACAGTTCTACACAAAACTGTACAACCTCCTACAGCAACACAAACTCCATGACATAAAGGAAGACAGAACACAAGCAATACAAGACTACTTAAGCAAAAGTGGTCTTCCTAAACTAGAAGAAACAGAAATAACCCATCTATAAGATAAAATCTCAGTGACAGAAATTCAGTTGGCAATTAAGGACCTCAAATCAGGGAAAAGTCCAGGTCCAGACGGCTTCACATCAGCCTATTATAAGATGTTTTGTGACATTATATCGACTCCACTGACCGATGCCCTGAATTCCTTGTCCTCACCTAGATCCGTGCCAACTGATTTTCTCTCTGCCTACGTTACAGTTGTCCCATAGCCTGGGAAAGACCCAGCTGATTGTTCCACCTATAGGCCCATCTCCTTATTAAACCTAGACCTCAAGCTACTGAGAACACTACTTATTAAGACAAGACCTCAAACAGACTGAGACCACTCCTCCATACCCTGATAGGCCCAGAACAAGTGGGCTTCATGCCCGGCATGGAGGTAAAAGACAATATGATCAAGGCCCTACTTCTAACACATGCAGCACATAACCAAGACTTCAAGGGTCTTCTTCTGTCCACAGATGTAGAGAAGGCTTTCAATAGAGTTTCCTGGGACTACATGCTGGACACATGCAAACATATTGGCCTGGGTCATGATGGCTTGGATCTCCACTTTGTATGATAACCCTTCAGCCAGATTGAAGATTAATGGCACGCTGTCAGATAGGGTCTTGATCACAAATGGAACCAGACAAGGATGCCCTTGTCACCATTATTGTTTATCCTATCACTGGAGCCATTCATTAGAATGGTTAATAGAGACAAATCAATAACAGGTTTCAAAGTAGGGGGCAAGGAATACAAGATTGCAGCCTATGCTGATGATCTCCTATTCTTTCTGACTGGCCCTCACACCACTGTTCCCAACCTGATGAAGCAGTTTACACACTATGGCTATATTTCAAACCTTAACATTATTTTCACCGAATCTGAAGCTATGAACATCTCCCTAACAGAAGAAACCTTGAACAAAACCAAAACCAACTGCCCCTTTAGGTGGGAGGCTAAAGCACTTAAATACTGACCTCTATCTTTAAACACAATTTCCATACACTGTTACAAGAAATACGGAAAGACTTACAGGTATGGCACTCCAAATATTTTTCATGGTTTGGAAGAGCCGCCATCCTATAGATGGTCATTCTCCCGAGATTGTTGTACCTCTATATGACACTTCCAATTAAAATACCACAGAAATTCTTTAAGGCACTACAATCTACCCTCTTACAATATATATGGGGTCACAAAAAATCCAAAATCAAGTTCTCACTACTCACTAGACCAAAAGATCAGGGTTGGATGGGATTACCAAACTTTTATAACTACTATCTGGCTTCACACCTCACGAGAGTTATTGATTGGCACTATCATGGTAATTCCAAGGATTGGGTCATACTAGAGGACTCACTGAGCCAACCCTCCTGAAATCCTCCCCCTGGATTCCATGGCAGAGTCAAAGCAACTCCCTTAAAGAACACCCATTGACAGGTACCACTTTAAGATTGTTTCACACTGTAGCTGACAAAACAGAACTGACCTCTGCTCTTAGCCCATTGTCCCCACTGAAAAACAACCCTGACTTCCCACCAGAAATCAAGAACAGTACCCTACAAGTCCCTGAGTCTAAGCAACCACTCACAATGAGAGATTGTTTTCACAAGGACCAAATTAAAAGCTTTGTCACGCTGAAAAATGACAATGACCTCCTAAGACTCCCCTTGTGGACCTACTTCCAAATCCATAGTTGCGCCAATAGCAGATCAAGGAAGCCCTTCTTCTCTAGAGAGATGACGGAGTTTGAGGAGGTATGCATCAAGGGGTCCTAATTCGATAGGGTGACGTCTATTACCTACGCCTGGTTACAAAATCCACACACAAAAACGGCAAGCATGGTCTATCACCTTGCAAGTGGACATTACTGACAATCAGTGGAAAACAGCATGCATCCTTTCACACAAATGCTCCATTAGCACTAAAACACAGGAAACGTCCTACAAGCTCTTAACGCATTGGTACGCCACTCCTGACAAACACAAAAAATGGTTTCCTCACACCTCAGATAGTTGCTGGAGATGTGGGAAAGAGAGGGGCACTCTCCTACATATATGGTGGGAGTGCTCCACACTGAGCACTTTCTGGAACAAAGTCAGAGAGCTTGTGAGGCGGATCACGGAGACCAGACTCAAGTTGAATGCAGCGTGTTGCCTGCTTTACATCACTAATTTCCCTCTTAAATGCTACAAACAATCCCTAACAAAGCACCTGCTAAATGCTGCTAAGTCCCTAATACCACTCCTCTGGAAAAGCACCCGACCCCCAACTATCCAAGAATGGTTGAAGAAGGTCTCAGAAACCTGCTACATGGAGGACACACTAGCCCAAACCTCAGACAAAGCTGAAAAATACCATGAAACGTGGTCTCCGTGGTTTGCTTTTAAAGTCTCAAGCACTTATGAAACACTAATAAATCAGTAAAGAGGATCAAAGTTGAGCCAAGTCACCCCTATGATATGAATGATGAGGCGACCAATCTCCACCCGATTATGAATTCCATATAAAAAGAGTAATAAATCATTCTGAGACAAGACAACCTACCCTCACCCCACCTTCCCTCTCTTTCTACCCTTCCCCTCCTTTCTACCCTTCCCCTCTCTACCTTTTCTATTCCTAAAATATCCAAAAATAATAATAATGCGCCAACCAAAGTGTAAGAAGCAGCCAACACAACAATCAGACAAATTGTGAATAGATAACTCAAAATAAAGTGTGGCGCTAAAAAAACATAATGTTCATTATTGGGCAAGACCCACCAAAATAACAGTCTGGAGGTCAAGTTTTGCACAATAAAGTGTTTAGTGAAACAGGACTTCTACAAATTATGTATGTGATCTTATATATTATAATAAGATCTGTATATCTGTGAGGTGATCACATTTGTGGGATGTCTAATTACACATAAAAAGAAGCCCAATAATACATGAACTAAGAGTCAAATGTGTACGACTCAAAAGAATAAACAAACATGTAAAACGTTTGTGATAAGATCTATGTATCTGTTCATGTGTTAAATATCTAATTACCCATAACAGGAAACCTGATAGTGCATGAACCATGAGTCGATATGTGCGACTCAAAAACAAAAGAAATAAAAAACATTCATGCCAGTAGTGTTACAACCACAACTTAAGATTAAAAATATGCTCAAAGGTAAAGTAAAAGTCCATAGAGAGTTCTCAAGACGTGTATCTAAAGACTTGGTCAATATGACTTCCACTAAAACTTATAGTGTGGGACCCCCATATCCGGGAATGGCTTCAGTGTAGTATGGTGACCAAACTTGTGATGTAGATAGGGACAGGTGAAAATAACCTTACCGGAAACGGTGGACTCACTAGCCAGCGGCTTGAGAGTCAAACAGGCTTACGGAAGAGCAGGAAGTGATGGGTGCAGCACTGTGTCCACAGCAGATGGGAAAAAACGGTTGAAGCACTCACCAAACGGCCTCCTCCAATCTCACCAGCTTCCGAACTTCATGGTATGGGACTGTATCGCTATTCAACAATCAATCTTCATGAAGGGGATGCAGGCCCTCAGATGGAAGGATTAAAGAAAAGACTTCCACATAGTGTGAATCAGCTTTCAAAAACTTTAATAAAAAGTTTTTCAACAAAAAGCACTCTGGCTCGTAGAGACAAAATGGAGACCAGGTACAAAGTGAATAAAATAAGCGCTTAATTCGATTGTGGCAAGGCAGGCATATCAAACCCGACGTGTTTCGTCCATGAGGACTTCAACTGGGGTATATGCCTGTCTGACACTAACATGCCTATATATATATATATAAAATATGATCAAATAACTAACAACACCTGTTTGCGCCATGTGAGGCGCCACTTCCGGGTCCCAGGAAGATGATGTCAATAGTGTAGTAAGCCAATCATGGTGAACAAATGTGGTATAGACAGCCAGACCTCGGTTTAGTTAAGCCAATGGGGTGCTACCGCAATACGTCGCGTCGCGCCCGCCCTACGTCAGATGTTCGCCCTTCCACCAACCAAGACTGCGGGTCAGAGCTCATCACGATCCCATGTGACCGCCCCGGCCGGAGGGCCAATCGCTGATAAATTCTGATTGGAAACAACAGCCTATCCGGGCTTACGCTCCCCGCACGTCACGTCGATCCGGACGGCTGCCGGAAACAAGAAATGAACCCGAGGTCCGTGGAACGCAAATGCGGTCCACGCCTCACGTTGATCGGGATGGCTGACGGAAATAGGAAATAGACCCGAAGTCCTTGGAACGCAAATGCGGTGCACGCCTTGGGATGGGTTATAACAGCGGAAACTTTGGGACGATCTCCATAGGGACAATATGCATTTGAGTTTCACATGACGCAAACAATGCTAAACGTACATACCATCCTAAAACATCAATATTGGAGTCAAAAAAATGGGAAACAACAAAAAGCAATTACAGTAAAATAAAAATAATAATAATGATTATTTTCTATTCCTATACACTCCAGAATCAAAGCTAGCTGTGTAAACAGACATTATTACTTGATAACAGTGATTATACGATGCTCAACAATAGGGATGAGCCGAACACCCCCCGGTTCGGTTCGCACCAGAACCCGCGAACGGACCGCCAGTTCGCACGAACGTTAGAACCCCATTGACGTCTATGGGACTCGAACGTTCGAAATCAAAAGTGCTCATTTTAAAGGCTAATTTGCATGGTATTGTCCTAAAAAGGGTTTGGGGACCCGGGTCCTACCCCAGGGGACATGTATCAATGCAAAAAAAACTTTTAAAAACGGCCGTTTTTTCGGGAGCAGTGATTTTAATGATGCTTAAAGTAAAAAAAAAAAAGTGAAATATTCCTTTAAATATCGTACCTGGGGGGTGTCTATAGTATGCCTGTAAAGTGACGCGTGTTTCCCATGTTTAGAACAGTCCCTGCACCAAATGTCATTTTTAAAGGAAAAAATCTCATTTAAAACTGCTTGCGGGTTTAATGTCATGTCGGGTCATGGCAATATGGATGAAAATCAGTGAGACAAACGGCATGGGTACCCCCCAGTCCATTACCAGGCCCTTTGGGTCTTGTATGGATATTAAGGGGAACCCCGCACCCAAATTAAAATAAGGAAAGGTCCCTATATACTCTGAACAGCAGTATACAGGCGGTGCAAACAAGACAGGGACTGTAGGTTTGTTGTTAAGTAGAATCTGTTTGTAATTTTGAACATTTTTAATGTGTTTAGCTCCAGCCAAAAAATCTTTTCTAAGCTTTTTGGAAAACATAGGGAAGGGTTATCACCCCTGTGACATTTGTTTTGCGTCTTTCCTCCTCTTCAGAAGATTTCACCTCACTTTTTTGTCCCAATGAAAAATGTTTTTTGAAAATTTGGGTTTTTTTGTGGAACAAGGATTGGAAAGCATCAGTGGAAAGGAAAAATTGTTTTCCCATATTAACTCTTACAGGAGAGAATTTCCCTTCCTTAGGGGTAGATTTCATCTCACTTCCTGTTGTCTCCTTCCGTTTGCAAGTAGGAGTCGTTTGTAAGTTAGATGTTTGAAAGTAGGGTCCTGCCCTATATACTCAGCAGAAATTTGGGCCTTAGGTGTTGCTGTGGCCAAAACACTGTAAGCCCTCACAGGGCCCTGCTGTGAAATATTAGATCAAGAATTGTAATTACATGCCCCTGTTGAACAGGAGCTGAAAAATTAGGCCTTAGGCACTGGTGCTGGTGCCACAACACTGCAACCCCTCACAGACACTCTAGTTGGAACGCAGGAACGAGCCCTGCTGCAAAGTATTGCATCAAAAATTGTAATTACACGCCCCTGTTAGACAGGGGCAGAAAAATTGGGTCTTAGGCACTGGTGCTGGTGCCACAACACTGCAACCCCTCACAGACACTCTAGTTGAAACGCAGGAACAAGCCCTGCTGCAAAGTATTGCATCAAAAATTGTAATTACACGCCCCTGTTAGACAGGGGCTGAAAAATTGGGTCTTAGGCACTGGTGCTGGTGCCACAACACTGCAACCCCTCACAGACACTCTAGTTGGAATGCAGGAACGAGCCCTGCTGCAAAGTATTACATCAAAAATTGTAATTACACGCCCCTGTTAAACAGGGGCTGAAAAATTGTGCCTTAGGCACTGGTGGTGGCGCCCAGAACCAAAAATGTTCTTACAAGCTATCAGCGTGATGATTGAGGAGGAAGAGGATAATTACTCAGGGATAGTCACTCAGCATCAGCATAGGCAGTCTTTGAAGGGATCTGAGATTTCAAAAAAAATTATTCGGTTACATCTGCATCAGGTGCTTGGTAGCTGGTGGTGATCCAAGACTGATTCATTTTTATGAAGGTCAGCCGATCGACCGAGTCGGTGGACAGACGCACCCTGTGATCGGTTACCACGCCTCCAGCAGCACTGAATGTGCGTTCCGAAAGAACGCTGGATGCAGGACAGGCCAGTAGCTCAATTGCATACTGTGCAAGCTCTGGCCAGTGATCCATCCTCAAGACCCAGTAACCCAGAGGATTTTCGGTGGGAAAGGTGTCCAAGTCTGATCTTGCCCCTAGGTATTCCTGCACCATGTAAAACAGACGCTGGCGATGGTTGCTGGAACCGATCATACCTTGGGGCTGCGGACCAAAAAATTGTCTGAACGCATCGGTCAGACGGCCACCTTCTCCACCGCTCCTTCTTTGACTGACCGAAGCCTCAGCAACACGTTGTCCAGAAACAGGAGTTTGTAACCTCCCAGTCTCTGGGAACGCGTTGCACAGACCTTTCTGCAAGGCCTCCCGAAGATGTTTCATCCTCTGCTCCCTCTGCGATGGCAAGATAAGGTCCGCAACCTTACCCTTGTAACGTGGATCAAGGAGGGTTGCCAGCCAGTATTGGTCCTTCTCCTTGATACCACGAATACGAGGATCCTTACGCAGGCTTTGCAGGATCAGGGAGGCCATGCAGCGTAGGTTTGCTGAGGCATTCGGTCCGGAGTCCTCTGGGTCACTAAGGACAACAACGTCCGCAGCCACCTCCTCCCAGCCACGTACAAGTCCATGTGTTCCTTGGGACTGATCCCTTAAAGACTGCTGATGCTGAGTGCCAGGCTCCACCTCCATACTGACACAATCTTCCTCCTCCTCCTCCTCCTCCTCCTCGTCCTCTTCCTGTGTGATCGGCGGGCACGCAGGAACACTGTCTGGATAAAGGGGGCCTTGAGAGCTAAGGAAGTCCTCCTCTTCCTGCCTCTGTTCTGCCTCAAGTGCCCTGTCCATTATTCCATGCAGCGTGTGCTCCAACAGGTGGACAAGGGGGACAGTGTCACTGATGCATGCACTGTCAGTGCTCACCATCCTCGTGGCCTCCTCGAATGGTGACAGGACAGTGCATGCATCCCTGATCATGGCCCACTGGCGTGGGGAAAAAAAACCAAGGTCCCCTGACCCTGTCCTGGTGCCATAGTCGCACAGGTACTCATTGATGGCCCTCTGCTGCGTGTGCAGCCGCTGCAGCATGGCCAACGTCGAGTTCCACCTGGTGGGCATGTCACAGATTAGGCGGTTCTTGGGCAGGTTAAACTCCTTTTGGAGGTCCGTCAGCCGAGCACTGGCATTATATGACCGGCGGAAATGCACACAGACTTTCCTGGCCTGCCTCAGGACATCCTGTAAGCCCGGGTACCTGCCCAAGAACCGCTGCACCACCAAGTTAAGGACGTGAGCCAAACAGGGCACATGGGTCAGTTGTCCCTGTCGGAGGGCAGAGAGGAGGTTGGTGCCATTGTCGCAAACCACCATTCCTGCCTTAAGTTGGCGTGGCGTCAACCACCTCTGAACCTGCCCCTGCAGAGCTGACAGAACCTCTGCCCCAGTGTGGCTCCTGTCCCCCAAGCACACCAGCTCAAGCACCGCATGGCATCTTTTGGCCTGCGTACTTGCGTAGCCCCTTGAACGCCTACGGAGCACCGCTGGTTCCGAGGAAGAGGCCATGGAGGAAGAAGAAGAGGAGGGGGTGGAGGAGAGAGGTGTGTCACAATCAGCATTTTGGAGGCGTGGTGGCGGAACAACCTCCAACACTACTGCACCTTGTCCTGCATCCTTCCCAGCTGCCAGCAGAGTCACCCAATGCGCCGTGAAACTTAAGTAACGTCCCTGTCCATGCCTGCTGGACCATGAGTCAGCGGTAATATGCACCTTACCGCTGACCGCCCTGTCCAGCGAGGCATGGACATTGCCTTCCACATGCCGGTAGAGAGCCGGAATCGCCTTCCGTGAGAAAAAGTGGCGTTTGGGTACCTGCCACTGAGGAACCGCACATTCCACAAACTCACGGAAGGGGGCAGAGTCTACCAACTGAAAAGGCAGCAGTTGAAGTGCTAGCAATTTTGCCAAGCTAGCATTCAACCGCTGGGCATGTGGATGGCTGGGAGCAAACTTCTTTCGGCGGTGCAGCAGCTGGGGCAGGGAAATTTGCCTGGTACAATCTGACGTCGGTGTACCAAAAGCAGATTGCCCATAAGTACTTGGCTGTGACACACCTAATTCTACACCTTCATTCCTCTCACTGCAGGTCGCAGAGAGGACTGAAGGTCTAGTGGGGTTGGAAATCTCAGCTGATGAGGAGCAAGGAGAGATCGTCTTTGTTCTTTGGTGTGGGTCTTTTAGATACGCTTGCCAACGAACTGCATGGCAGGTCAACATATGTCTGGTCAAGCATGTGGTACCCAAGCGGGAGATGTTTTGGCCACGCGAGATACGCTTGAGACATATATTGCAAATAGCAGCGGTGCGATCTGATGCACTCGTCTCAAAAAAGGCCCACACCAAAGAACTTTTTGAATAACGCGCAGAGACTGCAGCGCCCTGCACATGTGGAGCTTTGGGGTGTGATGCAGTCAATGTGCTGCCCTTAGGCTGGCCCCTGGAGGGCATCCTGCCTAGTTGGTGATGTGCCACCTCCTCCTCCTCCTCCTCCTCCTCCTCCTCCTCTCTCCTATCAGGCACCCACGTTGAGTCAGTGACCTCATCATCCCCTCCCTCCTCATCACTGGAGCAAACCTGGCAGTATGCTGCAGCAGGGGGAGCATGACTGCCAGATTGCTGTCCTTCTTGGGCACCCCCTCTGTCCGTGCTCATGTTACTGCCTTCATTGAGCTCAGTATCATCATCAGAGCCTTCCAAACGCTGGGCATCCTCCTGGAGCATGTACCCAACACTGTGGTCAAACAGTTCGAGGGAATCCTCATGAGGACATGGTGGAGCTAGGGAAGGAGTCACTGATGACATTGAGCTGAGGGAAGAGGCCGCTGCTTTGCCAGACAAAGCACCCTGGGCATGGGTGAGAGAGGATGAGGAGGATGAGGACGGCTTGGTCATCCACTCGACCAAGTCTTCCGCATGTTGCGGCTCAACACGGCCAGCTGCCGAAAAAAAGGCCAAGCGTGTCCCATGGCCACGTGCTGATGAGGATGCACCGTCTCCACGACCAGCACTAGACACAGAGCCTGCTTGCCCTCTCTTATTGGCTTGTGACTGTCTGCCTCTCCTTCTTGGCCTTCCAGACATACTAATGGCCTGTAGCTGCACTAAGCTGGGATAGAACACCTGTAATTTTCTTCAGGTAGCTTTATATACTGTAACCAGACAAGCCTGCCTGTCAGTAGGAAGATAACAGGAACGGATCTAGCTGAACACTGTGAGCAGGACGTACTGCACTAAATGTATATAGCAGGAACGGATCTAGCTGAACACTGTGAGCAGGACGCACTGCACTGAATGTAAATAGCAGGAACGGATCTAGCTGAACACTGTGAGCAGGACGCACTGCACTGAATGTAAACAGCAGGAACGGATGTAGCTAAACACTGTGAGCAGGACGCACTGCACTGAATGTAAATAGCAGGAACGGATCTAGCTGAACACTGTGAGCAGGACGCACTGCACTAAATGTAAATACCAGGAACGGATCTAGCTGAACACTGTGAGCAGGACGCACTGCACTGAATGTAAATAGCAGGAACGGATCTAGCTGAACACTGTGAGCAGGACGCACTGCACTGAATGTAAATAGCAGGAACGGATCTAGCTGAACACTGTGAGCAGGACGCACTGCACTGAATGTAAATAGCAGGAACGGATCTAGCTGAACACTGTGAGCAGCACGCACTGCACTGAATGTAAATAGCAGGAACGGATCTAGCTGAACACTGTGAGCAGGACGCACTGCACTAAATGTAAATACCAGGAACGGATCTAGCTGAACACTGTGAGCAGGACGCACTGCACTGAATGTAAATAGCAGCAACGGATCTAGCTGAACACTGTGAGCAGGACGCACTGCACTGAATGTAAATAGCAGGAACGGATCTAGCTGAACACTGTGAGCAGGACGCACTGCACTGAATGTAAATAGCAGGAACGGATCTAGCTGAACACTGTGAGCAGGACGCACTGCACTGAATGTAAATAGCAGCAACGGATCTAGCTGAACACTGTGAGCAGGACGCACTGCACTGAATGTAAATAGCAGGAACGGATCTAGCTGAACACTGTGAGCAGGACGCACTGCACTGAATGTAAATAGCAGGAACGGATCTAGCTGAACACTGTGAGCAGGACGCACTGCACTGAATGTAAAAAACAGGAACGGATCTAGCTGAACACTGTGAGCAGGACACACTGTACTAAATGTAAATAGTCTAGCTGCCTGACCGTGGTACTAATAGGATCAAAAAGAACACCTGTAATTTTCTTCAGGTAGCTTTATATACTGTAACCAGACAAGCCTGCCTGTCAGTAGGAAGATAACAGGAACGGATCTAGCTGAACACTGTGAGCAGGACGTACTGCACTAAATGTATATAGCAGGAACGGATCTAGCTGAACACTGTGAGCAGGACGCACTGCACTGAATGTAAATAGCAGCAACGGATCTAGCTGAACACTGTGAGCAGGACGCACTGCACTGAATGTAAATAGCAGGAACGGATCTAGCTGAACACTGTGAGCAGGACGCACTGCACTGAATGTAAATAGCAGGAACGGATCTAGCTGAACACTGTGAGCAGCACGCACTGCACTGAATGTAAATAGCAGGAACGGATCTAGCTGAACACTGTGAGCAGGACGCACTGCACTGAATGTAAATAGCAGGAACGGATCTAGCTGAACACTGTGAGCAGGACGCACTGCACTGAATGTAAATAGCAGGAACGGATCTAGCTGAACACTGTGAGCAGGACGCACTGCACTGAATGTAAATAGCAGGAACGGATCTAGCTGAACACTGTGAGCAGGACGCACTGCACTGAATGTAAATAACAGGAACGGATCTAGCTGAACACTGTGAGCAGGACACACTGTACTAAATGTAAATAGTCTAGCTGCCTGACCGTGGTACTAATAGGATCAAAAAGAACACCTGTAATTTTCTTCAGGTAGCTTTATATACTGTAACCAGACAAGCCTGCCTGTCAGTAGGAAGATAACAGGAACGGATCTAGCTGAACACTGTGAGCAGGACGTACTGCACTAAATGTATATAGCAGGAACGGATCTAGCTGAACACTGTGAGCAGGACGCACTGCACTGAATGTAAATAGCAGCAACGGATCTAGCTGAACACTGTGAGCAGGACGCACTGCACTGAATGTAAATAGCAGGAACGGATCTAGCTGAACACTGTGAGCAGGACGCACTGCACTGAATGTAAATAGCAGGAACGGATCTAGCTGAACACTGTGAGCAGCACGCACTGCACTGAATGTAAATAGCAGGAACGGATCTAGCTGAACACTGTGAGCAGGACGCACTGCACTGAATGTAAATAGCAGGAACGGATCTAGCTGAACACTGTGAGCAGGACGCACTGCACTAAATGTAAATACCAGGAACGGATCTAGCTGAACACTGTGAGCAGGACGCACTGCACTGAATGTAAATAGCAGGAACGGATCTAGCTGAACACTGTGAGCAGGACGCACTGCACTGAATGTAAATAGCAGGAACGGATCTAGCTGAACACTGTGAGCAGCACGCACTGCACTGAATGTAAATAGCAGGAACGGATCTAGCTGAACACTGTGAGCAGGACACACTGCACTGAATGTAAATAGCAGGAACGGATCTAGCTGAACACTGTGAGCAGCACGCACTGCACTGAATGTAAATAGCAGGAACGGATCTAGCTGAACACTGTGAGCAGGAAGCACTGTACTGAATGTAAATAGCAGGAACGGATCTAGCTGAACACTGTGAGCAGGACACACTGCACTGAATGTAAATAGTCTAGATAGAAGATAACAGGAACGGATCTAGCTAAACTGAATACAGTGTATATATATATATGCAACACCTGGGATGCATATATATACACAATACACTGTAAGTGCAGCTAACTGACTGACTGTTCTGCCTAATCTATCTAACTCAAATCAAATGACACTGTCTCTCTCTCTCTCTATCGCTCAGCACACCGGAACACACACTACACAGGGCCGCCGTGCAGGCGGCCTTATATAGTGTGGGGTGTGTACTAAATCCCCTGAGCCATAATTGGCCAAAGCCCCCCTGGCTTTGGCCAATTACAGCTCTCTCTACTGACGGCGCTGTGATTGGCCAAGCATGCGGGTCATAGTGCATGCTTGGCCAATCATCAGCCAGCAATGCACTGCGATGCCGCAGTGAATTATGGGCCGTGACGCGCCACACGAATTTGGCGCGAACGGCCCATATCGTTCGCAATTCGACGGACGGTCGAACAGCCGATGTTCGAGTCGAACATGGGTTCGACTCGAACACGAAGCTCATCCCTACTCAACAACAGTTAATGTACAGCCTAATCTAAGGTTATATTAGGAGCAACCTTTCAACTTTCTGTGTTCCATGTTTTACAACTACTCAGCTATAATTCTACTTTACTGGACAACTTTAGGGACATGTTTGTACAATGACATGCTATCTGTTCATCGCTTTGATTTGTACCTCTTGCAATACCTTTATAATAAACTTTTGATGATAAAAAAAAATAAATAGTTAAAGTGTTTGCTCCTTATCACAGTAATGCCGTGTACACACGAACGCACATTGATTGGACATTCCAAAAACAAAATCCATGGATTTTTTCCGACGGATGTTGGCTCAAACTTGTCTTGCATACACACGGTCACACAAATCTTGTCAAAAATTCTGAATGTCAAGAACACGGTGACGTGCAACACGTACGATGAGCCGAAAAAAATTAAGTTCAATAGCCAGTGCTTGATTCCGAGCTGGCAAGGAACTTTTATATGAGAAAAGACAATTCCCCTGGGTGGACTTTATCGGCACTTGCTAACAAATATTGAATAGTGAGTACGTATAGCGAAGTGTAAAGAGTAAAAAGATTTTTATTTTAACATAACATAGATTAAAAACATATTATAACATACATTCGACGAAACATAGTACAGGAACAATAAATGACAGTATTGTTACAAAACAATAAATTGTACGAGGGCTCTTGTTCACACCCAACGCGTTTCGGAGTCAATACTATTTTTGTCCTTCTTCAGGGAGTAGCAAAAAAAAGCACTTTGTCTAAAGTGGTTAAAATATAACATAGAGAGTGGATTGTCATAGCATGTAAGTATAGATATGTCTAGTCAATCTATGTTTAGATAGTAGATCACTCACTTCTAATATGTTTCGTTGAATTACTTTAAAACTTCTGAATTGGAATAGCATTGGACATTATTGCTGGTATAGTTGTTATCATAGGGACACAATGATTATCACTAGTTGGTATTATTTGTTGGAAATGCCCTTGACTGGGACATAAAATCTCACCAACCCCCGTCCCTCCTGGGCGCGTGCAGACCAGAGCAATGTACTGAGGCAAGAGGAGAGGAAACCCCTAGAGGTAAAATAATGTAAACAAAATGAGTGGTTATAAATATAATTTAAACAGAAATGTATAAATTGGGTATGCAAGATAACTAAAAAGGGAAATAGTGTTTTCTACAATGAAGAGATCATGTGTCTGCAATTTAGTGGAGACTGTATGCTACATATGTAATTCATGGTGTATCTGTATATTTAGAATGAAACAAATAAATTGAAAAAAATGAAAAAAAAAATAAAAATGGGGGGGCAATTTTAATTTGTGTGATATTTCTAGGTTATGATTATAGTATACCATTTACATATGACATGGTGATATCACAGAATGTTTTTAATATTGTTGGTAATAACATATATGCATATATGGACATATGATTTAGGGTATTGTTATTTTATTTAATTAATGTGATATTTTTTGATTTTGGTTATAGTAACCATTCACATATAGCATGGTGTTATCCCAGAATGTTTATAATAAAACATTTACATATAGCATGATGGTATGCCAGAATATTTGGTATTGTTGATAGTAATATAGTAACATATATGCATATATACATGTGTGGTTTAGACACCGCTGAGTGTTATTATTTTATTATTCTAGGGTATAGAGAATAGTTACAATATTTATCTGTGTTAACCATCTTATATGAGTAAGTCATAGAGACTAAGTGCTTGTGCATATATTGTAGTTATATGCACCATTGATGAGCTCTAAGGCAAGAGACTATGGAGTATGTAAAGAAAAAAATGTTTGAACATTGCTTGGATGATAACAAGTGCATCATTGTAGGCTCTAAGGCAAAAGATTATGGAAAATTCAAAGAAAAAGGGGGGATTACTTAGACATTGTTTAAATGATAGCAAGTATACCATATTGTATAGTCAGGGAAACAATCAAACAAAGGGGAAAAGAGAGAAAAAGTTTTTTGGGGTTTTCCTACCTGTTTGTATCAAGTATTGCAGTGTGTCAGCCACACATCCCAGCTTCCAGTGTGTATAACGCCTGAGCTGGGAATGCGATGGTCTGGCATTTTTTAATGATGAATCTACAATCCGCTGGAAAAAGTCCACCCAGGGGAATTGTCTTTTCTCATATATATGTAATTATTGGATGTGGCACTACTCTCCTTGGGCCTAGGGAAGCTAATCACACTATTTGGCATGGAACTTTGTGCATCAAAATTGTGTATACACGATCGGAATTTACGTCAGATTTTGTTGTCGGAAAATTTGAGAACCAGCTCTCAAATTTTGTGTGCTGGAAATTCTGATGGAAAATGTCCGATGGAGCCTACACACGGTCAGAATTTCCGACAAACTGCTCCCATCGAACATTTTCCATCGGAAAATCCAACCGTGTGTACGCGGCATAACTGTTTCCACAATGATATATTTTGGGGCTCATGTTATTCACTGTCTTCCTCTAAAGGATGTATACATTTATGTTGTCACAGTTACTGGTACGGAAATAGACAGAGAGGGTTGTTACCTTTTCATTCACTGTTTATTAATCAATAACCCTTATACCCTGGCAATTGTATACTTTTCTAACTCGGGACAAAATGGGCCCTTTTTTCTGTCTTATCTTAACTAGAACTTTTTGCTGTGATGCATCTAATAGTGTGTGTGTGTGTGTGTGTGTTGGGGGAGGGACTTTAATTGCCTTTTTGATCCCCATTTGGATTCCTCCTTTGGGAAAAGCCACACTCCATTCTTAGCCATTCACTCTATTAACTACTGGTTATATTACCTACAGCTTTGTAGACCTTCGGTGTACACTACATCCCTCGTAAAAAGGTTATACTTTTTATTCTTTAGCCCATGCTTCCTACAGTCTTATAGACTGTTTTCTCACACCCTAAGTTGGTACCCTAAGTCCCACATTGGCTCTCAACTAGGGTCTGACCACTACCTGCTTTTCACGACCTTCACAGTACCTGATACCACCAAATGTATCTCTACCTGGCAGCTAAATGAGAGCTTATTACACAATGCCCAGGTCCAGACTGATATTCAGAAAAAGATTTGGGAATTTCAGGATTTGTTCTCTCCACTGATTCAGCGAGAGGCCTTAAACTGTGGAGGACATGGCTCTCACCTGAAAAAAGCTAAAAATCTGTAATCACGGGCCCATTCATGAAGATAGCCACACCTTTGAGTGTGGTCATAAAAAGGCCCCTAACTTCAAAACCTATCAATGGCTACTATCAAAATGCACAAAGCTTCACCGATTGTTAGAGCAATTACTCTTGAGATATAAAGACCTACTGCATCGCAACTGGTACGAGTTTGGGAATAAAAGTGGGAGACGTTTGGCCAGAACGATTGATCAAGCATGCGCATTTGTATGAGCAACGCGTCCACACTCATTTCTATTAGCAATACACCTATGCTAATTTCTTTATAATTAATATATTTGTGCATGCGCATACCTATGTGCCAGTCACCATACTGGAATTCCCTTAGACTTTCTCAGCTTTTTACTGCACAAGAGATAACCTTTGTGAAAACGTCCTCGCCCTCAGGTAAGAGTCCAGATCTGGATGGCTACATATATTTGGTTTACTACCAATTTGTGGATACATTGACATTATTAGATATTAGAAAACATCTTTAACGCCATCATACCCACATGCCCCTCTTTAGCTCAATCACACCCACATCATGTAATACCCAAAAGGTAACAAAAACCTTGCGCCAGCTAGAAGACCTATATTACTGAATATTGTAGATTTGAAGATCTAGGTTAGGATGATAACTAATCATCTTCACACCTATATGTCCTTCCTAATTCACCTAAACCCACAAAAAACATTGCCTCAATCACTGTTTGCTTTCCATCGATGCAAAGAAACAATTTGATCACATTTACTGGGACTTCATATGTATCACCCTTGCCCAAATTGGCATACCCAAAGCTCTTCTTTCAAAAATTATGGCTCTCTTTATGATTCCCCATCAGCATAAGTCAATGGCATCTCATCTGATCCTATCCTTACTATCCTATCTGATCCTATCCTATCCCTATCACTATATCTGTACAGTACATCCTAACCATAGAACATTTCCCAACAATTGACAACAATCCCTCCATCCAAGGCATATCCATTGACAACATAGATTTCAAACTGGGACTATACTCAGATGCTTTTCTACTTTACATCTCCAATCTCAGTATAGCTTTTCCTGCTTTAAGCCAAGAATTATGGATCTTTGGCTCATATAGCAAAGTCAACATGTAGAGGCACGCAATGTCAGCCTTCCTGAAAGTGTCTTGTCACAACTGCAGAAATATTTCTCCTTCTCTTGGCAATCCCTTTTAATCAAATACTTGGCCATTCAAATTCCTGCCTGTTTGGATCTCCTATACACTCTCAATTACAAACCCCTTTTATTCACGATAACTCTCATATTTGGTCCAAACTCACCCACTTGTCTACTTGTCAGACCAGAGTTCCAGTCTGTAACCATTTCAGAATTTTCAAGTAACAATGTTGGTTGACTGTTGTACTATGTTCTATGAATTCATAGTGAACTATCCCCTTGTGATGAAAAAATGCACTAGCATCAGAGTGCGATGGTTCGCAGTCTGTCCACATTTGCATCCTCCCTTTTCATTTTTGGCTGCTCACTTCTTGCTTCATCATGACCATCTTCCTGCCCCTCCTTAAATCAACTATGCCATTCAGTACACTTAATTTCCTCATGGAATGTTCACCATAAACCTGTTTTGCACTTTTGCCAAAATTCATGCAAACATTTGACGTTTATCCATTGCTTTAGATTCTTTTTCACTTTGTATCACCAATAGTGGAAAACATACATGTGTAATTTCTTCTACTACTCGGTAAAGACTGAGTGAACTGGTCTGAAATCCAAGCGCTCTCAAATTAGAACATGTCAAAACATGCTCGTGTGCGAATGGCTGTGTGGCTCACCACTAAATAGCTATGCCACGGGCATTCCGGGAATTAGCCGGTTCCCAGCCAGGCCATTGCACAATGATGGCTGGGTGGGACCGCACTTGTTCTAGGAGGATGACATATGACATCCTCGCATTCTTGCTGTGCATCGATCAGCACATTGATCTGTGGTGAGCTGTGTCCATGGGACACAGCTTACCGCCGATCAGGGTAAAGAACCAATGATGTTGTCTCTTTATCATGTGAACAGGCGTGTCCAATCACAGCCGATCATATGTAAACAAATTCCAGGTTTTTTGTATTTCATTTCCTCAGTATTGTATCTGTCTGAGGAAAGGAAAGCCGATAACCTGCTTTCCTGTGACAGGGGATATTAACACTGATAATCAGGGCACTGATGATCAGTGCCCTGATTATAAGTGCAGCCCCATCAATGTCAATCAGTGCAGAATATCTGTGCCCATCAGTGCAGCATATCGGTACCCATCAATGCTGCCTATCAGTGCCCATCAGTGTTGCCATGCCATTTTTAGTGTAGCCTCATCAGTGCTTCTTCATGCCACCTATCAGCACCCATCAGTGCAGCTTATGATTGCCCATTATTGCCACTTCATCAGTGGCCATCAGTGCCCATCATTGCCTCCTCATAAGTGCCCATAAATGTAGTTTATTAGTGCCATCAGTGCAGCCTATCAGTGCCCATCAGTGCAGTCTCATCAGCCAATATCAGCAAAGAAGAAAAATTACTTATTTGCAAAATTTTATAACAGAAATGATGAAAAGGGTTGTTTTTTTTTTTAAATGTTTGTTCTTTTTTCATTTGTTTAGCAAAAAATAAAAAACCCAGTGGTGGTTAAATACCACCAAAAGAAAGCTATATGTGTCTCAAAAACATGACACAAAGCTTCATATGGGTACAGTGTTGCATTACCACGCAATTGTCATTCAAAGTTCGATAGCACTGAAAGCTGAAAATTGGCTTGGGCAAAGAAGGGGGTAAAAGTGTCTGATTTGAAGTGGTTAAACTGTTATATCTTAATCACATCTTAACCACTTGTTGACCGTATTACTTACATGTACAGTGGCAAGGAAGCTCTGCTGTGCAGGATCATGTACCTAGTACGCGATCCTGCACTTCCGGGTCTGGGGTGCACATGCGCACCGCCGAGGCCCCGCTCCCGCTGTGATTGTACACAGCAGGAGCTGATCTGTGGGTACCGCGGACTCAATGTGCGCCACCACCTGCTGACCATTAGGCAGAGAGCCAGAACTGCGATCTGCTTAGGTAAACAAGGCAGATTGCCATTCTGTCAGTAAGGAAGGCATTGATCCTATGTTCCTGCAAACAGCCAGATATCATCTAATCAAAAGTATTAAAGCACTAGTCCTCAAAAGTCCATCTTACTCGTTACTTTTTTTCTGATGCATTGAAGTTTGCAAACTTCCTAAAGTGACACAATTGCAAAGCACTTTAGTTACCCGGGACATAACTTCTCAGCCGTTCCAGTATCCTCAACTCCCTCACTATCCAATAAACAAACATTGGTTGATTGATCTTCTGTCACAATAGATAGATAGATAGATAGATAGATAGATAGATAGATAGATAGATAGATAGATAGATAGATAGATAGATAGATAGAGACATAATTTAAACTTTTCTCTTCAGTACAGATCTGGAACTCCAAAGAAGTTTATTAGCACTTGTTGTTGCTATGTTATTGTTATTAGAAAAACTGTGAAGGCTGTGTTCCTATAAAAATGTATGTTACCAATGTTGCTAAAGGGGGGTGATTAGAAGCAAGATCCTGCTGAAAGTAAAGAATGTATTACTTTCTTTAGAAAAATAATAAAAGTTGTAAGAAGCCATAAAGGTAGTCACTCACTGAAGAAAAGTTAGCATTTCAATTCAGCAACAGAAAGTCTGATTATAAGAAAATTAGCCTGTGTGTCACTTTTATACTTTTATTACATAACACAGTTTAATTAACCAGTGAACCCCCCCCCCTCAACCTATACTTTGTAAGAAAGCTGCTGTAATTAAAAACAAGTACAAATGCGTGGCGCGTAATGGCCCATAATTCATTGTGCATTGCTGGCTGATGATTGGCCAAGCATGCACTATGACCCGCATTGGCTTTGGCCAATTATGGCTCCGGTTGGTTTAGTACACGCCCCACACTATATAAGGCTGCCTGCGTGGTGCCTTGTGTAGTGTGTTGCTGCAGAGAGAGATGGACAGAGAGACAGTGTCATTTGATTTAAGTTAGATAGAGTAGTCAGGTGAGTCATTTAGCTGCACTTGCAGTGTAATGTGTATATATATGCATCCTAGGTGTTGTGTGTATATATATATATATATATATATATATATATACACACTGTATTCAGTTTAGCTAGATCCGTTCCTGTTATTCTCTTCCTACTGACAGGCAGGCAGGCAGGCAGGTGTTTTGCAGCATTTACAGTATTTACAGTTAGTGTACTGTGTCCTTTCCACAGTGTGCATCTAAAGCTACCTTAAGAAAATTGCTGGTGTTCTTCTGATCCTATTAGTACCACAGACAGGCAGCTACAATATTTACAGTTAGGCTACTGTGTCCTCTGCACAGTGTGCACCTAAAGCTACCTGAAGACAATTGCTGTTGTTCTGATCCTATTAATACCACAGGCAGGCAGCTGCAGTATTTACAGTTAGTGTACTGTGTCCTCTGCACAGTGTGCACCTAAAGCTACCTGAAGAAAATTGGTGGTGTTCTTCTGATCCTATTAGTACCACAGGCAGTTAGCTGCAGGATTTACAGTTAGTGTACTGTGTCCTCTGCACAGTGTGCACCTAAAGCTACCTGAAGACAATTGCTGTTGTTCTCATCCTATTAATACCACAGGCATGCAGCTGCAGTATTTACAGTTAGTGTACTGTGTCCTCTGCACAGTGTGCACCTAAAGCTACCTGAAGACGATTGCTGGTGTTCTCATACTAATAATACTACAGGCAGGCAGTTGATTCTGCTAGCTGCAGTATCAGTATATATATATAAATATATACATCCCAGCTTTGTGCACATCTCACTGCAGGCCATTATTATGTCTGGAAGGCCAACAAGGAGAGGCAGACAGTCACAAGCCAATAAAAGAGGGCAAGCAGGCTCTGTGTCTAGAGGCAACAGTGCTGGTCGTGGAGATGGTGCATCCCCATCAGCATGTGGCCGAGGGACACTCTTGTCCTTTTTTTCAGCAGCTGGCCGTGTTGAGCCGCAACATGCGGAAGACTTGGTCAAGTGGATGACCAAGCTGTCCTCATCCTCCCTCACCCAGGCTCAGGGTACTTTGTCTGGCAAAGCAGCTGCCAACGCGGCCTCTTCCCTCAGCTCAATGGCATCAGTCACTCCTTCCCCAGCCCCACCATGTCCTCCTAAAGAGTCCCCTGAACTGTTTGACCACAGTGTTGGGTACATTCTCCAGGAGGATGCCCAGCGTTTTGAAGGCTCCAATAATGGTACCCAGCTAGAGGAAGGCAGTAACGTGAGCCCAGAGAGAGGAGGTGCCCAAGAAGGACAGCAATCTGGCAGTCATGTTCCCCCAGCTTCAGCATGCCAGCTTTGCTCCAGTGAAGAGGAGGGAGGGAATGATGAGGAAGTCACTGACTCCACGTGGGTGCCTGATAGGAGAGGGGAGGAGGAGGAGGCACATCTCCAATGAGGCAGGATGCCCTCCAGGGGCCATCTTAAGGGCAGCACACCGACTGCATCACACCGCAGAGCTCCACATCTGCAGGGTGCTGCTGTCTCTGCGCATTATTCCAAAAGTTCTTTGGTGTGGGCCTTTTTTGAGACGAGGGCATCAGATCTCACCACTGCTATTTGCAACATATGTCTCAAGTGTATCTCGCATGGCCAAAACATCACCCTCTTGGGCACCACATGCTTGACCAGACATATGTTGACCTGCCATGCAGTTTGTTGGCAAGCATACCTAAAAGACCCACACCAAAGAACAAAGCAGACCTCTCCCTGCTCCTCATCAGCGGGGATCTCCAACCCCACTATACCTTCAGTCCTCTCTGAAACCTGCAATGAGAGGAATGAAGGTGTAGAATTAGGTGTGTCACAGCCAAGTACTTGCGGGCAATCTGCTATCAGTACACCGACATCAGATTGTACCAGGCAAATTTCCCTGCCCCAGCTGCTGCACCACCAAAAGAAATTCACTAACAGCCATCCACATGCCCAGCGGTTGAATGCTAGCTTGGCTAAATTGTTAGCACTTCAACTGCTGTCTTTTCAGTTGGTAGACTCTGCCCCCTTCCATGAGTTTGTGGAATGTGCTGTTCCTCAGTGGCAGGTTCCCAAACGCCACTTTTTCTCACGGAAGGCAATTCCGGCTCTCTACCGGCATGTGGAAGGCAATGTCTTGACCTCGATGGACAGGGCGGTCAGTGGTAAGGTGCATATTACTGCTGACTCATGGTCCAGCAGGCATGGACAGGGATGTTACCTATCTTTCACCATGCACTGGGTGACTCTTCTGGTAGCTGGGAAGGATGCAGGACAGGGTGCAGTAGTGTTGGAGGTTGTTCTGCCACCACGCCTCCAAAATTTTACTAGTGGTGATTCTGCCACACCTCTCTCCTCCACCCCTCCTCCTCTTCTTCCTCCATGGCCTCTTCCTGTGCTGATTTGTCTTCGGAACCAGCAGTGCTCTGTAGGCATTCAAGGGGCTACGCAGGAACGCAGGCAAAAAGATGCCATGCGGTGCTTGAGCTGGTGTGCTTGGGGGACAGGAGCCACACTGGAGTAGAGATTCTGTCAGCTCTGCAGGGGCAGGTTCAGAGGTGGTTGACGCCATGCCAGCTTAAGCCAGGTATGGTGGTTTGCAACAATGGCATCAACCTCCTCTGTGGCCTCCAACAGGGACAACTGACCCATGTGCCCTGTTTGGCTCACGTCCTTAACTTGGTGGTGCAGCGGTTCTTGGGCAGGTACCCGGGCTTACAGGATGTTCTGAGGCCAGCCAGGAAAGTCTGTGTGCATTTCTGCAGGTCATATAATGCCAGTGCTTGGCTGGCTGACCTCCAAAAGGAATTTAACCTGCCCAAGAACTTCCTAATCTGTGACATGCCCACCAGGTGGAACTCAACATTGGTCATGCTGCAATGGCTGCACATGCAGCAGAGGGCCATCAATGAGTACCTATGTGACTATGGCACCAGGACAGGGTTGGGGGAACTTGTTTTTTTTCCCCACACCAGTGGGCTATGATCAGGGATGCATGCACTGTCCTGTCACCATTTGAGGAGGCCACAAGGATGGTGAGCAGTGACAGTGCATGCATCAGTTACACTGTCCCTCTTGTCCACCTGTTGGAGCACACACTGTGTGGAATAACGGACAGGGCACTTGAGGCAGAAAAGAGGGAGGAAGAGGAGGACTTCCTTACCTCTCAAGGCCCCCTTTATCCAGAGAAACCCATGGTCTTGTACGTAACTGGGAGGAGGTGTCTGCGGATCATGTCGTCCTTAGTGACCCAGAGGACTCTGGACCGAATGCCTCAACAAACCTACGCTGCATGGCCTCCCTGATCCTGCAAAGCCTGCGGAAGGATCCTCGTATTCGTGGTATCAAGGGGAGGGATGATTACTGGCTGGCAACCCTCCTTGATCCACGTTACAAGGGTAAGGTTGCGGACCTTATCTTGCCATCGCAGAGGGAGCAGAGGATGAAACATCTTCGGGAGGCCTTGCATAAAGTTTTGTGCAATGCATTTCCAGAGCCTGGGAGGTTACAATTTCCTGGTTTTCCTGGACAACGTGTTGCTGAGGCTTCAGTCAGTCACATAAGGTACGGTGGAGAAGGTGGCCATCTGACTGATGCGTTCAGACAATTTCTTAGTCCACAGCCCCAAGGTCTGATCGGTTCCAGCAACCATCGCCAGGGTCTGATTCACATGGTGCAGGATTACCTAGGGGCAAGATGAGACTTGGACACCTTTCCCACCGAAAATCCTCTGGGTTACTGGGTCTTGAGGATAGATCACTGGCCAGAGCTTGCACAGTATGCAATTGAGCTACTGGCCTGTCCTGCATCCAGCTTCTTTCGGAACGCACATTCAGTGCTGCTGGAGGCTTTGTAACCGATCACAGGGTGTGCCTGTCCACTGAATCGTTCGATCGGCTGACCTTCATAAAAATGAATCAGTCTTGGATCACCAGCTACCAAGCACCTGATGCTGATGTAACCGATTGTTTTTTTTAATGTGAGATCCCTTCAAGACTGCCTATCCGGATGCTGAGTGACTATCCTGTTATGCTGAGTGACAATCCTCTTCCTCCTCAATTTTCATGCTGATAGCTTGTAAGAACATTTTTGGTTCTGGGCACCGCCACCAGTGGCCAAGGCCCAATTTTTCAGCCCCTGTTTAACAGGGGCGTGTAATTACAATTTTTGATGCAATACTTTGCAGCAGGGGTCATTCCTTTGCTACAACTATAGCATCTGTGAGGGGTTGCAATGTTGTGGCAGCAGTGGCTAAGGCCCAATTTTTCTGCCCCTGTTTAACAGGGGCGTGAAATGACATATTTTGATGCAATACTTTGCAGCAGGGCTCATTCCTGCACTCCAACTAGAGTATCTGTGAGGGGTTGCAGTGTTGTGGCACCAGCACCAGTGCCCAAGGCCCAATTTTTCAGCCCCTGTTTAACAGGGGAGTATAATTACAATTTTTGATGCAATACTTTGCAGCAGGGCTCATTCCTGCGCTCCAACTATAGCATCTGTGAGGGGTTGCAGTGTTGTGGCACCAGTGCCCAAGGCCCAATTTTTCTGCCCCTATTCAACAATGGCATGTAATTACAATTCTTGATGTAATATTTCACAGCAGGGCCCATTCCTGCGCCCACCAAGAGTAACTGTGAGGGCTTACAGTGTTGTGGCAACACCAATACCTAAGGCCCCAATTTCTGCAGAGTATATAGAGCAAGCCCCTACTTTCAAACATCAAACTTACAAACGACTCCTACTTGCAAATGGAAGGAGACAACAGGAAGTGAGATGAAATCTACCCCTAGGAAGGGAAA
This sequence comes from Lithobates clamitans, assembly GCA_037952925.1. Taxonomy (NCBI): domain Eukaryota; kingdom Metazoa; phylum Chordata; class Amphibia; order Anura; family Ranidae; genus Lithobates; species Lithobates clamitans. Next base: position 10,128,391 of record JBBGZY010000143.1, on the reverse strand, counting down.
TTCTCACCTGTAAGAGTGAATATGGGAAAAACGTGTCTCCTCTTCACTAATGCTTTATCACTAAATCTTGACAAACAAACCTACAGTCCCTGTCTTGTTTGCACCACTTGTATACTGCTGTTCAGAGTATATAGGGCCTGGGGGCCCCACGCCTTTTCTTTTTTTAATTTGGATGTGGGGTTCCCCTTAATATCCATACAAGACCCAAAGGGCCTGGTAATGGACTGGGGGGGTACCCATGCCGTTTGTCTCACTGATTTTCATCCATATTGCCGGGACCAGACATTACATTAAAGCCGTAAGCAGTTTTAAATGACTTTTATACCTTTACAAATGTCATTTTGTGCAGACTGTTCTAAGCACGGGAAACATGCGCAACTTTACAGGCATACTATAGACACCCCCCAGGTACGATATTTAAAAGAATATTTCACTTTTTTTTCACTGCATTATTATAATCACTGCTCCCAAAAAAACTGACATTTTTAAAAGTTTTTTTGCATTGATACATGTTCCCTGGGGCAAGACCTGGGTCCCCAAACCCTTTTAGCACAATAACTTGCATATTAGCCTTTAAAATTTGCACTTTTGATTTTGAACGTTCGAGTCCCATAGACTTTGATGGGCTTTTAAAGTTTGCGCAAACTTTCGGTCTGTTCGCAGGTTCTGGTGCGAACCAAACCGGGGGGTGTTCGGCTCATCCCTACTCACAAAGTCTAAGAGGCCTATCCTTACCATCAGTGCCAGACAGGCATTCGACTGACCCCAGAATTTAACTTGAGGTCATAGCCCATAAAGCAACATCAATTGCTGGCAAGGTCAAAACCGCTACACACAAGTCAGTGGTACATTGATGAGCCAGCACCTGCTCAACACCAAATTGTAGGCCAAGGTGAACATATTTAGGCCAATTATTTAAATTAACCCCATCAGGTCTTACTAAATACTGTTATCTGTCTCAAGACCCCAGCGGCAGACAACAATCCTGTGGACAAATTTGAAAACATAGGCATTCACCTTGTGGCGAAACAGCTCCAAACAAGAGCTAAAAACAAAAACAAAGTATGTGATGGGCCAAAACCAGAAAAGGGGGAACAATGTTGGACCAAACCATAGATAGGTAAAACTGGTACCACACGGAGCAATACCATGCCTAATAGAGGAGATGGAATCTACAGGCCGGTAATGCCCTACATTGTTACCCCATAAATGAATGATAAGAATGAAGGGGACTAAAACAAATTGTCTCAGGTAATACCAGCAGCCAGTGTAGGCCATGAAAACTGCAACAACGCATTCTGCCAACTGCAGGAAAATTCTCCCCACAGTATCAAAATTTGGCATGGCAAGAGGCCCGATAAATGAAGGAGTCAACGATGATCCAAATTAATTCTGGGGAGAGACATGAAATCCGAACAAAAGTTGAGGACAAACATGTAGCGAAAATTCTAATAATTCCCATCTACCCATCTCATCGGAAAAATTCACCCCATGGGCAGCAATGGCTTCGGCAATGGAAAAAGAATACATGGGAAAAAGCATGAGGAGGAGACAAGACCAGCTGGGAAAAGGAAAAGATGCAAGAAACGAAAAATTTGAATTAGTTGAGGTTGGAAGAATAAGCGAGAGATAAACAAAGGATTATGTGATCAGCACATCCTCTGAGTTACCATAAACTGGGCGTTTGTCCTCAGCAGTTAGTTCACTAACCCTAAAGGTGTCAAAGAATGCCCAAGAAAAGGCAAAATGAAACAAGAGAGCCCTAAATGCAAAAACAGACAGAGGGCAAAATGGAGAGGATGACAGCTAAGTTGTGCACAGAAAACAGGTGCTGAGAATAAGGGAAGCAAGTCAGATGTTTCCAACCATTTTCCTTCAAAATCCTCTGAATAAGAAAACTTTGGAGATGTCCTCCCAGCTGAAAAGTGTGAACCAAACAATACAGCAGAGGGAGCGGTACCCACTGTCGAACCAGCCACAACTATATCCTGCAGGTAGAGGAGGTAGGAGAAAAGATCCAGGTGCCCGACCCCCAGGGGTTAAGGTAGATATCATCGACAGATGGAGGCACCCATTCGTCCGAAAGTTGCCGAGAGGTTACCTGGGAGGTCTGGGAGGGGAGGCACGGAGGGGGAGCAACAGGAGTCAGAAACGAGACTACACAAAAAAAGGAAGGACAAGGAAGACCCACAGCAATTAGCTACATCTGAAAACACACAATCAACTGAAGACATCCAAGCACCAGAAAAACACAACAGGGAGAACAAACGTGGAGAGCGTGTAGAGAGGCAGTTAACCACTTGACCATAATAGGTAAGGGCTCTAACAGCATAATGTTACACAGCAAATAGTTGGGCCAATAAGGCCAGCTCGGGTTCAGCAGACCAGTCATCCTGGAATAAAATGCCAAAGCTACAGGAGCTGAATGCAGACCTGTAAAAAACTCCAGCTGTGTGTTCCACAATGCCTCCATTCATAAAAGAAGGACCATTAGAGGAGTGCAAGAAGGACAACCACACTTCCAAGTCATCACGCATAAGAGCTGATAATTGGTACGTAATGACGTACATATCATAGGGGCCCACAGAAGGCAGTGACCATCGAAAGTATGTGGAATGTGAAAACAAGATGGCCCGAAAAGGTTGAAGCAATAGCTTCCTAGAGTCTGTTGGGAAGTTAACCAAGTAAAGAAGCTAACTCCAGAAAGTCGGCAGACTATCCCCACAATGTCAATCTCAATGCCTAAAAGGACAGAAGATGGGCAGGACCTTCCATGTTGTTGGGATGGAACAGTCGCAGTGTACAGTAAGGAAGCGAAAGGCAGATTTGATGTCAGCCTTCACCAGAAGGGTAGAACCACCAGAGAACTTAGCAAAGAAAGTGCTGTATCAAAAGTGGAGTATTGGTCCCGGGAATTCTCCTGATCAATACCACCATTAACCGACAAGCCTGCAGGACAGAAATTGTTGTATAAGTTGATTTTATATATATATATATATATATATATATATATATATATATAGATATATATAGATATATATCTATATCTATATAGATATATATATATATCACACACAAACTTATTTACTTATTTGTTTTATTTTATTTATTTCTTTTTTATTTTTTGGTTACCACACCAAGAGAAGAAACGCAAAGGAGTGTTATGGGTGAATGAAAAGGATCCAAAACCCCTGATTAAATCCTGACTATAAGATCCATGCCCCCCTACTGAAACCTGTACCAACATCCTTGAGACTTTCACTGGCATCCTTCCTCTTAGGAGGGTTAAACTTGGTTTGGTAGGTGGTGTATTCCCCATTCAGAAAGTCGACTGCTGGGTGGGCACCACCGCCAAGGGAAAAGTCGTGCGCTCACAGCGGCTCTCATTAAACAGTCAGGGGTTGCCTATTTGTATACCACTGACGATCTGTGCATGCGACTGAAAAGAGGTTGGCCTGTGCTGGCACATGAGTAATAACTATATGCAGAGTAAAAGTCAGCGCTAGAGTGAATAAAGTTGGCAGCTACCAACGCAGGTCAATATACATATGCCATAGACTAACATTTGGGCAGTCAAAACTTAGTTATTTCCAGGCAGCCATTTCTAGGCAAAACTGGGTATCAAAATTAAACAGCACAGCCCTCCATATATTTTGTAGACCTCCCAGCTGAGATCCACAGAAGTGAATAGGGAAGAAGGGACTAATTCTTTACATGTGTTTTTTTTTTTTTTTTTTTAGAGCATTGGATAGGCACAGAAACCCTGCAGCCAGTTCCCAACCATACAAGGAAGCTGCTTAGACTTTCACCCTTAGTATCAACATCAATATCTTTCTATACGTCATCTGTCCGTGTATTAAAAAGCACCAGCGTCAGCACATGAGTGAACTCATGGTGCCATTGTTAAAATGTATTTATTCAATCCCCTGTACTAAGTGCAAATAGACAGGGGAAAATCGATTATAGAGGGCCACCCAGGTGAGAACCAGATCCTGGGGATGGGGTGGGAGCCACAGCTGGTGTGACAGCCAATAAAGTAAACATAAGATTTGATTGGGCTGCTGCACAAATTCAGCAGTGGCCCTAAAACAGCTACACTTGGCTTATCTCAGACCACCCCATAATTATACGTACCCAAAGGAGGTAGAGTAGGAACAGGGGTGGACTAGGGGGCCCCATCAGGGTTGCCAGCCTCAGTAAAACCAGGGACAGTATGTAAAAATCTGTGTTTTTTTTTTACATCTGTCTCTGAAATGTCCCTTACTGACATCCTTTTGGTCTAAAAATCTAGAGATTATAGCTGCCCCACCTCTCTAGTACCTTCTCAGCCAATAGAAACATGTCTGTGTATACTGTGTGTACATGTATGTGTATACTGTGTGATTGTATACTGTGAGTGTGTGTGTATACTGTGTGGCCTCATAATCTCTGATTGCCTGGGGGCCCCATAATCTCCTATTGCCCAGGGGCCCCATAAGTTGTCAGTCCACCCCTGAGTAGGAGGACTGATGATTGCTTGTAGAAAGAGCTGGAAGGAGAGTCTGGAGTCCAGGATTTGACCCTGTGTGTCAGAGGTTGTTCTGGGACATACAGGATTAATAAGAATGAGCCTCCTGCCTTAAGTGACACAGAAGCCCTGTCAGAGAATCTGAGGCATGTCCCTTGGGGAGGCTGTAATACTGAAATCACATTTCACTGAGGAGGAGAGCTGGCTGGCATGCAGGCTGAGGCAGGGATGCAAAGAGTTAATAGGTGCCTCCTGCAGAATGAAACCTGATCTCTCACACAGGCAATGAGAGGAGCTGAGTGATATACTGGAGGTGATGAGAGCTGACAGGATACATCAGTTCCTGCTATGTAGAGCACAGGGAACTCAGTCTGACAGAATCCAGGGAGTGAGATGCTGCAAGTGTTCAAGGTCTGAGGTCCATTCACGTGTGATGGCAGTGCTCTAGGAATACTAGGATAGGGAAGGTGTTGTCCATTAACAGAGGCAGATGCTGTATTAAAAGTCTTCACAGGTTGTGGGCAGAGGAGTGCGTGGTGAAAGCAGGAGAGGAGCCAGTGCCATCAGCGCCAGTAGCTGTGGTGAAGGGCCCCATCCCATGCAGGAATGAACATAGGGGAAGGCCACTGGGTTTAGAGGAGAGACACCTTCTGGTCAGAGCAACAGTTTTCAGGGGATGTGATGGCCGAGAGACACACTATGGTGTGGGTAGCAACAGGGGTCCATGAATTGTAGGAGAGGTCAGGGCTATGTAAATGATCCTGTAGAGCTGTGGGCAGAGTGAGGATTGTAGGAGTGGAGCCAGCAAATTCATTGCCAGTGGCTCCAGTACTAATCCAATGTCTGACTGAAGTACTGAGGACCCTGCAGGGGCTGGGGATCAGTCAGTATGGTGGATCAGGCGGGGCCCGGGAGAAGAGGCCGAACACTGGGAGAAGTCGGAAGGAGACCCCCCGAAGTTGGAAGAAGATCCCGGAGCTGACTAATAAATTACTCTTAAAACCTGTGTACTGTGTTTTTTTTATATTGACACTTTTCCCTAGGTGAATGGGTAGGGGTACCATGTACCCCATACTCATTCACACAGGGTGGGGGGCCGGGATCTGGGGGCCTTACTAAAGGGGGCTCCCGGATTCCGATAAGCCCCCCGCCCGCAGACCCCGACAACCAACGGCCAGGGTTGTCGGGAAGAGGCCCTTGCCCTCATCAACATGGGGACAAGGTGCTTTGGGGTGGGGGGCCCCCGCAAGGTGCCCCCCTCCCCCAAGGCACCCACCCCCCATGTTGAGGGCATGCGGCCTGGTACGGTTCAGGGGGGGGTGCTCGCTCATCCCCACCCCCTTTCCTGGCCAGCCGGGCTGCGTGCTCGGATAAGGGTCTGGTATGGATTTGGGGGGGACCCCCACGCCAATTTTTCGGCATAGGGGGTTCCCCTTACAATCCATGCCAGACCTAAGGGCCTGGTATGCCCCTGAGGGGGGAACCCACGCAGGTTTTTTCATTTAAAATTTGGCGCGGTGTTCCCGCCTCAGGATTCATACCAGACAGCTGTCAGCACTGCCTGTGACTCATCGCGGAAGGAAAACAAAGTTTTCCTTTCCCGATGAGTGAGCCAGCGTGACATGCACAGTGCCCTGTCGCCGAGAACCAGCGCGATGGTGTCACGCTGGAAACACAATCTCACGGTCAGGTACTGTAGGGGGGCAGGATCTGGGGGCCACTTTGTTAAAGGGGGCTTCCAGATTCTGATAAGCCCCCTGCCCACAGACCCCTAATAACACAGCCCAGGGTTGTGGGGATGAGGCTCTTATCCCCATTAACATAGGGATAAGGTGGCAGAGCCCCCCTGCTCCAAAGCACTTACCCCCCATGTTGAAGGAATGTGGCCTGGTATGGTTCAGGAGGGGGGGCGCTTGCTCATCCTCCCCTGACCTACCGGGCTGCATGCTTAGATAAGGGGCTGTTATGGATTTGGAATGGACCCCATGCTGTTTTTTTTATTTTGGGGTGGTATTCCCCCTAAAATCCATACCAGACCCTAAGGGGTGTTGGGATGGGACCCCCACACCATTTTTTTAAACATTTTTCTATTGCCCGCAATGGTATTGCATTGCTGGAAATTTAAATGTCATTGCATTCATTTTTTTTCCTTTAGAAATTTCAGTTTTGCTGCAGTAGATTATATCCACATACAGATGCGCCACTTTACGGGCAGACTAAAGGGAGCCCCCAGGCACTATATTTAAAGGAATTTTTCATTTTTATTGTTGCACTTTAAGCATCATTAAAATCACTGCTCCTGTGAAAACAATCTTTTTTTGCATACCCATACAATTTTTATGGCCAATTACTTGCATACAGTATAAGCCTTCAAAATGGGGACTTTTGATTTTTCAAGTTTGTTTTTTTTTTAATTTTTTTTTATATTCTTTATTTTATTTTATAGTAATACAAAAAAATAACAAGGTACATATTTCCCTTCAGGGGAATTTAGAACACATTATGAACCAAGAAAAATACATTGTTTTATCCCTTCCACCCATAACCCCCCCCAAAAAAAACACACACCCCCATCCCCCCAGTCTCCCTCTTTCTTTCCTCACATCTTATCTGCCTCTATGACTCCATCAGCAATAGGCTCTCCTCCGTTCTCCTAAAATTGAACCATTTCTGCCATGTGTTAAGATATTTCTCTCGTGTACCTTCTATTAGGTGTATTGATATGAGTGGTGAGTTATATTCCAATTGAAATATCTTGCTTAACCTATCCCAGATCCTAAATGTGTTCTTCGTCAAAGTATTAGTGTTACATCCTAACTCACGAAATTGTGGCGGAATCCATACCATTTTTTCTAAATCTACCCCACATTGTGCTCTTTCTATATTCACCCAGCTTTTTCCTTTTCTATCGTGCAACCAATCTACGATCCTAGCGATCGAGATTGCTTCATAATGTTTTTTAAAATCCAGAGCACCCAATCCTCCCTGTCTTTTGTCCCTGGTCATAGTATCGTACGATATCCTAGGGCATTTGCATGCCCAAATATACCTCAATACCATAGATTGTAACTTTCTAAAGAAGTCAGGGGGGAGCGCAATTGGAATCATTGAAAACGTATAAATCAGCATTGGGAGGACAAACATTTTTACAGCGTTTATCCTGCCAATCCATGACAAAGATCGATACTTCATCAAATTCAATTGATCCTTAATCTTATTGAGCAGGGGGATATAATTAGCTTTAAGTTTGTGTCCCATAAATTTTAATAGGGTTTGCCGTTTGGGTCAGAACTTTTTCTCTGTTCTGGAGTTATGGTGCCAACCGAACAGGGGCCCACCTCTATTTCTGAGAATGATGATTGCTTTCTTTGTTAACACTGAGCAGTATGTCTTCTTATCTTCCCAGCAGATGGGTCAGGCTGAGCAGATGACGGCATGGACATATCTCTTCAGGAAAAACATTATTCATAAAATCAGGCACTATGGTGTGTTTATGCAAGGGAAGATAGAAAATAGTTACTAGAAACCCCAGTTAAACACTAATTAGGCTGGAAAGAGTTTGGATAGTAAAAACCATACATTTTTTAAGAAAAGTCCAACTGTTTGGGGTGGGTTTACAAAGTCAAGTAAGCTGTTCACTTTACAAAGGAAGTTGCAATGTAGTGAAACTTCACAAAGAATATCCAGGTAAAATGCAGGTAAAATTAAAAAAGTAGTTTGCTTGCACATGATTGAATAATGAAAATCAGCAAAACTGAAGTAGTAAAAGGACAGATATTCATAAACCTATTACAAGACAATTGTATGATACAGTTCATATACAAGATCTGGGTAGCACTGATCATAACATGATTTCTTTAAGAAGGCAAATTTTCCAAGCCTGTCTGCTCTCCAAGATTTAGACTGGGAGGGAATGTTATTAAAGGACACAGAACAGAAATGGGAATGCTTCAGACTGACATACAAACACACTGTAAAATATATTCCCATGGGCAATAAGTTTAAAATGCTAAAAGTAAAACCTCACCCAAACCCAAAATGTGTCTCATGTCCAAGGTTAAAATAGCTATAAATAATAAGAAGAGAGCATTTAAAAAATATAAAAATAAAGGAACATTTAAAAGTTACAAACAATATAACAGAATATGTAAGAATGTAATCAAGGCTGCAATGATTAAAAATGAAGGTCAGGTTGCAAAAGAGAATGGGACAAACCCCCAAACCTTCTTCAAATTGATTAAAAGTAAGAAGATCAGGAAGGTGCATGCGCGGTAGCACATGAGATGGATGCATAGTCCGGGAGCTCTGGTCCACTCCAGCTGCCCGAAACTCCTTAGCGCTGCCCGCACCCATGCTACATGGCACATCTAACCCCCATCAGGTGGAGGAAACCCCGATGATACCCCTGATGTCCGTGGGGTCTGTCTGCCGTGACTTGCGGGGACAATTCGGAGAAGGAACTCCACAGGCTGCAGCCTCTAAGATGGCGACCACTCTGCAGATGCAGGCACACGCTCCTTTCCCGGCCTCCCTCCTGCCTTCTCCTGTGCCCTCACATACTCAAGGCTCACATGTGAGTACTTCTTATATGGGACCTCCCTCATCCGCCTCCACTGAATCTCTTCTGGGCCCTGACCACCCGGGTGCACTGTTCTGCAAGTTTGCTGATCTAATCGATCATGCCTTATATATCAAGATTGTAAGCTCTTCTGAGCAAGGCCTTCTTTATCCTCTTGTATTTTATTGTATTATAACTGTACTGTCTACCTTTTAAATTGTAAAGCGCTGCGTAAACTATTGGCGCTAAATAAATCCTGTATAATAATAATTAAGGAACTCCTACCAGATATCCTGCAACAACGACTTGAGCTGGACCATGTCCATCGACTCCTAAAACCTCTGTGCTCAGATGGACTCCCCAGGGATATCGTAGTTAAACCGCACTTCTTTGTTGTCAAAGAGGAGGTGATCTCGCACCACACCTAAGTTATCATTCCAAGGCCACAAGATCCATGTTTTTGGTGACTTCTGACAGTTTACGATCCAAAAGCACAGATCTCTCAAGCCGCTCCTCTTAAGTATTAAGTACTATTAAGTACTGGTGGTTCTTCCCGTTTAACCTCAAGTTTCTCTTTAAAAATAAACCCTACACATTTGCCTAATTTTCTGAAGGAGTGCATCTGTTACTGAAAATGGGAATCCGATGACAGGATCCAAATCCACAACACTTGAGCTCCATGGCTAACTCATCGAAACAACAGCTTCCATCAAGCCCTCTGACTCCAGTGTGGGAAAAGTCCAAGTCCAAGAAATCGAAAGAGACTATCCCTCTATGACATTCTGAGTCCCTGGACTTCCTTATCCTCTTTATTCTTCCCAGGAAGGTCACCTTTCTCTGGGGTTCATCAGTTGATCCGGTTGTCTCACATATACTTTTTTAGTACTTGGTTTAGGCCTTCTTAGGCCAGTTGGTTTCCACCTTATGTTTATTATGGGGGTTCCCTTTTTTTTTATTGTTATCCTTTGTTTAACAGAAAGGGAGGAAAATGGTCTTGAAAGGGTGGACATTGTACAGGGGAACGGGACTGCATTTGCTCCGGGGGCGACTCTCCTCTCCCTATGCACTGCTGAACTACAGACCCGCTGCCAACACAGGGTTTGCTTTCTCCATCAGATGTAACATTTCTGGGTCCCTGGGCCTTCACAAACTATCTTAGGGCCAGACTGCCCTCCTATATCCCATCCACCCTCCCTCTCTCACCTTTCCTAATTCCTCTCCCCCTGTATTCCCTCCCCCAGCTACCCCTTAACCAAATCCTTCATCCTGTCTTAGCCTAAGGCATATGGGCCCTTTTGGTTTGCCCTTTTTCAGGATGTCTCATAGCTGGAGCGGTGCTCATGCTCCTCCTTCTGTCTCTGAGATTTGGAAATATTCCCTCTCCCGGACAGGACTGTCTCCTCTCTGGAAGTGGAATGTTGACAAGTGGTGAGGGACATTTTTCCTCTCACCCATGTTGGCTTCCCTTCACCCCTAACCCCTCTCTCTGTCCTTTTGCATTTTTCTATCTTTCTTCTCTCTCTAACTTTCTTTCTCTTTTAGAGACCGACCTGGATCTACCTAGCTGGCAGATTGCAACAGTAATGGAATTGTCAGGGCTCAGCCTTTCCTTCTCAAAGCTGACCGCTCAGCTAATTGCCAGCTCCTATCTCTCCACAGTGACTCACCTGTTGATGATATCCTGCTCATCAGTCCTGCCTAATTATAGCTCTCGGGTGGAGGCAACGCCTCGGGTGGAGGCAACACCATCTTCAGTAAGGGAATCATGAAGTGAAGCCTTGCGGCGTCACAGTCTGGTTCCCTACTGCACATGTGCGAGTCATGCTGCACATCTTCACTGGTCCCTGTCTATCTTCTGGGACCTGTGTGTCTCCCAGAAAACAGCGGGGGGACAGAGGAGGGGCCGGACATGGCGTAGATCACCGTGGAGCCTGCGGTGATCTATGCCCGGAAGTAGGAGAAAATACCTGGATTATACAGGTATCTGCTCCCCCTCCCCTCTGAAAGGTGCCAAATGTGACACCAGAGGGGGGATGAATCCGATGAGTGAAGTTCTATTTTTGGGTGGAACTCCGCTTAAAGCCATCCAGTCCAGGTGATTGCCTTGGTCACATCTCTAGAGACGCTCCCCTGTGTTCCTGTTTAAGACTTGCTTGGCTGGCATTCCTTCTGGCTCCAGATCCTGCGTGCTGTTCTACTACGCTCATCTCTGGCTTCCTGACATTTTGGCTTGTCTTACTATCCGTTCCAGTTCCTGAACTCTGGCTATGTTTTGACTACGTTTACTCTGTTTACCTTTTTTATTATTATTAAACAAGTGTGATTTAACTGTACTTCTGTCTCAGTCTGATTCATGGTTTCTGACAAGAGGGCGAAGGCTATGAATTCAGAAGATGCAGTCATTCCACTTGTTGGTAATATTTTTTCCAGATTTGATGAAGCAGGATCACAGCATGGATCAGTTTGCCATGGTGTTACAAATGCTCCTGAGTCATGCAGCCCACCTGGAATCTCCCACTGTGGCCGCTCTGGTACAACTTGTGTTGCAAGCCATTCCTGCTGCTGCTTCAGTCTCTGTGCAGGCACCCACCTTGAGTATTACCTCTATAAGAGGTATGTCTGGTTCCGCTCCGCTTCCCCAGCAATTTGTGGGCGATCCAGTCCAATGCAGAGGGTTTCTCAACCAGGTTGAGATATACTTTAAGATGCTTCCCCAGGTGTTTCCCACAGACAGAAGCAAAGTAGATTTCATGATATCTTTGCTTTCTGAGAGAGCCTTGGCATGGGCAAACCCTCTATGGGAGATGCAAAAACCTGTTGTCTTGAGTTACCCTGAGTTTGTGACTTCTTTTAAAAGGGTATTTGACATTCCTGCATGCTCCGGTTCTGCTGCCAAGTGCCTCATGTCCATCAAACAGAGTACGAGAAGTGTTGCCGATTACGCCATTAAATTCCGTACTCTGGCAGCAGAGGTTGCTTGGAACAATGAGGCCCTCGTGGCTGCTTCTCTCATGGTCTCTCGGATACCATCAAGGATGAGATAGCAGCCCGAGATATACCCACTGAGCTGGAGAGGTTGATCACGTTTGTCATCCTCATTGACTCCAGACTCAGAGAACAGACTCCCTTTTAAGGAGCGCTTGCCGAAGCCTCCTGTACATTTGTCTCCGAACTTTGCAGTCCACCTTTGCTTCCCTCACCTCCCATGCCTCCTGGTACAGAGTCGGTCTGTGAAGATGAACCCATGCACTTGGGCTTCACAGGTCTCTCTGCGGATGAGAGAACCCTTAGGAGGAGGGAGAGATTGTGACCAGGCAGGTCACTTTTTCAAATCTTGTCCTACCCATCCAGGGAATGCCCGAACCTTGAGGTCCTGTCATGGACAGACCTTAAATGGCGTTATTTTGTCCCCAGTTTTCCAGAAGGATAAGCCCCTGGTTTTGGTTACCCTTTCTTGGGCTTAGTCGTCCGTCGAGATACAGGCTCTAATCGATGCTGCGTTTGTATCGAAGCACTCCATTCTGCTGCAGCTGCGTGGCACTCCACTTGCTATTGAGGCTGTTGATGGAAGACCTCTACAGCCTGCCCATGTGATTCATGAGACTGTTCCCTTGTCCATGGCCGTAGGGGATCTTCACCATGAGATAATCCAAATCAAAGTTATTTCCTCACCTAAGTTTCCGCTGGTTATTGGTTATCCTTGGTTACAGAGGCACAACCCCTCTTGATTGGCTATGTGCTGAGGTTCTCTTCTGGTTGCCACAATACAGTAAGACATGCTTCCAGAAGGTAGCCAAGGTCCTGTGCACCTCTTCACTCTCTTCCATGCCATAGGAGTTCCACGATTTTAGCAATGTCTTTGACAAAGGTAAAGCCTTTACTTTGCCTCCACACCAGTCGTATGATTGCGCAATTGACTTTCAACCTGGTGCCATACCCCCTTGTGGCTGTGTTTACCCTTTGTCGGTCTTGGAGGATAAGGCCATGGGAGAAGTATGTTGCAGATGCACTTTCTTGAGGTTTCATCCGCAAATCCTCTTCTCCTGCTGGTCCTGGTTTCTTCTTTGTGAAGAAGAAGAGTGGTTAACTGAGACCTTGTATTGATTATAGGGGTCTAAATCATTTCACGATTAAGAATACCTATCCGATTCCATTGATTGCAGAGTTATTTGACTGCTTCAAGGAAGCAACGGTTTTCACAAAGCTTGATTTGAGAGGGGCATACAATCCTGTGAGGATTAAGGAGGGCGACGAGGGGAAAACTGCGTTTAATATCAGAACAGGCCATTATGAGCACCTCTTAATGCCTTTTGGCCTTTGTAACACCCCGGCAGTTTTCCAGGAATTTATTTACGATGTCCTCCCAGATTTACTGCAGTTATGTGTGGTGGTTTAACTCGACGATATCCTCATATTTTCCAAGTCCCTAGAGAGCCACCACACAGATGTCTGTAATGTGCTTCAGAAACTAAGAGAGAACAATCTCTATTGCAAATTGGAGAAATGCAAATTCCATTGTGAACAGGTTAAATTCCTGAAAAACCACTGCTGGTTTTTCGATGGACCCAGAGAAACTTTCAGCAGTCCTACAGTGGGTTTACATCCTCTGCAACATTTTCGTGGCTTTGCCAACTATTATAAGAAGTGTATTTGTAACTTCTTGTCTCTGGTAAAACCCCTAACTGATATGACCAGAAAGGACGGTAACCCTAAAGGTTGGTCTCCGGAGTCCATTAGGGCCTTTGAGAGTCTCAAGACTGCCTTTTTTCTGCTCCTGTGTTGGCAATCCTACGTTACCTTTTATGCTTTAGGTTGATGCTTCTGAGACTGAAGTTGGCGCCCTTCTGTCTCAATGTCCTAACTCTGAGAGCACTATGCATCCTGGTGGCTACTTTTCCAGGAAATTGTTACCTGCAGAGTGCAATTACGAGTTTGGTGACAGAGAGCTGTTAGCGATCATTTTATCCCTGAAAAAATGGAGACATCTCCTCGAAGGTACCACTATGCTGGTTCTCATTCTTACTGACCATAAGAATCTCACATCCTTGTCTGAGGCTAAACGCCTCTCTCCCAGAAGGGTGTGATGGGCTCTTTTATTGTGTAGTTTCAATTACATTGTGTCATTCTTACCCGTTACTAAGAATGTGAGAGCTGACACCTTGTCATGACAATTTTCCTCCACTTCCAAGATGAAGTCGGTTCCGCTTCCTGTGATTTCTCCTGACCTCCTGATGGTATTCTGGCTATGGTTTGCACCAGTCTCACTTCACCTTTGGGTGACAAAATTCTTGCTGCTTAGGTCCATGCTCCTCCTGAGAAACCTTGTGACCGCTGTCCCAGAGAGTCTCCGTACTGCCGTGCTCCACATTTACCATTCTCCCAAGGCTGCTGGCCACCCTGGGAAGAATCAACTCTTTTGGGCCATTTCCCAACAATTCTGGTGGACTAGTCTATGTGCTGATGTAATTGTCTTTGTAGCTGCCTGTTCCGTGTGTGCTCAGAGTAAAACTCCACAACACCTTCCAGTGGGCCTCCTACAACCCAAACCCAATGGAGAGAGGCCCTGGACCCACCTGTCTATGGATTTCATTGTGGAGTTACCCAACTCCCAGGGCAACACAGTTATCCTTATGGTGGTTGACCATTTCTCGAAAATGTCCCATTGTATTCCACTTAAGAAGTTGGCCACTTCTAAGGAACTAGCTTTCATTTTTGTTTGGGAGATCTTTTGCTTACATGGGCTACCCAAGGTGATTGTCTTGGACAGGGGTAGCCAGTTTGTGTCAAAGTTCTGGCAAGCCTTTTGTGCACAGTTAGGAATTCAGCTTGCTTTCTCCTCTGCATATCACCTGCAGTCTAATGGGGCTGAAGAATGAGTCAATCAGTCCTTGGAGCAATTCCTACATTGCTATATTTCTGACCATCATAACAACTGGTCAGACCTCTTACCGTGGACAGAGTTTGCTCACAATAGTGCCTTTAATTCTGCTTCCCAATTGTCCCCGTTTATGGCTATGGTTTCCAACCTTCCATCTTGCCTGACTCATTGTTCCGCAGAGTATTCCTGCATTAGAGGAGCATCTCTGTGGTCTTCGTTCCACTGGGGCACAAGTCCAGGAGGCTTTGGACATGCTAATGATAGGTACAAACTCCATGCTGACCGCAGATGCCTGCCTGCACCTTCCTACCAGGTTGGGGACAGGGTCTGGCTGTCATCCTGCAACCTCCGACTTTGTGTTCCCTCTCTGAAATTCACACCTTGGTTTATTGGGCGTTTCTGTATTCTTTGCAGGTGTAATGGAAATTTGTAAGTTCTGTATATAATTGTATTCTATTTTGTATGTATTGCACACTGCCCTCACTGTGCACACAGCACTAATAATGTTTTCAGTACATGTTTACATTCTTTCGAGTCTTGATTAGAATTAGCCTGCCTATGTAACGCCCCTTGTTACCATAGACATACAATTGTAATATTTATGTGATACCTACGTAATCATGTGTATAAAAACCTTCAATTGCGTCATAATAAAGCAAAGTAGTTATTTTGAAAGATGCTGAGCATATCTTCTGTGTCTGTTCCCTACTGCAGTAGTTACTATTAATTTGGAACCACTAATCAATATGAGGATAGGAGTTGCCTATCATCAATTTAACCAAGTCAGCATGGCGAGCCAGCCAGGAGAGGTTTTCCAGGTGACCCTGAGTATCCGAAACCAGGAGCTTGAGACGATCCGGGAATTTCTGATAATCAGCCGGCTGAGCTAAGCCTTTTGCTTACATTTGAGTTATCAGACTTCCTTGATCGGTAAGGCATTTTCGGGACAAAGGGTACCTATTTTACTCCCCTTAATTGAACTGTATTGATTGGTGGTTATATGTTATGTTGTCCCTGTCTATTGTCCATCGGAGTGTTATAGATAAGAAAGGGAAGAATAGTGCTGTTCACAGGTATATGTAGTACATCTGCTAGATAAAGTAGTTTAGAGGCAAGAGGGTATAGGCACATGTAGAGAAGACTGGCCAGTCATTATGGGCATTAAATTAAGTAAGGGAATGAAGGGTAAGAGACCCTAAAAAATGCCCAGTGCAAGAGGAGCGCTATATATGAATCGAAGGTGCGGTTCCACCTATACTGAGCCCCTAGATTAATGGTTAAAGTGGACAGGGATCCACAATGGGTAACTGGGTTACCAAGGTCCACAGGGACTAAGAATCATGCAGAGTAAACAGCTAGAGAAACAGCTATCTATGTGAGCAGTAGGGATGAGCTTCGAGTTCGAGTCGAACTCATGTTAGACTCGAACATTGGCTGTTCGCAAGTTCGTCGAACAGCGAACAATTTGGGGTGTTCGCAGCAAATTCGAATGCCGCGGAACACCCTTTAAAAGTCTATGGGAGAAATCAAAAGTGCTAATTTTAAAGGCTTATATGCATGCTATTGTCATATAAAGTGTTTGGGGAACTGGGTTCTGCCCCAGGGGACATGGATGCAAAAAAATGTTTTAAAAATGGCCGTTTTTTCAGGAGCAGTGATTTTAATAATGCTTAAAGTCAAACAATAAAAGTGTAATATCCCTTTAAATTTCGTAGCTGGGGGGTGTCTATATTATGCCTGTAAAGGGGCGCATGTTTCCCGTGTTTAGAACAGCATGACAGCAAAAAGACATTTCAAAGAAAAAAAGTCATTTAAATCTACTCGCGGCTATTGCATTGCCGGTCCGACAATACGCATAGAAGTTAATTGATAAAAACGGCATGGGAATTCCCCACAGGGGAACCCCGAACCAAAATTTAAAAAAAAATGACGTGAGGGTCCCCCTAAATTCCATACCAGACCCTTACCCGAGCACGCAACCTGGCAGGCCACAGGAAAAGAAGGGGGGACGAGAGAGCGCCCCCCCTCCTGAACCATACCATCACCTACCTCATGGAGAGTGTTCTTGATCTGGCCAACTGTTGTGAAGAGTGTTTTCTTCACCAGGGAAAGAATTCATCCACCACAGTTGTTTTCTGTGGTCTTCCGGGTCTTTTGGTGTTGCTGAGCTCACCGGTGCGTTCTTTCTTTTTAAGGATGTTCCAATCAGTTGATTTGGCCACACCTAATGTTTTTGCTATCTCTCTGATGGCTTTGTTTTGTTTTTTCAGCCTAATGATGGCTTGCTTCACTGATAGTGACAGCTCTTTGGATCTCATATTGAGAGTTGACAGCAACAGATTCCAAATGCAAATAGCACACTTGAAATGAACTCTGGGCCTTTTATCTGCTCCTTGTAAATGGGATAATGAGGGAATAACATACACTTGGCCATGGAACAGCTGAGCAGCCAATTGTCCCATTACTATTGGTCCCTTAAAAATGCACATATACAAACTGTTCTAATTCCTACACCGTTCACCTGATTTCGATGTAAATACCCTCAAATTAAAGCTGAAAGTCTGCAGTTAAAGGACACCTTGTTCGTTTCATTTCAAATCCATTGTGGTGGTGTATAGAGCCAAAAAGATTAGAATTGTGTTGATGTCCCAATATTTATGGACCTGACTGTAATTCAACTTTAAGGACCCCAGAACGAGAAGAACAAGTGGTCCACAAGGGGCAACTTCTTATGAAACAGGACTTTGGAAAAGGTGATCATTTATGTCTGCCAGCCACTCTTTTCCCTCCAGCTTGACACACGGACCGTGTCATCAGTCCCAAGCAGTTATGGCTGCCTTAGTAAATAAGCATGGGATAGAGCCAGGGTTCTCCACAGTTGTTTTCATAACATACCACCTCTTGTTACCAAAGGTGTTACCAAAAGCTGAACATCCCTTCCAGAGATTACAAAAAAAGATATATCCAGATGCCCAAGTCAGGATCTTATTAGTATGCATTTTGTCTGTATGGACATGTTTTCTGGATATCCAGTGGCAAATGCTACTGCAAAGGTAAAAGTGTTATCAGAAGTAGTTTGTAAATATAGAGTGCAGAAAGTACAGAGAGTAACAGAGGAATTCATTTTTATAGGAGAGTCCTTACTAGAAGTTTCAAGGTTTTATTTTTACACTCCCTACTGTCTACAATGTAGCAGACAGAGTAGAGTAAGAAACTAGAAAACTTTTGCCTGAATGTTTTCTTATATTTTATCAAGCCCCTAAGGGGGATGTTGGACTCTCTGCCTATGGGATTTGGTTTGGGAGTGTGTTACTCACTTGCTTATATTTTGTCTCAGGAGCTGAAATCCTCCATTCGGATCTCACAGAGAATGTTGCTGATCTTTTAAGGTTCTTGACAAACTCATTTATGTGTTTTCTCCCCAATTCCAGATCCTAAAAGTTTGGAAGGATCTAAAACTAAAACCAGGTCACTTGTGGATTGTTAAGAGACATTTATATATAAGGAAATGTTTGGAGACTCAATACAGCATCTATTTCATGTACAGTTTTTGCAAAACTTGAAGGAAAAGTCACCTGGATTCACACCTGACACTGCAAAAATTACTAAATTAAAGAAATCTCTGTGTTTGATTTGTTTCCCTCTTGTGATCACAGTCTAGGGTACTTTTTGATTCAATTGCTTTAATTGTAAGGGATATATATATTTGAAAAGTAGTTTAGCCATGTTGAAGTCATATTTTTGTACGTCTTCCATTTTATGTAGAATTGTCTGTGTTTACATATGCTGATAAGTCAGCATGCCTACACTTCAGCTAGAAGACCATTTTGGCCACAGGAGTGTACAGCCAGTACTCTGTAAAGATGTCTTATCAATCATTTGTTTTTCACAATGAAAAGTCATTTTGTAATGAAAAAGTTGCTCAGCTAATATTTTCTCCACAATGGAGTTTTTTGCCTCTTTGGCCAGGACTACCTCCATCTAAGCGTGTGGAGGTTCCAGGTTAAAGGTGATAGCAGGTATGGTTAGTGATCAAAATATTGATCAAAAGAGGGGAGACTGTAATGGAAATTTGTAAGTTCTGTATATAATTGTATTCTATTTTGTATGTATTGCACACTGCCCTCACTGTGCACACAGCACTAATAATGTTTTCAGTACATGTTTACATTCTTTCGAGTCCTGATTAGAATTAGACTGCCTATGTAACGCCCCTTGTTACCATAAATGTACAATTGTAATATTAGTGTGATACCTACGTAATCATGTGTATAAAAACCTTCAATTGCGTCATAATAAAGCAGAACAGTTATTTGGAAAGTTGCTGAGCGTATCTTTTGTGTCTGTTCCCTACTGCAGTAGTTATGATTAATTTGGAACCACTAATCAATATGAGGATAGGAGTTGCCTATCATCAATTTAACCAAGTCACAGGATTAACCCAGTGGCATTAGACCTTCCTTCTAATATGCGTATTTCAAATGTATTTCATGTCTCCTTATTAAAACCTTTGGTCTGCAACCACTTTACTACATTGGTGCCTCGTCCTCACCCTGTACAGGTTGAGAACCATGAGGAGTATGAAGTACAGTCCATTGTTGACTCCCATAGGTTCCGTGGGCGCATACAGTACCTGGTGCATTGGGAAGGGTGCGGTCCAGAGGAACGCTCTTGGGTCTCATCCTCAGATATACATGCCCCTGTCTTCCTCTGTGATTTAAATAGACATTCCCCCTCAAACCTGGTGGTCCTCAGAGGGGGGGTCATTAAGGAGGGGGTACTGTCAAGGTTGGGCTCAACCCTTGCTTCTCAAAGCTGGCCGCTCAGCTGTTGGCTAATTGACAGCCCCTATCTCTCCACAGTGACTCATCTGTTGATGATATCCTGCTAATCAGTCCTGCCTACTTAAGCTGTCCAGTCCTTCGCATTGGTCACATCTCTAGAGATGCTCTCCTGTGTTCCTGTTAAAGACTTGCTTGGCTGACATTCCTTCTGGCTCCAGATCCTGCTTGCTGTTCTAGTACGCTCATCTCTGGCTCTCTGATGTTTTGGCTTGTCTGACTATTCGATTCGGTTCCTGAACTCTGGCTATGTTTTGACTACGTTTACTCTGTTTACCTTTTTTATTATTATTAAACAAGTGTGATTTAACTGTACTTCTGTCTCAGTTTGTTTCATGTTTTCTGACAGGAATCCCTTCCTGGTGGTGGATCCCATGGTAATCTCCTTGAGTGGCACTGGGTAAGTGCTTTCAAGATGCTGGCTGTTTCCATCCCTTTGTCCATGGCTAGTATACCCCATCCACAGTTCCCCCTCTGGGTGGTTTCTCACAACACCCAGGGACTAAACTCTCCAACTAAACTAAGGAAGGCCTTGCAATATTTTCACAAGCATAAAATTGATGTAGTTCTCCTGCAGGAGACTCACTTTCCTAAGAAATATAGCCCTTTGTTCATCCACGCCAAATTTCCAATATTTTTTATGGCCACTGCTAAAGACATTGTACCCCCTATTAGAGGGTACAGTGATTCTCGGTGGAGATTCTAATGTGGCATTTGACCATTTCCTTGAAAAATTACATCCATCTGGGGATCGTCTGACCTGCCCTTCTAAACAAAGCCTCTGTATTGCCAAAGTCATCTTCCAAAGGGGATTTGTGGATGTTTGGAGAGAAACCAACCCAATGATGCATGACTACACTCATTACTCAAGCCCCCATAACTAATTTGCCAGGATAGATCATATTTTTGTTTCTACTGCCTTGATCCCTCTGATATCTAAGTCATATATTATGGACTCTGCTTAGTCAAATCACTCTATGGTATTTATAAGTTTTCAATGTCCCCTGGGCCATGTGCATATGAGCAGTGTATGCCTGTTTTTGGTAGGCTTGCTAATTGCACACCTGTACGCTGGCTTCATAATCATACCAGGAATAGAGGTCAGTGCTCATCCTTGGAGACAGCTCCACCTGGCAGACAGGAGTTCCGGCCTAGGAGTCAGGAGGGAGCCAGTGCAGCATGAAGCTGCAAGCACAAAGGTGATGAACGTCAGATCTGGGGAAGACAGACCAAGGCCTAATGTGTAAGGCCTGAGCAGGAGTGCTGTGTTTTAGCCAGGAAGGCTGAATGCTGGTTGTTCTGAAGCAGGATTGACACGATTTCTTCAACTTGGATGCACTACTAGAGCTTAATCACCCCGGATCATTACAGGTGGCAAACACTGGAGACTTAATGAGTCGATTTTCAGTGACCCCATCAGGGCTAGGGAGATCTAGGATGCTATCAAGGAATATTTCCTTATAAATGACACTCCAGGTACTTCCCCAGATACTATTTGGGCAGCACACAAGGCTACGATAAAGGGCAAACTCGTTTAAATAGCTTCCCAGCTCCATAAAGCTAAATGTTCGCATAGTGACAGATTGGAAAAGGAGTTCATTGCCTTATTTAAAAAGCATAAACCCAACCCGCATCCGGTCCTCATAGACAAACTAGATTCTGCTCACACAGCTCTTAACCTGGCCTTTACCTCCAAGGTGGAGAAGAGCCTATGTTGGAGCGGGGCTAACTTCTTTTAGATTTTGGAGATTGTCTCCAAAATCTCGGTCCTTCGCAATATCTAAAATTAGGATAGAGGGGGGAACATTATCTCAGAAAACACAGCGCATAATAGGAGCATTTCAGGAATTCTACTGCGCAGGGCCTTACCCCCATCAGTCTAAACTTGAGCCCTTCCTTGTCACGATTAAGATTCCTAAACTAGAAGATCGTCATCGCCAAAAACTGGAAGCCCCAATCTTGGCTGAAGAGGTAGCGCTAGTCAATAAACACTTGAAGAGCCACTCAACCCCGGGACCCGATGGATTTTCTGTTCCCTACTACAAAACATTTGCCACAACCCTTTCACCCTACTTAGCCTGTTTCCTCAATGCTATCCAACAGGGAACCCCTTTGGAGCGCTCTCTTAATACTACTTTTTTCCTTATCCCTAAATCAGGCAAGCTACTAGCTCAGTTAACAATTTAAGACCGATCTTGCTTATTAACAATGACTTGAAAATCCTGAATAAAATCCTTGCTGATCATATCTCCTCATTTTGTTTGCCTTTACAGCCACAAAGATTAGGTGGGTTTTATCACCAGGAGGCAAGATCCTGACCAATGTGAGGGCAATTGACAGTATCTCCCTCCTAAATTCGAGATGGGGCGGAGGAAAAGCCCAGGAAGGTTTCCTGCTTTTGCTGGACCTTCAGAAAGCATTTGAGTCGGTCCAATGGCCTTATCCCTTTTACATTCTGAAGTGATGGGGATTCGGTGATACTTTTCTGAACATCATGTCGGCCTTGTACTCCACTCCAACTGCCCAGATACGCATGCAGGGATTTTACTTGGAACCTTTTATTATTTCCACAGCAACCAGACATGGATGTCCTCTCTCCCCTCTTATATTTGCGATTGCAATAGAAACCTTAGAAATTGCAAATAGAAACCACCCCGATATACATGGCATACAGTGTGGTCCCCACTCTCATAAATGCACTCTCTTCGCAGATGATATTCTATTGTTTGTCTCCTCCCCATTGGTTTCTCTCCCAAACATCTGCTGCCTTTTGGTGGACTTTGGTAAAATCTCAGGTCTGCACATCAATTATGCTAAGTCACAAGTTTTAAACATAACGCTGCCGAGCCTGATAGTTTTTTGGCTCAAGGAAAACTCTGAGTCTACCTAGACTTATTATATGATCCCTTATCTAGGAGTGAACCTAGCACCCAAGATCAACTTTCTCTCTGCTGCAAACTATCCCCCGCTCTTTAAAAAACTAGAATCCAACCTTACCAAGTGAGCCCATCATGGCCTTTCTTGGCTGGGTCAGATCAATGCCATTACAATGACCTTACTCCCTTGTATTTTATACATCTTTAGGTCTCTTCCTATCCTGATAGTTATAGCTCGCTTACAACGGTTATAAGCTAAGTTTATTATCTGGGGAAATAAGGGTCATCACTTCTCAAAATCGGTTTTATTCAGAGCACGGAACCAGGGAGGCTTTGGTCTTCCTAATCCCTTTTGGTACTACCAGTCACTTCAACTAGCTCAGATCTCAGTAGTGTACCTGCGTTCTGGGATTCCCGACTGGGTTCATATTGAAAGGCAGGCGATACCTCTACATACTCTAGATTTCCTCCTGTGGTCTCACAAGAAATCGAGGCTCCCAATATTGGCCTACTCTTTTCCATTCTTTTTCCCTTTGGGATAACCTAAGTTCACACCCCCAGCTAGTTTCTTCTCTCAAACCTCTAGCCAATTTATTTAGGAATCCCTCATTTCCTCCAGGGTTGGAAATCAAAGCTTTTAAATGGTGGTTGAACAATGGGCTATACAGAATTGGTCATTTTTTAAATCCCTTAGGCCCACTCACTAAGGCTGGATTAGTAAATTGGACATGCCTCCTTCTGAACTCTTATGCTTTACACAAATTTCCAAATACTTACACATTTTTGGTCTTTAACTTCCGAAGGGCATAATATCACAGCCTATGAACAATGGTGTGGTCAGGCCATGGAGCAGAGCGGGGGGGCATCTCAGTAATCTACAAAGTGCTATCATCAACACACTCAAAGACTCCTTATATGCTAGCATGGGAAACTGATCTTGCACAGAAATAGGATCTTGAGTTGTGGCATAGGAATCTCTTCAGGGCCTACAAGGGGGTACTAAACAACGCCCTCATAGAAGCTAATTTGAAAGTTATAATAAGGTGGTATCTGGTCCAGCTCAGACTTACAAAGCTATATCCTACTGCATCTCCCCTATGTTTCAGAGGCTGTGAACACCTTGGCGATATGCTTCACATCTGGTGGGAATGCCCTACTTTTAGAAGCTTCTGGAATAAAATGTTCTCTTTGATCCAAAAGGTTACGGGTCTCCACAAAGCAAAGTCACCACATGTGGCCCTCCTAAGTTTCCCAGTGGAATCTGATTCTAAAAGCATGCACGCCTCATATTCTTCATCCTGCTTGGGGCTAAATTGACCATTGCAGGGTGCTGGAAGTGTTACTATGTATCTGTCCTACAGACAAAAAAAAAGTTTCCTGGATAATGTCTCAGTAAAAGATGGTCAGCATGCTTTTTGACTCCACGCAGAAATTTGAAACCATTTGGGAACCCTGGGCGAACCACATGCGTATTTCTTTGATGCCATGATCCACGCACCACTTAGCTGGCACAACCAGCTTCCTTCCTGTCAGTCGCCTATTGTCCTTTCCTTATTTCCTAGTTTAGTCTCTTCCCTTTTCTTCTTCTTCTTCTTCTGTCTGCTCTTACATCTACTTGATATCCCCCCTATTAGGGACATGCTGTCCCCTTCTTTCATATTGGACCAGGTTATCCTAATCTGAGTTTTTTCACTATAAGTAGTCACTAGTATTTAGGTTTATCAGGTCATCTATGACCATTGAGTCGGATCACTAGGGACCATGTACTATATGTCCTTCTTATGGTTGTAAGCTCAGGATAACTTTGGTATACTCTGATGCACATGGACTAACTACGTTTAGTTCTCTGCCTTGTTGGAGATATTATTTTATTACTGTAACTCTCTCTTCAAAAAATCTGATTTATAGTCGATATATGTTCTTGCTGCATTTTTCTCTGAAAGAATAGAATTACTGTATTTGTGTCTCCAAGAAAACATAATAATTACCTCATTCTGGATATGTCGAACCTGGTTTGATTATGTTTTTCATATGTACAGTATGTTACCTGTTATTCTCAACAAGAAACTATTGAAAGCAAAAGTAAGAAGATCAGATATGAGCATATAGGCACTTTACTAAATAATTTTGAGTTACTGGAGACATAGAGAAGGCAGACTTACATACCTTCTTCAGCTCTGCGTATACAAAAGAAAATGGAGAAGCGCAAGTCCATAATGAGGATAGTATTGACATAGTCCCAAATGATCCACAATGACTCAAAATTGATACAGTCCAGTAACCTGGGCCAGGTGGCTTACATACTCAAGGGTCCTCAAAAAGCTGAGATCTGTTATATCTATGCCATTCTTTCTAACTTTTAGGATATCTTTAAGCTCTGGCTTTGTACCACTGGATTGGCATAAGCCCAATGTGGTGCCTATATTTAAAAAAGGATAAAAGTCTTTACCAAGTAAGTATAGACAGTTAGTTTAATGCATGAAAGTAAAAAACCTTCTACCTGTACAACCACTTTAGGACAGTCATTTTTAGTCTGTCCATTAACATAAAGGGCTAAATTACACATAATTTACAATACCTTAAATATAACTGCCATTTATGCAGCATTTTTAAAATCTCATAACCTCCCTCCAATGCCTGATGAATATTACAATTGGCACCACACAGTGAAGAACACAAAGGAGCGGTAGCATTGTGTTGTGTTAAAAATTAAGCAACATGTTGCTTTCATGAGGCTTTGATGCTTGTCTGCCACCTCCATTTATTTCAATGGTAATACACTGTGGCAACACCTTAACTGCACCTATAGCATTTATGTGTCAGTGAAACATTTATAAAGTGTTAGCTAGGTGCTAATGCGGAGACAGTGAAGATTTCTGTATCCAAGAATGCACTGGGAAATAATAGAGAACAAGGACAGTACAGCTACAGCCCCATTCCTGTTTGTACAGAGTAGCTGTATGGTAACACCATTTGCTACTATGTGGTAGCAAAAGCATCAAGCCAGCCAGCAATACTGACCATGCCAGGCAGGAGCAGAGGCATTGAGCATGATTTACAGGGGCAAAGATTTTTTTGTTAATAAAGTTTAGTCGGACCAAGCCAAGTGCCAAAAGATCAAAGTATATGAATCTTGAAAAAATTTGCAAAAATGCCTTCTATCACACCACAACCCAACCACGCCTCAAAGCAGATACTTTCCTCTACATCACTTCCCTTTTAAACACTTCCCACTAGAAAAACAATGCTTTAATGGGCATTTAAAAAACATTATTTATTTCAACACTTAAAAAGCACAACAAAAAAACCCATCAAGAACACATCATGAATGCTATAGGTGCATTGCGCCATTCTTCATAATGTGCGAATGAGCCCTAATGCATGATACAAACAATTTCAACAAAAAACTGTTATGTAGCCCATGCTTCACTGGGGCATAAGGTGGAAATGTTTTATTTACTGTAGTTTACTCTTTGTAGATACAAGAAAGGCCCTTTGCAAGAGGTCACAGGAAGTGACAAAATGCATCAGGGTGGAACTTGACATCATCATTTTAATCAAGAAGGAGCTGGCCAGATACAAACTAATGGTGATGCTGTAGCCTTACCCTTAAAGGGGGCATGTACCTGTAAGTACTTGAAGTTGCTTTGAAGGTGGTGCACTACTGTGGATTAGTGAATCAAAATTGTGAGTAAAACACTATGTCTAGCTCTCTATTCCTGGTTTTGGATAATGAAAGAATTTTTTGACTGGTCCCAAATCAGTAACAAGATTGGAGGAGGTACATTGAGGATGGAAGAGGATACCTGAGTGGCTTATGAGATCCTTTAATGTAGAAAACTTGCAGTGACCTATTGCAGATTTGGGTGCTAAAGTGAGCATGGAGAGTGTTTTGGTGGTGGAATTTACTGAAAAGTAATCTCATTGGTGAAGAATCAATCAAGATATATTTAGGATATATAAGTTATACATTGGACTTAGAATATAGTAGTGGTGGTGCACAATGGGACTCTTGGCCAGTTAACGGTAGCCAAACCTATACCTGTATTAAAATACATATATTTTTTAAATTATTAATAAATGCATCCCCATTATAGGTTTATAGATCTTCATACCTCCTTGGTTTTGGATATTCCAGATACAAAAAACAATTCAAAATTTGCTCCCGAGTGCTATGATTCCTTGTGAGTAAAGACATATATGTTTACTAATTAGGTATTGTATAATATAGTTGTAAAACATTCAAATTACAAGTTTAAATATGTATTGTGTGTAGCCTGGACCTTTGTCCTCTCTATGGCCGTCTACTTAGCTACCTAAATCATCATTCTATGGGCTCCAAATGTCATTATAAGCATAGATAATATCTGACCGAAATTTAACAAGTATGTCATTTAAAGATAATACGTGTAAAGCAGTCAATATATTATCGGATGTGTAACACAGATAAACTATATCAACTTGTATATGATCCTAGAATGCTATATTGACTCCTATCTATGTATACATTAATGTTTATACACAATCTTTGAACAATTGTATTTTTTTCTTTATAGACTGTTTGTCATTCAGTTCAGATTGGTGCATAGACTCCTGAAGAAACCGAATTTGTATTTGACAAAACATGTTGAGATCGACACATTCACTGTAACATGGAATATGTAAACTAGGTCTGTTGAACAAACCAATTTGTCTAGGACTTTGAATATTTTTTTTATTTTTTTTTAGTGATATTAAATAAATAATGATTGGATTTTATGAATACTGTGTCAATTTGCACCTTTAAAGCCCCCAGTCTCTCTTTATCTGTGTATAACAAAATTGGCATGTGGTACTAGATATCATAAACCATTTCATTCAGGACTGGATATCAGCAAAAATAGTGAAGCAATTGTTTGACTGGTCCCATATCAGTAACCAGATTGGAGGAGGTATATTGAGGAAGGAAGAGATACCTGAGTGACTTATGAGATCCCTTAAAGTGGAAAACATGCAGTGACCTATTGCAGACTTAGGTTAGCATGGAGAGTGTTTGGTGGTGGAATTCACAGAAGAGTAATCGCATTGGTGAAGAATCAATCAAGAAATATTTAGGCTATATAAGTTATACATTGGACTTAGAATATAGTAGTGGTGGTGGAACCCTATCATGTGCACAGTGGACTTTTCATTCAGTTTTCAATACACATTGCATTACATGGCAGCATACATGTGGTACAGAGACAAAAAAATGGGAAGGGTTAAGAGGTGACCCTAGGAAACAATCAAGGGAGATCAACCACGGTATATTTAATTATTAGAAGCTTTATTGGTGAAGTACAAAATAATTTTCAGTATTCTAATCCAGGCGGAACAACCCTATCCTGGTTAGATAGTGTTCATGTAGTTTGTAAAAAATGTATGAATAATTTAATAAAAAACTCACTGTAATAGGACAATATTGTCACAATATAAAAAGCGCTAGTTTATGAACCCCACTATGTCAAGACGAAAAACCAAGGACCAAGAGGAATAAATGGACCTTAAAGAGAGAGGGAGTTTCCCGGGGAAAGACACAATAAGTGATTGGAACAAAAGGTGTCTCCAGCTGTCAGTTTGCTGCAAAGTTCTGCTTGTATATTTCCAGTAGTTGATCAGTATTTATTATGGAATTATATCTTGATTGAAGATGATTGACATCCAGTTAGCTGGTAAAAGGGTGGTCATTAGGATGCATATCCAGTATTTTAATAATAATAGAAAAGATGTTGATTTGAGTAGTCTATACGATATATATAGGTACAAGAATCGGTCAGGTTGAAAGCTGGATCAAGGGGAACAGTATAAACACCAAACAGTAAAAATAAATCATTCCGGTTTATATTGAGTCAATACCAGTAATGTAGGTGTTTATCAAGATGTATGCGTTCTCACGTAGATAACAATTAGGCTGATATCACTACAGCAAGGACATCATCAATGGAAAAGTGTGTAGCACTTGGCTCATCTGTTAGCTCCAAAGTAGGAATTATATCCACCAATAGACAGAGTCTCAAACTTGGCTGCATAAGACAGAAAGGGAATGAAATTGAGCAAAATTTGCCCGTGTATGGACGTCTTACCCATATTGTGTCGCAGCTTTGAGTCTTTGTGTGTCAGAGATGGACTTCCAATTTCAGTCTGCTGGGATATCCTTTAAGTCAATTGATGATGCTGAGCTGTAACATTGACTCTGCTAATGTCTGCCATTATATCCGTTAAGTCAGTGGAAGATGGTGCTTAAACTGCTGATTTTTAGGAGAAAAATCCAGTCATCCCCGGCATAGTGCAGGACACATGCAGAGGTAGTGTCTGTGAGGTGCGGCTTAAATAGCCCGAATAGCCTCCATTTGGATATCAGGTGAATATCAGGTGAGCCGTTTATGCAGTCCAAACCTCCGCGTGAATGGTAGGCAAATCTGCCTTATTGCTCAGACTTGGGGATCATCAAGACATGTGGGGGCATATTAGTGCTACCCTTCGTCTACGCGTTTCGTACACTGGAACGTGTACTTAATCTGGACATTGTATGTTTAAAATTTAAGTCTTTTTATAGAGCCTTAATCCCAATCACCTGTAAATCACGTGCAAAATAAAAAGAGGTTGCCATCTTTTGGTGACTTTTAAGAATTACAGTGAATAAAACATTCTGTAGGAACTGATTAGCTAAGGTTAGTAGTATAAATGGTAGATGTATAAAAAACCCCACAAGCAGGAACGAGCGAGAGAGGGAAGAGGAAGTGGGACTTTGAATGAAGCCAATGGTTTGCAAGCCGACACATAACGGTGGGTCAATAAAAACTTTATTGCATATTCATACAGACAATGGTATCAAACAATGTCAAGTTAACACTTGGTAAAATGTTAGCAGTGATAACCAAAGATCAACGTAAAGATCATTAGCATAGTTTTCAAGGATATAACAGGTAACATGAGTAATAACATAGGTATGAGCGATGTTACTAAATAAAAACAAAGGATCACCAGGTGTCAGAATGCGTAAATAGTTAAAACAACTTGACATTGTTTGATACCATTGTCTGTATGAATATGCAATAAAGTTTTTATTGACCCACCGTTATGTGTCGGCTTGCAAACCATTGGCTTCATTCAAAGTCCCACTTCCTCTTCCCTCACTCGCTCGTTCCTGCTCGTGGGGTTTTTTTATACATTGTAGTCATAGGGATGGAAATGTGCGACTCTACCCGGCGCAATTTCAATTAAAGTCCCAATCCCCCTTTTCCCCCTTTGTTGTTCATATTAATAGGGATGGAAGTCCATGGTTTGCTCTACTGCTTAATCTTTATCAACAATTGTTATTATTCTGCCTCTATTGATTCCTTGATAGCCTCACCTGTGCTTATCCTTGCCCTACTTTTACCAGTTGTATTATGATATGTCATGTCTCCAATCCTGTGGTTTAAGCTTCAATTTTCCAACCCTTATCTTTAACCTTCCTCCTAAATTAAGCCAAGCCTTATCCTGGGTTGACGGCTTTGGCCGGCCGGTGTGCCGCCCGGCCCTTGCCTACCCGGGAGCTGCGATGGGCACTGTCGGCCTCCTATTCCCCCCCGCCCGCCCTTGCTGGTGGGCGTGTGTGGGGGCGGGGCTTGCCGCCACTGCCCATCGACATCACGCCACCCTTGGCGGACATGTGCCACGCCTCTTGGCACCGCCGCGCCCTCTGCGCTGTTGTTTCTATGCTCGCGGGCTCAATGGGTTGGTCCCGGCGGCTGCCGATCATTGGTCGGCTCCCCGTCGGAGCTCCTCCCACTTTTGGCCCTGCGTGCGTGATGTTGGCGGGCTTCCCCGCGGCGGCGCCTATATATGGGCGCTCTTGGTAACCTGGGGCGGTGCGGCGCTCGGGGCACGCTGTAGTGTGGTGGTGGTTCCTTCTCCACACTACCTATGTCACACAGGTAATGCCACTCCACTCACAATTTCCGATTTCCCCTTTGACAGTTTTGTTCACTTGATGTATTTCCCCGCCTACACACCTCTCTCCCCCTCACTCTTATCCTCACTTCACCTCCTCTATCACGGATCTTTACACACCCACCACCCCCCTATAACTCCCCCTTCCCCCTACTTTCACCCTCCTCACTTCCCTTCCTGCACTCATACCCCCTTACATTATCACTCATCTGCCACTCTCTACTTTAGGGTGCCTCGTGGCTCTGCATCGCCCCCGGGGGGGTGCCTGTTTTGGTCGCTGCGGTGGGGATGCCCGCCTCAGCTCCCGGTTTGGCATTATTTCCGGACGGCTTGCCGTGCCTGGCCATTTACCGTCTACCCATGCCTGCTGTGAGTACTTGTATTAGTTTTTTGGGGGATCATCGGCCCTCATGTACCCACTTCAAATCTTGACCCATGATATTATTATCTTTAAATTCCAGAAACATGACATGTCTGCTCCTGATGAGTGGTCCTGAACCACGAAACGCGTCGAGCTACCAGTTCCCCTTGATTGTTCCAACCCATGCTATACAGGCTATTATCCTTTAACAGGATTTTGAGGCCAGCTATCTGGCAGGCATTACCTTGTTTTAACCATTTACGCATTCTGACACCTGGTGATCCTTTGTTTTTAATTAGTAACATCGCTCATACCTATGTTTTTACTCATGTTACCTGTTATATCCTTGATAACTATGCTAATGATCTTTACGTTGATCTTTGGTTATCACTGCTAACATTTTACCAAGTGTTAACTTGACATTGTTTGATACCATTGTCTGTATGAATATGCAATAAAGTTTTTATTGACCCACCGTTATGTGTCGGCTTGCAAACCATTGGCTTCATTCAAAGTCCCACTTCCTCTTCCCTCACTCGCTCATTCCTGCTTATGGTTTTTTTTATACATTGTAGTCATAGGGATGGAAATGTGCGACTCTACCCGGCGCAATTTCAATTAAAGTCCCAATCCCCCTTTTCCCCCTTTGTTGTTCATAAATGGTAGATCCCAATAAACAGGTTTTGACCATCATTACTTTTAACATTCAGTCAACCAAAGGTTTTGCAAGAATCTCCTATATTTGTATGTTATACCCAGCGGAGGAAGGGGGGAATGATCCTTATGTCACAAGTTTATTTGTTACATAACATTTTATGATGCATATAATAATACACATTGTAACAGTGTCAAGGTTCCAAAAAGATTTTCAGGCTCAACTCATTATTCAAGCCCTGGGGCTGAAGAGTTTAGAGCCTGAATATCCAGTACTTTTTTTTTTTTTGAGGAGTAC
Organism: Lithobates clamitans; assembly: GCA_037952925.1. Classification (NCBI taxonomy): domain Eukaryota; kingdom Metazoa; phylum Chordata; class Amphibia; order Anura; family Ranidae; genus Lithobates; species Lithobates clamitans. The sequence goes on along the minus strand of JBBGZY010000143.1, from coordinate 10,096,465 downwards.
TGTGTTATAGTCCCCTCTGCGGGCGGAGAGGTCAAGGGAAAAAAATCCCTTTATCTTGAGTCCCTTTGTATTGCCTTGGTGGAACTGTAAAAAATGTTTGGCTATGGGAGTCTCATCTTTTAACCTGATACTTTTCAGATGTTCTAGGAAGCATACCTGTAACTGTCGTTTAGTTTTGCCTACATATAATTTCTTGCATGGGCAATCTTATATTCATGTTTAGATTCAGAGTCCCTGAAAGTTTTTGAGTGGTCAGCAAACTTGCAGGTGCTGCAGTGACCACACGGGAATATGCCATTAGTTTTAGGTAGATCTGTCAACCAATTTTTGCTTACGGGTGTATGTATTCAGATTGAACAAGGGAGTCATTCAATCTGAATACATATCGTGTAGACTACTCAAATCAACATCTTTTCTATTATGATTAAAATACTGGATATGCATCCTAATGACCACACGTTTACCAGCTAACTGGATGTCAATCATCTTCAATCAAGATATAATTCCATAATAAATACCGGTCAACTATTGGAAATATACAAGCAGAACTTTGCAGCAAACTGACAGCTGGAGACACCTTTTGTTCCAAGCACTTAGGGTGTTTTTCCCCGGGGAACTCCCTCTCTCTTTAAGGTCCATTCATTCCTCTTGGCCCTTGGTTTTTCATCTTGACATAGTGGGGTTCATAAATTAGCGCTTTTTATATTATGACAATATTGTCCTATTACAGTGTGTTTTTTATTAAATTATTCATGAATTTTTTGCAAATTACATGAACATTATCTAACCAGGATAGTGTTGTTCTGCCTAGTTTAGAATACTGAAAATTATTTTGTACTTCACCAATAAAACTTCTATTAATTAATTAAATATACCGTGGTTGATCTCCCTTGATTGTTTCCTAGGGTTACCTCTTAACCCTTCCAATTTTTTTGCCTCAGGCTGTTTGCTTTCTGGGAGATATACCGCCTTAAGGGCGAATCGATGGGTTTGTTTACCTTTACGGTTCACTAACCATTAATGTAGGATTCCTTTTTTGTTTTTTATAGCTCGTCCTACATGTGATATAACTCCGCCCCTATTTCTACCCACTGGAATCTGTTTAAATCAATAAATTGAAAGATAGTGCAACCTCCGTCCATTCTCCATAAAGATAACAAGATCAAAAGGGGTGTGTCTGTATGGATCATGCCATAGTGTCAGAAAAGGAAGAATTACAGTAAGTATTTGATACACATTTTTGTTTTCTTGATGCCAACATGGTAGCATACATGTGATAAATAAAGAGCTAAACAGGAAGGGCTCATGCTGCTAGTTCAACTTTAATTAATAATAGACATGGAGGTCTGAATGACCTTCTTCCCAAACTTCACTGTCGTGAAAACCCCTGGATCCACCCTGTAGTGTCTCAGGAAGGTGTTGTTCTTGGACAAAAAGGAGAATGGAGGGAGGTTGCACTCTTTCCTTTAATAAATTTAAACAGGTCCTGTGGGTGGAGATAGGAGCAGAGCCATATCACATGTATACAGCCATGTTGGCATCAGGAAAGTATTATTTTGTATGGTGGTGTGTGTTAAAAACATGTACACATGTACACAGCTGGAGTGTGGTACTGCTCTCCCTTGTTGTGTGCTCACAGGGAACCCAACTTTTGATCTCACACACAGGCCCACTAGATTTAGAAAAAGACTCCTGGCTTTAAGTTAACCCTAGGTGAGTTTATTTTAATAAGAGGAAAATATAATTGGTGAATGTGGAAGCAGAACATTTTTTTTTAAACAGTGTAACTTTTTTACATTCATATGAACCCCTATACCAGATTGAAGTGCTATCGTCACCACATAATTTTTCCTTTTTCCTATCATGAACATATATAAATGCAACAGAGGTACAGGTAGCTTATTTTCTAAGAAAACTCATAATACACATTCTAATGTTTTCCTGGCAAACCTTCGCCAAAGGGAATTTTAAAAATGTTATATTTTCATTGTTTTGTTCGGTATTATCTTCTAGTTCATTTAATTATTTTCATAATTCAGAGACATCACAAAATGTTCATTTCCTATTTCATCCAACACTCATAAAAATGATGTACAGTATGTATTCACACTACAATATCTGTATCTGCTATGATGAAAGGACATCCCAGGTGCTTTTACTAAGTCAGGTTTTTTTTCTAGAAAATGTGTTCACAGCTGCAAATAAAACATTGTGATTTGCCAGAAGTTTAAATGTTCTTTGTGCTTGAACCTAATTTTCATGATAGCAAAGCAAAAAAGAATCATATTTTACTCCAAAGAAGGGCACGTACATTAAAGATAATGAAGCTGAACTAGATAAAGCATCTTACCTAGCAGATTGTCACAGCATGCATTCTCATTTGAATATCTGCTTGAAGCTTGGTATTTGACACAGATAAAGTAATGCAAAAATATCCAGGTGAGTTTAGCTGTAGGAGACAATTGATCACTTTGCTTAAATAGTGTTTATAACATTGGCTGGCCCATGGGTTTAAAAATTGCTCAGATATATTGATCAAGATAGTCTAGTAAGAACAATGCAACTTAACAAACATTCAGGCATGAACAGGAAAAAATGATATATTGAAATGTAACAATGTATGCTAAAACTGTATCATTTAACCTTTTATATAGTTTAATTTAGCTATGGGCAGAAGAGTTCAAATATTAGGTATACAGTACTTGTGATATTCATTGTTTTACAAGATATACAGCCAAAAAGTATAATGCCCCATCCAAAAAGTAACATTTCCAGCCTTTATGAAGATACCAATCTGAGAGTGCCAGGGAAATAGAACACTCCCAATGATATTTAAATTATAGCTTTTCCACACATAACCTTCTCTGAAAAACATGTTTTCAAAATATTTATGAAATTTTACTTTGGCCTTTAAGAAGAACAGGAACAGTGATGAACGAACAATTTGCAATTAATATTCAATTTTTTTTTATCTGTATAAAGATTTGCTAAGCCTGGAGAAAATGACCTACAGTTCATAAACTATGATTTTCTAAATTTCTCAGCTGTGCAATTCTATGCATATGAGACAGTCCAGCATTCAAATAGTCAAAGATAATATAAGAGAGTCAGGAGTTCTTCTGACTGAAAATTGAATTTTATTGGTGCACATTAAACATACACAATAAAGACACATGCACAATGGCTGAAATGTATATCATGTGAATATACTGACAAGTAGGGATGAGCTTCGAGTTCGAGTCGAACTCATGTTCTACTCGAACATTGGCTGTTCACAAGTTCGCCGAACAGTGAACAATTTGGGGTGTTCGCGGCAAATTCGAATGCCGCGGAACACCCTTTAAAAGTCTATGGGAGAAATCAAAAGTGCTAATTTTAAAGGCTTATATGCAAGTTATTGTCATAAAAAGTGTTTGGGGACCCGGGTCCTGCCCCAGGGGACATGGATCAATGCAAAAAAAAGTTTTAAAAACGGACGATTTTTCAGGAGCAGTGATTTTATTAATGCTTAAAGTCAAACAATAAAAGTGTAATATCCCTTTAAATTTCGTACCTGGGGGGTGTCTATAGTATGCCTGTAAAGGGGCGCATGTTTCCTGTGTTTAGAACAGTCTGACAGCAAAATGACATTTGGAAGGAAAAAACTCATTTAAAACAACCCGCGGCTATTGCATTGCCGACAATACACATAGAAGTTCATTGATAAAAACGGCATGGGAATTCCCCACAGGGCAACCCCGAACCAAAATAAAAAAAAAAAATGATGTGGGGGTCCCCCTAAATTCCATACAAGGCCCTTCAGGTCTGGTATGGATATTAAGGGGAACCCCAGCCAAAATTTTAAAAAAAAATTGACGTGGGGTTCCCCCTAAATTCCATACCAGACCCTTCAGGTCTGGTATGGATTTTAAGGGGAACCCCGTGCCAAAAAAAAAAAAAAGGCGTGGGGTCCCCCCAAAAATCCATACCAGACCCTTATCCGAGCACGCAACCTGGCAGGCCGCAGGAAAAGAGGGGGGGACGAGAGTGCGGCCCCCCCCTCCTGAACCGTACCAGGCCACATGCCCTCAACATTGGGAGGGTGCTTTGGGGTAGCCCCCCAAAACACCTTGTCCCCATGTTGATGAAGACAAGGGCCTCATCCCCACAACCCTGGCCGGTGGTTGTGGGGGTCTGCGGGCGGGGGGCTTATCGGAATCTGGAAGCCCCCTTTAACAAGGGGACCCCCAGATCCCGCCCCCCCCCTGTGTGAAATGGTAAGGGGGTACTTACCCCTACCATTTCACTAAAAAACTGTCAAAAATGTTAAAAATGACAAGAGACAGTTTTTGACAATTCCTTTATTTAAATGCTTCTTCTTTCTCCTTCATCTTCTTCTGGTTCTTCTGGCTCTTTTGGTTCTTCCTCCGGCATTCTCGTCCAGCATCTCCTCCGCGGCATCTTCTATCTTCTTCTCCTCGGGCCGATCCGCACCCATGGCATGGGGGGGGAGGCTCCCGCTCTTCTCTTCATCTTCTTCTCTTCTTCATCATCTTCTTCTTCTTCTCTTCTTCCTTCTTCTCTTCTTCATTTCTTCTCCGGGCCGCTCCGCAGCCATGCTGGCATGGAGGGAGGCTCCCGCTGTGTGACGGCGTCTCTTCGTCTGACGGTTCTTAAATAACGGGGGCGGGGCCACCCAGTGACCCCGCCCCCCTCTGACGCACGGTGACTTGACAGGACTTCCCTGTGATGTCACGGGGAATGCCACAGGGAAGTCCTGTCATGTCCCGTGCGTCAGAGGGGGGCAGGGTCACCGGGTGGCCCCGCCCCCGTTATTTAAGAACCGTCAGACGAAGAGACGCCGTCACACAGCGGGAGCCTCCCACCATGCCAGCATGGCTGCGGAGCAGCCCGGAGAAGAAATGAAGAAGAGAAGAAGGAAGAAGAGAAGAAGAAGAAGAAGATGAAGAAGAAGATGAAGAAGAGAAGAAGATGAAGAGAAGAGCGGGAGCCTCCCCCCCATGCCATGGGTGCGGAGCGGCCCGAGGAGAAGAAGATAGAAGACGCCGCGGAGGAGATGCTGGACGAGAACGCCGGAGGAAGAACCAGAAGAGCCAGAAGAACCAGAAGAAGAAGAAGATGAAGGAAGAAAGAAGAAGCATTTAAATAAAGGAATTGTCAAAAACTGTCTCTTGTCATTTTTAACATTTTTGACAGTTTTTTAGTGAAATGGTGGGGGTAAGTACCCCCTTACCATTTCACACAGGGGGGGGCCGGGATCTGGGGGTCCCCTTGTTAAAGGGGGCTTCCAGATTCCGATAAGCCCCCCACCCGCAGACCCCCACAACCACCGGCCAGGGTTGTGGGGATGAGGCCCTTGACTTCATCAACATGGGGACAAGGTGTTTTGGGGGGCTACCCCAAAGCACCCTCCCAATGTTGAGGGCATGTGGCCTGGTACGGTTCAGGAGGGGGGGGGCCGCACTCTCGTCCCCCCTCTTTTCCTGCGGCCTGCCAGGTTGCGTGCTCGGATAAGGGTCTGGTATGGATTTTTAGGGGGACCCCACGCCGTTTTTTTTTTTTTTTTTTGCGCAGGGTTCCCCTTAAAATCCATACCAGACCTGAAGGGTCTGGTATGGAATTTAGGGGGAACCCCACGTCAATTTTTTTTTTAAATTTTGGCTGGGGTTCCCCTTAATATCCATACCAGACCTGAAGGGCCTTGTATGGAATTTAGGGGGACTCCCACATCATTTTTTTTTTTTAATTTTGGTTCGGGGTTTCCCTGTGGGGAATTCCCATGCCGTTTTTAGCAATGAACTTCTATGTGTATTGTCGGCAATGCAATAGCCGCGGTAGTTTTAAATGTGTTTTTTCCTTCAAAATGTCATTTTGCTGTCAGACTGTTCTAAACACGGGAAACATGCGCCCCTTTACAGGCATACTATAGACACCCCCCAGGTATGAAATTTAAAGGGATATTACACTTTTATTGTTTGACTTTAAGCATTATTAAAATCACTGCTCCTGAAAAAACGGACGTTTTTAAAACTTTTTTTTGCATTGATTCATGTCCCCTGGGGCAGGACCCAGGTCCACAAACACTTTTATTGACAATAACTTGCATATTAGCCTTTAAAATTAGCACTTTTGATTATTCATGTTCGTGTCCCATAGACTTTAACGGTGTTCGAATTTTTTTCCTGTTCGCATGTTCTGGTGCGAACCGAACAGGGGGGTGTTCGGCTCATCCCTACTGACAAGTGCTGTTTGATATGGAATGTGCATTTCAGTGTCCAAACTTACATTGACTATGCTGTTTGGTTTCTAAAAGAATATTTATGATTAAATGATTTTAGCTGTTTTTGGGACTGTTAAAGCGGTTGTAAACCCTGGGAAAAAAAACAAAATAAAACAAAAAAAGTGGGAGTCGCTGTTTACAGCACGGGATCTGAAGGTCCGGCATGATAAGCCGGACCTTTAGAGCGCATGCGCCGATTATGTCATCAGCTGCATGCACTCTGAATTTCTCCCAAACTGTGCAAGTTTAGGAGATATTCACAGTACCTACAGGTAAGCCTTATTATAGTCTTACCTGCATGTACAAGTGAAGTGAAAAATAAGACTTTACTTCCACTTTGAGTGTTTTACATGTGCATCTCATAGCACATGCTGTACTTTGAGTATAAAGGTACACATTGCTTGACCATGGACATCTCATATGCTTGTGCCTCTGGGCAGGTTGCTGTTACTAACTTTATCTAACTTTAAATTATCTAACTTTAAATAACTGTACATACACAGTGCTTTTTGTTTTCCTGCACATTCAAATGCATTTGCTTTGTAAATCTTTCACATTTGTGTCACTTTTTTATTAAACTAATAAAATGTTTTAGGGCACCTACTTTTATGTAGGTGACCTTTTTTGCTAGTTTACAATGTCAGGTAAATCTAGGCAGGCTTGTACCATTACAGCAGGCCTGTTTATTCATTTGGGATTTGAGTGGCAGGTAGTTTGTGTGCGAGTCTCGGCCAATCATTAATTTGTTGAGCAATGTCTCAGGACTCTCATATAAAAGCCTGGTCACATGGTTCAAGGAGCGTGTCCTGTTCAAGCTTGGAGAAGCCAGCCTGGTTCCCGGAGGGAAGAGGTTCCCCCTCCGGGGAGCCAACGGAGCCACCCCTTGGGAGGAGGGAGCGGGCCAGAAAGGAGAAAATGGAACAAAGAATCATTGTGGAAGAAGTAGCAACAAAACGGAAGGAAACTGGGCAATCGATCATTTATGAGTGACACATGGACTATTGATCACGTGAGTGAAAGCCCAAGGGAAAGGTACTGCCAGAGGCTGAGGGATGTTGGTACGCAAGTCAGATGTTGGTATGCAACTCAGTGATACAGGCGGTGATGGCCTGTGACTTTGAGTTCAGCAATGCCCCAGGATTCCAATCAGTCAAGCGGGAGGAGTTATTCAGAGTGACTTTTCTTTAGCTCAACTTGGAAGTACCATGCAGATGGGAAGTAGTGGTAAAAAGGTAGCAGTAAAGCTGCAAGCACACATATAGAGATACAGACTGTTCTTAAAAAGTTCTGCAGATGAAGAAGTTATTCAGAGTGACTCTTTATCGATTATTCTCTATCAAATCTACTTCCATCTTCCCTGATTGAAGAAATCACAATTATCTGCAATGATTCTAGTTCTTTGCATGAGAGGCAAGTAAAAAGATGATAAAGCAACAAAATTCAATATGGACTGTGTTTCTGAATTTATGGGCTGCGATGGGTTAGGTGGTAAACGTGAATTACGGATATAACAATCAATCAGCCGCTCCTTCGGGGGTAAGCGCTAGATATAGTATATATATATATATATATATATATATATATATATATATAGCTTAGTGCACAATAAGGGCATAAAAGCACCATTATTTTGATATTCACATATGGCAAACTAGGACTGCACTGTATGCATTGAACATCAGTGTGCAATTTGATAGATAGGGATCACATTGTGTGCATATCTCCATGTGCTCATTTAAAGTGGATGTATACCCGATTCATGAAATTTGAGCTGGGTACATAAATCTGCAATGTTTTCTTATCTCTCTTCAAAACCCTAAGTCCTGTGGCTCTCCCCTGCTCCGTTCTTCTGTTATCAGCATTATAACTTCTGACAAGTTCACAGACAACTGTGATAAAACCATCTGAATTTTGTGTCAGGGTGGGTGCTATAAATAGATTAGCAGAGAGCTGGTCTATTTACAGCAAAGCTCACAGCACAGCTCTGCAAGTCTCTGCCTAGTGGGGGTGTGTGCCTTTCCTCCAATAAGCTGTCTTACAGTGTATGGCAAGAATCCACACCCACAGGTGAATCAGGAAGAGAAAATTCTAACAGGACGTGCACTTTCTAAACAGTATAAAAAGCCTAAGACAGCAGACATACATGTAAAACTTATGTAGGAGGAATTGTTTAATCTCTGTGTATCATCTGAGGCTGGTCACTTTAAGCCCACAATGCCAGTATACCATAGATAATTATCGCTACTGTTTTATTTTAGTGAATCAGGCCTATTAGCCTTTTTCCATCAGGCTTTTTTCAACATAAACATAATGGAGTATAAAATTGCAATAAAAGCATAACTTCTAGAAAATCAGTTTACTAATTTATATCTCCATCAATTGGTCATGCTTATCGCTATGTACCTTACAGTAATTGTATAGGTGGGTTGTGAGAAAATACACCTTTATTTGTTTATTACTGTGTAGTACTGATGATAAGGGTCTTAAGCAAATAAACTACTTTTTTTTTTTCTTCACTACACAACCCCGATTGCCAAAGTCTAAATGTCAAGCAGAACACAACACTTTGTCACAATTATGGTTAATATTGGCAGGTATTCTAAACTTTCTATTTGATAACTAGACATATAAATTTAAGCTCTTAAATCTTTATACCCAATTTAAAGGCTCATTTATTTCACTGACAGCAAGATATATATGCTGACTTCTACAGTGTGTGTCTGCTATGTTGCTTGCTAATATCTTACAGAAAATAAACTCAGGTTTAACCATTCATTGTATAGCAGAAAAAAAATTCCACAAAAGTTTGTACAGGCCCCCAAAATCTACAATATTGCTTTTTGGAAAACAATACCTGAAGACTAATTTATGGATGTACAGCATTAACCTGACAAAGTCAATCACACAGTATCAAGTACTCACTAGCAATTTGACAGCCTCCAGTATCAAAGTATGAGTTAGGACTGGATTAATTACAAGCTGCTCATCATTTACTAGAAAGAAACATATTTACATTTAAGTTCACAGCTGCTTCTTTTTGTAACTAAATACTTGCTTCACTTTGCATATGAATTCATAAATGGAGTAACATACTGCACAAAAAAAAGTTAGCATTTCAGAAGCCTTAACTAAGCAGTGATTGATGTAAACATTTCAGGTAAGATACTTGGACCTAAAGAAAAAAGGTAGATCTCTCAAAAGCTTGCATCAAAAAATTAACTGTTTTAGTTAAAATTAAAAAAAAAAAATCATGCAGTACCCAACTGCATTTTTAAGTACTTCACACACACAGTAGATTCCACTGAGCTCTCATAAGTTTGCCATTGGCATTCCTATTAGTGAGTTTGACAATGTCTTCTTGGCCATTGATCCTTGGAATATCCAGGTCAGTAGCACTGCTGGGTACATATCAAATACCAATTTCTTGTATAAAGCCAGGGCTGCAATTGCATTAAACAATGACTCTAGAATATGGCATGCAAGATGTCTATTTTCACACTTCATGCCCGTAACAATTACATAACAAGGAATGTGCTGGCTATCATTTCTAGGATCAGTGCTCCAATAGCCCAAATACTAAAAATATTAGACCTTAGATGTCAGTATCATTATTCTTTCTATTCTTACTGACTTATTTTGTGCCAATAATTTCTGCAACATAGTAAAAAAAAATGCAGACACACAGGGAATCAAACAATAACATTAAAACCAATACAGAAAACCTTTCCCAATATTGTTTTGTAAAAACGAAAACATGAGAACTACAGGTAAGAGAGATTTGGCTGTATTAATTATGTTATATTATGTTATAATAATATTATGTTAGAATAAATAAGGAATTATTTGGAATGAAAAACATGTTATGTATAAGGGTTATGTGGCTTTCTGATTTCATGAATTTAAAGGGTTTTTATAGACATACAGGAAGGCCTAAGGAAAAAGGTTTTGGAGAAGTCCAATAGATGAGTGTTGACCAAGGTGGAATGAAATTACTGAATACTAGCAGTTCATAAACAGGCTCTTGTAGTATTCACAGTCTTGGTGAAGCTGAAAGCATACCCAACAAACCTTTTTGTGTCTCAAAAAAAGGGTTGTTTTCTGTACTGGGATGCATTCAGTGTTCATTGTTTATAAAGGTTAATACTTTTGTACAAGGATAAAACACTCAACTTGTAAACATTTCACATAGCAGTCTTCTTTTGTCTTTAACATATTGGTCTGACCATGTGGGGAAGATATGTGTGGGAGAAATTACCCAAACAATGTAAAAACAGGATTGCACAACATAGATAATCAGATTGAAAAAATTGGTTTGTCAGTGTATTTAACAAAAAAGGGTAATTTAGAGAATAAGTTAATGGTAACTGATGAAGTATCCCAACTCATTGAATGATTGGGGGTGATTGAATGTTGGTACTAAGATAAAGGGAGGTAAACACAAACTGTTGGTATTACAACTTATTTCCAGCATTGAAGAGAGAAATTTTTAAGATTGGGATTTCACACGGCATGGTTCATATTAGAAATCTATCTAGTCACTATTTGACTTGTTGGATTTTTTGGATATTATATTATATTAAGGCAGTCCATAGATGGTGCAAATTTCTTTCCTGCACCCAAGAGTTTCAGAAAGGAAAATCGATTGATTCCACCATCAACACAGATCAGCAAAGCTTTATACAGAACACCTACCAGAAATTCCATAAAAAAGAAATGCAGTGCAGATCATTGCAATGTTCTTGTGCATTATGTTATGTACTGTAGAGACACCAAGCTTGTACTTAACCACTTGCAGACCAGCTGCCGTCATTGTACGGTGGCAGGTGGGCACATTCCCGTGAATCGCCGTCATTGTACATTGGCTCAGAAATTGTAGTTTGTGGGCATGCGCGTGCCCACTGGCCAGCGGGGGAGCCAATCAGCGGGTGGGACAGACTCGATGTTCGCCAGCCACCTGCAATCATTCTCGCAGTGACAGAATGGGGATCTGTGTAAACAAGGCAGATCTCCATTCTGACAGGGGAGATCACACACATCCTGACTTTCTGCTATGCAGGAAGACGGATCTGTGTGTTTTCTGAGGCAGCCCATTCCCCATACAGTTAGCACACACCTGCAGGGAACACATTTAACCCCTTGATCACCCCTGATGTTAACCCCTTCCCTGTCAGTGTCATTAGTACAATAACAGTGATTATTTTTAGCAAAATTACCTGTTTGCAAAATCTTATAACAAACTATGAATTTTTTGTTCGGAATTTTTTCATTTGTTTAGCAAAAAATAACAAACCCAGTGGTGATTAAATACTACCAAAATAAATCTTTATTTGTGTGAAAAAAATGATAAAAATGTCATATGGGTACAGTGTTGCATTGCTGCTCAATTGTCATTCAAAGTGACAGCGCTGAAAGCATAAAATTGTCCTGGGCAGGAAGGGGGTAAAAGTGTTCAGTAGGGTTAAGTGGTAAAGTAGTTGTAAACCTCAGACATAACATATGAATAAAACATATACCTCTATACTGTGTACTTGTCTCAATTAAGAGCACTAAGTGTCACTTGTATCTGCTGTTTCATTTCTGATATCAGAATGAATCACTTCTGACAAGTTTTCCTGACACCAAGAAGAAAATAGTGACAAGGGAGTGACCTTCAGCTTACTGACAGCCTCAACTCTGTTCCTGGGTGCTGTTTGGAGGGGGTTGTGTCCCTTCCCTCCAATCAGCTGGCAGAGATCTCCTTAATGAGCTCTGCAGAGTGTAACTTCAGCTCTCCGCCTCTTTTTTTCTGAGTTCTCAGATAAGCTGTAAATTGGGTAATTTGAATGGATGTAGAGAAGAAAGGACTGCAGATAGGCAGGTATAACTTTTTTGGGAAAATTTGCTTCATCTTTGTGTATCTCCTGAGGATAGTCACTTCACTGGGTATATGTAAGGATTTACAACCACTTTAAATAACATAATTGGAAGGTGCCTGTGATGTGGGGCACCTGTAGAATATACTACAGCAAAAGTGACTTTCACAAAGAAACGTGTTCCAAAAAAATGGCTTGTGGACCCGAGCTGGGTATGGCACAGGAGAACATGTACCTAGGCAAAAACATTACTGTTCTGTTCTTTTAATAAGGCTTAAATGGTGACATTAAAATACACAATTACTTTTAAATAACATGCTTGGGGCATACCAGTGACACATGTTTAGGATGTTTCTTTATTTCACAAAGAAAGTAAATACAATTAGGGAACTCAGTCAAGTAATTGCCAGACCATTGTTCCTAATTTTTACAAACAGTCTACTGACTGGTATGATACCAGCTGTTTGGAGAAAAGCCAATGTAGCACCAATATTTAAAAAAGGACCAAGATATATCCCTGAGAACTACAGACCAGTTAGCCTAACATCAATAGTATGCAAGCTCTTGGAGGTGATGATAAGGTATTATATACAAGATTTTAGTCATGAAAACGGTATCATTAGCAGTAATCAGTATGGATTCATGAAGAATCATTCTTGCTAAACCAGTCTATTAACCTTCTATGAGGAGGTGAGCTGCCATCTAGATAAAGGAAGGCCCGTAGATGCGGTGTATCGAGATTTTGCAAAGGCATTCGATACAGTTCCCATAAACATTTACTGAAAAAACTAAGGTCTGCCAGCATAGACCAAAGGGTGAGTACATGGATTGAAAACTGATTACAGGGAAGAGTTCAGAGGGTGGTAATAAATGGGGAGTACTTGGTATGATCCGGTGTGAAAAGTCGGGTCCCCCAGAGTTCTGTCCTGGGACCAATCCTATTTAATTTATATATAAACGATCTGGAGGATGGGATAAACAACTCCATCTCTGTATTTGCAGACAATACTAAGCTAAGCAGGGCAATCATTTCTCTGCAGGATGTGGAAACCTTGCAAGAAGATCTGAACAAATTAATGGGATGGGCAACTACATGGCAAATGAGGATTAATGTAGAAAATTGTAAAATAATGCATTTGGGTGCCAAAAATATGAATGCAATCTACTCACTGGGGGGAGAACCTCTGGGGGAATCTAGGATGGAAAAAGACCCGGGGGTCCTAGTAGATGACAGGCTCAGCAATGGCATGCAATGCCAAGCTGCTGCAAGTAAAGCCAATAGAATATTGGCATGTATTAAAAAGGGGAATAACTCCAGAGATAAAACGATAATTCTTCCACTCTACAAGACTCTGGTCCAGCCGCAACTGGAGTATGCCATCCAGTTCTGGGCTCCAGTCCTCAGAAAGGATGTACTGGAACTGGAGAGGGTCCAGAGAGGGGCAACAAAGCTAATTAAGGGACTGGAAGACCTTAGTTATGAGGAAAGATTATGAGCACTAAACTTATTCTCTCTGAAGAATAAGTTCAGTGCTCGTAATCTTTCCTCAGTTGAGAGGGGATATGATTTCACTGTACAGATACCATACTTTTGACCCAACAATAGGGATAAAACTTTTCTGTGAAATTGAACTTAAAAAGACACGCGGCCATTCACTAAAATTAGAAGAAAAGCGGTTTAACCTTAAACTGCATAGAGGGTTCTTTAACGCAAGAGTGGTAAGGATGTGGAATTCTCTTCCACAGGCAGTGGTTTCAGCAGGGCGCATAGATAATTAAAAAAAAAAAACTATTAGAAAGGCACCTAAACAACGACAACATGCAGGGATATACAATGTAATATTGGCATAAAAGCACACACACAGGTTGGACTTGATGGACTTGTGCCTTTTTAACCTCACCAACAATGTAACTATGTAACTTACATTACCAGCCACTAAATTAAATTGCTATCAGCTTTGCTCTGTTTGTAAACAAATTGGCAAAAGATTCTCTGCGATGTCCATACCAGACCCTTATCCTAAAAGAAAAGAGAAAGTGCAAGGTTCCTCCTAAAATAAATGAAATGTCCTGAGACTGCTGTTGGGTGCTGCCATATTGGATGTGACATCATCTGCACAGGCAAACAAAATGCTTTAGTATTCCCTTTCACTGGTGAAAGAGCTGGGCAAGCACAGACATTCACAGAAGAGAAAAGAGCAATGATATACAAAAACAAAGGGGCTGTTTAGGGGTTAAAACTTTCAGGAGTGTCTCTAGTAGGTTGAGAGGCACACTGCAAATGAACAAAAAAGTTGTTTATAAAAACACTGAGGCTAATTTCACTGGGGCGGGCAGGCACCGGAGGTAAATTGGTGCTATTTTTAGCTGCGCTTTACTGTCATTTTAGCAGTGCTATTCAGCTGCTAGCGGGGCGATTTTAACCCCCTCTAGCGGCTGAAAAAAGGGTTAAAACCACTGGCACAGCGCCGCTGTAGCGGCGTTATGCCAGCGATTTAGCGGTGCTGCCCCATTCTTTTCAATGGGAAAGGGCGCTTTAGGAGCGGTGAATACACCACTCCTACAGCACTCCAAAGATGCGTCTTGCAGGACTTTTTTGACCATCCTGCAAGCGCACCACTCCAGTGTGAAAGCCCTCGGGACATAGAAGAGGCTCTTTACAGGTGCTACACAGGCGCTATTTTTAGCGCTGTAGGGCCTGTAAAGTGCCTCAGTGTGAAAGTAGCTTGAAAGTAACTATTTAATGTACTTGATATTTCTGTGCTTTAACATGCAATTTGTCAAGTTGGTGACAGGGTTTTTTAAATTGTAAATGTAACTAACACACACATCCTTCATTTTGGATATATTATTAACTTTTTTCCCCTTCTAAGTTATCTCTATGTACCACATCAATACAAGATTCATAAATAAAGATTAAAAGAGAGCTTTAAGGTAAAATTAAGTATAAAGTGCACATTTTAACATGTAGCATATTAATACAACAGAAATAACTTAAAATAAGGTTCATATTTCAACTTTTGAAGCAATTAGAAAACCATTGATTAAAATACATACGGTCTATTCACAAGGTCATTTCTGAATTTTAAAACAGTGCAATAAAATAAATTTATTCAGCTGCTCCATCTGTCTTGTTCATTTTTACTAGAACTATCTGTCATATGTTTGAGGTTAATCACCAAACCCACCATACTGCTGTCCTCCATTACATCATAATTAGAGCAGGTAGCGAAAAGGAACAAAAACCTTAGACAATTATTCACATTTTCTAGTGGGAGCCAGATGTTACAGGTTATATTTCATTTAGTTTTGTGACAGATGCAATAATAGCCTCCATGTGGAGAGATCACAAAGTAGCATCTAAACCCCTCTAAGGGAAACGTACTATCTGAGTAACTTAGAGATGATCATGCATTATTTTAGTAGAATCAGTTTATAAAGCAATGACATATTTAGGGCTACATTCTAACAGATATAAATTCTATCACCCAATACAGTTATACATTTTTGCTTTAAATATAGCAAGTTTAGGTATTTGGATATTATATTTATTATTATTGTTTTTAATTACGTTCAGTAGTTCCCAATATAGTAGCATTGAATCTGAGAAAAATAGGATTAACATTCTGAGCTTATCAGGGCTCTATTGTTTTTCATGGTGATGTTAGTTTGACAATGTGAGCATGCTTACAGGAACAGAGGCACGATATTATCAATATGCTGCTGTTTCATCATTAACCAGTCAGCAAATTAGTTTGTACATGCTGTACTTATTTAATTCTCTAATGGATGGGGACCTGGTTATGCTGGAAGACTATAGCTGAACACAATTACTAACGTTTTAGTAAGTAAGTTTAGGCTGGGTTCACACCATCGCTGCATCTGGCTCACAGAAGGGGTCAGGTGCGTCCTGGTTCACCGTCTCAGGTCCGAATTTCGGGCTGAGTTCGGACCTGAAATGGATCGAAAGACACACAGCATTTTTGTGCAAAACGAACTGGATCTGCTGCAGAGATATGTGAACCGGCTACATAGAGAGCCAGTCAAAATCTCCTGCTATTGTGAATTGGATGCATACAATTCACAATGTTGTGAACCCAGCCTTAAGGTATACCTTCTTAAACACACAAACTCTTGTGTCTGGCTGCCATGACCTGCTGTCAGTTTGACAACATCGGTTCTAATCTGTTTAGTAAACCTGCTAAATGCAGTAATTGTAGCATGGATTGGCAAAAGCAGGTTTTTCAGTGTTGGTGCTTGTTAAAATGTAAGCAAAAATTGATGCAGTGTAGCTAATTAATAGGTCATGTAGCTAAAATATATAAATGTGTCAAGAGCTTAACTGTTTAAATACTAAATTGTTAAGCAAATGTTGATAATGATAAAAAAAACTGCAACAGATTGTACATACACAGCTGAATGACTGACATGACAGCCCCACGACACACTTCATGACCTAGCAGATATCAGCACTCTTTTCCTACTACAGCAATAGTCAACAGGTAAACAGTTAATGCTTTAATTTGTCAATACAGGTGTAATTTTACTTTTCAGCTGGGGATCAGCTGTTCAGTAACAATGATTTACTGCAGCTTGCCTCTCGCCATGATAGTTCCTGTGCTCAACTATTCTTCTGAGGATCCTGGGACTACAGTAAGCATGCTCAGGGCCACTGATAGAGGGGTACAGCCAGCCCTCCGGTACTGGACCCATTGGAACCACTGAGGGGACTTGGGTTTAGCTTCGAAGCAGCAATGTCATCTCTCTTATGCACCTTCTGACCCCACCTTGATTGGCTCTCACTCTCTAATTGTCTGACTCTCAGGAGACTAGTAGACCAGACTGTGTGGACTGCACAGAGATAACCCAAAAAGCATGTAAGTGAATAATAATATTTATTAAAATAGGTGATAAATCAGAAAATACAAACAGTGCACAACCAATACAACAAACCCACCACAAACAACAATATATACAGCAAGGAGCAGTAACGGAATCACAGATGTCAGCCAGGCCAGGGTCATACACGGCAGGTCAGCAGGACAAGGGATATACCAGAAGCATAAACGTTTAGCCAAGCCAAGGTCATACACAGGAAGATCAGTAAATGAGGGACAGGGGACCAACAAGACAGAGAGGGGATGGATCAGGCTGAAGGGCACAGCAACACAGAAGGGACCGGGTCAGGATAGGCTCGGGAACAAGGTCGGATGCAGGCTCAGGATCGGTAAACAGGGAAACGAGGTCAGGGCTCAAGGAGAGAGATACCAAGGCAAGCATGTGAGGGTTTGCCGGGTATTTATGGGACTGACTATAATTGTCTTCAAGTAACACCTGAGTGCAGGGAGTGTTGTCTGCTCCATACTGCCAGGATCCATCCGCTGGTGGACGTCAGTACTGCAGCCAAAAGATGAAATGACACCATCAGGGAAATATTCTCCTGACAGTTCAAAACTGCCAGGAGACACCTGCTGGTGGACCTCAGTACTGCACACCAAACGATATATCTTACCAGTGGATGGACCCTTTCCTGACACTGACCTTGACTTAATGTGTGTTTAGGGTCAACTCCCACCATCCAATCAGAGCCCTAAATATCTGCATTGACATTTAGGGCTCATGGCATTGTGGCAATGCATGTTACATGCATTGGTGTGATACAATACCATTCATTCTGCATGACACTCCAATACACCTTGCATCAGATGTGCACTGTGGTAACACTAAGAAGGGGGGGTCTTATCAGCGAGGCTGTATGGCACCTCATCATTCCTAGTAGGGGCCCTGAACAATACAGTAAGATACACAGTTCATTTTCCCATCACACAGGTTCCTGGAATGAGCTCTTATGGTACTGAGTGCTGTAGCGACTGCCAGCTGTATACTGGAACCTGTACAATATGTAGATATTCGCCAGCACACCAAGGATCATCAATTTTGTCCAAACGGTTTTTATTAAAGAAAGATGACATTGAAGTGCACTACACCGTTTTGTGTTGTGATCTTTCTTTAATAAAAAACATTTAAACAAAATTGATGAACCTTGGTCACTCTCTGGTTATAAGCATCTGTGCTTGATTAGCTTCAATAGAGGGCAGGGGATACATTGGGAGTCTAATAGGCCATTAGGCCATCCTTGATATTTTATTAAAAAATAGGTATTAGATTGTGTTATAAATGTGTTTTTGTGTATTAAAATTCATTTTAGTGAATTTCTTTCCTGAAAATATGCAGTTGATTAACAGCTGTGCATAAATTGCACAACATAACAAATTACAACTGCCTCCGGTTTAATCTAAAAGGGTCTTTGCTTTCAGAAAATATATAATGTTGACCCTCTGGATTTAATACTCCCTGAGTCACTGATTTGGAAGATCAATCATTCTGACTTCATGATGGCTTTACTGGTCACATGCATGTTGTGATTTAGTGAAATAGAGGGTACTTGCCAGAAACAGACAAGCAGCTAGTGTTTTTAGATTAATTCTGTTAAGGGCAACCTACATATTTGATTTATGATATATTCCCTTCAATTCAGTGCCTGAGGGTCTAGCAATGACAACATGATTTCTTGCTATTAACTACTTCCTGCCAATGTGACACATCTATTCAGCCTCTCGTGGGTGGGCTTTAATGCCTTAAATGCTTATATGCGGCCTTATGTAAAAAGTTTACTGTGCAGGGAGCACACGCCCTGTGCACATGTGACTGCTGTGACAGCCAAACACAGTGGTCACATGACCCGGATGCCCGCCTTTGGCATGTAGAAGCTCTTAAAAGGGCCAGGAGGTGGTGACGGGAAGGGGTTAAATCAAAAGTTAGAATGGATACAGAAAAATCAGAAGTAGATTATTATCTCAATGTATGAATGAACCTGATTGGTTTATATGGTACCTAGAATATTAGGAATGAGCATTAATATGTATCACATTATTACTATCAAGTAACATATGGATTGCTAGTGACATATTTTCAGCAGGGAATCCTTCATTATTTGGTGCATCTGTTGTGGATAATTAGACTAGGTTACAAATACATTGATGTTTTCTGTTTTAGTCTGTAAGGAAAAATGCAAAATAAAGAAAATTAAAGGTTAATTTCAAAGAAATTCCAGATTATATATTGCACTTTTAGTTTTGATGTTCGATTCCAAGACATGCCAGTAAAAAGAGAATTATATCTTAAGTTGCTGTTTTTATTAATCATTTTTAAAACAGTATTTAATGCAAAACCAAAATGTATTATAGTGCAGCTCAGCAATTCCTAGATGTGGTGGCTGCATCTGTTTTTCTTTCTTTAATCGTACATCACGGGACACAGAGCCATAGTAGTTACTATGCGGGTTATAGGCCACCTTCAGGTGCTGGACACTGGCACACCCTAAACAGAAAGTTGCCTACCTATATAATCCCTCCCATACTGGCAGTACCTCAGTTTTTTCACCAGTGTCTAAGGTGTTGGTCACGAGTGAAGATGTGCTGTGCTGAGCTCCACTGGAGCAATCCTTGCTGGGGCTAGCTATGCAGCTGGTTCCACTCAAAGTGTCTTTTAGGTCGAATTGAATGGTACTCGGGTCTTGTGGTGGAAGAAATGAGGTTTGCCTGTAACGCTTCTCTTTTTAGAGATCTGGACCCGGGATCCAGTACTTTGGTATTTTAAGCCATAAAGTTTTACTGGCTGGGTGCTATTACAGGTCCGGAAGTGTGGGTTCCCCAAGGGTCCCCGGTTCCTGAAGGTTTGTTAATGGAACCCACTGTGAAGGGTGAAGATTGGGTCTGTTGGTTTTACCACAGAAAACCCTGCAGCGGGAAAGGTAAGTTGAATTTTTCTAAGAAATTCTTAAATTTTTCTTATGAAATGTCTCCTTTAAAAAGAAAAAGTAAATGTTGTCATGCCTAAGTGTCACCACTGGGGGCTGTATGGAGCACGTACCTTCTCATGCTTTCCTCAGAGATCACGCTGTGTCAGGAAGCAGCAGGCTCTTTTCCTCCGGTGAGCAGCTCAGACCTCCGGTGAGTTTGGGGTTTTTTTTTTGCTTCCACCAGACAACCCCTACCTGGGCTAAGCTCTCCCCCTCTTCACAGGGAAGGGAAGAGCTAAAACGATTGTCAATGTCGTTTTTCTTCCACCGCTCCTGCGCGGCGGTGGCTCTCAGGTTTCCTCCTCGCATCCCTTTTGAAAAAGAGAGGGTGGCGTGATGCAAGGAGGGGGCAGGGCTTAGAGAGGCGCTGGCGTCCTCCAACATCCAGTGCAGGAGTATGTTTTTAAAAAACTCCATTTATGCTGGCTGCAAGTTGTCGCAGGGACACAAGAGCAAAGAGGGGCATGAAAGAGGTTTGGTGACACAGGCATTCATATTTACAGGCATTCCTATTTTGACACATTTACTATTCACATCAGGCTGAGCATTAATAGCAGCGGCAGTGGCTGGACTATTGCACAAGCAGTGGATGCGATTCCTCTGGTAGTACCTCTGCTTTTGTGCATCGGGCTATGGTCAGAAGGGGGTGCTAGAAACACCACAAAAGAGGGCTAAAGGAATCTCCCTAAAGCTCTGAAAGCCTAAAACTTATCTCTGCAATGGCATCCTCCCCTGAGAGGGGGTGGCTGGTCAGAGTGAGCCTTCAGGGCCCATGGAATGTTTGCAACTGTTTACAACACTGCAGCACCTGCCCATATTTCTAAAAATGTTTTTTCTCAGCCATGATAGGATGGGAAAAAGGTTAGCGACTTTAATCGCATCCCATATTGGGATAAACTGTGACAGGTTCCATTCCATTATCCTAGGACCCTAAAACTGAGGATCTGGGGGTGGGAGAAGATGTTTTCTCTCAGAGGACTGTGAACAGGCTGATGACTCCTCTTCTGAGGGGTCATATGCGGAATATCAGCTTCACATTGTGGGTGCAATTTCTTACCGAATTGGTCCACTCCACATTTTATGCTACCCTTAACTGAGTGTCCTCTGCTTGTTTTGGGTTCGCTAAAGCCTCCTCAAAGCTGTGCATGCCTTTCCTGTCCATTCATTGTTGGGAAAGTTCATGTATTCTGAGTGGGATCACCCAGATAAGCATTTTTCCCTCCTAAAAAGTTTTTCATACTTTATCCTATGGAGGAAAAAAACTTTCTAAAGATGGAAGATACCAGCAATTGACGCTGTTATATCTTCTGATTAAAAGTTTGACTTGTCCGGCAGACAATGCTCAAATACTTAGGGATCCAATGGATAAAGAGTTGTAATTCCTATTTAAAATAAAAAAACATATATTGTTGTCCTGACAGGTTGAGTGTCTCAGCCTGTGCTGACAGTAATTGGTATATGTCAAATCCTTGAGAGACCAGTTTTAAACAGGTGCTCAAAGTTATCCCTGTTCAGCAGGCCCAGGTTCTGGCAAGCTCCTGGTAGCTTTATGTTGGCAATAGACGTTATGAGAGATTCTTCAGGTCTCACGCCTTTCACTGGGCTGGTACATATGTATAGAATACTATGGTTGAAAAATTGGTCAGCCGAAGCGTCATATAAAAAAAAAAAAACTCCTGCCTGGTTTTCCTTTTTGCAGTCAACAGCTGTTAAGGATATCTTGGATAATTCATCCAAAGAATTTCTAGTGGAAAGGTACCCCTTTGCCATTTAAGAAAAGGAGTAAATGTATTTCATTTAAACAGGCTCCTTCTCCAGTGCCTGGGGCATCAGCCTCCAGGCATTCACGACGGCTTCCACCGTCAAGTTCAAGAGGTAATCCTCAGGGACAAAAGAAACCTACAAACAAGATACTAAAGCCTCCTTATGAGGGGAGCCCCTGCTCGCTCGGGGGGGAAGACTTCTACAGTTCTCAAGGGTCTGGCAGAACGAATGCCGAGACACATGGGTGGCATATTCAATAGCTCTAGAGTACAATATGGGGTTTCAAGAGTACCCGTTTCCCCGTTTTCTCAGATCAAACGTTCCTAAGATCCAGAGAAAAAGAAGTCTCTCTTCTAGCATTGGACCATACTTTAGCAAAGAGCGGTCATACTGGTCCCCATGAAAGAGCTGGATTTGAGGTTTTATTTAAACCTTTTTTCACTGCAAAATCAAATGGAGATGTCAAACCCATTCTGGATCTCAGGAATCTAAACCAGTTCCTGAATATCCGCTCTTTTTCACATGGAGTCAATCCAATCAGTTGTCCCCATCTTACAAGGAAGAGAACTTTTTATATCGACCGACGTCAAGGGTGCATACCTCTATGGGCATATTTCCCCGCTCACTAGAAATATTTACTTTTTAAGGTAGAAAATCTTTTTTCAGCTTGTAGCTCTGCTTTTGGTCTAGCTACTGCACCTGGAGTGTTTACAAAGGTTTTGGCTCCTCCTTTAGCCAGACTAAGAGCCCAAGGTATAACGATTATAGTTTACCTAGACAATCGGCTCTTGATAGACCAGTTGGTAGCCCGCTTAGACCAAAGTATGGTCACCACATTCAACTACCTGGAATACCTAGGCTGGATTCTCAACCTAGAGAAATCTTCCTTAAAACCATTAAGGAAGGAGATTAAAATACTTTGGTCTGTTCATAGATACACCCAGAAAAGGGTATTCTTGCCCCAGGCAAAGATCAGCACCATAAAGGAACTGATTAAAGTGGTCGAGGCAAGATGAATCCTTCTATGCATGAGGGAAAGATGGTGGCTTCATTCGAGGTCATTCCTTATGCTTAGTTTCATTCGAGACTGCTGCAAAACAATACCTTATCGGCTTGGAACAAGAGGGTTCAAGCTCTAGATTTTCCAAAGTGTCTGACTCCAAAGGTGCACCGAAGCCTCAGTTTTTGGTTAATAACCAAAAAAACTGCAAAGGGAAAAATCTTTCCTACAATTACCTGGGAATTGGTAACAACATACGCCAACCTTTTCTAGGTTGGGGAGTAGTCCTGAAAGAGATAACTGTCCAAGAGAAGTTGTCCAGATCAGAATGACCTTGCCCATTAACATTCTACAGATTCGGGCAGAGCGCTTGGTAATAAGGGCCTGGACATTTAATTTGTGGAGCTGTCCTGTCAGGATCTAATCCGACAATGCCACAGCAGTGGCCTATATCAATCTCCAAGGGGGCACAAGAAGTTGTGCGGCCCAGAGAGAGGTGAATCATATTCTATTTTGGGCAGAAAACAATGTACCTTGCCTATTGGCAGTTTTTCATTCTAGGAATAGTAAATTGGCAGGCGGTCTATTTGAGTCGCCAGCAGTTTTTCCCGGAAGGATGGTTCCTTCACCCCGATATCTTCTGACAATAGGTCAAAGATGGGGGATTCCTGACGTACAGTAGATCTGTTTGTGTCCAGGTTCAACAAAGAGATTGTCAACTTTGTGTTAAGAACAAAGGATGCACTAGCATGCGGAACAGGTGCCTTGGTGTTCCCATGGAAACAGTTGTACTGTTTTATGCATTTCCTCCTTTTCTGTCTGCATCCACGACTTCTTCGCAGGATCAAGCAGGAAGGTAAGTCCGAAGTGAAGACTCTTGTGGCCCAGCCTGGCCCAGAAGATCTTGGTATGCAGAGACTTTAAGGTTGATGATAGGGGTCCCATGGACCCTACCACAACGTCCAGACCTTCTCTCGCAAGGTCCAGTATTCCATCTTGCCTTTCAAACGCTAAATTTAACGGTTTGGCTATTAAGACCCACATTCTGAGGAAACCTGGGCTGTCAGGTTCAGTGGTATCTACCTTGGTTAATACAAGGAAGCCTGCCTCCATAATCATATATTATGGAGTCTGGTAAGCATATGCCTCCTGGTATGAAACCAGGGGTTGGCACCCCAGGAAATAGGTCATAGGTAGAATTCTTGACCTTCTGCAGATAGGGTTAGAAATAAAGCTGGCCTTGGGAACTTTCAAAGGACTGGTCTCAGCCTTATCAGTATTTTTTCAAAGACCACTTGCTTCGCATTCTCTGGTTTGTAGCTTTATTCAGGGAGTAACACAGCTTAATCCTCAAGTTAGGTCACCTCTGAACCCTTGGGACTTGAATTAGTTCTGTCGGCATTACAAAAACAGCTTTTTTTTTTCCAAAATAAATTTTTATTGAAAATATATCAGTATAACAGTATCATCATACAGTTGTTCAAGAATCAAGGAACAGATGTTATTTTGATTGAGACAAATGTGCCAATGATTTGGCTATAACAGAAAACTTCTTATACATACATTACAACATACGTAAGACAAGAGTGTTTTATCTATTAGAATAAAAACAATAAATTGGCTGTAGAGTAAATATTGCTGGGTATAATGGCATAATTTCCATCCATTTTTCAACCACTGAGGGGAGATTCCCATTCGTTGAATGATGGTGCAGGAATTTGTATGACAATTCAATCCATGTGGAGAGTAGATTTGCTGGCCGGGAGCTCTGTTATGAGGACCCGCGCCGCAGAAGGTGTTAAGATGGGTTCTGGGTGGATAGTGAAAATGGATAGTGAATGGAGGGGAGGGTGGGGGTGGCCTAGGGGGTATGGGGGGGTGGGGATACAGGAGGGAGGTCAAGGTGGTAGGGGGGTGGTTGTCTCCTCAGTCTCCGCTGCTGGTAGTGTAAATGCGGTATGATATCGCTCTGTGGTGGAGTAGATTAGATTTGTAGGACACCTATTGTCGGAGAGCTGCATAGGGATAATGTTGACATGCGGCCTCCCATACTCGTCCCTTGTTTAGGGGTGGGAGGTCCATGTCGTCTGGGAAAGGAGAGGAAGTATGCGGGTGGTGAGGTTGAAAAAACTATGCAGTGTAGCTTGTGGATGTTTATCACAAGTGAGCAGGTCATGGTCGAAGGTTAGTTCATCATTGTCAGGTATCTGTCGGTTGTTCAAAAATGAATCCAGCATGCCCATGTCTTGGAAAATTTGGCTGGGGAGTCTCGGGAAATGGAAATGAGTTCTTCCATTTCAGCTATTTTGTTAATTTGTGTGAACCACTCTGGGATGGTCGGAGCGTGAGGAGAGCCCCAATGTCTTGGAATGCACATTTTGGCTGCATTAAGTAGGGGTAAGATCAGTGTCTTACGGTAGTATGGAGTTGATAAATCTGAGTGATGGAAAAGGCATTGGGCTGGGGAATGATCTAAGGTGTAAGTTGATATTGATTCAGTGAGTTCTCGGACTTGCGTCCAGAATGGTTGAATTGCTGGGCATGACCACAGAATGTGTATCAATGTGCCCGGTTCTTCGTTGAGGGGTTGAATTTGTTTAAGATGGCTGGGGTTCTGTACCAGCGTGTTAGGGTCTTATAGTTATTTTCCTGAATGGAAACGTTTAGAGAGCCTTTATGGGCAATCGTAAATATATGTTCCCATTGGTCTTCTGATAGTTCTGATTGTATTTCTCTTTCCCATGTTTTGAATGCTTTCCCTTCTTTGGGGGAAATTTCAGTAAATAGCAATGCATATATACTGGAGATTAAATGTTGTTGGGGGTTGGATTGGGAGCAGAGGTGTTCAAATGGAGTAAATGGAAGAGTCGCGATTGATCCCCTGTAAGAAATGGCGAATTTAAAAGTAGGTCCAGAATGGGAGAGGGTTGCTAGTGGTGGTGGGTGTTAACGTGAGGCGGTCTAAAAAAGAACCGTCGCGGAAGAATTGATGCGCTAGTATGTTTGGGAGTTGCCACTGATGTGTTAGGAATTGTGCGGACATACCAGGGAGGAAGGCAGGGTTTAGTCTTATAGGAGTTAAAAGTCCCGGAGTAGAAGAGATGTGTAGTTTTTGGCAAGCTTCCCTGAAACAGCAGTGACCAGTCCACGATTCTGGTAAGGTGGCAGGCCCAGTAGTATTTGTTGAGATCTGGAAAACCAATGCCCCCCTTCGTCTTAGGTCGTGTTAGGAGATTGTAAGCGATTCTCAGATGTTTTTGCTTCCATGGAAATTCTGTACATAGTCTTCTGTAAGACAGGAAGAATGATGGGGGAAGTTTAATGGGGATAGCTTGTAGGATGTATAACATACAGGGAAGGATGTTCATTTTGATAATGGCAGCGCGACCGAACCAGGAAAACTGTGGTTTGTTCCATTTTTGAGGTCATCAGTTATAACTTTGAGAATGGGAAGATAGTTTTTTGCGAAAAGATCTGATAGGTTCGCTGTAAGGTAAATTCCAAGGTATTTAATTGCGTCATGCCGCCATTGGAAGGGGAAGTTAGTTTCACACTGTGTAACAGCCTCTTGTGGAATGGTGACATTTATTTTAAAATTAGAGAGGCGTTGGAAGAGGTGAAAGTCGTTCAGTAAGTTTGGAATAGAAATATGGGGCTCGCTAAGAGAAAGTAGAATGTCATCAGCAAAAGCTGCTAACTTATAGGTTTGGCCTGCTATGGGTATTTTTTTAATATTTTCGTTTTTCCTGAGGCAGTTCAAGAGAAGTTCAAGGGTTAGTACAAAAAAGGATAGGGGAGAGTGAGCAGCCTTGCCTCGTTCTATTGGTTATGGAGAAGGCGTTTGACAGATGGCCATTAATCCAAACTCTGGCAGTGGGTGTCGTGTATAGGGACATGATTGAGTTGAACATACGATTTTGGAGGCCTAGGCGTCTCAACACTGCCCCCATATAATCCCAGGCTAATCTGTCAAACGCCTTCTCCGTGTCCAACGACAGGAAGAATCCTTTGTGCTTAGTGGTTGTCATCCAGTGGTGGAGATTTATGGCTTTAATGGTATTATCTCTTGCCTCTCGACCTGGAATAAAACCAACTTTGTCTTTATCTATCAAAGATGGTAGTAGAGGAAGCAAGCGATTGGCTAAGATTCTGGCAAAGAGTTTTATGTCAACATTTAGTAGGGAAATCGGCCTATAGTTAGTGACTTGTGTCGTGTCTTTCCCCTCCTTTGGTATAACTGTAATGTGAGCTTCGAGGAGTCTGTGGAAGGGAAGCGTGGAGGAGGACAGGGAGTTAAAGGCTTTGAGGAAGGGGCCAGTAAGCGCCTCTGTGAAGGTTTTAAAGTATACGGCTGTGAATCCGTCTGGGCCAGGACTCTTTCCGGCTTTAAATTGTTTGATCGCATTTTTAAATTTGTCTTCCGAGATGGGGTGTTCTAATTGGCGGGCGTCCTCTTAGTCAATGGGTTTAGGACAGTGTTCTTTTAGGAAGTTTTTGATAAGGGAACGTCTAGCGTTGTTTGTAGTGGGGCCGTCTGCTTGCGTGGCGAGGTTGTACAGAGTGGAGTAGTACGCCACTACCTTGGGAATCATTGATAGTATGGATAGTAGAGCGAGCTTTGTTCGTTTGGATGGCTCTGACTAAGTATTTGCCGCTTTTATTTCCAAATTCATAGAATAATTTCTGTTGTAGAATAAATTTACGCTTTGTTTTGTGGGATAGTTCTGTGAGTAGGCACTCTCTGGTTCGTGTGAGGTCTCGGTATGTCTGCTGGGGTTGAGTTTGTTTATGAGCTAGCTCTAGAGTTTTAATCTTTTGAATCAGGTTTGTGATTCTGGCTTGGTGGGCTTTTTTCCACGACGTTTTTAGGGCAATGAGTCTTCCCCTCAGGACGCATTTGTGGGCTTCCCATTGTGTTAATGGGGCTGTTTCACCGTTGTCATTGTCGAGAAAGAAATTGTGTATGGCTTGCCTAATGTTCGTGATATCCTCTTCTGAGGTCAATAGAGTTGAGTCTAAGCGCCATATCTTTGAAACAGAATGATGGTCAGAGAAGGTCAATGAAATTGTGATTGGGTGGTGGTCAGATAGGAGCATTGGTTCAATTGTTGCATGGGAAAGAAAAGGAAGGTCTGGCTGGGAAAGGAAGAGGTAGTCAATTCTGGAGTATCTGTTATGAGGGGCGGAGAAGAATGTGTAGTCCTTTTTGTTTGGATGGAGAGTGCGCCATGTGTTGTGTAAAAAGCAGCTCATGAAATTGTAGTTTGATTTGGCATAGGGTTCTGTATGGCAATGATGTGGTGCCTGATGAGGTGCCTAATAGTGGGTATAAAGCTACATTAAAGTCTCCCCCGAGTACGGTTAGACCAGTAGAGAAGCCTGCTAGAAGTTGAGAGATCTGTCTAAAGAAACTAGATTGTGCAGAGTTAGGGCTGTAAATGTTGGCTAGGGTTACAGGCTGGCCCTGAATCCTGCCTTTTAAAAAGATGTATCTGCCTTCCTTGTCCATAAGCGAATCAGTGAGTTCACAGATTAAGTTTTTGGAGATCAAGGTTGAGACTCCTTTAGTTTTGCCTGTGGGTTGGTAGAGTGGCAGGAATGTGGGAACCAGTGGTTCGTGAGCTTGGGAATCTTATCTGTGTGGAAATGGGTTTCCTGTAGGAAGACGATGTTGGATTTTAGTTTGTGCATCAAAGAGAGAACTTGACTGCGCTTCTCTGGGATATTGAGCCCTTTCACGTTTAGGGATGTCACTTTTAGCGTGTCGTGTTTGGTGGTGGGTTTTGTGTGTGACATACTGTTTTGGGGGGGAGAGGCTTTGGATAAGTGAGAATGTCTGTCGATTTCGTCTGTATACACCCTTAAGTAAACTAAAGGGTGGGTCATGGGGATATTGGTGATCTGGGGGGAGGGTCGAAGTGGCGATATTGGGGTGGCGGAGACCGAGGGGGCGGGGGAGGGGGAGTAGGGAAGGCGGAGAAAAAGTAGGAAAAATAAGTGTGGCTGAGGAATAAGTAAGGAGAGACAGAGGGGGGAAAGGGAACTGTGGAGAGAGGAGGAGAAGGAGGGAGAAAAATGAGAAAAAAAAAAATATGAGGGGGAAAAGTGTTCTGGAGGTAAGGAAGGGTTCAAAGACCCCCCTTATGGGGTGTTGCGTTATCCGGTGGAGGTCAACGGGAAAGATGGGTTCCCGTTGTGTAAAGAGGTGAAAGGTGCCGGTATTAAAGTTGGATGGTATGTATAGTCCCCTGGCCCTCAGAGGCATGTGGATGTTCGAGATAGGGAGACGAGCCAATAAAATATAACATTTAACTTGGGGACTATGGTTCAACCGGGGGAGAGTTTGATTTTAATATGGTGTTACGTTGTAAGACATAATACCAAGTGAGGTCATTGGGGGCAATAAACTACATCAGCTTATTTTAAGGAATGTCATCATTGGCATTGTGAGAATCGAGAGTGGTTGTCTACAGTTGAATCGTTTAAATGTTCAATGAAACAAGAAAGAAGTCAGCTATAAAGTTTACCTTGCTACATTAGCCAAGCATTCTACAAGTAACATGTATACCTTACTATAATTGTCACATTTTTCCCCCAAAATGGGCCTCCGGCGCACGCGGCCGAACCCCAGACGGTCTGTGAACAGGTATCCCAAGAGTTTACTGTAAAGATAGACCGACTGAGCCCACCCGAGTGTATGCTCGTCTAAGCGACCATGAAATAAGAATCACATAGGTGAGGTGTAGGGGTTGACCACACACGCCAGAGGCCCACCCGGGTTCTTCTGCTTAGCTACTTAAGAAAAGCAATATTGGTTATGACGGTTCATTAATAAAAGAAAATAAAACAACACAGCAATAAACCTTATCAGGCACAAATAAAGCCTTTAAATGAGGCCGGTCATTTAGTTGCCATATATGATAAAAAAAAAAAAAAAAGGAAAAAAAAGGGGGGATCTGGCAATCTCCAACATATAGCCTTAACAATGAACAATAAATAATCGTACAATAGTAATAACAATAACAGTAACACTACCCCCTTGTAGGATTATCTGCCTTCTTTGGGTTTTATCTCAACTGGAGACAATAGGTTAACTTTATGCATCATCAAGTGTATACACACAGAAAATGCTTCTACGGGGTCGCTAGGATATAAAGAGTAAATATTTTTTGGCAATCTAGTGGATGTCAAGGTTCAAAGACCAGTTTTTCCCCGTTGGTTAGCTTCAGGAGAAGGTGAGGGAGAATATAAGCAAATGAAGATGAGCTCCCTATTAGGGATGAGCTTCGTGTTCGAGTCGAACCCATGTTCGACTCGAACATCGGCTGTTCGGTCGTTCGCCGAATTGCGAACGATATGGGCCGTTCGCGCCAAATTCGTGTGGCGCGTCACGGCCCATAATTCACTGCGGCATCGCAGTGCATTGCTGGCTGATGATTGGCCAAGCATGCACTATGACCCGCATGCTTGGCCAATCACAGCGCCGTCAGTAGAGAGAGCTGTAATTGGCCAAAGCCAGGGTGGCTTTGGCCAATTATGGCTCAGGGGATTTAGTACACACCCCACACTATATAAGGCCGCCTGCACGGCGGCCCTGTGTAGTGTGTGTTCCGGTGTGCTGAGAGATAGAGAGAGAGAGAGACAGTGTCATTTGATTTGAGTTAGATAGATTAGGCAGAACAGTCAGTCAGTTAGCTGCACTTACAGTGTATTGTGTATATATATGCATCCCAGGTGTTGCATATATATATATACACTGTATTCAGTTTAGCTAGATCCGTTCCTGTTATCTTCTATCTAGACTATTTACATTTAGTGCAGTGTGTCCTGCTCACAGTGTTCAGCTAGATCCGTTCCTGCTATTTACATTCAGTGCAGTGCGTCCTGCTCACAGTGTTCAGCTAGATCCGTTCCTGGTATTTACATTTAGTGCAGTGCGTCCTGCTCACAGTGTTCAGCTAGATCCGTTCCTGCTATTTACATTCAGTGCAGTGCGTCCTGCTCACAGTGTTCAGCTAGATCCGTTCCTGGTATTTACATTTAGTGCAGTGCGTCCTGCTCACAGTGTTCAGCTAGATCCGTTCCTGCTATTTACATTCAGTGCAGTGCGTCCTGCTCACAGTGTTCAGCTAGATCCGTTCCTGCTATTTACATTCAGTGCAGTGCGTCCTGCTCACAGTGTTCAGCTAGATCCGTTCCTGGTATTTACATTTAGTGCAGTGCGTCCTGCTCACAGTGTTCAGCTAGATCCGTTCCTGCTATTTACATTCAGTGCAGTGCGTCCTGCTCACAGTGTTCAGCTAGATCCGTTCCTGGTATTTACATTTAGTGCAGTGCGTCCTGCTCACAGTGTTCAGCTAGATCCGTTCCTGCTATTTACATTCAGTGCAGTGCGTCCTGCTCACAGTGTTCAGCTAGATCCGTTCCTGCTATTTACATTCAGTGCAGTGCGTCCTGCTCACAGTGTTCAGCTAGATCCGTTCCTGGTATTTACATTTAGTGCAGTGCGTCCTGCTCACAGTGTTCAGCTAGATCCGTTCCTGCTATTTACATTCAGTGCAGTGCGTCCTGCTCACAGTGTTCAGCTAGATCCGTTCCTGGTATTTACATTTAGTGCAGTGCGTCCTGCTCACAGTGTTCAGCTACATCCGTTCCTGCTATTTACATTCAGTGCAGTGCGTCCTGCTCACAGTGTTCAGCTAGATCCGTTCCTGCTATTTACATTCAGTGCAGTGCGTCCTGCTCACAGTGTTCAGCTAGATCCGTTCCTGCTATTTACATTCAGTGCAGTGCGTCCTGCTCACAGTGTTCAGCTAGATCCGTTCCTGGTATTTACATTTAGTGCAGTGCGTCCTGCTCACAGTGTTCAGCTAGATCCGTTCCTGCTATTTACATTCAGTGCAGTGCGTCCTGCTCACAGTGTTCAGCTAGATCCGTTCCTGCTATTTACATTCAGTGCAGTGCGTCCTGCTCACAGTGTTCAGCTAGATCCGTTCCTGCTATTTACATTCAGTGCAGTGCGTCCTGCTCACAGTGTTCAGCTAGATCCGTTCCTGGTATTTACATTTAGTGCAGTGCGTCCTGCTCACAGTGTTCAGCTAGATCCGTTCCTGCTATTTACATTCAGTGCAGTGCGTCCTGCTCACAGTGTTCAGCTAGATCCGTTCCTGCTATATACATTTAGTGCAGTACGTCCTGCTCACAGTGTTCAGCTAGATCCGTTCCTGTTATCTTCCTACTGACAGGCAGGCTTGTCTGGTTACAGTATATAAAGCTACCTGAAGAAAATTACAGGTGTTCTTTTTGATCCTATTAGTACCACGGTCAGGCAGCTAGACTATTTACATTTAGTACAGTGTGTCCTGCTCACAGTGTTCAGCTAGATCCGTTCCTGTTATCTTCCTACTGACAGGCAGGCTTGTCTGGTTACAGTATATAAAGCTACCTGAAGAAAATTACAGGTGTTCTTTTTGATCCTATTAGTACCACGGTCAGGCAGCTAGACTATTTACATTTAGTACAGTGCGTCCTGCTCACAGTGTTCAGCTAGATCCGTTCCTGTTATCTTCCTACTGACAGGCAGGCTTGTCTGGTTACAGTATATAAAGCTACCTGAAGAAAATTACAGGTGTTCTTTTTGATCCTATTAGTACCACGGTCAGGCAGCTAGACTATTTACATTTAGTACAGTGTGTCCTGCTCACAGTGTTCAGCTAGATCCGTTCCTGTTATCTTCCTACTGACAGGCAGGCTTGTCTGGTTACAGTATATAAAGCTACCTTAAGAAAATTACAGGTGTTCTTTTTGATCCTATTAGTACCACGGTCAGGCAGCTAGACTATTTACATTTAGTACAGTGCGTCCTGCTCACAGTGTTCAGCTAGATCCGTTCTTGCTATTTACATTCAGTGCAGTGCGTCCTGCTCACAGTGTTCAGCTAGATCCGTTCCTGGTATTTACATTTAGTGCAGTGCGTCCTGCTCACAGTGTTCAGCTAGATCCGTTCCTGCTATTTACATTCAGTGCAGTGCGTCCTGCTCACAGTGTTCAGCTAGATCCGTTCCTGCTATATACATTTAGTGCAGTACGTCCTGCTCACAGTGTTCAGCTAGATCCGTTCCTGTTATCTTCCTACTGACAGGCAGGCTTGTCTGGTTACAGTATATAAAGCTACCTTAAGACAATTACAGGTGTTCTTTTTGATCCTATTAGTACCACGGTCAGGCAGCTAGACTATTTACATTTAGTACAGTGCGTCCTGCTCACAGTGTTCAGCTAGATCCGTTCCTGTTATCTTCCTACTGACAGGCAGGCTTGTCTGGTTACAGTATATAAAGCTACCTTAAGAAAATTACAGGTGTTCTATCCCAGCTTAGTGCAGCTACAGGCCATTAGTATGTCTGGAAGGCCAAGAAGGAGAGGCAGACAGTCACAAGCCAATAAGAGAGGGCAAGCAGGCTCTGTGTCTAGTGCTGGTCGTGGAGACGGTGCATCCTCATCAGCACGTGGCCATGGGACACGCTTGGCCTTTTTTTCGGCAGCTGGCCGTGTTGAGCCGCAACATGCGGAAGACTTGGTCGAGTGGATGACCAAGCCGTCCTCATCCTCCTCATCCTCTCTCACCCATGCCCAGGGTGCTTTGTCTGGCAAAGCAGCGGCCTCTTCCCTCAGCTCAATGTCATCAGTGACTCCTTCCCTAGCTCCACCATGTCCTCATGAGGATTCCCTCGAACTGTTTGACCACAGTGTTGGGTACATGCTCCAGGAGGATGCCCAGCGTTTGGAAGGCTCTGATGATGATACTGAGCTCAATGAAGGCAGTAACATGAGCACGGACAGAGGGGGTGCCCAAGAAGGACAGCAATCTGGCAGTCATGCTCCCCCTGCTGCAGCATACTGCCAGGTTTGCTCCAGTGATGAGGAGGGAGGGGATGATGAGGTCACTGACTCAACGTGGGTGCCTGATAGGAGAGAGGAGGAGGAGGAGGAGGAGGAGGAGGTGGCACATCACCAACTAGGCAGGATGCCCTCCAGGGGCCAGCCTAAGGGCAGCACATTGACTGCATCACACCCCAAAGCTCCACATGTGCAGGGCGCTGCAGTCTCTGCGCGTTATTCAAAAAGTTCTTTGGTGTGGGCCTTTTTTGAGACGAGTGCATCAGATCGCACCGCTGCTATTTGCAATATATGTCTCAAGCGTATCTCGCGTGGCCAAAACATCTCCCGCTTGGGTACCACATGCTTGACCAGACATATGTTGACCTGCCATGCAGTTCGTTGGCAAGCGTATCTAAAAGACCCACACCAAAGAACAAAGACGATCTCTCCTTGCTCCTCATCAGCTGAGATTTCCAACCCCACTAGACCTTCAGTCCTCTCTGAGACCTGCAGTGAGAGGAATGAAGGTGTAGAATTAGGTGTGTCACAGCCAAGTACTTGTGGGCAATCTGCTTTTGGTACACCGACGTCAGATTGTACCAGGCAAATTTCCCTGCCCCAGCTGCTGCACCGCCGAAAGAAGTTTGCTCCCAGCCATCCACATGCCCAGCGGTTGAATGCTAGCTTGGCAAAATTGCTAGCACTTCAACTGCTGCCTTTTCAGTTGGTAGACTCTGCCCCCTTCCGTGAGTTTGTGGAATGTGCGGTTCCTCAGTGGCAGGTACCCAAACGCCACTTTTTCTCACGGAAGGCGATTCCGGCTCTCTACCGGCATGTGGAAGGCAATGTCCATGCCTCGCTGGACAGGGCGGTCAGCGGTAAGGTGCATATTACCGCTGACTCATGGTCCAGCAGGCATGGACAGGGACATTACTTAAGTTTCACGGCGCATTGGGTGACTCTGCTGGCAGCTGGGAAGGATGCAGGACAAGGTGCAGTAGTGTTGGAGGTTGTTCCGCCACCACGCCTCCAAAATGCTGATTGTGACACACCTCTCTCCTCCACCCCCTCCTCTTCTTCTTCCTCCATGGCCTCTTCCTCGGAACCAGCGGTGCTCCGTAGGCGTTCAAGGGGCTACGCAAGTACGCAGGCCAAAAGATGCCATGCGGTGCTTGAGCTGGTGTGCTTGGGGGACAGGAGCCACACTGGGGCAGAGGTTCTGTCAGCTCTGCAGGGGCAGGTTCAGAGGTGGTTGACGCCACGCCAACTTAAGGCAGGAATGGTGGTTTGCGACAATGGCACCAACCTCCTCTCTGCCCTCCGACAGGGACAACTGACCCATGTGCCCTGTTTGGCTCACGTCCTTAACTTGGTGGTGCAGCAGTTCTTGGGCAGGTACCCGGGCTTACAGGATGTCCTGAGGCAGGCCAGGAAAGTCTCTGTGCATTTCCGCCGGTCATATAATGCCAGTGAAAATATATAAAAGTATATCAGCGCACATATGTCACAAAATATAAATGAAGCAGCTGAACACCAGGGTAAACGATCAAATCCCTCTAGGCAAATAAATAAATAAAAGGTGCAGCGCTAACTCAATAAGTGACCAAAAAGAGAAATATAATATAATAAACAGGGAGCAAAAAGAAATGTCCAATAATAAATGTCCAAAAGAGCTGACAAAAATCCACCAAAAGTGTGATGATAACAGCAGACAATAATATGTGTGACTGGAACCCTTCACCATAAATCGAATGGCCTCTCACCTGGTCCCAAAGATAATCAGGCAATAATACAAAATCAGCAGGCAAGGAGATCTAAATGGCAAGGGACTCCTCCAGATGATCAGATGGCAGGTGGATGTCATAGGCATGTAATCACAAAAGGGACAGACATAGTGCTCTCCGTATTCAAATGTTTAATAGTAATCGAATAAAATCAAACTTACAAATCAAGCACTTCACAAGTGCCAGGAAACGAACATGGATACACAGTGTGTAAGCGGTGGAGCATGCGCAGTAGCAGCGGATGACGTCACGACGTCACGTTCTAGACGCGTTGCGTCCCAGTGGGCGGGGACTTCCTCAGCAGATGTCGTGACTACGTGGGCACCCGCGCTATAAAGAGGTAAGTTGTCATGGCAACACCAAAGACAACTTAGATGACGTATACCGGAAATGGGCAGACTCCGGAAGTGTCTCCACATACATCATTCCGAGCCTATGTAGCCCAATTTAGTGTAGAAGAGGCTCAAAAAATACATGTAAAATAGTAAAAATAAATAAAACAATCTGGTGTCTGCACAAGACGAAAACAAAGAGTCTTAAGGGAACAGTGACAGAACACCATAATATCTAAAATGAAAATGACTGAAGCAATGCACAAAAATGCATGATAACTGTCATCCGCGGCCACCGACTGCTCCCCATCATAATATAATAAGAGCATGATAATGATAGTTGCATGATGTGGTAAAATGAAAACATTATTACCATAATAATACTTCTCATTATACAGACAATAAAAAAATAGAAAAAAATTTTTTTATCGATCAGATAAAAAACAATTGGTATCGAATTCTACATTTAACCCATCGGGGTGCATAACCCCTGTCTCATAAATCCAGTGGGATTCTCTTTTGCTAAGCTGCCGGATGAAGTTACCCCCTCTCCAGTGCTTAGTAACCCTTTCAATGCCCCAAAATTTTAAACACTTAGGGTTTTGTTGGTGGAAGATCTTGAAATGTCTGGACACGCTATGGGTCTTAAGACCTTTCTTGATATTATTAACGTGTTCAGCCAGCCTAACATGTAAGGGTCTTGACGTTCTTCCAACATACTGTAAACCACAGCTACACTCCAGCATGTAGACCACCCCAATAGTGTCACATGTGATGAGCTGTTTAATCTCATACTCCCTGTTAGTGACCGAGGCCAAGAATTTTTTCCTCTTTTTGATATTACCCTTGGAGTGTCTACAGGGGACACATCTACCACAGGCATAGAAGCCTCCCAAAAAGGAAAAAAGCTTATCTGAAGTTGGTACTGGGGGGTCAAGAACACTGGGTGCCAAGCGGTCCCTGAGCGTGGGGGCTTTTTTGTATATAAACTGAGGTCTATCAGGTAGTATGGGGCCTAAGACTCTGTCTTGTTTCAAAATAGCCCAATTTTTTTGAATAATTTTCTCAAATTTACGGTGTTGAATATTATAATCCAACACCATTTTGAAATTGTGGCTATCACTAGCAAGGGGCTTAGAGGATTTAGCAATCAGTTCATTCCTCTCTAATAACATGATTTTGGATACCTCTTCATCTAGTGAGGCCCTATTGTACCCCTTCTGTTCGAATCTCGAAGTGAGGACCTCAGATTGGCTGACAAAATCTTCCACAGTGGTGCAATTCCGACGCAATCTTATATATTGCCCCCTAGGGATGTTGCACAGCCAAGAACTGTGATGGCAACTCCCCAGGGGAATATAAGAATTGCGGTCGGTAGGCTTAAAATAGTTAGTAAGAGAGAACCTATCTTGCAAAATACTAATAGATAAATCCAAAAACACCACTTTTTCAGAGCTGATGGTCCATGTAAGAGATATATTTCTGGAGTTGTTATTTAATGATTGAATGAACTCATCCAACCTGGATCTCTCGCCATTCCAGATCAAGATGAGATCGTCAATAAATCTCCTGTAGCACAACAACTCGGGGGGGCGGTGGAGAAAGACAGCTTCATCCTCCCAGTGGGCCATAAAAATATTGGCCACACTGGGAGCAAAGCGGGCCCCCATGGCAACACCCCTGGTCTGCAAATAATATTCTTTGTTATACCAGAAATAGTTCCTCTTGAGGCAGAAGTCCAGGCAACTCAAGAGGAACTCCTGGTGACCACCAGAAAGGGAAGACGAAGCTAATGCCCATTCAACTGAAGTCATTGCATCCTCGTGGCCAATGATAGTATACAGTGAACCTACGTCCGCTGTTACCAAAAACGTGGAAGGCGAGCATTTTAAAGTTTCAAGAATCTGAATAATATGTTTTGTGTCCTTCAAAAATGCTGGAGTTTGCATGACCAAGGGCTGCAGAAAAAAGTCGATATATTGTCCCAATCTGGCGGATACAGAATCGATCCCATTGACAATGGGTCGTCCCGGGGGGTTAACCGTGTCCTTATGGATTTTAGGTAAGAAATATATGATGGGTGTTCGACAAAATAAAGGATCCAAGTATAAAGCCTCTTTTTTATTCAGGATCTTACGGTCTTTGCCGTCCTCAACAATGCTATGTAGCTCGTCCTTAAATGATAACATGGGGTCTTTATTAAGAACATGGTAAGTGTCACGGTCTGATAAAAGGCGGGACATTTCATTTTGGTAATATTCTTTACTAAGAATAACCAGCCCACCTCCCTTATCCGCCGGACGGATCACAATGTCCTTTCGTTCAGTTAAAGATTTAATTCCCCGTTTGATGAACAATGGGTCAGACACTTTTTTAATATGTAACTTCTCCAAATCTTTGGAGACCATATTTTTAAAAACATCTAAATGTTTATTGTCTGAGATCTGGGGGTTAAATGTAGATCTATTGCGTAAAGTGGAGTAATTTTGTCCAGAGGGCCTAGGCCCTTGAGAGGGATGGGACAAAAAATATTTTTTCATATTCAATGTTCTAATGTATTTTTGAATACTGACATACGCACTGAATTTGTTGAGATTTTTTATGGGTGCGAATTTTAAGCCACGGTCAAGGACCTTAACTTCATCCTCACTCAGGACAGCTTGACTGAGATTATAAATCCCTAAACCTGATGTGGCCTGGGTTTTTTGTATTCGCTTCCCCCCTCTACTTCCTCTCTTTGTTTTCGCTTTAGGGGGGGATTGGGGTTTGATGGTGTGTGTGGTGCCCGGTGTCGCCAAGGTTCCTCTTGGGCAACCGGATACTGAGATGGGGGGTATCTCGGTGCCCCCCGTTGTCCTAAAAAATCATCATTATTATAACGGTGATTGTATTCTGTGAGTGGTGCATACCTATTCTGTGTAGTGATAGACTTTTCATACACAGGATAAGGACTATTTCTAAAGTGATCCTCTCTTCTGTCATTTGGGTAGCTATTCCTATAAGGGAGGGGTTCAGGGGGGGGTGGATCTCTCAGATTCTGTGGTTGTTGAGTATATGGCCTGGAGCTTCCTCCTCTCCCTCTCCCTCTTCCCTTTGTGTTTTTCCCTCTTTTGTTATTAACTTTCCTATAGCCATTTTGATTATGGTAAGGATGGGGTTCAATAGAGTAAGGGAGGTCATAATCATAAACAGGGTTCACTCTAGGAGTACCAGAAGGGGCAATATCAGTACTCGATTGAATGGTTTGAGAATTAGGGGCAGTTTCCTCTACTGTGGGAGTGTTTTGCCATTTAAAAATTACCCCTCCATTGAAATCATCAAAGTCCCTGATGAATTTTTTCTTTTTCTTATTCTGCGTCTCTAGATCCCATTTTGCAAGTTTATTTTTAAGTTCACCTGATAGTCTCAAAAACTCTTCACTATCCTTTGATGCTTCAATAGTTTGAGTAATCTCCCCAATTTGGGAGTCTAGAGCCAGCATTCTTTTCCTTTTGCGTATTAGGAGAAATTCCAACAATTCAAAGCCTCTTTTGATAAAAAAATCGCTCCATTCTGACATGGACTGAACGTCCGTGAGACCATCGTTAGGAGGTAAATCCCACCTTAACCGTCTCGGAATCAGTCTGGCGGTCAAATATTGCTCAAAAGAGGTAATGTCCCACCATGTTTTGATTTTTTTCTCATAAATATAACCCAATTTCCTGAATGATTGGGGGAGATCATTGCGGGACTCAAATGTTGGATTCCTAGAAAATACTTCATTAATCTTAATATCTCTTTGGTCAAAATACCTAAAAACATCCATACTGCAGCTAGATATATGAACGTTGTAAAACAGCAAAAATATATAAAAGTATATCAGCGCACATATGTCACAAAATATAAATGAAGCAGCTGAACACCAGGGTAAACGATCAAATCCCTCTAGGCAAATAAATAAATAAAAGGTGCAGCGCTAACTCAATAAGTGACCAAAAAGAGAAATATAATATAATAAACAGGGAGCAAAAAGAAATGTCCAATAATAAATGTCCAAAAGAGCTGACAAAAATCCACCAAAAGTGTGATGATAACAGCAGACAATAATATGTGTGACTGGAACCCTTCACCATAAATCGAATGGCCTCTCACCTGGTCCCAAAGATAATCAGGCAATAATACAAAATCAGCAGGCAAGGAGATCTAAATGGCAAGGGACTCCTCCAGATGATCAGATGGCAGGTGGATGTCATAGGCATGTAATCACAAAAGGGACAGACATAGTGCTCTCCGTATTCAAATGTTTAATAGTAATCGAATAAAATCAAACTTACAAATCAAGCACTTCACAAGTGCCAGGAAACGAACATG
The DNA here is from genome assembly GCA_037952925.1 of Lithobates clamitans. Taxonomy (NCBI): domain Eukaryota; kingdom Metazoa; phylum Chordata; class Amphibia; order Anura; family Ranidae; genus Lithobates; species Lithobates clamitans. The sequence continues at coordinate 10,056,364 of JBBGZY010000143.1, read as the reverse complement.
GATACACAGTGTGTAAGCGGTGGAGCATGCGCAGTAGCAGCGGATGACGTCACGACGTCACGTTCTAGACGCGTTGCGTCCCAGTGGGCGGGGACTTCCTCAGCAGATGTCGTGACTACGTGGGCACCCGCGCTATAAAGAGGTAAGTTGTCATGGCAACACCAAAGACAACTTAGATGACGTATACCGGAAATGGGCAGACTCCGGAAGTGTCTCCACATACATCATTCCGAGCCTATGTAGCCCAATTTAGTGTAGAAGAGGCTCAAAAAATACATGTAAAATAGTAAAAATAAATAAAACAATCTGGTGTCTGCACAAGACGAAAACAAAGAGTCTTAAGGGAACAGTGACAGAACACCATAATAACACCATGGGGGCCCGCTTTGCTCCCAGTGTGGCCAATATTTTTATGGCCCACTGGGAGGATGAAGCTGTCTTTCTCCACCGCCCCCCCGAGTTGTTGTGCTACAGGAGATTTATTGACGATCTCATCTTGATCTGGAATGGCGAGAGATCCAGGTTGGATGAGTTCATTCAATCATTAAATAACAACTCCAGAAATATATCTCTTACATGGACCATCAGCTCTGAAAAAGTGGTGTTTTTGGATTTATCTATTAGTATTTTGCAAGATAGGTTCTCTCTTACTAACTATTTTAAGCCTACCGACCGCAATTCTTATATTCCCCTGGGGAGTTGCCATCACAGTTCTTGGCTGTGCAACATCCCTAGGGGGCAATATATAAGATTGCGTCGGAATTGCACCACTGTGGAAGATTTTGTCAGCCAATCTGAGGTCCTCACTTCGAGATTCGAACAGAAGGGGTACAATAGGGCCTCACTAGATGAAGAGGTATCCAAAATCATGTTATTAGAGAGGAATGAACTGATTGCTAAATCCTCTAAGCCCCTTGCTAGTGATAGCCACAATTTCAAAATGGTGTTGGATTATAATATTCAACACCGTAAATTTGAGAAAATTATTCAAAAAAATTGGGCTATTTTGAAACAAGACAGAGTCTTAGGCCCCATACTACCTGATAGACCTCAGTTTATATACAAAAAAGCCCCCACGCTCAGGGACCGCTTGGCACCCAGTGTTCTTGACCCCCCAGTACCAACTTCAGATAAGCTTTTTTCCTTTTTGGGAGGCTTCTATGCCTGTGGTAGATGTGTCCCCTGTAGACACTCCAAGGGTAATATCAAAAAGAGGAAAAAATTCTTGGCCTCGGTCACTAACAGGGAGTATGAGATTAAACAGCTCATCACATGTGACACTATTGGGGTGGTCTACATGCTGGAGTGTAGCTGTGGTTTACAGTATGTTGGAAGAACGTCAAGACCCTTACATGTTAGGCTGGCTGAACACGTTAATAATATCAAGAAAGGTCTTAAGACCCATAGCGTGTCCAGACATTTCAAGATCTTCCACCAACAAAACCCTAAGTGTTTAAAATTTTGGGGCATTGAAAGGGTTACTAAGCACTGGAGAGGGGGTAACTTCATCCGGCAGCTTAGCAAAAGAGAATCCCACTGGATTTATGAGACAGGGGTTATGCACCCCGATGGGTTAAATGTAGAATTCGATACCAATTGTTTTTTATCTGATCGATAAAAAAAAAAAAAAAAAAAAAAAAAAAATTTTTTTCTATTTTTTTATTGTCTGTATAATGAGAAGTATTATTATGGTAATAATGTTTTCATTTTACCACATCATGCAACTATCATTATCATGCTCTTATTATATTATGATGGGGAGCAGTCGGTGGCCGCGGATGACAGTTATCATGCATTTTTGTGCATTGCTTCAGTCATTTTCATTTTAGATATTATGGTGTTCTGTCACTGTTCCCTTAAGACTCTTTGTTTTCGTCTTGTGCAGACACCAGATTGTTTTATTTATTTTTACTATTTTACATGTATTTTTTGAGCCTCTTCTACACTAAATTGGGCTACATAGGCTCGGAATGATGTATGTGGAGACACTTCCGGAGTCTGCCCATTTCCGGTATACGTCATCTAAGTTGTCTTTGGTGTTGCCATGACAACTTACCTCTTTATAGCGCGGGTGCCCACGTAGTCACGACATCTGCTGAGGAAGTCCCCGCCCACTGGGACGCAACGCGTCTAGAACGTGACGTCGTGACGTCATCCGCTGCTACTGCGCATGCTCCACCGCTTACACACTGTGTATCCATGTTCGTTTCCTGGCACTTGTGAAGTGCTTGATTTGTAAGTTTGATTTTATTCGATTACTATTAAACATTTGAATACGGAGAGCACTATGTCTGTCCCTTTTGTGATTACATGCCTATGACATCCACCTGCCATCTGATCATCTGGAGGAGTCCCTTGCCATTTAGATCTCCTTGCCTGCTGATTTTGTATTATTGCCTGATTATCTTTGGGACCAGGTGAGAGGCCATTCGATTTATGGTGAAGGGTTCCAGTCACACATATTATTGTCTGCTGTTATCATCACACTTTTGGTGGATTTTTGTCAGCTCTTTTGGACATTTATTATTGGACATTTCTTTTTGCTCCCTGTTTATTATATTATATTTCTCTTTTTGGTCACTTATTGAGTTAGCGCTGCACCTTTTATTTATTTATTTGCCTAGAGGGATTTGATCGTTTACCCTGGTGTTCAGCTGCTTCATTTATATTTTGTGACATATGTGCGCTGATATACTTTTATATATTTTTGCTGTTTTACAACGTTCATATATCTAGCTGCAGTATGGATGTTTTTAGGTATTTTGACCAAAGAGATATTAAGATTAATGAAGTATTTTCTAGGAATCCAACATTTGAGTCCCGCAATGATCTCCCCCAATCATTCAGGAAATTGGGTTATATTTATGAGAAAAAAATCAAAACATGGTGGGACATTACCTCTTTTGAGCAATATTTGACCGCCAGACTGATTCCGAGACGGTTAAGGTGGGATTTACCTCCTAACGATGGTCTCACGGACGTTCAGTCCATGTCAGAATGGAGCGATTTTTTTATCAAAAGAGGCTTTGAATTGTTGGAATTTCTCCTAATACGCAAAAGGAAAAGAATGCTGGCTCTAGACTCCCAAATTGGGGAGATTACTCAAACTATTGAAGCATCAAAGGATAGTGAAGAGTTTTTGAGACTATCAGGTGAACTTAAAAATAAACTTGCAAAATGGGATCTAGAGACGCAGAATAAGAAAAAGAAAAAATTCATCAGGGACTTTGATGATTTCAATGGAGGGGTAATTTTTAAATGGCAAAACACTCCCACAGTAGAGGAAACTGCCCCTAATTCTCAAACCATTCAATCGAGTACTGATATTGCCCCTTCTGGTACTCCTAGAGTGAACCCTGTTTATGATTATGACCTCCCTTACTCTATTGAACCCCATCCTTACCATAATCAAAATGGCTATAGGAAAGTTAATAACAAAAGAGGGAAAAACACAAAGGGAAGAGGGAGAGGGAGAGGAGGAAGCTCCAGGCCATATACTCAACAACCACAGAATCTGAGAGATCCACCCCCCCCTGAACCCCTCCCTTATAGGAATAGCTACCCAAATGACAGAAGAGAGGATCACTTTAGAAATAGTCCTTATCCTGTGTATGAAAAGTCTATCACTACACAGAATAGGTATGCACCACTCACAGAATACAATCACCGTTATAATAATGATGATTTTTTAGGACAACGGGGGGCACCGAGATACCCCCCATCTCAGTATCCGGTTGCCCAAGAGGAACCTTGGCGACACCGGGCACCACACACACCATCAAACCCCAATCCCCCCCTAAAGCGAAAACAAAGAGAGGAAGTAGAGGGGGGAAGCGAATACAAAAAACCCAGGCCACATCAGGTTTAGGGATTTATAATCTCAGTCAAGCTGTCCTGAGTGAGGATGAAGTTAAGGTCCTTGACCGTGGCTTAAAATTCGCACCCATAAAAAATCTCAACAAATTCAGTGCGTATGTCAGTATTCAAAAATACATTAGAACATTGAATATGAAAAAATATTTTTTGTCCCATCCCTCTCAAGGGCCTAGGCCCTCTGGACAAAATTACTCCACTTTACGCAATAGATCTACATTTAACCCCCAGATCTCAGACAATAAACATTTAGATGTTTTTAAAAATATGGTCTCCAAAGATTTGGAGAAGTTACATATTAAAAAAGTGTCTGACCCATTGTTCATCAAACGGGGAATTAAATCTTTAACTGAACGAAAGGACATTGTGATCCGTCCGGCGGATAAGGGAGGTGGGCTGGTTATTCTTAGTAAAGAATATTACCAAAATGAAATGTCCCGCCTTTTATCAGACCGTGACACTTACCATGTTCTTAATAAAGACCCCATGTTATCATTTAAGGACGAGCTACATAGCATTGTTGAGGACGGCAAAGACCGTAAGATCCTGAATAAAAAAGAGGCTTTATACTTGGATCCTTTATTTTGTCGAACACCCATCATATATTTCTTACCTAAAATCCATAAGGACACGGTTAACCCCCCGGGACGACCCATTGTCAATGGGATCGATTCTGTATCCGCCAGATTGGGACAATATATCGACTTTTTTCTGCAGCCCTTGGTCATGCAAACTCCAGCATTTTTGAAGGACACAAAACATATTATTCAGATTCTTGAAACTTTAAAATGCTCGCCTTCCACGTTTTTGGTAACAGCGGACGTAGGTTCACTGTATACTATCATTGGCCACGAGGATGCAATGACTTCAGTTGAATGGGCATTAGCTTCGTCTTCCCTTTCTGGTGGTCACCAGGAGTTCCTCTTGAGTTGCCTGGACTTCTGCCTCAAGAGGAACTATTTCTGGTATAACAAAGAATATTATTTGCAGACCAGGGGTGTTGCCATGGGGGCCCGCTTTGCTCCCAGTGTGGCCAATATTTTTATGGCCCACTGGGAGGATGAAGCTGTCTTTCTCCACCGCCCCCCCGAGTTGTTGTGCTACAGGAGATTTATTGACGATCTCATCTTGATCTGGAATGGCGAGAGATCCAGGTTGGATGAGTTCATTCAATCATTAAATAACAACTCCAGAAATATATCTCTTACATGGACCATCAGCTCTGAAAAAGTGGTGTTTTTGGATTTATCTATTAGTATTTTGCAAGATAGGTTCTCTCTTACTAACTATTTTAAGCCTACCGACCGCAATTCTTATATTCCCCTGGGGAGTTGCCATCACAGTTCTTGGCTGTGCAACATCCCTAGGGGGCAATATATAAGATTGCGTCGGAATTGCACCACTGTGGAAGATTTTGTCAGCCAATCTGAGGTCCTCACTTCGAGATTCGAACAGAAGGGGTACAATAGGGCCTCACTAGATGAAGAGGTATCCAAAATCATGTTATTAGAGAGGAATGAACTGATTGCTAAATCCTCTAAGCCCCTTGCTAGTGATAGCCACAATTTCAAAATGGTGTTGGATTATAATATTCAACACCGTAAATTTGAGAAAATTATTCAAAAAAATTGGGCTATTTTGAAACAAGACAGAGTCTTAGGCCCCATACTACCTGATAGACCTCAGTTTATATACAAAAAAGCCCCCACGCTCAGGGACCGCTTGGCACCCAGTGTTCTTGACCCCCCAGTACCAACTTCAGATAAGCTTTTTTCCTTTTTGGGAGGCTTCTATGCCTGTGGTAGATGTGTCCCCTGTAGACACTCCAAGGGTAATATCAAAAAGAGGAAAAAATTCTTGGCCTCGGTCACTAACAGGGAGTATGAGATTAAACAGCTCATCACATGTGACACTATTGGGGTGGTCTACATGCTGGAGTGTAGCTGTGGTTTACAGTATGTTGGAAGAACGTCAAGACCCTTACATGTTAGGCTGGCTGAACACGTTAATAATATCAAGAAAGGTCTTAAGACCCATAGCGTGTCCAGACATTTCAAGATCTTCCACCAACAAAACCCTAAGTGTTTAAAATTTTGGGGCATTGAAAGGGTTACTAAGCACTGGAGAGGGGGTAACTTCATCCGGCAGCTTAGCAAAAGAGAATCCCACTGGATTTATGAGACAGGGGTTATGCACCCCGATGGGTTAAATGTAGAATTCGATACCAATTGTTTTTTATCTGATCGATAAAAAAAATTTTTTTCTATTTTTTTATTGTCTGTATAATGAGAAGTATTATTATGGTAATAATGTTTTCATTTTACCACATCATGCAACTATCATTATCATGCTCTTATTATATTATGATGGGGAGCAGTCGGTGGCCGCGGATGACAGTTATCATGCATTTTTGTGCATTGCTTCAGTCATTTTCATTTTAGATATTATGGTGTTCTGTCACTGTTCCCTTAAGACTCTTTGTTTTCGTCTTGTGCAGACACCAGATTGTTTTATTTATTTTTACTATTTTACATGTATTTTTTGAGCCTCTTCTACACTAAATTGGGCTACATAGGCTCGGAATGATGTATGTGGAGACACTTCCGGAGTCTGCCCATTTCCGGTATACGTCATCTAAGTTGTCTTTGGTGTTGCCATGACAACTTACCTCTTTATAGCGCGGGTGCCCACGTAGTCACGACATCTGCTGAGGAAGTCCCCGCCCACTGGGACGCAACGCGTCTAGAACGTGACGTCGTGACGTCATCCGCTGCTACTGCGCATGCTCCACCGCTTACACACTGTGTATCCATGTTCGTTTCCTGGCACTTGTGAAGTGCTTGATTTGTAAGTTTGATTTTATTCGATTACTATTAAACATTTGAATACGGAGAGCACTATGTCTGTCCCTTTTGTGATTACATGCCTATGACATCCACCTGCCATCTGATCATCTGGAGGAGTCCCTTGCCATTTAGATCTCCTTGCCTGCTGATTTTGTATTATTGCCTGATTATCTTTGGGACCAGGTGAGAGGCCATTCGATTTATGGTGAAGGGTTCCAGTCACACATATTATTGTCTGCTGTTATCATCACACTTTTGGTGGATTTTTGTCAGCTCTTTTGGACATTTATTATTGGACATTTCTTTTTGCTCCCTGTTTATTATATTATATTTCTCTTTTTGGTCACTTATTGAGTTAGCGCTGCACCTTTTATTTATATATATAATGCCAGTGCTCGGCTGACGGACCTCCAAAAGGAGTTTAACCTGCCCAAGAACCGCCTAATCTGTGACATGCCCACCAGGTGGAACTCGACGTTGGCCATGCTGCAGCGGCTGCACACGCAGCAGAGGGCCATCAATGAGTACCTGTGCGACTATGGCACCAGGACAGGGTCAGGGGACCTTGGTTTTTTTTCCCCACGCCAGTGGGCCATGATCAGGGATGCATGCACTGTCCTGTCACCATTCGAGGAGGCCACGAGGATGGTGAGCACTGACAGTGCATGCATCAGTGACACTGTCCCCCTTGTCCACCTGTTGGAGCACACGCTGCGTGGAATAATGGACAGGGCACTTGAGGCAGAACAGAGGCAGGAAGAGGAGGACTTCCTTAGCTCTCAAGGCCCCCTTTATCCAGACAGTGTTCCTGCGTGCCCGCCGATCACACAGGAAGAGGACGAGGAGGAGGAGGAGGAGGAAGATTGTGTCAGTATGGAGGTGGAGCCTGGCACTCAGCATCAGCAGTCTTTAAGGGATCAGTCCCAAGGAACACATGGACTTGTACATGGCTGGGAGGAGGTGGCTGCGGACGTTGTTGTCCTTAGTGACCCAGAGGACTCCGGACCGAATGCCTCAGCAAACCTACGCTGCATGGCCTCCCTGATCCTGCAAAGCCTGCGTAAGGATCCTCGTATTCGTGGTATCAAGGAGAAGGACCAATACTGGCTGGCAACCCTCCTTGATCCACGTTACAAGGGTAAGGTTGCGGACCTTATCTTGCCATCGCAGAGGGAGCAGAGGATGAAACATCTTCGGGAGGCCTTGCAGAAAGGTCTGTGCAACGCGTTCCCAGAGACTGGGAGGTTACAAACTCCTGTTTCTGGACAACGTGTTGCTGAGGCTTCGGTCAGTCAAAGAAGGAGCGGTGGAGAAGGTGGCCGTCTGACCGATGCGTTCAGACAATTTTTTGGTCCGCAGCCCCAAGGTATGATCGGTTCCAGCAACCATCGCCAGCGTCTGTTTTACATGGTGCAGGAATACCTAGGGGCAAGATCAGACTTGGACACCTTTCCCACCGAAAATCCTCTGGGTTACTGGGTCTTGAGGATGGATCACTGGCCAGAGCTTGCACAGTATGCAATTGAGCTACTGGCCTGTCCTGCATCCAGCGTTCTTTCGGAACGCACATTCAGTGCTGCTGGAGGCGTGGTAACCGATCACAGGGTGCGTCTGTCCACCGACTCGGTCGATCGGCTGACCTTCATAAAAATGAATCAGTCTTGGATCACCACCAGCTACCAAGCACCTGATGCAGATGTAACCGAATAATTTTTTTTGAAATCTCAGATCCCTTCAAAGACTGCCTATGCTGATGCTGAGTGACTATCCCTGAGTAATTATCCTCTTCCTCCTCAATCATCACGCTGATAGCTTGTAAGAACATTTTTGGTTCTGGGCGCCACCACCAGTGCCTAAGGCACAATTTTTCAGCCCCTGTTTAACAGGGGCGTGTAATTACAATTTTTGATGTAATACTTTGCAGCAGGGCTCGTTCCTGCATTCCAACTAGAGTGTCTGTGAGGGGTTGCAGTGTTGTGGCACCAGCACCAGTGCCTAAGACCCAATTTTTCTGCCCCTGTCTAACAGGGGCGTGTAATTACAATTTTTGATGCAATACTTTGCAGCAGGGCTTGTTCCTGCGTTTCAACTAGAGTGTCTGTGAGGGGTTGCAGTGTTGTGGCACCAGCACCAGTGCCTAAGACCCAATTTTTCTGCCCCTGTCTAACAGGGGCGTGTAATTACAATTTTTGATGCAATACTTTGCAGCAGGGCTCGTTCCTGCGTTCCAACTAGAGTGTCTGTGAGGGGTTGCAGTGTTGTGGCACCAGCACCAGTGCCTAAGACCCAATTTTTCAGCCCCTGTCTAACAGGGGCGTGTAAATACAATTTTTGATGCAATACTTTGCAGCAGGGCTTGTTCCTGCGTTTCAACTAGAGTGTCTGTGAGGGGTTGCAGTGTTGTGGCACCAGCACCAGTGCCTAAGACCCAATTTTTCTGCCCCTGTCTAACAGGGGCGTGTAATTACAATTTTTGATGCAATACTTTGCAGCAGGGCTCGTTCCTGCGTTCCAACTAGAGTGTCTGTGAGGGGTTGCAGTGTTGTGGCACCAGCACCAGTGCCTAAGGCCCAATTTTTCTGCCCCTGTCTAACAGGGGCGTGTAATTACAATTTTTGATGCAATACTTTGCAGCAGGGCTCGTTCCTGCGTTCCAACTAGAGTGTCTGTGAGGGGTTGCAGTGTTGTGGCACCAGCACCAGTGCCTAAGGCCTAATTTTTCAGCTCCTGTTCAACAGGGGCATGTAATTACAATTCTTGATCTAATATTTCACAGCAGGGCCCTGTGAGGGCTTACAGTGTTTTGGCCACAGCAACACCTAAGGCCCAAATTTCTGCTGAGTATATAGGGCAGGACCCTACTTTCAAACATCTAACTTACAAACGACTCCTACTTGCAAACGGAAGGAGACAACAGGAAGTGAGATGAAATCTACCCCTAAGGAAGGGAAATTCTCTCCTGTAAGAGTTAATATGGGAAAACAATTTCTCCTTTCCACTGATGCTTTCCAATCCTTGTTCCACAAAAAAACCCAAATTTTCAAAAAACATTTTTCATTGGGACAAAAAAGTGAGGTGAAATCTTCTGAAGAGGAGGAAAGACGCAAAACAAATGTCACAGGGGTGATAACCCTTCCCTATGTTTTCCAAAAAGCTTAGAAAAGATTTTTTGGCTGGAGCTAAACACATTAAAAATGTTCAAAATTACAAACAGATTCTACTTAACAACAAACCTACAGTCCCTGTCTTGTTTGCACCGCCTGAATACTGCTGTTCAGAGTATATAGGGACCTTTCCTTATTTTAATTTGGGTGCGGGGTTCCCCTTAATATCCATACAAGACCCAAAGGGCCTGGTAATGGACTGGGGGGTACCCATGCCGTTTGTCTCACTGATTTTCATCCATATTGCCATGACCCGACATGACATTAAACCCGCAAGCAGTTTTAAATGAGATTTTTTCCTTTAAAAATGACATTTGGTGCAGGGACTGTTCTAAACATGGGAAACACGCGTCACTTTACAGGCATACTATAGACACCCCCCAGGTACGATATTTAAAGGAATATTTCACTTTTTTTTTTTTTACTTTAAGCATCATTAAAATCACTGCTCCCGAAAAAACGGCCGTTTTTAAAAGTTTTTTTTGCATTGATACATGTCCCCTGGGGTAGGACCCGGGTCCCCAAACCCTTTTTAGGACAATACCATGCAAATTAGCCTTTAAAATGAGCACTTTTGATTTCGAACGTTCGAGTCCCATAGACGTCAATGGGGTTCTAACGTTCGTGCGAACTTGCGGTCCGTTCGCGGGTTCTGGTGCGAACCGAACCGGGGGGTGTTCGGCTCATCCCTACTCCCTATGTTAAGGATAAATCATTTGAGGTTGGGTAAAGAGGGATTGGGTGGAGGTAAGGATTTAGCTTAGGTTCTGTGTGGAGTCGCCCCTCTAGAGAGGGATTTACACTAGTACCATACAGTTGTAATGACCAGTCCTTTTTCGAAGGATTGCAATTTAGCATAAGAGGTCTCTGTCTTGGATGTGAGCCTTATACAATCCAATATAAGGAGTGATAATCACTCAAAAAGGTTGAATCAAACTTAGTTGGGAGTTGGGTGAGGGGATGGTAGGTTGAGGAAATGGAGAGGAAATAGAAAGGGGGGAGACTTTTTGGAGGACTGTGTAATAGTCTCAAAGATTATTTATCTCAATGCATGTGTGGGTTATACTTGCGTGACAATGGTCATGTTGATTGAAGTCAATTCGTGTTGTAGAAGTCACGGTTAGCTGACTCAGATGAGGGAGGTCGGGTGTCGTGGTGGGTTCATAGTTCTTGCACCGAGTTTGTGGTGTGAAGAAAAGTGGGGGACGTTTTCTGAAGGTAGGCAAGTCTCTGGATCCAAGTGGTGGGCACCCGTCAGGAACTAGGTGAGGGGAGGGGATTGGACTGGTCATTTGAGACATGATGCCTTTCCTCTCATACGTTGGGTTTCTGTATGTAGGTAGTTGCGTTCTAGCAGGTTTGATTGAAGTATGTCTTGCTGAGTTATTTGTAAGGTAACAGGTTTAAGGGATTCAGGTGAACGATGAGAGAAGAGGAGCTGACCCATTATTCAGGGCCTCCATGGCGGGGTCGTCTGTGGGCAGGAGATGCCGTGGGGCTATTGTTTGCGGTATTCCTGGGTCCTGCAGATGTGTTGGTCCTGGGCAAGTTGGATCTGCTCCTTCTGATATGGAATCCATCGCAAACTGGGATGGCATCCATGGAATTAGATCTTCTGGGATGAGGAGGTCTAAGAGATCGGTACCAATCAGGTAGTTCAATGCATGATATATTCAGAGCTTCGCAAAATGTGGTGAGGTCTTCAGGCTCCCTCAGATTAGCTGTATGCCCTTGTGCTGATGCCGAAAGGCAAAAGGGGAAATTCCAGCGGTACTGAATTCCGTTGGTGCGTAATAGGTCAAGGAGAGGGCGCAAGTCTCTTCTATTTTGGAGAGTGGTAGGCGATAGATCCTGAAAGATTTTTATCTATGAGCCTTGGCATGATAGGTTGTGATGATCTCTTGCCCTGTGAAGAATTTCTTCTTTCAGCTTGAAATTAACTAGGCAGCATACCACATCTCTGGGGGGATCTGTGTCCCTACCTCTGGGTCTGAGAGCTCTGTGTAGGCGTTCACATTCAATGGGGGTCTCGGGGGGTCTGCCTAGCAGATCGTTAAATACAGCTATAGTTGTCTGGGCAAGTTGGGTATGATCGATTGTCTCTGGCATGCCTCTTACCCGTATGTTGTGCCGTCTGCCATGATTGTCCAGGTCCTCCATGTATCTGTATAGGTCTCTGAGCTGAACAGTGTGTGCCTGAGAGGAAATCTGGAGCTGGTGGATGGCATTCTCATTGTGTGCTGTTGATTCCTCTATGTTCTCCATGCGGACTGTCATGGACTGGATGTCCCTCCTGAGGTCACTAATTGCTGATGCCAAAGTGGTTTTAATGTCTTCTGCCACTGATCTCAAGTCCCCTATGTTTAAGGGCTGTTCTGCTGCCATGTGAGGTGTGGGCGATTGCTCCTGGTGTCTCCCAGAAGGGCTGAGGCTGGAGGAGCGCGCTGTGGAGGAGTAGGCCTGAGATGAAGCCGGGGCCTCGCGTGGCTGCGTCCGTAATATCTCCGGTATACTGTGGCTCGCTTGAGAGTCGGGTCTCCGCGGGGATCGGGATGGGGATGGGTTCCCCTTTGATTTTTTTTTTTCCAGAATCATGTTTATTGTCAGTAAAAGACAAGTTATACAAAAGCATAACAAAATACAGGTAAATAAGCTTGTTTTGTTGTATAAAATGTGGTACAATGAACATCTATTCAGTACTATACAGCATGTTCAACTATGCTATCAATACACATAAGTATGATATAACCGTGAATAACTATACTCAAGTAGTAAACGTTGAAACAGGAAAGTCTGTGCCTAGAGGCTATTCAGTGAATATGTTTTATTTTGGGGACCCTGATAGGTCTTTGTATGATTTGTGTGATGACCCCGAGCTTTGTGTAATTGAATCAATCGGGGAGATTGTAAGTTGTCGTTTATCTCAGGTCGGCACCTTATGGATGGCGTGGATAAAGTTACATGGCCGTCAGGTGTGAGCGAAGATATTTGTGGGTTCGCTCCATCGTGCGTTCAATTGTCAATTATTAGTGCGGGGTCCTGGAGATATCTTTGTGTGTAGTGCTACTTTTTAGTGTAATTTGCCTCTGGGCGTGTTAACGTGTGAAAGGATTGCGGTCACCGGACCACAAGCAATCCTCATCTTAGTTGGGTAGGGAGGATGGAATTTCCTAACGGGAGGGGATGGGGTGGTTAGGAGGTTAGAAATATTAGGTAGGAGAGGAAGGATTAGCGCGTGTATGGGCTACTTATTATGACTTTGTTGTCTTCAAGAAGAGTCCCAAGTAGGTAAAGGGGAGGTGAGAAGTAGGGTATAATGTAAGAGGGGAGGAGAGTATAGGCGTAAGAAGGGTAAAAAAAGAAAGAGAGTATAGCGAGTCTTCCTCCGACAGAGTCCCAAATGATAGTATAAGATCCTAGGACAAGAGGTCCCTATATTCGGCTGTCGTTTGGAAATGTTGCCAGCATGACCAAATAGTTCTGAATTTGGAGGATGTATCTTTGGCTTGGTGGATCAGTTCCTCCATTTCGGCTACTTTAGATATTCGTTTGAGCCAATCTGCTATAGTTGGGGGTTTAGAAGATTTCCAGAGAGTCGGGATGCACATTTTCGCCGCATTTATCATATGTAGTGCAAGAGAGCGGAGATAGTCTTTTTTTGGGATAGAGGAGTGGTGTAGCAACATTTGGGCAGGGGTGAATTCAATCTGATAGGTGGTAATATTAGTGGTAATACATTGGACTTCTTTCCAGAAGGGTTGAATGAATGGACATGACCACCATAAATGGACCATGGAACCCTCTGCCTCTGAACATCTCCAGCAGGTGGAAGGGATGGAGGGGGACATTTTGTGGAGTTTAAGGGGGGTTTTGTACCATTTAGAAAAGATCTTGAATCCGTTTTCTTGTGCTGACACGTTAATCGAACCTTTGTGGATGTAGGAATATATGTTTTCCCATTCTTGGTCTGACAGATCAAATTCTAATTCTCTTTCCCAACCGCAAGTGGCTATATTGGATTTGGGACTGTGGTCCGAGAAAAGGAGAGCATAGATTTCTGAGATCACATGTCTCTGTGGTTCTGTCTTGGAGCACATAACTTCAAAAGGTGTGAGTTGCCTGGAGTAATCAGTATTTTTGGAGGGGTGGCTAAGAAAGTGCCGTATTTGATTATATATCCAAGGTGGAAAGGATCTTCCAGATATGTGTGTGGGTAAGTTCATAATAGCTAGGAAGGTTTTTCCGGAAAAGAAGTGTTTTGCGCGTATATCATCTTGGGGCCAGTATCCGTTAAGGAATGTATTGGACAAACCCGGTGGGAAATCTGCGTTGTTTCGGATTGGTGTTAAGGGGCTTGGGATGGAGGAAATGTGATGTTTTTGGCACATTGATTTAAATGAGTGAAGTGTGGAGGAGATCAAGGGATGTTGTGAGCATGCCGTAGGAATCTGTCTTGAGGGAGTCCAAGGTAGTAGTTTAACTGGGATCGGTGAGAATTCGTTTTCTATTTGCGTCCAGGCTTTAGTGTGGGAGTGGACATTCCAGTCAACTATTCTGGACAATTGGCATGCCTTGTGGTATTTGGCTATGTCTGGAAGAGCTATTCCTCCTTTTAATTTGGGTAGAGAAAGTCTTTCAAAACTAAGCCTAGGACGGTTTTTTCCCCATATAAAATCGCTGCACGCCCTGCAGTATGATGCAAAGAAGGCTTGCGGTAATCTTATGGGGACTATTTGCAAGACATATAGTATTCTTGGGAGAATGTTCATTTTAATTATTGAAGTCCTTCCAAACCAGGAAAAGAGTCCCGTTGACCAGGACTTAAGGTCTTTTTGAATTTGTTGGAGGATCGGCATGTAGTTTTTGAGATAAAGGTCAGAAAGGTGGATCGGTATGCGGATCCCTAGGTAGGTAATTGCATCTCGAGTCCACTTGAAGGGGAAGTTAGATTGACAGGATTCTAGGGTCTCTTTCTGTAAGGAAACGTTCAGGGCTTCGAATTTTGTGAAGTTGATTTGTAGGTTGGTTAGGAGGTTGAATGTATTAAGGTCTTTAAGTAAATTGGGTAGTGTAATGTGGGGTTCAGTCAGGAACAAGAGAATGTCGTCCGCGAAAGCCGATAGCTTATATGTAGTCTCTGATATGGAGACTCCTTTGATGTCTGGATTAGATCGTAGACGCTGAAGGAGTGGTTCTAAGGTAAGGATGGATATTAACGGTGAAAGCGGGCATCCCTGACGTGTCCCATTTGACATGGAGAAGGCATTCGACAGGTGTCCATTAACACGGACCTGTGCGGTAGGGGATGCATAGAGGGCCATTATAAATTGTAACATACAGTCTTGTATACCGATCTTTTTAAGTACTTCCGACATATAGTCCCACGCCACCCTATCGAAAGCCTTCTCCGCGTCAAGCGACAAGAAGAACCCTTGCTGTTGATTTGAGGTTAACCATTTGTGTATATTGATCGCCTTGGTTGTGTTGTCTCTAGCCTCCCTGCCAGGTATAAAACCAACCTGGTCTAGTGAGATGAGGTTAGGCAGGAGAGGCAAAAGACGATTAGCTAATATTTTGGCGTAAATTGTTAAGATCAACATTCAGTAAGGATATAGGGCGGTAATTCGACACCTTAGATGCATCTTTATTGGGCTTAGGTATTACAGTTATATGTGCTATTAATAGGTCTCTAGGTGGGGGATTTTCTGAGGACAGGGAGTTAAACGCATGCAGGAAATGTGGTTTGAGGGTTTCAGTGTAAGTTTTGTAGTATCCGGTCATTAGACCGTCTGGGCCGGGGCTCTTACCAGTCTTCAATTGTTTTAGAACCACGTCCATTTCAGCTGGGGATATGGGTTGTTCCAGGTCTGTTGCTTCATCAGTAGATATGCGCTTAGGACAATATTTTGTGAGAAAGTCCTGGATGGCTTTTGTTCTGTGGTTGTCTACCTTCTGTGTGTTGGGGGTATGTAGGTTGTACAGCTGGGAGTAATAGTGCACAAATTGCCCGGCTATTTGGTCATTGGATACTATTCGTTTCCCAGTAGCGTCCATTATCGAGTGGATCGTTGTTTTTGCTTTTTTGGCCCAAAGAGCTCTTGCCAAGATTTTGCCTGATTTATTGCCGTACTCATAGAATATATTTTGGGAGAGTATATAATTGCGTTTTGTTTGCTTGTTAAGGGCCTCTAAGAGGTCAGATCTAGCATGGAGCAGTTCCGGGAGAGACGTCAATGCTTGGGAGGTTTTGTGTGCTCTTTCCAAGGATTGTATCCGGGAGGTCAGTTTATTTATGTGTTCCTGTCTTTCCTTCCTACTTTTGGCTGAGAGTGCGATTAGTTCTCCTCGAATGGTGCTTTTGTGTGCTTCCCATCTCAGCATAGGTGGAATATCAGGGGAGTCATTTTCCTTAAAGTAGAGCAAGAGGCGTTCTTGTATGGATGTCATTGTTGCGGTATCCGTGAGAAGCGAGGGGTCCAGGACCCAAATTTGGGGTCGGGGATTAGTGTTTGAGAATACTAGCGTCATGGATATTGGGTGGTGATCCGAAAGATACATGGGGTCAATGGTGGTTGTAATCAGCATCGGCAAGTCCCTTTGCAAAAGGAATAGATAATCTAACCTAGAGTATCTGTTGTGGGGGGTCGAGTAAAATGTGAAAACTTTCTCGTTCGGGTGAAGTGTATGCCAGGAGTTGTGTAGTGATAGTTCTTTTAGTTGTGATTTAATTGCACGTAGCGCGCTATAAGGTAGGCTTGAGGAGCCGGTCGAGGTATCATGTAAGGGGTTCAGCGGAACGTTGAAATCTCCTCCTAGTATAAGAAGGCCTCCTTGGAACAAAGTGAGTTTTTGTAAGGTGGACCTGAAAAAGGGCACTTGTTTCGTGTTAGGTGCATATATGTTGGCTAGGGTTATTCGTTTTTCGTGAAGTGTGCCTTTGACAAAAAGGTATCGTGCTTCCGTGTCTATGCACATTTCTGTAATGTGAAACGGGCAATTTTTAGCGAATAGGATGGAGACTCCTTTAGATTTTGTGTAGTTATTAGTTGCATGGATGAAGGTTGGGAAGCGGTAGTTGGAGAGTTTGGGGGTGGAGCCTGTTCTAAAATGGGTCTCCTGGAGAAAGACAATGTCCGCTTTGTTTTTATGTAAGGAAAGTAGTAAATGAGAGCGTTTTTCGGGGATGTTAAGTCCCCGTATATTTAGGGATATTACTTTGATTGTTTTATTTTTGGCTGAAGGTATTTGCGGCATATTGATGGCGTGGTCAAAATTTAGAGGTGCTGGTAAAGGAGGACGGGAGTGTTTCGTATAGCTATGAGACTCTGTCGGAGGAGGAGGAGGAAAGATTGAGAAAGGGGGTTAGAATGAAATATCAAAGAATCTGCGTCTTTTGAGGGGGGTTTTAATGATGCTTAGGGGTTTGAGAACGTGGATGGGGGTCTAAGAATACAATGCTTTTGTAAATCAGTCCGATGCGTATATGGGTTGAAGTGTTCGGGTAGCTCGCTTGTGTGCGAGTGTGGTCGCTTCCGGAGATTAGCGAGATCCTGCTCGCTTATCCGTAGAGAATGTATACCTGTAATTAGGTATGACCGGAATGAGTCAGTGGCGTGCAATGAAATCTGGTATATAGATCAGCAGATGTGGGTGTGTACGCCACTGAGGTGAGGATCGGCTGAAATCGATAAGAAGAGGTGTGGTTCGAAGAAGAGTGGCTACCCGCTTGACAGGGAGGAGATGTGAGCTTATGGAGGAGGTCGAAAATTGTGATAAACTAGTGTAAAGGTAGAACCTGGGGATTGTATGAATAGGTGGGTGGAATATTTAATATAGGGATCAGAGTTGATAGTGCTATGAGGTAAGAAAGCCAATTATATGTAGGGAAAAACCTGTAATACGGAGTAAGAGTGTAGTCTGAGTGTTTAATCCGTGTGCCCCTGGTTCATGATACTCTATTCAGGGTGCCATCTAGGCAAGAGTTAAACTTATAATTGTCTTGTAGGCAATACATGGAATTTGGTAACCATATGTATGAGAGAATCATAGACAATCCTTAAGAATGACAATTGATTAATAGACTTATGCTAAACAAAACTTATAACAGTGGAATCCCATGCTGTCAACCTTGGTCTAACCTGTATGGACTGAAGTAGTTACTACCCTTTGTGCGGGGTGGTTAAGTCAGAGCCCTATGTCTTATCTTATCAAGGATTAGCATGATGTGCTCAGTATCTGTGGCATGGTGCGTTGATACGTCGAGCAATCAGCTGGTATGTATGAAACTGAAGTTTGATGCAAGTG
The DNA here is from genome assembly GCA_037952925.1 of Lithobates clamitans. Lineage (NCBI taxonomy): Eukaryota > Metazoa > Chordata > Amphibia > Anura > Ranidae > Lithobates > Lithobates clamitans. The sequence continues at coordinate 10,038,177 of JBBGZY010000143.1, read as the reverse complement.
TGAACAAGAGGGAACAAGAGCCACACAACAAATGTGCCCGGGGTTACACATAGGTGGTTAGTATCGTCCGGGAGGAATATATGCTGGGTGGAGTCCAAACTCCTACATTTCTGTGTGCATAATAGGAGCCGGCAGGTACATCAGTCACCTACGTCTCAGGTCTACAGTGTGTACGTCAAGGGAGTTACCCTAATCTGGAGGAGTTGAACTGGAACAGAGTGACCAGTGAGCCTCTCAACCATCTGTGGAGGGTGTTGTCTTGGAGTGATGTTTTCCATGATATCGGGGCCTTGTTTATAATGTTTTAATGAAACTGGGGGAGATCCAGATATCACATACTGGCGTCATCACCTTAACAATGCAGTATGTTATCGGAACGTGCGGGTATTATGATGCATCTGGGGCAACTCCTATCGCCTGTGAGCGTAGGGTAAATCGATTAAATGCCGATCTATATAATTTTGAGAGCATCGATTATGCAGTTCAGCACTAGGACTCCAGCCATTAATTGTATACATTGAATTTTTCAGCATTACATCATAGGTCGTGATGATCCGTAGGAATCGCGTCCCCCTTACTTAAAAGGAGTAAGTGGAGTAGCCGGGTTAGTGTCTATCTTAAGTGGGTCAGTGCAATAGGCAGTCTCGTTAACAACAAGCTATGTGTAGGGTACTAGCCGTGTGAAATCGAATCATGCCCACACCGCATTGCTTGGAGAAATTTGCTCGGAACATCGGTTGCGGATTGCCCATTTGTACTAGTATAATGTGTGAGATCTTTTTATGCATTCTCACGGATCATCACTCCCATTAACATTGTCTAGTTATGTCAAGAGCAGAGAAATTAATAGGTAAAGAAAAACATAAGGAAATAAAAGTTTGGTAACAGCAAGAGAGCTATATCTTATCATATGCATAGGAGTGCTTAACGGCCTCCCCCACCCTCAGTTTAAAGCGAGTGGGAGTGAGGTTTCAGTGCAGGAAAGGATACGTTTGCAGTGTGCTCAAGAGTGTCAAATATGACCAGAGCCGTGTGCGCTGAAATGTCATTACTTGATAGTTTTTGGCTACCTCTTGCATTGAAGAAATTGTTGATCCGTAGCTCTTGTTCCCGCACTTCAACAGCGCTCAGTGTGGTTTCGTTCTCATCGACTTTGTTGTGATGCCCGGAGCAGGATGGAAAAGGCCGGCTCAAGGGCCTAGGGCTGAGGGGTGCCTGGAATCTAGCAGCTAGTGTTAACGAAGCATGACACAAACCAGGGAAAAACCGGAAAACAACTTATTAAAACCTGTGAACGGAGGGCAGTGGTAAGACCGAATCTCCGCGTGGTGTACGTTCCGGCGTCACTGATCAGCGATCTCGGCGTGCTCTCCTGGTCTGTGGGGTGTCCAGCGGGCTGGAGCCTCTAACCGTTCCTGGCGCTTGGAGATGTAGTCTGGCTTCGGACTCCTGTAGCGGTGCGGCTGAGTGTTCATTGGTTCATTGTCAGGCGGGAGTTTCCTGGGAGCCGGAGGGCGGAATTCCGCATACCACTCGGGAACATCCGTGAAAGGTATGTTTAGGGTGTCGCAGAGATAGCGCAAATCTTCTGGCACTTTGAGTAGAGCGGTGCGACCCTGATAGGAGGCTGACAGGCAGAAGGGGAACTTTTACCTGTATGGAATTTCCCTGGAACGTAGCACTTCCAGCAGGGGGCGCAGTTCTCTCCTACGTTGTAATGTAATTGTAGAGAGGTCTTGAAAAAGGCGTATGTCTGCGCCATTGTGTGATAGCTTTGTAGCTATGCGGGCCTTACGTAGAAGTTCCTCTTTCAGTTGATAGTCTATAATATGACAAATCACATCCCTGGGTGGGTCCGCTTCTCTCCCCCGTGGACGTAGGGTGTGGTGGATGCGTTCCATACCTATGGGGGTGGTGGGGGGGTTTATCCAGGAGGCCGTTAAAGAAGCAGGAGACCTCTGCTTGCAGCCTGTCTACTTCGATTGATTCCGGCAGGCTTCTCACCCGCAGATTATGGCGCCTGCCACGGTTGTCCAAATCCTCCATGTGTCGATTCAGGTCCCGGAGCTGTAGGGTGTGAGTATCTAGGACCTGACACGTACGGTGGAGCACAGTGGAATGGGTTGTAGTCATCTTCTCCACTTCTTGGACTCTGCCCGCGATCGCTTGAATGTCAATTTTGAGATCCGTGATAGCCGCTGTCAGAGCTGCCGTAAGGGTGTTTTTTATATCTAGTGCCACGGAGTGCAAATCCTGGAGGCTGGGTTGTGAGTTCAGCGTGAGAATAACCGCTCCATTTTCTGAGGGCGGTATGGTCTCTGCCGCTGGGCCTGTTGTCTGAGGAGAGCCTCGTGTGGGCGCCATGTTGCCAGAATGGGAGCGGAACATTTCTGGTATATTTTGGCTAATCCTGCCAGTCAGGTCACGGGGGGACCTGGATCTTGAAGCGGATGAGCTGCGGGATGAAGTCCCCATGTTTTCCTCGTGATAGGGCGGATGGGTAACCTCCGTTTTAGTTATAATGTCCTCTCTGTCAGCGGGAGCAAAAGACTTAAGCTGCCATCTTCTCCCGAGGTCAGGCCACGCCCCCGGGTTCCCCTTTGATTTCCCCATGTTAGCGGTGTGGATGGCTCTGCTAGGCTGAGAAATTTACCTCTGAGGACCGGAGCGCAGGGATCAGGTGTCCATCAGAGTCCGGCACCAAACCACGCCCCACAAAAACAGCTTTTTTTTGAGCCGATACAACATATTCCCTTGGTCCTTTTTTGACAAGGAAACTAGTTTTTCTGGTAACCATATCTTCTGCAAGAAGGGTATCAGAGTTGGCTGCTCTTTCTTGTAAAGAGCCATATTATTCACAAGGATAAGTTAGTATTGCGTCCTCATCCTAACTTTTTACCAAAGGTAGTATCAGGTTTTTATCTAAACCAGGATATTGTTCTACCTTCATTTTTTTCCAGAACCCTGTTCTATGGAAGAAAAATCACTACATTCTCTTGATGTGGTGAGAGCAGTCAAAGTCTACTTAAAAGTGACTGATCAGATTCGGAAAACTGATGTTTTGTTCGTATTGCCTGAAGGTCCTAAAAGAGGACAGGCAGTATCGAAATCTACTATTTCTAAATTGATTCAACAAGTAATCATTCAAGCTTATGGTTTAACCACCTCAATACAGTGCACTTACACCCCCTTCTTGCCTAGCCCAATTTTCAGCTTTCAGCGCTCTCACACTTTGAATGACAATTACTCGGTCATGCAACACTGTAACCATATGAAATTTGCGTCCTTTTTTTCACTGAACTTTACTGAAACTCGGCCTAAGTTTTTGCCCCTCACAACAAATAGATAAATATGAAACCATCAAAGATGTTTACATGTTTACTCGTAATTTGATATACAAATTCTTATTTGATAAAGAACGTTTGAGCGCTAAAGAGGAACAAGATTTTTCAAAAAGCATCAAGCATTTCAAAATGGAGGACTTTTGGGCCCTCCGAAACTTGATGCTACTCCTAGATGAGAATGATGACACAAATATCACTGATATTGTCACTCATGAGACACCTTCACCCCCAACCACCAAATTTAAACCTAGATCTAAACAATTTCCTGATTTATCTTCATACCCCCAAGCCTGGGTCTTACTACAAAATGTTGTTAGCGTCATTAAACGTATGCACATTCTTCCCAAGAAAAGCAATTAATTTCAATACAGTGTCAAACCATTTTGAAAATACAAAATCATCCTGACGTAGTCATGAACGTGGCTGGTAAAGGCGGCAATATAGTCCTCATGACTAGGAATTTCTTTGAAACTATGTGCCTCAACATTTTGTCTAATCATCACTGGTATCAACAGATCCCTATATCACGCACTTCTTCTTTTAGGAATGAATTTCTTGACATCATCAATGATGCTTATTCCAGGGGTCTGAATAAAGATGTTTATGATTACCTGAATGTTCGGTCTCCCAGAGTGGCGATGTTCTATGCACTCCCCAAAGTGCATAAGGACCCTATGTCGCCCCCTGGGAGACCGATAATTTCAGGTATCGGTTGCCTCACTGAAAATGCCAGCAAATTGGTAGATTCTGTCTTAATGCCATATGTTATGGCCTTACCCTCATACACCAAAGATACGTTAGACTTACTTAAGCAAATTGAGGGATTGTCGATCCCTCCTGACTCCCTGCTTGTGACATTGCATGTGGAGGCTTTGTACTCCAGCATCCCTCACGAGCGGGGAGTCGAGACAGTTCCGAACCTTCCTCTATGAGGAGGACCATCATCATTGGAATTATAATGATTTCATTCTGAGATTACTAAGCTTTATTCTAACCCACAATTGGTTTGAATTTATGAGCTCCCACTATCTCCAGGTGCAGGGCATGGCCATGGGCACCTGTTGTGCCTCTGGCTACGCAAATCTGTACCTGGGGGGTGGGAGCACCACCTGTTTTCCTACGAACCCCTGACAGAGTTTACAGATCATATCTTGTGTTAGAAACAATACATTTATGATGTTTTCATCATATGGATGGACACCCGTAAATCTCTTGACAAGTTCATTCAAATCCTAAACACTAACCAGTTCAACTTAAAATTTACCTACAATTGTGATATTAGAACAACTAATTTCTTAGACCGTGTCATCTATAAGGATACAAATAATACTTTAGCGACAAACCTGTTTCGCAAAACGACAGCTTGAAACACACTACTGCACACTGCCAGCGCACATCCTCCAGCACTCATCCGAAGTATACCATACGCACAATACATTCGACTTCACCGCAACTGCACACATACATCAGATTTTCAATATCAAGCTAACCTTCTAAAATCACGCTGTAATGGATGTGAATAATAATGATATTAGGTGTTATTAGGTGAGGTATATTACAATGACTATTTCAAATGCTTTATATCTGTATCAGAAGTTTTGAATGTTAAGAGACTTAATACTTTCCAGATATTTTGCTACTTCCTCTTTTTCCTGTCTGTAGCCAGACCACATTGCGTTATAAATAGATTGTAGCTTCCTGTAGCTTTCTGTTGCTTCCTCATTCATCTTCCAGAAGTTGCATCAAGACTAGACGTGACATCAACATATAATAATAGCTTTGATTAATTGTTAAGTTTACTGAAATTATTGCTAAATTTGCTAAAAATGCTGACACTGTTAGAATCTTATGAATTGTCATAACAACATGTTTTGCATATACTGTACTCTTTTGCAAGGGTATAAAACTCACTGTAAAAAGCAGAAATAAACTAGAAGTTTTTCATTCTGAACCAAGTGTCAGAGCATGATCACTCCATCACATGCATGTGTCTTTAATTTGGCAAAGGGGTAGATATAATAATAATTTCAGAACTTTTATTCTGAATCCAAAACAATGCCTACTTGCACAAGGATATAGTCGATCCTTGTTGCGCCAAGCCTATAATAAAGCTATACGAAAAACACATAATGATCTATTATACAAAACTAGGATCCGTCCAAAAGAACCCACTGTCAAATTAATCACTAAATTTTCATCCCATCATGAGGATATTAGGAAAATTATGGGCATGCCTTGGCACCTCCTACAGGAAGACCCAATTTTAAGAAAATACAGCAGTACGTATCCGGAAATTGTATTTAGACGTAACAATTCCCTTAGAGACAGACTTGTGTCCAGTCACTACACTGCCCAAAATGTATCTGTACCCAAATTACCATTGGGCACATCACGTTGTGGCAACTGTACATTGTGCCCATGGGTACAACCTGGACACCTAGTGTCACTCCCCAATGGTGAGGTCTATTATCCCAAATTTTCTGCTACATGCAGTACACAAGGCATGATATACCTCATGACATGTATATCTGGGGCTTTTTATGTAGGGAAGATGGCCAGACAGCTGAGACAAAGGATCAATGACCATCTATGCTATTCGGGGAATGGCAAAATGCTTACTCCCATTAGCCGACACCTCGATTTATATCATCGTTTTGATACTTCCTCTGTCTTCTTTGCTGTTCTGGCCATCGTCCCTAAGAATCCTAGAGGGGGCGAATGGGATAAATATATCTTACAAAAAGAGACTCTATGGATAGAGCGCCTGAACGCTACTTGAGCGCCAGGGCTCAATGAGACTCAGTCTTATAAACCATTCCATTACTATACATACTTTAAACATTCTAAAGTGTGGTTTAACTTTATTTAGAATCAGTACTGACAATTTCAAAGTCCTTAATTTGTCATTATTGTTTGTCCTAGGTAATTATATTAACATCTTATATGTTTCATTAAACTCATGTTATAGTTAAAACTAGCCATGTGATAAGAAACAACCTGCAGTCATTTCTTCATGTTAACATACAACAAAATATTAATTATGTTTAGGATTATCCATTTCATCAAGATATTTGTTTGATTCACAAATCCACTATTCATCTCACCTAGTTATATATATGGATACCAACATTCTTTGAGTACTATGTAAATTTCATAAGTATACATACTTGTATTTGCTATATTGTTTATTTCTATTTGTTAATTTTGTAATCTGTTCTATGTAATTGCTCCTTCCTTGTTTATGGTCCCATGGTTCTTTCCCCTGGTCCTGATCGCCTGGCTGGCCTTACGGTCCTTGGCCGGTAAACTTGACCGCACAGCGCCGCACATCCAGTCCTCTCCTCAGACCGGATGTGCGGCGATTGACGGGGACACGAGGCGCCCTCGCGCTCCCTCTCAGTCCCCGCCCTTGCTGCTGTTGCATTGGCCAGGCGCCGCTATACCGGCGGCGTCATTTGGCACATGCGCGGTAGCCAGCGGGTTTTCTCAAGCTCCCGCCCCTACTGCAGTTGCATTGGCTGAGCGCCGCTGTGTTGGCGGCGCTACCCGGCACATGCGTAGCAGCCAGCGGTCGGACCGAGATGCACCGTGCCCATCCGAGCCTGCTGCGTTTCCTGTGGGGGGGGACCTATTTAACACACTTAACCCTATCCTTTAGTCAGCAGAAGCTGTCCTACAATAGGGAGCCGCACCATACCATACAGCCCTCCCATAATAAACTTGAGGTAAGCAACTACCATTGAAGCTTGTCACTCTTTTGACATTGTTTCTTATTGAGGAATTTTGGGCACTAAAAAACTTTATCTTTCTGCTTTTTACCTTAGAGATACTAGCCTTCCCAAGCCTTTAACCCACTGCCACCTACAAGACTTTCTACTATTGTCAGTCTTCAAAGTGGGAGTTTTTGGCTGTATACGGTGACCCCACAACGCTCTGTATATACTGCTATCAATTTAAAAACTTTTTAATACAATTAAGTGATTATTCAGCTTACCAGCTGATACACCACGTTTATATGTGTTTCATCATGCCTGACTATACATATATATATATATATATATATATATGTAACGAGCTCCTTGCATGCTCGGTTCCACTCTCCCGACACTCCTCTGCAGCTATTGAATCAGATTGCAACGTCTGATGGTTCGGTCATCCGATGCTCCGGGACTAGAACTACAGCACACTATAATAGATGCCCCAGTTACCTGGCTTTACTGTTTGCCCCCGGGTGACCAGTTCCTTTGTGGGGTTTCCATGCAACCGATTTACTTGGTTGGAGCATATCCTATACCTCATCCAATGTTTTGCATTCTACCCTGTAATATTGTTTTGTGTCTATATTATTTTTTATACACCCTGATTGATGCACTTTATGTACACTCAACAGAACCTTCCTTAGCTCCTGAAGAAGCGTTTTCTAGACACGCAACATGTCGAGCCATTAAGAAAATACCTACCCGGACCTCCAATCTGACCCACGACTCGTCATCTTACATTCACAAACCGTAATATCGGCATGGGAACTCGTTCCCCATTTATCTCTGAATGTTTTATCACAGTCATAAATTATAACAAGTGGTGTCTTAGTTGCATGCAGGGCAGGAAATTTTGAATATACATAACCTTTCTTTGTGAAATGTATTATCTGTTTCTATTTTTGTAGATTATTTAATAAAATCATTTTTACTCTTTATAGTTAAAATACCCGTGTGCCTTGAAAGTCCATTTTTCTAGTCATTATAGTTCTTTTTTTCACACAGATAGAGCTTTCTTTTGGTGGTATTTAATCACTAGTGAGTTTTTTATTTTTTTGTGCTATAAATAAAAAAAGACTGTAAATTTTGTGAAACAATGCCTTTTTCTTTGTTTCTGTCATCAAATTTTGATAATTAGTAATTTTTCTTCATAAATTTTGGCCAAAATTTATACTGCTACATATCTTTGGTAAAAATAACCCAAATTAGTGTATATTATTTGGTCTTTGTGAAAGTTATAGAGTCTACAAACCATGGTGCCAATCACTGAAAATTGATCACATCTGATCAGGCCTTCAGTGCATTAGGTGAATCTCATTCTTGAGACACTAACAAGTCAGGAAAGTACAAATACCCCCCAAATGACCCCTTTTTAGAAAGTAGACATTCCAAGGTATTAAGTAAGTAGCATGGTGAGTTTATTTACATTGTAATTTTTTCCCACAATTCTTTGCAAAATGAAGATTTTTTTTTTTTTTTTTACAAAATTTTCATATTATCAGGTTATTTCTCACACACAGCATATGCATACCACCAATTACACCCGAAAAAACATTCTGCTACTCTTCCCGAGTATGGCGATACTGCATGTGTGAGACTTTTACACAGCCTGGCCACATACAAAGGCCCAACATTGAAGTAGCACCTTCAGGCGTTCTACATGCATAAATGACACATCTCATTTCTCAACCACCTGTTACATTTTTGAAGGCCCTAGAGCACCAGGACAATGGAATTACCCACAAAATGACCCCATTTTGGAATGCAAACACCCCAACATATATTCTATGAGGTATGGGCTGCAAATAGGTACTCGGGTACTCTGATGGGCTGCAGATAGGTACTCGGGTACTCTGATGGACTGGAGACAGGTACTCGGGTAACTTCATTAGCTGCAGACAGGTACTCGGGTACGCTGATGGGCTGGTGACAGGTACTTGGTTACTCTGATGGACTGGTGACAGGTACTCAGGTACTCTGAGGGGCTGGAGAAAGGTACTCGAGTACTCTGATGGCCTGGTGACAGGTACTCGGGTACTCTGATGGCCTGGTGGCAGGTACTCAGGTACTCTGATGGGCTACAGATAGGTACTCGGGTACTCTGATGGGCTGGTGACAGGTACTCAGGTACTTTGATGGGCTACAGATAGGTACTCGGGTACTCTGATGGGCTGGTGACTGGTATTCGGGTACTCTGAAGGGCGGTGACAGGTACTCAGGTACTCGTTACTCACATGAACTGTGACAGGTACTCATATGGACTGTGACAGGTACTCAGGTACTTAGGCACTCATATGGACTGTGACAGGTACTCAGGTACTCTGATACTCATATGGACTGTGACAGGTTTTCGGGTACTCAGATGGACTGTGACAGGTACTTGGGTACTCTGATGGACTGTGACAGGTACTTGGGTACTCTGATGGCCTGGTGGCAGGTACTCAGGTACTCTGATGGGCTACAGATAGGTACTGGGGTACTCTGATGGGCTGGTGACAGGTACTCAGGTACTTTGATGGGCTACAGATAGGTACTCGGGTACTCTGATGGGCTGGTGACTGGTATTCGGGTACTCTGAAGGGCGGTGACAGGTACTCAGGTACTCGTTACTCACATGAACTATGACAGGTACTCATATGGACTGTGACAGGTACTCAGGTACTCAGGCACTCATATGGACTGTGACAGGTACTCAGGTACTTTGGTACTCATATGGACTGTGACAGGTTCTCGGGTACTCAGATGGACTGTGACAGGTACTTGGGTACTCTGATGGACTGTGACAGGTACTTGGGTACTCTGATGGACTGTGACAGGTACTCGGGTACTCAGATGAACTGTGACAGGTACTCAGGTAATCTGATGGACTGCGACAGGTACTCGGGTACTTAGGTGAACTGTGACAGGTACTCATATAGACTGTGACAGGTACTTTGATGGGTGGTGACAGGTCCTCTTTATTGGGGGGCAATCAGTGTGATTGGTGTACACTGTATGCGGTAACGAGATGTTACCACAATCGCCTTCCCACACATGATTGGTATGTGAGGAGGGAAGAGTCGGTAACATCTCGTTACCGCTCTGTATTTACATTCAGTGATCAGCTGTGAAAGGATCACAGCCGATCACGTGGTAAACGGGACTGTGGCTGTGACTGTTTACCAGCAGCGGTGACTAGCAGTAGCAATGGCTGTTTACCAGTGTCGGTGATGAGCAGTGTTCCTGGGAACACCCTGCCACCGACGTGCACACACAGCGCGCTTGCGCCATGCACAGTGAGGCTGTACCATCTGTGATCGCCCATGACTTCATCACAGCTGATCACGTGGTAAACAGCCATGCCCAATAGCTTTTCTCCCCCCTCAGTGGCGAGCGGTGTCTCCGTGACACACCGCCACTGAAGGAACAAGGATGCGCGCACACGAAAATAGGATTTTTATAACAGCTTACCTGTAAATTCCTTTTCTTTTGAAGTACTTAATGGGACACAGAGGTCCCGCCCCTCCCTCTAGTATACACATGTATTGCTTTGCTACAAAACGGAGGTACTCCCGGTATGGGAGGGGTTATATAGGGAGGCAACTTCCTGTTTAGGGTATGCCAGTGTCCAGCACCTGAAGGTGGACTATAACCCACATAGTAACTACTATGGCTCTGTGTCTCGTGATATACTTCAAAAGAAAAGGATTTTACAGGTAAACTGTTATAAAAATTATATTTTTTAGACTGTTTCCCTCTGTTTTACTTGGTGATCTGCCCAGTAACACACCTTCTGTATTAGAGTGTCCCCACTCTGGATGAATGAGCACAGGTCTCGAAGTAGACAGCAGTATAGTCAGTCTGGAGGAGAGGGAAGTGTTACATTTACTAGTAGATTTAAATACACCAAGGAATTAAAGCCAGACTCCAGATAACACCTTATAAGCTAGTATAGCAAAACATTTTTTTTCTTTTGGGGTAAAGGTTTTACATACATAAATAAAAGGTGATCACTGTAAGTACCCCTTTCAGTATTAAATGGTTTGTCTCACCCCTGTAAACTGATGCACCTGGAAGAGAGCTTATTCTTTTGAAAAACAACAGACTTTCTGCCTGGATCACCATATGGTGTGGGCCTTTTTTGAGATGAGTGCATCAGATCCCACTGCTGTCTCTGTGCCCTATTCCAAAAGTTCTTTGGTGTGGGCATTTTTTGAGACGAGTGCATCACATCCCACCGCTGCTATTTGCAACATATGTCGCAAGCGTATCTCGCATGGCCAAAACATCACCCGCTTAGGCACCACATGCTTGACCAGACATATGTCGACCTGCCATGCAGTTTGTTGGCAAGCGTACCTAAAAGAACAAAGTGGACCTCTCTTTGCTCCTCATCAGATGGGATCTCCAACCACTACACCTTCAGTCCTCTCTGAAACCTGCACTGAGAGGAATAAAGGTGTAGAATTAGGTGTGTCACAGCCAAGTACTTGCGGGCAATCTGCTATCAGTACACCAACGTCAGATTGTACCAGGAAAATTTCCCTCCCCCAGCTGCTGCACCGCCGAAAGAAGTTCGCTCCCAGTCATCCACATGCCCAGCGGTTGAATGCTAGCTTGGCAAAATTTCTAGCACTTCAACTGCTGCCTTTTCAGTTGGTAGACTCTGTCCCCTTTCCCATATTAAATATCTCTGAGGGATGGAAGCAAAGCGGGTTAGTGTAAAACCATTGATACAGTATATATATGAAATATATAACATTGAATAATGTCACTATTTATAGATACATGCAGACCTCCTGTTTCTGTATGCTCAAGTGTACATATACAGACAACATCTAGGTGTTTGAATATATACTGTATATATGTATATTATTAAGTATACCATAAAAAGGTCTATTGTGTACCGTTGGTCCAGGAAATACATAAGGAAATGCTTTCATCAACAACTTGAATATGGGTATGAGTTTCAATATAAGAATATATTCTGATTATATTATGCTATGTGTGAAGTAGGTTTGATGGTTAAGAACATGCATACTAGAGAATTTGTGATGCCCAAGTATGTGAAATATATGTAATTAAACAGTTAAGGTATTGTAGGTATATTGTTTTGCTTTTTAATGAGAACAGATACAACAAAGACAAATTCATTTTAACAGTATATTGACTTTATAAGAAATTTAAGCATCCAGAAGGTGCAAAAGGATTGTTCATTCTCTTAAAACAAAAGCAAGAGCTTCTGTATAAGTACAGCAGCTTTAGCAGCTGCTGATGTAAACAATGTTACTCAATGTTTTTCAACACTTTAAACACAAACCTTAGAGATATAGAAAAGTAATACTGTTATGTTTTTATCTACTCTGTTCCAGCAGGATGAGCTTTAATCTGCAGATGACATCAGTTAAAGCAACCTGACAAGCAAAATGTGTTTATACTTACCACCTTATTAACTCTTGGTTTACCCAAATCAGTCCTAGATTCTTCTTCCCCTTTCCCTTCAGCTATTATTTTGCAGAATTTAATGTTTATTTTCATTTTATTTGCCAGTGATTAATACTTTTTTTAAGTTTTTATTTGTATTGTTTGTCAATGTTTTAGTGCTAATATACTTTTTAGTGCTCAAAATTGAAAAAAATAAAAACTGCATTTAATTTTTAATTAACTTTGTGATGCTTTTTTAACAGAATCCTAATTTTAGTGTCATTTTAAACAGGTCAAATTATAAAATAAAATATATCACTGAAAGATGTATATTGTTTTTATTTTGCTACTTTTGTGTCTAAGGATTGTATAAAAAAAATATTTTGTAAAACAATATCACAAAAAGAAGCCCTTTTTTGTCCTTAAAAGACATATGTTTGTTACATTGTTATTTTAGGCAATGACAAAGTTATTGCTGAATATGCAGGTCCATAGCAAAAATGTAAAGCTGAAGCTGTTGGTATAGAATGGTATGTTGGAATATGATGATTTAGTTGACAAGTGAAGCCTTCCTGAGCATTGGGAAAGATATAAGCATGGTGACTGCATGAATATCTTATACTTATCACATCTTGTTTTCCAAAGTGAAAACAGAAGCTCTACTTATATGCTAAATGTAAATTGTTCAGAAAAGATAATATAGAACACAGTGTGATTCATTCTTGCACAGCTTAGATAGCTTAAGCAGGGCGTGTTGCTATTGTGAGAATTCCGTTAAACCAATGTTTTATTGACAACGTCAGATAAAATTTGCAAAAACAACCCTAAATTAGATAATGACATATGCTTTATTAAACCTATTATAATTAATTAATTAAAATTCAAATATGTCATAAATTGTTATCATTTATACTGGAAATAATACAAAGAAAGAAACAATAATACTGCTCACAGAATGTATTATACTCCAACAAAAACAATTATTTTAGCATTTATTTAATTATCAGCACTCATAATAAAATCTCTGACTACTTCACATTACTCGAGAATTGTCCATCTTCTGCCAAATTAGTGTTTTGGAAAATTAAGATGTTTGTAACTCCATCTATTTGATCTTCATCAAATTATTTCTGATTGTAATTGGAATCCCTGGTATTTAACTATTATTAAAAGCAATAATGAAAGACACCATAGAGAGTTTCAATTATGCACACAGTAGGCGGCCGATGGAGCATTTCTGCTCTAACCTTCAGTTTGTGATAAGAAAATTATTACTACACGCAATTGTAACTAATATAAATATAGAGTTAACATAAAACTTAGCCACAAGGGCATGGGAAAAGCAAATAGTTTAAGTTTGATTTCTGTTTTATAATTGTAACTGTACTCATGTTTGCAAAAATAGTATATTTATACTCTTGTTTATTAAACCAACATGAAATACTGACTCAATAACTGCTAGATTTAAAATCCTACTGTGTGTATATAGTGTTATGAGCCTGTTGTGATTAATACAGGAAAGTACTAACTTAACAAGAGAAAGAGTAATGTGCAAAATGTGGTAAAACAGACTTATCATTAACCACATCCCATCCTTCAGCTTCATAAAACGATTAGATTTACTATGTTTTATTTTACTTTGGCATTTTAGGTTTTTGTTTTTTTCACCACCTTCCTAATAAACCCTTGTGTGTCCTGTAACATGCAGTAATTAGTAGCATTGTAGTAAAAAATTATGGAAAAACAAACATCGTAACCTTACTTTACCTTTGGAAAGTACAACTTCTGTAAAGCAGAATCCAGGTATTTATAGGAAATACAGACCTTCCCTTCACAGGCTTGCAAAGGTACAAAAGCAGGTGTTCTCATATTTTCTTTATATTCTGTAGGTAGTTCCTGTTTATTCTCCAATATTCACCAGCTTTTTACATACCTATGTGGCAAGAGTCATATAGGTGTAACTGTCTTAAACTTGCTTGGAATTGTCCAGAAGAATATTCTTCCAAATTGTTAACAGCTCCCCATAGCCTAACTCATGTACTAAAACTCAGACATTGGTTGGCTGAAAATGTTTTCATAAACTATTCTAGCATTTTCTCTGGCAGAGCCATCTATATCAATGCAACTTTGGCCTGTTTAAAATGATTGCTGTAAGAGTGTCACAGATCAGCAGGTATAATTGTACATGTAGTTCCATAACTTTATCATGCAAAGTTCTGCTGTTATCTGTTTTCCCACAAAATACTTGTTCAAGATTAATCTACTGTTAATTCAATCAGTTACAAGCCCAGTCCCAGCAGAGCCAGGCATCTCCCTTTCTGTTTAAACTGGGCTTATTCTCTCAGGCATTGCTTGAGCAACAGCTAGTGTTCCTAAATTCTGCATTTTCCAGTGTGCTTGGCTTTCCGAGTGAATCCAAGTGACCTTGAGTTTCTGAGTTTCCCAGTGTTTCTGCAGCTTCCTCTTGTTCCCAGTGACTTTACAAGTGTATTCCAGGGCATTCTATTGTGATCCGCAAATTCCCATTGTCATCCAGCCAAATACCAGTAACTCTCTGTGTATTTCAGCCTGCCATTTATTACCAGCACCTGTGCACTCATAGTCTGCAGCCTGCTTTAGTTTATCTCTGTGCACTCCAAGTCTGCTTCCTGATCTGTGTCTCCATGCACTCCACCCCACTTCTAGTTATCCCTGTGACTCTATGCACCCCTACTTTCTTCCAGAATCTCTGTGTGTTTCTGTGCTTTACTGCCAGCTTGGGCTATGCTATCTACTCACTGGGTATCCCACTAGCAAAGAAAAAACTCAAGGGTGCACCAGTCTAAGTGCAACATAAAACATGTAATAAAAGTGGGTAAAAACACAAGCCAAATGCAAACGCACACAGATGAGCAAATAGTGTGATTGTCTGTATCAAGAATCAGCATCAAAAAGCCAGTCCTCCCAGGAGATGTTTGCAGTGGCTTCCAGTGGTAGTGGCAGCCAAGGCACCGTGTATGACAGAACCAGAAAGCAAGGGCAATCACCATGGAGCACCAATGGAAGTGATGAGGGAGGGCTGTATCTATGAATAAAAAGGGGAGTTTTGGGACTTTGAGTGAGGCAATTGACAGACAGCTGCAGTTGTGCTCATAAGTTTACACTGACAGAATTTATGATTTCTTGGCCATTTTTCAGAGAATATGAATGATAACACAAAAACTCTTCTTTCACTCATGGTTAGTGTTTGGCTGAAGCCATTTATTATCAATCAACTGTGTATACTCTTTTTAAATCATAATGGCAACAGAAACTACCCAAATGACCCTGATCAAAAGTTTACATACCCTGGTGGTTTTGGTCTGATAACATGCACACAAGTTGACACAAAGGGGTTTGAATGGCTTTTAAAGGTAACCATCCTCACCTGTGACCTGTTTACTTGTAATTAGTATGGGTGTATAAAAGGTCAATGAGTTTCTGGACTCCTGACAGACCCTTGCATCTTTCAACCAGTATTGCGCTGACATTTCTGGATTCTAAGTCCTGGGGAAAGCAAAGGAATTGTCAAAGTATCTATAGGAAAAGGTAGTTGAACTGTATAAAACAGGAAATTGATATAAAAAGATAACTTAGGACCCATCTCATTGCTCCCATTCACCTCTAAACTTCTAGAACACTTAGTCTACAACCGCCTTAGCTCCTACCCCTGGGATAGGGATAGGGATCAGGTCAGGTCAGGACAGATGCAGGCTCAAGGTCAAGATAACAGGCAGCAAGATCAGGGCACAGGGAGAGAGACACCAAGGCAAGGATGTGAGGGCTTGTGGGGTATTTATCAGACTGCAGAGATTTGACCTCACGTTACACCTGAGCGCAGAAGGTGCTGCCTGCTCCACACTGCCGGAATACACCCGCTGGTGGACACCGGTACTACGGCCCAAGGATGCAACAGTGAGTCCTCTTATCACAGGTCCTGGATGTTGAAAGACAGCTGCTGGTGGACTCTGGTACTGCGATCCAAGAGACCAACAGCACCACCAACGGGTGAATCTTTTCATGACAGGCAGGCAGCTACAGTATTTACAGTTAGTGTACTGTGTCCTCTGCACAGTGTGCAACTAAAGCTACCTGAAGAAAATTGGTGGTGGGAACCACTGTGTGCACCTAAAGCTACCTGAAGAAAATTGGTGGTGTTCTTCTGATCCTAATAGTACCGCAAGCAGCTGCAGTATTTACAGTTAGTGTAGTGCGTCCTCTGCACAGTGTGCACCTAAAGCTACCTGAAGAAAATTGGTGGCGTTCTTCTGATCCTATTAGTACCGCAGGCAGTTGCAGTATTTACAGTTAGTGTAGTGCGTCCTCTGCACAGTGTGCACCTAAAGCTACCTAAAGACAATTGGTGGTGTTCTTCTGATCCTATTAGTACCGCAGCCAGCTATAGTATTTACAGTTAGTGTACTGCGTCCTTTGCGCAGTGTGCACCTAAAGCTACCTGAAGACAATTGGTGGTGTTCTTCTGATCCTATTAGTACCGCAGCCAGCTACAGTATTTACAGTTAGTGTACTGTGTCCTTTGCGCAGTGTGAACCTAAAGCTACGTGAAGAAAATTGGTGGTGTTCTTCTGATCCTTTTAGTACCATAGGCAGTGTCAAGGAATTTAGTACACCAGACTGTGTGGACTGCACAGAGGAAAGCAGAAACATATGTAAGTGAAAAAATATTGGTGTTTATTAAATACACACTGCCGGAATACACCCGCTGGTGGACACCGGTACTACGGCCCAAGGATGCAACAGTGCCACCAGCAGGTGAGTCCTCTTGTGGTACTAATAGGATCAGAAGAACACCACCAATTTTCTTCAGGTAGCTTTAGGTGCACACTGTGCAGAGGACACAGTACACTAACTGTAAATACTGTAGCTGCCTACCTGTCATGAAAAGATTCTGCCTATCACGTCTCCAATTAATCTCCTACCACTTCCACCAACTCATTCCCCACAGTTACAACCTTTTGTACCACCTGCCCCACCCTATTAGATTGTAAGCTCTTCTGAGCAGGGCGCTCTTAATGCTCTTGTATTTTACTGTATTATAACTTTATTGTCTCCCTTTTATATTGTAAAGCACTGCATAAACTGTTGGCGCTATATAAATCCTGTATAATAATAAAATAATAATAAAATAGGTGGCAAGTACATGAAATATAAACAGTGCAAGAACCAACCACAGACCCAAAAACAACAAATAGTATATACAGACAAATCGAGATACCAGAATTGTAAACAAAGCCAGGCCGAGGTCATACAAAAGGATGTCGGAAGATGGGTAAGGACGGGAAACCAACAGGACAGGGGGAGGATGGATGGATAGGCAGCAGGGCAAGCATCCAGGGAAATCAGGAAACAGGAGGGACATGTCCAGGATGGGCTGGGATAGGGATCGGATCAGGTCAGGTCAGGACAGATGCAGGCTCAAGGTCAAGATAACAGGCAGCAAGATCAGGGCACAGGGAGAGGCAAGGATGTGGGGGCTTGCCGGGTATTTATCAGACTGCAGTGATTTGACCTCACGTTACACCTGAGCACAGAAGGTGCTGCCTGCTCCACACTGCCAGAATACACCCACTGGTGGACACCGGTACTACGGCCCAAGGATGCAACAGTGCCACCAGCAGGTGAGTCCTCTTATTACAGGTCCTGGATGTTGGAAGACAGCCACTGGTGAACACTGGTACTGCGATCCAAGAGACCAACAGCACCACCAATGGGTGAACCTTTTCATGACAGTACCCCCCTCAAAGGAGCGGCCTCCGGAGGCTTCAACTAGATTAAATTGTCCAAAGTTAATGTCCTCACACCAAACAACGGATGAGGGCATGTCAGGCTGGGCATCAGGTACTTTAGACTAGGCAGCGGATGCGTCAAACTGGACAGTGGCCACATCAGAGCAGACAGCAGGCACATCAGAGTAGACAGCAGGCTGTGGGTTATCGAGCTGGGCAGCAGGCTCCGGGTCATTGAGATGGGCAGCTGGCTCCTCGTTGTCGAGCTGGGCAGCAGGCTCTGGGACATTAGGCCAAATAGCGAGCACTCTAATGGCAGGCTGGATCACAGGCACCGGTTCAGCAGACTGGGTAACGGGCCCCGGCCCAGTGGGCTGGGTAAAGGGGCCCGGCCCAGCGAGGTGGACACCGGGCACTTGTCCGGCAAGCCAAATAATAGGTACTGGCTTCACAGGCCGAGAGATGGACTCCTGTTCCGAAAAAACGCTGGATGCAGAACAGGCTAGTAGCTCAATTGCAAGCTCTGGCCAGTGGTCCATCTTTAAGACCCAGTAACCCAGAGGATTTTCGGTGGAAAAGGTGTCCAAGTCTGATCTTGCCCCTAGGTAATCCTGCACCATGTGAATCAGACGCTGC
This sequence comes from Lithobates clamitans, assembly GCA_037952925.1. Lineage (NCBI taxonomy): Eukaryota > Metazoa > Chordata > Amphibia > Anura > Ranidae > Lithobates > Lithobates clamitans. Next base: position 10,019,271 of record JBBGZY010000143.1, on the reverse strand, counting down.
CGATGGTTGCATGAACCGATCAGACCTTGGGGCTGCGGACTAAAAAATTGTCTGAACGCATCGGTCAGACGGCCACCTTCTCCACCGCTCCTTCTGTGACTGACCAAAGCCTCAGCAACACGTTGTCCAGGAGGACGAGGAAATTGTAACCTCCCAGGCTCTGAAAACGTGTTGCACAAACATTTCTGCGAGGCCTCCCGAAGATGTTTCATCCTCTGCTCCCTCTGCAATGGCAAGATAAGATCCGCAACCTTACTTGAAATGTGGATCAAGGAGGGTTGCCAGCCAATAATCATCCCTCCCCTTGATACTTCGAATACGAAGATCCTTCCGCAGGCTTTGCAGGATGAGGGAGGCCATGCAGCGTAGGATTGCTGAGGCATTCGGTCCAGAGTTCTATGGGTCACTAAGGATGACATGATCTGCAGCCACCTCCTCCCAGCCACGTACAAGTCCATGGGTTTCTTCAGACTGTAAATGATCCCTTGAAGACTGCTGCTGATGCTGAGTGCCAGGCTCCACCTCCATGCTGACACAATCCTCCTCCTCCTCCTCCTCTTCCTGTGTGATCGGCGGGCACGCAGGAACACTGTCTGGATAAAGGGGGCCTTGATAGGTAAGGAAGTCCTCCTCTTCCTCCCTCTGTTCTGCCTCAAGTGCCCTGTCCATTATTCCACGCAGCGTGTGCTCCAATAGGTGGACAAGAGGGACAGTGTCACTGATGCATGCACTGTCACTGCTCACCATCCATGAAGGAAGATAGAAGAAAGAAGAAGCATTTAAATAAAGGAATTGTCAAAAACTGTCTCTTGTCATTTTTAACATTTTTGACAGTTTTTTAGTGAAATGGTAGGGGTAAGTACCCCCTTACCATTTCACACAGGGGGGAGGGCCGGGATCTGGGGGTCCCCTTGTTAAAGGGGGCTTCCAGATTCCGATAAGCCCCCCCACCCGCACACCCCCACAACCACCGGCCAGTGTTGTGGGGATGAGGCCCTTGTCCTCATCAACATGGGGATGTTGGCTACCCCAAAGCACCCTCCTAATGTTGAGGGCATGTGGCCTGGTATGGTTCAGGAGGGGGGGCTGCACTCCCGTCCCCCCTCTTTTCCTGCGGTCTGCCAGGTTGCGTGCTCGGATAAGGGTCTGGTATGGATTTTTGGGGGGACCCCACGCCGTTTATTTATTTATTTTTGGCACGGGTTTCCCCTTAAAATCCGTACCAGACCTGAAGGGTCTGGTATGGAATTTAGGGGGACCCCCACGTCATTTTTTAAAAAAAAATTTGGCCGGGGTTCCCCTTAATATCCATACCAGACCTGAAGGTCTAAATTTTGGTTCGGGGTTCCCCTGTGGGGAATTCCCATGCCGCTTTTATCAATGAACTTCTATGTGTATTGTCGGACCGGCAATGCAATAGCCGCGAGTAGTTTTAAATGGGTTTTTTCCTTCGAAGTGTCATTTTGCTGTCAGACTGTTCTAAACACAGGAAACATGCGCACCTTTACAGGCATACTATAGACACCCCCCCAGCTATGAAATTTAAAGGGATATTACACTTTTATTGTTTGACTTTAAGCATTATTAAAATCACTGCTCCTGAAAAAAACGGCCGTTTTTAAAACTTTTTTTGCATTGATCCATGTCCCCTGGGGCAGGACCCAGGTCCCCAAACACTTTTTATGACATAACTTGCATATAAGCCTTTAAAATTAGCACTTTTGATTATTCATGTTCGTGTCCCATAGACTTTAACGGTGTTCGCGTGTTCGAACAAACTTTTTTCCTGTTCGCATGTTCTGGTGCAAACTGAACAGGGGGGTGTTCGGCTCATCCCTAGCTGTGACACACCTAATTCTACACCTTCATTCCTCTCAGTGCAGTTTTAAGAGAGGACTGAAGGTATAGTGGGGTTGGAGATCCCAGCTGATGAGGAGCAAGGAGAGGTCCGCTTTGTTCTTTGGTGTGGGTCTTTTAGGTACTGTATGCTTGCCAACGAACTGCATGGCAGGTCGACATATGTCTGGTCAAGCATGTGGTGCCCAAGCGGGTGATGTTTTGGCCACGCGAGATACACTTTAGACATATGTTGCATATGCAAATAGCAGCAGTGGGATCTGATGCACTCATCTAAAAAAAGGCCCACACCAAAGAACTTTTGGAATAACGGACAGAGACAGCAGCGTCCTGCACATGCGGAGCTCTGTGGTGTGATGCAGTCGGTGTGCTGCCCTTGAGCTGGCCCCTGGAGGGCATCCTGCCTCATTGGAGATGTGCTGCCTCCTCCTCCTCTTCCCTATCAGGCACCCACGTGGAGTCAGTGACCTCATCATCCCCTCCCTCCTCATCACTGGAGCTAAGCTGACAGTATGCTGCAGCTGGGGGAACATGACTGCCAGATTGCTGTCCTTCTTGGTCACCCCCTATCTCTGGGCTCACGTTACTGCCTTCCTCTAGCTGGGTACCATCATCGGAGCCTTTAAAATGCTGGGCATCCTCCTGGAGCATGTACCCAACACTGTGGTCAAACAGTTCGGGGGACTCCTCAGGGAACATGGTGGGGATAGGGAAGGAGTGACTGATGCCATTGAGCCAAGGTAAGAGGCCATGTTGTCAGCTGCTTTGCCAGACAAAGTACCCTGAGCCTGGGTGAGAGAGGATGAGGAGGATGAGGATGGCTTAGTCATCCACTCTACCAAGTCTTCCACATGTTGCGGCTCAACGCGGCCAGCTGCCGAAAAAAAGGACAAGCGTGTCCCGTGGCCACGTGCTGATGAGGATGCACCATCTCCACGACCAGCACTGTTGCCTCTAGACACAGAGCCTGCTTGCCCTCTTTTATTGGCTTGTGACTGTCTGCCTCTCCTTGTTGGCCTTCCAGACATACTAATGGCCTGCAGTGAGATGTAGCTGCACAAAGCTGGGATGTACAGTATATATATACTGATACTGCAGCTAGCATGATCAACTGCCTGCCTGTAGTATTATTAGTATGAGAACACCAGCAATTGTCTTCAGGTAGCTTTAGGTGCACACTGTGCAGAGGACACAGTACACTAACTGTGCATAATGCAGCTGCCTGCCTGTGGTATTAATAGGATCAGAACAACAGCAATTGTCTTCAGGTAGCTTTAGGTGCACACTGTGCAGAGAACGCACTACGCTAACTGTAAATACTGCAGCTGCCTGCCTGTGGTATTAATAGGATCAGAACAACAGCAATTGTCTTCAGGTAGCTCTAGGTGCACACTGTGCAGAGGATGCACTACATTAACTTGTAAATACTGCAGCTGCCTGCGGTACTAATAGGATCAGAAGAACACCATCAATTTTCTTCAGGTAGCTTTAGGTGCACACTGTGCAGAGGATGCACTACACTAACTTGTAAATACTGCAGCTGCCTGCGGTACTAATAGGATCAGAAGAACACCATCAATTTTCTTCAGGTAGCTTTAGGTGCACACTGTGCAGGAGACATACTACACTAACTTGTAAATACTGCAGCTGCCTGTGGTACTCTATCTAACTTAAATCAAATTACACTGTCTCTCTGCCTATCTCTCCGCCACCACCGCAACACACTACACACGGCCACCACGCAGGCGGCCATATATAGTGTGGGGCGTGTACTAAACCCCCTGAGCCATAATTGGCCAAAGCCAACCTGGCTCTCCGTTCTTACCCCGCTGTGATTGGCCAAAGCATGCGGGTCATAGTGCATGCTTGGCCAATCATCAGCCAGCAATGCACTGCGATGCTGCAATGAATTATGGGCCGTGACGCGCCACTTGAATTTGACGCAAACGGCCCTTAACGTTCCAAATTCAGCGAAGGTCGAACATGCGATGTTCGAGTCGAACACGGGTTCGACTTGAACTCGAATCTCATTCCTATTCATGAATGCCCTCCCAGAAATGGAAGCCTAAGACTCGGATGGACATGAAGGTCAGGAGGGCCCTTCATGGTTTCTTGCACCAGGGCCCTGAAGGTTCTAGTTACGCCTCTGGGGGAGTGTTTCCAGAGAGGAAGAGAGTGAACTGTTGTAGAGAAAATAAAACTAGCTTGGGGTAGGACAGGAGTTTTGGTTATAGAGGTAGTCTATTGTAGAGAAGAGAAGGGTTAAAGTCACAAAGGTAAGTGTTAGGTGGTTGGAAAGAAAGGAGGTGGAAGACAGGGTGAGAGTGAAGCTACTAATGTAGCGATCAGAGAAAAGAAAAAGCTTGTTGGAGAGGTTGCAAGGAGTGCATAGGTAGGAGAACACAAGGTTAAGGGAGTTGCTATCAGAGTGAGTAGAAGAGAGTGTCCATTGTTTTAGGTCAAAAAGGGAGGTTAGGCTGAGAAATTTAGAAGTAGCTGGAGTATTAAAATTAAAAGGGATGTTGAAGTCACCGAAAATTATTATGAGAATTTCAGAGAAGGAAAATTAGGGTAGCTGGGCAGAGAAGTCATCAAGGAAGCTTGATACCAGTCCAAGATCACATAAATTCTCAATGAAACTGGAAAAAATAGATAATAAATAATAATAATATAAATAAAATACAGGAAGACTCACATGAGGAGAGAGACAGAGAGAGAGAAGTAAGTGAAGAACCTAAAAGGTGTTTTATGGGTAAAGAAACATTCCAACTCCACCTCCCTTCCATCAACTGGGTCTGGGAGACTGGGTCCAGAGGAAGCCACTATGGAAGAGGCTAACAGGAGAGGCAAAGTCAAATTCATGAAGCCAGGTTTCAGTAAGAGCAAGTAGGTTAAAAGAGTTAGTGATAAAAAGGTCATGGACAAAGGTGGGCTTGTTACAGACAGAACAGGCTTTCAAAAGAGCACATGATGAGGGGGTGTGGCTACCGTGCTGCTAGATGGAAGCCTGATCAAGCAGCTCCTCTAGATCACTGGAGAACACAGCACTTAGAGGTGACACACCAAGCTCACAAGACCTCAAGCTGCCGGCTATAACACCCCTGCATCCTCAGAGATGGCCAGGAAGAGAAAGGAACCCCCAGCACAAACAAGTTACCGCACTTCTTCCTCCCCACGGAGCAGCAGCATGTCCAAGATGGCACCGGCGGAGGCTCGCTGGCGTTGACTAGCGGCTCCTCCTGCTCTACACAGAGCCCTACATCGCCTGGAGCTTCCAAAGCCACACATCTGTGGTCACCAGCAGCATCTACCCCAACATCACAGAGCCCTGCCAAGTGCAAGCCTAGGCTGTCTGCTGGCTCTTCTCCCATAGAGGTAAGCCAAGGCTGCAACTCTGCAAATACCACCAGGGAGCTGGCAGATACATTCTGTTCCTTTCCTGCCACCAACCAGCCTGTCTCTGAATCCACACTTAAGGACATGTTGGTATCCCTGCGGACCTCCTTACATGCAGATATGATGGTGTGTGTAACAAAATTTTAAAGCTGAGGTGCAGGAGCTGGGGGGAAGAGTGGATCATATGGAGCATAAAATGACTGAATTTGCATCGTCCCACAACACCTTAATAGAACACAATGACCAGTATTATGAGTTATAAAAACTCAAAGCTAAAGTCGCAGACATTGAGGACCACTCAAGGCAGAATAATGTAAAACTCAGAGGTGTTCCCGAGTCTGTTCAAAACACCCAATTGAATCAATACGCATGCAACCTGATCCACATGGTCCTGCCGTCTATCCCAACCTCGGAAATAGTAAGCAATCAAAAACACCGTCTTCCTAAACCCGCTTATCTTCCCAACAACATCCCTAGAGATGTTATAATGAGGGTACATTTTTACCATGTAAAAGACCAACTCATGTCCAGCTTCCGCAAAACACCCCAGTTACCTGAGCAATTTTCCCACCTTCAACTGTATGCGGATATTTCCCAATACACGCTACAAAAGAGGAAATCTCTCCTGCCAATTATGAAGGTACTCAGAAATCACAATATTATTTACCATTGGGGCTACCCAATGAAGCTCACTATCACCCATGATGATGCCACTTCTGTGATAACATCACCAAATGAAGGCCTAGCATTGCTACGCTCATGGGACATTCCTCCAGAACAAGAACTCATATCTCGGTCACCACCTACCAGGGTAAACATCCAAGAAGATTGGCACACTTTCTCTTACAAGCACAAACAAAAGAGTCACACACACTGATCGCCTTTAACCCTTAAGCTTGATACAGCTATGCTACCTGACTTCCCCGGTCAGATGGAGCTCAATCCCCACAATGTTCCCTCCACAAGTATTGTGCAGTACTTCTGCAGTCAGATTCCAGTTGGAATCACCCAATTTTTTACTAACTGTTTGTTATCTTTTTTATTTTTTTTATTTTTATTGTGTCCTTTCAATTTTTTGTCGGTTCCAGGTCTGGTATTTGAGATGAAAACTCAGTAGGATATCAGGCTTGCACATTATCTCCTACCTCAACAGAAGCTTACACTTGGGCCTGTTGCCTCCTTCGCATGATAACTCATCTACACTACTTAAAGGTAACACAAGCTTCTCAAATGACCTGTCCCCATGGTACTTAAACTGACTTAATGTGTGGAGGCTCAACCGCCCTGTCAAAAGAGCATCCCTTTGGAAGGAGTCTCTTAGACTAAGATGTGACTTAATTTGTGTTCAAGAAACGCACTTTCAGGTATCGACATCTCCTACTTTAGATCACAAACAGTTCCCTCGCATCCCTCACATTCCTCACATACACTGCCTCTGCATCGCATAAAAGAAAAGGAGTCCTCATTTCAGTTAAAAACTCAGCAGTCTTCTCCCTGCATGATGCTATCTGTGATCCGGAAGGTAGATACCTGATCCTCTTGTGCGATATCAACAACAGACCTTTCACAATAGTGAACGTTTACGCTCCTAATACGCAACAACTTTGCTTTGCTCACAAACTTTTTCACAAAATCTCAAAGCTCGGATGGGGCTCTCTAGTGATATGCAGAGACTTTAATCTTACTGCAGACCCCCTTCTGGACCTATCATCAAAATCTAAACGACTTCTCTCGGCACTTCAAACTCTATTCCACAAAGAAGATGTCTATGACATGTGGAGATGCCAGCATGCTGAGGAACGAGACTATACCTTCCACTCAGCATGCCACAACTCGTATTCTAGAACAGACATGACACTAGTGGACAAGGTGTTACTGCAGGCTGTGTCTTCCTCCAATATTCATGATATCTCATGGTCAGACCATGCTCCAGTTTTCATATCAATAGTGGAGGAATACAGCCCAACCCTGCATATATTTGGAGGGTTAATTCACAAGTATTCAACTTATCCCAGAATGTCCTTGACATAAACAAGTGTTTCCAATAATTTTTCCAGCTTAACTCTAACTCAGTCTCAGACCCCTTAGTTGTTTGGTGTGCCCACAAGGCCTTTATAGGAGGCATTTTCATACAAATGTGTTCACATATTAAGTGGCAGAGGTCATTGCAGCTTGATAAACTACTAGAAGACATATGCACCCTGGAATACATTAACAAAGCAATCCCTACCAACTCCTCATGTACAACTCTGCCCAAACTACATAGAGACCTTCGATTATTACTGGTAGAACAATATGATAAGTATCTTAGGCTATGTTTCCACTAGTGCGTCCCCAAAGTCGCGCGATTTACACTGCGACTTTGCAATGCAATTTGTGGTGCGTTATGTTGTGACTTTAAATACGACTTTGTGCGACTTGGATGTTCTGCGATTTAGCCATAGTGATGTAATTCCTTATCCTGCTTACTTATTTCCCCTTCCTCTTTCGTTGTCACGTGTTGTATGTTTGCTAGCAAACATGTTGGCTATGCAATATGTTGGGTCAGCAGTCATTTTGGCTGCTGTAGCAGCATTTATAGATGAAGAAGAGGAGGATAACCGGAGGAGGAGAAGGCATAGGTTTTGGATCCATCCCATCATCGCCCAAAGGGAAGTGAGAGGCCAGTTTGGGGTCCTTTACAACGACCTCCGTGCTCATGAAGACAAATTCTTCAACTACACAAGGATGTCAATTAGAAGGTGAGAACATTTTTGGATGTCAACTTGCAAATGCTGCCAGATATATTAAGGAAAATGTGTATATGCCTGGTAATTATGAATCTTTTTAGAATTTTAAGGTTTGAATAGCTAGAAGTGTTAACTATAACCTGTTCAAATTGTTATAATAATGGAACTCGATTAAAATATTTTATTTTCACATGGTCAATGTAAATAATAGCCATATTTTATCTCTTTACAGTTTTGATGAATTGTTGGCTTTGCTCTCTAGCCATCTAGAGCGACAAAACACAAGTTTCCGAAGGAGTATTCCAGCTGTAGAAAGACTCATTGTAACATTGAGGTAAATTTTCATACCTACTTTTTCTTCTATGTGGCATTTGGATATCCACAGCATTCTTTCATCCTCTTTACATGAAGTAAACCAAAAAATACTAGCATGTAATTGTGCGTGAGATTGTTTTTACAATATTAACTTTGCCTCTACATCACCAGTGTCTTTCTCCTGATCCTCTTCTTCCTTCACTTCCTCAGGCACCTCCTTCCTAGCTCATTTTTTTTAGTTTATTGAAGTAGCTTAGTGTAAATATGTATTATTATAATAAACTGTATGTACTTTTCCATTTTAGGTACCTGGCAACTGGGCATTCCTTTGCAAGTTTGCATTATGAGTTTTTGGTTGGCAAAACTACTGTCAGCAATATTGTCCATGATACCTGCAGAGACATCTGGAATGTCCTTAGGGATTTGGTCCTGAAGAAGCCCACTTGCGAAGATTGGTGCAAGATTGCTGAAGTTTTCTGGGATCGTTGCAATTTCCCGAATTGTCTCGGGGCAATTGATGGAAAACATATGAGCGTAGTGATGCCCATCGGCAGTGGAACCAAATACTTTAACTACAAAAAATATTTTTCTTTTGTATTACTAGCAGTGTCTGATGCCAATTATTGTTTTACCTACATAGACATAGGATCATATGGCAGCAGCTCAGACTCCAGTATTTTCCAAAGATCATCGTTTGGAAGAATGTTGCGGAAAATGGTCTGGACCTGCCACAGGACTGTCCGTTGCCAGGAACAAATGGGCCGCCAATGCCATCTGTGTATGTTGGGGATGAGGCCTTTGCTCTCAGTGAGCATCTATTAAGGCCTTATTCCAATAGGTGTCTGAGTGAAGAGAAGCGAATCTTCAATTACCGGTTAACAAGGGCAAGATGAGTGGTAGAATGTTCATTTGGCATTTTAGCCAACAAGTGGCGTTTGCTACATACACCGATTAATTTAAAACTTGAGAATGCAATATCTGCAGTAAAAGCAGCATGTGTGCTTCATAATTTTGTTCGAATTCGTGATGGCTACCTTTTTGAAGATTCCCTCATACACGATCTGGAAGGTGCACAATGGAGTGCCAGTAGGGACACCACCAATGGTGCCACTGTGCGTGAGGGATTCTCGTCTTATTTTATGTCTGCTGCTGGTTCTGTCCCCTGGCAGCAGGATGCCATTGCATAATGTAATTCATGCATTTTATTGTAATATTATTTAAATGTCTGTTATGTTTCATTGCATCCAAATGCAGAATAACAGGTCTTGAACACAAATTCTAAAAAAGGATAAGCAGAAAATGCACAATGTAACCAGAATAATATTTATTTTCCAGATTTTTGTGCAAAAATGCACCAAAAATGTTTTTTTTTTTGTTTTTGGTGAACTACACCATTTTCTTTTACTTTTTAACAAGCACAACAAATATTAAAATAATAAAAGATTTCACTTTCAAAAACACAAAAATAAAAGTCATAAAAAAAATAAAATATATAATCTGAATCTTTTTTACAAGACAAATCTTTTTTCAAAAAGGAAAAAATAAAGAAAGAACTTCCATGAACTGAAAAATTCTACAGTTGTTGTTTTGGCCTCCACAACCAACCAAAAAATAAAGAACAAGTGCTAAACCCACATAAAAAAATATTGAAAATTACAATTGCTCGTATGTTTTGTTTTCATTGGTCCCGGAAACGGAACTATTGGTTGGTCCAGGGAAATCCACTGATGGACCAGGGTAATATTTCCTTTCCAGAAAAGGTGGAACCTGACTGGGTGTAGGCTGCCTAAATTGGTGAGTGGTTGGGGGGCCAAGGGTAGAGGTAGAGGGGGCAGCAATTGGATGCAACATGCGTGGCCTTGAGGGATTCAGCATATTACCATACTGGTCACAGTATGGACGGTTTATTGGTGGAGCATACTGTGTACTTGGAAAGTGAGTGTATTGTTGATAAGGGGGATATTGGGGAAGGGGGGGTTGCATATATGCTGAGGATATTGTTGGCCCCTCACTCACAAATGATTGAGCAGTTGACATCAAAGCCATCCTGAGTGCATATTTTTTCTCAGGGGGTACCTGTTTACATATGCCTAAAATTACAGTGAGAAATGCTGCGTCTTCACACTGGTTTTCTGCCATTTTAGTGGACATCTGACTAACTACAGTTAAAATTTTTTCCATGGGTTTCACAGGCCGGGCACTTCCCCTTGAAGATCTTCGCAAAGGCCTAGAGACATTGCTAGGCCCTGGTTCTGCATCCTCCTCATTCATTGAGTTTGATGTTGACCTTGATTCATCTACGAACAGTTCCTTGTCAACATTATCTTAGAATTGTTCTTGCTCCTCCTCCGCAGCAGCTTCCTCTGACTCATCCTCTGCTGCCAAACCCTGTGTGCTGTCTTCCCAGCTTGCTTGGGTTCTGAAATACAAATCACAGATTTGTAAAGTAAGCATTACAATTTGATATGTACAATTCGTAACATATGCCTGCTGATAACTTACTCTCGCATTTCCAACACTGGTTTTAAAAAGATCCAGATCCATGGGCATATGGGGCTAATCTTTTTGAGCCGGAACCACTCCTTCCTTCTTTTAATTTTCATAAGTACCGGTTGTAGCAGTTTTTGAAACTTCTCCATCGAGTTTGTAATGAGTGCACTACAAAATATAAAGCAAAAAAAAAATTAAAAAAAAATAATTTATTAACTGCCTATAGGTCATTAATTTGCTAGGCTGCATAATTGATATGGACGGTGTTAAAACAACCGCTAAATATATTAACCATGACACCTACATAATTGGACATGTGCTGGAGGATGTTAACAGGGCCATCTTTAGTATCATTTTATATTATTAGGACCGTGGTCAAATATTATTTGTTGTTCCACACACACACACAGATTTACTTTCCTGCAGCCACAGGTTACATGAAAGTAACTATCTAAATTCCACCATCAACACAGATAGTGTTGACAAGGGATTCCCTCCTGCCAAACCATTGTGATCTCCTGGCAGGAGAAGCGGTCCCCACCAAGAAAACACAGTGCACATTGTTAACACACACCCATTGGTTGCAGAATATTTAAATAGGTGCAAGGCACAAAGTGCTAAGCAGCATATATCAACCACTTACTTTTTGAAGAACGTTCTGTGGCTGATAAAGAGACCCAGGTCTCATAATATATGCGAGCCACTTCCAACCATGCTCTCTCCTTCTTTGCATGATCTTTGTAACCTGCATCTCTGAGGTCATATATTGACGGACGTTGTCTGACAAGCCTAATAATTTCCTCATTGTCATGCACTTGTCGCTTGTTTTTTCTAGCCCTAGGCATGCTTCCTGCTGTCTTCCACACTCACAGACATCAATATAGGAAGTGATGTATTTGGGAGGAGCAGAGATCATGTGCTTCCGTAGACTTCCGTGGAAGTCGCAACAAAGTCGCGGTGTCAGACATGTACATATGACTGCATTGCGACTTAATATCTTTCTATGGTGAACAAGTCGCACCGAAGACGGAACAAAGTAGTGCAAGAACCTTTTTTGGAGTCGCTGCGACTTGAGTCACACCAATTAGAACGGGGACCATTGAAATACATGGGTTTTGACTTGTCATGCGACTTGACATGTGTCAAGTCGCAAAATAAGTCGCAGTAGTGGAAACAGAGCCTTAAAGCTCTCAAACTAACACATTATTCCTTGGGCAACAAGGCAGGCAAATTCTTAGCAAACCGATTTAAAAAAAAAAACTCCAATCCAAGATTGAGTACCTATTAGACCCACATTCCAAGCATAAAATTACCAATCCAAGGGAAATTGCAGATGCCTTTGCATCCTATCATAGCTCCCTTTACAACTTAAAAGATGATCCCAACACCCCACAACCAAAAGATCCTGATATTGAATAGTTTTTGACCTCTATCCAACTGATCACTTTAACAAGCACTCAACTACAAGCACTTAATGCGCCTATAACTCCTCAAGAGATCAATAGGGCTATCCAATTCTTATCAATGGGAAAATCCCCAGGACCATGGTCTATCAAATGACTATTACAAATAATTCCAAGAAATCATTACTCCAAATTTCTCCCCAGTGTTCGCAGCTGCAATGACCTCGACCTCTTTTCCCCCTGAAATGCTGCAGGCCTATATTGTAACAATACTGAAGCCGGGTAAGGAACCTACCTCTCCAGCCAATTATAGACCAATATCGTTATTGAATAAGGATATTAAATTATACGCAAAAATCATAGCTCACAGACTGACCCTTATCTTACCAATCCTAGTCAAGCCAGACCAAACAGGCTTTGTTACTGGACGCCAGGCGTCCAATGCAACCAGAAGAGTACTGGGCATAATCCAACAAGTCAGGGCCGGTTAGGTGCTTTCTCTGCTACTATCTTTGGATGCGGAGAAGGCATTTGACCATATTCATTGGCTATATATGAATAAAACTTTTAGGAAATTCTGATTTTCCGGACCTATACTATCCACTATACTAGCCCTGTATTCAACACCTTCCACCAAAGTATTCACCTCCAAAATGTTGTCCTGGCCCTTTCTGATCTCAACTGCAACTAGACATGATTGCCCCTTATCCCTATCCATTTTCAACTTATTAATTGAATCCCTTGCAGAAGCAATAAGAGCAGCACCTTACATTACCGGTTTCAAGTTTCAGCAAAACTCCCATATCATAAACCTATTTTTAGATGATATACTGTATTTATTGGCGTATAACATGCACTTTTTCACCCTGAAAATCAGGTGCAAATAGTGTGTGCGTGTTATATGCCGATACTGGAATTTGGGCTGCCTAGGAGGGGACAGGGAGGAGTGTGGGATGAGTGGCGTCAGATTACATACAACGAGAATCTCCTGTTTACTCAGCGGCCTATTTAATAGGAAGTCCTGTCTCTGGGCTGGCATTGGACCAGTATTCTGTCTATTATAGAAGCCGGTCCAGGAGGTGGGACTTTGTATTAAAGAGGCCGCCGAGTAAACAGGAGGTTCTCGCTGTATGTAATCTGACGGCACTCGTCCCGCCCCCCTCCCTGTCCCCTCCGAGGCAGCAGTAATCTGAGGTGAGGCTACAGATGGGCATTGATCAGGCTGCATTCATGGCAATGTGAGGCTGCAGATGGAATTGATCAAGCTGCAGATGGGCAATGGTGAGGCTGCATTGATGGGCACTGACACTTATTTTGCTTCAAAGTTCTTTATTTAAAATTTGAGTTTTTTTCATTAAACTTCCCTCCTAAAATGAAAGTGCGTGTTATATGCCTGTGCGTGTTATATGCCAATAAATATGGTAATTATATTCCTAACAAGCCAAGAAATCTCTCTGGCAGCAACCCATAACATTCTCACAGCTTTTAGTGCACTACCTTACTACAAAATTAACTTTAATAAGTCATTATTGCTGGACTTTGGTATAGACCCCATTCTACGTAGCAAACTCCGGCTAGTATCTGATACTTCACAACTAGCAGATGTTAATTACTACCCTGCAAGAGAACTGCTCTGGTGCACACACGTGTGCATGCGTGCACGCACGGGCAACAGCATGTAAGAGAACTGCTCTGGCACACACATGTGCGCATGCGCGCACCCATGGGCAACAGCAGACTTCCAGGGAGCTGATGCGCATGCGTGTGCACAACGAACTGCGTGCACATGCAGGAGTATGTTCCTAACGCCAATTGGCACCTAATGGCCTATTTAAAGGGTGCTTTGACTCACAAACAGAGCTAACTGGTCTTCAGCTGTGTCCTGATTTTCTGATTCCTGTTGTACTCTGCCTGATACCTGTTGCTGAACCCGGCTTACCTTGACTCTGCCTCTGGACTCTGATATCTTCCTGATTACCAGTTCCTGATCTCGGCTTCCATTTTGACCTTGCTTCTGCTCATGCCTTTGTACTTCGCTGCCCACCTGTTACCAAACCCGGCTATCCTTGAGACCCTGCTCCTGCTTTTCGTCTGGCTCAAACACTGCCTGTTGTCCTGCCTGTGCCACCGAGCCTACTACTCCATCTGCAAGTTCTGCAAGGAACACTTACAGGCACTCATGTTCCTCCTGGCCCTAGCCACTATCTGTTCCACCTTCAGTGGGGCTTGGGCTGGAGATACAAGGGAGGCCGACCTCATCATATCAGACTCCTACCAGGTACATGACATCCCCTCTTATAGATAAACTATCAAAAGATGCCCAAAGAATGTCTAAGTGCGATCTATCCTGGACAGGTTGTCTCGCTTCTTTTTTTTTCAGTTTAAAGACTGTTTATTGAAGCTAATAACAGTACAAAAGTATAAAATCAGCAACAAACCAAAAATAAGGTCAGTACAGGGTGATTAACAGTGGCATAGTGAAAAAAGTAGACCTAAAGCAAGGGTGAACATAATACAAGTGGAAGAGCTAATAACCTTCAAGGTGAATTAACAGACTCTATATCGAAGAAAAGGCTGCTGGATAGGATAAAAAGGACCCGGGATTCATGGGAATCAGGACTCCCCCAGGATGGACCCCAAATGGGATCCTGCTGTGCACGGGGCATACAGGTGAAGGTCCGGGGGATCGAAATGATCCTGCCGGGACCTATTCTAAACCCAAAATCAGCCTTTCGTGGGAGAATGACCTGCTGGAATGTCTGTTACTATTGCAAGACCAAAAACAAGATCAAAAATAATGTAGCTCAGTATGGGGAGTGTCCCTATGTTCCTGAATGGTACAGACTGGTCTCCTGGGTTATCAATCGGAGAAAAGACAAAAAAAACCTGCAAAGTCTGTTTCGCTAGATATGTGCGAACAACCTAAATTTGAGCTTGAGGAGAGAATAAGAAAAGAGAGAGGGAAAGAGGGGTAAGAAAAAAAGCAGGGAAAAAAAGGAAAGATAGGGGAAGTGTTGGGGGCAGAAATCCTCGTGGAGGTGAGGGGGGTACGTGGGCCCACTAGAATTGAGGGGGTGTACAGAAATTTCTGCATGTCAGGGGAGTAATTGGATTCCTAAGAACCTAGCCCATGGTCCCCATATGAGTCTAAATTTTTTGGATGTGTCTAGAATCCCGCTCAAGATCTTCTCCTGCGACATTATCCAGGAGATTTTCTGTTTGGCTTGATAAAGGGACACTGAGGGGGTTTTCCAGGCATGAACTAGTGTAATCTTGGCTCCTAGAAGAATGAAATGGATCAGTGACCATGTCAATTTAGGCACTTTTGGGATGTTGTCATTAAGGAGAGCTAAGGTGGGGTCTTGTTTGACTGTGAAACTGGTGGATTTGAGTATAAGATTAAAAATTCCGTTTCAGTACCCTCTGATTTTGGGACATTCCCAGAGATTGTGGAGGAGGGAACCTAAGTGGCCACATCCTCTAAAACAGAGGGGTGATGACTGAGGGTAGAATGTAGTGATACGGTTGAGTACCAGGTACCAGCGGGACATAACTTTGAGGTCTGCCTCTACAAGGGAGGAGTTCAGAATGCCCTTGTAGGAGCAGGCAAAGTATATATGCCAAGTATCCAGGTCCCAATGAAGATGCAGATCACACTCCCATTGCAACATATAGTTCGCTTTCACCCAGGGCTCAGCTAGAGCTGAGTGGATAAGGGAAATCCCTCCCCTTACACCCATGGCTCAGGAGCACCTGAGTTCATAAGATGTGACAGAGAGCGGAGTGTCTGAGCTTTTCCAGACCCTGCGCAGAAAGTGTGATAGTTGATAGTAGCGGAAAGTTTCAGAGACTGGCATGTCTAGTTTAGAGATGCAATATTTGAGTGAAATAGGTCCAGTGTTATTGAAAAATTGCCCTATTCTATAAAGGCCCTTATCGAGCCACCACCAAAAAGCCTCGATGTTCAGACCTGGAGGGATTTGGGGATTGTGGAAGATGTGTGCCATGGGGATGCCATAGGGAGGTCAGGGAGTGTCTTCTATACAGTGTATCACATAAGGCCATTGAGTGAGACAGAGAGGGGGAGAGAATCGGTGGTCTGTCCTTTTGTGGTCTCCACACCAGGAAGTCCAGAGTGTGGTTGGGAGTAGCCTGTCTTTCTATGTACACCCAGTCTGGCTTTGGGCCTTTGGAGTAAATAACTGAGAATTGGCAGAGTGGTGCGGCTTGGTAATAGCACCATAAGTTGTCCTAGTAGTCCTAGACCCCCTTTTTTCTTTGGTCTGTATAAAACCTTTTTGGAGAAGCGGTATCCCTTTCCCCAATATGAATCTTATAATCGAAGCCTGCAGTTTGTCCAGGATACGTTTTTTGATGGGTATAGGGAGGTATCAAAAGAGGTATAAGATCCTGGGTAGTAGGGTTATTTTGACCGAGTTTATTCTGCCCAGCCAGGACATTTTATACAGGGCCCAATGCGAGAGATTGTCCGAGAGATTTTTGAGCATTGGGGGGTAATTGTGGTGGTACAGAAATTCTGTTCTTGCGGAAAAGAATACACCTAAGTAGGGTAGTGAAGAGGTGCTCCAGGAAAAGTGGGTTTTGAGTCTCTGTACAAGGTCTTGGGGAGTAGAGATATTTAGGGCCATTGATTTGGTCATGTTGACCTGAAGGCTTGAGATGGAGCCGAATGAGTTGAGTAGTTGGAGGATGTTGGGAGTGGAAATGAGGGGGGAAGTGATGAACAGGAGGACGTCGTTGGCAAAAAGGGCGCATTTGTGAGTCTGTTGACCGCATTTCACTTCATGAATGTCAGGGTTTTGTCTGATGGCGAGGGCTAGTGTTCCTATCGCTATGGCGAAGAGGATAGGTGAAAGAGGGCAGCCTTGTCTAGTGCCTTTTAGAATAGGAATTTGTTCGGAAAGGTGGCCTTGCATTTTAATGCGGGCTTTTGGGGAGGAATAAAGGGATGATAGGGTTCTAAGAAAATCCGGGCCAAAGCCCCATTTTCATAAAATTGTAAAAAGGTATGGCCAAGTGATGG
The DNA here is from genome assembly GCA_037952925.1 of Lithobates clamitans. Taxonomy (NCBI): domain Eukaryota; kingdom Metazoa; phylum Chordata; class Amphibia; order Anura; family Ranidae; genus Lithobates; species Lithobates clamitans. The sequence goes on along the minus strand of JBBGZY010000143.1, from coordinate 10,002,037 downwards.
TGTCAAAGGCCTTTTGGAGGTCTATAGAGAGGACATATCCAGCTTGGGAAGGCCCTCCATCCCATGAGGATTGCATGAGGGAAATTAAATCTACCGCTCTCCTGATCTGGTCCGACCCCTGTCTTCTGGGGATAAAACCCACCTGATCCTTATGGATGTAATTAGCAATGAAGGAGGCTAATCTGTTTGCTAAAATTTTTGTCATAATCTTTAAATCATTATTGATTAGCAAAATTGGCCTGTAATTACAAACCTCACTGGGGTCTTTGCCCTGTTTGGGGATTACTGATATGTAAGCCAGATTAGCAGCTGGTTCTAGGGGGATGCTTCGCGAAGGGAGTTAAAGAGGTGGACCAGACGAGGAGGGAGGACCTCTCAGAAAGCTTTGTAATAGTGTACAGAAAATCCATCTGGGCCAGGGGCGGAGTCTGCTTTGAGGTTCTTTATGACTTCTCAGACTTCCTCCACCCTGAAAGGAGATTCCATGATGGACCGATGGGAGTCCGAAAGTTTAGGGATATCAATGTTCTTCAGGAAGGAGTCAATGGAGTCTGAGTTGTTAGGGTTAGGTGCAGAGTAGAGTTTGGAGTAGAAAGCCTGGAAGGTTTCCAGGATTTTTTGGGGGTTCTGGGTAAGAGTTCCTGACAGGGATTTGATCTTAGGGAGAGCAAAGGATTTTATTTTGGGTGAGAGTTTTGCGGCTTAGTGGGGGCCAATTTTATCTGCCTGTATGTAGAACCTGCCGCTTAGCCGGCTCAGGTGTTTATCAGCGTTGGATGTAAGGGCCAGGTTTAGTGCCACTCGAGTGGATTCTAATTTGGCCAGGGTCGCTGGAGATGGGTTAGCTTTGTGGGATTTGCTGAGAAATTGAAATTCTCTTTCTAGCTTCATAACATCCGCTTTCTTTTCTCTTTTGAGCTTAGACGCCAGTTGAATCATTTTCCCCCTCAGCTTTATGAGCCCCCCAGAGGGAACTTGGAGTCATATCTCCAGTGTCATTGAGGAGAAAAAATTCCCTGATGTCTTTTTCTAAAATTGAACAGTGGACTGAGTTTGATAGCAGTGATTTACTTAGGCGCCACTGGGGTGGCCCAGGAGGTGAGAGGGAGCTAGAGATTTTAAGGATCACCAATGAATGTGTGTACATCCGAGTTAGGGAGAAAGATATGGTCGATTCTAGCGAATGTTTTGTGGGGTGCCGAGTAATGGGTAAAGTCTTTCGCCATGGGGTTTAGTTCCCTCCAAGAGTCTATCAAGCCCATGTCATGCAGAAGACGGGCTATTCTGAGACTTTGTTTGGGTGGTTTCTTTAAATGAGGTCTACCTTGAGAGGACTTGTCCAACATGTGATCAAAGGTGATATTGGAGTCGCCCCCCATAATCACCCTGCCTTCCAGGTGAGGGGACAGGGTTGATAGCATGGAGGTAAAGAAACGTGCTTGGCCCTGGTTAGGTGCATAGTAAGAAATAATAGAGTACAAGACCCCCTCTATGTGTCCTTTTATGAGTATATACCTGCCGTCTAAGTCTTTGACCGTATGTGTGAGGACAAAGGGTATACGTTTAGCAAGGAGTATGGCGACTCCCTTTTTTTTGGCATCAGCATTCACCAGATAAAAGGTCGGGAAGTTGCGGTGGAGAAAGGAGGGGTTATAGCTAGCATGAAAATGGGTCTCCTGGAGTAGAACAACATTGAGGCTTCTAGCATGGTAGCTCTGAAAAGCCTTTCGGCGTTTAAAGGGCGAATTGAGCCCCTGGGCGTTATGTGATCTTTAATGATAGCAGATGGGTATTCATGTCAGCCATGGGCGAAGGAGTGAGTAGCCAAAAAGAGCAAAGGGAGATTAACTCTGCCGCCGGAGGGTGGACTTCCTCTTGTGAAGAGATGGATTCCCGATAACGTGGGCTAAATGGCAATCTCCGTGAGGATTCCTAAAGAAGATATGGGAGAGAAGAAAGGGGTGGAGGAAGAGACAAAGAAGGAGAGGAAAGAGGAAGAAGAGAGAAGAGAACATTAAGAGTAATAAGGTGTATGAATACAGCATACATTAAGTGCAAAACCAACAAATAAACAAACTGATAAGCTAAAACCAAAATACAGGACTGGCATTCCTAGTCCTAGTCCAAGTTCCCCGTTTCGGAGGAACTCGGAAATGATGCAACCTCAAAGTGGGTTGCCTGCCTGATGTCACCAGAGGGAGAATGGGTCCCTCTGTGTCACAACAGAGAGGGTGGCATGATAGGCCGCTCCAGCCACCAGGATCCCCCATATGGAGTGAAGTGGTGTGGGATCAACCTCAGAAATGGGACACTAGCAAGGGTATAAGTGCACGGGAACAGTTGCCAATAACAAGGAACCGAAGCAAATATTGCAAAGAAGGGAATCACTGCAGATGGAGGGGGGTGGGGGATACCGCCATAGGGGGGTACTCAAATAGCGTAGCTTTTATGTTACAAAATAAACCATGTCAGGTAGTATTCATCCCAGCCGGGATGGTAGGGTAGAGTCCGGAAAGGAGTCCCAGTTAGCCATTAAGGGGCCTAGTGGGGCCTAACCGAAAGCAGGTTCAAACCTGGCCAAAATGTCAGAAGGCAGGTCTGTGTAATGATGCCCCCTACACAAATGAGAGGAATGGGTCCTCACTCCAGGAGAAAAGTTGGGAGAAACACTTCCAGTCCAGGAGTAAGGAGGGACGTTCAACTCAGAGGGTGAGAGTCACTGTGTCTTTTTGGCAATTGCTTGTTCCACAATGGGGTTAAAGGACTGCCCAGGGGAGGCCGCTTGGAAGAGCCTGGGTTGGACGTCGTGTGCACAGGAGCAAGATCCTGGGATATTAGTCCTAGTTGCAGGAGCAGGCGCTCCCCTTCCTGGAAGTTGGTGAAGTTATATGATTTGTCTTTGAAGTGAAATTGAAGGCCAAAAGGGAACGACCAGCGGTACTTGATGGAGTTCTGGGTGAGTATTTCCAACAGCGGTTTGAGAGCTCTCCGCTTTTGGACCGTGGCAGATGAAATGTCTGCAAAAATTTGGATCTTATTCCCTTGGAAGGAGAGGTTGTCCAGGTTACGGGTTTCTCTCATGACATCCTCCTTAACGTCATAAAAATGGGGCTTGACCACAATGTCCCTCGGGAGGCCATCTTGGCAGGGAAGCTGAAGGGCTCTGTGTGCTCTGTCGAGTTCGAGTCTATGGCCCTGAATTTCCGGTATGAGTTCCTTGATTAACAATTTGACAGTACTCGGTATATCCGTTACTGTTTCAGGTATCCCTCGTATGCGGAAATTATAACGTCTGCTTCTGTTTTCCAAATCGTCTATTTTGGATAAAGCAGATTCTAATTGGTCCTGTAATGAATGAATACAGGCAGTGTACTGATTGGTGCGTGCAGCCGTGTTATCAACTACCTGCTCAATCATATCTATGCGAGTGCCCAAGCTCTGTAAATCAGCTTTAATGATAGCTGTAATCTGCGTGGCATCTTGAGCCAGGCCTGCGGCCAGTATTTCAGAGAAGCTCTGTAACATTAGTTGCATATCCTGGGTCTGGGGCTGCTGTGAGGGTGAGGAGTGGAGGGGGCCTGCTAGGCCTATAGGGGAATGCAGCATGGGGGTGTGTAGTAGATCCCCTAGTGTCCTGTTGAGGAGGGACTCTGTGGAGGCAGCGGATATCCCTTGGGGCAAGCAGTGACTCACAGGTGTTGCCAGCATGTCTGTGTGCTGCTGGATGGAGGATGGATGGTCCGGATCCTCCATGCTTTCTCCCAGGGGTGCCGCAGCCGCCATCTTGGATGGGTCAGGGGCCGCCAGATTGAAGTTTAGCTGGCGGCTCACCTCGCTTTTTTGTGCGCCGGTCGGCATGCAAATCGGTGCCTGGGTGGTCCGGTGAGCCGTGGGGATGTTGTTTGGGCAGATTCCACTTGAACCGTTCACTCAGGGGACCTAGAAAGGCCGGAGTGGTGCGGAGCTCTCGATCAGAGCATCTTCTCGGGAGTCCCGCACATGCGCACCTGTCTCGCTTCTTTTAAATGATAATGCTACCCCAGATATTGTATCTTTTTAGAACACTCCCTATACCTATCAAAAAGACACACTTGATGGCACTTAACACGCTACTCAAGAAATTTGCGTGGCAGAGTATGAAACCCCATAGTTCTCATGCTCAGATTCTTAAGAACAAATATGCTGGAGGTTTGGGTATGATCGACCTTCATGACTATTGGGTAGCAACTCACCTGTCCCAGCTAAAAGACTGGTTCTTACCAACAACAGACAAAAGGTGGGTTGATATTGAACAGTCTTGCAGTCCTACATCCTCACTTTGTAACGTATTACTAGCAAACATATGGAAACCTAGGTCACTAAAATACCTACCTCTCTCCATCCAAGCCTCCCTGGTGTCATGGAGATCCTTTTGAATCTCCCTCAAGCACAGAGGACCTCTATACTTATCCCACTTAAAATCTTGGAAATACTTATTCCTAAAATGACTCTTCACAAGTGGGAAATAAAAGGAATTACAACTTTTGAGCATATATTTACAAATAAAACCCTCCTCTTTCAAAATATTTTATTGAATTTCCAAAAATATAAAACAAAACATTATAAAACAAAACAATACAAAGCAGTACCCTTTGAGGTTACAATATAAGCTAGAGACATAGAGTAGGTATCAAGTAAGCGTTTAACAGAAGAAAAGTGACCGTAGAAGCTAATTTGACTCATCCAACTGTAGATTATGTGCCAGGCCTGAGGACAAAAAAGGGCGGGGTTAAGGAGAGGTTCCGCCAACACCCCAAATGGGATCATGCTGTGCCCGGCCGAATCTCTACTAGTCCCCAGTATCAAAACATCAGCAGTCAGGCCTGGGTTATAGCATAAACATTAGGGTTGCTAAAACCTGATTCATAAACTCCAAAGGGATCGTCCTCCCGGAGAAGGACATGATGCTCAAATGTCGGAGGGTCACTCCGAGTACCTATGAGGGTTAGGAGGAGGGGGGTGGAAAGAGGGGGGAGAAGAGGGAGTGGAAGAGAGAGGGGAAGAGTAAAAGAGTGAAGAGCCTATCAGCGGGAGAGTACCGCGCGTCCTCCTACGGACCTAAGAACTTGGCGGTTGGACACCTGGAATAAGGGGAATGCCCATATAATGGGCCCATGGTTCCCAGGTAGCTTCAAATTGCTGGAGAGTTTCTCTTGGGACATGATCCAGGATATTTTATGTGTGGCAGCCTTGAAGGAGGCCTTGGATTGTTTCCAAGCTTTGGCAATGGTCAGCTTGGCACACAGGAAAATTAAATGTATTAATTTACGCGTCTGTTTCGGTATTTTGGGTAAATTTGCATTAAGAAGGGCAATGGCTGGGGTCTTTGGGATCTGAATTTTCGTGACTTTTCGGATCAGGGAGAAAATCTTGCTCCAAAAGGGCCTTAATTTCGGACATTCCCACCAAATGTGGGCTAAGGCGCCTGAGAGTTGACACCCTCGGAAACACCTGGGGTCTGCTGAGGGGAACATTTTGGAAAGTCTGTCCGGGGTAAGGTACCATATGGTGATGACCTTGAGGCTAGATTCAATTAGGGAGACATTTTTAATGTAATAAGGGAAAGTGCAGCGCTAAAGAATGTGAAAGTAGTTAATAACACTATTTCATATCATACAATAAATAATATTGGTCAGTGCATAAAGTCCATAGGCATGTGATATCATATGGTGAGTTTTCTAAATTATATACACTGTGTCCATATAGAGGTGACACAAAATTTTTTTTCTGTGACACACTTATACTTGGTGTTCTTAATAGAATAAACTGAGTCCATGAAAAAGTAAAGTCCTGAAAAATGTATAACACCAAAAAGTGTGGAATTAAAATATGGAGTGTTGATAGAAGATCCACCACCGCTCTTAAAGTAGGCTTACCAGAGAGATTGGACACAGATGGGTGTACACCCACTAAGTCAATCGAGCTTGTAAAGTGGGGATCCTTGATGGTAACTGTTACTAGAAACGCAAATCCAGGTGTCCCGGGTACTCGCAAGGATATATATGACAAAAGGCCAGGTCCAATCAGACATCCAAAGTATATGTGGAAGGAATATGAGAGCACATAGCGTAATACTGTATAAAAAGCTTAAAGCATATTTATTGAAGATAAAAAACACTCACATTTCTGGAGAATAAAAAAAGCGCTTAGTACATAAATGGTATGGCAGTGTCAGTGGTGTCAGTAGTCCGTCCCGACGCGTTTCATCCTCTAGGACATCATCTGGGGTACCACACCACTGTATACACTGCCTTTTATATACAGTAAGAGACCCCCATGTTAAAATGTGGCTCCAATCGCCAACGTCGTTCAGTGAGAATAACTTCCGGGTACGCGAAAATGGCGCCAGCCACGTGCCCTGCAAGCCTCGCTTTGGATGAGTATTTTGGAATGCACAGATGTACAACATATCATGGTAACATCCTGCGTTACAAGCCTCGCTCTTGTTCACATAGAACTCACACAGCGCATGCCCGGAACACATCAATGTGTCGCTGACAGTGTGTGAGTTAGGGAGCCGGCGTCGTGACGTCATGACACTGCCCTTCTAGCCTCACTATGAACAGGGGACAGGTGGAGCGCACAGCGGGGATGTCTCTATGTTTACAATGAGATGCCTGTTATAGGATTTGTATGAAATAGCTGGTATGGAGTGTCTTACTGGAAAATATTATATAATAAACTGTATACATAGAATTAAAATATATGTACAAGGTCCTGTATCTCAAGGTGGACATATAAAAAAACATGTCTCACCCGTTCCAACAAATGGGTAGCATGAACGTGTATATTCATAGACCCTATATTCCTCTGATTTTTACAACCAAAACAGTATAAATATGTATATTGATAAACCTTGTATCAAAAATATACATAAATCAGATTACATTTAAAAGTGACATTAAAATTAAAAGTGACATTAGAATAGTGTCTATCCAGAAAAATTATATATAAAAATGTGTAAAATGTAAAATATAAAAATATAAAAATGGAGCCACGGTCTAACATGGAGATCTAAAATGACAGATGCATATTCTATAGACCAAAGTGACAGATACATATTCTATAAAAAATCCTGTGGATAATGTATATTATAAATATTATCCAACATGGACAAAAGCATTTATAGTTCAAGGAGAGGGACAGACAAGAGAAAGCATACTTTAAGATTGGTTAATAAAGGCGTTAATGTCCCACTCGACATTGAGCCCCAATGGCGAGTGGGACTGGAGCTCATATATCCAGTAGGTCTCTAATTGTGATATGCCCCGAGTTAGAGCCCCTCCCCGCCAGGGGGGACATATCTGTCGATAATGAGAAATTGTGATCCTGACGGATCTCAGTTGTGGTACTGCCTGTAGTGTCTAGGGACAGTATGTTTCGTATCCCCCCAATTATTTTTGCCACATGTTCACCTACCCGGACAAAAAAAGTCTGAGTAGTACGGCCAACATAGTGTTTCCCTCATGGGCAGGTGATAAGGTATACAGCGTACCTCGTTGCGCACGTACAGAACATTTTAATTGGGTAGATTTTATTAGTTACATTTGATCGAAATTCAAGTGTCTTATATCTACAATTTGGGTTATATTGACACACTGTACATTTTTTGCATGGGAAGTAACCTACCAACTCATGAAAGAAGGTGGGATGTCTGGGGCGTCAATTATATTGGGAGCAATTTTGTTCTGTATGGAAGGAGCCCCTCTGTAGATGACTTTGGGTCTTTCGGGTAAAATGTTATACAGGAAGCGATCACTCTTCAGCACTTCCCAATGGTGTTCTATAATGGTTTTAATGTCTCTATGCTGAGTTGAAAAAGAAGTCACCATAGAGTATTTATAGGCATCATTGGATGTGCGAGGAGTTTTGGGGGTCAATAATGATCTCCTATCCATTTGCATGGCATGTTGTATTTCTGATTCGAGGGTAACTGAATCATACCCCTTATCTAAGAATTTTTGCTTCAAAGACAGTGCCTGTACTTGGAACGTGTCAATGTTGGTGCAATTCCTTCTTAGTCTTAAAAACTGGCTGCGAGGGACTGATCCCAGCCAGAACTTATGGTGGCAACTATCAACGGGTATGAAGCTGTTATGGTCAGTTGTCTTGAAATGAGTTTGGAATTTGAATTGTGGGGAACTAATCTCTATATCTAGATTCAAAAAATGTACTTTGGTTGAACTATATTCAAGGGTAAAGGAGATTCCCCTATCATTACAATTAAGGAATGAAAAAAAGTCTTCAAGAGATTTAGGGGAACCGTCCCATAGGAGGAGGATGTCGTCTATATATCTGGCCCAAAAGATCAGACACGGTCTGTGTTCTGAATAGACGACATCCTCCTCTCATTTGGCCATAAAAAGATTTGCGAGACTGGGGGCAAATTTAGCCCCCATTGCTACGCCTTTATGTTGCAAAAAAAATGTGTTATTAAACCAAAAATAATTGTGTGTTGTGGCAAACTCTAATAATTCAATGATGTAATGTCTTTGGGTGTCGGTAAGTGATGGATCTCTGTTTAAGAAATGCGTAACTGCCTCGACACCCAGATTATGTGGAATACAAGTGTAGAGTGATGCCGCATCTGCGGTGTCTGTCGTATCTTTCAAATCCGATGGTGTTTTTTTAACTAATGGCTGTAGATAAAAATCAACATAACGGCCAATGCGGGATGTTATTGAGTTTATACCGCTTACTAGTGGATGCAGGGGGTCCTTATGGATTTTTGGTAGATGATAAATAATGGGAATCCTAGGTGCCGTGGGTATCAAATAAAAATAACAAGGAAAAAGAGATTCCCCAAAAGAAGGCAAAAACCCAAACACGATCTGTCAAAAAACCAATATATTTATTAAGCTATAAAACACCACACAAAGATACAAAATAAAGGCAATAATGGGCAATTCAGGGAAGATATCAGATGACTAGTAAAAATTGATAACGTTATCATTAAAAACAGCGGAGCCGCGGCCAAACATACCCCATACACACACCAATCACAGCAGCAGATTCCTACTAAATTGGCCAGTAATTGGATGATATGAGTCCTCAAATCAGAAGTATGGATGGTGTGGCGGTGTGGGGGTGGGTGGATGAATGTAAGTTGACTTTATATTATTTCAAGAGGTTTCAGTATTGTTTGAACACCAATAGAAAGTTAATAACAGTCCGGGAGCTGAACACATAACATATGTAGGCTGACCACAATGACCGGCAACACCTACTGTAGGCGATAGTAACTCAGGACATTCAAGCAAGGCAGTTCATGTAAATAGCAAGCAGTAAGGGGGAGCAAATACGACAAGGCTGCATTGGTATTATAAATAGGAGTGATACTACTCTCACCAGGTGGATCAGCAGCATACAGGATCGCAGGCTCTACCCCAGGTAGTTACTTGTTGATGAAGAAAGTTGCATTTGCTTGTGCCGTCAGGTGGAGAAAGTTCCGCTGTATCAGCGCCTTCTATCAGATGGTATAAGCCGGTCGTCAGCTGTTAGTTCCCGGTGAAACATTCAAACGCCCTGTGATCGCGGCTCCGAGATGACGTGCTGACGTCACGTAGCACGTGACGTCAGCACGTCATCTCGGAGCCGCGATCACAGGGCGTTTGAATGTTTCACCGGGAACTAACAGCTGACGACCGGCTTATACCATCTGATAGAAGGCGCTGATACAGCGGAACTTTCTCCACCTGACGGCACAAGCAAATGCAACTTTCTTCATCAACAAGTAACTACCTGGGGTAGAGCCTGCGATCCTGTGAGCTGCTGATCCACCTGGTGAGAGTAGTATCACTCCTATTTATAATACCAATGCAGCCTTGTCGTATTTGCTCCCCCTTACTGCTTGCTATTTACATGAACTGCCTTGCTTGAATGTCCTGAGTTACTATCGCCTACAGTAGGTGTTGCCGGTCATTGTGGTCAGCCTACATATGTTATGTGTTCAGCTCCCAGACTGTTATTAACTTTCTATTGGTGTTCAAACAATACTGAAACCTCTTGAAATAATATAAAGTCAACTTACATTCATCCACCCACCCCCACACCGCCACACCATCCATACTTCTGATTTGAGGACTCATATCATCCAATTACTGGCCAATTTAGTAGGAATCTGCTGCTGTGATTGGTGTGTGTATGGGGTATGTTTGGCCGCGGCTCCGCTGTTTTTAATGATAACGTTATCAATTTTTACTAGTCATCTGATATCTTCCCTGAATTGCCCATTATTGCCTTTATTTTGTATCTTTGTGTGGTGTTTTATAGCTTAATAAATATATTGGTTTTTTGACAGATCGTGTTTGGGTTTTTGCCTTCTTTTGGGGAATCTCTTTTTCCTTGTTATTTTTGTATGCCTAAAAGGCGACCCAAACTGCATCCACTATTTGTCTGGATGAATATCTGTTCATACGCTATAAATTAGCATAATCTTCCTCTGGAGGTTGATCCGGGCTAAAAGCACCTTCTTCTCGTGGGTATCAAATAAGCCTTCTCTTTTTTATTTAATATCTGTCTGTCAAATCCTTTATTACCTAAGGTGATTAAATCCTTCTTGTAGCGATTAGTGGGGTTCAGGGGTAATTCTGTATATGTATCTTGATCGCTCAGGATCCTGTACATTTCCAAAATATAATCAGACTTATCCATTACAATAATTCCAGCCCCCTTGTCCGCTGGACAGACAATCAAATCTTTCTTGTCACACAATGATTTGAGACCCCTTTTGTTCATGGAGTGATTCTGCCATTTTCTAAAGGGTAAACTGGCTAAATATTTGAGTATTAAGTCTTTGAAAATGGGGACTGCAGGGGCTGTTGGTACAGGGGGACTAAACAAAGATGGATTCGCTAGACCTGAGTGTACTGTCCCTGAAGTCACAGCCCTCTCAGTAGGGGGGGCTGTATTAGAAGTAAGATAACATTGAATGTTTATTTTTCTAATAAACTTATGGATATCGATAAACGTGTTAAATTTATCCAATTTTTTGGGGGGCAAACTTGAGGCCTTTGTCAAGAATGGCCAATTCCTCCTTAGTTGTTTTGTGCTCAGATTGAATACTCTTTGGCCTGTTGGACTCTTTTTCTTTTTCCTTTGAATTCTCCTCCCCCCTCTGGAGCCTCTCTTGGATCTAAGGGCCTTTGTGGTCCTTGTCTGTCCTGATGAAAATCCTTACTGTAAGGGTCACGGCCATATTGGTCTTGGCCATAGTGAGTTCCAACATATTCATCTCGATAATCATCATAATTATCATAGAGGGGAGCGAACCTATTCTGAGTATTAATGGGGGGGCGATTATAGTAATGGAAATCACGGCTCTGTGGTGTACCATGATGGTTAAACCTTCTAGGAGAATCTGTAGGCCCTATTTCCCTGTTCATAGGGTGGCCTGGAATCATATTGGTTGCCCTTGGATTTCCCTCTTTTTCCTTTTATGTTATTGTAATTACTCATACCACCTCTAGATGTATGAGGTGGGGTATAGTACCTGGGATGTCCGCCCCTCTGAGGGGGTGGGCCCTCCCTGTTATTGTAGGAATCAATCCTAGGTCTAGATGGAAGTCTGGGCCGCCTAGTATTGACTGGGTTGATATTTCCCTGGTCTCCACTAGGTTGTATGCCTGGTTGGTTGATTACAACAGGAGGTTCAGGGATAGATGTAGTGGTTGTCTGCCATCTAAACACCGTCCCTGATTTGTAATCTCAAACATCCCTGGAGTATTTTTTATGTTTTTTGTTCTTTTGGTCTCTGTCCTCTTTCTGCAGGTGTAACTGGAGATTAGAGGAGAGAGAGTTATACTCCGAGGAGTTCTTATAGGTTGAAAGTTTATCTTTCAGTTCTTTAATCTCCTTATCTAGAGTTTGAAGTCTATTGGTTTTTCTTGTGGTAAGGAAACCAAGAACTTTGATGCCCATCTCGTTAAAATAATTAAACCAAGATAGTAGTTTTGGATCATCCTGTGGGTGGGTGGACCTCCCACCTCAGACTTCTGGGAACCATGTTTTCTGATACATATTGCTCAAGGAAGGCTATATCCCACTGAAGGTGTAATTCTGAGGTCATGGTGTTCTTTAATCTTAAAAAGAGGCCTCCTATTTCGGTATCATTGCTGGTTATTGTGAACACGCCCTCAGTATTAACTTAAGTGTTGCTCTGTAGTAAAATACATCCATTTAAGGGTAAAGACCTGAACGGTGTGTAGGAATGCAGCCATATTAATAAATCGAACAAAAAGTGGAGAGAAAAATATGTGTAAATATCGCGCTGTCATAAAAAAGATAAGCAGCTAACACAACAAGTGATCTAATCCTGTATCAAGAGTTGCAATAAGGGAAAGTGCAGCGCTAAATAATGTGAAAGTAGTTAATAACACTATTTTATATGATACAATAAATAATATTGGTCAGTGCATAAAGTCCATAGGCATGTGATATCATATGGTGAGCATTCTAAATTATATACACTGTGTCCATATAGAGGTGACACAAAAAAATTACATTGTACGTTGGTACGTTGTATACCTTATCACCTGCCTATGCGGGAAACACTATGTTGGCCGTACTACTCGGACTTTTTCCGTCCGGGTAGGTGAACATGTGGCAAAAATAACTGGGGGGATACGAAACATACTGTCCCTAGACACTACAGACAGTACCACAACCGAGATCCGTCAGGATCACAATTTCTCATTATCGACAGATATGTCCCCCCCTATAGGCGTATCACAATTAGAGACCTGGATATATGAGCTCCAGTCCCACTCGCCATTGGGGCTCAATGTCGAGTGGGACATTAACGCCTTTATTAACCAATCTATGACCTCTCCCTGCCCATATGAATTTGTTGATTTTTTTTTTTTTTTTTCCTTTGGAATGCAGTCAAGTGATCCTTTATAATGTTAATTTGGAGGGCCCTAAAGAGGTAGAGGAGTTTTGGTAGCAGTGTCATTTTTATTGCGTGTATTCTACCTAGCCAGGAAACCTCCCCTTTGAACCAATTTCCCAAATCAGTTTCGAGCTTACAATACGTGGGTGGGAAGTTAGCCGAGTATAATTGTTCTATTTTTGCTGTGAGTTTAATCCCTAGGTAATCAATGGAGGAATCACTCCACTTAAAGTCGAAGGAGCTTTGAAGTGAAACTACTATTTCTGTCTTGAGGGAGATGTTTAGGGCATTGGACTTAGCGTAGTTCACCTGTAACCCTGATATCGCTGAGAACTCTTTCAGGAGTTTTCAAAGGTTTGGGAGGGAGGTGATCAGAGATGTGATGAGTAGGAGCATGTCGTTCCCAAATAGACCACATTTGTGGACTTGATTCCCACAGGACACGCCATGGATATTGGGGTTAGAACGTATTGCTATTGCTAATGTTTCAATTGCCATGGCAAAGATTAGAGGGGATAGAGGGCAGCCCTGTCTGGTGCCTCTCGCTATATTAAGGGGGTTGGAGTACTGGCCTTGTAGATGGATCACCACCTTCGGGGTAGAATAAAGGGAACTGAGGACCCCCAAAAATCCGGGCCCAAATCCCCACCTCTCCAGTAGAGTGAATAGATAAGGCCATTCGATAGAATCGAAGGCCTTATGTAAGTTCAGTGAAAGGATCATTCCCTCTTGCCAGGGACCCCCTTCCCAATTAGATTGGAGTAGGGATACAATGTCGACCACTCTCCTAATTTGGTCTGGCCCTTGCCTTCCCGGAATAAAACCAACCTGGTCCTTTTGAACATAACCTTTAATAAAAGTGACTAGGCGGTTGGCGAGAATTTTCGTTAAAAATTTCAGGTCATTATTAATTAGGGAAATGGGTCTGTAATTTTCAACTTCCTCATGATTTTTGTTGGGCTTGGGGATTACCGATATGAAAGCGGTGTTCAGGTGGGGATCTAGAGGGGAACCTGATCTTTTGGAGTTAAAGAATTTAGCCATGTGAGGGGCCAATATTTCTCCGAATGTCTTGTAGTAGGAGACTGAAAGACCATCCGGACCTGGCGCTGAACCAGTCTTAAGACCTTTGATAACCTCCCTAATCTCCTCAACTGAGAAGGCTTCGTCCATTAAGTCTTTATGTTCCGGGGAAATATAAGGCATTTGGAGGTTCTGAAGGAAAGAAGTAGTCATGGGGCCTCTATCTGTTAGGGTTGAGTTGTAGAGCTTGGAGTAAAATTTGTGGAAGGCAGTCATAATTTTGTTAGGGTTGGCTGTTTGGAGGCTGTCCTGAAATACGAAGTTTGGGGAAAGTACTAGAGTGGTATTTGGGGGTTAGCTTGGCGGCTAACATCGAGCCTATTTTGTCTTTTTGGTAATAATATTTGGCCCCGCTCCAGCGGATGTGTTTCTCCGCTTTGGCTGTTAAGGCTAGATTGAGCTCAAGTCTAATTGCGTCCATTCGGTCTGTTAAGACCTTGGAAGATTGTTTCTTGTGTTCTGCTTTTAAGGCTACAAAGGATGTTTCCAACTTTTGGATGTCAATTAGATGCTCCTTCTTAACCTGGGTCGCTATACGGATGATTTCGCCTCTGATGGTAGCCTTATGGTCTGCCCAGAGGGTCTCCGGGGATATGTTGTCTACATCATTAAAACGGAAATATTATTTGATGGCGTCTGCTATTACTTTGGTATGTATTGGGTCACTAAGAAGTGATTCGTTAAGATGCCAGTATGGGCCCCGATTCCCAGAAAGCGTGTTTCTCAGGCTAAGGAGGACTAACGAGTGGTCCGACCATGCTGTGTCCATTATAGATGCCTTATTAGTCAGGGTAATAAGATTTGTTGGGATAAGCATGTGATCGATCCTGGCATAAGTAAAGTGGGGGGCGGATAAGTGTGTAAAGTCTCTACTCTTGGGGTTCAGTTCCTTCCAAATGTCCACTAGGCCATTGGAGTGAAGGATTTTAGCTATTCTGCTGCTTGGCGCGTGAGCTGGTTTTTAGGGGGTTTCGTTTTATCTAGTCCCTGGTCGAAAGCCACATTGGAGTCGCCCCCAAAAATGACCTTGCCCTCCAGCAGGGGGTTTTGAGTTATAAAGAGGTTCTGGAAGAAAGTGGCTTGTCCCTTATTAGGAGCATAATAGGAGATTATAGAATACAGTATTCCCTCTAAAGTGCCCTTTACAAGAATAAACCTTCCCTCTGGGTCCCTAAAATCAGAGATGTGGGAAAATTTGCTGGTTTTAGCTAAAAGTATTGCAACCCCTTTCGTCTTATTCGGTGCGTTTGCAGTGAAAAAAGGATGGGTAGCGGGAGTGGAGGAACTTGGGGTTGTATCGAATCGAAAAGTGCGTCTCCTGCAGGAGCACTACATCCAGTTTAAGGGATTTGTAGTGTTCAAAAGCCACCCTCCTTTTCCTAGGGGAATTCAGGCCCTGAATGTTATGAGAAGCCACCCTGAGATCTACTCCCTTCATTATGTTTTCAGCCATGGGAACAGAGGGGGAGGATACCATCACACTGGCAGCCACTTACCCTTCGGCAACTTCTCCCTTCGATTAGTTGATGATGGGTGTTGAGAAGACCATTGTCGGCTTGGGGACTGAACGGAGTCATCTTCCGCTGATAGGCTTGAAGAGAAAAGAATCGGTTTCCAAGAAATGGGTGGAGGCACAAGGGGGCCACCCCGGACCCTTGCAACAAAATGTGATTGATACATAAACTTTGCACAACTAATATATTCTTGCCTTCAGTGCATTCCACAAGTTACATAAAACAGAGCATTTGCGAGAAAACAATAATAGCAATTATTAACTCTAATCCCAGCCAACCACAGAAGGCGTCCCCCTGTCCCACCTGACCCCCCTGCCCGGCAGGGGGAGCAGGACAGGCCAGGGGGAGGAAGACAAAAAGGGTCCCAGGCCCCAACTGAAGGAGGGGGGACGAAGGGATCCATGGAGGACCACCAACAGGAATCTCCCTAGAGATTTGGACCTATCTGATTCAGTCGCCACGCAGCAATCCTGGAGGGGGAGGAACCCCTCGCCTCCCAGGGGTAACAGTTCCAAATGGGTTCCAATCCCCAGCTGGGAGGTAGAGGAAACCGGAAACAAGCCTCCGAAATGTCTGAAGTGTATGTGGTCGTTAAGCTATTAAAGTTACTCAACTTTGGATAGTGAGAACTGGTGGCAGCGGAACCAAGTGGAGCAATGAGTTTCAAGAAAAAGGGGATCAAACAGATCCAAAATTTGGGTTTGGAGCTCCAACTCCATCAACAGAAGGGACTTGTGTCCCAAAAGGAGGTGCCCATAAGAGGGCGTTGGAGTGAGGAGGTCTGGACGACATCTTATGGTGGTCTTCCGTCCTTGCACTTCTTGGAGGGACCCTTGTTCCAAAGAGGGGAGACCGGACTGGTGGTGGAGGGGCGTTTAGATGACCCCGAGGACGACATGGAGAAGTCCATGGGTGCTTCCTGAGAGATCAATTTCAGGGACAAAAACAGCTTTTCACCATCTGGAAGATTGGAAAAGGAATGAGTTTTCCCTTGTATCGTAAACTTCACCGCAAAGAGAAAGGTCCAGCGGTACTTAACGTCCCGTTGAGCTAGGACCGTAAGGAGTGATGTGAGGGATCTTCTTCTTTGAATGGTGGAAGGAGATAAGTCTGCGAATATCTGCATCTGGTGTCCCCTGGTGCTGAAGTTTGGGTTTCAGGCGTGATTGGCGAATGGAAAGACAACAAAAAAGTGTGGCGCTAAACAATGTCATGTGCTACTATATGCAAGTCAATAGACAGTGGGAGAGTCAATTATATCTGCTTCAAGCATATAGTCCTCATGTGAACATCAAAGATACATAGTCTCTATGGCAATATGTTAAAGCAAAATATTGAAGAATAATATAAACATCTTGACCGAAAATCCGCTCACTACCACCAAGAGTTGAGGAGGCTTACCAGATGAGGTGGACCCAATGGGGCATACGCCGGATTGGGTCGGACAAGGCTTAGGTGGTGAGTGGCTGTGTATACTCCAAGGAGGATGCGGTCTCACGAATTTGTTGTATTCATCCAGATAATACCGGGAACTTGAGAGGTGTGCACAATCTCACGGATGAGGGTCTTAAGGAAGTAATGGGGTGTTCCACAAGCAAACCCTGTTTCAGTAGTAACTCTTGTAGGTGGATCACAGCTCTCAGCAGTATATCTCCATACTTATATATTAATAAACCTTTTCTTCTGTGACTGTTCTATTTTCACTCAGCAACATTGAAGAAGAAGAGGCTTTCAAATCTGGCACTCCAATCTTTTCACCTGGGTAAAAATGTAAAATGTGCTGCTTTCAAAGCCTGACATTGGCTCACTCTCCCAACGACTGGGTGCTAAAGGGCAGCAGGGGCCCATCCTCCAGAAGAAAAGGTTTATTAATATATAAGTATGGAGATATATGGCTGAGAGCTGTGATCCACCTACAAGAGTTACTACTGAAACAGGGTTTGCTTGTGGAACACCCCATTACTTCCTTAAGACCCTCATCCGTGAGATTGTGCACACCTCTCAAGTTCCCGGTATTATCTGGATGAATACAACAAATTTGTGAGACCGCATCCTCCTTGGAGTATACACAGCCACTCACCACCTAAGCCTTGTCCGACCCAATCCGGCGTATGCCCCATTGGGTCCACCTCATCTGGTAAGCCTCCTCAACTCTTGGTGGTAGTGAGCGGATTTTCGGTCAAGATGTTTATATTATTCTTCAATATTTTGTTTTAACATATTGCCATAGAGACTATGTATCTTTGATGTTCACATGAGGACTATATGCTTGAAGCAGATATAATTGACTCTCCCACTGTCTATTGACTTGCATATAGTAGCACATGACATTGTTTAGCGCCACACTTTTTTGTTGTCTTTCCATTTTACACTTTGTTGGTCGTGTTGGCTGCTTCCGTGTCTTTTATTTCAGGGTAGCGCAGAATTATCCTATATCTAGTGATTGGCGAATGACTTCCTCTTTCACAGCAAAAAAGTGCAGTTTAACGATGATATCCCTGGGGGTGCCATCTTTTCTGGGGGGTCCCAGGGCCCTATGCGCTCTGTCTAATTCTAGACAGTGTGAAGGGATATCTGGGATGAGCTCGGAGATAATGTCCTGTATCGTGAGGGGGATGTCGGTGAAAGATTCAGGGAGGCCTCTGATTCTAAAATTATACGTCCTGGACCTATTTTCAAGGTCTTCAATCCTGGAAAGGGCCATATCAAGCTGTTCCTGGAGGGTTTGCAAATGCGCTGCATTTTGGTTGGTTCTGGAAACTATACTTTCTATTTTGTCCTCCATGGCCACTATTCTAGATCCCAAACTTGTGAGATCTGATTTAATAGAGTTAGTGATTTGGGTTGCTGTGTTGGCTAAGCCTCTCTCTAGCAGAGTAGAGAATTTAGCAAAAAGGTCTTCCTGAAGTGTGGTAATGTCCCTGATTGAAAAGCCCGGGGATGGGCAGGCTGGAAGGTGAGGTTGTGAAGGCCCGGACAGAGACAGTGTAAACTCCTCCATGTGCCTGCCAATCAAGGACTCCATGGAAGCTGGGTAGGAGGCCTGGGGCTGGTGGAGGCCATGAGGGGCTGTCTGGGGCTTGATGGGGGGGCCCTGGGCCACCTGGGCGTAAGTCAGTGTCGCTGGTGTGAGGACTTGCCTGTGCTCCGGCGCCTTGGCCTGTAAGGCAGCATGAGGCTGTTTATGTTCAGTGCCGGTGGCCATCTTGGTACACCCGTCCTCCGCCACCGTATTAAATTGCGGCACGAGGTTGCGTCTTGCTGATGGCCCGGACATCCCAGGATGATCCCTAGAGGCACCCGGTCCTGTGCAGGTAGGTGGGATGTTTTTTACAGACACCAGTGGTTATTTGTAATTTGTTTATTTTTTGAGTGTTATATTTTATGTCCCCACTAGATGGCGGAGTGTGGCTTACACTCAACCGTCTATTCATTTAGGTTCATATGTCAACATATGGCTGGATGTATTAGCGTGTTGTCCAATTCACATGGGTTTATGATTTTTGCTTGGGTCCTCTAATTACAATATAATTTTACATTTTATATCTGGATTATTTTATGGTGTTTATTTTTTTTTATTATAACCTGGTAATTGAGGTAATATGGTTTCCCACCACTAAGGAGTCACAAGGAGGCGTGGTTACTTACACATGTATTTAAATGCGACGAATCAGTGCGTCGCCCGTTCCCCAGACCACGTCAGTTATAGACTAAACGTACGCCTGGAGGTTGACGCACTGACGTCATTGTGACCCGGATGTGAGCAGGTGTATGCAAGCTGGCCAGCGAACTATTTTTAATGGATGCCTTTTTACTGCTTAATTCCTGTAAGTGCAATCTTTTTTATTTAAAAAATTTGTTGTACAGATTCACACTATGGTTGACTTCCTTCTATCCCCATGAGCTGATGATTGGTGTGTGCTTCGTATACCTGCTGAACTTCTGGCTTACCCTTGATGCTGACTACAGAGAGGTGACGCTGTTGGTTTGGTGTCTGGATGTCCAATTTTCTTACAGGCTTATCAAGCTTGCCCTCTGGTAAGTGTGACATTCATGTGGTGGTGGATCACTATAGGTGGGGTTTATTCATCCAAAGTTTCTACACGATCTTCACATGGATATATTGGATTTCCTTTTGTTTTGGACTATTTTATTTCTATTGATTTCCGGTCACAAATTGTTATACATTATTCAGTTTTTCACGAGGTTGTTCTTTCACAAGTAGCCTTGGTTTTATTTATTTCTTTGCGCAACTTTTGTCTCCTTCTTATGTTTGTTTCTTGTGTATATCTCACAATTTAAGCTGCTACCGCTAGGGTTCACTTGGTTAGCGCGGTATATTTTCCATTTCCATCATTTATTAAGACAATAATAACAGAGAGAACAAAAAAACAGCACAATAATATGGACAGGGTTATAGACTTTTAAGAGCAACATAGGTTGCCATGAAGCACATTCATAGCAATGAGTCTGTTTTAATTAGAGATGGATGTTAAGAGCAGCATAGGATATCCACGAGGGAGCAGAAAATAGATGTTTAGATGATGCTGTACTGAAGCATGCCAATCCAAAATGTTACTTTAGCCAATATCATAATTGACAGTGCCAGCCCAAGCCTCTGCTACCCCAGCCTACAATTATTTGTAGACCTTATTTTTTAAAACACAATCCTAATTTTGCTTTCAAAGTAAAAAAGCAAATTAAAATATATGTTTTTCCAGTTGACATAGACGTGCTGCACAAAACATACTTAATATAGCTATAATTTCTTGTGGGCCTCATTGGCTAAACCAATTCAATAATGATTTAGTGGGCATGGCTTAAACAATTAGGATACACAAAAATAAAAATAAGGAGTAAGGATGGATACAAGTCAGTCACCAACTGAATTGCATATGATCTATTTAGAATGGTAATATGAAACCAAATATACACTAACTATACACTGTACATTAAATTAGGTTTGTGTGCATTATCAGGATGAAACTTTATTAACACATACTGAAATACTGTATATTCTGTATATCTTGATCATGTGGATCTTTTCATTCAGAAAACAATAAAAATCAAAGCCCAGAGCCCCACTCAGAATAAAACCTTCAAGGAATATATCAGAGAGGATCTGAACCCTTCAGGTCTTAGGGTTCAGATCTTCCCATCCTTTGATAAGATTGGCTCGTCCTTCAAAATAGCCTGGGAGAACATCTTAAAATCATGCTCTAGCCAGATGATGAGTTTGCTAACTGAAGAATACAAGAAACGATTAGTAGACATCGATAGAAACATTGATGGTCTGTATTCCCAGATAAATGCATTTAATACCCATCCCTCTTTCTCCGAACTTAATGAAAGACTGAAAACACATATTGAATGCTATAATAAGAATATCTTCGCTAAAAAAAGAAAATTTCTACGCGATAAACAGGCCTTTCATGACGGCCGCGCCTACAAATGGCATCAGCAAACCAAAAATAGAACATACCAACGTCAGCAGGCACATTACGATTATCAATAAGAGTCCTCTGACACTTCCTCTATGGCCTCTAATATATCACAGCCTTTCTTTAAAGACACCAAACGTACAAGAAAACCAAAAAGACATAGGGAAGGAGGGAGCTTTGAAGGGAAACCTAAATGTAGTCAGGGTACAGGGTACACGAAAAACACCAACTAAAATACCTACTACTGATATAGATATCAGTAGTATGCACTTAGTTAGGTAATAAGGATTGTTAAATTTAAGATATTACTCTTTTATTGGAAGCAACCGTGGGGGAGGGGGGAGGGTAATGGGGGTGATTGGGGAGAGGGCTGGGAGGGGGGGGGATAAAAAGGGGAAGTATAAGGGGTTCGATATTTTCATTCTTTTTCTATTGTTATATGGATAATACACGAAATAACGGCTTTTCCTTGTTTGTATAATTCTTATAATGAATACTGTATAATCTGAAAAACTAATAAAAATGATATGATTTAAAAAAAAATACCTACCTCAACTCCACAGCCATCCAGGAACCCAACAGTTCCAACTCATGTAAGTACAAATATCAAAGATAATACATCACTGACGAATGCAAGAATCCCAAGTCTATTCCAGCCAAAAAACTCGGGCACCCCTCCAGCTCCCCCAATGTAGGAACCACTACAGCTCAATCCATTCCCCAATACAATATCATTAATCTTTCACCCTATCCCCTCACAGCAGACGAAACATCTGTTCTGGCCAGGGGACTTACCTTTTGACCCAATCACAAAATCAATAAATTCGAAACAATAAAAGATCTACACCTTTTTACATGCAAACTTCAGTTACAAAGTATGTTTGATAAGGCTGATGTTGACTCAAGTACTTTCCAATCCCTTAAGGAACGTCAGGCATTGAATGACCTAAACGCACTTTTAGAGGAGAGTGATACCCGTGACCTCATAGACACGATAGACTTGGAATCCCTCCTCAATACACCTACCAGTTCTAACACTAGGGATCAGAAATCTTCCAAATTGAAGAAGAAATATGATTTGTACCCTTCTCCAAGTGCCAATCAAGGCATATCCATGTTTCTAAAATTATCAAAGACATGAATGCAAATACAAGCTTTTCTGATAATTTAAGAACAAAAGAAAAACAGGCCCTCAACGCACTATCAAACAATTCCAATTTGGTTATTAAACCCTCAGATAAGGGCGGGAATATTGTATTAATGAGTGATGACAAGTACATATCAATGTGTATGCAGATACTTAACAACACTGGATGGTACAGACCTATCAAATTTGAAACAATTACTCTATTCAATGAGGAATTCTATATCCCCATAGATAAAACATTCAATAACAACATAATCTCTAATCAACTATGGAAATTTATCCGTACCCCTTTTCCAGTTATCCCCATATTTTACTCCATCCCCAAAATCCACAAAAACAATAAAGACCCTCCGGGCAGACTGATCATATCGGGGAATGGGTCCATCACCGAGAACCTCTCCAAAGTTGTAGATGAACATTTAAGACCCCTCGTGTCTGCCCTACCGTCATACGTAAAACACACGATCCATTTACTTCAAATCATCGATGGGGTTCAGGTAACCGATCAGACTATCTTGGTCTCCATCAATGTAGAAACACTATACAGCTCAATACCTCATGATAAAGGTCTAATTTGCATTCAAAAAATCCTATCACAAACCATTCCTTTTAAGAAACCATTCAATGAATTTATACTGTTGGCACTCGATTTTATACTTCGACACAATGTTTTCAGCTTTCATGACCAGTACTTCCTCCAGGTGCAGGGCGTAGCCAGGGGCACAGCAATCTGTACCTGGGGGAATGGGAAAGAACCTTAATGGAGGATGAGGATCTCTCGTTGTACCTGCACCACATCACGTTGTGGCGCAGGTACATCGATGACATCTTCATCCTATGGAAGGGACCTATCGAACTACTCCATACCTTTCTGGTCACCTTGAATAACAATGCATTCAATTTAAAATTCACGATGATCCGCGACCATACATCTTTAACATTCCTAGATGTTGAAATATTTAAAGATCCCAATAATCTTTTAGCCTGTAAACTTCATCGCAAACCCACATCCGGCAATACCATCTTACACTCTGATAGTTTTTACTCGAGATCACTCATCAACTCCATCCCTTTTAGTCAATTCCTCAGGATCAAACGTAACTGCTCTAACAACGACAACTTCCTTCGAGAAGCCAGAGCCCTCAAAAGCCATCTTCTAGATAGAGGGTATAGCCATAAGTGCTTGAAAAGAGCCTTCAATAAAGCCAATGGTCGTGATAGACAAGATCTGTTACGATCATCCAGTAGACCCATTTCTGCCCCAAACCCCTATACTAGGATAATCACGACTTTCTCAAACGAACATACAGAATTAAGATAAATCTTGACTAAATATTGGCACCTTCTAACTAACGATCCAATAGTGGGCCCCTTTGTATCACCGGACCCGCTGGTCACCTTCCGACGGACCACATCGGTGGGTGACTGACTGGTCAGGAGTGAATTTAAGAGCCTCACTTGTGGAGACCCCTGTAACACCCTGGGTACCCTCCCTTGTGGTTCATGTGGCTATTGTCGGTATATAAATACAACTAAGAACCCACATCTCCCCAACGGATGGGTGTTCTCCCCAAAACACTATGCCAACTGTCAGACCACATTCGTTGTGTATTTGATACAATGCGAGTGTGGCTGCTATTATGTGGGAAAAAACACCCAAAAATTATTCAAACGCCTGTACCATCATATATCAGCAATGAAAACTAGAAATCCAGATTTTCCTTTGGGGATGACATACGGCCACAGTCCACAGGGAATCTTTTCCAAAAATATCAGTTTTGATTTTGGACTGGCTCCACCAGACCCCTAGAGGAGGTGATTTAAACAAGTTGCTCCTCCAGCGTGAGATGAGGTGGATCTCGAATTTAAATGCCACCTCACCTCTCGGTTTGAACGAGATTTTAAGTTTCAAACCCTTTTTACAGGGCTTCACATCAGGGGGTTATGAAGGCGATATGTAGGTGTCTCTACATCACAATTTCTATGTATCTATCTTTCCTCTGTCTTTACATCATAATTTTCATAAATGTATTTTTTCTTTGTTTCATGTATATTATTTATCTTCCTCATTTTATGCAAACTTTTGAACATCAATACATTGCTTATAGACATAATATTGCTACCTGCTGTGTCCTACTGTCGGTCTTTTGCAACTTTGTAGCTAATTCAAGCTTTTATGTTATTCCTAAGATTGTTGAATAATATATTAGTCATAGAAATACAATGTATAGTTATAACACCTTGTTGTTAATGACTTTGTACTTTGCAAATACTACATCGTGATAGTTGTTAATAATGTATGTGTCTCTTTGTTTTTCAGTTTCACTCCCACTTCTGATCCCCTACATTTCAATTATATTGCCCACTGTGTTTATCTGGCTCTGCCTGGCAAGCATCCACCATCTGGTACTTGTTAGTGTCTCCCCTTGTTCCATGGTGTCCCCCGGGCACGGGTAGGCTCCACACATCCTGTGTGTGGAGCCTTACTTTGGACGCCCAGCAATCCGCTATGTTTTGCCGCCCGCACATGCGCTGTGCGGCGGACTCTCGGGTCAACTATGATTACGTCCCTTTCTTCCGTGTTGGCAGCGTCTGACGTCATTGTGCTGTCCAGCGTGGTGACGCTGGACGCCACTGCGCCGGGGGAACCAGGATTGGGCGATGTATTACCTCCTTTCTGACACTTCGGTCAGCTGTTGGAGGTGAGTCGCCCAATCAGTGCGGTCCTCCCCCTTGTTCTTTCCCCCTATAGC
Organism: Lithobates clamitans; assembly: GCA_037952925.1. Taxonomy (NCBI): domain Eukaryota; kingdom Metazoa; phylum Chordata; class Amphibia; order Anura; family Ranidae; genus Lithobates; species Lithobates clamitans. The sequence goes on along the minus strand of JBBGZY010000143.1, from coordinate 9,977,171 downwards.
ATTACTTTCTATAATGAGATTCCCCACCCCAAGGGGCGGTACTTTCTCATTATCAGCTGGCATATATTTCCAGGGAAGTTTTCACCTCCCTGTCACACACCTTGATTTCACATCAGGAGCAGACTGGCTTGGACCTTAAACCACAAAGTAAGTACCCTATGGTTTTGCTCATCTTGGCTATATTTTGTTTGTGCTTTATAGCCATTAGACACTTTAATACTGACTTTGTACTTTTTCACACTAGATGGGCATCAAGCATATGTCCTATTTATAAATGTATGGTACTACTGGCCCAGCCCTTAGAAGGCTTATCTCAGTACTTTCACACGTGTTATATATACTTTAGACTCTCTTTTTTCCACCTACAGCTACCCCATAGGGTTTGCCATATTAATCCTCTAGAAATTATTTTATATTTGACACACGCTCCATCTAGATTGTGTCTATTTTTACCATACAAATACATATACTACAATTGCTCTTGGGCTTTGATGTCTGGCTGCCTTGCCAGCTCCTACCATTTTGATACACTATATACTATATACACACTATACTCTATAACAATATAGTATACCTGACTATATATATCACCTTTACATCTTAGGACTCTGCACCTATCTTGCCTTGTGCTGTTCCTTGTGGACTCTATGGGCCGGGTATACATGATGATTTCCCTGATGTGATGCCACCACACATGTAGATGTATGGAGGAAGCTTCCTACAATATTTTATGCCAACGTGCAAATATATGTACCCATACATTGATTTGCTCTCTATATAGAGTATATTCTTTATTGACAATCTGGGGGATCAGGATTTGGAGTACTACTCATCTTTGATCCATGTAACAATTACAATTGGTGTGAACTAGTAAGTCCTTTTTTCTTTTTGTCCTCCTTCCCAAGTCCCTATTTTATGTATGTCCATCATAATGTATCCTGATACCATTGGTATACTTTGATTAGTATGTTTTTATTCATACACTAATACAACTGCACAGGAAATCCCTGAAGAAGGAATTACAACCACAATATTCTGAAACATGTTGGATCTCTCCATATGTATCATGTATGCATGTGTTCCTTACTATTAGAACCCTCATGATCATGATATAGTGCAGTTACTGTATGCTACACTTTTTGCTTTTAAACTCTCAATGTATGTGCAATTTTGAATAAAGTATATATTTTTTACATATCCTGATCTTTTTTACCATTGTATACATCCCAATCTCTGTTTCCCTCTCACCCGTAAAATCCCTGGAGTTTCTTCCTTTAAATATTTTTGCCACTCAGCATAACAAAACATCTTTTCTCCTGCTTGAATCAAGGGTTTCACTATGCACTAAGGTACTCCCTACAAAACAAAATGGCTTTCTTCCAAAGACCTGTACATTGTCCATCTTGAGTTTTACCAAGCTGCAATTCCAAATGTTCTTCAGTGAGTTAAAGGGAGAAATTTTAATTTGCATACTTATTTCTATGCTTTTTTGGTAGTCTGTTTTCATTTCCACCCATTTTCTGGTCACATTTACTTTACCTTTCATCTACTGAATTGTGAACTTGTACTTCTTGTATACAAGTGATTTTTTTTATTCTTAATTACCTATTAAAGTTGTGGTTCATGAAGTAAATTAGTTCTTTGCCACACTCCTTTATTAAATTAATGCATGTCATGAACAGAAATTCATGAGCTGTAATTATAACTCATTATGGTATTAAGCAAATCATATAGAACACAGTAATGAATGCTAAGTCACATATGCTTCATTAGTTTTATTATTAAAATAAAGTTTCCATTTTGGACTGCAGCTGAGGATTGTTCATAACTTAAAATAAGAAACTATTATTATTTTTTCCTTTGTTACTGTACTTAAAGTACAATAAGGGGACAACATAAATCCTTAGATATTATCACTGTAAAACATATCCAGATTATTATTTTAATTAAGTAGATTTTCATTGGGTTGATGACCTCTTTTGACAGACACTAAACAGCAATGAAGAAACATCTGTGTGATTAAATTATTTATTATTATTGGTATTCATTTAGAAAATAAGTATAAGTGAAAAATTGAAACCCTAATGGAGCGTACACACAGTCGGACTTTCTGGGAAGCTAGGTCCGACGTACTTGCCGCCAGACTTCCGGCGGACTTTCTGAACAGACGGACTTGCCTACACACGACCAAACTTTCCGGAATCCGGTCTTCCCGACGGACTTCCCCAGGACTTTCAGAAAAAACAAAATTGCCCACACACGGACAAGTCCGTTCATTTTGAACATGACTCGGGTATGACAGGATTAGAAAAGGAAGTCAATCTCGCCACATTTATTGGCGAGATTGACACCTTGTGAGCCCTGTCGCGGGCATCCCAGGCACTTAGGTCTGGTATGGATTTCAAGGGGAACCCCCTACGCCGAAAAAACGGTGTGGGGTCCCCCTAAAATCCATACCAGACCCCGATCCGAGCACGAAGCCCGGCCGGTCAGGAAAGAGGGTGGGGACCAGCGAGCACCCCCCTCCTGAACCGTACCAGGCCGCATGCCCTCAACATGGGGGGTGGGTGCTTTGGGGCACCCTGCGGGGCCCCCCCACCTCAAAGCACCTTGTCCCCATGTTGATGAGGACAAGGGCCTCTTCCCGACAACCCTGGCCGTTGGTTGTCGGGGTCTGTGGGCGGGGGGCTTATCGGAATCTGGGAGCCTCCTTTAATAAGAGGCCCCCCAGATCCTGGCCCCCCACCCTATGTGAATGAGTATGGGTACATGGTACCCCTACCCATTTACCTAGGGAAAAAGTGTCAATTATAAAAACACTCTACACAGGTTTTTAAAGTAATTTATTAGACAGCTCCGGGGGGGTCTTCTTTCAGCTTCGGGGGTCTTCTTCTGACTTCGGGGGTCCCTCCGGTTCCTCTTCTCCCGGCGTCCGGTTGATTCTTCTCCACTCTCTCTGGCCTCTGCTTCCGGTGTTCCAGTTCTTCTGCCGGCTCCTCCGCTATCTTCATGCCACTCTTTTGTCAGCGGAGGCCCAGACTTCTGGCTTCTGGCTTCTGGGCTTCTTCCCTCTTCTCTTCTTCTGATGTTGACACGACGGTCTCTCCGGCTGGAATGTTCTCTGAGCGCTCGTATAGGCAGAGACCCCGCCCCTTATGCTGTCACAGTCACTGGGCATGCTGGGACTGTGATGGTTTAGGGGGCGTGGTCACTGAGTGATTTTGACCACGCCCCCTAAAACGTCACAGTCCCAGCATGCCCAGTGACTGTGACGGCATAAGGGGGTGGGGTCTTCACCTATATAAGTCACATCGGAGCGCTCAGAGAGCATTCCAGCCGGAGAGACCGTCGTGTCAACATCGGAAGAAGAGAAGAGGGAAGAAGCCCAGAAGCCAGAAGCCAGAAGTCCGGGTCTCCAATGGCAAAAGAGCGGCATGAACATAGCGAGGAGCCGGCAGAAGAACTGGGACACCGGGAGCAGAGGCCAGAGATAGCGGAGAAGAACCAGCCAGACGCCAGGGGAAAAGGAACCGGAGGGACCCCCGAAGTCGGAAGAAGACCCCCCCGGAGCTGTCTAATAAATTACTTTAAAAACCTGTGTAGTGTGTTTTATTATTGACACTTTTTCCTTAGGTAAATGGGTAGGGGTACCATGTACCCCATACTCATTCACATAGGGTGGGGGGCCGGGATCTTGGGGTCCTCTTATTAAAGGGGGCTCCCGGATTCTGATAAGCCCCCCGCCCGCAGACCCCGACAACCAACGGCCAGGGTTATCGGGAAATAAAATATCCAAACAGCATCACAGATGTCAAAGAACTATATTTATCTATATACGCTCACTTTATTGCTAAAATTACTCTGAAATTCAAGACATAGCTGGGTGTAGTAAAATGTCCTCTGCCTTCTTCTGACTGCAGGTGTTCTGTCAGCTTGTGGATAAAAAAATACAGCGCTCGCAACACACAATATAAGTGAAATCAACAAAAATGTCCAAATACAAATCCAAAAAAATGCAACTGAAGTGTTAGTCCACCATGAAGTAGGTGCAAAAATGCTTCACAAACTTGCAGGAGTACAGTGACACCCCTTTTGCATCCCCACTCACCATAACAGGATGACCCCCAGCTTTGCAGTCCAGGGGTCACTTCAGGCTTGTAAATGGTATCCCACACACATGGATTGGTGTCAAAACATCAGATGGTGGATCGGTGTAAACCTCAGATAATAGATTCCAATAGGAGGCTCTCAACAGAATATACAGGCACCCAGAAATGAAAAGAGGATGGACTAATAGTGAAGTACTGTTATCAAAGTTGATTTAATGCGCATAGGGATCGGTACTTACAAAAATACAGTTAAAAACTGGTATGAATATAGAGCAGTAGATACAGGAACCAACCATTCACAGCGTGCGTTCACAGATCAGAAGTGACGTCAAACCAGGAAATTATATCAATGCATTTCACCCTCCCTCAGGGCATCATCAAGTACCTCATTTCCTGCTGATAGAGCCGTCCTTAAATACTGGGAGAGAGAGAGAAACTCCCCTACTGAAAACCATTGTGGCCATCTTGTTGCTACCATGTCACTACCATGGATGCGGCCATCTTGTTGGTTAGAAACTCCCTACTGAAAACCAATCAGAATGGCATTGTGGCCATCTTGGTTAGATAAAAACTGTCACTACCATGGATGGAGCATGGTCCATAGGAGAGACAAGGTCGCCATGGACCTGGTTGAAAAAAAATAACTTAGAAAAAACTTTGACGTCAATTCTGGCGACATGGTAAAATTGATACCAAATATAAATATACAAAAATACCTAAACTAAACACATGAAATGAATAGAAATAAAGATAAATATAAAAATAAAAATAAAAAATAAAAACAAAAATAAAAAATGAAAAATAAAAATAAAAATAGAGAAACAGCACTAAACGATAAAGTAAATAATAAAACTAAAAAACAACCCCTAACAGCACAACAGCACTAAATCTCCCATACTAAAAATTGGACAAGTCTGGTTCGATGTTCAACCCCTGAGGGCTCATAGTTCTTAAACGATGGATCCACTGAGTCTCATTGCGAGAAATGGCTCTTTTAAGATTACCCCCCTCTCCAATGCCCTTTATTTCTGTCAATACCACAGAAGGTAAGCCCACTTGGGTCCTTACCGTGGACCAACTTAAAATGATTGGATAAACTATTCTGTTAATTCTGTTAACATGTTCACGTAGTCTGACTCCCAATGCCCTAGTGGTCCTGCCTACGTACTGAAGACCACAGGGGCAGGACAAGTGGTAAGTGACATGGGTGGTACCACACTTGATAAACTTGTTGATTTTAAAAGACTTGCCTGAGGCGTGTGAAGGGAAATCTATAGTTTTCCTTACCCTACTTTTGGATGTTTTACACATCACACACCTCCCACAACTAAAAAAACCCATCTGATCCAAAAAGGTACATATTTTCTTAGGTGGGTCAACAACCTTGGGTGCTAATCTCAAGCGTAAAGTGGGGGGTTTGGTGTAGATAAACTGTGGTTTGTTTGGTAGCACCTTAACGAGATCATTATCCTTCAACAGAAGGTGCCAATATTTACAAATTATTTTTTCCACCTGTTTGTACTGACCGTCATAAATGAGATGCCAAAGTCTCTATCGTCCACCACTTTTTTCTTAAACAGATCATCTCTATCAGTGCCTCTTACAACTGCCAAAGTCTTATTTAACTCACAAGGGGAGTATCCTTTTTCCAAAAAATGGTCAAACAAAACTGTAGCCTGTAGGTCGAAATCCTTGATTCTGGCACAATTCCGCCTAACCCTCAGGAATTGGATTTTAGGAATTGTGCTAAGCCATCGGGGGTGGTGACAGCTTCCTAGCGGAATGTAACCATTTCTGTCCACTTCCTTAAAATAGGTTTTAGTGGACAGTTGATGGTTCTCTTTGAAGATGACTAAATCCAAAAAATGAATGCTTTGATTGTCAGAAGTTGACGAGAAGGAGATACCAAATCTATCCTCACCAATTTTTGCCAACAAAAATGTCTCCAGCGTCAAGCCACGCCCCCTATTCTACCAATTTTTAACAAAAAACATAAAAATAACTAATTTGATCCTGCCCAAACAATAATGATGTCATCATAATAACGCTTGTAAAACTTGAGCTGAGGGAAATTACTACTAAAGATGGCATTTTTTTCCCAGTAACTCATGAACAAGTTGGCAACTGAGGGGGCGTACTTAGCCCCCATTGCAAGCCCTCTCTTTTTCCTCTAAAACTGCTTGTCATGCCAGAAAAAAGTTATCACTCATGGCCAAATCTAAAGCATGAACCAAAAAAATCTTTTTGTTTTTCATCTTCGTACTATTTAGGGCCTATACCACAGCTTCAACAGCATGTTTCTGTTGGATATTGGTATATAGAGAATTGACATCAATGCTGGCCAGTATGTCACCTTCAGTAACCTCTACTTGTTGTAACAATTCTATGAGGTTCCTACTATCTTTAAGATATGCAGGACAACTCTGAGCCAAGAAACTGCAAGAAACTGTCCAAGTATTTGCCAATTCTGGTAAACAAAGAATCCACCCCACTCAAAATAGGTCTCCCTGGTGGTTTGAGTGGGTTTTTGTGGATCTTTGGTAGTTGGTAAATAACTGGCACTCACGGGGCATCGGGTACCAGATATTTAGTTTCCTTTTTGTTAACAATACCTTCATGTTGGGCACTTTTAACCAGATGTCTCAGCTTGGCTTTGAATTTATTGGTAGGATTACCCCCCAATTTTTCATATGTATCTATGTATCAGCATCATGGACAAGTCTGTTAAGTTCCATTAAACAGATTTGTTAAGGATAACTAACCCCCCCCCCCCTTTGTCAGCACTTCTAATGATGATCTGCTTATTTTTTTCTAAAGATTTAATACCCCTTTCAATATCAGTTTTACCCCTACTAGGTTTAGAAACTAAACCTTCTAAGTCGCGTTGGACCAAGGATTTAAAACCTCAGAAAAATGACTTTTGGGATTTCTAGGATTGAAGACCAATCTGTTCCTTAAAATCGTATAATGATATTCGGAAATTTCTTGTCCTGATTGGGGTGTAATTTTACTAAAATGTTTAAAAGGAGACAAGGTGCACCAATCTAAGCGCAGTATCAAAACATAATTTAATGAAGATAATAAAAACAAACGGCCAAATGGCTACTCACAATGATTCAGTTAAAATCAGGCACATAAAAGCATGTTGATAGCCCAAAGGCGTCATGTCAGCTGCTCCCAGTGCAGGATCCGGAAGGTGTACCAAGGTGCAAGGGGGGAGGTTGTCCACAGTAACGTATCTTCGGCTGGTGGGTGCTAGGCTGTGGGGAGGAGGAAAAACCCAGATGTCCACAAGGTGAAGCCGGCGTGTGATCGGGCACCAAAAACCAGGAACAGGAAACAGGAACCAGATGAGGACCAGCGTGGAGCGCACCTGACACTGCAGAGAGAGCAGTGGAAGTGTTGTTGGACGTGTCAGATGACGCTTTTCAATGCATCCACATTTTCTTCAGATCTAATAGGCTGATGGAGTGAGAATCATTTATATAGGAGAGCTGGAGACCGTCGCTATGTGACGGTGTCACCAGGAACAGAAAATACTGGCAATGTTAAAGGAAATCATTATAAGGACAACAACAAATGATGGTACAGATAATGGAATAGACTAAACTGATGGAAATACATACCTAACAATAGAGAAAAAAATATAGAAAAATAGGTGCATGAAGATAAGAAATAAATAATAAAATGTAAAATGAAAAATAAGATGGTGAGATTAGATGACAATGAGAAAAGAAAAAGAAAAAGTGCTGAGAGAGAAAATGTGAATATATGGAGATAAAAATGAGAATAAAAATAAGAAAAAATGTATAAGAAAAGCAAAAATAAATTTGAGTAAAAATAATAGAAGAATGGACTGAATAATGAAAAATGTATGTATAAAATGAACTGAGAAAAAAATGAAAATAAATAAAGTAAGCTAGTAAGGGGAGAGCAAATCTACAAGGAATGACCATGTATATAGAATGCTAATTATAGATGCTGAGGAGACCTAAAACAAAAAAGGAATAGAGAACATAGGGAGGGTGGGCCAACGAGATAATAAGCTAAAAAAGGAACAAAAATGAGAATATGAAAATCAGTAAGTGCAGTGTGGAAAAATAGACTAAAAAGGGGGGAGAAAACAGAAGGAGGACTATAGAACCTAAAAGACATAATAATGAATTAACAGCATGAGTTATGTATATTATACATCTGAAAACAGTACAAAAACAAAAATGATGATACTCAAAGGCCATATTATAGGGGTAATTTAAAAGGAGAAAAAGGAACAGAGAGCATGTTATATAACTGTATTAATCTCTATTTCTTCGTTGAGGCCATTAGGTGTCATGCTATTTTATGTGTAAATCCAGAAAGTTTCTTGCCTACATAGGCGTTAAAATCTTTCTGCTGGAGAAAAATGATCTGATATAGATTCTATGACCCACACATTTAGATCAGAAATGTTTTGTTGGTGGTGAGTAGAGGGTTGTTGGCTTGGACAGCTCTTTTATGGTCTCCGAACCTAGTGCGTAGAGTTCTAATCGTTCTACCCACATATAAGAGCCCACAAGGACAGGAGATGCAGTATATCACGTAGGTCGTAGAACAATTGAAGAAGGATTTGAGGGTGTATTGGTTACCCATGGTACTAAAGGTTTTCCTATCGTGTGTGACATGGGAACAGGTGAGGCATAACACTTTATTACACCGGTACATGCAAACTAGTGGAATGAGGGTAAGTTGTTTAGATATAAGAGATTTTTTCTGGACTTGAATTTTACTCGGAGCGATTTTTGCCTTTACATTGGGGGCCCTGCGGTAGGCAAATTTACGAACAATAGGTAAAGATGATGATAGATGAGGATCCTGGGTCAAAATGAACCAATGTTTTTTGATAATATGTTCCATTTTTTTGTGACTCGCATGGAATTGCGTGATGAATTTAATTGTTGGTTCAGTGTTCTGATTCTTAGGTTTAGGAAGAGTATCTTTCAAATAGAAAGAGGCAGCTTCATTGATGGTGTTGGTCGGGTAGCCCTTGTCTGTAAATTTATTGGTGGTACATTGGGAACTGTATTCCTCTAATCTAGTGCAATTTCTCCTAAACCGATGGAACTGGCTTTTGGGTATATTGTTAACCCATCTAGGGTGATGACAACTGTAGAAATGTAAAAAGGAATTCCTGGCCGTGGGTTTGGTATAATTCTTATGTTGAGAATGTTGACCTCCCCCTCCCTCTGGGATGATTGAATCCCCTCCCCTCCATGGGGGATCACCATATCCCCGTTTCTGAAAATCCCCCCTATAATTGGAACCAGGGTGTCCTCTCTGTGCTCTCAGAGGTGGGCCTCCCCTGGATCATGGTGGGGCCCAACCTGGACTGTTCCATCCACAGTTATTGCCATTGTCCTGCTGATGGTACCCACGACTATAGTCATAATCCTGCTGGTGATAACCATCAGAAGCATAGCAATCATCCTGTTGCAACGGTTCATACCTATTGTGTATAGGAACTCCATAGGTATTGGTATCAGCCTGGGATCTCCCATAGTTTGGACCCTGTTGGAATACCTGTGGGGTGGGACCATTAGTGTTGGATGAGATGTAAGTTGTGGCAGGAATGGCATCTTCATCATCCAAGGCCGTAACCTCTTCAGTCAATACAACATCCTGCCACCTGTACACCTTATTGACTTTGTAATCATTAGCATCTCTCACATATTTTTTCATCTTTTTCTTCTGGTTGTCTTTGTCAATTTACTGACAAAATCCTGAAGATATTTCATTTTTTCTTTAAACTCAGCTGAGCCCTCTAAAGGCGCTAATTTAGCTTTGACCGCATTAATATTAGCCTCTATATTATTTAATTTCTTTTCTTTCCATGAAATTAACGGTTTTAATAATTTCTTTTCAGCATGATTGAAAAAGGAAAACCAGGTGTCATCTAATTCCTTACCATGCCGTCATTGGGAGCTACATCCCACCTTAGTCTCCTGGGGTTGATACCATCTTTAACATATTTGGTCAGAGTGAACACATCCCACCAGGTTCTAATTTGTTTGTCTAAAGCATTTTTTAGAACCTTGAAATCTTGATTAAGATGTGAAGTGACATTAGTGCAAGAAAAAAATTCATCTGCATGTTGAAAGTTTTAGAACTGGGCCTTAAATATGCTCCTGATAGGGATTTGAACACATTGGATATTTTTATTGATTTTCAAAAATTCATGAGGAAATTAAATATTAAGAAACATTTTAGTAAAATTACACCCCATTTGGGACAACAAATTTCCAAATATCATCATATGAATTTAAGAAACAGATCAGTCTTCAATCCTAGAAATCCCAATAGTCATTTTTCTGAGGTTTTAAATCCTTGGTCCAACGGGACTTATCATGTTTAGTCATTAAACCTAGTAGGCGTAAAACTGATATCGAAAGGGGTATTAAATCTTTAGAAAAAAATAAGCAGATCGTCATTAGAAGTGCTGACATGGGGGGGTTTAGTTATCCTTAAAAAAATCTGACTATTTAATGGAACTCAACAGACTTGTCCATGATGCTGATACATATGAAAAATTGGGGGGTAATCCTACCAATAAATTCAAAGCCAAGCTGAGACATCTGCCCAAGATGAAGGTGCCCAAGATGAAGGTATTGTTAACAAAAAGGATGCTAGATATCTGGTACCCAATGCCCCGCGAGTGCCAGTTATTTACCAACTACCAAAGATCCACAAGAACCCACTCAAACCACCAGGGAGAACTATTTTGAATGGGGTGGATTCTTTGTTTACTAGAATTGGTGAATACTTGGACAGTTTCTTGCAGCCGTTGGCTCAGAGTTGTCCTGCATATCTCAAAGAGCAAAGGAACCTCATGGAATTGTTACAACAAGTAGAGGTTAATGAAGGTGACATACTGGCCAGCATTGATGTCAATTCTCTATATACCAATATCCAACAGAAACATTCTGTTGAAGCTGTGGTATGGGCCCTGAATGGTACGTAATAGGGCCCATAATAGTAGTAATTTCCCTCAGCTCAAGTTTTACAAGCGTTATATTGATTACATCATTATTGTTTGGGCAGGATCAAATGAGTTATTTTTATGTTTTTTGTTAAAAATTGGTAGAATAGGGGGCGTGGCTTGACGCTGGAGAAGATGGCTGCCTAATCCCTGAGCTCTCGCTGACAGGGATTGAATACCACTTACCACAGAAGGTGGAAATATCAGAAAAGCTTGAAAATATCATGGGAACGGCTTCTAGAACATCCTCAGCATCGAGGTCACGTTCGCCCCGTGATTTAAATGGAGGAATACCTCAAAATCATCCAGAACTGTTCCGCTCACAGGCCGGTAATATGGCGACGGCTTTTACCTCACAGAACACACAGCGCCGGCTGACAGGATCTAATGATGGAGCTGTGCCCTCTCCTCACTCAGAAAACAACGAAGGAGGTATTGTTCTGTCTCCACATTCTGAAGCTGTACAACAGCCCAGTTTGAATGATCTTAGGTCGGTGGCTGCAGATATTAAAGATACCCTGACGGCTGCTATTACAGATCTGAAGATAGACATTCAGGCTATTACAGGCAGAGTAATGGCAGTGAAGAAGATAACAGCATCACACTCCACAGAGCTCTGTAAAAATCATTTATTAATTGATACCCACACAAGGCAACTTAGAGATATGAATCGGCATTTAGAAGATTTGGATAACCGTGGTAGACGCCACAATCTTCGCTTATGAGGTTTGACTGAATCTGTGGATACTGAGCATCTGCAAACAGAAGTTATAGGCATTTTTAATAATGTGCTAAATAGACCAAAGGATACCCCAATCACCATGGAACGGATACATCGAGCCCTTAGACCAAAGGGAAAAGATTTAGACCCACCAAGAGATGTCATTTGCTGCATAGTAGATTACCAGCTTAAAGAGGAAATATTGAGAAGAGCACGTACGATGACACCACTATTATACCAGGGTAAAGAATTCCGCATATTTCAAGATTTATCCAGCATTACTTTACAACGCAGGAGAGAATTAAAACCATTACTGGAAATATTGCGTACCAAAGGTATAATATATCGTTGGAAATTTCCTTTTGGTCTGGCAGCCTCAGTACATGGACGCTCTGCTCTTCTCAGAGTTCCTGAAGATCTTAATTACTTCTGTGACACATTGGATATCCCGCTTCCAGAGATACCAGATTGGTATGCAGAATTCCGTCCTTCACAAACATCCTCACATCACCACAGGAATGAATTGATGGAAACCCAGGAAGTCCGATACCGCAGACAACGCTCATCATCTGAAGAAAGATCATCTCAGCAAGGACCACTATCTCCTTCAATCAACAACCCGATGAAACCCAGGCGCACCCGTAAAGCTAGATGAGATAGATGAATGACTGGTCCTCATACTGTATTCTTAGAGGGATACTCTCATTCAGTCTAATTCTGTTTTATTTATGGCTTCAATATTTATCCTATCTCTGTTCCTACTTTTTCTTCAGTTTATTAGGTATAACTTCTTTGCTACACAAATTCTCCACTAATTTATCTTCACTAATAATCTAATCTACGGAAATTCTCTTTTCTCAAAGATGCTAAACATGGTTTTGGTTTAGACTATCCTATTTGACTTATTCATTTTCTTATTTAAATGCAAGGATTCTCCTGATTTTTACCTTAGCCCTAAGTCTTCTAACTACTAATTGGAGGGCTGAGAGCTTTGAGATCTACTTAAGAAATATTTTGGGACTAAATTGGTCAACTTTTAGTTATTTATTATTTCCACACTGTTATTTAGAGATACATTGTTTATAAGTAGGAAATCTCTTTGATAAGAGAAAAGCAAAGAGAGAGAAAAGAAATACAATACAGAGAAAGGAAAAGAGGAGGGTGCAGAAGGTAGAGACAAAAGTTAGAGGGAGGGATTGTTTTGATACTATCTCTTTTTCTACATTTAAGAGCCATTGTTTTTTTTTTTACTAGCTTGTTGTTGTTTAAATTTAATACAATATAGTCATATAATATATTCTATAGTAATGTATACCAACTCTTCAGATATAAATTACATACTATATATTTAGGATTCTAAATGATTCTAATAGTTATCCTTCCATTTAGTTTAAGATATATTAACATATTGATTTTATTCCTATACTCCATGCCATCCTCATAATAATTCATTTGATCAGATTCCAACAAACTTATAAACACCTTCTTCATAAATATTATTAGAACAGTATTCTCCCGAAGTCAGCAAGACTGACTTCTTATTGCAAAAGTTACACCACACTCCAGTGTTGACCTATCCTCCCACACAGTGGTTTCCACTGATTTTTTGGTTCTTATGAACTCATTTTTTTTTCTCTCCCATCTCTTTACACAAAAACCACTGACTCAATCCGGCTGCGTATACATTTACGTATTTACTGCATTTGGACTAGCAAGCAGGTCTTGCAAGTCTCCGGTATATATATTTATTCACTTTATGTATATTTATTTATTATTTATTTATGTATCTATTTATCTATTAATCTATTTATTTATTTAATTAATTTATTTATTTTTCATCTAAGAACATGCCTACAAAAACTTATGGGTCAAAACACACAATATCGCCTAATAAGGCTACATCTCCTCCTAAGGTTAATCATAATGCTACAGCCAAAATCATTTCTTTAAATGCTAAAGGTCTTAATGTTCCTGAAAAACGTTCGCAAGTGCTTCATTCCTTGCATAAATTAAAAGCGGATATTGTTTTCATCCAAGAAAACCATTTCAAGACCGATAATGTACCAAAACTTTCAAATCACCACTTTCCAACGGCAATACATGCCACCACTAAGGAATCTAAAACTAAAGGGGTTTCAATTCTTTTTTCAACAAATTGCCCGTTTCAAGTAACAGACTCACAGATAGACAAAGATGGTCGTTTCCTATTTCTTAAAAGATCCTTGTTTGACAAACGCATAACCCCGGCTAATATTTATGCCCCCAATGTTAAACAAGTTTCCTTTTTCACAAATACACTGCAGGATCTCACTTCTTTTCAAGAAGGTATGTTCATAGTAGGGGGAGATTTTAATATCCCTTTAAATCCTATTCAAGATACCTCTTCAGGCTCATCTAAATTACCATTTAAGGCATTACGTAATATTAAGAAATCCCTCCAAGAACTCACATTGCATGACTCCTGGCATACTTTACATCCTACCACTAAAGATTATACTTTTTATTCCAATCCTCATGGAAGTTATTCCAGGATAGACTATTTATTTATCACACAGAGAGATCTTCCCATGCTCCTTAAAGCAATGATAGAACCAATGTTTTTATCGGATCATCACCCTATCACCATGTTGATTGAATTTCAGATCACTCAATCTCGTTCACAAATATGGCGTCTTGATCCATCTCTACTTACAGATAATAAAATAGCGTCACACATTCAACTCAGGATCTCTCAATTTTTCACTGAGAACGATTCTGCCGAAATTTCCCCAATGATAATATGGGAAGCTCATAAATGCACTATTCGTGGTGAATTAATGGCAATAGCTTCCAAAAGACGACGTGAAAGACAAAAATTGTTATCCAAGCTGGCTGTCCGTATTCATGATTTAGAAAAATCTCACAAAAAAACACAAGCTATTTCGACCCTCCAAGAACTCACTTTAGCTAGAACAGAAATGATGGAGGAACTTACTAAAATAACAAAACGTAAATATATACTTTATCAAAAACAATTTTATGAATTTGATAACAAATCAGGTAAATTACTAGCTAGAGCACTTCAGGCAAAACAATCGACTACAATTATACATTCTATTAATTCCCCTGACGGAACCAAATTCTCTTCCAATAATCAAATAGCAGAACAATTTGTCAAATATTATACACAACTATACAATATTAATAACACATCCAACCAACATAACACAGAAAACAGATTACATCTAATCAAAAACTTTCTTGCACAATATGGTCCTAAACCAATCTCAGACACTGAAGCAATGAACTTGGAATGACCATTGTCTAAAGATGAATTAGATATTGTAATCAAACAAATGAAACCTGGTAAAAGCCCAGGTCCAGACGGTTTAACAGTAGGATACTATAAAGCGTTTACTAATGTATTGTATACACCCTTCTTGAAAGCTTTTAATTACCTCTCTACAGACAATTCTCCTCCTCGAGATCTCCTTACTGCACATATCGCTGTCCTTCCAAAACCTGATAAAGACCAGACTCTAGTTTCCAACTATAGGCCGATTTCTTTATTAAATGTTGATTTAAAATTGTATGCGAAAATCCTAGCTAACAGACTCTTCCCTCTTTTACCACACCTTTTTTCTTTGGATCAAGTGGGATTTGTTCCTGGTAGAGAGGCAAGAGATAATACTCTTAAAGCTCTCAATATTCATAAATGGTTGACCTCAAAGAAGCAGGGTGGTTTCTTTCTCTCCTTGGACGCAGAGAAGGCATTCGACAGGGTTGCATGGGATTATCTAACTGAAGTACTTAAACAGATAGGCATGCGGGATTGCATGTTACAATTCATACTTGCACTATACTCAAGGCCTACGGCTAGGGTTAGAATTAACGGACACCTGTCAGATGCCTTCTCTGTGTCCAACGGGACACGTCAAGGTTGTCCTCTTTCCCCACTAATTTTTATCCTAACATTAGAACCTTGTCTTCAACGTTTGAGAGACAATCAAGATATCAAAGGTATATCCATAGATCATTCCACATACAAGCTAGCAGCTTTTGCTGATGATATACTACTATTCCTACGAGATCCTCACCTTTCACTCCCCAATCTCCTTAAAGATCTATCTCTTTTTGAAAACCTAACTAATCTCAAAATTAATTTCAATAAATCTGAAGCACTCAATGTATCTTTACCACATGAGACTAAAACCCTATGCCAGGCAAATTTTCCTTTCAAATGGAGCGCAAACTCCATTAAATATCTTGGAATACATATACCGACCAATCTTTCTGATCTTTATAGTAAAAACTATGTACCAATTTTACAAAATATCCAGAAGGATCTTGAGGCATGGTCCTCTGGTTTATTTTCTTGGTTTGGTAGATTCTCTATTATTAAAATGAACATCTTGCCAAAAATTCTTTATTTGCTTCAAACGATTCCAATAAAATTACCACAATTATTTTTCACATCCTTCCGTACAGCCTGTTCTAAATTTATCTGGATTGGAAAAAGAGCTAGATTAAGCTTTGACAGATTATCCTTACCTAAATTGAAAGGTGGATTGGGACTGCCGGACATTCGAAAATACTATTTGGCATGTCAATTGGCCAGAGTAGTAGATTGGTATGTACATACTACCACCAAAGCTTGGATTTCTATTGAACAAGCCTTCTCAAATTTTCCACTCCAAAATATAGCCTGGATACCTACTAAACATATTCCTAAACTATGTAAACAACATCCACTAATTAGCAATAAGTTGCATGTTTTTACCAGTACATGTCGTCAATACCATGTCTCTTCGATCCCAAGTCCACTCACATCGATTAGACATAATCCTGAATTTTCTTCAGACTTTGTTAGATCCTTTTTATCAGAATTAGGACCTAATGACAATCCAAAAGCAGAAGACTTCTTTGACCGAGACACTATCCTTCCTTTATCTACATTGAATACACGAGGGACAGGTAGCCAGATTTCTTTATGGTCATACATGCAACTGAAAAATTATCTAACCACCCCACAATCACGATCAGCCTTCTCAAGGGAACGAACACATTTTGAATCCATTTGTTCTCAATTAGAACCACAACGTCATCTCATATCAACTATCTACACCATTCTTTTTGATGACCAAAAGCCTAAATCGAACCTTGCAAGTTCAAAATGGGAAAGAGAACTCTCTATCAATCTCTCTGACATAGAATAGGGAAAGATATACACAATAATACATAAAGGTTCAATTAATGTGAATGTACAAGAGAACGGTTTTAAATTGTTTTCCAGGTGGTATAACACTCCACTCAAATTAAACAAAATTAATCCGGGAATCCCATCCATCTGCTGGAGATGTAATCGGGAGGAAGGCTCACTTCTTCACATTTGGTGGGAATATATCACCCAAATTACAACTATACGCTTAGAATTCTCCCCAGCCCAAGCTTTACTTCATCATTCTAATTTACCGATGAAAATCTACCACAGATCATTAGCTCAACATCTCATGAATGCAGCAAAACGTATTCCGGCCCTCTGGAAATCTCCCAATCCACCCACAATTACACACTGGATTGCCAGAGTAAACAAAATAGCTTTAATGGAAGAACTCATACACCAAGCTCATGACTCATCTACAAAATTTAGAAATACATGGGCTTGCTGGCAACAATTTCAAACAACTTCTGAATATACCCGACTTCTTTATTAAACAACTAACATTTTATGATATGACTTTATTACACAGGTCATACTCTGTTTTCTAGAGAAAAATAACCTTATTTATTTTCCGCACTATTATTAATCACAAACATACTAATGTATTAGAACCATTCTAAATTTATTATAGATTAGATCTGATTTTCATGTGGAAGGCCAAGCTTTCAATATAATTTAAAAGGCCATGTCATTATGGTTATTATCTATTGTTCTCCATTTTATCTTACTACTTTTATCTAATATCTTATTTTTATTTATTTATTCATTTATTTACTTATTTATTTATTTATTTTATCTGAATCTACTTACTAGTTATTGCTTTATACATTTGCTATCCATGTACTGTAACTTGATGTAATTTCACTTAAATAAGCTTGTATTCTGATATACATTCTTCAATAAACATTTTCTTGGAAAAAAAAAATTCAACCAAAAATTGGTAGAATAGATTTGGTATCTCCTTCTCGTCAACTTCTGACAATCAAAGCATTAATTTTTTTGATTTTTAGTCATCTTCAAAGAGAGACAATCAACTGTCCACTAAAACCTATTTTAAGGAAGTGGACAGAAATGGCTACATTCCACTAGGAAGCTGTCACCACCCCCGATGGCTTAACACAATTCCTAAAAGCCAATTCTTGAGTGTTAGGCGGAATTCTGCCAGAATTCAGGATTTCGGCCTACAGGCTAAAGTTTTGTTTGACCGTTTTTTGGAAAGAGGATACTCCCCTTGTGAGTTAAATAAGACTTTGGCAGTTGTAAGAGGCACTTATAGAGATGATCCGTTTAAGAAAAAGTGGTAGACGATAGAGACTTTGACATCTCATTTATGACGGGTTTCCCCTGTCAGTACAAACAGGTGGAAAAAAAAAATTGTATATATTGGCACCTTCTGTTGAAGGATAATGATCTCGCTAAGGTGCTACCAAACAAACAGTTTATCTACACCAAACCCCCCACTTTACGCTTGAGATTAGCACCCAATGTTGTTGATCAGCCTAAGAAAACATGTACCTTTTTGGATCAAGTGGGTTTTTTAGTTGTAGGAGGTGTGTGATGTGTAAAACATCCAAACATAGGATAAGGAAAACTATGGATTTCACTTCACACGCCTCAGGCGAGTCTTTTAAAATCAACAAGTTCATCACGTGTGGTACGACCCATGTCACTTACCTCTTGTCCTGCCCCTGTGGTCTTCAGTACATAGGCAGGACCACTAGGGCATTGGGAGTCAGACTACATGAACATGTTAACAGAATTAAAAAGGGTTTTAAACATTATAGTTTATCCAATCATTTTAAGTTGGTCCACGGTAAGGACCCAAGTGGGCTTACCTTCTGTGGTATTGACAGAATTGAAGGGCATTGGAGAGGGGGCAATCTTAAAAGAGCCATTTCTCGCAATGAGACTCAGTGGATCCATTGTTTAAGAACTATGAGCCCTCAGGGGTTGAACATCGAACTAGACCTAAACTGTTTCTTGTCCAGTTTTTAGTATGGGAGGTTTAGTGCTGTTGTCCTGTTAGGGGTTGTTTTTTTAGTTTTATTATTTACTTTATTGTTTAGTGCTGTTTCTCTATTTTTATTTTTCATTTTCTATTTTTAGTTTTATATTTATTTTTATTTCTATTCATTTAATGTGTTTAGTTAAGGTATTTTTGTATATTTATATTTGGCACCAATTTTATCATGTCACCGGAATTGACGTAAAAGTTTTTTCTAAGTTAGTTTTTTTGCAACCAGGTCCATGGCGACCTTGTTTCTCCTATGGACCATGCTCCATCCACGGTAGGGTAGTGACAGTTTTATCTAACCAACAAGATGGCCGCATTCATGGTAGTGACAGTTTTTATCTAACCAACAAGATGGCCACAATGCCATTCTGATTGGTTTTCAGTAGGGGAGTTTCTAACCAACAAGATGGCCGCATCCATGGTAGTGACAGTTTTTATCTAACCAACAAGATGGCCGCAATGCCATTCTGATTGGTTTTTAGTAGGGGAGTTTCTAACCAACAAGATGGCCGCATCTATGGTAGTGACAGTTTTTATCTGACAACAAGATGACCGCAATGACATTCTGATTGGTTTTCAGTAGGGGAGTTTCTCTCTTTCTCCCAGTATTTAAGGACGGCTCTATCAGCAGGAAATGAGGTCCTTGATGACGCCCTGAGGGAGGGCGAAATGCATTGACATAATTTCCTGGCTTGACGTCACTTCTGGTCTGTGGAACGCACGCTATGAACGGCTGGTTCCTGTATCTACTGTAGCTCTATATCCATGCCTGTTTTTTCTTTCAAATTATTTTATTGATTTTTCGCAGGTAAAAACAAGATACAATTTAGGTATTGTATGTCGTACAATGATGTTATGATTACATTTGAAAGATAAGATACTCAAAAATTATTTGTTAACAACCAACAGTCTGTCATCTGATTAAATTCAAATAAAGAAGGTATAAGTTTAGATATAGATAGAACTCTAGACTTAGATAAATAGAGGGTTCTTTCTCCCATCACAGCACCCCGATAGGGAGCATTTTGTGCCGCAAGGGGAGACAGGACCCAATGTGTACTTGTGGAGTAGATTCAATTTCTTACATAGTTAGGTATTATTTTTCTTCTATAGTCATAGTGTAACAAACAGAACTAGTATATGATGAACACATTGCTCGGTCAAGAAAGTGTAAGGGTGATTTTGAGATTTTTAATAGAGATTTCAGCATTAGACCAGTTAATACATTGTTTCCATTGTGTGTGGGCTTTTGTGGCCTGACCATTGCTGGCGGCCGTCATTGTCTCATAGCTGAAGTGAAACTAGGTCTATTGTTTGTGCGATAGTCAGGGATGTATCAGACTTCTAAAGTCTTGTTATATTGAGCCTGGAGGCCAAGAGGACGTGGGTTGTTGTGTGTCTCAGAGGGTAGGGTATGTTTTTTATGTTTAGGTTTAGAAGTGCCAGTTCCAGTGAGGGGGGATCAAGAGTTTAGTGATGTTGGAAATTAGATTAAATTTATCTATTCAGTATCTCTGGATGAGGGAACACATCCAAAAAATATGGAACATGTCTCCCTTGGCAGATTTACATCTCCAGCATGTATTGGGAGCTTGGGGACTGAAGGAAGCCAGTTTAGCTGAAATAGTAGTCCTCAAAATCTATGGATCCCGTGCGTCCTGATAGCCTATGCTTGATTCTTTTTATATGGGCACATCTGGGTTTTTTCCCGTTCCAAAGAAATTTGTTAAAGGTTGTTTGAAGGGACCTCAAAAATGAGGAGGGTATTGGGATGGGAAGTGTTCAAAAGAAGTACAATATTTGAGGGAGACAGGTCATTTTGAAGGCTGCCAGTCTTCCTGACCCGGAGAGTTGATGTTTTGTTATTTGTTGAGTATCATTTTGGATTTTTTGAAGAAGTGGAAGGAAGTTAGATGAGTAAAGATTTTTGACTGATTTTGGCAATTGAATTCCTTGGTATGAAATGTCTTTATCTGCTAATGCAAAGGTGTACTGTAGTTGAAGCAAATTTTTTGGTTTGGCGTCCAGATTTATCTCAAGAATAAATGATTTAGTCGTGTTTACCTAATAATATGAAATATTACTGAACCAGTTTAATGTGGCTTGTACCTCTGCCAGGGAGGATGTTGGGTTAGTGAGGATAAGAATGACATCATCCGCAAAAAGGCTTATTTTGTGGCAAACATTGCCTATCTGTAACCCAGATATATAGTAGTATTGGAATGAATGTGTTGCGCCAGAGGTTCCATGAGCAAATTAAAAATAAGTAGGGATAGCGGGCATCCTTGGTGAGTGCCGTTTGTGATAGGGAATGGTTTCGAAATCATACCTCCTGTGAAGACTTGGGCCGAAAGAGTGGTGTACATTGCCATAATGGCTCTAAGGATGTGGTCCTTAAATCCAAATTTCTATGGGACCATTTTAAGGTATGTCCAGTGAACCCTATCGAATGTCTTCTCTGCATCCAGAGATAGGAGCAGAGAAGGCGTTCCCTTGGATTCAGCATGGTGGATCAGGTTGATCATTCTTCTGGTGGCATCTGGTGCCTGTCTGCCTTTAGTGAATCCTGTCTGATCTCTATGTATGAGGGTGGGTATAATGTCTAGTAATCGTTCTGCAATAGTCTTAGCATACATTTTTAGATCAAGGTTGAGGAGGGATATTGGTCAGAAATTTTGGGGAGTGTTAGGCTCCTTCCCTGGCTTTGGTATCATAACTATCAATGCGTTCAGGTATTCATTGAGAAGTTTAGAAGAGGAGGCAGCATTATTGAATAGTTCCGTAATATGTGAGATTAGCTGTGAGGAGTATTGTTTATAATATTTGGCTGTTAGGCCGTCAGGACCTGGGGCCTTCCCATTGGGTAGTGAGTCAATTGATGCTTTGATTTCCTGTTCTGTGAATGGGTTGTTGAGGCTTTCTAATTGGTTCCCAGTCAGGGACGGTAACTGGATAGTTTGGAGGAAATGGTTAATCTCATCCGGGGAGGGTTGTGGAGTCTGAGGGTCATGCTTTAAGTTGTATAGGTCACTATAGTAGTCGCTGAATGCGTTGGCTATGTCTTGTGGGTTCGTCTGGGGGATTTTCGTGTGGGGGTGAAGTAGCTGAGATATTTTGGTTTTAAGTCTTCTGCCTTTGAATCTCAGTGCTAATCTCTTCCCTGCTCTATTAGAGGTGGAGTATAAAGTAGCTTTTAGTTTACGTTGGAGAAATTCGAAAGAACGAAGAAGCAAGGTTTTCAGTTCTTGTCTAAGGGACAGTAATTCGTTAGTTTGTGGAGACTGGGGGTTGGCTTTATGTTGTTGCTCTAGAATGGTTATTTGGGAGGTTAGTTCATCTATAGGCTGCGTCCTCTTCTTTTTGTGGAGGGAACTTAGTTTTATTAAAATACCTCTTATATAGGCTTTATGTGCGCTCTACACCACTCCAGGGTCAGACACTGAGCCTTTGTTTATTGAGAAAAATTCTGTGAGTTGATCTGAGATCTCTGGTGAGTACTTTTCGTTTTGGAGTATGTAATTGTTTGCTCGCCAGATAAACGTGTTGCATTATGGATTGGAGTCTGCGATCGTGATTGATATTGGGGCGTGGTCTGACCATGTCATGGTGTGGATCGCAGATTGACATATTTTCTGTAGTAGCCATTTATCTGTTAAAAATAAATCAATTCTTGAATATGAATTGTGTCTGGGAGAATAAAAGGTAAAGTCTCTTTCAGATCCATGATGGCAACACCAAACATCAAACAGGTCCTGTGAAGAGAAAAATGTTTTCAATGGTGAAACTCGCCTCTTCGCGGGTGATATGGTGTCCATGCTGGTGTCGGGGGCCACGTTAAAGTCCCCACATAGAATCAAATGACCCTTCTGAATTGGTTTGGCTATACGTAGGACTTTGTGCAGAAATTTCATTTGGTGGGTGCTCTGGGCATAGACATTAATAAGAGTATAAGATACTTTGTTGATGTTGCACAATAAAATTATGTAGTGACCTTCAGGGTCCATTAGTACCTTAGATGACTAAAAGTCCACCGTATCTTTGATTGCTATCATGACCCCTTTAGACTTAGTAGGGTGGCAGGCTTGGAAGATGTGTGGAAACTGGCGGTTGTTGCATAGAGAGGAATCCGATGGAATTAGGTGAGTCTCTTGAATACAGAGAATGTCACTCTGGAGAGCCTTGGCGGTTTTCCATAGTGAATGTCGTTTAGCCGGGTGATTTAGGCCATTGACATTTAGCAATAAAATGGTGAACGGCATTGTGTAGGTGTAGAAGTGGAGGATTGGGTGAGGTAACACTTATGGTCTGTCACAGAGGTCCAAGGTGTGGAAGTGCCTGGGATAAGGGTGATATTCAGGGTGAACGGGAGTCCGAGGACCTGTCAGCAGGATGGATAATAGAGCTGCGGATAGAGCAATATGTTAATCACACATGACACTAACAAGCTGATGAACAAACTGTTGGTGGAATAAACTCTGAGTAAGTGTAGAAGGGTATGTAGAGGTTGTGTTGAACACCTCTTCAACCTCTATGTGGGGGTAATAACAGTAACGAAGGGAGCTGAGAAACTAAGGGAACAATTCGTCATGTCCCAGGGGAGCCAAAGTGAGGTAGTTAGGCCCATCATGGTGATGAAAGTTGGAGCCACTCATCTGCGGTGTTGATCCAGGTGTCTGCAGGCGGGTGATGGTCCGCTATGCGGTGAGGGAATCTTGGGAGGTTCCAGAATTATTCGCCAAGTGTGGAGGAAATTCATTCCTTTATCAAGATCACTTATGGCGTGGGACTAACCATTTCTTGTGATTAGAATAGTGGCTGTGTAACGCCATTTGTATGGCATTTTGTGGTTTCAGAGACCCTTGGTGATTGGGTTCAGGTGTCATCTTAATTGGAGTGTGTACTTAGAGAGGTCTGGGAAGAATTGGATCCCCGTGTATGGAGCAGGTAGTGGTGATTTATTTTTGACCCCCAGCAGGAGTTTTTCCTTGACATGAAAGAAGTGGACTCTCATTAAAACATCTCTGGGGACTGAAGTGACAAGGTGGAATGGCTTGGCAATTCTGTGAATTCTGTCCACTATTATGTCCCTGGGGGACGCTTCTGCAATAATGATGTGCATCATTTCTTTCGCATAGCGTGGTCGGTCCGTAGGTAATATGGATTCAGGAACCCCGCGCAACTTGACGTTGTTCCTGCAGGACCTGTCTTCTAAATCGGCCAGCTTGGCGCAAATCCATGTTTGCTCCTCTCTCACATCATCATATATTTCTATGACGTCATTTACTGTGGAAGTGCATTCAATCATACCCCCCTCAATGCATGTTATTCTATCACAAGTGAGTGGATGTCTGAGGATATTTTAGTAAATAATGAAGAGAGATCTGTCATAAGGGAGGTCTGCAGTGATAATAGCATGGCTTTAAGTGTTGTGTTGATTACAGGTTGTCCTGAAGTAGGAAGGTACCAAGTGTACTACCTTTTGGTAGTGTTTCCAATGGTTTGCACACCTGGATGAAGTATAGGTGGTGGAAGGTCAAAACGGGTAGATAGGGCTCCATAGGTGTGGAGAGATGCATCCTGGTATAGGTCTTTCAGGAGAGTAAGGCCTTTATTTTCCCATAAGTGGAGGTCAATACAGGGTATAAAGTGTTGGAGCACCAATATTGGGGTAGGGATTTTGCAGAGTGATCCCTTGGGTGAAGATAAAAGGGGGATCTCTGACCACAATTTGATGGAGATCTGCACAGTTGGGACAGTAGAGATGGGTGGTGGAGCTCCCAGCTTACTAGCAAGGAGAGTCGATTTAAAATCTTTATGTGTAACAGCGGTGGGTTCCATAAATGCCCATGTTTTATGTTTGGGGGGTTCCACCAATATCTAAGTTGATCTAAGACACAGACTTCATAATAGGCCATAATATTGGGTACCCCCATTCCACCATTCCTTCTATGTCTTATCATAACATTAAGGGAGCATCTGGGGGGGTTGTGGTTCCAAACAAATTAAGTGAAACGTTTTTGGATGGAGGAAAGTTTGTGGTAAGGGGATTATTAGGGTGCAAAAAAAATAAAGGAGTTTTGGGAGTAGCAACATTTTCAAGGTCGATATTCTTCCTGCTGTTGATAATTTCTGAGTCCTCAGGTGAGATAGTTGTTGGGGTAGTGATTCCAAGAAAGGCTTAAAGTTATGTTCATAGAGCTGTGAGGTGTGTGCAGTCAGTTGGATTCCTAAACATGTCAAGGAGTGGGGGGACCAAACAAAGGGGAACCTGCTAGTTAGGTAATTTTGCATAGAGGTTGGAACATTAACACCTAAAATTTGGGAGCTAGTGGTGTTTAATTTATAGTAGCACTAAATTCTTCCAGCAGTTTCTGTGTCTCATGTAATGATGTTTTGGGGTTAGAGAGCATGAGCATGACATCATCCGCGAAGAGGCTTATTTTGTATTCAGTACCACCAATAGTGAGGCCTGTAATGTTGGGATGACATTGGAAGCTCTCCGCCTGTGGTTCCATAAGGAGTGTAAAATAATGGGCGATAGGGGACACCCTTGCCTAATTCCGTTATTCGTATCGGTTTGGAGGTAGGTCCTGAGGTGAGTACAATGGCTGAGGGAGTGGAATAAAGGGATAGAATGGCTGTTTGTATCCATCCCATAATGCCTTCTCCGCATCCAAGGAGAGGAGCAAAGAAGGTGCCTGAGAGGGCCCAGCCTGAGAGATTAACTTAATGAGACGCCTAATCCCATCAGGGGCCTGGTGCCTTGGACAAAGTCCAATCAGTCGGGGTGGATAAGATATGCTAAAAAATGTTGTAGTCTAAGCACTAAAAATTTGGCAAATATCTTGACATCCGCATTCAGAAGAGATATGGGCCTGTGGTTTACAGGGGAGGTGGGGTCTTTGTTGGGTTTAGGGATAGTTACGATCACAGCTCTTAACATTTGAGGTGGGAATGTACCAGAGTAGGAAGCGAGTTTGAAGATGGATTGTAGATAAGGGTCAGCTTCAGTGGAGAGGTGTTTATAGTATTCGTTTGAAAAAACATTAAGTTTTTTGGATTTTTTTATAACAAAAAGTAGAAAAATATCATTTTTTTTCAAAATCTTAGGTATTTTTCTGTTTATGATGCAAAAAATAAAAACAGCAGAGGTGATCAAATACCACCAAAAGAAAGCTCTATTTGTGGGAAAAAAGGACGCAAATTTTGTTTGGGTACAGCATTGCATGACTGCCCAATTACTAGTTAAAGCAGCGCAGTGCCAAATTGTAAAAAGTGCTCTGGTCAGGAAGGGGGTAAAACCTTCCAGGGCTGAAGTGGTTAAAGTCTATGGGATGCAAATGTGAAAAATCAAAAGTGCTAATTTTAAAGATTTATATGCAGGTTATTGCCATAAAAAAGTTTGTGGACCCGGTTCCTGCTCCAGGGGACATGTATTAATGCAGGGCCTTCAGGTCTGGTATGGATATTAAGGGCAACCCCCCACCAATTTTTTTTAAAAATGGTTAGGGAGGACCCTCACCATGCCAACATCCAAAATATATATACAAGGATTGACCAAGTAAATAAAATTGGCAGACTTTGTGGGCACACAGTGAGAGGGAAAATCAATAAAAAAGTATACATTTTATTACAGCATAATTAAAATTACAAAAAACATATAACCAACATACAAACAACACCCTGTATGGACACAGTTACCAGTTACCCAATAATGCAGTTACAGAGGGCTGGATTTAATGTACAGAAATTGATGTCAAAGTAAGAGAAAGATTTCTGATTCGGTAATGCCTCCAAAAATGTGCTTGTCAATGCATTTCACTAAAATATTAGCTTCCTCAGGACAAAAGCTGGGTAGGTGCTGGTAAACTTGTGGCTCAGGGTATAGGGCAACCTCACAGAACTAACAGACAACCGAAAAAGTTGAAATTTCAAAGTTTCATATTTGTGTGTATGATAGTAAGATACACACATATCATGTGGTCTATGATATGTATCACTGATATGCGACGGTCATGTGGAGGTATATTAGTATATAAATCACACACTGCGGTAGGTAGTCACAGATTCCTGCTATAAATGTATTCAATACAGTATCAGTAGTACCGAGAAATGGCCCATAGGTACAGAACCGCTATTTTAAATAGATGAGTGCTCAATCCCTTTAAGTATAGAGACTAATAACATGTCTGAATATGTGAATATTGAACTTATCCCATAGGGGGAGACCTTTTGTTAGGGCTCAGAACAGTACTGCTGCATAAACAGGGGAAAATGTACCCCTAAGTGCAGCTTTCCTCGCTGTGTATGGCACCCATACAGTGCAGTGCTGAAGGGACATTTTATCCTTAAGGCTTCTATCTCTAAATGATTCTTTCTACAAGCGATATGCACTTCAATCTCTGCTTCAAGTTCTGCCTCACCTGCTCATTCCTTCTCTGTCTCTTTACAGGCATGTGTCAGCTCAACCACATCTTCCACTATTAAATGAAATTGGGATTTGCTTGCTGTCTCTGTGTGTGTGTCTTTGCTATGTGGCCTTCTCTATCTGTTGCCCTGTGTGCACGAAGCAAACAAATATAGCAATCTGCACTAGAAAGCACCTAACAGACTGCAGGTGACCCTGTCTCTCTAATAAGCTCTCCTTCCACTCTGTAACATGCACTTTCTACCACTGCCTCTGACACTCCTGTCCTCTCTCCTCAAACTCTCTTACCTTCACCCCCCCTCTCCACCGCCTGCTTATACATATCACCCTGCCTTCTGTCCTCTCCCTACTACTGGTCCTACCAACTCTTGCTCATTCATACATCCATATACTGATAAAACCTCCAGTACTCTGAGACATGCCACTTCACATAAATCACATTCCCACATTACCTCCCTCACCCCCCTGCTTCTCCTAATCTCTGGTGACATATCCCTAAACCCTGGGCCACCATCATCTGTCTTTGCACAGCGCTGCCATGCCCCTACACCCTCTGGCAGGAACCACAACCCACAGAACTTGGTCTCTATTCCTCTTTCCAAAACCAGCCCCCCCTTTTCCTGTGCCCTGTGGAATGCATGTTCTGTCTGCAACAAACTCACCGCCCTTCACGACCTCTTTGTCACAAATTCCTTTAACCTACTTGATAAATAAAAAAGAGAAGGGTGTAGTTGTAGTTGTTCTAGTTTTTTATAGATCCTTTAACCTACTTGCCATTACTGAAACCTGGTTTCATGAAACAGATACTATTTCTCCTGCTTCCCTCTCCCATGGGGGCCTTCTGTGGACTCACTCCCCCAGACCAAGTGGACGGAAGGGAGGTGGAGTGGGAATCCTTCTAGCCCCATGCAGCACCTATCAGGTACTTCACCCACCTCCCTCTCTGGCACTCACCTCTTTTGAGGCACATTGCATTAGTCTATTCTCTCCCATTTCTCTAATGCCCCGTACACACGGTCGGAATTTCCGACGGAAAATGTCCGATCGGAGCGTGTTGTCGGAAATTCCGACCGTGTGTGGGCTCCATCGGACATTTTCCATCGGATTTTCCGACACACAAAGTTGGACAGCAGGAGATAAAATTTTCCGACAACAAAATCCGATCGCGTCAATTCCGACCGTGTGTGGCCTGTTCCGACGCACAAAGTGCCACGCATGCTCAGAAGAAATTCCGACACGGGACAGCTCGTTCTGGTAAACTTAGCGTTCGCAATGGATACAGCACTTTCGTCACGCTGCAATGTTAAAAATGGTTTAATACAGCGCACTCTCTTCTTCTTTATAATGTGACAAGAATTAAGTAGTTTTGCTGCTCATATTCACACACACTTCTCACAAAGTTTTATTTGTGTTTTTTTAGTGGGATTCCCTCAATATATTGTTATTAGTTGTCACATCTGACAGTTTTATATTTTTTATGTTTGTATTTTTTTCTTTTTAAGCTTTTTTTTTTCTTTAATGTTTGGATTTTTTCCAAGGCTGATCTTTGTTCAATGTTATTTTTATTTTTACTCCAGAATATTTTTGTGTGTGTTTTGTGTGGCAAGTTACCCCAACACCATTGATATCTTTTATTATTTAATCTCCAGGAGATTTTTTGTTGTTGGTGTCCCTTGTTCATTTCACATTGTATATTTGAAATGTACCTGAATCCTCACAAACAAACCATCATTTTTGAAGTAAAACACATAGGAGAGTATAATTCAAAACAAAAATCCTTTATTAAGGGATCAGAACCAAACAAAGAGGAAGGCAACACTGGATCAACAGGAGAAATTAGTGAAGCCTGGGACCCCCACGGCAGACATCAATTCTTAAACCTCAAAATTGGTGGTCTGAGGAGTCCATATATAAGGGAGGGCAGTCTGGTCCGGGATTCACAGAGACTTGGATAGCAGCAGATGACATCAGTGTCCCCAGGCTGTGGTACCACAAGAGGCTGCATCTTTTGGCCGACCAGACTGGATCCAGGGTCCTCACTCTCTGGTCTTCCTTTCACACTTCCTTCCCGGCTGTGGCTGTGCAGTTGGAGATGTGGCAGGAGGAGGAGTAGGACCCGGAGGAGGAGGAGGACTGGGAGGACCTGGAGGAGGACTGGGAGGACCTGGAGGAGAGGGAGGAGGAGGAGGAGGACCTGCAGGAGGAGGAGGAGGACCATCCCAAAGCTGTGTGTGAGGTGTAAGTTGGCCCCTCACACCTTTCGCCAGAGCCTCTGATATGAGGGCCTGACACATGGCTTTTTGGCCCTCCTCCATCCTCTGCATTTTATAGGCTATGAATGCCGCAAGGTTCTCCTGCATGGTGTGTGGTGCTCCCAGGACCTCTGTAGCCCTAGAAAAATTCTGATAGCCGCCTCCTCTAGGGCACTCCTCCTCCTGCCACTTTCTGTTTCCAGGGGGGGTGGAGGGACCTGCAGATCAGCCACCTCCTGGCTGAGACTTCCCTGTGTATGAAAAAGGGACATGGTTTTAGTTTTGGCATCATCAATCACAATCATAAATTAGTACTCCCAACTAACATCTAGGTAACATCATTGATTGGACAAGCAGAAATATTTAGAGGAATGCTATACCTGGCTCAATCTGGGCTCCTCCACATATGGCCTGGAAGGCCCAGGTTGGGCATCAGAAGCCTCAGCCGGGGGGGAAGGAAGCGTGGAAGGAAGACTGGAGAGGGATGGCCTGGGTTCAGTCTGGCCTGCCAGAAAGTGCAGCCTGTCATAGTACAACATCCTGGGGACATAGATGTCATCTGCTGCTCCGGATCTCTGTGAATCCAGGACTTTATTGCGCTCCCTCAGATATGTGCTCCTCAGGCAACCAATTAATATCTTTAAATAAGTGATGTCTGCCGTGGTGATCACCTGCTTCACAATTTCACACAATTGCTCCAGTGCTGCCTTCCTCTTTGCTTGGTTCTTGAAATGGGGGTGGGTAATCTCCCACAGACAGGGCAGCTCACTTAGCATATCAATGAATAGTGACATGAAGTCAGTATCTCTCATTAAGATATCCATGTTCACTGCAAGACACAACACAAGACAAAGCCTAATGTCACACCAAACTCTCCTAATCTTGTTACAATATAGGCCTCAATCTCGAAGCAGTATAGGCCCAAGTTTGTCTCTTACCTTCGTTCTTACGATCGGCGCATCCAATGCTCCTTCCTCCGCTCACAGATCGTACGTAATACGCACGCGTGTTACGCTTTATACACACTGCGCATGCGTGTAACTCCGCCCGCCCCTGACGTTCTTTCTAGTGTATTCCCCGCCCCTTTTCGTTCGGCGCAGTGGGGGAAGAGCATGATGGCAGAGTTACAACAGGTGCGTGATAATTCTAACAACGAGGAGGAGGAGGAGGAAAGCCCGGATCCAGGCACGTCCCGATCCAGAAGGAGACGTTTTAAGGCCACAAATATGTCGTTTGGGGAGATGTTGGAGATGGTAGATATCATGAAGAAGTCTGACTATGACGGAAAATATGGGCCTTACCCCCACGCCAACATCAGAAAAGCCAAAATCATTGGTAAAGTGGTCCGGAGTCTGGAGAGGAATTTCGGGGTACGAAGGTCTAAAGATCAGCTCAGGAAGCGGTGGTCGGACCTGAAGTTGAGAGAGCCGGAGCAGTACCGAAAGATCCGGAGAGTGCTGCAAAAAAGTAAGTAGTTGTGCTGTGTTCATATTCTTTCTGTCTTTATTCCGTTCGTTCTGCTCCATATGCTTTTAGTAATTGTAACGTTTAAAAGGGCAACTTTAATGTTCATGGGCCCATTATTCGTTCGTATCAAACATTTTTCTTTCGGCCTCTAGAACACCATTGTTTAGGCCATATGCATTTTCACACATTTTTTTTGGGCCTACTTGGATGCCAAATATTTGTTTGTGTAGATGGGTTTGTTAGTAGAATGAAATGCAAACTAGATTGTGTGTAAGGAGAGGACACTGAGCAGCTGTTTTCACATCTGGACACTGGAGCACTAGTGTGGGACCCCAGAACACCATTTTTATTAGGGGGGGCACACAGGTGCTCCAGTGTATACTATAGGGGGGTCTACATCTGTGAAGCTTGTACCAAACAGGTAAAGTATTGCAGCTTGACAAAGGCCCATAAAAAAAATACATCTTGGAACTCGGCTAAAATAGACAATTGTACCCCACTTCCAAGCAATGTTTCCTATTTCTAGTTCTGCCATCAAATATCTGTGTGCTAAGTATACCATTTTTGTTTTACATAGGGGAGAAAAGACTCGGAGGTCACTCCTCATCCCAGGAGACCAGAGCCCCCCCCCCCTCTGGAAGAAGGGGAAATACCCCAAACACAAGAAGAAGAGCAGGAGGAAGAAGAAGATGTGGTGGAGATTGGCACCACAACAGGTGAGTGTCTGCGACCACAGACTCAGGTAAAAGAGATGGCTGGTGGCAGATTTTTGAGACCTGTTTTTTTTGTTCTTTATCTCTTTTTAGGTGATCGGGATCCAGAACGCTTTACATCAGAAAGTGCCCAGATACTGATAGGGGAGATCATGGGATGTAATCTCCAATTGCAAAACATCCAGCAACAAATCACTGATGTTATTAAAAAAAATAATAACATCATTGATGTTTTGGGGCGAATTTAAACCCCACAAAATCACCTGTTTTATGTTAATAAAATTTTTACAATGTTTCGAAAAGCCAAATTTGGAGGATGTACACAGTGTGCCAACATGTGCTATCTGCCATCACAGGAGATCAATGGACGCGTTTTGGGGGTGCAACCCCTTCCTCAATTATAAAGTAGCGTTGAGGAAGGGCTTGCTCCCCCAAAACACGTCCCTTGATCCCCCCTGATGGCAGAAAGCACATGTTGACATTCGTAAATTTGTGTGCATCTTCCAAATTTGGCTTTTCCAGGGGTGATTTCCCCCCATCTGAACGCTATATCAAACCCAGTTCCTAAATACTGATGTCTGATATAGCCTTCAGGTTTTACCTAATGTGAACTTTGTAAGTTCAAGTTTTTTGGCTTTCTTGTTGGTTTTACACAGGCCTGTTTTATCTGAAATGGATATTTCGATTTTTGATAATGCCCCCCCACAAAAATTGTTATACAACAAACATGTTGTTTTGTTTTAAAAACCTTTGGTAAATGCACATGTGATTGTGCAGGTATAAAAAAAGTGCCTTACTCAAGAATGTGTGGATTATTGTCTCAACGCTACAACACTTTTGGGGTGATGTAATTGCTGTTTTATGCAAAAATGGGGGTTATTTCCTAAGGGCAAATACACTTTGCACTACAAGTGCAGGTTCAGTGCAGTTGCAAGTGCACTTGGAGTGAAATGTGTTTTAGCATTTAGGAAGTACCAGCCAACACTATTCTTTATAAGGTTACCCAATCACGACATTTTCTGCACTCAACACATTTCTGTCAGGGTCAGCTCAAACAAACACAAGCAGTAAATGTCCACCAAGAATTTCTTTGGGTTGTTTTTTATTTGAAAAAGGTGTCACATATTGTCTGGCATATTGATAGCCCCCCTACCCGCAAAGAACTCCAGGTATCGTAACCGGACATCACAGGCATTCAGGGAGGGCAAGCCAGGACGGCCGCTTTCAAGTGCTGTCATTGTTGAAGTATTTGGGATTCCGGCCTCAGGCCCAACTGAGCCAGCATAGTTGGCTGAATGTTTTCGTAGAAAATTATGGAGAACACAGCAGGCAAGTATTATATGGTTCAGTTTATACTCCGCCATATGGATGGGTGTCATAAATAATCGGAACCGGCTGGCCAGGATTCCAAATGTGTTCTCCACCACTCTTCGGGCTCTGGCCAGCCGGTAATTAAAAACCCTCTGTTCCGGGGTGAGGGTCCTCATCGGGAATGGCCGCATCAGGTGGTCCCCCAGCGCAAATGCTTCATCAGCAACAAACACAAATGGGAGACCTTCAACATTGTCCTCTGGAGGTGGCAAGTCCAAGCTGCCATTCTGGAAATGCCTGTAGAACTCCGTCTGGGTGATCACTCCACCATCGGACATCCGGCCATTCTTCCCCACGTCCACATACAAGAAGTCGTAATTAGCCGACACCACCGCCAACATCACTATACTATTAAACCCCTTGTAATTATAATAGTACGACCCCGAGTTGGGTGGTGGGACGATGTGGACGTGTTTCCCATCAATTGCCCCTCCGCAGTTAGGAAAGTCCCACCACTGGGCAAAGTGGGAGGCCACAGTCTGCCATTCCTGTGGCGTGGAAGGAAACTGTTGAGGAAAAAACAATAAACATTACTATTTTTTCACAGAAACCTGGCAAGCAGATTAGACACAAACATTATGGGTCAACCTCCAGATAGCATTTATTAAGTGGAATTTAACAACAACAAAGTATAAGGTACACCTATCATATTCCCCCCCCCCTCTCATGGGCCATTTCTAACATTATAGGGGGGGGGAACTCTTGGACAGGTAACCCTCTTCACTTCATTGAGAGATGAATGCCTAAATACAGGGTATTACTTGGAACAGCCCCTCCTTAGTTACACTATTGGCAGCCCATTGGACAGGTAAAAAGTGTCTGAATACAAAGATATAAATACACACTGTACACATTTGAGCACATTTGGACATTCTGCTATTACCTATCAAGATCATAATAGGATACAAGAACTTTAAACAGTACCATTGGAAAGTATACAGGCAGGCCCTTGCACTACATGCTTTGGGGAATTCATCCATAAATCTGAGCACTATAGAGGTGGGTATAGTGTGTATGGGTTTGGCAAAGTCAGCAGATAGATGATTGAGGATAGAGAATTGGGATCAGCTGACTTAGCAGTTGGGGGAGGGAGGGTTATAAAAAATTTGGGGACACCACAAAAAAAAGCCTCTGGCCCTCTGCCTGAATTTAAATCCAAAATAACATTTCCAAACATTTTAGGGGGTGTTTGGGGTAAAGCACTACTATGGAGCTGATAAAATACATTGTTAAGTGACTACATGAGGGGAATATAGGGCAGGAGACACCATGCTGGGGAGGTTATTGAAGGGCAAATATGTATGAAGGACATAAATTAATAATTACATAAAAATCCAGCATGCATGAGAACAAAGGGGACATTCACAGCATATTCCAATCATGGTAATTAGGGAATGAGGAAAGAAATACAAGATATTATCAAACATTCAATACAATAAAATGTGATATAAAAGGATAAAAATCTTACCTTCATATACTCCTTCTGTAGGACCTGGATGATGGCAGAACAGGTCTCTGGGATAATGATCCCCAGAGCCTGGGGGGAGATGCCTGTCGAGAACTTGAGGTCCTGCAGGCTTCTCCCTGTGGCCAAATACCGCAAGGTAGCGACCAACCTCTGCTCCGGAGTGATGGCTTGCCTCATGCAGGTATCCTGCCTGCTGATATAGGGGGTCAGCGAAGCCAACAAACGGTGAAACACGGGGTCCGTCATCCTGAGAAAATTCCTGAAATCATCAGGATTATTCTCACGGATCTCACGGAGCAAAGGCATATGACAGAACTGGTCACGCTGAAGCAACCAATTCTTGGTCCATGAACTCCTCCCCACCCTGTTCATGGACTGGACATGTGTCAAGGTCAGGACCCCAACACCAAGCCCTCCGCACAGCACGAACTCTACGAGGAGTACGCATACGAAACATGGCTAGAAAACGGTCGGCTGCTCAGAACGAAGTAACAGAACGCACTGAAGAACAGCAATGCCTGTGAAGAGCGACCTGAAAACCAGTAACGAACGAACAAGAATACAGTGACTAAAGTCACGCGGAACTTGCTTGCACGCACTGAAGAGCAGATACAAACCCACAAGCACAAACTGAACGGCAGAAAACGATCTGAAAGCCACGAGTCTGAAAAAGCGCGAATCGTCTCTCACCAAACTTTTACTAAGATGAGATTAGCAAAAGGAGCCCAAAGGGTGCTGCGCTTGGTTCTGAACCGGCCTTTTCTAGTCTCGTCGTACGTGCTTGACGTCACCGCGTTCTTGGCGATCGGAAATTCCGACAACTTTGTGCGACCGTGTGTAGGCAAAACAAGTTTGAGCCAACATCCGTAGGAAAAAATCTGAGGATTTTGTTGTCGGAATGTCCGATCAATGTTCGACCGTGTGTACGGGGCATAAGAATTGCTGTCATCTACCGGCCCCCTGGACCAGTATCAGCCTTTCTTGATGACTTCTCTGCCTGGCTACCCTACTTTCTCTCTTCTGAAATCCCCACAATTATTCTTGGGGACTTCAACATCCCTGTTAGCACTAACACTACTATTACTTCTAAACTTCTCAGTCTAACCTCATAGCTTGATCCGAAGCAATGGATACAGGCTCCTACCCACTCCAACGGCAACACCCTTGACCTTGTCTTCTCCTATCTGTGCACTCCGTGCAACCTTTCCAACAATCCACTGCCACTCTCTGATCACCACCTTATTAGTTTTGCTCTCTCCCTGTCTTCCACCTCTTCTCCCTCCAACCGCCTAACAGTTACACGTAGAAACCTTCGCCACCCCAACCCTTCTCTTCTCTACTCTGCTACTGATCACCTCTATGACAAAATCTCACCTCTGTCCTACCCCAACCTAGCTACTTTCATCTACAACAGCTCACCAGAAGTCTCAGAAAACATAGCCGCGCTCTTGAGCGCCTGTGGCATAAGACTAAGACCCAGGAAGACTTCACACAATATAAATCTGCCCTCCTAAAATACTACTCCTGCCTTCACACTGCCAAACAGACCTACTTTATCACACTCATTAACACCTTCTCATCCAGTCCACGTCAACTCTTCTCTACCTTCAACACTCTACTCTGTCCTCCACTGCCTCCACCCACCAACTCACTCACTGCCCAGGAGATTACCAATCATTTCAAAACTAAGATTGATACAGTTCATGAGGAGATCACCAATGCGCAAAAACCTCCCCCATGCAACACCCCATGTCCACAGATACAATCATTACTTCCCTCATTCAACCCTACTACTATTACTGAGGTTGCTAAACTTTTATCTAGCACTCATCTATCCACCTGCCCCCTGGATCCTATTCCCTCGCAAATGCTACGCTCACCCTCTGACTCAATTCTACACTCTCTAACTCACATTTTCAACCTCTCCCTCTCTTGTGGCATCTTCTCAAACTCTCTAAAACATGCGCTAGTCACCCCCATACTTAAAAAGCCCTCACTGGACCCCACCAATCTCAACAACTTACGTCCCATCTCCTTACTCTCCTTCTCCTCCAAACTTCTTGAAAGACTGGTCTACAACCGACTAAGCGACCATCTGACCATGAATAAACTTCTTGATCCCCTTCAGTCCGGTTTTTGCCCTCAACACTCCACGGAAGCTGCTCTCCTTAAACTCTCAAATGAACTACTAATGGCTAAAGCCAATGGACACTATTCTGTACTACTTCTCCTGGATCTCTCTGCTGCCTTTCACACAGTGGACCACCCCCTCCTCCTCAAAAAACTCCACTCCTTTGGTCTCCGTGACTGTACTCTTCGCTGGTTCTCATCCTACCTATCCCACCGCTCCTTCAGTGTCACTTACAACTCTACTTCCTCCTCTCCTCTTCCTTTCTCCATTGGGGTCCCCCAAGGTTCTTGGACCTCTCCTTTTTTCAATCTACACCACCTCCTTGGGTCACTTGATTGCCTCCCACGGCTTTAAATATCATCTCTACGCTGATGACACCCATAGTAAGTGATCCATAGTAAGTTTGATATTGGAATAGGATCGCATTCTGTGGCTTCAATATGTACCCATAACGGGGTCTCCTGATACGCATGATATTTAGCCAGGCTTGCTATGTGTGCAGCCCTATAGTAATAAGCAAAATTAGGGCAACCCAGGCCTCCGTTTAATTTTGGGTGATATAGTGTATGTAGCTGTATGCGTGGTTTGGAGGAACCCCATATGTATGACAATGTTTTCCTTTGTAATATTCTTAGGAGATAAGCTGGAATAGGAATTGGTAATACTCTGAATAAGTACAGTAATTTCGGTAGTATTGTCATTTTTACCGCGTTGATTCTTCCGAACCACGATAATGGAAGATGAGACCATGATTTCATTAAGTTTGATAATTGTTTTAAAATTGGAGGGTAATTAACTGAAAATAGATCTGCTAATGATGCTGTAAGATGTATGCCTAGGTATGGGATTGATTTGTTCGACCATGTGAAAGGAAGACTAATTTTAGCTGAAGTCATTTCAATGTTAGAAAGAGATATGTTCAATGCTAAACATTTTTTAGGGTTTATATATAAACCAGAAATGTTAGCAAATTTATTGAGAATTGGGATTAGGTTTGGGCCTCACACTTGTGGAGATGAAAGAAATAGGAGGATATTGTCTGCAAACAAACAGAGCTTATGTTGAAATCCTCCCATTTCTATCCCTGTTATAGTGGGGTCAGATCTACAGTAATTACTAGTGCGGGTGGTTCTATTAGGAAGGCGAATATAAATGGGGATAGGGGACATCCTTATCTTGTGCCTCTCTCAATGTTGAAAAAGTCAGATTTATAACCTGTGTATTTGACATACGCTTTAGGTTTGTTATATAGAGCCGTAATCCAATTTATAACATTTGGACCGAATCCCCATTTCTGCAAGGTATAGTTCAAGTAAGGCCATGCAATAGAATCAAAAGCTTTCTATATGTCAAGTGAGAGAAAGCAAACAGGTATGTGATGTTTTTTAGCTATGTGTGCCAAGAGGGTTGCTCTTCGTACATTGTCACCTGCCTGTCGGGAGGGCATGAAGCCTACTTGGTCACGATGTACGAGGGTACCAATGATCATATTAAGGTGGGCTGCTAGAATTTTTGCCAACACTTTAATGTCCATGTTCAACATAGATATGGGGCGATAATTTGTACATAGAGTATCATCTGAGTGTGGTTTAGGAATCATGCAGATGATTGCCAATAATGATTCTTGTCTAAAGGATTTATTATTTAATAGGTCATTAAATGCTTCAACAAGCATGGGTGAGATAATGTCTGTAAAAGTTTGATAATAAAGGGCTGTGAATCCATCTGGTCCTGGCCTTTTATTTATTTTTAATGTTTTAATAGCCTCTGCTACTTCATGGCTAGTTATGGGTTTTTCTATTGACAATTTTTGGGATTCAGTCATTTTGGGTAGGTTGATACGTGAAAAAAAGGCATCAGCTTCCTCAATGTTAGTTTTATTTGTCTCTGTGTATAGAGTTTTCAAATGAGAGCTAAATTTCTGTAGGATTTTAAGAGGATTACTGGTGTATACGTTGTCTGCTATTTTGAGTCTAATAGGTTTATAAGATTTGTTGATAGACTTTAATGCCCTTGCCATGAGAGTACGTGGTTTATTGGAATTCTTATAAAACATATGCTTAGTTTTCCTGAGGGATTTGTCAGCAGATTCAGTTAAGAAAAGATTATATTCTAGGCGGGCTTTCTCTAAGCGAATTTTCCCTTTCTGGTTAGGATTGTTTTGAAAAGCTACGAATGATGCATTAAATTCTGTTTCTAATTGTCTAGCCAATTTTACACAATCCCGTTTGAGTATACCTGCTTGTTGCTGAAGTATTCCTCTCAGAACTGGTTTGTGTGCCTCCCAAATTGTGAGTGAGGAGATTTCATCACTTTTGTTATGTTCTAAGTAGTCATTTAGAGCCTATTGGATTGTTAAACAGTGGGAGGGGTGTTTAAGTAGCACATCTGGAAGATACCATGAAGGGTCATGTCCTTTGGTTATAGTAGAAGCCACCGAGGTATAAACTGCATTGTGATCTGACCATGGTATAGGGATAATTTTAGATAAAATTACTTCAGGAACCATCCCTATTGTTACAAAGATATGGTCTATGCGACTAAAAGTTTGATGTGGATTAGAAAAATATGTATAAATTCTTTTAGCTGGATTAGATTCTCTCCAAGAGTCAATCAAATTGTGCCTAGAAAGAGGTTGAGATAAAGACCTAGTATCTTGTGTTCGTGGTGGGGTATAAGGGGTTTTGTCAATAAATGGAAGGAGGACCTGGTTGGAGTCCCCACATATAAAAATTGATCCCATTTTGTGGGTGTTAATGATATCAAATAGGTGCGATAGAAAGGGTACAGGACGATAATTTGGTGCATAGTATGAGACCACCGTTACAGCTGTGTCCATAATGTATCCCATTAGAATTAGGTAGCGACCCTCAGGGCCTTTAATTTCTGAATGTAAGGTAAATGGGGTAGAGCAATGAAATGCAACGAGAGTTCCACGTTTTTTAGTGAGCGCCGAGACGGTGTAAACTTGGGGATAAGAAGTACTAAAAAATTTAGGGGTGGAAGTCAGGGTAAAGTGAGTCTCTTGTAGACATACAATGTGTGCTTTTTTAGACTGAAATGACCGAAAGGCTTTTACTCGTTTCTGAGGAACATTAAGACCCTGGACATTCAGAGATAAAATATTTAAAGGAGCCATGGCAATTGAAACAAGAGTATGCGCTTACCAGTTGTCTGGGTGCAGCGACTATTCGGCCTGACCTGCGCAGATTTGAAACAAAGAGATAGATAGCCAGATCCATAGTAGGATAACTTAAAGAGGAAATAAGAAACAATAAAAATTATAAAGCATTTGAGTATAGTACAAATGTAAGTAGATTCGAAGAATACCTGAGTTGGGGTCAAGGACTTCCCAACAGGGGAAAGGAGGCCTTCGTCTGATCCCCATATATTACTATGGGAATCCGAGGAAGGCATGGTGAGGCACATGTGATTTCTGTGCATGGGGGAATCCGCCTTAAAAAGAAAGAAAATTTATCACAAAGATATGAAGATTGTAAAGTATAAAATTGTAAATTTAAGAGCCCGAGTTTCATATAATTGGTAATGTCTATTATTTTGAAGGGTACGTGTTTATATTAAATATGAAGCGAATTGGAAAAAAAAATTGAATGGGAATAAAGGAGTGCAGTAATATCAGAAACATATTTGGATGTCCAACCAATAGAAAAGGATAGGAAATCCTTTCTTTCCTATTGGGGTGACCAAAGAAATGTAGATTAAACTGTGAAATGAATACTATCCAAAAACTATATATCAAATTAATGAAGAATTTTAAATAAACTTCACTTGGAGGAAGATTTTCCATCCTTGGTGGTTGTTTCCAGTTTTACATTGAGAAACAAAAAAAGGAGGAGGAAATATAATAATATAAAAATAAATAAAAAATAAAAAATGTGTATATGTATACATATATACAGAACAAAATTTTTTATACATATATATAACTAACTTAATCAGTCCACCATACATTAGGGACTATTTAGGTGTTCAGAAGTAAAAATATTATCTGAACGCTTACCATACCATGTTTCTAAAAAGTACTAAAAAAATACTAAAAAAGGAACTTAAATTCAAAATAAAAATGTTGTTATTTCACAATTTTATCTTGAGAAACAAAAAAGGAGGAGGAAATATAATAATATAAAAATAAATAAATAAATACACACACACACACACACACTCATATATATATACACATATATATATATATATATATATATATATATACACATAAATACATACACATGCATATATACACACATATATACACATACACACATACATATAAAAATTAAAAAAAAATTATATATATATAATATTTTAATCAGTCCTCCATACATTAGGGACTATTTAGGTGTTCAGAAAGTAAAAATATTATCTGAACATATACCATACCATGTTTCTAAAAATAAGAATACAAAAAATAAAATAAAAACTACCAAAAAAGGGAACCTAAAATCATAATAAAAATTTTGTTATTTAATTATAAACTTATACCAATAAGGTATAAATTAATAAATTAGATAATCTAGTTCATAGTGTATGTCCAATTGCTCACTAGTGAGCTAGATGGAGTATTCGTTTTTGGTTTAGGAAGAGTATTCAGAAATGTAATTACAATTCTGTTCTCCCAATAGGTGCTGTCATAGCTGAAATGGCTATATTATATAAGTGTATATTTCTCAGTCCATGGCATCTTGTTCTTGTTGTGAGGATGCGAATCGTCCTCTTTTGTGTGCATGATGGTTTCCATTTTTTGTCTCAGAGGAGGATGTTTTCTGAATGGAGGAGGCAGAAGCTGATCTCCTACGTGAGGTGGAGGCTATAGTTGTACCGTCAATCAATTTGAGGTCTTGGAGTACATGTTGTAGTTCTTCAGGAGTTTTGCATGCGAATCTGGTCCCCTGGTGGGTGAATTTTAGGGAGAACTGGAAGCCCCATTGATACTTAATGGCA
The DNA here is from genome assembly GCA_037952925.1 of Lithobates clamitans. Taxonomy (NCBI): domain Eukaryota; kingdom Metazoa; phylum Chordata; class Amphibia; order Anura; family Ranidae; genus Lithobates; species Lithobates clamitans. Next base: position 9,935,326 of record JBBGZY010000143.1, on the reverse strand, counting down.
TGATGTTGAAGTTCCAGTAGATGAGGCTTCATTGCACGCCTCTTAGATATTATTAACTGGGATAAGTCAGCAAATAGTTGATAACTATGTCCCTGAAATGTTAGATTATTTTTCCTTCTAGCCGCTTCTAGAAGTTGTTCTTTTGAACGAAAAAAATTAAATTTTGCTATAATATCCCTGGGGGGCCATCAGTTTTTTTGGGCATAAGTGCCCTATGTACTCTGTCCATTTCAAGCCTTTCCACTGAAATGCCAGGTTGTAATTCTTGGCATAATGCTGTGATTGTTGATTGGAGATCTGTGATTGATTCTGGTAAGCCTCTGAATCGCAAATGCGATCTTCTGGCACGATTCTCATAGTCCTCCAGTCTATTCTATAAAATAATATTTTCCTCTTTGAGGACATCTATTTCAGAGAAAGCATCCTGTGTAGAATTTTCTATATCTTCCATTTTCATTTCCAATGCTTCGGTGCGTCTCCCCAGTTCTCTGATCTCTCTAGTCAGATTACTAGTAATTTGCTCTGATGTTTGCTGTAATGCTTTATGTAGCATTTTTTCAAATTGTTTCAAAATGTTAGAAGGAATATCAGAGTTTTGTTGTAAAAGAATGTAACATATTTGAATCAGGTTCAGAGTCAGAATCTCCTGAGGAGATAGCTTTTGGCTGCTTGGATTTGAGTTTCTTGTCTGAGGTAAAATTACCTAAGGAGACTGGCGCCTTTTTCATAGTATGTCTTGCCTGGGTGCCGCTATTAGAGCTAGTTTTGGTTTTATTCCTGGCACCTCCCAGCACCATTATTCTTGAATAATGTCCCCCTCACCTCTAGGGTGAATAGTAACACAATTTTTACCGTTTCTGTGTCTGTGGGCTGCCTTTATTTGCGGTTTATTCTCCCTCACAGAACGGAGCTCTAGCCCGGCATGTCTGTCGTGCTAGCCTCCCGTGTGCATCTCTCCATCATCATCCTTTCTTGGCGCTGCTTGATTATTTCTTGTTCAAACAGGATTTTCCTCAATTCCTCATTGATGAAGCCCACATCGGCTGACGTTTTATTCATCCAGGAATCTACTAGTTCCCCAAACTCATCTACCTTTGTTAGTGCATTGTACATGCCTGCCCCACCCATGGAAGCAAATACCTTGTCCCACCAGGTTGTGACCTCTCTTTTGTGTCTCTCGAAATCTAAATGACCATGTGCTGGTATCATCTCAACAGGGGAGTCCCTTGGAGAAGCACCCATGAAAGGGATCATTTCTACCAGGGTGCACCATCCTCAGGTCTTTCTATCAAGGGGGTATGGGATGGTAGTGTGGCACCAAAGACCGCAGCACACCATCCATCCGTGGGGCATATGAGGGGCGGGTACATCCCCAGATGAATCTAGGTTGAACCTTAATCCCAGTAGGCACATCCAGTCCCCTATGGAGGGTGCCTCATCCTCCCGCTCCTCAATCCATGAGCTATTCATATGTGTGTTAATGAGCCAGTATTCTGTTACCGAGCTATTCTCTTTCATACAATTTGAAATACTGTAGCAGGACATGTTCCCAATGTGTTCATCAGGGTCTGTTATGTTGTGTGTGAGAAGTCCCTCTATATCTAATGTCCCATTGGCTATGAGCCCCAAATCCACCAGTGTAAAATTTACTACCGTGTCTCTGCAAAATCTACCATTATACAGGTCTTTAACTGCTCCATTAAGAAAACAAAATTGTGGACTCCTTGTGTACCCTGTAAAGAGAAGGGGTTTACTATTGGTTGTGATGCTCTCAGGGGGAATGGGTTGAGTGATATTTAGCAGCTGTTCTAGGGTCACTGGCCTTCCAACCATCGAAACTGAGTTTCGGCCAGTTCCCATATGGGAACAAACCCAGCATTCTGAGTAATTCTCTTGCGAAAGCATGCATCATTATGAAATGATGAGGAATTGAGTCTGGTACTGAATACGTTTCAGGATCTAGCTGTGCCCCATTATTAATACTTCTAAAATCTGGTCTTAGGAGTTCCCTTCTGGATTCTAGGAATTGGAATTCTGATTTGGGGGCCTTTTTCATACTGGTATCATTTAATGGTGCAAAGGTGCGTAGTTTGATCTTTTATTTTGAATAACTTGCCGAATTCCTATATCTCTGAATTTGGCCTTTTTAAACTTGGACACCAGGCTGTCTTTCTGCTGCAGCTTTTGCTACTCTGTCTGCTAGAGCGTTTCCCTGTGACTCTAGGGATCTGTCTGTGGCATGTCCCTTAATTTTGACAATGTTTAAACCATCGGGCTGTTGTATTGCATTAATTAGATCGTACACATAACCACTGTTATTTATTTTTTTGTTATCTGCGGTGCAAAATCCGCGCCTAAACCAGATCATTCCGTAGTCGTGCGTGACCCCGAACGCTTACCTGCTGTCTGTGTAAATGTTCACCTTTTTACCTTTGTGTATTAAACATGCCCTTGTGAGTGCATACAGCTCGGCTTGTTGTGTGGAGATTGCGCCAGTAAGGTAACCATCTTCTAGAATGAGATCCGGTAGCATTACCACCGAATAGCCTGTTTTGTATTGATTGTCTGCTGGACGTGTGCAACTACCATCTATAAAGACGTTAGGGTAATTTCTTTAATTGTTCCCAAGGGAAGAGGAATCTGTACTTAAGTAGTGCCCATGGTGATGAGTGGGAACATTGCCTGGGTACCACTTTCAGAGGTTTGGACTTGAGACGTTTCCTTGGATTCATTTAAAAGAGCAGTGGTTTCTGTTATCACAGTGGAAGATGATGCCGCATCTGCCGCATCCGCCGCCTTGTGTGCTCTTTGTGTTTTTGTGACTTTTTTTTTTTGTTTTTTTTTGTTTTAAACTTTTTATTTGCATATTGAAAAAAATTGTGCATTCCAATAATTCAAATCATTTTTGAACAAATAAAATGGCACTCGATTTGACTGCATTTTACAGCTCGCCGGACCTTGGTGCAGCTTTCCCTTCAAAATCACCACGTGTTCATTTGTGTAGCTCCATTCACGGTCTCCTTTTATCATGCACGGTCTTTCATGCCACCAGAACCAAAGCCGGCCAGACAGGCAGATGGAAAGGCAACGCCTTCGTTCAGTGTTCAGTAGTTCTTTTTAGAATTTTTTTTTTTTTTTTTTTTTTTAATCTTTTCTGTTTGGTGGAAAGGGGCAGCATAGTAAACGATTTCCAACCGCTTTGTATCTTAGTTATTTCTTACAAAGTTAAACAGCTAAAAGAAGAAAAAGTAAGAAGGCAATGCTTGTGGAATGTACAGTGCATATTGGGGGGGGGGATGATGGGTTTCAATCAGACGCTTGTTTCTCTTGTTCAATCGTTTCTTTAGAAGGAAGTGGGTTTTTCTCTTGCATTTCTGTCTTCTTCAGCTTGGTCTTATCGAATTTCTCAATCTCAGCCATATCTGGTTTGTCAGACATTTTGTAGGTTGATCAAGCTATGTAACACGCACACACAAGAAACAAAACCAGTCCTCCAAGATGTAGCCTTGAGTGTGTTTTTGTGACTTTTAATGTATAACTGTCCTCGTCCTTTGAAGACTCTCCTAATTCTTCTGCCAAATCACTGTTACTTTCTTCTACCCCATGTTTTCTGATTACCTCCTGATATCTCTGTCTTGACGCTCGAGTAATCATTTGACCTTCCTCGTCTATTTCCCATAATATTTTTTCTGAGCTTCTTAGTAACTCACTTATTTTGTTCTTTCTTTTCCTTCTTTGTTTCTTATCTTCTACCTTGGTTCTAGCTATTTCTAGGTGTTTGTCTACTGTTGTGGATAGCTTATCCATGGTTGTAACATATTCTTTAATTGCTATTCTCCTGCTATTTTCCTGTTCTTCTAACCAATGAGTACCCTTGTCCTCTATTATGGTCATCAATCCACCCAGTGTTTGTTCTAGGGAGGGATATAATTTCTTTTCCTGTTTATCTGTTTTATTTGTTTCTATGGGGATCTCATGATTCACTAGTTTAATCGTTTCTATGGGGGTCTCAGCGTTCTCTGGTTTAATCGTTTCTATGGTGGTCTCAGGGTTCTCTGGGTTAATCGTTTCTATGGGGGTCTCAGGGTTCTCCGGTTCCTCCTTGGGTTGGTCAATTTTGGGAAACACATAAGGAGGTGGAGCACTTGAATCATAAAAAGGATTACAAACTTTTGGAGTGTCTAAGAGTGGGTCGGGTGCGGCGGGAAAACGTAACGGGTTTTTGTATATAGTCTGTGGGAACTTCTTTTTATATTGCTTCAGTGCTTTAGACCATATCTTATAACACTCTTTCATATAATCATTGTTAGAAGGAAACGGTGGATAATTATACTGTTTATGTTGCCCACACATCTTAGTAACTTCTTCCCAATCATTTTGGCTACAAGGGCCATAGGGAGTTAATCCCGAAATTTTCAGACTATGTGACCGTTTTAATATTTGAGACCAAAATCGATCAGTATAATATTTTCCACAGTTTCCAGACACAAAATCAATTGGGGTGGGTTGTTCTGACTTACCACCAGAATTCGCCTTTTCCAAATGATTTCCCATTATCTATACAAATCTCTACGATCACAGACCAACAATGAATTAGGACAGACAGTATAGGGTTGTTTAAAGAAATGTTCAATTAGACTTATAACAATGAGGTTATAACAGGGGTCATAGTACCTGTGTAGTGTGAGTATCTGAGTGTTGTCTGAGTAGTGTGTGTGGATCGTTAGTACTTGTGTATTGTGTACCTGTGTATTGTCATGTACCTGTGTATTGTCTTGAGTATTAGTGCCAGGAAGCTAGCTGTTAGGTAATTTGGACAGGGTAAAATCCCCAAATCCTCACTAAATTTAAAAGGTACGATGCCCGGCGGGTGTGGAGAGGCGACTCTTTGTACATCTTGCCGCATGTATGCGTTCCTTGATCATCCGGTCGAGGGCAAATACTGCTGTGCAAAATGTAAGCACATTGTTTCCCTGGAAGCCCAGGTTCTGAATCTGGGGAAGCAACTGTCAGCACTGAGAAGTCCCTCCATACTAAAGGTGAGCCAGGAACGTACACGGCAGGTGCCGGCAGGGGCCAGCACAGAGGCGGGTGGAGACAAAGAGGTGCAGGCACTAGCAAAGAGTAGATGGGTGACAGTCAGAAAGGGTAGAGGGGGAAGTGCCAGGGAGGCAATCCAGGACTGGAGCATCCCAATAAGTACGCTCCATTGAGTGACATTGGTGAAACCAGTCAGGGACCAGCACTGCTGGAGATGAGGGACTCTCCTAGCTGCCAGGGGAAGAACTCCTCCAGTGAGAGTGGGGGGGCAGCAAAGGGAAAGGAAAGTCAGATTCTGGTGGTAGGGGACTCAATTCTTAGAAGGACAGAGAGGGCAATCTGTAACCAAGACCTGAAGCGTCGAACAGTATGTTGTCTACCGGGCGCTCGGGTTCGACACATCACGGATCTTGTGGACAGATTACTGGGAGGGGCTGGGGAAGACCCGGCTGTCATGGTGCACGTTGGCACCAATGACAAAGTCAGAGGCAGATGGAGTGTCCTAAAGAACGATTTTAGGGACTTAGGAGCTAAATTGAGGAAAAGGACCTCCAAGGTAGTGTTCTCAGGAATACTACCGGTACATCGAGCCACACCAGAGAGGCAAAGGGAGATTAGGGAAGTATACAAGTGGCTGAAGAGCTGGTGTAGTAAGGAGGGGTTTGGGTTCCTGGAGGACTGGGCCGACTTCTCAGTCGGTAACCGGTACTATAGAAGGGACGGACTGCACCTAAATGAGGAGGGTGCAGATCTGCTGGGAATGAAGATGGCCAAAAAGTTAGAGGGGTTTTTAAACTAGGCAATGGGGGGGAGGGTCCAGAGACAGTGATAGCCAACGCGGAAGATATTCCAGAGGGTAGTATTGGGGGCATTAGTGGTAGGTTAACCAAAGCACAAAAACACAAGGTGAGTATAGTAGCAAGTCCTAGTTGCAATCTTGAAACACCCAATACGAGGACAATATGCGACCGGTCTAAACTATGTGGCATGTTCACCAATGCCAGGAGCCTGGCGGACAAGATGGGTGAACTAGAGATACTGTTGTACAAGGAGGATTTGGATTTTGTGGGAATTTCAGAGACCTGGTTCAACAGCTCTCATGATTGGCTGGCAAACATTCAAGGGTATACCCTATACCGCAAGGATAGAGAGGGTAAAAAAGGGGGAGGGGTATGCCTATATATCAAGAATAATGTACAAGTGAATGTGAGAGATGACATCACTGAGGGGGCTAGGGAGGAGGTGGAATCTTTATGGGTAGAGCTCCAAAGGGATGAAGCTAAGGGGAAAATAATACTGGGAGTATGCTATAGGCCCCCTAACCTGAGGGAGGAAGTGGAGACAGATCTCCTATCACAAATTGGATTAGCAGCAAGGATGGGAAGTGTTATCATAATGGGGGATTTTAATTATCCAGACATAGACTGGGCGGAGGGAACCGCGCATTCATTTAAGGCTCGCCAGTTCCTTAGTGTCTTGCAGGACAATTTTATGGGTCAGATGGTAGACGCACCAACTAGGAATAAAACCTTACTAGATCTACTGATTACCAACAATACAGACCTGATAACAGATGTGGAAATACGGGGCAATTTAGGTAACAGCGATCACAGGTCAATTAGTTTCAGTATAAATCACACAAATAGGAAACATGAAGGGAACACAAAGACACTGAATTTCAAAAGAGCCAACTTCCCTAAACTACAAACCTTGCTAAAAGGCATAAATTGGGATAAAATATTAGGAACAAAGTATACGGAGGAGAGATGGGTTTGCTTTAAGAGCATATTAAATAAGGGCATTAGCCAATGTATCCCATTGGGTAATAAATTTAAAAGAGCGAACAAACATCCTGGATGGCTTAACTTCAATGTAAAAATGCATATAAAAGCAAAGGAGAAGGCCTTCAAATAATACAAGGTTGAGGGATCATCCACAGCATTCAGAATTTATAAAGAATGCAATAAGAAATGTAAGGGTGCAATTAGGATGGCTAAGATAGAACATGAAAGACACATAGCGGAGGAGAGCAAAAAAAAATTCCAAGAAATTCTTTAAGTATGTAAACAGTAAAAAAGGGAGGACAGACCATATTGGCCCCATAAAGAATGAGGAAGGACATCTGGTTACAAAGGATGGGGAGATGGCAAAGGTATTGAATTTATTCTTCTCCTCAGTCTTCACGAGTGAATCGGGGGGCTTCAGTAACCAAAACTGCAGTGTTTATCCTCATGACACAACACAGGAAGCACCTACATGGTTAACAGAGGACGGAATTAAAATTAGACTTGAGAAACTTAACATTAATAAATCACCGGGACCAGATGGCTTGCATCCGAGGGTACTTAGGGAACTCAGTCAGGTGATTGCCAGACCGTTGTTCCTAATTTTTACAGACAGTCTATTGACTCGAATGGTACCAGCTGATTGGAGAAAAGCCAATGTAGCACCAATATTTAAAAAGGGCCCCAAAAAAATCCCTGGGAATTACAGACCAGTTAGCCTAACATCAATAGTATGTAAACTCTTGGAGGGGATGATAAGGGACTATATACAAGATTTTAGTAATAAGAATGATATCATTAGCAGTAATCAGCATGGATTCATGAAGAATCGTTCTTGCCAAACCAATCTATTAACCTTCTATGAGGAGGTGAGTTGCCATCTAGATAAAGGAAGGCCCGTAGACGTGGTGTATCTGGATTTTGCAAAAGCATTTGACACAGTTCCCCATAAATGTTTACTGTACAAAATAAGGTGCGTTGGCATGGACCATAGGGTGAGTACATGGATTGAAAACTGGCTACAAGGGCGTGTTCAGAGGGTGGTGATAAATGGGGAGTACTCAGAATGGTCAGGGGTGGGTAGTAGGGTTCCCCAAGGTTCTGTGCTGGGACCAATCCTATTTAATTTGTTCATAAACGACCTGGAGGATGGGATAAACAGTTCAATCTCTGTATTTGCAGACGATACTAAGCTAAGCAGGGCAATAACTTCTCCGCAGGATGTGGAAATCTTGTAAAAAGACCTGAACAAATTAATGGGGTGGGCGACTACATGGCAAATGAGGTTCAATGTAGAAAAATGTAAAATAATGCATTTGGGTGGCAAAAATATGAATGCAATCTATACACTGGGGGGAGAACCTCTGGGGGAATCTAGGATGGAAAAGGACCTGGGGGTCCTAGTGGATGATAGGCTCAGCAATGGCATGCAATGCCAAGCTGCTGCTAATAAAGCAAACAGAATATTGGCATGAATTAAAAGGGGGATCAACTGCAGAGATAAAACGATAATTCTCCCGCTCTACAAGACTCTGGTCCGCCCGCACCTGGAGTATGCTGTCCAGTTCTGGGCACCAGTCCTCAGGAGGGACGTACTGGAAATGGAGCGAGTACAAAGAAGGGCAACAAAGCTAATAAAGGGTCTGGAGGATCTTAGTTATGAGGAAAGGTTGCGAGCACTGAACTTATTCTCTCTGGAGAAGAGACGCTTGAGAGGGGATATGATTTCAATTTACAAATACTGTACTGGTGACCCCACAATAGGGATAAAACTTTTTCGCAGAAGAGAGTTTAATAAGACTCGTGGCCACTCATTACAATTAGAAGAAAAGAGGTTTAACCTTAAACTACGTAGAGGGTTCTTTACTGTAAGAGCGGCAAGGATGTGGAATTCCCTTCCACAGGCGGTGGTCTCAGCGGGGAGCATTGTTAGCTTCAAGAAACTATTAGATAATCACCTGAATGACCGCAATATACAGGGATATGTAATGTAATACTGACACATAATCACACACATAGGTTGGACTTGATGGACTTGTGTCTTTTTTCAACCTCACCTACTATGTAACTATGTAACTATGTAACTTCTAACACCAGCTACCATCAAATTTGGTTTTAAAGGAACGTGATTATGAATGTTGAACCTTAGAGTCCAAACCTTTGGATCCCCTTCTTCAAAATAAGGTCCCTTTCCAATTCTATAAACGTAGCCACCTGGGCAAGTTGCTTTCAATCTTGTCCTAAATCCTTCATACACAAACAACAATCCAAGACTACAGTTATTGCAGCGTCCTGCGTGAAACCTCTCACTTTTGGTGGCCACCTTAAGTTTATCAGACATAACTCAATACACCATAGAGGTTCTTGATGTCCAGTCCTATTTCTTAGTAAAATATTTACAATATATTTACAATATTCTACCAGTCCTAGCCAACCTAGCAGGGTTATATTTTGATGAGCTACTTGACCTTACCAGATTCAACCTTACATATTCTGGAGTCCGGTCAAGCACAAGAAGACCACCTTGCAAAAAAAATTAGAGAGACCTTACCTTTTGGCTTTGGCCAAAAAATCTCTTGGCTTTGGCTTGACCACCGGACTCCAGAATATGTAATCCCACTTCTGACACCACTGAAAGGCTAGTGGTCAACTGGTCAACTGATCAAGTGCACCCCAAACCTTTTCCTTGCTTGCTTGAGCTGAACTCAGACACCAAGAAGATCTTTTTCAATCAATTGGATAAACACGACACCACACAGCACGTTGGATATCGAGAATATATTGTATTATATATTTTCACATGTTATATAGGGCAACAATTCATTATACATCATTAGGGGCAAACCAAGGGGCGATCCCCTAGCTTATCCAATCACAAGAGTACAAGTATCACAAGTTACATGTTATATGACATATGTGTAAAGACAATGATATTTCTGCTAAATGACGTGCTTAAAAAGTACCTAACAAAAGTACCCAAAATTTCCTTTATCAAAATATATTTTCTTAGCTTAACTTCCGAGAAAAGGAGTATTATAGAAATAACCTTTTAAGATACTTTCGATAAGGTGCCTTTTAGCTTTAGGCCCAGGTTTGCGGTGGGATGTTCTAACTTGTTTCCGTACATATTCAAAAGAATTGTCACCGCAAGTATCTGTTTTTGCAGACAGCTAGCTTAGTAAATTTCCACTTAAACATTGTCAAAGCCTTGCATAAGCATTTCATCTATCTTGTATAATATAAAAGAAGTTCAGGCCTCTTATCTAAAATATATAGTGAACCAAAGTGCAGCTATTTTCCTTACAAAGAGGAAGTTCCAGATGCTGTCATCCTGAGTGATCGTGAGGAGTCTGCTTCTCAAGCCTCAGCAAATTTGAGGCGCATGGGCAACCTCATGCTTCAAACACTGCGAAAGGACCCAAGAATACGTGGCATAAAGGAGAAGGATGATTACTGGTTGGCAACCCTTCTTGACCACCGTTATAAGGGGAAGGTCTCAGAACTCATCCCGTCCCCACAGAGAGTGCAGAAGATAAAATTTCTTCAGGACACATTAAAGAGGATTTTATTGAATGTTTTTCCTGACTCTAGTAGGTGAAAGTGTGGTGGAAAATGTCATTTTAAGTCTTCTGTTGGTCAAGAGAGGAGCGTCCGCCTAAGTGAGGAATTTCTGAATTTTTTTAGTTCTCGCCACCCAGGGCTGTCAGCTTCCACATCCCATTGGCAGAATCTGCATCACATGGTGGATGGTTACATCGGAGCCAAAACAGAGATGGAGAGCTTTCCAGCTGTCGCTCCACTGACTTACTGGGTCATGAGAAGAGACCACTGGCCAGAACTTGCCCAGTATGCTATTGAGTTGTTGGGCTGCCCTGCATGCAGAGTGCTTTCAGAATGGGCATTCAGTGCTGCAGGAGGTTTTGTTACTGATCATAGAACGTGTCTGTCCACAGACTCCTTGGACCGTTTGACTTGTATAAATATGAATCAGTCCTGGATTACCATCTATGAAGCCCCTAATGCCGATGTCACTGATTAAGTCTTTTTGGGATGTGGAATCTCTGCAGGACTTTGAGGCTGCCTAGCTTTGAGGGTGTTCAATCATATCATCTGGAAGAATGTTTTTGGTATAGGTTTCATGGACACAATTAACACCCGAAGACCAATTTTTCTGCACCTGTTTGACAGTGCGTATCATTGCAATTTTTTACAGCAAGGCCTATTCTTGCTTTCATCTAGATTACCTCTATAGGGTTACGGTGGGAAGGTGCCACCAACACTCAAAGACCAATTTTTACGCACCCTTACACATTTTTATTTCTATCCAAAGTCAAAGTGACACCAGAATGTATCCAAAAAATCTCTAATCTTGTTCCCAATGCACTACATTGTGGTCTCATCATTCACACGGGCTCCCCAGCTGTTGTTGAGCAAAATAAAGACAGTTGCAGGTAAAATGTCATTTTTTTGGCTTTGAAAAAGCAATTATTGCTGCAGCAGATTCTAGACATGGTACAGATCTGCCACTTTACAAGTAGACTAAGGGGACCCCCCAGGCACTATATTGAAAGTAATTTTTATGTATATGCTTTCACTTTAAAACTCTAATAATCACTGCTCATTTAATTTTTTTTTTTATTAATACATGTCCCCCAGTTGCCCAATTACTTGCATATAAGCCTTCAAAATGGGCACTTTTGATTTTTGATGTTTGGGTCACTTTGACTTTAATGGGATTCGTTATTCAGGTTTGAACTTTTGCGGTGTTCGGAAGTTCTGGTGCGAACCAAGCAGGGGTCTTTTCGGCCCATCCCTACCAGCTAAAAAGGCAGCAGTTGCAGTGCTAGCAATTTGGCCAAGCTAGTATTTAGATACTGAGCATGTGGATGGCTGGGAACAAATTTCTTTTTATGATTCAGCAACTGGGGTTGGGAAATTTGCCTGCTAAAATCAATTGGTGGTGTACTGCTAGCAGATTGGCTGCAAGTACTTGGGACACCAATTGCTATACTTTCATTCCTCTCAGTGCAGGCTTTTGAGAGGAGTGGAGGTATAGTAGGGTTGTAAATCCCAGATGAGGAGCAAGGAGAAGTCCGCCTTTTTCTTTGATGTGGGTCTTTCAAGTGCTGTTGCCAATGGACTGCATGGCAGGTCATCAAATGTCTGGTCAAGTATGTGTTGCCCAAGCGGCTGCTGTTCTGGCCATGCTTGATCCGCTTTAGACATAGGTTGCAAACAGCAACAGTGCGATCTGCTGCAGATGTGTCGAAAAAGGCCCACACCAAGGAACTTTTAAAATTAGGTTTAGTAATAAGAACAAGAGCCTGGGGTAAGGTCTCAGAATGAGAATTACACTGCTCCAGGACTTGAATGGCGGTATAGATATGTGAAAGGAAGGTAGGGGAGGTTTACAAGCAGCCCATAGTGATGGATTGGAGTTCAATAAACGTTACATGATCCTCAAGCAGATTGGTGTTAACATTAACATTGACATCTTTTAACCACTTCAGCTCCAGAAGAATTACCCCCCTTCCTGACCGGGCCAATTTTTTGCTATACTACACTGCGTTACTTTAATTGACAATTGCGCAGTCATTCAACACTGTACCCAAATAAAATTGATGTCTTTTTTTCCCCACAAATAGAGCTTTCTTTTGGCAGTATGAGATCACCTCTGCAGTTTTATTTTTTGTGCTATAAACAAAAAAAACAACAATTTTGAAAAAAAAACCCTATATATTTTACTTTCTGCTATAAAACACATCCAATAAAAAAAATGTAAAAAATCGAATTTCTTCATCAATTTAGGCCAATATGTATTCTGCTACATATTTTTGCTATAAGCGTATATTGATGTGTTTGCACAAAGGTTATAGCGCCTACAAACTATGGAATATGTTTATGAAATTTTTATTTATTGGGAGTGCGCATGCGCGGGAGTTCCAATATGGCTGCTTGAGCCAGGAGCCCCGCTCCACCCCGGACCGCAGAGCCGCACTACAGCCACCATAGCCCTCAGCGCTGCTCACCGCTAACCCATCCGTGCCAGGGACCCTCAGGGGAGCCAGCGGATATGTCCGGTCCCCCGGTAAGGAGAGATCTCGGCCCGCTGTTCGATACGGCGGGAGCGGACGGGAGTCCCAAGATGGCCGCCAGCACGGACCTTACACAGCCACATGCAGCCCAGCATCCCAAGGCTCCTGAACACAGGCCGGTATTAACCCCCCCGACACTTACTTATGCCCAGGCAGCACAGGGGCCCCCAATCCTCCATCAGATCCCCCATCAAGGCTCCCTGAAGACCCAGGCCTCTGCTAAGGCCTCCACAGGCTCCTCAAGCCAGGCACACCAGGAGATGTCTCCCCAGGACCTGTCGATACAGGCCCAACTCCCAGGGGCTGCAAACCTGTCCTCAGGCTTCTCAATCACTGACTTTACACAGATGCAAGAAGACATGTTTATTAAATTTTCCTCATTACTGGAGAAAGGTCTGGCCAGCACAGCACAACAGATCACCAATACGATCAAAGCTGACCTTTCAAGTATAGGCTCGAGAATAGAAGCAATTGAGGAAAAAGTTGAGAACACGGTCTCTAGAACAAACCAAAATGCAGCCCACCTCCAGACTATACAAGAACAACTCGATGTAGCCCTTTCCAGGATTGACGAACTCGAGAATAGGTCCAGGAGGTATAATTTCAGAATTAGAGGCCTCCCAGAAACCTTCACGGATATCCCCTCCACGGTACAGGACATTATTTCTGAACTCATACCTAATATCCCCACTCAACGCCTCGAATTAGACAGGGCACACAGAGCTCTTGGACCCCCCAGACAAGACGGCTCACCCAGAGACATAATTGTGAAACTGCACTTTTTTGCGGTCAAGGAGGAGGTCATGCGACAATCTTGTCAGAACCCCAAGCTGCAACACAGGGGACATCAGATCCAGATTTTTGCGGATTTAGCCCCCTCCACTATTCAAAGACGCAGAACTCTAAAACCCCTTCTCTCGGTCCTCTCACAAAGGGACATTGAATCCCGCTGGTCCTTTCCTTTTGCAGTAAAATTCACATCACAGGGCAAAACCCACTCTTTTTCCAGTCTCCCAGAAGGTGAAAGACTGCTACTGTCTCTTAAATTTATTTCTCAGGAAGCTCCAATGGACTATTCTGCATCCTCATCAGGCTCGACCAAACGTCCTCCTCCGGGCAGCCCAGTGTCCCCCCTGTGGAATAAGAGCACTTCCAAGAGGAGCAAGGATGGAAGACCTCCATAAGGCCCGGCTGGTTCCTTGACGTTTCTCTAGCCCCTCAGGGTCTTTTTTGGGGGCGGTGATCCCAACAGTTGTCGGAGCTGGAGCTCCATACCCCCTTATGTTTCAAAGGCTTATTGAGCCCACTACCTGAATCACCCCTCCCAACGCACTTTGTAGCTACAGTTCCCCCCAACGAAAAAACCCTCCATGGGGGGAAGGAAGCAACCCCCTATGACCAGAATATCATCATCCCTCCCTAAAGCGGAACTGTTCAGCGGATTCAGATGCCCTCCAGCAGTCGATCGGTTTCCCACGAGAGTAGTCCTCTCCGATTTGAAAGTTTTTTTCTCCAATATTTTTTTTTTTCTCTTCTTATTTAGGAGGTCTGAACATGATCTAGGCTTACCGGGACTTTGGTATCTAGCCCCGCTCTAGTATAGGGCAGAATCACCTGTATGTCTAGCTATTAATGACCAAATGTGTTTAAGATATGCTTAGAGGGTAGGGGTTTCTTCACGGCTACCGTGTCGAGCCCGGGTCACTTAGAAAGCCCACCAAATCAGAGAGGGGTAGGGGGGAGGGGGTTCTACGGCGGGTGGGGAGTTTTCGTTAGTGTTTTCAGCATAACGGTGACTAATTAGTTAACCTGGCACGCAGTGCCGCGAGTAAAGGGCTGTTTGAACCTTACTATAGGGTTCTTTTTTTTGTTCCTTTTACATAAGTGTGTAAGTGTTAATGCTTTACCTTAACAAAGATAGGGTCCGGGGTGGATCCCTTGTTCCTCCCCCCATTTCCGAAGAACCCTTAGTGTCCTTTGGATTTGGGACTTCAGTCGGCCGTCCAGGTGGACTGAAGGTTAAATTTGGGAATATTGCGGAAAATTCTCCACAATATCTCAAGGGTCCTATTAGGAGACCCATGGTGTTATTTTTGTTCCTGTATGTTTGTTTGTCCTTCTCTACTTTTTATACCCGCTCACCCCCTTTTCTTTTCTCCAGCCATCCGGCGGGCAGGGGCCTCGCACCTCTCTGAGAAATACTTAGAAGACTCCCATTACTTATCGTGCCAAGCAAGCTATAGAAGACTTCAATTGGTGAGTGACTGCTTGATCGTGGGTCTCCCTCCCCTCTGCTCACATGACTGACACACATATGCTAGGAAACGATCTCAAGATGGCCTCTCATAACGTTCAGGGCCTCAATTCCCCTAGGAAAAGGAGACTAGCCTTGGACCACTACAAATCTTTAAGACTTGATGTAGTGCTCCTTCAGGAGACTCACTTTCCCATCCGGTACACCCCCAAGTTCCTTCACTCTTATTACCCATCCTTCTTCTTAGCGAATGCCCCTAACAAAACTAAAGGGGTGGCAATTCTGTTTTCCAAAAACAGCAAATTCTCCTATATTTCTGACTATAAAGATCCGGAGGGAAGATTAGTTGTAGTGAAGGGTACCCTGGAAGGAGTTTTATACACAATTATCTCATATTATGCCCCGAATAAGGGTCAAGCATCCTTTTTCCAGGGACTCCTCAGTACAATACAACCTCTATTGGAAGGGAAGGTCATTATGGGAGGAGATTCAAACGTGGCGTTTGACCAGGGCCTGGACAAAACTAGGCCCCCCAAGGACCAGCTCACACGCCCCACGAAATTAAGCACCAGAATAGCTAAGTTTCTCCATACCCATGGACTTATAGACATCTGGAGGGAACTAAACCCCAAAAGTAAGGACTACACACACTTCTCTTCCCCTCATCAATCTTAAGCAAGGATTGACCACATACTTATTCCATCTTCACTTATACCCCTCTCCAAATCAGCTGCAATATTAGACACAGCCTGGTCTGTCCATTCACTGGTCCTCCTCACCCTGAGAAATGTCCTCTCGGGGCGAGGAGGTTCCTACTGGCGTCTAAATGAGTCCCTGCTTTCTGACCCTTGCTACAGTAAGGAGATAGCAAACTCCATTAAAGAATACTTTAGCCTGAATGATATTGATAATATCTCCCCGGAGACCCTTTGGGCCGCACTCAAGGTAACTATTAGAGGCGTTCTAATTAGGATCGCGACTCAGTATAAAAAGGAGTGCATGATAGATATCCAACACCTTGAAAAAACATTCCTTTCCTTAAAAGCAGAACACAAAAAACACTCGAATAGGACTATCTCAGAAAGGCTAGACGCGACTAGACTTGAGCTGAATCTAGCTTTAACGGCCAAAGCAGAGAAAAACATCAGGTGGAGTGGAGCCAAATTTTACTACCAGAAAGAAGGATTCGGATCAATGTTAGCCTCCAAACTTAACCCGAGGTTTCGATCCTCCTCCTTCCCTAAACTAAGGATCGCAGAACAACCCCCAACAGCTAACCCGAACAAAATAATGTCCGCCTTTCATGAATTTTATGAAAATCTTTACAAACCCCCTCAAACGGAGAAAGGCCCCGTAACCACTGTGTTCCTACAGAACCTGCAGATCCCTTCAATCTCCAAAGATTTCAGAGATCTAATGGAAGGGGCGTTTTCAGCGGAGGAGGTCAGGGAGGTCATAAAAGGATTGAAGCCCGGTTCAGCCCCAGGGCCAGATGGTCTCTTGGTCCCCTATTATAAACAATTTGGAGAAATTTTAGCTCCTTACTTGGCTAAATTTTTTAATTCCATTAAAACAGGCACTCCTCTGGACTCACAACTAAATACTGCATTTATCTCTGTCATCCCCAAACCCAACAAAAATCACGAGGAAGTTGAAAAATACAGGCCGATCTCCCTGATCAATAATGACCTCAAAATTCTAACCAAAATACTTGCCAATCATCTCTCATCATTTATTAATCTTTACATACACAAGTACCAGGTTGGTTTTATACCAAGGAGACAAGGACCGGACCAAATTAGGAGAGCGATAGACATTGTCTCCATTCTCCAATCAAATTGGGAGGGGGGACCGAAACAGGAGGGATTTCTCCTCTCGTTGGACCTCCATAAGGCCTTCGACTCCATCGAATGGCCTTATCTTTTCTCCTTACTGGAGAAGTGGGGTTTCGGACTTAGATTTTTAGGGACCCTTAAATCCTTATACTCCACTCCAAAAGCAGTAATTCGTTTGCAAGGTCATTACTCTAAACCTCTCTCTATAGGGAGAGGCACTAGACAGGGATGTCCTCTATCCCCGTTAATTTTTGCTATCACGATCGAAACCCTAGCAATTGCAGTCAGATCGGACCCCAATATACTAGGAGTGAAATGCGGCGACCAAGTCCACAAATGCGGGCTATTTGCCGATGATATGCTCTTATTCATCACCTCTCCAATTACTTCCCTCCCAAATCTGTGTAGACTCCTAAAAGAATTCTCACGGGTCTCGGGTTTAAAGGTAAACTACTCAAAATCGTCGGCCCTGAACATTTCCCTCAAAACACATGTAGTCTATTCCCTCCAGAATGCCTTTGAGTTTAAATGGAGCGATACTTTTATTGACTATTTAGGAATCAAGCTCACTGCAAAAACGGAGCTACTTTACTCGGCCAACTTCCCCCACACATACCGCAAACTAGAGACAGACCTAGACAACTGGGCAAAGGGTGGGATCTCCTGGTAAGGTAGAATTCACGCAGTCAAGATTACACTGCTCCCTAGACTCCTTTACCTTTTCAGGGCCCTCCCAATAAATATTGTAAAGGATCATCTAACTGCATTTCAAAGAAAAGTCATCAAATTTATCTGGGGGGGCAAGGGACACAGACTCCAGCAAAACACCTAATTCTTATCCAGATCACAGGGGGGTTTAGGTCTCCCTCAGCTCTTCTGGTACTATCAAGCTGCCAGACTTGCCCAGATATCGGTAGTGTACGCAAAGACAGAAAAGCCAGATTGGATCTGAATAGAGAGACAGGCTGTACCAGCCCACACCTTAGATTTCCTATTGTGGGTCCCTCCTAGAAAGCGCCCCCCGATTCTTTCACCAACTCTCTCTCAATCCTTTAAAATATGGGACTCACTGCGAAACAACCAGGCCTTAATTTCCAATTGCCACCCACTTGCTCACATTTTTAATAATCCAGACTTTTCCGGGGCTAGACATCAAAGCATTTCGATGGTGGCTGGACAAGGGGATGTACCGGATCGGACACTTCTATACGAATTCAGGCCCTATTACCCTGGCCTTTTGTGTGAGCCACTTGGAGATGCCTAACTCGGAGTGATTCAGATTTCATCAAATACGTCATTTCCTCGCCCACATTGGGGAGGCAAAATCAGCCCCCCACACATTCACGCCATACGAACTCTGGTGTGGGCGGTCTTCAGAGCAGAGGGGAGGCATCACCGTCATCTATCAGTCAATCCCCAATCAATCAACCAAGACTCCTTATATGCTCGCATGGAAGTCGGACCTATCCATACAGTGGGACCTAGATAAATGGAGGATTACCTTTTTTAGGGCCTACAGGGGCATTAAGAATATATCCATGATAGAGTCTAGTCTTAAGGTTATCACTAGGTGGTATTTATCTCCTGACAGATTAGCCAAAATGTTCCCCTCGGCTGACCCAAGGTGTTTTAGGTGTTGTTTACTTAGGGGCTCGCTGTCCCACATATTCTGGGAATGCCCAAGATTGAGGACATTCTGGAATAGGATTTTCCTCCTGAACAGGAAAATTACCAAGGTCCATATCCCGAAAACCCCAGCTATGGCGCTCCTAAATGACAATTTGCCGAAGGCTTCGAAACTTGCCCGCAAACTAATTCACTTTAATTTTCTGGGCGCTAAGCTCACCATTGCCAAGGCCTGGAAGAAACCCAAAGTATCCCTTAAGGCGGTGATCTGGAAGGTCTGCTGGATTATGGCCCAGGAGAAGCTCGCTAGCATCCTCAACAACACAAAAGACTAATTTAAGGGTGTTTGGGAGCCCTGGGCAAAATTCATTGGTATTTCCTTGATTCCAGGTATGCAGCCATAACTCAGCTG
Organism: Lithobates clamitans; assembly: GCA_037952925.1. NCBI lineage: Eukaryota > Metazoa > Chordata > Amphibia > Anura > Ranidae > Lithobates > Lithobates clamitans. The sequence goes on along the minus strand of JBBGZY010000143.1, from coordinate 9,916,280 downwards.
GATGCTGTGGGGGTGCGGGGTTTCTTCCCGCGGGATGGCTCTCTTCTTATCCTCCCCCTCCTTCCTCTCCCCCCCTCTCAATTTCACACTCCTTTCTTTCTCTTTATATACCTTAAGTTTTGAGTCGCAGACAGTTCGATGGTTATAGTGACATTTAAGACCCCAGATGGTTTTTACCCTAAGGGGTTAATTTACTCAGATAATGTCTCCCTACTAGGAATATCTACATATCAGCTATGTTTTTTGGGGGGTTGGGGGGAGCTGATGGAGAGTTCGCCGGTCACAGTGTGTTCCCTTTTGGGGTGCCGGCGGAATCTCTCAGGTCTTCTCCACCTACTCCTATGATAGTCTAGGGATTTCCCCCCTTTTTTAGGCCAATGGTTTTATTCGCTAGGATTATCTGTTATAATCACAGGCCGGGACTAAATCCCTAACAATTGTTCTTTATTGAATTGCTTTACCCCATTGGGGTCTACTTGTAGTTGATATGACTAATCTGTCTTCATGATTCATTCATTGTACAACTTTTTTGTTGAAAAAAACAATAAATATTTTGAAAACAGAAATTTTTATTTATTTATTTTTACAAGTGATAGCACTGATGAGCGACTTATAGCAGGACTGCGATATTGCGATGGACAAATTGGACACTAAATTACACTTTTGACACTTTTTTGGGGACCAGTGTCACTAATACAGTGATCAGTGCTAAAAAAATGCGTTGTCACTGTACTAATCACACTGACCGGTGTGGCATCAGGTGCGATCAAAGGGTTAACAGTGTGCCTGGCTGGTGTTTCACTGAAGTGGGGGAGGTGCTTTTACTAGAGAAAGGCAGAGATCTGTGTCCCTGTTTTGCAGAAACACAGGATCCATGCCTTCCTTACTGATAGAATGGTGATCTGCCTTGTTTACATAAATATACATGATCATGCACAGAGTGACCAAACTGCTGATAAAACTGTTATAGGGCCATTGGCAAATGGTTAAAGAGGATTAAAGCAATGCCAGGTTGCCAAGGGTAATTGCAGAATGAAGAGTTCATGCAGCAGTTGTGTTAGGAACTAGATCGCCTACTTGTGGCACTGTGGTTTGCAGATCTAAGGGATGTTGCACAGGTGTTCACTAGAGAGTGTCTCTCTGGCTGCTTAGGGGGATATTTAGCCCCTCCTCTCATTTTTCATAATGTCTCTGTAATTGCCCATGATACTGTTCTTTTTCCTGTTCCGACTCCAACCTGCTTGCACCTGCTTTCTTGTAATTACTCCATATTTTAGCTCTTTCCTTGCTCCGCAGCTTGATCCTGCTCTGTCCTATTTATCCCACCATCTGTACATAATTAGTTCGTTTGTTTTGGTATGCTTGCTTACAGTGGTGCAAGGCCCCACCCTTCCTTTTTGACCCCTCCCACTTGGTAAAATGGGCGGGGTTTCAACTAAATAGTGGGTGTGGCTCTAAGGTGGTGTGGTTAGTGTCTGAGTTGAATGAGGGATGGAGGGACAGCAGGCCCAGATCCTACACAACAATAGAAATATGTGTATTTTAAAAAGTTTAACAATCAGCAGATAAAGATACTCCAAACACCTGGTGTTAGCACTTCAATCATCCCGGCACCATGGTTGTTATGGTGTCAGGATGATTGAAGCGCATTATTTCTATTATTTCATTGTAAGATAAAATGAAATCATTAAACTCACCATAATGCAGAATCAGTGGGAGCCCCAAGTGTGTCACTAGCCACGTTGCCTGCAACCAGATGCCATCAGGGGTCCCCAGCGGAGTCCCTCCTTACATCAGGTGCCCCCAGCGGAGTCCCTCCTTACATGCAGCCTGTTTTACATAAAATGCAGCCTGTATCACCACCAAATTGCAGCAGCAGGTGTCACCACCAAATTGCAGCAGCACGTGTCACCACCAAATTGCAGCAGCATGTGTCACCAAATTGCAGCAGTATGTGTCCGCAAATTGCAGAAGTGTCACCAAATTACAGCAGTATGTGTCCCCAAATTGGAGCAGTGTCACCAAATTGCAGCAGTATGTGTCCCCAAATTGCAGCAGTGCCACCAAATTGCAGCAGTATGTGTCACCAAATTGCAGCAGTGTCACCAAATTGCAGCAGTATGTGTCCCCAAATTGCAGCAGTATCACCAAATTGCAGAAGTATGTGTCACCAAATTGCAGCAGTATGTGTCCCCAAATTGCAGCAGTGTCACCAAATTGCAGCAGTATGTGTCCCCAAATTGCAGGAGTATGTGTCCCCAAATTGCAGCAGTGTCACCAAATTGCAGCAGTATGTGTCCCCAAATTGCAGGAGTATGTGTCCCCAAATTGCAGCAGTGTCACCAAATTGCAGCAGTATGTGTCCCCAAATTGCAGCAGTGTCACCAAATTGCAGCAGTATGTGTCACCAAATTGCAGCAGTGTCACCAAATTGTAGAAGTATGTGTCACCAAATTGCAGCAGTGTCACCAAATTGCAGCAGTATGTGTCACCAAATTGCAGCAGTGTCTACAAATTGCAGCAGTATGTGTTCCCAAATTGCCGCATTGTGTGTCCCCAAATTGCAGCAGTGTGTGTCCCCGAATTAAACCAAAGTCCCCAAATTGCAGCAGTATGTGTCACCAAATTGCAGCAGTATGTGTCATCAAATTGCAGCAGTATGTGTCCTCAAATTGCAGCAGTGTCACCAAATTACAGCAGTATGTGTCCCCAAATTGCAGCAGTATGTGTCCCCAAATTGCAGCAGTGTGTGTCCCCAAATTGCAGCAGTATGTGTCCCAAAATTGCAGCAGTGTGTGTCCCCAAATTGCAGCAGTATGTGTTCTCAAATTGCAGCAGTGTCACCAAATTGCAGCAGTATGTGTCCCCAAATTGCAGCAGTGTCCCCAAATTGCAGCAGTATGTGTCCCCAAGTTGCAGCAGTATGTGTCCCCAAATTGCAGCAGTATCACCAAATTGCAGCAGTATGTGTCCCCAAATTGCAGCAGTGTCACCAAATTGCAGCAGTATGTGTCACCAAATTGCAGCAGTATGTGTCCCCAAATTGCAGCTATATGTGTCACTAAATTGCAGCAATGTCACAAATTTGCAGAAGTATGTGTCCTAAATTGCAGCAATATGTGTCCCCAAATTGCAGCAATATATGTCCACAAATTGCAGCAATATGTGTCCACAAATTGCAGCAATATGTGTCCCCAAATTGCAGCAGTATGTGTCCCCAGATTGCAGCAGTATATGTCACCAAATTGCAGCAGTATGTGTACCCAAATTGCAGCAGTGTCACCAAATTGCAGCAGTATGTGTCCAAAAATTGCAGCAGTGTGTGTCCCCAAATTGCAGCAGTATGTGTCTGCAAATTGCAGCAGTGTCACCAAATTGCAGCGGTGTCACCAAATTGCAGCAGTATGTGTCCCCAAATTGGAGCAGTGTCACCAAATTGCAGCAGTATGTGTCCCCAAATAGCAGCAGTGCCACCAAATTGCAGCAGTATGTGTCCCCAAATTGCAGCAGTGTCACCAAATTGCAGCAGTATGTGTCCCCAAATTGCAGCAGTCTCACCAAATTGCAGCAGTATGTGTCCCCAAATAGCAGCAGTGCCACCAAATTGCAGCAGTATGTGTCCCCAAATAGCAGCAGTGCCACCAAATTGCAGCAGTATGTGTCCCCAAATTGCAGCAGTGTCACCAAATTGCAGCAGTATGTGTCCCCAAATTGAAGCAGTCTCACCAAATTGCAGCAGTATGTGTCACCAAATGTCAGCAGTATGTGTCCCCAAATTGCAGCAGTATGTGTCCCCAAATTGCAGCAGTGTCACCAAATTGCAGCAGTATGTGTCACCAAATTGCAGCAGTATGTGTCACCAAATTGCAACAGTATGTGTCCCCAAATTGCAGGAGTATGTGTCCCCAAATTGCAGCAGTGTCACCAAATTGCAGCAGTATGTGTCTCCAAATTGCAGCAGTGTCACCAAATTGCAGCAGTATGTGTCACCAAATTGCAGCAGTGTCACCAAATTGTAGCAGTATGTGTCACCAAATTGCAGCAGTATGTGTCACTAAATTGCAGCAGTGTCTACAAATTGCAGCAGTATGTGTCCCCAAATTGCCGCATTGTGTGTCCCCAAATTGCAGCAGTGTGTGTCCCCGAATTGAACCAAAGTCCCCAAATTGCAGCAGTATGTGTCACCAAATTGCAGCAGTATGTGTCATCAAATTGCAGCAGTATGTGTCCTCAAATTGCAGCAGTGTCACCAAATTACAGCAGTTTGTATCCCCACATTGCAGCAGTATGTGTCCCCAAATTGCAGCAGTGTGTGTCCCCAAATTGCAGCTGTGTGTGTCCCCAAACTGCAGCAGTGTGTGTCCCCAAATTGCAGCAGTATGTGTCCTCAAATTGCAGCAGTGTCACCAAATTGCAGCAGTATGTGTCCCCAAATTGCAGCAGTGTCCCCAAATTGCAGCAGTATGTGTCCCAAAGTTGCAGCAGTATGTGTCCCCAAATTGCAGCAGTGTCACCAAATTGCAGCAGTATGTGTCCCCAAATTGCAGCAGTGTCACCAAATTGCAGCAGTATGTGTCCCCAAATTGCAGCAGTGTGTGTCCCCAAATTGCAGCAGAATGTGTCCTCAAATTGCAGCAGTGTCAACAAATTGCAGCAGTATGTGTCCCCAAATTGCAGCAGTATGTGTCCCAAAGTTTCAGCAGTATGTGTCCCCAAATTGCAGCAGTGTCACCAAATTGCAGCAGTATGTGTCCCCAAATTGCAGCAGTGTCACCAAATTGCAGCAGTATGTGTCACCAACTTGCAGCAGTATGTGTCCCCAAATTGCAGTAGTATGTGTCACCAAATTGCAGCAATGTCACAAAATTGCAGCAGTATGTGTCCCCAAATTGCAGCAATATGTGTCCCCAAATTGCAGCAATATGTGTCCCCAAATTGCAGCAATATGTGTCCACAAATTGCAGTAATATGTGTTCCCAAATTGCAGCAGTATGTGTCCCCAGATTGCAGCAGTATATGTCACCAAATTGCAGCAGTATGTGTCCCCAAATTGCAGCAGTGTCACTAAATTGCAGTAGTATGTGTCCCCAAATTGCAGCAGTGTGTGTCCCCAAATTGCAGCAGTATGTGTCCCCAAATTGCAGCAGTATGTGTCCCCAAATTGCAGCAGTATGTGTCCCCAAATCGCAGCAGTATGTGTCCCAAATTGCAGCAGTGTGTGTCCCCAATTTGCAGCAGTATGTTTCCCCAAATTGCAGCAGTATGTGTCCCCAAATTGCAGCAGTGTCCCCAATTTGCAGCAGTATGTGTCCCCAAATTGCAACAGTATGTGTCACCAAATTGCAGCAGTATGTGTCCCCAAATTGCAGCAGTATGTGTCCCCAAATTGCAGCAGTGTCACCAAATTGCAGCAGTATTTGTCACCAAATTGCAGCAGTATGTGTCACCAAATTGCAGCAGTATGTGTCCCCAAATTGCAGCAGTATCACCAAATTGCAGCAGTATGTGTCCCCAAATTGCAGCAGTGTCACCAAATTGCAGCAGTATGTGTCACCAAATTGCAGCAGTGTCACCAAATTGTAGCAGTATGTGTCACCAAATTGCAGCAGTGTCACCAAATTGCAGCAGTATGTGTCACTAAATTGCAGCAGTGTCTACAAATTGCAGCAGTATGTGTCCCCAAATTGCCGCATTGTGTGTCCCCAAATTGCAGCAGTGTGTGTCCCCGAATTGAACCAAAGTCCCCAATTTGCAGCAGTATGTGTCACCAAATTGCAGCAGTATGTGTCATCAAATTGCAGCAGTATGTGTCCTCAAATTGCAGCAGTGTCACCAAAGTACAGCAGTATGTGTCCCCACATTGCAGCAGTATGTGTCCTCAAATTGCAGCAGTGTGTGTCCCCAAATTGCAGCAGTATGTGTCCCAAAGTTGCAGCAGTATGTGTCCCCAAATTGCAGCAGTGTCACCAAATTGCAGCAGTATGTGTCCCCAAATTGCAGCAGTGTCACCAAATTGCAGCAGTATGTGTCACCAAATTGCAGCAGTATGTGTCCCCAAATTGCAGTAGTATGTGTCACCAAATTGCAGCAATGTCACAAAATTGCAGCAGTATGTGTCCCCAAATTGCAGCAATATGTGTCCCCAAATTGCAGCAATATGTGTCCCAAATTGCAGCAATATGTGTCCACAAATTGAAGTAATATGTGTCCCCAAATTGCAGCAGTATGTGTCCCCAGATTGCAGCAGTATATGTCACCAAATTGCAGCAGTATGTATCCCCAAATTGCAGCAGTGTCACCAAATTGCAGCAGTATGTGTCCCCAAATTGCAGCAGTGTGTGTCCCCAAATTGCAGCAGTATGTGTCCCCAAATTGCAGCAGTGTCACCAAATTGCAGCAGTATGTGTCCCCAAATCGCAGCAGTATGTGTCCCCAAATTGCAGCAGTGTGTGTCCCCAATTTGCAGCAGTATGTGTCCCCAAATTGCAGCAGTATGTGTCCCCAAATTGCAGCAGTGTCCCCAATTTGCAGCAGTATGTGTCCCCAAATTGCAACAGTATGTGTCACCAAATTGCAGCAGTATCACCAAATTGCAGCAGTATGTGTTCCCAAATTGCAGCAGTGTGTGTCCCCAAATTGCAGCAGTATGTGTCCCCAAATTGCAGCAGTGTCACCAAATTGCAGCAGTATGTATCACCAAATCGCAGCAGTATGTGTCCCCAAATTGCAGCAGTGTGTGCCCAATTTGCAGCAGTATGTGTCCCCAAATTGCAGCAGTATGTGTCCCCAAATTGCAGCAGTGTCCCCAATTTGCAGCAGTATGTGTCCCCAAATTGCAGCAGTATGTGTCCTCAAATTGCAGCAGTGTGTGTCCCCAAATTGCAGCAATATGTGTCCCAAAGTTGCAGCAGTATGTGTCCCCAAATTGCAGCAGTGTCACCAAATTGCAGCAGTATGTGTCCCCAAATTGCAGCAGTGTCACCAAATTGCAGCAGTATGTGTCACCAAATTGCAGCAGTATGTGTCCCCAAATTGAAGTAGTATGTGTCACCAAATTGCAGCAATGTCACAAAATTGCAGCAGTATGTGTCCCCAAATTGCAGCAATATGTGTCCCCAAATTGCAGCAATATGTGTCCCAAATTGCAGCAATATGTGTCCACAAATTGAAGTAATATGTGTCCCCAAATTGCAGCAGTATGTGTCCCCAGATTGCAGCAGTATATGTCACCAAATTGCAGCAGTATGTATCCCCAAATTGCAGCAGTGTCACCAAATTGCAGCAGTATGTGTCCCCAAATTGCAGCAGTGTGTGTCCCCAAATTGCAGCAGTATGTGTCCCCAAATTGCAGCAGTGTCACCAAATTGCAGCAGTATGTGTCCCCAAATTGCAGCAGTGTGTGTCCCCAAATTGCAGCAGTATGTGTCCCCAAATTGCAGCAGTGTCACCAAATTGCAGCAGTATGTGTCCCCAAATCGCAGCAGTATGTGTCCCCAAATTGCAGCAGTGTGTGTCCCCAATTTGCAGCAGTATGTGTCCCCAAATTGCAGCAGTATGTGTCCCCAAATTGCAGCAGTGTCCCCAATTTGCAGCAGTATGTGTCCCCAAATTGCAACAGTATGTGTCACCAAATTGCAGCAGTATCACCAAATTGCAGCAGTATGTGTCCCCAAATTGCAGCAGTGTGTGTCCCCAAATTGCAGCAGTATGTGTCCCCAAATTGCAGCAGTGTCACCAAATTGCAGCAGTATGTATCACCAAATCGCAGCAGTATGTGTCCCCAAATTGCAGCAGTGTGTGCCCAATTTGCAGCAGTATGTGTCCCCAAATTGCAGCAGTATGTGTCCCCAAATTGCAGCAGTGTCCCCAATTTGCAGCAGTATGTGTCCCCAAATTGCAACAGTATGTGTCACCAAATTGCAGCAGTATCACCAAATTGCAGCAGTATGTGTCCCCAAATTGCAGCAGTATGTGTCCCCAAATTGCAGCAGTATGTGTCCCCAAATTGCAACAGTGTCACCAAATTGCAGCAGTATTTGTCACCAAATTGCAGCAGTATGTGTCACCAAATTGCAGCAGTATGTGTCCCCAAATTGCAGCAGTGTCACCAAATTGCAGCAGTATGTGTCCGCAAATTGCAGCAGTGTCACCAAATTGCAGCAGTATGTGTCCCAAAGTTGCAGCAGTATGTGTCCCCAAATTGCAGCAGTGTCACCAAATTGCAGCAGTATGTGTCCCCAAATTGCAGCAATGTCACCAAATTGCAGCAGTATGTGTCCCCAAATTGCAGCAGTGTGTGTCCCCAAATTGCAGCAGTATGTGTCCTCAAATTGCACCAGTGTCACCAAATTGCAGCAGTATGTGTCCCCAAATTGCAGCAGTGTCACCAAATTGCAGCAGTATGTGTCCCCAAATTGCAGCAATGTCACCAAATTGCAGCAGTATGTGTCCCCAAATTGCAGCAGTGTGTGTCCCCAAATTGCAGCAGTATGTGTCCTCAAATTGCACCAGTGTCACCAAATTGCAGCAGTATGTGTCCCCAAATTGCAGCAGTGTCCCCAAATTGCAGCAGTATGTGTCCCAAAGTTGCAGCAGTATGTGTCCCCAAATTGCAGCAGTGTCACCAAATTGCAGCAGTATGTGTCCCCAAATTGCAACAGTGTCACCAAATTGCAGCAGTATGTGTCACCAAATTGCAGCAGTATGTGTCCCCAAATTGCAGTAGTATGTGTCACCAAATTGCAGCAATGTCACAAAATTGCAGCAGTATGTGTCCCCAAATTGCAGCAATATGTGTCCACAAATTGCAGTAATATGTGTCCCCAAATTGCAGCAGTATGTGTCCCCAGATTGCAGCAGTATATGTCACCAAATTGCAGCAGTATGTGTCCCCAAATTGCAGCAGTGTCACCAAATTGCAGCAGTATGTGTCCCCAAATTGCAGCAGTGTGTGTCCCCAAATTGCAGCAGTATGTGTCTGCAAATTGCAGCAGTGTCACCAAATTGCAGCGGAGTCACCAAATTGCAGCAGTATGTGTCCCCAAATTGGAGCAGTGTCCCCAAATTGCAGCAGTATGTGTCCCCAAATAGCAGCAGTGCCACCAAATTGCAGCAGTATGTGTCCCCAAATTGCAGCAGTGTCACCAAATTGCAGCAGTATGTGTCCCCAAATTGCAGCAGTATCACCAAAATTGCAGCAGTATGTGTCACCAAATTGCAGCAGTATGTGTCCCCAAAATGTAGCAGTATGTGTCCCCAAATTGCAGCAGTGTCACCAAATTGAAGCAGTATGTGTCACCAAATTGCAGCAGTATGTGTCCCCAAATTGCAGGAGTATGTGTCCCCAAATTGCAGCAGTGTCACCAAATTGCAGCAGTATGTGTCACTAAATTGCAGCAGTGTCTACAAATTGCAGCAGTATGTGTCCCCAAATTGCCGCATTGTGTGTCCCCAAATTGCAGCAGTGTGTGTCCCCGAATTGAACCAAAGTCCCCAAATTGCAGCAGTATGTGTCACCAAATTGCAGCAGTATGTGTCATCAAATTGCAGCAGTATGTGTCCTCAAATTGAAGCAGTGTCACCAAATTACAGCAGTATGTGTCCCCACATTGCAGCAGTATGTGTCCCCAAATTGCAGCAGTGTGTGTCCCCAAATTGCAGCAGTGTGTGTCCCCAAACTGCAGCAGTGTGTGTCCCCAAATTGCAGCAGTATGTGTCCTCAAATTGCAGCAGTGTCACCAAATTGCAGCAGTATGTGTCCCCAAATTGCAGCAGTGTCCCCAAATTGCACCAGTATGTGTCCCAAAGTTGCAGCAGTATGTGTCCCCAAATTGCAGCAGTGTCACCAAATTGCAGCAGTATGTGTCCCCAAATTGCAGCAGTGTCACCAAATTGCAGCAGTATGTGTCCCCAAATTGCAGCAGTGTGTGTCCCCAAATTGCAGCAGTATGTGTCCCCAAATTGCAGTAGTATGTGTCACCAAATTGCAGCAATTTCACAAAATTGCAGCAATATGTGTCCCCAAATTGCAGCAATATGTGTCCCCAAATTGCAGCAATATGTGTCCACAAATTGCAGTAATATGTGTCCCCAAATTGCAGCAGTATGTGTCCCCAGATTGCAGCAGTATATGTCACCAAATTGCAGCAGTATGTGTCCCCAAATTGCAGAAGTGTCACCAAATTGCAGCACTATGTGTCCCCAAATTGCAGCAGTGTGTGTCCCCAAATTGCAGCAGTATGTGTCCCCAAATTGCAGCAGTGTCACCAAATTGCAGCAGTATGTGTCCCCAAATCGCAGCAGTATGTGTCCCCAAATTGCAGCAGTGTCCCCAATTTGCAGCAGTATGTGTCCCCAAATTGCAACAGTATGTGTCACCAAATTGCAGCAGTATCACCAAATTGCAGCAGTATGTGTCCCCAAATTGCAGCAGTGTGTGTCCCCAAATTGCAGCAGTATGTGTCCCCAAATTGCAGCAGTGTCACCAAATTGCAGCAGTATGTGTCCCCAAATCGCAGCAGTATGTGTCCCCAAATTGCAGCAGTGTGTGTCCCCAATTTGCAGCAGTATGTGTCCCCAAATTGCAGCAGTATGTGTCCCCAAATTGCAGCAGTGTCCCCAATTTGCAGCAGTATGTGTCCCCAAATTGCAACAGTATGTGTCACCAAATTGCAGCAGTATCACCAAATTGCAGCAGTATGTGTCCCCAAATTGCAGCAGTATGTGTCCCCAAATTGCAGCAGTATGTGTCCCCAAATTGCAACAGTGTCACCAAATTGCAGCAGTATTTGTCACCAAATTGCAGCAGTATGTGTCACCAAATTGCAGCAGTATGTGTCCCCAAATTGCAGCAGTGTCACCAAATTGCAGCAGTATGTGTCCGCAAATTGCAGCAGTGTCACCAAATTGCAGCAGTATGTGTCACCAAATTGCAGCAGTGTCACCAAATTGTAGCAGTATGTGTCACCAAATTGCAGCAGTGTCACCAAATTGCAGCAGTATGTGTCACTAAATTGCAGCAGTGTCTACAAATTGCAGCAGTATGTGTCCCCAAATTGCCGCATTGTGTGTCCCCAAATTGCAGCAGTGTGTGTCCCCGAATTGAGCCAAAGTCCCCAAATTGCAGCAGTATGTGTCACCAAATTGCAGCAGTATGTGTCATCAAATTGCAGCAGTATGTGTCCTCAAATTGCAGCAGTGTCACCAAATTGCAGCAGTATGTGTCCCCAAATTGCAGCAGTGTCCCCAAATTGCAGCAGTATGTGTCCCAAAGTTGCAGCAGTATGTGTCCCCAAATTGCAGCAGTGTCACCAAATTGCAGCAGTATGTGTCCCCAAATTGCAGCAATGTCACCAAATTGCAGCAGTATGTGTCCCCAAATTGCAGCAGTGTGTGTCCCCAAATTGCAGCAGTATGTGTCCTCAAATTGCAGCAGTGTCACCAAATTGCAGCAGTATGTGTCCCCAAATTGCAGCAGTGTCCCCAAATTGCAGCAGTATGTGTCCCAAAGTTGCAGCAGTATGTGTCCCCAAATTGCAGCAGTGTCACCAAATTGCAGCAGTATGTGTCCCCAAATTGCAGCAGTGTCACCAAATTGCAGCAGTATGTGTCACCAAATTGCAGCAGTATGTGTCCCCAAATTGCAGTAGTATGTGTCACCAAATTGCAGCAATGTCACAAAATTGCAGCAGTATGTGTCCCCAAATTGCAGCAATATGTGTCCCCAAATTGCAGCAATATGTGTCCACAAATTGCAGTAATATGTGTCCCCAAATTGCAGCAGTATGTGTCCCCAGATTGCAGCAGTATATGTCACCAAATTGCAGCAGTATGTGTCCCCAAATTGCAGCAGTGTCACCAAATTGCAGCAGTATGTGTCCCCAAATTGCAGCAGTGTGTGTCCCCAAATTGCAGCAGTATGTGTCTGCAAATTGCAGCAGTGTCACCAAATTGCAGCAGAGTCACCAAATTGCAGCAGTATGTGTCCCCAAATTGGAGCAGTGTCCCCAAATTGCAGCAGTATGTGTCCCCAAATAGCAGCAGTGCCACCAAATTGCAGCAGTATGTGTCCCCAAATTGCAGCAGTGTCACCAAATTGCAGCAGTATGTGTCCCCAAATTGCAGCAGTATCACCAAATTGCAGCAGTATGTGTTACCAAATTGCAGCAGTATGTGTCCCCAAAATGTAGCAGTATGTGTCCCCAAATTGCAGCAGTGTCACCAAATTGAAGCAGTATTTGTCACCAAATTGCAGCAGTATGTGTCACCAAATTGCAGCAGTATGTGTCCCCAAATTGCAGGAGTATGTGTCCCCAAATTGCAGCAGTGTCACCAAATTGCAGCAGTATGTGTCACTAAATTGCAGCAGTGTGTGTCCCCAAATTGCAGCAGTGTGTGTCCCCAAACTGCAGCAGTGTGTGTCCCCAAATTGCAGCAGTATGTGTCCTCAAATTGCAGCAGTGTCACCAAATTGCAGCAGTATGTGTCCCAAAGTTGCAGCAGTATGTGTCCCCAAATTGCAGCAGTGTCACCAAATTGCAGCAGTATGTGTCCCCAAATTGCAGCAGTGTCACCAAATTGCAGCAGTATGTGTAACCAAATTGCAGCAGTATGTGTCCCCAAATTGCAGTAGTATGTGTCACCAAATTGCAGCAATTTCACAAAATTGAAGCAGTATGTGTCCCCAAATTGCAGCAATATGTGTCCCCAAATTGCAGCAATATGTGTCCTCAAATTGCAGCAATATGTGTCCCCAAATTGCAGCAATTTGTGTCCACAAATTGCAGTATTATGTGTCCCCAAATTGCAGCAGTATGTGTCCCCAGATTGCAGCAGTATATGTCACCAAATTGCAGCAGTATGTGTCCCCAAATTGCAGAAGTTTCACCAAATTGCAGCAGTATGTGTCCCCAAATTGCAGCAGTGTGTGTCCCCAAATTGCAGCAGTATGTGTCCCCAAATTGCAGCAGTGTCACCAAATTGCAGCAGTATGTGTCCCCAAATCGCAGCAGTATGTGTCCCCAAATTGCAGCAGTGTGTGTCCCCAATTTGCAGCAGTATGTGTCCCCAAATTGCAGCAGTATGTGTCCCCAAATTGCAGCAGTGTCAAAAAATTGCAGCAGTATGTGTCCCCAAATCGCAGCAGTATGTGTCCCCAAATTTCAGCAGTGTGTGTCCCCAATTTGCAGCAGTATGTGTCCCCAAATTGCAGCAGTATGTGTCCCCAAATTGCAGCAGTGTCCCCAATTTGCAGCAGTATGTGTCCCCAAATTGCAACAGTATGTGTCACCAAATTGCAGCAGTATCACCAAATTGCAGCAGTATGTGTCCCCAAATTGCAGCAGTATGTGTCCCCAAATTGCAGCAGTATGTGTCCCCAAATTGCAGCAGTGTCACCAAATTGCAGCAGTATTTGTCACCAAATTGCAGCAGTATGTGTCACCAAATTGCAGCAGTATGTGTCCCCAAATTGCAGCAGTGTCACCAAATTGCAGCAGTATGTGTCCCCAAATTGCAGCAGTGTCACCAAATTGCAGCAGTATGTGTCACCAAATTGCAGCAGTGTCACCAAATTGTAGTAGTATGTGTCACCAAATTGCAGCAGTATGTGTCACTAAATTGCAGCAGTGTCTACAAATTGCAGCAGTATGTGTCCCCAAATTGCTGCATTGTGTGTCCCCAAATTGCAGCAGTGTGTGTCCCCGAATTGAACCAAAGTCCCCAATTTGCAGCAGTATGTGTCACCAAATTGCAGCAGTATGTGTCATCAAATTGCAGCAGTATGTGTCCTCAAATTGCAGCAGTGTCACCAAATTACAGCAGTATGTGTCCCCACATTGCAGCAGTATGTGTCCCCAAATTGCAGCATTGTGTGTCCCTAAATTGCAGCAGTGTGTGTCCCCAAACTGCAGCAGTGTGTGTCCCCAAATTGCAGCAGTATGTGTCCCCAAATTGCAGCAGTGTCCCCAAATTGCAGCAGTATGTGTCCCAAAGTTGCAGCAGTATGTGTCCCCAAATTGCAGCAGTGTAAACAAATTGCAGCAGTATGTGTCCCCAAATTGCAGCAGTGTCACCAAATTGCAGCAGTATGTGTCACCAAATTTCAGCAGTATGTGTCCCCAAATTGCAGTAGTATGTGTCACCAAATTGCAGCAATGTCACAAAATTGCAGCAGTATGTGTCCCCAAATTGCAGCAATATGTATACCCAAATTGCAGCAATATGTGTCCCCAAATTGCAGCAATATGTGTCCACAAATTGCAGTAATATGTGTCCCCAAATTGCAGCAGTATGTGTCCCCAGATTGCAGCAGTATATGTCACCAAATTGCAGCAGTATGTGTCCCCAAATTGCAGCAGTGTCACCAAATTGCAGCAGTATGTGTCCCCAAATTGCAGCAGTGTGTGTCCCCAAATTGCAGCAGTATGTGTCCCCAAATTGCAGCAGTGTCACCAAATTGCAGCAGTATGTGTCCCCAAATCGCAGCAGTATGTGTCCCCAATTTGCAGCAGTGTGTGTCCCCAATTTGCAGCAGTATGTGTCCCCAAATTGCAGCAGTATGTGTCCCCAAATTGCAGCAGTGTCCAAAATTTGCAGCAGTATGTGTCCCCAAATTGCAACAGTATGTGTCACCAAATTGCAGCAGTATCACCAAATTGCAGCAGTATGTGTCCCCAAATTGCAGCAATATGTGTCCCCAAATTGCAGCAGTATGTGTCCCCAAATTGCAGCAGTGTCACCAAATTGCAGCAGTATTTGTCACCAAATTGCAGCAGTATGTGTCACCAAAATGCAGCATTGTGTGTCCCCAAAATTGCAGCAGTGTGTGTCCCCGAATTGAACTAAAGTCCCCAAAATGCAGCAGTATGTGTCACCAAATTGCAGCAGTATATGTCATCAAATTGCAGCAGTATGTGTCCTCAAATTGCAGAAGTGTCACCAAATTACAGCAGTATGTGTCCCCAAATTGCAGCAGTATGTGTCCCAAAATTGCAGCAGTGTCCCCAATTTGCAGCAGTATGTGTCCCCAAATTTCAGCAGTATGTGTCCCCAAATTGCAACTGTATGTGTCACCAAATTGCAGCAGTATCACCAAATTGCAGCAGTATGTGTCCCCAAATTGCAGCAGTATGTGTCCCCAAATTGCAGCAGTGTCACCAAATTGCAGCAGTATGTGTCACCAAATTGCAGCATTATGTGTCATCAAATTGCAGCAGTATGTGTCACCAAATTGCAAAAATGTCACCAAATTGCAGAAGTATGTGTCCCCAAATTGTAGCAGTATGTGTCCCCAAATTGCAGCAATATGTGTCCCCAAATTGCAGCAGTGTCACCAAATTGCAGCAGTATGTGTCCCCAAATTGCAGCAGTATGTGTCCCCAAAGCACTTCAATCATCCCGGCACCATGGTTGTTATGGTGTCAGGATGATTGAAGCGCATTATTTCTATTATTTCATTGTAACATAAAATGAAATCATTCAACTCACCATAACGCAGAATCAATGGGAGCCCCGGGTGTGTCACTAGCCATGTTGCCTGCAACCAGATGCCATCAGGTGTCCCCAGTGGAGTCCCTCCTTACATCAGGTGCCCCCAGCGGAGTCCCTCCTTACATGCAGCCTGTGTCACATAAAATGCAGCCTGTGTCACCACCAAATTGCAGCAGCACATGTCACGTGTCACCACCAAATTGCAGCAGCATGTGTCACCAAATTGCAGCAGCATGTGTCACCAAATTGCAGCAGTATGTGTCACCAAATTGCAGCAGTATGTGTCACCAAATTGAAGCAGTGTCACCAAATTGAAGCAGTATCACCAAATTGCATCAGTATGTGTCCCCAAATTGGAGCAGTGTCACCAAATTGCAGCAGTATGTGTCCCCAAATTGCAGCAGTGCCACCAAATTGCAGCAGTATGTGTCCCCAAATTGCAGCACTGTCACCAAATTGCAGCAGTATGTGTCCCCAAATTGCAGCAGTGTCCCCAAATTGCAACAGTATGTGTCCCCAAATTGCAGCAGTATGTGTCCCTAAATTGCAGCAGTGTCACCAAATTGCAGCAGTATGTGTCCCCAAATTGCAGCAGTGTCACCAAATTGCAGCAGTATGTGTCATCAAATTGCAGCAGTATGTGTCCCCAAATTGCAGCAGTATGTGTCACCAAATTGCAGCAATGTCACAAAATTGCAGCAGTATGTGTACCCAAATTGCAGCAGTGTGTGTCCCCAAATTGCAGCAATATGTGTCCCCAAATTGCAGCAGTGTCACCAAATTGCAGCAATATATGTCCCCAAATTGCAGCAATATGTGTCCCCAAATTGCAGCAGTATGTGTCCCTAAATTGCAGCAGTGTCACTAAATTGCAGCAGTATGTGTCCCCAAATTGCAGCAGTGGCACCAAATTGCAGCAGTATGTGTCACCAAATTGCAGCAGTATGTGTCCCCAAATTGCAGCAGTATGTGTCACCAAATTGCAGCAATGTCACAAAATTGCAGCAGTATGTGTCCCCAAATTGCAGCAGTGTGTGTCCCCAAATTGCAGCAGTGTGTGTCCCCAAATTGCAGCAATATGTGTCCCCAAATTGCAGCAGTGTCACCAAATTGCAGCAATATGTGTCCCCAAATTGCAGCAATATGTGTCCCCAAATTGCAGCAGTATGTGTCCCCAAATTGCAGCAGTATGTGTCCCCAGATTGCAGCAGTATGTGTCACCAAATTGCAGCAGTATGTGTCCCCAAATTGCAGCAGTGTGTGTCCCCAAATTGCAGCAGTATGTGTCCCCAAATTGCAGCAGTGTCCCCAAATCGCAGCAGTATGTGTCCCCAAATCGCAGCAGTATGTGTTCCCAAATTGCAGCAGTGTGTGTCCCCAATTTGCAGCAGTATGTGTCCCCAAATTGCAGCAGTATGTGTCCCCAAATTGCAGCAGTGTCACCAAATTGCAGCAGTGTCACCAAATTGCAGCAGTATGTGTCTCCAAATTGCAGCAGTATGTGTCACCAAATTGCAGCAGTGTCACCAAATTGCAGCAGTATGTGTCCCCAAATTGCAGCAGTATGTGTCCCCAAATTGCAGCAGTATGTGTCACCAAATTGCAGCAATGTCACCAAATTGCAGAAGTATGTGTCCCCAAATTGCAGCAGTGTGTGTCCCCAAATTGCAGCAATATGTGTCCCCAAATCGCAGCAGTGTCACCAAATTGCAGCAGTATGTGTCCCCAAATTGCAGCAGTATGTGTTCCCAAATTGCAGCAGTATGTGTCACCAAATTGCGGCAATGTCACCAAATTGCAGCAGTATGTGTCCCCAAATTGCAGCAGTGTGTACCTCCCAATTGCAGCAGTGTGTGTCCCCCAATTGCAGCAATATGTGTCCCAAATTGCAGCAGTGTCACCAAATTGCAGCAGTATGTGTCCCCAAATTTCAGCAGTATGTGTCCCCAGATTGCAGCAGTATGTGTCACCAAATTGCTGCAGTATGTGTCACCAAATTGCAGCAGTATGTGTCCCCAAATTGCAGCAGTGTCACCAAATTGCAGCAGTATGTGTCCCCAAATTGCAGCAGTGTGTGTCCCCAAATTGCAGCAGTATGTGTCCCCAAATTGCAGCAGTGTCACCAAATTGCAGCAGTATGTGTCCCCATATCGCAGCAATATGTGTCCCCAAATTGCAGCAGTGTGTGTCCCCAAATTGCAGCAGTATGTGTCCCCAAAATGCAGCAGTATGTGTCCCCAAATTGCAGCAGTATGTGTCCCCAAATTGCAGCAGTGTCACCAAATTGCAGCAGTATATGTCCCCAAATTGCAGCAGTATGTGTCACCAAATTGCAGCAGTATATGTTCCCAAATTGCAGCAGTATGTGTCCCCAAATTGCAGCAGTGTCACCAAATTGCAGCAGTATGTGTCCCCAAATTGCAGCAGTATGTGTCACCAAATTGCAGCAGTATGTGTCCCCAAATTGCAGCAGTATGTGTCCCCAAATTGCAGCAGTGTCCCCAAATTGCAGCAGTATGTGTCCCCAAATAGCAGCAGTGTCACCAAACTGCAGCAGTATGTGTCCCCAAATTGCACCAGTGTGTGTCCCCAAATTGCTGCAGTATGTGTCCCCAAATTGCCGCAGTGTGTGTCCCCAAATTTCAGCAGTGTGTGTCCCCAAATTGCAGCAGTATGTGTCCCCAAATTTTAGCAGTGTGTGTCCCCAAATTGCAGCAGTATGTGTCCCCAAATTTCAGCAGTGTGTGTCCCCAAATTGCAGCAGTGTGTGTCCCCAAATTGCAGCAGTGTGTGTCACCACCAAACCCCCTCCCCTGTTACTTACCTTGCTATGTGTTGTCCTCTCCAGCGGTGTCTCCTGTGCAGAGCTCCGTTGTTCTCATACTTCCTGTTTCCGAGAGAGAGAGAAGCAGGAAGTGACATCATACTCAGATGTCAGTCAAACCGCCCGGCCATAGTAATAGATACTAGGGCCAGGCGGAAGCTACTCGGCGCTTCACAAAGTGCCGCAAGGCGGGATAGATGCCTGCAAATGCAGCGCCATGTCTGCAATCTCATGATTGCATAGATGTGGCGCTTCCTATAAGTGCACTGTGTCCGGCGTCACACTGTGTCCGGCGTCCGAACACAGTGCACTTAAGGACCTTTTTTTGTTTTGTTTTTTTAAAGAGCCAGCTTTAAAAAATTATTATTTTTGCCTGGAGGGGGGGGCGGTCCCCAGGTGCCCCCTATGGACAGGCCGCCACTGCTTGCTTAGTTCTTTTCATTACCACTAATAGGTTTATTTTTATATACAGTACAGTATGTTCATTGGATTGGTATTCCTTGGTGTATTGTATTCTGGTAGGTATTGTTGTTCTTGTAATTGTGTTGTTTTCTTAAGAAACCACATTTGTTTATATTCAATCTTGAGTCTGATGATCTCTATGCAGATCCATACATGCCCATACTTGTCTTAACCACTTCCCACCCGGCCATTGCACATAAACGGCCGGGTGGGCGCTTCCTCCTTCTGGGTGGATATTCCTGAACGTCCCTCAGAAGGAGCGGGATCACGCGGGTGCGCCATTGTGATGTAAACAGCGGGGGAGGGGTGACATTAGACCTGGGATTGCGCTGCCTTGTGCATGTGCAGCGGTGCGATCCTGATCTGCCTTTGCCCCCCAGATACAGGACAGTAGTACATGACAGAAGGGCTCTGTGACTGGCCCTCCTGATCACATGATGACTGTGTCCAATCACAGTAATCATGTAATAGAGAGCCGTTGTAACTGCTCTCATCTCTTCCTCTCCTCACACAGAGCCTGTCAGTGAGGAGAGGAAGAAAGATCTGTGCTGCAGCCAGGAGATCAGTGAGTGTTTAGCTGTTTTTCTGCTGTTTACCCACAGATCACCCAGCTAGTATCCCCAAAACACAGTGTCCCCAAAACACAGTGAAAACACATGTCATACAGCTGTCCCAGTCAAGAGCTGGCACATCTGCCCGTCAACAGCTGGCACATCTGCCGCCCAACATCTCACACATCTGCTGCCCAATATCTGGCACATCTGCTGCCCAACATCTGGCACATCTGCCCGCCATCTGGCACAGCTCCCCAACATCTGGCACATCTGCCGCCCAACATCTGGCACATCTGCCACACAATATCTGGCACATCTGCCATCCAACATCTGGCATATCTGCCGCCCATTATCTGGCACATCTGCCTGCCATCTAGCACAGCCGCCCAACATCTGGCACATCTGCCGCCCAACATCTAGCACATCTGCCACCCAATATCTGGCACATCTGCCGCCATCTGGCACATCTGTCCGCCAACATCAGGCACATCTGCCTGCCAACATCAGACATATCTTCCCGCCAACATCTGACACATCTGCCCACCAACATGGCTAAAAGATTCTACAGCACGGAGGAGGCTCTCCAGATACTCCAGAGTATGTCGGACGAGAATAGCGGGGAACTCTCTCCATCAGACTCGGATAGCGACTATGAGCCAGTGGAAAGCAGTGGCTCTGAAATGGAAACTGAGGAGGATAGAAACCTAACAAGGAGAATTGGGAGATATGTGCAGGCACAGACATCCACCAGCAGTGTAGCACTCCAGGGCATCCACCAGCAGGCATCCACCACCAGCGCAGCATGCCAGGATGATATGTAGGCATCCACCAGCAGTTCAACACTCCAGGGAATCCACCAGCAGGCATCCACCGGCAGTTCTGCAATCTTCCTAGAGGATAGGCCAGATGCTAGCAACGGAGCATGCCATCAACAGCGAGGCAGGGCCCATACTAGCCTCCCAGATGTTCTACTGTATCCAACATGGCTTCCTGATACATCAGTAGAACCTGCAAATCCCCTTTTTACAGCCCAGCCTGTCCCTCAGATACAGTTGGAAAATGTAAACCCAATTTATTATTTTCACTTATTTTTTACCGATGATCTCCTAAATTACATTGTGGAGCAATGTAATCTATATGCCAGCCAACATATAGCCAACAATACAAATTCTTCATATGCCTGTCCTTTTGTTTGGAAATCCCTCACCATGGAAGAATTTAAAATTTTCCTTGGCCTAACCCTCAACATGGGGCTGACAAAAAAAATGAACTCCATGCCTACTGGTCTACCCAACCTATCCATCACATGCCAGTCTATTCATAATTGATGCCCAGAACCCATTACGAGATGATTATGAGGTTTTTACATTGCAAAAACAATGCCCAATGCCTCCCTCAAAATCATCCCATTTATGATAAATTATTCAAAATTCGGCCCCTAATCAATTTTTTTGTGCCAGCTTCAAGCAGATGTTTACCCCTGATATAAATATGAATCGCTAGTACACTTCACTGGAGGACTTGGAGTAAAGAAATACCTCCCCAGTAAAAGAGCCAGACGTGGGGTAAAATTTTATAAGGTGTGTGACAGGGCCACAGGTTACACATATGATTTTATCATTTATGAGGGAAAAGTCAGACTGCTAAACCCCCCTGGATGCCCTACCTACATGGGAACAAGTGGCAAAATTGTCTGGCAGCTGATCGTACCATTGCTTGGGAAAGGTTACCACCTATATGTAGACAATCTCTACACGAGTCTCTGACTTTTCCGCCATCTGTACCAAAAGAATACTGTGGCCTGTGGGACAGCACAGACCAACCACAAAGGCTTCCCACAGAGATTGGTCACCAAGAAATTGAAACGGGGGAAATGGTCAGTATGCGGACTGAAGAGGTGCTAGCACTGAAGTGGAGCGATAAAAGAAGAAATGTCTACATGTCTACATCCTTTCCACAATGCATGATGACACCTTGGTGGAACTGCAGAGAAGATGCCCCGTCCAGAAGCAAAAATGTGTGCATGAGTATAACCTTTACATGGGGGGGTGGATATGAACGACCAGCTGATGCAGCCTTACTTGGCCAACAGAAGATCACTTTTTTGGTACAAGAAAGTTGCCATTTATTTCATGCGACTAGCCCTGTTCAATTTGTATATAATTTCACCCAAAATTCCCTAACCTTATCTCTCCCTCTCCTCACTTAGAGCCTGTCAGTGAGGAGAGGAAGAAAGATCTGTACTGCAGCTGGGAGATCAGTGATTTTTTAGCTGTTTGTCTGCTGTTTACCCACTGATCACCCAGCTAGTATTCCCAAAACACAGTGTCCCCAAAACACAGTGAAAACACCTGTCATACAGCTGTCCCAGTTAACAGCTGGCACATCTGCCGCCCAACATCTGACACATCTGCCGCCCAACATCTGGCACATCTGCCTGTCATCTGGCACAGCCGCCCAACATCTGGTACATCTGCCACCCAACATCTGGCACATCTGCCGCCCAACATCTGGCACATCTGCCCGCCATCTGGCACAGCCGCCCAACATCAGGGTGAGACAGACAGCTAAAGGTTGTGGTGTCATTTTGGCTATGCACATGCTATGTGTTAGAAAGATCTTCCAAATTGACAACTTTGTGAGAAAAAAATAGGTCTTCATTTTTTTCCACATTTTCCAAAATCTTTTGGAAAGAAATGACATGTTCAAAACACTCATTATGCCTCATAGAATATACACTGGGTTATTTTCTTTCCAAAATGGGGTAATTTTGTAGGTAATTCCATTGTCCTGGTGCTCCAGGGCCTTCAAAAATGTGATAGGTACTCAGGAAATGAAATGTGTAATTTATGCCTTTAGAACGACTGATGGTGCTACTTGGATGTTGGGCCTCTGTATGTGGCCAGGCTGCAGAAAAGTCTCACACATAGGGTATCGCCATACTCAGGACGAATAGCAGAATGTATTTTGGGGTGTAATTGCAATTATGCCTGCACCGTGTGTGAGAAATAACTTGTAAATATGACAATTTTGTGAAGAAAATTATATATACATTTCTCAATTTCCCAAAGTATTGTGGGAAAAAAATTGCAACGTCAATAAATTCACTATGCCTCTTACTAAATACCTCAGAATGTCTTTTGGGGGGTATTTGTTCTGTCCTAACATTTTAGGGCCTCAAGAAATGAGATAGGCCATCAGTGCATTAGGATTGATACATTTTCAATAATGCGTAGCATAGATTGTAGACTCTATAACTTTCACACAAACCAATGATCATACACTTATCAGGATTTTCGATTTTTTGGGGTTTTTTTAAAACAGAAAGTAGAAAAAATTTAGATTTTTTTTCAAAATATTCGCTCTTTTTTCACTTATATCGCAAAAAAAATAAGTGGTGAATAAATACCACCAAAAGAAAGCTCTATTTGTGTGAACACAAAGATTAAAATTTAACTTGGGTACAGTGTAGCATGACTGAGTAATTGTCATTCAAAGTGTGAGAGCACTAAAAGCTGAACATTGGTCTGGGAAGGAAGGGGGTGAAAGTGCCCAGTATTGAGGTGGTTAAAGGATACCAGTACTTGGTACACTGAGGCTCGTAACAACCAGAAAGGCTGCACAGGGGATCTATTTTGGTTCTGTTAAATTGATTTGCTGTTTGCTTTATGATACCCCGGGAAAGGTATTTAGTAAATAAAAAATATTACTATTAATAATATATTACTATTGCTGGAGAAAGAGGAACAGGAATATTGCCACCAAATATTAAAAGAGCAAACTAAGGAACGGTTGTTACATAGTTACATGGTTACATGGTAGGTGAGGTCGGAAAAAGACAAGAGTCCATCAAGTCCAAGCTATGTGTGTGATTATATTTCAGTATTACATTGTATATGCCTGTATGTTGTGGTCGTTCAGGTGCTTATCTGATAGTTTCTTGAAACTATTGATACCCCCCGCTGAGATCACCGCCTGTGGAAGGGAATTCCACATCCTTGCTGCTCTTACAGTAAAGAGTCTTGATAAACTCTCTTCCGTGAAAAAGTTTTATCCCTATTGTAGGGTCACCAGTATGGTATTTTTATATTAAAATCATATCCCCTCTCAAGCGTCTCTTCTTCATAGAGAATAAGTTCAGTGCTCGCAACCTTTCCTCATAACTAGGGATGAGCCGAAAACCCTCCTTTTCGGTTTGCACCAGAACATGCGAACAGGAAAAAAGTTCGTTCGAACACGTGAACACAGTTAAAGTCTATGGGACACGAATATGAATAATCAAAAGTGCTAATTTTAAAGGCTTATATGCAAGTTATTGTCATAAAAAGTGTTTGGGGATCTGGGTCCTGCCCCAGAGGACATGGATCAATGCAAAAAAAAGTTTTAAAAATGGCCGTTTTTTCAGGAGCAGTGATTTTAATAATGCTTAAAGTCAAACAATAAAAGTGTAATATCCCTTTAAATTGTATAGCTGGGGGGAGCCTATAGTATGCCTGTAAAGGGGCGCATGTTTCCTGTGTTTAGAACAGTCTGAAAGCAAAATGACATTTCGAAGGAAAAAACCCATTTAAAACTACTCGCAGCTATTGCATTGCTGTCCGACAATACACATAGAAGTTCATTGATAAAAACGGCATGGGAATTCCCCACAGGGGAACCCCCGAACCAAAATTTTAAAAAAAATGACGAGGGGGTCCCCCTAAATTCCATACCAGGTCCTTCAGGTCTGGTATGGATATTAAGGGGAACCCCGGCCAAAATTTTTTTAAAAAATGATGTGGGGTCCCCCTAAATTCCATACCAGACCCTTCAGGTCTGGTACAGATTTTAAGGGGAACCCCGAGCCAAAAAAAAAAACGGCGTGGGGTCCCCCCAAAAATCCATACCAGACCCTTATCCGAGCACGCAACCTGGCAGGCCGCAGGAAAAGAGGGAGGGACAAGAGTGCGCCCCCCCTCCTGAACCATACCAGGCCACATGCCCTCAACATTGGGAGGGTGCTTTGGGGTAGCCCCCCAAAACACCTTGTCCCCATGTTGATGAGGACAAGGGCCTCATCCCCACAACCCTGGCCGGTGGTTGTGAGGGTCTGCGGGCGGGGGGCTTATCGGAATCTGGAAGCCCCCTTTAACAAGGGGACCCCCAGATCCCAGCCCTCCCCCCTGTGTGAAATGGTAAGGGGGTACTTACCCCTACCATTTCACTAAAAAACTGTCAAAAATGTTAAAAATGACAAGAGACAGGTTTTGACAATTCCTTTATTTAAATTCTTCTTCTTCCTTCTATCTTCCTTCATCTTCTTCTTCTGGTTCTTCTGGCTCTTCTGGTTCTTCCTCCGGCATTCTCGCCCAGCATCTCCTCCGCGGCGTCTTCTATCTTCTTCTCCTCGGGCCGCTCCGCACCCATGTCATGGGGGGAGGCTCCCGCTCTTCTCTTCATCTTCTTCATCTTCTTCTCTTCTTCTTTTCTTCTCTTCTCTTCTTCATTTTCCTCTCCGGGCCGCTCCGCATCCATGCTGGCATGGAGGGAGGCTCCCGCTGTGTGACGGCGTCTCCTCATCTGACGGTTCTTAAATAACGGGGGGCGGGGCCACCCGGTGACCCCACCCCCCTCTGACGCACGGTGACTTGATGGGACTTCACGGGGAATGCCACAAGGAAGTCCCGTCATGTCACGTGCATCAGAGGGGGGCGGGGTCACCGGGTGGCCCCGCCACCCGTTATTTAAGAACCGTGAGACGCCGTCACACTGCGGGAGCCTCCCTCCATGCCAGCATGGATGCGGAGCGGCCCGGAGAAGAAAATGAAGAAGAGAAGAAGAGAAGAAAAGAAGAAGATGAAGAAGAGAAGAAGAGCGGGAGCCTCCCCCCATGCCATGGATGCGGAGCGGCCCGAGGAGAAGAAGATAGAAGACGCCGTGGAGGAGATGCTGGACGAGAACGCCGGAGGAAGAACCAGAAGAAGAAGAAGATGAAGGAAGATAGAAGAAAGAAGAAGCATTTAAATAAAGGAATTGTCAAAAACTGTCCCTTGTCATTTTTAACATTTGTGACAGTTTTTTAGTGAAATGGTAAGGGTAAGTACCCCCTTACCATTTCACACAGGGGGGGGGCGGGATCTAGGGGGTTCCCTTGTTAAAGGGGGCTTCCAGGTTCTGATAAGCCCCCCGCCCGCGCACCCCCACAACCACTGGCCAGGGTTGTGGGGATGAGGCCCTTGTCCTCATCAACATGAGGACAAGGTGTTTTGGGGGGCTACCCCAAAGCACCCTCCCAATGTTGAGGGCATGTGGCCTGGTACGGTTTAGGAGGAGGGGTGCTCTCTCGTCCCCCCCTTTTCCTGCGGCCTGCCAGGTTGCGTGCTCAGATAAGGGTCTGGTATGGATTTTTGAGGGGACCCCACACCTTTCTTTTTTTTTTTTTTGGTGCGGGGTTCCCCTTAAAATCCGTACCAGACCTGAAGGGTCTGGTATGGAATTTAGGGGGACCCCCACGTCATTTTTTTTTTTAAATTTTGACCGGGGTTCCCCTTAATATCCATACCAGACCTGAAGGGCCTGGTATGGAATTTAGGGGGACCCCACGTCATTTTTTTTAAAATTTTGGTTCGGGGTTCCCCTGTGGGGAATTCCCATGCCGTTTTTATCAATGAACTTCTATGTGTATTGTCGGACAGCAATGCAATAGCCGCGAGTAGTTTTAAATGAGTTTTTTCCTTTGAAATGTCATTTTGCTGTCAGACTGTTCTAAACACAGGAAACATGCGCCCCTTTACAGGCATACTATAGACACCCCCCAGCTACGAAATTTAAAGGGATATTACACTTTTATTGTTTGACTTTAAGCATTATTAAAATCACGGCTCCTGAAAAAACGGCCGTTTTTAAAACTTTTTTTTGCATTGATCCATGTCCCCTGGGGCAGGACCCAGGTCCCCAAACACTTTTTATGACAATAACTTGCATATAAGCCTTTAAAATTAGCACTTTTGATTTCTCCCATAGACTTTTAAAGGGTGTTCCACGGCATTCGAATTTGCCACGAACACCCCAAATTGTTCGCTGTTCGGCGAACTTGCAAACAGCCAATGTTCGAGTCGTACATGAGTTCGACTCGAACTCGAAGCTCATCCCTACTCATAACCAATATCCTCCAAACCCTTTATTAGCTTTGTTGCCCTTCTTTGTACTCGCTCCATTTCCAGCACATCCTTCCTGAGGACTAGTGCCCAGAATTGGACAGCATACTCTAGGTGCATCCGGACCAGAGTCTTGAGCGGGAGAATTATTGTTTTATCTCTGGAATTAATCCCCTTTTTTATGCATGCCAATATTCTGTTTGCTTTGTTAGCAGCAGCTTGGCATTGCATGCCATTGCTGAGCTTTTCATCTACTAGGACCCCCAGGTCCTTTTCCATCCTAGATTCCCCCAGAGGTTCTCCCCCAGTGTATAGATTGCATCCATAATTTTGCCACCCAAATGCATTATTTTACATTTTTCTACATTGAACCTCATTTGCCATGTAGTTGCCCACCCCATTAATTTGTTCAGATCTTTTTGCAAGGTGTCCACATCCTGCAGAGAAGTTATTGCCCTGCTTAACTTAGTATTGTCTGCAAATACAGAGATTTAACTGTTTACCCCATCCTCCAGGTCGTTTATGAACAAATGTTGGAATGCATTTGGTAGGCTCATTCTCTGGTTGATGAAGGCAGGTTTTTTTTTTAGTGGGCTTAAGCCCCTGATTCCGATTTGAACAGAGATAGCTTTGTCTTGTACTTCTAAAGGTGGCAATGACTTTACTCCTCACCTTAATGTGTCTCAGGTGGAATCTCTGGTGTGGTTATTGGCAGAAGATGAGCCCTCATTTTTTTAACATTATTCTGTATATTCATAAGAGGCTCTGCTGGGTTGTATTAATGTGGTACACTCTAAGCCTGGTCAGATATACAATATCATATTCAGCCTCAGTTAACTTTCACCGATCCACTCCTACCTCTAGACACCAGCTTGCTCAATGATCTCCTTCTCCGTTACCCATGGCAACCACAACTGCAGCTCAGTATACTTTACCTTCTACTATATATAACTACCCTGCCCACACTAGCTGCACCTTCTGTGCATTTACCCATTGAGGGATTCATCTACAGCTCCATTACCACTCATTACCACTAAGGCAACCACTCAGTTATCTTCCTCTGCTACTGCTACCTTTTTTTTCTCCCCTTCTTGGTACTGTCACTACTTCCCCACCAGCAGCAAATTCCAGTTGGAACCCTGCAATCAATTGAAACACAATTTTTTTCCCAACCCACACAATTCTGTCACTGTTGACTCCTGCTGCAACCATTTTTTCCAGATCCTGTGCCAGTTTTTGGCTCCATGCCTGCTTCTCAGATTTGACCTATCACAGTGCTTGCTGCTTCAGTTCAGCCCACCTCTGGGCCAGAAACTCTGGTCCAGCCTGTCCTAGTACCGGTGGTTTCAGTCCAGCCTTTATTGGTACCATCTGTTGCAGTCCTACTAGTTCCAGTGCCAGTTGTTTCAGCTCTGTCAGAATCAATTGTACCTGTAATGTCTATGGCAACTGTTTCAGTCCTGCCTGTCTCTGTACAATCCATATAAGTTCACCCTGTCACATCATCAACTATAAGTCTGCTCCTGACTCAGGCTCAGCTCCAACTACTCCCATCTCAAGTTTGGGACTCTCAGAATTCTGCCATTCCTCTACAGCAATAACATCTGCTTAAACCTTTCTAACATGTTCCATTCACCCTTGGGACAGACTAATTCACTGCACCAAGTGGGGTCCTTGACCACTATTTAAAGCCACTATGAACCATATCCATGTTCCAATCCACCAATCTGAATCTGTTAATCCTCTTCCTGCTAACCAGCCCTGCTTTTTTCATGCTTCAACTGCTGCCCAATCAGATGCCACTAATCCTTTACCTGCTGATCCACTGTTCACTGTACAGACTGACTCTTCTGGTACGCCACCTGCTGTTCAGTCTGACATTACTGATCCATTGCCTATTGTTCAGCCTGACTTTACTGATCCTCTGACTGCTTTACAGCCTGACTCCATTGGTACTTCACCTGTGGTCCAATATGATGCCACTTTTCCTATATCTGCTAACCAACCTGATGCCTCTGATCTGCTGCTCACTGTTAAGCCTGACCCTCACAGAATGCCACCTACTGATACCACTGATCCATTACCTACAGTCCAGTATAATACCACTATTTCTCTGACTGTTATTCAGCCTGACTCCATTGATACTTCATATGTGGCACAGATTGGTAACACTGATCCTGTGTTCACCAATCAGTCTAGCTCTGTTAATCCTCTGTTTATTTTCCAGCTTGAAACAGCAGATCCATTACCAACTGACTACCTTGATGCCACTGATCTGCTGCTTGCTGCCAATCTTGACTGTGCTGATTCTGGGCTTTCTGCCATGTTTGACAGTGCTGATCCTGTGCTTGCTGCCCAGCCTGGCTCCACTGATCCTGTACCCAATGCCCAGCCTATCTCTGCTGATCCTGTGCTAATGGCCCAGCCTGTTGCAGCTGATCATTTGCCTGCTATGAAGCCTACTTCCACTGATCCTGTTCTGTTATCCAGCTTTCTTCCACTGATCCAGTGTCTACTGCCCAGCCTGCTTCCACTGATCCAGTGTCTGCAGCCCAGCCTGACTTCACTGATCATCTGCTTTCTGGCCAGCCAGGCTCTGCTGACTCCCTGCCTCCTGCCAAGCCAGGTTTTGCTGATTCCCTTCCTGCTGGCTAGATGGATTCTGCTAACTCCCAATTGATGACACCTCCAAGTTCCCATTTTTGTCACATGCCTAACATGAGTTTCCTGTCTAACCTTAGATTTGTCCAGTAATTACCTTGTCTAAGTCCCTTTTGCAGTGAATTTCCCCTGTTGTGCCAAAGCCTGGTGACCCGATGACCTGAACATTTCATCCTAAACTAGTAGCTGCAATTGCCATAAAGGCCTTAGTAGTAGCTCTTCTGAGGAGTGGAAGAATACCATTTGTACCTTGCTATGACCCAGATTGCTGTGTCTTCAGGTGCAGTAGGGGACCCAGGTGGGGTAACCAGTGCCTTGGAAATACCTAAGTGACAGTTGATGTGCAGAACAGCTTCTGGGAATCAGGATAGCTATTTGGGTATAATCAGGGTATAATCAGATGCCCTGTTATCAGGGTTCCAGTGCTGTGAAATGATCCCAGTGCTAAGTCTCCCAAAGATCCATGGTATTCTAGAGTTGGGGTACCTGCTGTCTTGAGGGACTTGAGGTGTCAAGTTTTTTATATCTCTGAGGATCAACTCACCAAGGCCCTCAGTCAATTGCCAGCCCCAGTGGTGGGGAAACAAGACAGTTTTTTTTCAATCCTAGCAGTAGGGCATCTAGCCTGTTAATTGATCCTAGCAACAGAGCATCTTGCCAATTGCCAAACTTTAAAGGTAGGGAATCTGACATGTCTTCAAATTGTCATGGTGGGGGATCTTCCCTTTGTACCTATTTGACACGAGGGTCCCTCCTCTACTATTCTATAATGCCTCAGTGTTTTGCCTGTGTGCCCCATGTACTCTGCTCCTTGTAATCCATGATTCTGTTCTTATTTCTTATCTTGCTCCTGCTCCCATCTGCTTGCACCTGTTTCTGGGTACCTTCCCCCTATTTTCGCTTTTTCCTTGCTTCTCAACCTGATCCTATTTTTTTTTTTTCTCTCATAAAGTTTTTATTGAATAAGATAAAATTATACAAAATAACAGGTAATACAGAGTGTTATCATGCACATAAGTGGAGCAATTACATTAGAGCGTAAGTTTAGCCATCAAGCATTTCAAAACTATCCCTGTATGGAGTAAAATTACAGTTAACCATATGTGCACTTACAAGAACAATGGTAGTGAACAGGTTTGTCTAGGCTATTGATGAAAAACTCTTGTAACATATTTGTGGGGTCTGGGAAATCCAGGTCACCCCGGATAATCTTGATGTATTAAGAAGTTGATTGGTTTTATTTTTGCTTTTTCTGTGGTGTATATAGTAGCCCATGTTTGTCATGTGGACCAGTGTTATACCTGGCCCTACCCAAGCACCCCTAATGGGAACAAACTGTGCCAGGGGGGGGAGGTGGTGATTGCTGAATGAAAGGTATTGTTAGTGTTGGACACACAGACAGTCTTGAGAATTCTCGTATATATTGTATTAGGGTTATAATTTTTATAGCTACAATGAGGTATGGATGGATAATTGGAAGGGGGAAGTTGGTAGTGTTGACGGTTACACTCTAAATTGTGGTGGAGGTTTGAACTGTAAATGGTAGAGGTGTGTTTGGCTCTCCTTCCTTTTACGTCAATGGTATCAGAAAAAGAGGTGAATGAGGAGGTGATTGCCAGATATGTGTAGAACTCAGAAAGAGTGAATCCAAACTATTATGGCTAAGACTCGAGTGTATCTGGTGGACATTCGGGTTTTATCTCTTTTCAGCACTTTTATGTACTGGAACAGTTAAATCCCATTGTGCGTCTGTGGGGTGGGTCGTGGAGGAGTGTTTGAAATTCCGGGGATTCTCTAAAGTGTATCCAACATGCCCATGTTTTGTGAAATTTTGTGGGATTGTCGTTGGCTTGGTAAATTAGGTCTTCCATTTCTGCTATCTTATCTATGCGTTTTAACCAATCTGAAATTTTGGGTGGGTTGGTCTTTCTCCAGAATAGAGGGACACATTGTTTGGCTGCGTTTATGAGGTGAAGTGCTAGAGACTTCCTGTATGTGGATTGAGGTAGTGTTGTGTGATGTAGCAAAAACTGAGCTGCTGACAAGTTCAGTGTGTACGTGGTTATTCGAGCTATCAAGCTGTGTACCTGTTCCCAGAATGGTTTAATAAGCGAGCATTCCCACCAAATATGGAGGAGGGTACCTACTTCGGGGTTGAATCTCCAGCACAAAGGTGATATGTGAGGATTAAAGCTATGTATTCGTTCCGGAGTGCGGTACCATCTTGAGTACAGTTTGAAATTGTTTTCTTGCGCGGAGATGTTGATAGAGCCTTTGTGGTTATGCTCGTATATATTGTCCCAGTCTTCTGGGGAGAGGTCAATTTAAAGTTCTCTTTCCCATTTCTGATTAGTTGGGTTGTCTTTGTGATCAATTTCCCCATAAAGCATTGAGTATACCGTTGAAATTAGGTGGTTTTGGGGGCATGACATAGAGCATAGTGATTCGAAAGGGGGTAATTCTCTGGACCATTGCGATGTGTGTGTATTGCTATTTAAGAAATGTCTTATTTGTAGGAAAAGGAAAAGGGAAATGCTTCTGTCCGGATATTGTGCAGCTAGAGCCGGAAATGGAATAATAGAACCTTTGTCGAAGAAGTGATGGGCTCTCAGTGGGTGTTCTGTGGTATTGTTTGTAGTATTGTTTCTCACGACTCCCGGTGGAAAGTCGGGGTTGTTTGTCAGGGGAGTCATTGGGCCTGGTGTAGGAGTTAGTGTGAGGGAGTTTTGAAACTATGTAATGTAGGTCTTATGAGCGGTGATGTGAGTATACTCTGGGAATGACCTTATTGTTAATCCATGGGATATTGGATAAAGGTATATTGGCATATGGGTCTTCCAAAGCGATCCAGTCTTTCGAGTGCGTATGTATGTGCCAATCAATTACTCTAGTGAGATGGCATGCTGTATAATACTTATGAATATCTGGTAAACCTAGTCCACCTTTAAGTTTTGGAAGAGTCATTCTATCCCAGCTGATCCTAGGAGGTTTGTGGGCCCAGATAAAGTTTCTGCAAAGCTTTTTATACGTTTTGAAGAATGTTGGTGGTAAACTGATTGGGACCGTTTGTAAAACGTATAATATACAGGGTAGTCTATTCATTTTTAAAATGGCTATGCGCCCAAACCAGGAGAATTGGCCCAAAGACCATTTGTTGAGATCAGTTTTTATGGCTTGGAGTAATGGAGAGTAGTTTTTATCATATAAATCAGTTAACTTGGGGGGCGTGGCCTGACCTCGGGAGAAGATGGCAGCTTAATTCTTTTGCTCCCACTGACAGAGAGGACAATCTGACTACAACGGAGGTTGCCTACCCACCTGAGCACCTGGAAAACATGGGGACTTCTTCCCGCAGCTCCTCTGCATCCAGATCCAGGTCCCCCCGAGATCTGAATGGCAGGATTAGCCAGAATGTCCCAGAAATGTTCCGGTCTCATTCTGGTAACATGGCGCCCACACGAGGCTCTCCTCAGACAGCAGGCCTAGCGGCAGAGACCATCTCATCCCCAGATAATGGAGCGGTAATTCTCACATTGCACTAACAACCCAGCCTCCAGGATCTACACTCCGTGGCAATGGATATAAAAAACACCCTCACGGCAGCTCTAACAGCCGCAATCACGGATCTCAAGATTGACATACAAGCGATTGCGGGCAGGGTCCAAGAAGTAGAGAAGACGACTACAACCCACTCCACTGTGCTATGCCGTATGTGTCAGTCTTAGATACCCACACCCTACAGCTACGGGAGCTAAACCGCCATATGGAAGATTTGGACAACCGCGGCAGGCGCCATAATCTGCGAGTGCGAGGCCTGCCGGAATCAATCGAGGCAGACCGGCTACAGGCAGAGGTATCCTGCTTCTTTAACAGCCTACTGGATAAACCCCCCACTACTCCCATAGGTATGGAACGCATCCACCGTGCCCTACGTCCTCGGGGGAGAGATGCGGACCCACCTAGGGATGTAATTTGCCATATCATAGACTACCAACTGAAAGAAGAGCTCCTGCGTAAGGCCCACATCGCTACAAAGCTATCACATAATGGCACGGACATACGCCTTTTCCAAGACCTCTCTACAATAACACTGCAACGTCGCAGAGAACTACGCCCCTTGTTAGAAGTGCTACGTGCCAAGGGAATTCCATACAGGTGGAAATTCCCCTTTTGCCTATCAGCCTCATCTCAGGGATGCTCCGCACTACTCAGAGTGCCAGAGGATCTGCGCTATTTCTGCGACACCCTGGACATACCTTTCACAGAGGTCCCCGAGTGGTACGCGGAATTCTGTCCTCCGGCTCCCAGAAAGATCCCGCCTGACAACGAACCAATGGACACTCAACCACACCACTATAGGAGGCAACGCTCCCCATCTGAAGCTAGACTCCGTCTACAAGCTCCAGGCACAGATAGCGGCCCCAGCCCGCTGAACACCCCGCAACCCAGGAGAGCACGTCGGGACCGCTGATCAGCAACAACAGTACTTGCAATACTCGGAGAAACTATCTTCTCAATGCCCTTCGTTTCACTGGTTTCCTTAGGTTGTTTTCATGGTTTTCCCTGGTTTATGACATGCTTCGTTTATCCTATATGTCATCAGCAAGTCACAAGAACAAAAGCTGCGGATCAACAATCTCTTCACCACAGGAGGTAATTAAAAACCCTGACAAGGAATGACATTTCTGCTTACATTGCACTGGTCATCTCTGACGAACTTGAGCACGCAATTCACGTATCCTTCCTTGTCCTGCAACCTTACTCCCCCTCACTTTAGATTGGGGGTAGGGGAGGCGGTTAAATACTCTTATCTATATACCCTGTTATTGCTTTCTTGATGTCTCCAAACTTTTATTTACTTTCGTTTTTCTTTTCTTATTACTATCACTGCTCTAAACATAAATGTACAATGACGGTGGGGGTGATGATCCGTGGGATTGCATAAAAAGGTATTACACAATATTCAACCACAAATATGCAAACCGCAACCGACGTTCCGATCAAACGTGTAAGCTCAAGGAACTACGGGCATTGTCCAACTCTACATGGCTAATGCCCAACACACAGCTCTCTATTTGCGAGATTGTTCATCACACTGACCTACTTAATTCATACACTAACCCGGCTATCTCACTTCCTGCTTAACAATAAGGGAGGCTCGACCCCTACGGATCATCACCACCTATAGTACTATGTTGCGTATTTCAGTGTACATAATTAATGGCTGGGGTCCTATTACTGAAATTCAGAATCGCTGAATTCACTACTATACTGATCGGGGATTACCCAATTTAATAGACACGCACATGCGCTGGGAGTTACTCACCGATACCCTACTGAAACGCTAATGGGAATGCATCCTTCTGTTATAACTGGATCATCCCCCGTTTCCCTAGAGCTTTATAAACAAGGCCCAATTATACTGGAGATCCTCACCCCAGGACAATACTCTCCATAGGTGACTGAAGGGCTCGCTGTCCATACCATACCAGTTTAACCCCACCTGATTAGGGTGTCTCTCTCCTTTCTACTGAGAGCTTCACCTCTTTTGACAAGAGTGACCTCCCAGACGCCTCTCTTACTTTACGCAGCGACTCTTTAACAAACCAAAGCACGTGTATAATGCTCCGAAAAGCAGACTTCACAAATTGACGCCCCCACCGCAGATCTAAGACAAATGATACAACAACATCTGCCAGCTCTTAATATCCCCATGGTAACTTAGAAGACTGACCTCCAACCAGCCTATAAATATACCGGACGAAACTAACTACTCATGTGCAGCCCCGGGCACACTTGGTATGTAGACATTGTTCCCACATGCCTCAAAGATCCGGATCCTACCTACCCAATAATTACTCGCTCCATCAGCTCACTCTGCCACAGATACCGTTCACATCCTATTAACCCATGGCAAGATATGATGTAGGGCCCTGACTTACTCACCCCACGAACAGGGTAGTAGCTACTTCAGCCCATAAAGGATAAGCCAAAGTTGACCGCATGACCTGTATGGGATATCACTGTATTGAGTTTTGTATAGCATAAGTTTATTAGTCACTAGTCATTCTTAAGGATTGTTTATGATTCTCTATTACATCCTGCTACCAAACACTCTGTATTGCCTACAAGATAATATTCAGTTGAACACTTGCCTAGATGGCACCCTGAATATAGTGTCACACATTAGGGGTACGCTGAATAAACACACAGAATGTCCTTTTACTCTGAATTACAGCCTCTTCCTTGCACGTAAATTATTGTCCTCTCTATTAACACTATCCATTCAGACCCCTGTGATATATACTTCAATCACCTAATCATACAATCCCCAGGTTGTACCTCAACAATAGTTTATTACCATTTTCAACCTCCTCCTCAAGCTCACATCTCCTCCCTGTTTAGAGGACAGCTACTCCTCTCCGAACCTCCACTCTTCCTACCGATTTCAGCCGCTTCTCACCTCAGTGGCGCTTTCAACCACAACTTCTGATATATATACCAGACTTCACCTCCCGCCACTGACTCACTCCGGTCATACCTAACTACAGGTATATACTTTCTACGGATAAGTGAGCAGGCTCTCGCTAATCACCGGAAACGATCACACACTCACACGAGCTCTCCGAACACCTCCACCCACAGACGCACCAGACTGAAATACAAACGTATCGTATTCTCCGACCCCACTCTCAAACCCCTAAACATCACTAACACCCCCTTTCACAAGACATGGACTCTCTGCTATATCATTTCATTTTCCTTACTCAATCTCTCCTCCTCCAACGAATACTCATAGTACTACAAAAACCTCCTATCTTCCTTTCCCGGCACCTCTAAACTTCAACCACTCCCCCAATATGCCGCAAACACCACACATCAAAAACAAAACAATCAAAGTAATATCCCTAAACATACGGGAACTTAACATCCCCAAAAAACGTTCTCAATTACTACTTTCCTTACAAAAAATAAAGCGGACATTGTCTTTCTTCGAGAGACCCATTTTAGAACAGGCTCCACCCCAAAACTCTCCAGCTACCGCTTTCCAACCTTCATCTACGCAACTAATAACTCCACAAAATCCAAAGGAGTCTCTATCCTATTCGCTAAAAATTGCCCGTTTCACGTTAAAGAAACTTGCATAGACACAGAAGCACGATACCTTTTTGTCAAAGGTACGCTACATGGAAAACAAATCACCCTGGCCAACATATATGCACATAACACGAAACAAGTCCCCTTTTTCAGGTCCACCTTACAAAAACTCATTTTGTTCCAAGAAGGCCTTCTTGTCCTAGGAGGAGACTTCAACGTTCCTCTCAATCCCTTACATGATACCTCGACCGACTCCTCAACCCTGCCATATAGCGCGTTACGTGCAATTAAATCACAACTAAAAGAACTGTCACTACATGATTCTTGGCGTACATTTCACCCGAACGAGAAAGATTTCACATTTTATTCGACTCCTCATAACCGATACTCTAGACTAGATTATTTATTCCTCTCTCAAAGGGACCTACCAATGCTAATCACAGCCAAAATTGACCCCATGTATCTTTCGGATCACCACCCAATATCCATGACATTGGTATTCTCAAACACTAATCCCCGACCCCAAATTTGGCGTCTAGACCCCTCGCTTCTCACAGATACCGCCACAATGTCTGCCATACAAGAACGCCTCTCGCTTTACTTCAAGGAAAATGACTCCCCTGATATCTCACCTATGATGCGATGGGAAGCACATAAAAGCACCATAAGGGGAGAACTAATAGCACTCTCAGCTAAATGTAGGAAGGAAAGACAGGAACACATAACTAAACTGACTTCCCGTATACAAACACTGGAAAGAGCACACAAAACCTCCCAAGCATTGACATCCCTCCCAGAACTGCTCCAAGCTAAGATTGACCTCTTAGAGGCTCTAAACAAGCAAACGAAACAAAATTATATACTCTCCCAAAAAATATTCTATGAATACGGCAATAAGTCAGGCAAAATCTTAGCAAGAGCTCTCCGAGCCAAGAAAGCAAACACAACGATCCACTCGATAATAGACGCTACAGGGAAAAAAATAGTATCCAATTACCAAATAGCCATGCAATTTGTACACTATTACTCTCAGCTGTACAACCTACACACCTCCAACCCACAGAGGGCAGACAACCACAGAACAAAAGCCATCCACGACTTCCTCACGAAATACAGTCCCATGCACATATCTACTGCAGAAGCTAACGATCTGGAACAACCCATATCCTCAGCTGAACTAGATGTGGTTCTCAAACAATTGAAGACGGGCAAAAGCCCCGGCCCTGACGGTCTGACGACTGGATATTACAAAACTTATACTGACACCCTCAAACCACATTTCCTGACTGCATTCAACTCCCTATCCTCTGACAATCCCCCACCTAGAGACCTACTGACGGCACACATAGCTGTAATACCTAAGCCCAATAAAGATGCATCTAAGGTGTCGAACTACCGCCCAATATCATTACTGAATGTTGATCTCAAAATATACGCCAAGATATTAGCTAATCGTCTCTTGCCCCTCCTGCATAACCTCATCTCACTAGACCAGGTGGGTTTTATACCTGGCAGAGAGGCTAGAGACAATACAACCAAGGCGATCAATATTCACAAATGGTTAACTTCCACCCAACAGTAAGGTTTCTTTTTGTCTCTGGATGCGGAGAAGGCATTCGACAGGGTGGCGTGGGACTATATGTCGGCAGCACTTAAAATGATCGGTATACGAGACCGTATGTTGCAATTTATAATGGCCCTCTATGCCTCTCCTACCGCACAGGTCTGTGTCAATGGCCACCTGTCGAATGCCTTCTCCATGTCAAACGGGACACGCCAGGGATGCCCGCTTTCACCGTTAATATTTGTCCTTACCTTAGAACCACTCCTTCAACGCATACGATCTAATCCAGACATCAAGGGAGTCTCCGTCTCAGAGACTACATATAAGATATCCGCCTTCGCAGATGACATCCTCTTGTTCCTGACTGATCCCCACATTACATTGCCAAATCTACTTAAGGATCTTGACACATTTAACTTCCTAACCAACTTACAAATCAACTTCACAAAATCCGAAGCCCTAAACATTTCCTTAAAGAAGGAGACCCTTGAATCCTGTCAATCTAATTTCCCCTTCAAGTGGACCCGAGATGTGATTACATACCTAGGGATCCGCCTACCGATCCACCTATCTGACCTTTATCTCAAAAACTATATACCGATCCTCCAACAAATTCAAAAAGACCTTAAGTCCTGGTCAACAGGACTCTTTTCTTGGTTTGGGAGGGCGTCGATAAATAAAATGAACATTCTCCCAAGAATACTATATGTTTTGCAAACAGTCCCCATAAGATTACCGCAAGCCTTCTTTGCATTGTATCGCAGGGCATGCAGCGAATTTATATGGGGAAAAAACCGCCCTAGGCTCAGCTTTGAAAGACTTTCTTTACCCAAATTAAAAGGAGGCATAGCTCTCCCAGACATTGCCAAATATCACAGGGCATGGCAACTGTCCAGAATAGTTGACTGGAATGTCCATTCCCATACTAAAGCCTGGACGCAAATTGAAAATGAATTTTCATCGATCCCAGTTAAACAACTACCTTGGATTCCCTCAAATCAGATACCTATGGCGTGTACACAACACCCCTTGATCTCCTCCACACTTAACTCATTTAAGACAATGAGCCAAAAACATCACATTTCCTCTACCCCAGGCCCCTTAACACCAATACAAAATAACCCAGATTTCCCACCGGGTTTATCCACTACATTCCTTGAGGGATACTGGCCCCAAGAAGATTTACGCGCAAAACATTTCTTTTCCGGAAATACCTTCCTATCTATTACTAATTTACCCACACACACATCCGGAAGACCCTTTCCACTATGGACATATAATCAAATACGTCAGTTTCTTAACCACCCCCACAAGAACACCGAATACTCCAGACAACTCACACCTTTTGAAGTTTTGTGCTCCAAGACGGAACCACAGCGACATGTGATCTCAGAAATATACGCTCTCCTTTTCTCTGACCACAATCCAAAATCCAACATAGCCACTCGCGGTTGGGAAAGAGAATTATCATTGGACCTGTCAGACCAAGAATGGGAAAACATATACTCCTACATCCACAAAGGTTCAATTAACGTGTCAACACAAGAAAATGGTTTCAAGATCTTCTCTAAATGGTACAAAACCCCGCTTAAACTCCACAAAATTTCCCCTTCTATCCCTTCCAACTGTTGGAGATGCTCAGAGGGAGAAGGCTCACTGGTTCATATATGGTGGTCCTGTCCACTCATCCAACCCCTTTGGAAAGAAGTCCAACATATTACCACTAAAATTACCACCTATCAGATTGAATTCACCCCTGCCCAAATGTTGCTACATCACTCCTCCATCCCAAAAAAAGACTACCATCGCTCTCTTGCCCTACACATGATAAACACGGCAAAAATGTGCATTCCGATTCTCTGGAAGTCCTCCAAGCCCCCTACTATAGCTGACTGGCTCAAACGAATAACTAAAGTAGCCGAAATGGAGGAACTGATTCACCAAGCCAAAGATACGCCCTCCAAATTCAGGACTATTTGGTCGTGCTGGCAACATTTCCAAACGACAGCCGAATATGTGGATCTATTGTCCTAAGATCTTACACTGTCATTTGAGACCTTGTCGGAGGAGGACTCGCTATAGTCTATTATACCCTTCTAACTCATTTACTCTCTCCCCCCTTATACCTCACACTGCTCATCGACCTTCCCCCTCCTCTATAGTACTCTACTTGATGATAACAACGACATAATCCATAACACATACCCACTCTACACATTCCTCTTCAACCTACTATTTCTAAATCTCTAATCCCCGTGCCCCTCGATACAGAAATTCCACCCTTCCTACCCAACTAATCATAGGATTGCTAGTGGTCCGGTGACCACAATCCTAACACACATTAACATATCCAGAGACAATATACAATAAACAGTAATACTACATACACAGATATCTCTAGGACCCCACACTAATAAATAATAATTGAGCTCATGATTGAGCAAACCTACACATATCCTTGCTCATACCTGAAGGCCTCTTATCATTACCTACACCATTCAAAGGGTTCCTTCTTGAGAAACACGATAACTCACAATATCCCCAATTGATTCAATAACACAAAGTGTTAGGTTACCGCACAAAACATACGAAGACCTAACAGGGTCCCCACAACAAAACATACTCACTGAATCTATTCTGGGCATAGACATCCCTGTTTGAACGTTTAATACTTGATTATAATTACTTACGGTTATATCATACTTCTGTTCATTAATAGAAAAGTTAAACATGCTGTATAGTATTGAATAGGTGTTCATAATGTTCATTGTACCGCATATTCTACACCAAAACACTATACTACTTCTTATGTACCATCATTATGTTACGCTAATGTATAACATGACTTTTATTGACAATAAACATAATTCTGGAAAAAAAATGGATTTGGAGAAATTTGTCTTCAGATTAGACAGTTTGTGGAAG
Source organism: Lithobates clamitans (assembly GCA_037952925.1). Classification (NCBI taxonomy): domain Eukaryota; kingdom Metazoa; phylum Chordata; class Amphibia; order Anura; family Ranidae; genus Lithobates; species Lithobates clamitans. The sequence goes on along the minus strand of JBBGZY010000143.1, from coordinate 9,875,567 downwards.
AGTGCAAAGTCTTTCAATAAGTTAGGGATCGAAATTAGAGGGTTGGAGAGAAAGAGGAGAATGTCGTCTGCGTATGCCGCTAGTTTGTAGTGTTTGTGCTTGATTTCGATGCCATTAATATCAGGGTTGGTCCTAAGTTTGTGTAGTATGGGTTCTAGGGAAAGAACAAAAAGTATCGGGGATATGCCTGGTGCCATTAGATACGGAGAAGGCGTCCAACAGATGACCATTAATTCTAATTCTGGCCGTGGGTGAAGTGTATAATGTTAGAATCATTTGGATAAAAAGAGCTGGAAATCCCATAGCCTGTAGAGCTGCAGTCATATAGTCCCATGCCACCCTGTCGAATGCCTTCTCCACATCAAGGGATAGGAAAAAGCCTTGTGTGGAGGACGTTGAAAGCCAATGATGGACAATGATAGCTTTTATAGTGTTATCTCTAGCCTCTCTGCCAGGGATGAATCCAACCTGGTCTAATGAAATTAAGTTGGGAAGGAACTGGAGAATTCGATTGGCTAGAATTTTGGCAAAAATTTTCATGTCGACGTTGAGGAGAGAAATAGGCCGGTAATTGGATACCAGTGTCTCATCTTTGCCGGGTTTTGGTATAAGTGTGATGTGTGCTTCCAATAGGTCTTTATTTATTTGGGGCGAGGAAGACAGTTCATTAAAGGTCTTGGTGAGGTGAGGAATCAGTATCTCTTGGAAAGTTTTGTAATAGCCCACAATCAGACTGTCCGGGCCTGGGCTTTTGCCTGGTTTGAGTTGTTTTAGTACATTTGAGATTTCGACTGGAGTAATGGGGCGGTTTAGGTGTTCTATGTCTTCTGGAGAGATGGACGTCGGGCAGTATTGGGTTAGAAAATCTTTTAACGCATTTTCTCTTTCTGTATTGGGACTTGTCTCCTTAGAGGTGGGTAAATTGTATAGATCTGAGAAATATCGGACAAATTGGTTGGCAATGTCTGCCGGGTTGGAGAAATTTGTTCCTGAGGAATCTCTAATCGTGTGTATGGTATGTGATGCTTTCTTAGATTGTAACGCTTTGGCCAATAATTTTCCAGATTTATTTCCAAATTCGTAAAATAGTTTTTGTGTTAAAACATATTTGCGCTTCAAGGTTTTGCCTAATTCTTCTAAGAGCTCCTATCTGGCTTTAATGAGGTCGGTTAGTGATTTTGTAGCTAGCGAAAGTTTATGAGCCGTTTCCAGCGTGTGTATTTTTACATATAGGGCTGTAAGGCGTTCTCGTTTAAGTTTGAATTTGTTAGCATTGAGAGAAATAATCTCTCCATGGATTACACACTTATGTGCAGCCCAAATGCTTGATTGTTTCGCTTCCCCAGGAACGTTTTCCTTAAAATATTGTTGTAGGCATTTGTTCAGTTTTTGGGTGATGTCGATGTCCGTTAATGTTGAGTTAAAATTCTGTTTCTAGGTCGGAAAGTGGGGAAGTCAAGGGTAATGGATATTGGGTTATGATCAGAGATAACCATTGGGTCATTTGAGGCCTTGGATAGCAATGGTAGGTCGTTCTGTGATATAAAAAAATGGTCAATTCTCGTATATTTGTTGTGTGGTGCCGAGTAGTATGTGAAGTCTCTCCCGTTTGGGTCTAGTGTTCTCCAGGAATCATGTAATGACAGTTCTTGGAGGTGTTTTTTGATGGACTTTAGGGCTCTGTAAGGCATGGAGGATGCCCCGGTGGACGAATCTTGAGATGGCGATAGAGCCACATTAAAATTTCCTCCAACAATGAGGATTCCAGAACAGAATTCGGTTAGTAAATGTAGGGTTTCACGGAAAAATAAGACCTGGTTTTTGTTCGGGGCGTATAAGTTGGCCAACGTAATGAGTATTATGAAGAGTTCCCGTGAGAAATATGTATCTGCCGTAAGTGTCTCTTTTAACTTCTGATACTTTTAAAGGACAATTTTTTGCTACCAAAATCGCTACACCTTTTGTTTTAGCTTCTTTGTTGGAAGCATGAAATACGGTAGGGTAGTGATGGTTGTAAAGTTTTGGGATGTTGTCAGTACGGAAGTGAGTTTCCTGAAGAAAGGCTATCTGAGTTTTACTAATTTTTAGGGAATGTAACAGTTGAGATCTTTTTTCAGGCAAATTAAGTCCGCGGACATTCAGGGAACAGAGTTTTACCTTGGAAAGAGATGAGGGTGTGGTGTGGGTTTGCATGATAGTAAAACGGATGTCCATCGATATTGGAATTACGTGCAAGTTTGAGTGTGCTTGTGAAAATTGCTATTATTATTAACCGTAATGAGAGTGGTCAGGGGTGTGTAAACCATCTATAAAGAGGAGTTAAAATAGGAGGGCAAGGGAGGGGGGTAATTATTTAACCTCCTCTACTCTATAGAGGAAGTAGTATGTACGGTTTGAAGGCAATAGGACTTGACCTGGGGTCAGGTCTATACTTCTTAATAGTACCGTTTGGGGGACGGTAACTGTCTTACACAGTAGATCAGTACACTCACAGGTAAGCCCGCCGTTGCCGGCTCTAAAGGTAAAACAGGGAAGGGTTTTTTTCATAAATAAAATGGAAGGGAAATATTTTGTGAGCTTATTGCATAGAATATAGGGAATTTAAAACTCTGGAAGATCATGTGTTATAGAACTGAGATCGTGTGCCATGCATAGTGTCACCTGTCCCCGGAATTGGGGTGAGGGATCAGGTGAATATGTAGGCAGCGGTACTATAGGGATGTGGAAGATAAACATCTATCAATATAAAATAGGTGAATGAGGCGAGCATATTAGGATGTGTTTATAGCCATTAAGGAGGTATAATTGCTGGTCAGGTGATGACTGATGGTTACCTATGTACGACAACAGTCATGCAGCAGGAAAGTTTAAAAGAAGACATATGTATCCTTTAAGTCCGAAAAAACATATAAGCAAATAAAACCTGTATGGTACTATGACCAATGATAACGGAAAATGATCAAAAACCATTAGAAAACCATAAAACATTGCAAACGAGGTTGATGTCTGTATAGGTATAGCCTACTGGATGTCAGTTAATACTAGTAGTATCTTAAATGCAAAATAAAATGAAGAGTAAAACCACAATTAATAATCTTAATAATAATACAATAATAATAAGATAATAATAATCTTCTGCCTAGCAATCTGCTACCCAATATGTTGTCTTTGCCGGCTATATCGTGTATTGGGAGGTGTGTAGCAGCGATTTTTCCTTTGTGTATGAGTATGTACCTACTGATCAAATATAATTGCATCCGATTTATGAAATAGAATGGTCCCAACTAGAATAGTTGTTTATAGCAGGATTCTAATTTTTTCGACGTGCTATTAGAGAATCTGACAAGTAAGGTGTGTTAGCGTTTCTGTGTACAACAGGTAAGCTAGAGATGTCTAATATCTAACATGAAATGGCAGGATCATATCATTACCTCAGTGGGACAGCATGTGTATAAGTCTTATTGGTCTCACCCGCAATGTCAGGAGATTCGCTGCATGGATGTTGGGACAGGGAGGGGGATGCTCAATTAAATGAACCATCCATCTAGGTGTTCTTTGTTCATCCTCGTTAGTAATATCTGATTTAACCATTTATCGCAGGATGTTAGTAAGATATAGGTCACTCTGTTGAGTGAACAAATTTATGAGTGGTATGTAAAGTATGCCTGTAGAATACTAGGTTTCGTGGCGTTATGCAACGTACTGCCAAGGAAGCTGAGTGTGATGTAGAAGAGTGTGCAATACCTTGTAAGGCAATTATGTGGTGTTTTGTGTTGCTATATGGAATATACTAGTAAGCTATAACGGTTGTATTGAAGAGGGGGGCTGTATGTGAACAGCCATATGGAGTTGATCTACGGTGCATAAGGATTGATGGATAGTCAATGGTAACCGTAAAAGGGACATACGCTCTAATAAGATGTTGTGTGTGCGTCTCCTGTAGGAATGGTTGCATCATGCCTGTTAATAAATGCAATCGTAATACATTACCAAAGTCCAGTTTCTAGCCGATCTGTTTAAAAACAGTGTTAACCGATCAAATATAATAGTGAAACAGCATTGTCCTGTTAAAGTGAATGCCAAAAGCTCTTGACCTCTTCCGGGCTGTTCAGGAGGTATGCAGGACCACCGGGGATTTGAAGTCATTAGCATGTGGGCATCTAAGTCCAAGATTTGATGAAGTAAACCGATATGCACATTTAGGGAGTGTGCTTGTAGGTTTTACACGGTGTGAGCGAGGGTGAGGTTATGATCGTCCGTGATAGCGAGGTGAAATGTTCTCGCTGCCATCCGGGTTAATCTTGCTGTACAGTAGATCATCATGTATTCGGAATCCTCCGTAAGAATATATCCAAAAGTTAGAATCCAGTAGACATTCGGTAAAGCAGACTGTTTGTGTACTTGCGGCACAAGGGCGGTGGTAGTAGGCAGTGTTAGTGGGGTGAAGTTAGTGTGCATACATAAGTTCCCAACAGTGTCATGTTACAGGTTGCTGGCTTCAGTTTGCTTGTTAGTACTAAAAGTGTAGTATTCGAGCAAAGCAGGGGGTATGTTTGTAAAGAATCTGTGCAGGACAGTGAAGTGAGACAAATTGAATCGAATCATGGTCCTGTAGTGGGTCCAGTGGCGTAGGTAGCTGGTAGAGAATGACAGCTAGAAGTATTCTCATCTGCTGGAGGGAATGCTGAGTGCGGGCGGCGGTGTGGGTATGGGTAAGTTCGGTATGTCTTCGTTGAAACAAACGTGTTTCTAAAGCGAGTAAAGACATCGGCTCTGGTGAAGATTGCATGAACAGACAGTCAAACAAACAGTCAGTCATATAACCAGTTAACATGAGGCAACAGGCCAGGTCGTAACAAGCTTTGAAAAGTCAGATTTTCACCTTAATCTGAATTAGGATCCATCAGATTGAGGTACAGTTATAAGGAGAGCGTCGGAAACAACAAAAAAGTGTAGCGCTAAATCATATCATAGATGACAATGGATGGGTAGAAATACTTAGATAAAGGATCTATCCCTGGGCAGGAAGTCCTGATAAGGATGTTATGACTAAAAGGTAACCATAGTTAGTCCACAGGTAGACATGTTGTACACAGGTAAATCCAATGTCCCAAAAGGCAGATCAGCTCACTCCCACCGGAAGGAAAAAAGGCTTACCAGATGTGGTGGACCCGACAGGGCATACGCCGAATTGGGTCAGATAAGGCTTGGGTGGTAAGTGGCTGTAGATGTCTGTGATGTCGCGGCTTGCTGGATTCCTCTAACTGGTCCCCAAGTCCTGGAAGGTGTGGGCTGTCCCAAGAATATGGATGATTCTGTGGATCCTAGGGGAGGGATGAGGTGTTCCGTGGATAGGTCCCTCAAACGTATAAGTCCAAAATATACAGCGCTGTGACAAAGTGGCGACAATGGGGTCCTACCCGACGCGTTTCGTCCTAAAAAGACGTCATCTGGGGGAGATCGTCGGGTTAGATATCCCTTCTGGCTCTTCATAGGGAGAGCGTCGGGTTAGATATCCCTTCTGGCTCTTCTAGAGCGCGGGGAGATGGATGGACTGTGCCTGTACTGTGAGTCATGGCGTGCAGCACGCGACCTGTTACCTGATGGCGAGCGTCTCCTGTTATGTCGCGCAGCTTGCGTATCCATCGGTTCTGCTGGGGTTTGGTGTCTTCTGACTGCTGCCTGTTGGAATTCAGCGTACCAGTTGGGCACCTCGGTGAAAGGAATATCCAGGGTGTGGCAGAATTGGTGCATGTCCTCAGGCACTCTCAGCATAGCCGTCCGGCCAAGATGTGTGGCAGAGAGACAGAAAGGGAATTTCCAGCGGTATCTTATGCCATTGGCTTGTAGCACCTCGAGAAGAGGCTTCAAATCTCTTCGGTGTTGAAGGGTGATGCCAGATAGATCTTGAAAGATCTGAATCTGTTGTCCTTCATGCTGCAGTTGCGATTTGTCTCTTGCCTGTCGCAGGATTTGCTCCTTTAATTTATAGTCCACCAGGCAGCAGATGATGTCCCGTGGGGGGTCTGTCTCTCTCCCCTTAGGGCGCAGTGCCCTGTGTATTCTCTCCATCTCGATCTGCGTTTGGCGGGGTCTGTTTAGAAGGCCATTAAAGAGATCTGTGACTGCAGGCAGTATATGTTCAGAGTCGATTGCCTCAGGCATCCCTCTGATCCTGAGGTTATGGCGGCGTCCGCGATTGTCAAGGTCTTCCACATGCCATTGTACTTCTCTCAGCTGCAGAGTGTGCGTGTCAAGTTTTTTTGTCACTTTGCGGAGGACCGTATCATGTTGGGCCGTCGTCTGTGCCACTTCATGCACTCTGTTACCTAGTGACTTAATGTCCAGACGTAGGTCTGCAATGGCGGCTGATAGGGTATCCTTGATGTCGGCGGCAATCATTTTCAGATCTTGTATGCTGAGAAGGTATTGTGGTGGATCGTTCCAAGCGCTTGTCAACGCTGGGGATGAAGGGAGCGGCGCCAGTGTGGGTCCCGACATCTGTGTTTCAGAGGTGTGTGAGGTACTCTGGCGGGTAGGCGCCATGTTGCTTCATTGTGTTCTGAACATCTCCGGGATGTTCTGGCTGATGTTCCCTGTATGTTCACGGGGAGAGCGGGACCTTGACGTCGATGAGTTCCGGGATGCTGTCCCTATCTTCAGTAATGTGACAGAAGGTTTTTGGTGTTAGATTCCCTCCTGTGGTGCTTGTTAAAGACAGGCAACGGCGGGAGCTAAGGTCTTAAGTAGCCATCTTCCAGTGCAGCCAGGCCACGCCAACCTGATCCTATTTATCTCACCATCTGTATATAGTTAGTATGTTAGTTAGTTTAGGTAGGTTTGCTTAGTTATATTCACTCCCACTAATAGCTTCACTTTTACAGAGATTTGTTGGATTGATATTCCTTGGTGTATTGTATGCTTGTATGTATTGTTGTACTTGTGCTGTTTTTTTGTTTTTTTTTTTAAACTCCATTTGTGTTCATTTAGTGTTGAGCCTGGTGATCTCTGTGCAGATCCATACACTTCTGGTCATGCTTATTTTAACCACTTGCTTACTGGACACTTAAACCCCCCTCCTGCATAGACAAATTTTCAGCTTTCAGTGCTCTCACACTTTGAATGACAATTACTCAGTCATGTAATACTGTACCTAAATGATTTTTTGTCCTTTTTTCATACAAATAGAGCTTTCTTTTGGTGGTATTTGATCACATCTGGGTTTTTATTTTGTGCGCTATAAATGAAAAAAGACAGAACATTTTGAAAAAAAAATAATTTTTCTTTGTTTCTGTGATAAAATTTTGCAAATTATTAATGTTTCTTTATAAATTTTGGCCACAATTTATACTGCTACAAATCTTTGGTAAAAATTACCAAATTAATGGATTTTATTTGGTCTGTGAGAAAGTTAGAGAGTCTACAAGCTGTGGTGCAAATCATAAAACAATGACCACACGTGATGTACTGGTGGCCTATCTCAGTATTTGCAACCCCAACAAGCCAGGAAAGTACAAATACCTCCCAAATTACCCCTTTTTTGAAAGTAGACATTCCAAGGTATTTAGCAAGATGCATGGTGAGGTTTCTGATGTTGTCATTTTTTCCAACAATTCTTTGCAAAATTAGGATTTATTATTTTTTTTTATTTTTTTCCACAAAATTGTCATTGTAATAGGTTATTTCTCTCACATGGCATGTGTATACTACAAATGACACCCAAAAATACATTCTTCTACTCCTCCTGAGTGTAGTGATACCACATGTGTGTGACTTTTTCACAACCTAGCCACATAAGCTGAGAGAGGCCCAACATGCAGGGAGCACCATCAGGTGTTCTAGGAGCATAAATTACACATCTTTTGAAGGCCCTGGAGCACCAGAACAATAGAAACGCCCACAAAATGAGCCCATTTTGGAAAGCTAACACCCCAACGTATAATCTATGAGGCATAGTGAGTCTTTTGAACAGTTAATTTTTTTCCAGAAGTTTTTGGAACGTGGGAAAAAAATGAAAATGCATTTTTTTACACAAAGTTGTCAATAAGATATTTCCAATGTATAGCATGTACATATCAAAAATGACACCCCAAAATACATTCTGCTACTCCTCCTGAGTATAGTGATACCAGATGTGTGAGACTTTTTTACAGCCTGGCCACATACAGAGGCCCAATATGCAAGGAACACCGTCAGGCATTCCAGAAGCATAAATTACACATCTCATTTTTCAACCACCTATTACACTTTTGAAGGCCCTGGAGCACCAGGACAATGAAACAATAATCTCCTGTGCTCCAGTGTTTTGCTATACACGGGTGGTGTGATCCACTCTTTGGTTTAAGGCAAAGTCTAGAATCTTGCAGCTCTCCTCAGAACAATGGGTATTCATACAACTAAAAAGAAAAAAAGAAAAGAAGGAGGGTGCACCGACCTAGTGCACTACTGATATAAAAGTTTTATTAAAAATATATAAAAGCAATGGTACTACTCACATATATAAAGGCTTTTCTTATCAGTCAAACTGCATCCCTTAGCACCTGCAGACAGGACTGGATGATGGGAGGATCAGATGGTACCCCAAACGGATGAATGGCTGATGCGTTTCAGAGCCTAGGCAGTCAATGCACTAGGTCAGTGCGCCCTCCTTCTTTTATTTTTTCTTTGCAACAGGACAATGGCCACATACAGAGGCCCAACATGCAAGGAACACTGTCAGGTGTTCTAGGGACACATAGTATGCACATACCAAGAATTACACCCCAAAATACATTCTGCAGAGTAAAGGGTAAACAAAAGATTACCTTTGGTTTTAGTAGCGCAATTGTCCACACGAGGATAGCACTGGTCCAGGCAGCAGGCAGGGACTTAGTCAGCAAAAGTGAACGCAATTGTCCAGGCAACAGGCAGGAATACTGTCCATAGTCAGTAAAGGGCATCAGGCAGGGATACTGTCTATACTGTCCATATAGTCCAGGGTCAGTGCAGGCAGAGATTGTCAGCAGTGCCAAAATATTGGTCCTGGTAGTAGGCAAGAACATGGTCCATGTGGTGTGGTCAGTTCATGCGACAGACAGAGGCATGATGGCAGAAGTCCTACAGGCAGCAGGCAGAAGTAGGGCCTCGTTCAGGACAGAATAGGGACAGGGGTAGAGGCTTCTCCCACCCAAATCTCTTTGAAGCCTCCAAGTCTCCAGACCCTAATCTAGGAATGGGAAAACAAATAAAATTGTTTTCTTCATCCAGAAAAAAATTTCTGGAGCCCCTCATATATGTGAGACCCCTGTGTTATGAATCCCACTAGTCCAGTAGCAGGGTACAAGATCAGTCCAAGAGGCATGGTCAAACAGTCCAGGGTCAGTTCCAGAGCAGGCGGAGGTATGTACAGAATCGGTAGGCAGAAGTGTGGTTGAATAACAAGCCAGGGTCAGTTCCAGATCAGGCAGAGGTATGTACAGAATTGGTAGACAGAAGCATGGTCAAATAACAAGCCAGGGTCAATTCCAGATCAGGCAGAGGTATGTACAGAATCGGTAGACAGAAGTATGGTAGAATAACAAGCCAGGGTCAGTTACAGAGCAAGCAGAGGCATACGGGGTGTGAAGGTAAATGGCAGGAAGTGAGGGTTATGGTTACCATAGTTCACTAATAATTTACTGAATTATGGTAACGGTGGAAACAGTCAACTATGCAGAGGCCTGGTTCTGAAGGACATTGGGGACAATAATAAATTATGTCTCTTCTCACTCCTCCTTTGGTGCACACCCAGCATTTTTTCTGACGTTTTTGGCCTGTTGGTCTTGGAGGGATTTTATCAGGAAAGTGGCGTTCAGAGAGTCGGCTAATCACATCGGATGAAATGTTTTCTGTTGGGCCGTTCGTGAATGTAAGGGCAGTGGTGATTTCCTCCTGGTAGCCAAGGAAGGGTTTGGGGCTTTCAGTGGAGTTGCGATAGATTATATAGTTGTGTTATATGGCCAAATTAGACAAATCAATTGATCCTTTTTTTAACACTGGTATGTTCGTCTTGTGGCTAGATAGGATTCGAGCATTTGGTCGTTGAAGTCAACACACCCATTAACTGTTTTGGACCGAACAGAACCACTCGGTACTCTTGTTTCTGTCCCCCTGGCCAAATTACCCTTCGATGTAAAAGTGTGCACACTCAACCACAAATCACTGACACGGACGCGTTCAGTAAGTTTGGTACTTCTGTCATTTACTTCCTGGGCTCAAGATGATATACCGAGAGCCGGATATTTCGTTATCAAATCAAATATCAAATAAAACAAGCGTGTACAAACCACAAATTATACATATTCATTATTGTGACGAAATGTAAGCTTTGCTGGGTTATATCTGTATAAGGAGATAGCAGACTATCATAGCTAATTATGGTGTCTTATTTTTAGTTCCCGTTTCTCTTGCATAGGCCTGAAAATAGGTGCAATCTTCTTCTCAGCTTTGTTCTTTAACTCTTGCAGTTCTGTTTCACATGAAGGGAGAAGCTGGCAGACATCTCATTTGAGCATGATTAAGGCTAATAGTTGGTCATAAGAAAATAAGCACTTATATCTATGCGATTATATTAGAAATAGGCATTTCACAATAACACTCATAATCACATTCCATTACAGTCCCCCCTTGAAATGCGTATTTCCTTAAAACTGTCCCTCACACTGGAGAACAACCTGTCATTTTCCACCCAGCTCATTTCACTGACTGCAACTCTTTTAAGCTGTATGTAGAGAAAGGGCTGTGACTAGCTCACCACCCCCCTCGATACAGCTGGTGAAATGCTGCCAGGTGCTATCTGTCCTTATAGCCCTACGGTGTTGCATCTCGGGGAAGAGTGACTGTAACGGAGTGTAATGTGTAACTTTCATCATGGGTTTCATCAAGCCCTACATAGACATTGTCGTCATCTGGGATCTCTTGGTTCACGAATGTGGGGGTATTTTGGTCAACAGCTTTTTCTACACACTTCTTAATACAGGGGAAGACACAGCAGATTATGGCAGCTATTGTCAGGACGGCTATCCCTATCTGGGTCAGTAGTCCCTGCCACCCTCCCTTTATCCAGGTAAAATACTGGTCCCATGGGTTGGTGACCCCTGAATTCTGTTTTAGTTCTTTGGATAAGTCCTCAAGTTTCTGGATGGCTAAGGTCACCTTACCATTTGGGCCGGTGTTGTCTGGGATGTAAGTGCAGCATGTACTTGTCTCAGGGATCATCTTGAATACACCCCCCTTTTCAGTTAGCAGCATGTCTAAGACCATACGGTTTTGGAAAGTCATGTGTGATGTTGCCTCTAACTGTTCGGCCAGACCTTGGAGTGCGTCCCTGGTGTAATTGACAAATCTTTGCTGGTTGTAGTAGATGTAATTTATCAAGTCTACATTCTTGTTTACAGTGATAATGGGAATCAGTGACTCGAAACCTGCTGCTACTTGATCTCTTGCTTTTAATCCATCGGGGACCCCCCTTGGGACCCCTATGGTGTCTATGTATACATGGGGGTCAAAGCTACCCGCTGGGGCACTCCTACGTTTCCTGTTTGATTTGTGTGCATCACTGGCTTCCGGCTCTGGGGTTTGTGGGAGAATATGCAGGGGCATTATGGCTTTAGCTAGTGCACATTCTCCTGTCCACTGTCCTGTCATTCTACTTCTAACTATCATGTCCCCACAAATCCAGTACACATCTCCCAGAGACTGGACTTGATTCTGCACTAGGTCTGCAGACACCTCACTATAAGACTCGCAGTAACCCTCAGTGAAGTTCCCAAGGGGTTTTCCCACCCCACGGTACTTCCCATAACATGTATAATTGCCAGGATATATAGTAATACCTTCTGCTGATTTAGGTGCTTTAGTGACTATGGGGTACTCCTTTTTCCAATACTCACATAGGGAGTGGTTTGTAGCTGTGTTTGTAAACAAACTAAGGACACAGGTCTCATGTTCTGGGGGTATGTTAGGGGGAATGTTCCTAGATGTGGTTTAGCCCCCCACACACGTAGCAATTAGTATTGTTATGTTTCCCTGCATTGTACCTCATCCATTCGAGCCATAAGTTGACATCTAAAAAAACGGTCTCAGCAGCCATGGTGTCCTCAAAGGTAGGGTCTGCTATGGCTACCATGTCTCCTAATGTTTGCATGTGAGGCTTTAGGGGATTCGAATTGGATGTAGATTGGGGAACTGTCCACTCTGGGTTATTGAACATGTCTTTCAGTTGAAAAGGTTTCCTAAAGCTGGGATACCCATTTGCCCACCACAGACCCAATACATAGGTCCCACTGTCCCCTGGGCTGGGATTCTCAATGGTTAGTCTAAACTCTTTTGTGAAGTATTGATCTGTGTGCTTGTTAATTGTCATTCTGTCTAGGAGTGATTTCCCATTCTTGTCTTTTTTTTTCGGGCGATTTCAGGCTTATACCCCCAGTTTGTGTCCCCAGTGTTCCAACCCACTGCTCCTCAGTAATCACAGTTGTCGCCCCAGTAGTCATCTATAACACATACATACACAGTCATGGGACCTACTGTTCTTTTATAGGATCGGATTCTGTAATCTGTACCTGGAAGTATCTTACTATAAGGAGATATAAACGTGGCAACATGTGTGTTAGATGAGTTGTACCAGAATTGAGTTATACCATTTTTCTGTTTGATGGCCACCTCGTGGGCCTGAGCAAAGATTATAGCAAAAAGGATAAACAGGATCATTGCTTGGTCTCCACAGCCTCTTCTTCGGGCACGGGGACTTGCGGTGAGAGGCGTGTATCCACAAGTTCCTTCCGGCCACTTTTACTTATGTGGTGGTTGTCAGAAGGACTTGGAAAGGACCATCATATCTGGGTTCAAGGGTGTGTTTCCTCAAAAACTTCTTTACCAGGACCCAATCACCAGGGACCAACTTGTGTGATCCTGTGTCTAACTCAGGATCTGGAATGGAAGAAAACACTTGCGCATGGATACGGGTTGATTCTCGAGATAAAGCAGTCACATAATCAGTTAATACATCAGATTGCAGTTGCAACTGTTGTGGAAAATAACAACCCAGTCTGGGGGCTGAGCCAAACAATATCTCATAGGGTGATAAACCATGATTTCCCCTTGGGGTGTACCTGACACTGAACAAGGCAATGGGTAGGCTGTATGGCCAACTCATTCCTGTTTCCTGAGACATTTTTAGCATTCTAGACTTTATTGTGCCATTTAGTCTTTCCACCTTCCCACTACTCTGAGGATGGTATGGAGTGTGGAAAGCTAGTGTGACCCCTAAGGCTGTCCATATCTCTTTGGTTACTGGCGCCTTGAAAGCCGGCCCCTGATCACTCTCTATAACCTCTGGGACACCATATCTGCATACTATTTCTGTTAAAAGTCTTTTAGCTGTGGTCTTGGCCGTCATGTTGGTAATGGGATAGGCTTCCGGCCTACGTGGTAGACGCAGTCTCTTGTTTAATTCCGTGATTCCTTCAACTTCTGTGGCTCCTTTTTTGATCCACACTTCTTTTTCTTCTTTCTTCCTTTCTTCTTTCTTTGTCAGTCTCTTGTTGCTCCTTGAGGCGAGTCCTGTTTACAGGAAGGTTTTGTAGAATCATAGTGGTTTGTACAGTCTCTTCAGGGGTGTCTATTGGGTCATCCAGGATAGGTGCATTCACTCTGCTGACCACTTCTCGCGTTCCATCTGCAACTTGCTTTGCGGCAGTATCTGCCAAATAATTGCCTCATGCTTCTTGGGAAACCAGTTTGCCGTGTGCTTTTACTTTAAGTATGGCCACCTGCGTTGGGAGCAGTAAGGCATCCATCAGGTTCTTGATAGCTGTGCTGTGTTTTACAGGAGGTCCTGCTGCTGTCAGGAATCCTCTAGTTTTCCAGATGATCCCAAAATCGCAGTCCCAGAGCATATCTTGGGTCTGTGTAGATGTTAGCCTGTTTTCCTTCTGCCAACTTGCATGCCATAGTTAGGGCCTGCAACTCTGCTTCTTGTGCAGACATGGAGGGGGTAACGCTGAGGCTTGGAGGACCGTATCTTCTGTGGTAACTGCATATCCTGTATCATCTGCATATCTGGAACCATCCACAAAGATTGTCAGGTCAGGATTTTCAAAGGCAGTTTCACTGACTGTCGGCAAGTGTGATGTCTCCATCTTCATCACTTCAAAACAGTCATGGGCGGTATAGTGGTAATCATCTTCCACAGAGGTTCCCCCATTGAGAAGGGGAAGTACAGTGGATGGGTTGAGGGTATCACATCGGGGAATGGTGATGTTGTCAGGGAGAAGTAAGGCACACTGGAGTCTGAGGTGCCTTTGTGAAGACAGGTGTCTGGGTTGGATCTGGTTCAGGATGGCAGTGATGTCATGAGGAGCAGGAAGGATTAAGGGGTGACCCAAGACAAGGTCCGCAGTCTTGTCCAAGAGAACTTGGGCTGCAAAGATGGCTCTGAGACAGGAGGGTCCCCCCTTGGCCACTGAGTCCAGTTGGCAGGAGTGATACCCTGAATCTGTTATTATGGGCCTGAGCCAAAACTTCTGTGGCATGTCCTTGCCTCTCTGAGACAAACAGTTTGAAAGTCTTTTAGTCCCAAAGCAGAGGCTGTTGAGAGGATCTTCTTCAGGGTTTCAAAATTGTCCACAGCTTCTGGAGAAAGCAGGAAAGGGTCAGATCTCAGGGCATCATAAAGGGATTGCTTGACCTTGAGGCAAAGGGATTGCCTTGATTGCAGCAACTCTTTCTTCAGTGAGATGTCAGGTGCCTTGGGAGATGCAGAGGGCTGGGAAAATCACCTTCTTTCTGGACTTTTTGCTTTTTAAGGCCTTGCAACCTTGCTCAACCAGGTAGCGGAGGAGACTTTCTGAGAATATGGAGGCGTCACCGAAGGAATCTGCACACAGCAGGAAGTCATCTGCATATTGGAGAAGTAGAACATCTGGGTGTAGTCTCATCCCTTGGGGCACAACAGTGCAGGTGTAGCTCTGCTAGCAACGTGTGGGGATTGGGGATGATGGGGGTCTCCAGGATGGTAGCTTCATTCACTGCTCTGAGGTCTTGTACCATCCTGTACTTTTCTGGTTCCCCTTTTGCGGTTTGCTTCTTCACTGGGAACTGTGGTGTGTTACAAGGAGATGTACAGGGTACCAAGGCTCCATTTAACAGAAGAGCCTCAGCTTGTTTTGAGATGGATGCCAATTGTGCAGGCTTCAAGGGGTATTGTGGTTTTCTGGGTAGGAGAGCCCCAGGCTTCAGTTGTACCATGACTGGCGGCACTTTCAGATGTCCTATGTCTTCCGGCCCTGTGGACCATAGGCATGTGGGGACCCGATCCAAAACTTCTTCAGGGAATTCAGGTTCGTCTTTTGGGTTCAGGGATAACAGGAGTGGGATGGAGCAGAGTGCCGATGCGTCATCGATGGCCTGCGGTGAGGTGATCAGAACACCACCATCAGGTTGGAAGGAGATAGAGGCTTGGAGCCTGGACAGAAAATCAGTTCCTAGTAGGTTCAGGGGGCATGTGGATGAGACCACAAATCTCGCTAATAAGTCAGGAAAGTTGCCGACTTGCAGGGGGGCGGGTCAACGGGCTCTTTCTGGGCGTTCCATCAACCCCTACACATGCTATGTTGATGTCCGATAGGAATGAGGTATCGGGTAATTCTTCTGCCCTGATTACGGACCGGGCTGCACCTGTGTCACATAAAAATGTGGTGGGATGTCCTTCAATGGGGAGGGTTATCTTCACTAAAGGTCCTCCCGAATCTCCCGAAGACATCATGACCGAGGCAGGTGACACAGGCTTGCCGGAATCCTAGCGGAGAAGGTCCATGTGTTCCGGAGTGGGGTGTGGCGGTTGGTGAGGTGGGTCCTGAGATTCTTGGCGACGAGTATGACTGGTTCTGTATGGCCCAGTTTGACTGCGGTTGAGGGTGGGGGACTATGAATTTCCATGGGCTTCGGTATTCCCTTCTGGAGTAGCTGGGTCTTTCGCAGTTGTAGCAAGCAGACACATGGAGTTGGTACTGGTGGGCGCAGATAGCGTGTGTCAGAGGCCATCATGAGAGGAGCTACTCTCTACTGTTCTGTGAGGATTCTGGCCTAATAACTACTAATAACAACGCCTCGAGCTCCAAGGTTGTGGGTTCTCTATACTCAAACCCCTTCATATTGACTCTTTAAGACCTGAAATAAATGCGGCAGCTAACATGTGTCTATGCGCCCTGTTCAGCATGCTAAAACCAAAATCAGTAAACTTCTTGTACACATATTGACTTCAGGCGTTTTAGAGTAGAGATGTGAACCATCTCCATACAGAATAATTTTTTATAGGGAGCCTCAGTCCAGCCAATCTCCACAACATACATATTTATTTTTCTTTGTAAACATTCTAATTAGATATTGACTTTTTATTTTTTTAGAATACAAAAAGCTCAGCATATAGATTTAAGCAAATAAATGCACTTCCTCTTTTGCTTTTCTGGCATAATGCCTAGAATACATAAACTTCCTTTTTTGCTAATACATTAAACACAATTAAAACCAAATATTAAGAAATATTCAATACATCCTATACATAAATTATTTATTTAAATAAAATGCTACATTGGTTGCTACTATGCACCATCACTGGAAACATGTGGGTGGGTTTCGGTGTGGGCGGTTGCATAGGGCGTGTTGCCACAGGGGGAGGTGTCACTTAGAACAGAGGGGCGGTAGACGAAGGGCAGTGTCTACTTCCTGGGGACCAGACGCCATTATAGGGCGGTGGTTGACTACTTAGCTTCCTCTTTTCTAGTTTTCTTGTACACGTACACGATGCAACCATTTTGGTTCCATCCACCCTCTACTTTAAACCAAGCATCTGCTGCCGTAGCAACCTATAATCTGACAACAGACGTTATTTAAGTTTCAAAAAACAGTACGCCATTCATCTACTTTTAATCTACCACCCAAATTCCACACACTCTCGCTAATTTCTTTCCCTTTTTCACAGCATCCTCT
Organism: Lithobates clamitans; assembly: GCA_037952925.1. Lineage (NCBI taxonomy): Eukaryota > Metazoa > Chordata > Amphibia > Anura > Ranidae > Lithobates > Lithobates clamitans. The sequence continues at coordinate 9,858,560 of JBBGZY010000143.1, read as the reverse complement.
CCCTCCCGCTCTAGTACCAAATCACAAGCCAAACTGCCCTCTGTGGGCCTAGTCAACTTATTTCCCATTTCACACAACTCTTGAATTGAATAGGAGGAGAGGAAAGCAAGAAAGGTTGAGGCAAAACAGAAAAGAAGTAAAGATATGCAGTGATAGGGTGATGTGGAAGATGGGGAAGTGAAGAGATCTCTGTTAAATCTGCAACAGGGAAGACATGAAACAAAACAGACAAAACCCAGAATGTAAGTCAACAACTGGTACTCAGTGAACCATTTTAAACGTCTTCTACACGTCCCAACTCAAAACCCAAACTCCTCTCTCTGGCTTTCTCTGCCCCCTTGTAATCTTCTGGCTGCTGAGGTTGCAGGGGACAACTTTTATTTCCCTGTCCTCTTATCCTAGCCTCAGCCTAAATAACTTCCAATTTCTTACCAACTGAAAACTTCACTGGATAATGTACATTCAATCTGAATACCATTACTTGGGGGACCTCTGGCACTAGAGGTTTGTAACCGAGAATAGATCTCTTATAACCTGGCTCTACCTTTTTGACCAAGCCCCAGGCCTCCTCATTAATGCCAAATAACAGTCCACAGACACATCTAGGACATGACATTACCAACAACAATTGATGAATGGAGTGAATTCTGGACTTAATCAGATCCTTACGGGATCCCCACGCCACCGATGCGCGTAATTTGACGCCCCCTTACCTGGTAACCCGTGCTTTACCGCACCCGTGCTTTACCGCACAATTATTTGCCCCAGGAGGAGTTTACCGCGTCCCGACACCCTCTCTTGATATCAATCCTCAAGAGAAGTTTAACCACATCAATTCCATCCGTGAACATTTAATCAATCCCTCATTCACAACAGCAGTCACACAACACCGATCGACAAAACAAAACAGAATATATTCCAAATACAGGCGGGTCAGAAACAATTACAGGTTCTTACTATATAAATAGGCTCGAGACAAGATATATACCTGTCTTTGTGGACCGCGGGAACCCAATGCGGAGACAGAAATTAACCAAATACGGATGCGGATCAAACAGCAGACAAATTATTAAAAAGTGGCTTACTGTTTTCTCCAGAGTTGATCAGGCTCTGCTCCGCCCGTATTTGATTCTTCAGTGTTCTCTAAGTACGGCTTCCTTTTGGGCCAATCTGGAGCCCCACATCTGGGTGCCAAAATGTTTTGAACCGAACAGAACCGCTCGGTACTCTTGTTTCTGTCCCCCTGGCCAAATTAACCTTCGATGTAAAAGTGTGCACACTCAACCACAAATCACTGACACAGACACGTTCAGTAAGTTTGGTACTTCTGTCGTTTACTTCCTGGGCTCAAGATGATATACCGAGAGCCGGATATTTTGTTATCAAATCAAATATCAAAGAAAACAAGCGTGTACAAACCACAAATTATACATATTCATTATTGTGACGAAATGTAAGCTTTGCTGGGTTATATCTGTATAAGGAGATAGCAGACTATCATAGCTAATTATGGTGTCTTATTTTCAGTTCCTGTTTCTCTTGCATAGGCCTGAAAATAGGTGCAATCTTCTTCTCAGCTTTGTTCTTTAACTCTTGCAGTTCTGTTCCACATGAAGGGAGAAGCTGGCAGACATCTCATTTGAGCATAATTAAGGCTAATAGTTGGTTATAAGAAAATAAGCACTTATATCTATGCGATTATATTAGAAATAGGCATTTCACAATAACACTCATAATCACATTCCATTACAGAACATATTGTATTTGTGGATACATGTTGGCTTCCTTGTCTTCCTCCTGGTGATCTCCACGACAACCCTTCTGTCCCTCCACTTCACAGCCAGAATTTACTCATTCCGTACACTCGCCATCTCCCCTCTTTTTAACTTCTGGTTGATGAGCCTTTGAGGAAAGCCCTTCTGGTTCTACCTTATGGTGCCACATGCTGGAGTGTTCTTCCTGTGAAGGTTGCGGAACAGAGGCAAACTAGTATAAAAGTTTCCACATACAAATGTTAGCCTTTCTCCAGGAGTGGGTTTATAAGTTCCTAAATGACTTTCCCGCTGGTTCCTATGTAGTCTGGGCAATTAGGGGGATACATCTGGGTGTTCTTCTCTTCGTATATTATGAAGGCATATGTATACCCTGTTGCTTGGTCACACAATTTATACAACTTCACCCTATAGCGGGCCCTTTTGGTGGGAATAAATTGTTTTATGCCCAGCCTGCCAGTAAATTTAACAAGGGACTCATTCACGCATATGTGTTGGTCTGGGGTAAACAACTGGGGGAAGATTTCAGAAAAATAATTTAGTAGGGGCCGAATTTTATAGAGCTTATCATAATTTGGGTCATTTCAGGGAGGGCACTGGGTATTATCATTATAGTGTAGGAATCTCAAAATCATGAGATATCTGGTTCTGTGCATTACTGAGGAAAAGATGGACATGTGGTGGATGGGGAGGGTTGACCAATATGAACGTAATTCTTTTTTTTGGTTAGTCCCATACAGAATGTGAGGCCCAAAAAAATCTTAAACTCCTCCACTGTTAGGGCTCTCCACTCATAGGGACAGGCATAATAGGACGTTGGGTTACTTGTTATGAATTGTTGGGCATATAGGTTGCACTGGGCCACAATTGATGCAAGCATGTCCTCAGTAAAAATAAGGTGGAAAAAATCTATCGGTGAAAAACTTTCTGTGTCCACCTGGACTCCTGGCTGGGCAGTGAAAGGGGGAATGTTAGCTTCTCCTGAATTAGGACAAGGCCACAAGGGGTTCTGAAGGGAATAGGGAAGGCTGGCATGGGACCTAACCCTTTGGAACTGAGGTGACACCCCACTGGTACTTGGTCTTTCTTTCTGAGGTACTGCGGTGCTGGTGGATGGCACTGCAATGCTGGTGGATGGCACTTCAGTGCTGGTAGATGGCACTGCCTCCTCACCAGAATGGCCTTCATCTAGCAGGTGTTCTCTCATCCTCCTCTGAGGCTGTCAGTGTTCCACAGCTTAGTACAGGCTCGTAGTCCACGTCAGACTCAGAATCTGAATTTGAGGAATCTGAAGCGGAGAGCTTCCGGTTTCTCTCGTCGGCTGCAAGAATATTGTACGCCTCCTCAGCTGTAAATGATTTTCTAGCCATTGTTGGTGGGCACTGGTGACACTGATGACAGAAGGCACTGATGACACGTGACACTGATTACAAATGGCACTGATTACATGAGACACTGATGACAGATTGCACTGATTACACGTGACACTGACACTGATGATAGATGACACATGACACTGACACTAATGAAAGATGACACATGACACTGATGTGGCACTGGTGACACATGGCACTGATGTGGCACTGATGACATGTGGCACTGATGAAACATGGCACTGATGTGGCACTGATTACATGTGACACTGACACTGATGAAAGATGACACGTGGCACTGATGTGGCACTGATGACACGTGGCACTGATGTGGCAGGTGACACTGAAAGGTGGCACTGATGAAAGATGGCACTGACAGATGGCACGGATGACAGATGGCATGGATGACAGATGGTACTGACAGATGGCACTGATGGATGGCACTGATGGATGGCACTGATAGATGGCACTGATGACAGGTGGCACTGTGACACTAACAGTGATGAGCACTGTGACAACCAATGGCACTGATGACACGTGACACTGATTACAAATGGCACTGATTACATGAGACACTGATGACAGATTGCACTGATTACACGTGACACTGACACTGATGATAGATGACACATGACACTGACACTGATGAAAGATGACACGTGGAACTGGTGACACATAGCACTGATATGGCACTGATGACATGTGGCACTGATGTGGCACTGATGACATGTGGCACTGATGAAACATGGCACTGATGTGGCACTGATTACATGTGACACTGACACTGATGAAAGATGACACGTGGTACTGATGTGGCACTGATGACACGTGGCACTGATGTGGCAGGTGACACTGAAAGGTGGCACTGATGAAAGATGGCACTGACAGATGGCACGGATGACAGATGGTACTGACAGATGGCACTGATGGATGGCACTGATGGATGGCACTGATAGATGGCACTGATGACAGGTGGCACTGTGACACTAACAGTGATGAGCACTGTGGCAACCAATGGCACTGATGTGGCACTGTATTGGCACTATTTTGGCTCTGATTTACTGTGTTTTTACTTTGAAAATGGTTCAGATCTACAGCTAAGAAGCTCTCCCTCCTCACACGCGGTCTCTGTGTGAGGAGGGAGAACCGGCACTGAGAGATGATCTCATATGTTTACATTTGTGATCATCTCCCATTGGACATTCCAATCGAGTGGTAAATGGCCACTGTGATTGGCCATTTATCAAGATCTATGATTGGCTAGGAACACGGCCAACACAGATTTTCCCTGATGCGTGCCATCAGCAGCACATGGGGAACAAGGAAACAGGAGGATGTCCTTGGACGCCCTCCCAGCAATTAAGCCCTGCGCTGTAGCCATCTTTCGGCTATAGTGCAGGCAAGGAGTGGTTAAGATACCAGCACCTGGTAAACCTGACAAGCTTGGAGACAGCTAACATAAACACATGGATGTTATGATGATTTAATCCTTCAAACCTAGGTGGAGGGATCAAGATTTGATGTTTTGTGCTCCAGCAAGAACGATACCACTGGTGTGGATAGACTGAGGGTGCCCAGGGAACTGATGGTGGATGGTGTGTATACAATTTTTTTTAGAAACAATCATTTTTAAAGGAGCAGTGACTTTAATAATGCTTAAAGTGAAACAATAAAAATGAAAAATTCCTTTATATATAGTGCCTGGGGGGAGTGCAGCAAAAATTACATTTCTAAAGAAAAAAAAATCGAGTCAAATCACATTTAATTTGACTCGCAGTTGCAATTGCCGGACACCCGGAAATTAAAAAAAATAAAGAAAAATGGTGTGGAGTGCATGCTTGGTTGATTACATCACAAGGGAGCGGGGCTACCAGGTGACATTGCTGGGTGGCTCCGACCCTTAACTGTATAATAACTGTCAAAACAGCAGAGCCTGCAGTAGGGGGTAAACCTTCATAGACGGCAGAGCATTATTTTTTTATTTTTTCAGGTCCAAAAGTGGCGACGGGCGTGGGATCTACATCGAGGGACATTGTTGTTTTGCTTATTTTTAACCACCTCAATACTGGACATGTTCACCACCTTCCTTTCTAGACCAATTTTCAGCTTTCTGTGCTCTCACACGTTGAATGACAATTCCTCAGGTCATGCTACACTGTACCCAAATGAATTTTTTATTATTTTGTTCACACAAATAGAGCTTTATTCTGGTGGTATTTATTTACTACTGGGTTTTTTAATTCTTGCGAAATAAGCAAAAAAAAAGAAAAATATTTTGAAAAAAAATATTTTCTACTTTCTGTTTTAAAATAAATCCAATAAAATCCAATTTTGTCATCAATTTAGGCCAGAATGTGTTCTGCTACATGTCTTTGGTAAAAAAAATCCAGATAAGTGTATGATAATTGGTTTGTGTGAAAGTTATAGTGTCTACAAGCTATGCTACGTATCACTAAAAATTGATCAATCCTGATGTACTGACTGCCTGTCTCATTTCTTGAGGCCCTGAAATGTCAGGACAGTACAAATAACCAAAAAATGACCCCTTTTTGTAAATATGACAGTCCAATGTATTTAGTAAGAGGCATAATGAGTTTTTTGAAGTTGCAATTTTTTGCCCACAATTGTTTGGAAAATTAATATTATTTTCTCCACAAAATTGTCATATTAACAAGTTGTTTCTCACACATGGCATAGATAAACTTTCAATTACACCCCAAATATATTCTGCTACTGCTCCTGAGTATGGCGATACAACATGTGTGAGACTTTTCCACAGCTTGGCCACACACATAGGTCCAACATGCAGGGAGCACCATCAGGTGTTCTAGGAACAAAAATTACACATTTACCCAAGGCCCTGGAGCTCCAGGACAGTGTAATTACCCAGAAAATTACCCCATTTTGGAAATCAAACACCCCAATGATTATTCTATGAGCCTTTTGAACATGTTTTTTTTCACAAGTTTTTGGAAAATGTGGAAAGAAAATGAAAACATACTTTTTTTTTACACAAAGTTGTCAATTGATAAGATATTTCTAACACAGTGCATGTACATAGCAAAAATTATGCCCCAAAATACATTATGATGCTTCTCCCGAGTATGGCAATACCACATGTGTGAGACTTTTACACAGCCTGGCCACATACAGAGGCCCAACATTCAAGTAGCACCATCAGGCATAAATTACACATTTTATTTCCTTACTATCAATCACATTTTTGAAGGCTCCTGAGCCTCTTTGTTAGGATTCTGTCCTCCTCAGTTTCCATTTCAGAGCCACTGCTTTCTATTGGCTCATACTCACTATCCAAGTCTGATAGAGAGAGTTCCCTGCTACTCTCATCTGACATACTCTGGAGTATATGGAAAGCCTCCTGCTGAATATTTTTTTTAGCCATGTTGACAGATTACTGGGACAGATGTGTCAGATGTGTCAGATGTGTGACAGATGTTGATCACTGGGACAGATGTGGCAGATTATCATGGACAGATGCGTGCAGATATGCACTGGGACAGATGTGGCAGTTGATCACGGACAGATGTGTGCAGATGTGCACTGGGACACATGTGGCAGATGATCATGGGCAGATGTGTGCAGATGTGTACTGGGACAGATATGGCAGATGATCACAGACAGATGTGGCAGATGATCACGGACAGATGTGCACAGGTGTGCACTGGGACAGATGTGGCAGATGACCAGGGACAGATGTGGCAGATGATCATAAACAGATGTGCGCCAGTTGATCACTGGGATAGATGTTCACTGGGACAGATGATTTTACTGGGAAAGATGTGTGACAGGTGTTTTTTACTGTGTGGGGACACTGTGACAGGACACTGTGTGGGGACACTGTTTTGGGGCCACTAGCTGGCTGATTAGTGTGCAAAAAGCTGTAAAAAACAGCTCATGCACACTAATCCCTGACTCGCACCACAGGTTCACTCCTTCTCCTCATTGACAGGCTTTGTGTGAGGAGGAGAGCCAATTCTCTGTTTACATTACATGATGGCCCTCCTGCTGATCCGAGATGCGGGCGTGTCCAGGGGACACGAGCGCATCGGGATTGCGTGGCTGTGTGGGACGATACGCCCACCCAGCCATTTATATGCAGTGGCTGGGTGGGAGGAGGTTAATAAAGGAATTGTCAAAAACCTGTCAAAAAAGTGTTTTTATTTATTTTTGACAGTTTTTTTGGTGAATGGGTAGGGGTACCCCTACTCATTCACATGGGGGGGCTGGGATCTGGGAGCCTCCTTGTTAAAGGAGAAGTATGGGATGGTTTAAATAACTAGTGCATATTACATTAATCACATATCAGCTAATCTTTTTTCTTACCTCTTTTAGTTTTTACAGCATGTGCCCATGAGCTTTCCTTCAGCTGGCAGAAACGGTCCATTTTCTGTTTGAAAAGTTCTCAGACGGTGTACACAACTTCAGCAACACACCACCACACCCCTGCCTCAGTCCCCCCTCCCCTGAGAGACCTGGCTGTGCTGAGAATGAGCACGTTGGTCACATGGTTCTGTTTACATAGTAATAGGGCCCCACACAGGAAACATAAGCTGACTGCTTGGCCAGATGGTAGACAATGTGCCTGTAATCTACTGCTGAGAATATGAGATACAAGTTTTATGGGCTTGTCAGGATCTTGAGGACTCCCCTCTCTCCTTCCTTCTGTGGACACTCCTTGCTCTGCTTCTCTTATCCAGCCACTTCACACACACACAGGGACTCAGAACTCTTCCTCTCCACATACACAGTGTACACAGACATACAGCTTAGACCTGTTTACTGTTTACACAGACAATGCCTTGATATTCACACTGTATATACAAATAGCCTGCATGTGTGTGGAGACTGTATAGCTGACTGGTATGCTCGCTGCAGCTCTCACATCATAAAATCAGAGAATACCAGTCAGTTATACAGTCTCCACACACATGCAGGCTATCTGTATGTACAGTGTGCATGTCAAGGCATTGTCTGTGTAAACAGTGAGCAGGTTTAAGCTGTATCTCTATGTACACTGTGTATATTCCAGGCTGTTTGCAAGATAATTCTGTAACAAGTGTGTGCTATGTGGGGAGGTGGAAAACTATGTGTGTCCTGCCAAAGCAGTGACATTTGTCCTACTGACCTCTGGACTGCTAAACTCTGTCTTCTGCCCTACTGACTCCTATGCTTTGCCCTAATGACCTTTGTCTTCTTGACTACTGACCTCTGCCCTCTGGACGGCTGTCCTCTGCCCTCTGGACCACTGACCTCTCCACTGCTAACCTCTGCCCTCTGGACCACTGACCTCTCCACTGCTGCCCTCTGCTCTCTGGACTGCTGACCTCTGTCCTCTGGACTGCTGACCTCTGTCCTCTGGACTTCTGCCTTCTGCACTGCTGACCTCTGCCATCTGGACTTCTGACCTCTGTCCTCTGGACTGCTGACCTCTGCCCTCTGGACTGCTGACCTCTGGACTGCTGACCTCTGTCCTCTGAACTGCTGACTTCTGCCCTCTGGACCTCTATCCTCTGGACTCCTGACCTCTTGTCAGAGACCATGAACCAGACCGAGACAGAAGTACAATAAAATCACACTTGTTTATTAATAAAAATAAAAAGGTAAATAGAGTAAGCATAGTCAAAACATAGCCAGAGTCTGGATCGGGTAGCCAGCCAAGCCAGAGTTCAGTAACCAGATTGGGTAATCAGCCAGGCTAGAAGTCAGGGATCCAAGAGGAACAGCAAGCAGGATAAGGAGCCAGAAGGGAAGTCAGCAAAGCCAGTCTTTAAACAGGAACACAGGAGATGTTTTCTTGTGATGTGACCAAGGCAAAGGCAGGAATGAAGTGAGCTAGAGATCTTTAAGTAGACGGGACTGATGAGCATATCCACAACAGCTGGTTAACTGTGGAGAGAGATGAGAGCTGGCAATTAGTCAACAGCTGAGCGGCCAGCTCAGAGAAGGAAGGGTTGAGCCAGCCCTGACACCTCTTAACTCTGGACTGCTGACCTCTTTCCTCTGGACTGCTCACCTCTGCCCTCTGGACTGCTGACCTCTGACCTCTTTCCTCTGGACTGCTCACCTCTGCCCTCTGGACTGCTCAACTCTGCCCTCTGCCCTCTGGACTTCTGACTTCTGTCTTCTCCTCTACTGCCCTCTGGACTGTTGATCTCTGTCCTATCCTCTACCCTGCTGACCTTTGTCCTCTGCACTACTGACCTCTGTCCTCTGCCATACTGAATCTTGCACACTGTCATACTGACCTCCCATTCTCTGCCCTGCTGACCCCCTGCCCTGCTGACCCCTACACACTGTCCTATAAATAAATGGCCTCTGTACAGTTCTCTACAAACTGCTGACCCTATCATCTGCCCTGCTGACCTCCCAACCTATGTTACCCTGACATTTTTTACTGCATGCCAACAGCAGACAAAAGTGTTTAAAAGTAAATTAAAATAATAATTAAAAAAAAAACACCCCTGTACACATTATTATGCACATGTGTACCCCTTCCTCTAATGCACATGTAAAGCCTAAGGCACACACGTGTATGTAAACATAAATTCTGCTACACATGGTTGGGTATGTATGAAACTTAATAACTTCACACAAACAAGAACTATACATACATTTCTTGCAGACATACTGCATTCTGACCCATGCATTGGTCGTGTATGGATGTACACTCTGATTGTGGATCCATGAAGGGTCAGTGAAGCTGGCCACCTGTCATTGATTTGAACAGGCTGCCAGCACATGACTGCAGCAAACACCCTTCACATGGGTGTATTTAAGCTTACACTCGTCTAAGCCCTGGCTCCCATTGATGCGATTTGACATGTACTTTTGGTGATTTCAGGGTACGATTTCCTTTGACATCTGTGCAGAAGCCAGCACAGATGTCTCTAAAAGTCCAGTCCAGAGGGCAGAGGTCAGCAGTCCAGAGGACAGAGGTCAGCAGTCCAGAGGGCAGAGGTCAGCAGTCCAGAGGTCAGCAGTCCAGAGGACAGAGGTCAGTGGTCCAGAGGGCAAAGGTCAACACTCCAGAGGGCAGCAGTCCAGAGGACAAAGGTCAATGGTCCAGAAGGCAGAGAGCAGAGGTCAGCAGTCAAGAAAACAGAGGTCATTAGGGCAAACCACAGGGGTCAGTAGGGCAGAAGACAGAGTTCAGCAGTCCAGAGGTCAGTAGGACAAATGTCACTGCAGTAGGACACATATAATTCTCCTCCTCCCCACATAGCACACACTTGTTACAGAATTATCTTGCAAACAGCCTGGAATATACACAGTGTACATAAAGATACAGCTTAAACCTGCTCACTGTTTACACAGACAATGCTTTGATATGCACACTGCATATACAGATAGCCTGCATGTTGGTAGAGACTGTATAACTGACTGGTGTTCTCTGATTTTATGATGTGGGAGCTGCAGCGAGCATACCAGCCAGTTATACAGTCTCCACACACATGCAGGCAATTTGTATATTCAGTGTGCGTAGGGGGCAATTCTGAGAGGGCTGGAAAGATTTTTAGATGTCAGCAGCTCACATAGAATGGATGTGTGACGGGAGGGCCCATGGAACTCAGAATCCCTTGGAAAGTAGGGGATGCCCTTATTTCAGCTTCCCATACACCTCTTATGTCTAATGCCGCATACACACGATCGGACTTTCTGGCATACTTGGTCCGGCGTACTGGAGTCCGTCGGACAATTCGATCGTGTGTGGGCTTTGTTTTCTCAAAAGTTTGACGGACTTAGATTTGAAACATGTTTCAAATCTGTCCGACGGACTCGAGTCTGGTCCAAAAGTCTGCTCGTCTGTATCTTAGTCCGACGGACAAAAACCGACGCTAGGGCAGCCATTGGCTACTGGCTATGAACTTCCTTGTTTTAGTCCGGTCGTATGTCATCACGTACGAATCTGTCAGACTTTGGTTGATCGTGTGTAGGCAAGTCCATTCATTTGGAAAGTCCGTCATAAAGTCCGTCGAAAAGTCCGCCGGACAACCTGAACTCAACCTGTTAATTGAGTGAGCTGATCACATTAGCCTCCAGGACTGGCTAGGAGACGAACAGTCTAATCTGGCTTACCACAGGTTCTAAGGGTATTCCACACATTGTTGTTTGTTCTAATTAACCCTGTGTTGATGTTTATGGTAATGTGTATTGAACAGTCACCTAGTCTGGGTAAATGATTTAGTAAACTAGCTCATGTTAATTAGGTTACAGTTGTATTGTTAGAGGAGGTTCCAACGGCATATAAAGTCTTGTAATTTTGATTCTAAAAAAATAGTCCATGTTAGCATCTAAACAAGTGTTGCCTTGTTTTGTGCTTATAAACGGTTGGAATATCTGATATCTGAGTCCAGACTGGGAGGAAGTGGTATACTGACGGAAGCACTCAAGTGGAGTGTGGGACGTACCGTGACATTGGTGGCAAGCAGCGGGATGCTTCCTGCAGTCTGGGACATCCAAGCTTCCGCCTGGATCCAAGGTCCGGATAGCAGGAGAGGAGAGGAGAGGTACAGATACCAGCCGCCATGGAGGAGGAATTCAGAAGGAGGTTGCGAGAGATGCAGATACAGCACAGAGGACCAGTATCAGAGCAGGTCCTGCTGGGATGGTGTGATTCTATTCGCTGCAAATTCTGGTAAGAAGTGCTAGCCCGTGAGCAGCAACACCAGGGAAAAGTTCTCCCCTCCATCCAGGAAAGGTACTGGTCACAGTACGGATAGCGGGTGTGGTTTTTGGGAGAAAAACTGCACAAGGAGCAGACAGCTGAATTAAGCAGGCTGGTCTGGGCAGAGATGAAGCTGGATGAGAGCTACAGAGCCCTCTGGTGGCATGTATCCCAAGCATGTCCCTGGATAGTAGCCCGATGGAAGGCTTAAGCTACGGTGGCTTGGGACTGTTGTATGTGAAGCTGACAGGGGACCCTAACTTTGGGAGTGATTTGGAGTGGCGGTGGGATGAAATCATGGATTTCAGAGAAGGGCTACTGAACATTTCAGAAGTGCACTGGGCACAGGAAGATTTGGAGTTTCTGGCCGTTTAGGAATGGGAGCTCGAGATTGCCTACAAACGGCTGCTAGACGTTGCTCAGTGTCAGGGGTGGGCTCCCTTTGCCTGGGACTATCAGGAAATACCAATTGACAACCCTGAAATCCTGGCTGAAGAGTCGGCAATGTGGCAGAGTAATAGTGTGCCTTGCCAACCTGCCCCCACAGCTAGGGAGGTGGAGGTCTTATGGCGGATGCAGCAAGTGCTGACTGACCTTGATGATCCTGTTTCTGCATGGGATGATCTTGGATGGAGGAATGTGCCTGTCCAGCAGCATGCCAGAGAATCGGCAGTGAAAAATCTGGAGATTGCCGTCCCCAAACCTGAAGTGCTGACAACAGGGCAGAGCTCTGCTAACCTCTGCCCAGCACTGATAGCATCTTCTGAGCTCCATGGACAGGAGGTGGTGAATCTCTATTCTCAGACACCAGTTGCAGAGAGAGGGGATTTGATAGACTTTTCTGCTGAGGAAGAACAACCTGATGAGCCTCCAGCAGAAGAGCTGGCATTGGGGCCAAACTTCACTGTGCTCTGTCCAGCACCAACAGTAGTATCTGTGGAGTTACAAGGAACTTTCCCAGTTGAAGCACTGGCAACTGGGCAGAGTGCTACCAACCTCTGCCCAGCACCAGCAACAACTACAGAGTTCCAGGGAGGCGGGCAGTCGGCCTCCCTCCCCAACAGTTAGCCGGAGCAGATGGTGTGGGGTTTCCAGCAGAAGGGCTGGCAACAGGGCAATGTACTGCTGCACTCTGCCCTCAACTAACAGAGGATGGATTCCCTGTGAAGGTGGATGGGACTTCAGTCTCCACCTGTATACCCCAGGGATGCTGGGCAGTTGGCCCAGATCCCCAACAGCATGACGGAGTGAGCCCAGTCAACCTGTCTTCTCTCCAGCAGCAGAAAGGACTCCAGGGAGAAGGGCCAGTCCAGGCCTCTCCCCAGCGGCAGATATGTTCTCTGAGAGAGGCAGAGTTGGCTGGGTGAGTAATGCTCTATTTGGAACAATTTGTTTGGGGTACTGTGTGGGTACAGGCATTAGAGGACTGGAACTACTGACTAACTTTGGAGTCAACCCGTCTAGGGTCTCCTCCTGTGTTAGTCTTCTGCCGAAAGGGGAGAGATGTGACGGGAGGGCCAGTGGAACTCAGAATCCCTTGGAAAGTAGGGGATGCCCAACTGATGTGTGCACCTCAGATACTGTATAAACATACCTACTTCCAAATAGGCTTTTATTAGACCAGACAACAACACCCACATGCCCTTATTTCAGCTCCCCATACACCTCTTATGTCTAAGTCACCCTGTGCTATTCTGGCACAGGGTGAGTGAGAAAATATATCTTGGACTACTTAAAATGGGACAGTAATATTTTTCCACAATATCTCCCAGGAGGTATGTAGAGACTATTATTGTTTTGATTGATTCTGATCTCAACCTGTTAATTGAGTGAGCTGATCACATTAGCCTCCAGGACTGGCTAGGAGATGAACAGTCTAGTCTGGCTTACCACAGGTTCTAAGGGTATTCCACACATTGTTGTTTGTTCTAATTAACCCTGTGTTGATGTTTATGGTAATGTATATTGAATAGTCACCTAGTCTGGGTAAATAATTTAGTAAACTAGCTCATTTTAATTAGGTTACAGTTGTATTGTTAGAGGAGGTTCCAACGGCATATAAAGTCTTGTAATTTTGATTCTAAAAAAAAATAGTCCATGTTAGCATCTAAACAAGTTGTTTTGTGCTCATGAGCAGTTGGAATAACTGATATCTGAGTCCAGACTGGGAGGAAGTGGTATACTGATGGAAGCACTCAAGTGGAGTGTGGGACGTTCTGTGACAGGATGTAAGTAAAAATAAAAAGAAACCGATACTTCTCTTTTAAAGATGGCTTCCAGATTTCGATAAGCCCCCTGCCCGCAGACCCCCACAACCACAGCCCAGGGTTGTGGGGAAGAGACCCCTGTCCCCATCAACATGGGGACAAGGTGTTTTGGGATGAGGGGGCCCACCGCCCTAAAGCACCTACTCCCCCATGTTGAGGGCATGTGGCCTAATATGGTTCGGGGAGGTGCTTGCTCCCCCCCCATCCTGGCCTGCCAGGCTGAGTGCTCTGATAAGGGACTGGTATGGATTTTGGAGGGGACCCCACTAAAATTATTTTTTAACTTTTTTATTTTTTTATTGCTGCCATTTTTCTCTTTAGCTGTCAATGGGGAAGCCCATTGACATTTGATGACTTCCCAGCCCCTCTCTTTAACAACCAGCAAAGCCTTGCCCAATCAGGGCTTAGAATGCACTGTGCAACACGCAGCACATTGCAGGGCAAATCGGCAAGGCAAACACCCGCCGAATGACCTGCAAATTCAGTGTTCGCCAAACAGGTGAACAGGCAAACCGTTCGCCCAATTCTACACAGGAATACACTGAAGAATAAATACTAAACACAGTTGGAGTACACAAGGAACACACTAGTGCCCTACACAAATTCAAACCAAAATACAATCAAAAGTGCTCACAACACTATATAGTGATTAAATCAATAAACATAATTCCAAATTCTGAATATTGTGTATACCAACACCATAAAAATGAATCATACACTTGTGGTTTTCCTTGTCCTTCCTACTTGAATAGGAACATATGTGTTCCACCGTGTGTGAGAAAAATGCACACTCACCACAAGAAAATTACCCCTTAATTAACTCTATCCACTTACCTCCAGTCAGGCAGCGAGGGAAAAGGCCAGAATCCCTATTGCCCTTCGCTCTCCTCCTTTCCTTTATCCACTATTTGGCCACTCTCTGCATTCCCTTCCGAATTTCATTTGTGATCATTTTCCCTTCCTTCTCCTCCATATCCCCCCCCATACTTACCTTTATTCTACTCCTTCTCCTTTTGTCTCCTCCCATATAACTTATGGGCTCCTCTCGTTCTTTTCTTCTTTGTAACACCAACAGAATCCTACGTTTAGATAGTTCCAACTGATGTGTGCACCTCAGATACTGTATAAACATACCTACTTCCAAATAGGCTTTTATTAGACCAGACAACAACACCCACATGCCAATTTTCCAAACCAGTTGTCCTTAAATAAAAGAGGATATCCCTAACATATATTTTTTTTGTTTCACCTACTGTTATCATGACCCCATTATAGGTCTGGCTCCAAATGCTTGGTATGATAATTAATTACCTATCTCAATGGTTGTAGAAAATGCATCACTAGATATCTGTTCCTCTTATAATTCTTTTCAGATGATCCGTATGCTACAAAACAAAAATGTAGTTGACGTTTTTGTTGTCTTCATTATCCGCTACATTGTTAGGTTAATGACTTTCATTGCGTTGTGTATGCATTTGTCAAATAAATCTTTTGGAAAAAAAAAAAGAAAATTACCCCTTAATATAAGAATGTCAGTTAGTGCTTTATTGGAATGCGATGGGTGCTGCAAAGCCCAGCTCTGCCCCAGTGGTCTTGACGATTCACTGGTATCCCATATATTCTTCTTCCATAGGTCATAAATGACGAGTACCAAATAAAAATTATCTTTGTGCAGTATTTATTCCTAAAATGAACACATATAAGAATTAAAAATAGGACCCACATGCATTTTGCAGTGCCACACATTTTGGCACCAAAAATCTGAGATTCATACTCAAAGGGGTTTAAGAAATATGTTACGGATCCAGTACTGGATCCACCAAAAAAACAGTTACTTTCCTTTACAAAGTAGGGTTTTACAGATGTAGGAGTTGCATCTTCTGCAAAACTACACATAAAAATAGAAAAACTGATGAGTTGTACTTTGCCTACAGGTAGGAAATATAAAATAGATAAATTCACTATATACGGCACTGTTACTTCCTCACCTGTCCTTGTGGACTACAATGAGTAGGGAGGACTACCAGAAATTTGTCCTATTTTAGATTGATACATAATAGGGATCCCATCGTTCTTAGGTTTTATGGAATTAAAAAAAATAAACCTAAATTTAAACAGAATAAAAGGTATGGTGCTGTGCTAATTCAATAATAAACTGACACTGCTGCTAAAGGTAGCAGTATGCATAAAGATCCCTCATGGGAAACTGCATGAACTGACTATGTATCACAATATCAGACTGGTGAGCATGAATAAAGTGCCAAGTGCAAAAACAGTATATAAATAATAAAATTCCAATAAATTGACTTGCTAATACATAAAATGGTGCGTATAATATTCAAAAAAGTGACACAGTGCCGAGCAGTTCAGTGCAAACTAATGCAATACTAGGAGTATAATGCCCTTCTAGGGACACAATATAAACTTATATATTGGTACATAAATAAATAGTCATACATTGATAAATAAATAATAGTGCACAGTAAATTCAACTGGTGAAAGAAGTGCAATGCAAATCAGTTCAAAGTAATGCGATAGTGTGTGTCATGCACACATAGGGGCACACTGTAATACCAGCATGTCCAATGTGGAAAGACACGCAGTGACAAATCTTCAATGAAAAAAACTATATCTACATAAATAGATAATTAAAAGTGCCTAGTGAAATAAAACAGGTGACAGAGGTTTTAGTCTGTATTGTGGTAATAAAACATCCAGTGACTTCATATTAAGCAAAATAATTCTCCACAGAGCATATAGTAGGGTAGATGCACGCTGTGAAGTGTGTGAACCAGGAAAACAACACAGTGACTTCTCTTCGTGACAAGAATCCTGCACTAATAGGTAGTGGCCCCTCATGCTACTGAGGTAACAGCGTAAGCAGCAAGGCTGATACTGGCTCCTTCTCATAAACCTGGACCTGACTCTTGTTCTTCAAACTTCCAAGTTCCTCCAGGGGTGCAGTAGCCGTAAATGAAAAAAAGGGGATGCTACATTATGTAGTATTTTGAATAGCAATAGCTGCATTCAACGATCACAGAATTTGCAGCATGAGGAATGTGCTACCTACAATATGAACACTAGTTTTACCAGACCGAGCGCTTCCGTTTCATACTTGCTTCTGAGCATGCATCGTTTTTTGTCCGTCGGACTAGCATACAGGTGAGCGGATTTCTCGATAAGAACTGGGTCTGGCGGAGTTACGACGTAAGGATTTGAAGCATGTTTCAAATCTAAAGTCCGTCAGATTTTCGACTGGAAAAGTCCGCTGAAGGTCCGATGAAACCCACACACGATCGGATTGTTCGGCGGACTTGGTCCGTCGGACCAGTCCGGTCGAAAAGTCTGCTCGTGTGTACGCGGCATTAGAAAAACATTTAAAAAAAAAAAATGTTTGGTCTTTTTTCATTTGTTTAGCAAACTACAAAAAAACTGTGCTGATTAAATGACACCAAAAGAAAGCTCTGTCTGTCTCAAATAAATGATAAAAAATTCATATGGGTACAGTGTTGCATGATCGCGCAATTGTATATCAAAGTGTGACAGCGCTGAAAGCTAAAAATTGGCCTGGGCATAAAGGGGTTGAAAGTGCCCAGTATTGCCCAGTATTTTAAGTGCTTAAAATAATTTTCCCCTATAGGAAGGTGATAAGTATACCATAAATATTTTAAACGGTTTAAAACAAATATGTAGATTTAGGATAGTTTATATAGTGAACATAGTTAGGGAAATTATTGATTAACTGGTAAATTTACTTATATTCAGTTAACTATCTTCAAATGTAATTTGATTATTGTGAGTGGGGATTTTTTTGTTTATTTAGGGATTGTGAGTTTTTTTGGTTTTCAATATATATATATATATATATATCTTTTATAACAATAAATACAGCCTGGACACATATTTAGAATTCCATGTCAGTCCACCAATCAGGAGATAGTTTGGGTTATAAAAGGCTCTGGTAAAATGGCCTATAGAAGAAGATAATATGGGATAACAGTGAATCTCCAGAACTGCTAGGGGTCACGCAGGATCTGGGCTTTGCAACACCCATTGCTGTTTGATAAAGCGTTAATTGACCTTCTCATATTATGGAGTCATTTTCTTGTAGTGAGTGTGCATTTTTCTCACATGGTGGAACACATATGCTCCTATCAGTGCAAATCAGTACCCATCAGTGCTACCTATAAATGCCAACCAGTGCTGCCAATCAGTGCCACCTGTCAGTGCCAGTCAGTGCTGCCTATCAGTGCTAATCAATGCCATCTATCAATTTTTGGAAACTCTCACACATGGGATATAGTCAGCCCTCAGCGTCTGAATATTATTGAAAACACATTGGGTCTGCACAGTTGGGTTGTGTTCTGCATTGGAGATGCTTGTTTTTTTTTTTTGGCGTGTGAGGTCAAGAGAAATTAACAAAAAAAAGATGTAGGCTGCCAAAGGAAAAGTAGGCTTCAGTATTATTTAGGATCTTCCATAGTAGGTAAAAAGTAATTTAAAGGTAAAACAATAATGGGCTTTTTAAAATTGTATTATTGATAGATTTTCAGGGCTCTTCCCTTGGATATTGTCAATAGTGAAAGGTCTGCAAATTTATGTTATGAATTGGGGGATCTGCTTCTTGTGCTGCCTGCAGAAGTCATTTGTTTGTTCTGTAATAGTGGGGGTGTACTATAATGTCCCTTGGAGGACCCTCCAATCTTTTGATAGAAATTTCAAAAGCAGGTTCTTGAAATAAAGCATTAACAGTTCATTGCAGGTTTGGTATGGACCGGGGAAGGCCTCTTAGTCTTAGACCTGAGTGTCTTTCAAGATTTTCTTGATGTTCAAGATGGGAGCGCAGAGTGGCATACATCTTTTTTAAAACCCTGAGGCTGGGTTCACGCTGCTATGCAGAGCGGGTCACAGCAATGGTCCGGTGCGTCCCTGTTCTCCATTTCAGGGATGAATCAGGCCCATATTGTTGCCTGAATTTGGACCTGAAACGGAGCCAAAGACACACAGTTCGCTCTGCGCCTGCCCCGGAGATGTGTGAACCGGCTCCATTGAGAGCCGGTAACACTCTCCTGTCATGTGATTACAATGCGGGGAATCCCACATCCAATTCTCACTAGTGTGATCCCAGCCTCAATGTTCTCCTCACGTTGTTTTATAGGATTGTAATGAGCTCATTGTATTGAGATTCAAGAGCCAATGTACTTAATGACCTCAATTATTTTTCTGGTTAACTGCTCTGAAAAGTTTTTTTAGACATTCTATCCAGGGCTTTCTGCAGCATACAGTACATTCAAATTGAAATATAACATTTGGTGAACCCTAAAATATTTGTTCAGTTTTCAAGCATTCAGGGTGTTGTTCTTCAAAAAGTTCATCTAATTTGCAGTGGGAGCATGTGTGCTATAGTTGCAGGTGGCAACTTGCCCGCTCGTCTAGAATCTCTTGGATGGTTCTTCTACCAGGCTTGTTCCTTTTTTTGGGGGCTTTGGAACACCCCATGGCAGGTGTTGATCAGGTCCTGGGAAGGATACCAATGAGTTCAGTTATAGTAAGTAGTTTTTCTATCATATAAATAGGGATGAGGCATGACTAGGTCCCTGCCTCATTTAAAGTCCCACAAATCTCCTTTCTTCTATAGTAAGTAGCAATTTATCAATCATTTTGTCCATCGCTGAGATAAATATCCCCAGCAATCATGCATCAGTGCTTATGCTCATCCCCCCCCCCCCCCATCTAGTCAATTAGATCTATTTAACTTTAAAGTTGAATTATGGGTAAAAAAAGTTTTCCAAATATGACACAGTTTGACTTCATATTACCGATGTCATATTACCTGGTAGTGTGCTTACAAAGGTCTACTTTTACTTAAATAGTTTAAACCCTTATCCTAAAAGGAAAAAAATGTTTCATTAACAGCTTAAAAGGTTAACTGGAGTTAGGCTTTATTATGTTAGTTACTTACGTAAATTCTATCTAAATCTACTAATCCCTTCAAAACTACTCTCTTCCTAGGGTGACAATGCTGCTGTCCAAAGGTGGCTACATTGCTCCTCCATTGATACAGTGGAGGAAAGAGAGTAGTCGCATTAAGACAGGAAGTGTGTGGTTGAATCACAAGGTGGAAAAAAGTTAAAAAAGCCAAAAAAGTAAACTCCTGCAGCCATTATGAAATAATAAACTGTAAGTATATGCATTTTTAAACCCTTTCAAGTATATCTAAAACCAAAGCTATTTTTTCAGTCACTCGCAGACAATGTGCACTCGCAGACCACGTGCACTCGCAGCACTCGTGTACTCACTCCCCACGTGCACTCAAAATACACAGGAACTCACACTACACAGGTACACATAAAACACATACACAATACACAGGTACTAATGATCCACACACACTACTCAGACAGCACTCGTGTACTCACTGTCCACATGCACTCACAGCACTTACAACACACAGGTACACACTCACACTACACAGGTACTCACAATACACAGGTACTCACAATACCCAACAAAAACAATTACTCCACAATACACAGCATCCCCGCTAGAGACAGTCAGTCTTTTGTTTTACAGTATGTTAACTGGTTATGACTGCTCTGCTCAATCTCCCATGCAATCTGACACTTGCAGGGCTTGTCAGTGTCTACGGTCACCCCTACGGTTTCAATAATAATATTACTATCAGGACATTTCAGATGCTACTTACAGGTTTGATGACTCCTGCTATAACCTCCTGTTTTCCACTCTGGTTTTTAACTCACCACTTAGTCCTTTTACACTTGGTCTAAGTTCCAGCAAGCAAAAAGGTGGCAAGCTCAAAGATGAGCAGGCTCAAAATGAGTTCTACAGAAAGTTATATAGGCCTCAAGCACATATTACCAATTAACCACTCCCCTTAATTAGTAGGCTAAAGTAAGGAAAGAAAAAAAAGGCTTTTTAAAAAGTGACAGAAAAAGTGTATAAAAAGCTGCATGGAAAACCCCCAAAAAGAACCTAAAAATGCAACAGAGCAATCACCAGCAATCAAAAGCAAAACTTGTTCACACTCTCCACTCAAGGTTCCCACTGTTTAGCTTCCAACCAGTAAGATTGTCAAATTCAGATGTGCTCTACAGAAAGTTATATAGGCCTCAAGCACTGGTGACCAATTAACCACTCCCCTTAATTAGTAGGCTGAAGGAAGGAAAGAAAAAAAGGCTGTTTAAAAAGTGACAGAAAAGGTGTTAAAAAAGCTGCAAGGAATAAATCCCAAAAAGAACCTAAAATGCAACACAGCCATCACCAGCAGTCAAAAGCAAAACTTGTTCACACTCTCCACTCAAGGTTCCCACTTTTCAACTTCCAACCAGCAAGTCTGGCCAAGTGTCTTTACCATATGGGCTCTGATTGCAGATGGTGAGTTTAGACTTTTTATTCATTGGCTATGGACTGGTGACTTGTTTAAAGGGTGAATAGCTCATATCTGGCATTGATATTTACAAAATAAGGAAAAGGAAAGTGTATACCTTTTATATTGTGTGGGATGGGGTCTAAATAAGTCTTAAAATGCTGTCTCAGTGCAACAGTAATACAATACTCTTGGTAGTACAGTCATTTTTATCATGGTGCTTCTTCCTGTCCAAGAAAGGAGATAGTAGACCACAAATCCAAAATATTTACAAACCTATTCAGAAATAATAGATAATAGCAGGTCAACTGCAAAGAGGGCTCAATTTTTGGTGCACGTCTCCACTCAGAACTCCTTGAGTATTTGCATGAATGGCTATGGCTAGTATTTCAATAGAGTATGATAAATACAAAGGGCAACAAATGCCACATCTGTCTGCTACCCATGTGGATATGGATAGGATATTATCTGTATCCTTTTACCATACTGATTTCTGTGGGATGAAATATAAGGTTGAAAAAATAGGGTTAGAAGTTCTATCTATTTAGGATATGGAGTAGATAAACCAGGACAGGGCGTGGCCTGGCCAAGCTGGGAGATGGCTGCCTGAGAGAACAGCTCCCGCTGTTGCATACTTTTAATCATTCCTACTGGAGGTAATTATCACTTTACTCTTCCGTGATACGATGGGAA
The DNA here is from genome assembly GCA_037952925.1 of Lithobates clamitans. Classification (NCBI taxonomy): domain Eukaryota; kingdom Metazoa; phylum Chordata; class Amphibia; order Anura; family Ranidae; genus Lithobates; species Lithobates clamitans. The sequence continues at coordinate 9,836,382 of JBBGZY010000143.1, read as the reverse complement.
CAGCCTCCCGACACCCACTCACCCTGTGAAACAATGGGGAATCAGAGCCAAAACATCCCTGAAATGTTCAGGACACAGAGGAGCAATATGGCGTCGTCCCGTCACGGCTCCTCACAGGCCTCAGCGTCACAGATGGCGGGACAGTTACTTACTTCCCAAATGTCGCTCCCTCTGACTGCGGGACTGCAAGATAATCCACAACCGCCGTCCCTCAACATAAATGATCTAAGGGCTATTGCAACTGACATTAAGGACACTCTATCAGTCGCCATTGCTGAGTTAAGAGCGGACATCCACACCTTAAATGACAGAGTTCTTGAAGTAGAAAAAACTACAGCGAAACATGACACGGTCCTCCGCAAAGCCACACGAAGGTTAGACGCGAATACCATGCAGCTGAGGGAGGCACAACGCCGCATTGAAGATCTCGATAACCGCGGTCGCCGCCACAACCTTAGAATAAGAGGCATGCCGGAATCAATTGAGGCGGAACACTTAACCCCTGCTGTGACCGAACTGTTTAATAACATACTAGAAAGACCACTTCAAACCCACATAGATATGCCAAAGGCAGAGAGAATGACTCGCCCAGGGACATTATATGCTGTATTGTGGATTACAAGCTAAAGGAAGACATCCTGAGGCAGGCGCAGGGCAAACAACCATTACAATACATGGGCGCACATCTTCAGATTTTTCAAGACTTATCAGGCATCACCCTGCAGCAGTGCAGGGATTTGAAACCGTTACTTGATGTGCTATGTGCCCATGGGATTTTATACAGATGGAAGTTCCCTTTTTGTCTGGCGGCTACTCATCTCGGCCGCACGGCATTTTTGAAAGTGCCTGAAGACATGCATCAATTCTGCGATATCATGCTACAGGACGACTCCCCCCTCAGGATGGAGGCACAGGATTCGCGCCACCAAAGAAGACGATCTCCATCAAGCACTCGATCGCAGGCAGGACATCAGGGCTTTCAACACCGACACAGCCCCTTGGATTCCCCACGCTCTCGGAGAGCTCGCTGAGATTACTGATGACTGTTCTCCACAAGGCAGTTGCCAAGATCCCAGTTATCAAGTTTGGCGGTGCTGTTAACTCGCATCAGATCCTACAGTTCGCCCTGTTATGTATTACCAAAACTATTGGTGCTCTATTAAGTTGATCCCAGAAGTTAGTTACCACAATATTTGCTGGTATAAAACTGTTGACGTGTACTAGCTCTGCATAGTGTCCTTCAGGCACAGCTTAAATGGTCGTGCATATACTATGTATTAGCCCGCAGTGGAACATGGTCTAAACTTAGTCCTGTTAAGACGACACCTAGCCCTGAGCAGTTTGATACTATCATATCTAAAATCGTAGTCGACACGCACTTTGCCAAAAACCAACAACCTCACAATGAAGGATCATCACACCGACCGAAGCTGAAGACTCACGTTGGGCTTCTCCCGTCTCTGACCCCTATTCAATTTTACAAACACTGTACGGCTTGAGTAATGACTACTGACTTATGTCTTAATAATACTATTAAGAGTGCAGCTTCTTCTTATAACAGGTTGGTGCGTCAACTACTAATATGCAGATATAAGGAGAGATAACCGCTACTGTATGGTAGGAAGTGAGGATAGATTTTGCTTAATTAGTTCTCCCATTGTCGCAGAGGGCACCCATTTACGCTCAGCCATGTGACTAATATAGACAACTTCTCAGCGCTACATTTCTTAACCCCCACCTTTCTTAGCGCTTAGCTGCCCCATATCTTAAATGCGCCCTTAGAAACCATCCCTTCATAATGGAACACTATCCACCGTAGTGCTCGCTCACTTTTTTTTTTGGTTATATACTACCAGTGGGGCCACGGTAGCAGTTCACAGTGGGAATTTACCTATTATAGCTTGCTCCTACGTAGTTATACTGATACCTAATGTAATGTGACCTGACAAAAGGTGCTGACAGATGGGGAATATCAGGCATCACTCCTTCTGCCATGTCAGGTGACACTTAAAGAAGGTCTATCCCTCTATATACGTGCCTACTACAAAATTTCCCACCAACCAATATAAAGAGATTCTAGATGACTAGAAGCATACCATTTTAAATGAGGAGGGGGCAGCTGTTAGACGAAAAATTGAGCATAATGGTGGGGGGACTCAGTTTAGCTGCGGAGCATGAGTTAGTATTTATGAAGCGTATACCAATGTTTGTATTTTAAGCTTCACATGTTTAAATGTCCATCCTTTACAATGTTCTCTTTGACGAGACTGTTTCACATGATTAGTCGCGTTAGGCTATAAGTTTGAGTGACACAGAACTCCAATTTTAGTTCAGACTATGACACTACCTGCTATCTTTACACTTTAGCAATCTCAGCATTAATTAATGAGGCATTATGTCTAAACATGAATCCTAGACACAACGTACCTGATACATGCTTTCTTTCTGCAGCCGAGGGACCTTTCCCCTCCCTGACCTTATGATGTATTTGTCTTAGAGATTATCAGTATGGCAGAGGCGGATATACATAAGATCATAGTTAAAACTCATGATCAGACTCCCTCTTTGTATAAAACTACACAGAATGCAACGGCGGAGTACCCTTTTACTTATAACTTACAGTATCTCTGTGGTCCGGTACATCCCAACCCCCACACAGTGCAGTGAAAAGGTCCAGAATTGCTTCTGGCCCGTTTCACATGGACAGCGCACTGTACATATCTAACCTATCTTGTCGTAGGTAAGGTTAGTTAAATACCCCTCTCCCCTGTTTATCTTCTTACACAGCTTCACAACAGGCTTAGCACTTCAACCGTGGGACTTACCTTATCCCTTTCCCCGCTACAAGTCAGACACCCTCCCCCCGCTACTAACATGGCAGATACAGGTCTTAATAAACATAAGGCGGCAGGTTCTAGTAAACTGCAAATTAATTTCCAGATAAAGATAGACTCACTAAATATCAGAGGATTGAATACTCCTGAAAAACGGTCTCAACTGTTATATACATTGCACAAAAGTAAAACACAAATCGCATTTATCCAGGAAACTCATTTCCGAACTGACAGCTTACCCAAACTGGGAAATTATTACTACCCTACAGTATACCATGCTTCCAATGCATCCTCTAAAACAAAGGGGGTTGCTATATTAATTTCAAAAAATTGCTCCTTGCAAATCACAGAAACCAAGCAGGATCCTAATGGTAGATACCTATTTCTCAAAGGAACACTACATAACAAGCCCATTACTCTGGCAAATATATATGCTCCTAACAAACGACAAGTCACGTTCTTTAGAGAAACCTTACAGTTGCTCACAGAATTCTTTTCTGGCATTCTTGTAGTGGGTAGAGATTTCAATGTAGCACTAAACCCACAACAGGATTCCTCCACTGGATCGACCTCCCTGCCGTATAGAGCCCTGAGAGCAATCAAAAAACAACTGCAGGAGTTGACCCTACATGGCACATTTCACCCAAATGATAGAGATTTTACATTCTACTCACCACCCCACAACAAGTATTCCAGAATTGATCACTTTTTTATTTCCCAGAATGATTTATCACTCCTCACGCAAGCAACCATAGACCCTATGATACTCTCTGACCACAATCCCATCTCAATGACGTTAAATATCCCATTGTCCCACCCCACGAACTCGATATGGCATTTAGACAACTCCTTGCTGACAGACCTTGACACCACAAACAAAATCACTACCTGACTTTCCCAATATTTTCAAGAAAATTCCATAGGCGAACCTGGACCAGCCATCATATGGGCCACTCACAAATGTGTGACGAGAGGGGAATTCATTTCAATAGCTGCTTCCCAAAACAAACAATGAAGAGCCCATATAACAGCCTTAGCCTCTAAAATCCATGCATTAGAAAGGACTCACAAAGCATCCCTGGCCACCAAATCGCTTACAGAACTCCTGCAGGCAAGGAAGGAGCTTAGAGAGGAAATTAATAAATCACTACGGCGCAAATACATTTTTACTCAAAAACTATATTATGAATTTGGCAATAAATCCGGAAAATTAATGGCTAAAGCACTACAACGTAAGAAAGCAGCATTGACCATACACGAGATGAAAGATCCCAATGGGAAGTCTTTTTTATCCCCAGATGACATTGCCACACAGTTTGTAAATTATTTCTCCAAACTTTACAACTTACCTCCAACAGAAATGACAGACCCTACTCGAAATAGACAAGAAGTGATATCTAACTTCTTGTCACAACATGGTGTGCCACACATCTCCCCTGAAGAATCCATGACTCTTGACTGCCCTATTAGCATTGAAGAAACCAACAGCATTAAAACTACTCAAAACAGGTAAAAGTCCTGGCCCAGATGGGCTTACTGTTGGTTACTTCAAAACCTTCCAGGAGATACTCAGGAGACTTACTAGAAGCACATATCACCCTAATACCGAAACCCGGCAAAGACGAAACACTAGTGACCAACTACAGACCTATCTCCCTCCTAAATGTAGATCTAAAACTCTACGCTAAAATTCTTGCTAATCGAATACTCCCTCTCATCCCTGACCTTATCTCCCTCGACCAAGTTGGTTTTGTCCCTGGCAGAGAAGCTAGGGATAATACGATAAAAGCCCTACACATTCATCATCTCCTTTCGTCATCCCCCCCTCACAAAAATCAGGGGTTCCTGTTATCGCTCGATGCAGAGAATCGCTCGACAGAGTGGCTTGGGACTACATGTCGCGACGTTACAGGCAATAGGGTTTCCTACGCAATTCCTCCAAATGATATTGGTTTTATACTCATGCCCCACAGCCAGAATAAGGATCAATGGTCGCCTGTCGGACGCCTTCTCCGTTTCGAATGGTACACGTCAGGGGTGTCCACTATCACCTCTTATTTTTATACTCACGCTGGAACCTATTTTACGCAAACTTAGGGAAAATCCCGACATTAAAGGCATTGACATTCACAATAAACAATATAAGATCACTGCGTATGTGGACGACATCCTACTTTTTCTTTCGGAACCCCTGATTACTATACCCAATCTACTAAAAGATTTTGCCTCCTTCAACGAACTCTCCAACTTAAAAATTAATTTCACAAAATCTAAGGCCCTGAATATTTCCCTCCCTTAGACGTTAGTGACACACTGTAAAATGAATTTCCATTTCCAATGGGAACCCCATGCCCTTACCTATCTAGGGATCCAAATACCAACCCACTTAGATGAGCTATACGATAGAAATTATCTACCGATACTCACTAGTATACAAAAGGATCTCCTCAACTGGTCATCTGGTCTTTTCTCTTGGTTTCGAAGAATTGCCATCATAAAGATGAATATACTACCTAGAATATTGTATACATATATATGTAACATCCATTATATGTTAATGTAACTATTATCTCAATGAAAGATTTGACTATGTACTGTTATATCATTTGTACAACCTAATTTTCTTAAAATAAAAACTTTTTGAAACAAAAAAAAAAAAACAGGACAACATATCAAATGCTTTATGTATCTTTAAAGAGTAGCATTCCATTCCTATCACCTTTACCTTTACAGTTCTATCACAATAAAGAAATAAGATCTATTCCTCTTCTGACCTTGGTCTATGTGCATGTATTGTTCCAAAGATCTGTGAATGTCAAGATTTTAGTTAGTAATTTCATATCACAGTTGATAACCACTTGACCTCCGGAAGGTTTTGTCCCCTTTATGACCAAGCCATTTTCTGCTATTTAGCACTGGGCTATTTTACCTGGCAATTGCTCAGTCATGCAACACTGCACCCAATTTTTTTTCACACAAATAGAGCTTTCTTTTGGTTATCTTTGGTTGTATTTGATCACAACTTTTTTTTATTTTTTGTATATACAGGGGAAAAAACAAACATTTTGAAAAAAATAATATTTTCTACTTTCTGTTATAAAACGTATCCAATAAACCAATTTTCTTCATAAATTTAGACCAAAAATTATTCTGCTAAATGCCTTTGGTAAAAAAAAATCAAAATAAGTGTATATCAATTGGTTTATGTAAGCGTTATAGAGTCTAGAAACTATGGTATATATATATTTGATGATTGATTAATCCTGATGTACAGATGGCCCATCTCATTTCTTGGGGCCCTAAATGCCAGGACAGTACAAATGTACTCCAATTGACCCCTTTTTGGAAAGTATACAGTTTGAGGTATTTAATAAAAGGCATGACATTTTTTTTTTTAAGTTTTATATTTTTTCTCAGTATTTTTTGGAAAATAAAGAAACAAATACATTTTTTCACTTTTTTTTTACATACTGTCACCTGTACAGTACAGCATAATTAAATGGCTAGTGTGGCGGTGATCAGGGATACTGACTGGTGATGCTTAGATAAATTAAAAAAATACTTTTTTATTTCATTGTTTAAAAAAAATATTTCTTTAACATTTTTTTTTTACATCCCTGTCATCAGAGTAGTTCAGTGTCACCATAGTTCACAACATCACAATACAACTCCTTCATAACAGTTGTGTTTACATTGTGATCACATGCATATCCGGAACCACGATTACTTTGTTCGCTGTGCTGTCCACCTGCAGTAAAATTATTGTGGGTGGGACGGAGGATAGTTAAAGAAATAGGTCTGTAAATTGGATTGTTACTTAAATCCCTGTTTGGGGATCTTGCAGATGTGGGCTCTTTTAGAGTTTCTAGAATCTAGAAAAGTTCCTAGTTGAAATGTATCAAAATATTTATGTGGTACCAGCCAACAAAGCAAATTTCTTAAAAAGAAGTTGTAAAATAATCTGGAACAGGAGTTCTGGAAGCTTTAGCTTGTTTAATGGCAAACAGAACTTCTGCAGGCACAATATCCACTTCCATAATTTCCCACACATGTGAAAAAATGTGAAAAAAATGGGATTGGGAGGTCAGCAACTACTTTTTCTATATTGCAGGCCTGGGTCTGGTCGGTGTAGCACAAAGGACTGAGTAATAGACAAGTGCATTTGTTTTCGTCCGAATGCATTTTTATCCGAATTTCAGGTATTTTTGTTATCGTTTTAACAAACAATAACGAAAGCGCAGAATTTGAAAACTGAAAGATCCAACATAAACAAATGCTTTATTTTTATTTTCGTTGTGACAACAGTTCAATATAGATAGGAGTTTCAACATGACGCTGACAATAACAATCTGTGTCTATCGAACCTGTGGTCGAATGTGCCTAACCTTAACTCTATTAGTCCAAGATTATTCTACATAGAGAGAAAAGATTTGACATAGAGAGAAAAGATTTGACATTTTGTCGTAGTTGTTACATTCCATTACTGCCAGCAGCTATAGCTGCTAGCAGTAATCATTGTGTTCTGCTGACGGGGAAGGCTCCCCATACCCCTCACTGGCAGAACACAATAGCACTGTGGGAGGCATTCCCCCATTAACACAGTCAGTGTTGACGGGGGAATGCCTCCTGCAGAGCTATTGTGTTCTGTGTTCTTTCCACGCATGGTGGAAGGAAAGGAAATCGAGTCATCTATGGGCTACTTTAATGAGCAGTTCAATTTTCTGAGTTTGGGGATTGGATTGTATAAAGGACAGGTATTACATTTACTTGCAAGAGTGTGCCTGGAATGTCATATTGAACATAACAAAGGCTTTTTTCAGCCTTTATAGCATAAATAATAACATAATGTGAACATTGGTGTGGCGCAGGCTCTTGAGGTGTATCACAAAACTAAGTGCTTTAGAAATCTGTCAAGTAAAAAAATTATGTATACAATTTATAAACATATACAGTGCTTTCACCTCCTTGTGTCACCTCTATGCTCCCAGAACTCTCACCTTAAAAGGCAAAAATATAAGCCCTATGGTTGTAGTGTTGGAGTGGTGTTAAATCAATCTTGGCTTGTTCCAATGTATCTAGGTGATCCCTTGGTGATGGTCCCTTTAAGACTCCTGCTCCCATGCTCAATTCTCATGTTAGGGTAAAAGAAAGTATTCCCCCGTGGTGTAGTACTTTAAAAACATACATTTTATTAAAATAGCAACTCTTACATGTAAAAAAATCCTTTGTACAGGCATACACTACTTTTAGGTACACAATGGGACCAGAGCATGTATGTAAAATGAAAATGTACTTAAAGTGAAGCAATACATTTTTTCACTTCTAGGGTGTAGTGGGGGGTCATGGGCGGTAGTGGGGTGTCAGAGGCTGTAGTAGGGGTGTCAGGGGCACACTGGAACAGGGCGGGCTATGCTCTTGGAGCTTCAGCTCCTTCTGCTGTGGCTGCAAAATGTCTGTAGAGTACTTGCGAGGCACTTTACATACACTCGCGGGTATGTCCGTATTCGCGAGTGTACGTAAAGTGAGTGTACTTAAAGCGGGGTATGCCAGTACTGTGTTAATACAGTAACTTGCCAATCTCTTGCATCACTTCTTGTCCAGGATGCCCATTTTGAAGGCTTATATGCAAGTAATTGACCATAAAAGTGTATGGGGTTCCGGGTACTGTCCTGTGGAACATGTATCAATGCAAAACATTTTTTTAAAAGATTAATTTTTTTACAGGAGCAGTGAATTTAATGATGCTTAAAACACAACAATAAAAATGAAAAATGCCTTTACATATAGTGCCTGGGAGCCCCCTTAGTCTGTCTGTAAAGTGTCACATCTGTAGCATATGTAAAACATACTGCAGCAAAAATTAAATTTTGAAAGAAAAAAAATGCATGAAATGACATTTAAATTGCTGGCAAAACAATACTATTGCCGGCTATAGAAAAATGTTATAAACGGCGTGGGGTGTCCCCCCCCCAAAATCCATACCAGACCCTTATCTGAGCATGCAGCCTGGCAGGCTGGGAAAGGGGGGATGAGCGAGCACCCCCAAACCATACCATGATGATGGGGACAAGAGTCTCTTCCCCACAACCCTGGACTGCGGTTGTGGGGGTCCGTGGGTCTGTGAGCAGGGGGGTTATCGGAATCTAGATCCCGCCCCCCATGTGAATGAGTATGTGGTACATAGTACCCCTACCCAATCACCAAAAAAGTGTCAAAAAGTAAAAACACAGACAGTTTTTAACAATTCCTTTATTAAAAAATAAAAAAACAGTGTCCCCCGATGTAGAGCTATCGCCAATCACAATGCCATCATCCGTGATGTCACAAAGGGGTGGTTGCACCAGGTGATGTCACCGGTGGCCCCGCCCTTACCTATATAAGAACTGCCAAACAGCAAGCCAGCCATTCGGTGGTTTGCCTTCACGGTGGGCGCACCATTGTTTTTTAATGATTTTGGTTCCAGCGGTGCAGTGGTTTCATGACTGACAATGGATCTAAATCGAGGCACACTATTTTTTCTATTTTTAATAAAGGAATTGTCAAAAACCTGTCTACTGTTTTTATTTATTTTGACACTTTTTTGATGAATGGTATGGGTGTACAATGTACCCCATACTCATTCACATGGGGGGGATCTGTTCCATGTTGTGGGCAAGTGGCCTGGTATAGTTCAGGAGAGGGAAGCGGGGAGGCGCTAGCTTGTCCTTCTTTCCTGACCTGTCAGGCTGTGTGCTTGGATAAGGGTCTTGTATGAGTTTTGGGGGGAACCCACTCCATTTGTTTTTTTTAATTTTGGCATTGGGTTCCCCTAAAATCCATACCAGACCTGATTAGCTTGGACTCCCACGTAATTTTTTTTCTTACTATTTTTACCGGTATATTTCTTTTCTTTTTCATTCAGCTGTCAGTGGGAAAGCCCATTGACAGCTGATGACTCATTGCTTTTTAAGGACGCTGCAGCTGGCTTCCCGGCCCCGCACCTTAACAACAAAACAACAAGCTTTTTTTGTACCCTGATTGGGCAAAGCTTTGTCCAACCAGGGTGAAGAATGCACAGTGCAGCTTGCAGTGCATTGCAGGGCATTCAGCGGGGTGAACACCCTGCAAATTTGGGTGTTCCCCAAACGGGGCGAACAGCCAATGTTCGTCCTGAACTCATGCTGGGGCCAAACCGTTCACCCAACACTATTTCCTACCTATTCATTCCTATGTTGGAGAGAATGTGGACACCCAGCTACTTAAGCCCATGTATGATGGGATTGTCCAGTCACACGTCCATACTGGCAAAGGGTACCCATCTAATAAATATAAATATAGGTTTCAATATCTCTTATGACCCCTGCACTTTTCTGTTTAATTGAACCAATGAACCAGTTGGCCATAAAAGATTTGTTACCCCCCATCTATTAAATGGATTGGTGTTTGAAGTTTGCATTGTCATGCTATTATCCTCAAGAGGGGAATGTCCTGCTGTAGGCTATAAAGTATGTGTCTGAGTTACAATAAACAGTCATTCCATTGGTTCCATCCCAACATCTTGTCTGTGTAGGATGCTTGAGGTAAAAAGGGCTGGTGATAGCTCTTGGTCTGCTCGGAATAGTTTGGAGGGCAGGAGGCACTGTTTGGCAAAAGGAAGCACCCAAGCGGGGTGCCAAATCGGTTCCATTACATTTGGTGACAAGTTATGGGATGCTTTCTGAAGTCTGGTACAGTACCTGTCCGCGAGAATGTGTTTCCAGTGCGATCTCATCGCGCTGGTCCTCGGCAACAGGGTACTGTACATTTGCGCTGGCTGCAATAGGAAAAACACATTTTCCTATCGCAGCAAGCCCAAGAGGGAATTCCCTTCCCGGAGCATATCAGGCCCTTAGGTCTGGTATGCATTTTAAGGGGAACCTCCTACACCAAAAAAACGGCGTAGGGGTCCCCCCAAAATCCATATCAGACCTTTATGCGAGCACGCAGCCCAGCAGGTCAGGAAGGGGGTGGGGACAAGCGAGCGCCCCCCTCCTGAACCGTACCAGGCTGCATGCCCTCAACATGGGGGGTGGGTGCTTTGGGGAAGGGGGGCGCCCTGTGGCCCCCCCACCCCAAAACACCTTGTCCCCATGTTGATGAGAACAAGGGCCTCTTCCCGACAACCCTGGCCATTGGTTGTTGGGGTCTGCGGGCAGGGGGCTTAATAGAATCCGGGAGCCTCCTTTAATAAGGGGGCCCCCAGATCCTGGCCCCCCACCCTATGTGAATTAGTATGGGTTACATCGTACCCCTACCCATTCACCTGGGGGAAAAAAGTGTCAATAAAAAAACACACTAGACAGGTTTTTAAAGTAATTTATTAAGCAGCTCCGGGGATCTTCTTCCGACTTTGGGGGTCTCTTCCTACTTCTCCGCTCTCTCCGGCCTCTTCTCCCGGTGTCTGGTTCTTCTCCTGCTCTCTGGTCTCTTCTCCAGGTCTCCAGTTCTTCTCCCACTCTCTACTATCTTCTGCTCTTTTGCCGCTCTTTTGCTAGCGGTGGCCCAGTCTTCCCCATCGTCTTGTTCCCTCTTCACTTCTTCCGATGTTGACACAACGCTCTCTCCCGCTGTAATGCCGTGAGGTGCGCAAAGACTTATATAGGCATTGGGCGTGGTCACTGGGTGATGTCACCTGGTGACCCCGCCCCTTATGACGTCACAGTCCCGGGGCATGATGGGACTGTGACCGCTCATCGGGAAAGGAAAAGCACATTTGTCCTTTCCCGATGAGCAAGCCAGCTTGGCGCTGGCTCCCACGATGGGGCTTGCAGGTGTCAAATCTCGCCAATAACAATAAAAAGTTTTAGATGCATCACAACACAAAGCATCAGAATACAACCTATTTAACAGAGACCACCCCAAAAAAACAGACACAAAGAAAAATGACATTGGTCCCTTAGAATGTGTAGGACCCATAGTCTTCCTGCCCAACTATAGCTCCATATTCCCTCTGTGCCTTCAATCCTCGTTCACCTAAACCTCAGATTCAACCGCCAGAGTTTCTGTAGAATTGATCCAGCGGAACAACACCTTTTTTGGGGGACCCACTGGCCTCATACATCATTCTGTATAGCGGAAGCTCCGCATTAACCAATTTTTTACACATCTCCAAAGTTAAAGTTTCTCCATAAATGCATCTCCTAGCAATAATTTAGAAACATAGAAGAAGAGGAGTCAGAGAAATAATTTTGTAGCCACATCCAACTCCTCATCCTCAATAACTCCCAAAAGGTCTAAAAGGGGATTACATATGTGCGGGAAGCCAAAAGTATTGCCTATAAACTCTGTTAACTGGGACCAGAGAGACCTCACTTTCGAACACTCCCACACTATGTAAAAGAAGGTACCCTCACACAACTGGCATTAATGATGTAAACACAGATTCCCTCTTATGCATATACAGGTGAATTAGAAAAGATATACAGAAATTTAGGGAGAAAAATTATTTAATGCATTTATCATAAATAAATGTATGTGCCCCATGAGAGTAAGTGGTAAGGCTGGCCACCTGGGCACTTTCTCCCTAAATGCAGTCACTACCGGGGATAAATTATTATCCAGAAATCTAGAAACTGGTAATTGGACCTGTACCCCTAGATAGCGAAAGGACGTAAATAGCGTAATGGTACAGTCCTCAGGGATGCCTGTGATATCATCCATAGTAAACAGAGATGATTTGGACCAGGTAATACAGAACCCAGAAAAATCTCCAAACTTTTGAATCAGAGCAAAGGTCACTGACAGGAAAGGGCCCAGGTCCTGTAAATACTATGTCATCAGCATACAGTGACACACATTCTTCAAGCTGACCCAAATGAAGTCCAGATACCAAATCATCCTCCCGTAACTGCGCAGTGAATGGTTCAATGGCAAGAGCGAACAAAAGGGGTGATAGGGGAGACCCCTGCCTAGTCCTCCTAAATATAGAAAAGAGATCTGAAATAATGCCATTGACACCGTATACATGCCACCGCATCTGTACAAAGTAACCAAACCCAAAACACAAACTTGGCCCAAACCCATAACGCTCCAATAAGAAGAATAAATAGGGCCATTCCCCAGAGTCAAAGGCCCTCTTGGTGTCCAAGGAGGTCTCCACCCTTGCACCGGAGTTGTCATGTAGCGATTGTACATTTACAAAAAGCCTTCTAATATTCATCTGGGCACATTTGATCGGCATGAAGCCGGTTTGGTCAGCATCTATACATTTAAAGATAATCAACTGTAACCTACATGTCAAGACTTTAGCAAGAATCTTCGTATCAACATTCATCAGCAAAATTGGACCATAAGAGTCGCACTCCTTAACATCCTTCCCACTCTTAGGTAACAAGACCACACCTCCCTCATAGATGGTGGCATATATCCCTCCTTTCTCACTGAGTTGAACACCTGGAGTAATCAGGGGGCCAGGAACTCTCCATACATCCCATACCACTCCGAGGGCAGGTTATCTAGCCCTGGGGATTTGTAAAGAGAAAAGAAGGCTATGGCCTTCTTAATCTCCTCCAGAGTAATATCACCATCCATCAATTCCCGATTAGTATCGAACAGTTCCGGAAGGTCAATCGTGGACAGGCAAGTGGAAAAGGCAGCCTTGTTTACAGTTTCATTGGGCACATAGAGGTCCCTATAGTAATTGGCAAAAACGTGTAATGTATTATTCGAATCATCCATGTCCACACCCTGAACCAATAGTAGCAATATGAATGGGTACAGATTGAGGCTGTGCCAGATAGGCCAATAAATGACCATTCTTGTCCCCATATTTAAAAAATACGGCGACGCTGAGCCATCATCTGTAATGAACACTCCCCTCAGAGTACTGTAGCTTTAAAGGCCTCCTATTGAAGTAACTGAGATCCACTATTACTATTCTCCACCCAGTAATTTTGTTTAACTTGCATACATGCAATATTAACATATTCTTGCTTTAACCAATTATTATTATTATTATTTAAAGTACCTATATAGCGCCGTCAATTTACACAGCGCTTTACATATACATTGTACATTCAGATCAGTCCCTACCCTCAAGGAGCTTACAATATAAGGTCCCTAACTTACATTCATACAGTGGGGACAGAAAGTATTCAGACCCCCTTTAATTTTTCACTCTTTGTTATATTGCAGCCATTTGCTAAAATCATTTAAGTTCATTTTTTTCCTGATTAATGTACACACAGCACCCCATATTGACAGAAAAACACAGAATTGTTGACATTTTTGCAGATTTATTAAAAAAGAAAACTGAAATATCACATGGTCCTAAGTATTCAGACCCTTTGCTCAGTATTTAGTAGAAGCACCCTTTTGATCTAATACAGCCATGAGTCTTTTTGGAAAAGATGCAACAAGTTTTTCACACCTGGATTTGGGGATCCTCTGCCATTTCTCCTTGTAGATCCTCTCCAGTTCTGTCAGGTTGGATGGTAAATGTTGGTGGATAGCCATTTTTAGGTATCTCCAGAGATGCTTAATTGGGTTTAAGTCAGGGCTCTGGCTGGGCCATTCAAGAACAGTCACAGAGTTGTTGTGAAGCCACTCCTTCGTTATTTTAGCTGTGTGCTTAGGGTCATTGTCTTGTTGTAAGGTAAACCTTCGGCCCAGTCTGAGGTCCTGAGCACTCTGGAGAAGGTTTTCATCCAGGATATCCCTGTACTTGGCCGCATTCATTTTTCCCTCGATTGCAACCAGTCGTCCTGTCCCTGCAGCTAAAAAACACATACCGCTTAGAATTAGGGCCAAAAAGTTCTATCTTGGTCTCATCAGACCAAATAATCTTATTTCTCATCATCTTGAAGTCCTTCAGGTGTTTTTTAGCAAACTCCATGCGGGCTTTCGTGTGTCTTGTACTGAGGAGAGGCTTCCGTCAGGCCACTCTGCATAGAGCTCCGACTGGTGGAGGGCTGCAGTGATGGTTAACTTTATACAACTTTCTCCCATTTCCCGACTGCATCTCTGGAGCTCAGCCACAGTGATCTTTGAGTTCTTCTTTACCTCTCTCACCAAGGCTCTTCTCCCCCAATAGCTCAGTTTGGCCGGACGGCCAACTCTAGGAAGGGTTCTGGTTGTCCCAAACGTCTTCCATTTAAGGTTTATGGAGGCCACTGTGCTCTTAGGAACCTTAAGTGCAGCAGAAATTTTTTGTAACCTTGGCCAGATCTGTGCCTTGCCACCATTCTGTCTCTGAGCTTTTCAGGCAGTTCCTTAACCTCATGATTCTCATTTGTTCTGACATGCACTGTGAGCTGTAAGGTCTTATATAGACAGGTGTGTGGCTTTCCTAATCAAGTCCAATCAGTATAAGCAAACACAGCTGGACTCAAATGAAGGTGTAGAACCATCTCAAGGATGATCAGAAGAAATGGACAGCACCTAAGTTAAATATATGAGTGTCACAGCAAAGGGTCTGGATACTTAGGACCATGTGATATTTCAGTTATTCTTTTTTAATAAAGCTGCAAAAATGTCAACAATTCTGTGTTTTTCTGTCAATATGGGGTGCTGTGTGTACATTAATGAGGAAAAAAATTAACCTAAATGAATTTAGCAAATGGCTGCAATATAACAAAGAGTGAAAAATTTAAGGGGGTCTGAATACTTTCTGTCCCCACTGTATACTAGGGCCAATTTAGACAGAAGCCAATTAACCTACCAACATATCTTTGGAGTGTGGGAGGAAACCGGAGTACCCGGAGGAAACCCACACAGGCACAGGGAGAACATACAAACTCCAGGCAGGCAGTGTCGTGGTTGGGATTCAAACCAGTGACCCCTTTTTACTGCTAGGTGAGAATGCTACCCACTACACCACTGTGCCACCCTATTAGCCTTCATACGCCAGCTGTATACTCCTCTGGATTCCAAGATGAAGATACAGAGATGAAATAGTGATCTGAGTTTGCCCCAGGTAAATGTTGTATAGTATCCACCAGGCCCAATCCTGTCCCCTCAGCAAGTACAGTGTCTATTCCAGATAAGAATTTATGGAACTTCATGGGGGCACCACCCCACGTGATGCCACCGACCAAGCATGCACAGGTCATTGATGTCACAAGGGGGCGGTGCCACCAGGTGACTCTGCC
The DNA here is from genome assembly GCA_037952925.1 of Lithobates clamitans. Taxonomy (NCBI): domain Eukaryota; kingdom Metazoa; phylum Chordata; class Amphibia; order Anura; family Ranidae; genus Lithobates; species Lithobates clamitans. The sequence goes on along the minus strand of JBBGZY010000143.1, from coordinate 9,820,442 downwards.
AGGCCCCTTACCTATTTAAGAACTGGCAGGCAGTCAGCAGTTAGGCTTCATCAGGGGCAGAGCTTTTTTTTTCTTTTCTTGGTTCGGCCGTGCGGCAGGCATCGTGATTGATGATGCGTCTACATCGGTGAACATTGTTTTTTTTATTTTTAATAAAGGAATCATCAAAAACTGAGTGTGTGTTTTTATTTATTTTTTTACACTTTTTTTAGTGAATGAGTAGGGGTACTTGTTAAAGGGGGTTTCCAGATCCTGATAAACCCCCTGCCTGCAGACTCCCACTACCACTGCCCAGGGTTGTGGTGAAGAGGCCTTCATCCCCATCAACATGGGGGCAAGGTGCTTTGGTGTGGGTGGGGCACAGCCCCCCTGCCCCAAAGTACTCCCCATGTTGAGGGCATGTGGCCTGGTATGGTTTAGGAGGTAGGACCCCCTCACTATTTTTTTTTACATTTTTCTATTGCCGGCAATGGGTTTTTTTTTAAAAAAAGCTTGCAGCCGTGAAATTTAAATTTGTGGCAGACACACTGGAAGTCTTTAGCTTGTAAAGGCAATGTTTTGGCTTCTGATATGTTGCCATAACTTTAAGGAAGAAAGTTCTACCTCTTGGTAAGTATGCTCTCTGTTTGTGCATTGCTATATATGTCGTATAGTTGGGAAACTCAGACAGTTTAGAGTTAGGAACCACATTTATATAACAGCCTTGACATGGCTGCGTGGCTTCCACAACTAAAATGTCTGTATTTACTTTGAGCAGTTTAAACATATACTGTAAATTATTTGTCTCTACTGGCTAGCTTGAAAGTATTCTGGGGTCCCTATTTGTAATATATAGTGTATATATATATATATTCTGCTTCTGATAGTCCTCTAAAAATAAACTATTTTTATGGTGTAACTCTAAAATAATTCTAAAAATACACTATATTATGACTAAGTTACCTCCAATGCTTGCTGCAGAAAGAGTACTGCATTTGATCAGTAAAAAATCTTATTTAAATGAAGTTTAATTTAGAACAGTGTTAGCAGTTTTATTGCCTCATGCTATATATGGATAATATGGAAAGTCTTTATTTAAATTGAACATAAGATTCACATACTGCGTGCCATCTGTTTCCCTCTAATGATACTGTGAACTATCTTAAAGTACTATCTTAATGAAGAGACTGAAGTGTAGTTAAGAATTCTCATAGGTGTTATTGTGTTAGTTAAGTTTAATGACTACATCTTATTACATCATCCTTTCTACTTGAAGCCCTAGCTATGTTTTGACATTTTTAGCAAAAGCCATGGATTATGTACTAAAAACCTTAATTAAATAGCATTTTGTAACATTTTGTGCATTTTTAATTAATTTCATAAGCATTAAGTATAAAGAAAAGTTTAAAACTTTTAAATAATATACAGAGTACAAATAGTGTTCAATGAATTCATAAAACGCAATGCAAATAATTAAAGAAAGGGAAAGTCAGACGTAAGCAATTATATTTTCTACTTGTTATTGTGCCTAGTCAAGCATATCTTTACACTTGTAGAATCACCTGAAAATGTCTCTAGAGACAGGACAGTGTGTGTATCTTTTTATCTTCATCTGCATACATGGCAAAGGAAATCATACAGAATCCTTTATAAATTATTACAATTGAGGTTTTATTGATTATGCAAGCGGGTAGTCATTGGACCTATTCCTATTATTCCCTGCACAGCATTGTTTGAAATTGTTTAAAATCTTTACAATTTTTTAAAATTTTTGTTATTGTTATTATGTTTTAGGATTAAAAAAGGAGATTGTTATAAAAGTAAAAAAAAAAAAAAAGTACAGAGAGTTGGTGTGATAACTCAAATGCAAATAACATATCACGTTGCTGTACAGTGCCATGAATGAAGTGTACTTTTGTACATTTCAAATAAAGTTTTTACAAACACAAAAATAAAAGGAAGCTGTGTGTGATACGCTGCTCCCTACTGCTGGTAAAGCTCTCCAGCAGCTATCTGTTCTTGTGTGAATACAGCCCTTATGAACTATTAAAAATATGGGCCTGCATGGACCATGTAAATTGAGGTTCAGATCCAATAATATGTAAAGAAATGAAAAACGTGACAGTGGAGAGTACAGAAAAATTATGTGACATGTGAATAAGAGGTTATGAAAAGAAAGAAAAGAGTAGGGAGAGGGAAATTGAGAAAGTGTGATTAAGTGATTACCCCAAGTTTTATCCTGAGTAGCTGAACAGATTAAGTCAAAAGTATTAAGTAAACACACAAATCCCTGTTCTGTTCTGTGAGGAGACACAGATCGTGCGTTCCTAATAGCTAGGAACCACGATCTGTCATCCCCTCTAGTCAGTCCCCTCCCCCCACAGTTACACAGTCAGGGAACACAGTTAACCCCTTGATTGCTCCTAGTGTTAACCCCTTCCCTGGCAGTGACATTTATACAGTAATCAGTGCATTTTTATAGCACTGATCGCTGTATAATCCTCAATCGTCACAGAAAATGTGTCAAATGTGTCAGATGTGTCTGCCATATTGTCACAGTCACGATAAAAATTGCTGTTCGCCACCATTACTAGTGATATGACTAATTTCTGATTGGGATTCTAAAACAAAGTTTATACTGCAGCTGCAGGAACAGATTCACAGGACTCAATCACTGTGTTTAAAATGTCCGTTCAGTGCCAAAATGTATTATTACATGTTATTTTATACAACAATTGCAAAAATAAAACATTGAGAAGGGAGGGGGGAGTAGAGAGCGTTTAGTAGGAGATGTGACTGTGTGTTAGGTGAAGGTTACAGAACACATTTCAACAGTGAGAACAAAATTGAGCCTCTTATGCGTAAATGAACAGTACAGTGAATGTCCATGTCACTAGTTAAAAAAAAGTAATAATAAAAATGCCATAAATCTATCCCCTATTTTGTAGATGCTATAACTTTTGGGCAAACTAATCAATATATGCTTATTGTGATTTTTATTACCAAAAATATGTAGAAGAATAGGAAAGAAGAAAATTGGTGGTATGTGTGTCTCTAAATAGATAAGGCACCTCATCCCAGCAATAATGTTGAACTAGAGTAAAGAGCTGAGTGTATGGGATTATTACGGTGCCAAAAATGCAGCAATACAATTTTATAAAAATAAATACATTTATTACAAAAAGTTAAAAGTACAATTCATACAGGGTACAGTGTACAAAATGGAGCATAGGCAGATCATTACAACCAGTTGATGGAAATAGTTGAAATATCCCTACTAGTTTCACCAAAACATTGGATTCCTCAGGGGATATGATAGGTTGCAGTTCTACAGAAAAAAGAGTATTTTATTAGTATCAAATGGTAAATAACAAATAACACTGTGCATATCACTAAACTACTGTAGAGAGATTAGACAAGTGCGGTCTCCCCCATCCAATTAATCCCAACCAACAAGATGGAAAGCAGTCTAAGGGACATAGCACCAATCACGCATCATCATAACCTACCCACGGATAGGGCAAGATGGACAACATCCAATGTGGGGGGAAAGGTCGTCCTTCACTGCCTATAGCAATTCTAAAACAGTTACCCTTCCCAATGGTCAAATCCAGTCTGTTAAACATCGAATTACTACATATCAATATATACTATTGGAGTGGTCTACTTGGCCCTGTGCATTTGTGGATGTTTCTACATCGGCAAGACGAAACGTCCATTTTTTAAATGTATCAGGGATCACATTATGCCACTTCACAAACGACTCGCCACTACTGCCTTAAATAGACACATTGTTATTCAACACGATTGCGATCCAAATGTTGTGCGATTCATGGCGCACGTGTTCGAGGAGGCAGTAATGACATTGCCCTCTTACAACTAGAAACCAGATGGATACACTGCTTAGATGCTGGCCTGAATGAGTATATAAGTTTCAAACCTTTTTTATAATAGAAACTTTCATTAAATCATAATTTATAATTATTATAACTATTTAGTTAGTCCCTTTTGTGTTCCTCTGTGGCCTGATTTGGTTTTTGCATTCGGTCCCTCCCTCTTTTTCACCTCCCTCCCATTACCATGATTATCGCTTTCTTATTGGTCCCTTTACTTTCTTAGGCCCAACATGCGTGCTAGCGTCCCCCCTTCTTTTCTATTTTTGTTTTCATTATATATTTTATCATATATTTTTCTTTCTTTTTTTTTCGTCAGTATTTCTCTTTGTTCCTTTTTTCCCTTTTTTTTTTTTTTTTTAAATATATTTTTTCTTTAATTTTATTTCTCCTTTTTTGCTAAATAACATACAAGTTGGATACATTTATATATACATATATATGATTTGTTTATATCTTTACTTATATTTTTGTTGCCTTTTTCCGTTTATATTTGTTTTTGCATCAACGTGCATTATGATTTGATTCATAACATTGTGCATTCTATCACTCTTTGACTGTGCAGTTGATTGAACTTAGGAGCACGCCTCGCATTTCCTTGTCCGGTCCTCCCCCTCCTTTTTTACTGCCTTTGACATCTCATTGTTATTTTTCCAAATGCCCTGGTCCCCATATGGCTCTTGGCTTCCCCGATGTTTTGGGTTGGTTTTCTAAGTCACAGCCGGTGGCTGTATGGACACCCAAGGGCTGGCTGTCTATGACAACCAGCCCGCCTCTCAGCCTGTCTCCACCCCCTACCCTCCGCCCTTTCCATCCGCCACATTACGATCTTTCCCCCTGGCTTTGGGTTATCCCCGCCCCTTGGATTGACCCACAGCTAAGCCGCGCCCCTGCTTGATTGCGTCGGACGGCCGCTATCCTCCAACGCATCCAGCGGGCACTAGGCACTATGGGAATTGTAGGCTCTATGCCGTGATGAGTGCGCAGTTGCATGGGCCGCTTTTTGTCCGCTCCTGATTGGCGAATTTTAGTTGCCAATCAGGTGGGGGGCTTTAAATAGGCTAGCTATTTGTCCGTTGTTGTGGACTCACCGGGACGCTGCTGAGTTCAAGTTACTGCACAGGTAAACTTGTTTTTCTGGCGACCATATTATTGTCACATGCAGCTATAATTGATCACAGCAACATTTACTACTATGTCTATTTACTGGGGGTTTTCTGTTTAGGTCCAATAGGCTTATGCCCTGTAACTGGTGTGGATACTTTGTGCACCTACCCCAGTTTGTGTTTCAACTTGCAGCTATCACACTGCTTTTGATCACTTGTTTATTGCTGGGTTTGTTTCCCAATTTTCTTCTGGAGGTAGGATTTTTCTAACTAAGCCTTTTCAATAATTCTTGTTGCATAACAAAAACCATTTGAATTATTTGTAAACTATAATTGCTTCTCTATTTTTCATCCAGTGGAGCTAGTCTACGTACCAACTTATTTGCCCAATAGAATCAATTATTATTGATCTTTTCAGCATCCCGGTTACTTGTTAGTATACCTTGTATTTGGTGAGTATTTAGGACTGTTTTTCCTTTTAGTTGTTGATAGTTGAGCTTTTTATAGCCTTACATTTATGTATTTCTCCAGCTATTTCCAAGGTTTTTTTTATCAAGCCCCCTGCAGCCACACTATAGGCAGTGAAGGATGACCTTTCCCCTCACATTGGATGTTGTCCATCTTGCCCTATGGGGCTCCATGGGTAGATTGCAATGATGCGTGATTGATGCTATGTCCCTTAAACTGCTTTCCATCTTGTTGGTTGGGATTAATTGGATGGGGGAGACCGCACTTGTCTAATCTCTCTACAGTCGTTTAGTGATATGCACAGTGTTATTTGTTATTTACAATTTGTTATACTAATAAAAGACTCTTTTTTTCTGTAGAACTATAACCTATCATATCCCCTGAGGAAGCCAATGTTTTGGCAAAACTAGTAGGGATATTTCAACTATTTTTATCAACTGGTTGTAATGATCTGCCTATGCTCCATTTTGTACCCTGTACCCTGTATGAATTGTATTTTTAACTTTTTGTAGTAAATTTATTTATTTTTATAAAATTGTATTGCTGCTTTTTTGGCACTGTAACAATCCCATACACTCAGCTCTTTACTCTAGTTCAATATTATTGCTGGGATGAGGTGCCTTATCTATTTAGAGACACACATACCACCAATTTTCTTCTTTCTTGTTAAACACCTGTGTGTGATCACACCTTACATGGTGGTTGTGTGTCTCTCTAGATAAACTTTAATATTAATGTTGCTAATCTATCATAGCTAGGCCTTTTGAACTGTTTTTTCTTGAATTTATTCCTTTGTTAGGTATTAGTATACTTTCTTTGTATGTATTCATCGTTTGACGATTTTACGTTGATCCTTTTTTGAAGTGTAAAGGAATTAGTTGGGCTCTTGCACCTGTGTTACTTTCTAACAGTCATTGTCATGGCAGGATTTTGTGGTGAGGCCTGGGATGGCCTTATGAAAAAGATTCAGTCATCCCAGACAGAGGCTAATATTTCTGATGCAGATTTGGATCGTGCCCTTATGAGGTTGCAACGCCTTCTTGAAAACAAGGTACGCATTTACTGGCATAAGTCATATTTCGAAAAATACTCTGATAATTCAATAGTTCCATGGGGTTTAAGAATCCAAATTTTTCCAAACATCAAAAAGGTTAATGATTCCCTAAAACAATCATGAGAACATAACCTCCACATGTGTTCATTCCAAATGATTTCTCTTCTTTGCAAACAGTACTAGTCAAAACTTGCCCAGTTAGATCTTCAGATAAACAACTGGTATCAAGAGCTTGTCCTCCATGTGACTTCCACCAGATTCACCAAGCGAGAATCCGAACTGCGGGTGCATCTGGAGGAATACACTTTAAGTGTTATAAACACCAAAGAAAACAAGTTCCTCTGTGATAAATCAGCCCATGACAATGGCTATGCATACAAATGGAGTCAAACACCCTCTAACAAACCTAGTTCAAAACCCCCTAATTCCGGTGGACCTAAAACTGATACTGTTGCACCTGATGCACCTAATAATATTTCTGTTTCTTCTTTTTCACCTAGCAATTCAACCACTTATCGCAAACTATCTCAGGATAGATTGCCTAAAAAAAGAAAGGGTGACAACACCTCTGTTTCAACGGACTCCCTTCATAGCACTTTCAGACCCACCCCTGCTCGACAACCTTTGGTGGTTCGTACTGACTCTAACAATGTGCACTCTTCCACTCCCTTTCCTATACCTGGAAAAATTTCTTCTGTACCTTCCTTGTTCCAATCACAATTACACCCTTCCTCTGGTGCCACTACCTCTGGCTTTTCTCTAGTGCCTTCTACTATCACTTGTAGGGTGAGTGAACCCACTTTATCTACACTGTTTCCTGCAAGTACCCAATCAATTGATCCCAAAATTGCACCAATTTTTTTAGGGAAGAATCCCGATCAGACACTGAGTCCCACACAGCCCCTGCAAACCCGGGAGCACCTGGATTAGAAGTTCTTAATTTATTCTCAATTCCTCTAACTGAGGAACAAATCTATGTACTTAAACTTGGACTCACGTTTTGCCCTTCTACTGATCTTGACAGATTTCAATTAATCAAAGATATACACCTGTTTGCTTGACGCTTGATGTTCAAAGTCATTTATGATAAACCTATGGCCACTGAATCTTCCAACCCCTCCTCACTTGAACTTTCTCTAATTGAACGGCAGACTATGGATGATCTTATGTCATTATGGGAGGAGGGCCACATTGGTGAAGACGAGCTATCCAACATTACGTTGTTTGGTGTCATCGTGCCTGGTGTATCCTTTCCCCCACCTACCTCCTTTAAGCCTAAGTCCCGAGCATTTCCATCACTTCAGTCTAACCCCAATATTTGGGCGTTTGTTCAACAAACTACCCAGGAGATAAAACTCCTCAATTTGGACAACTCTGAGGGACATAACTTATCCTTTAAGCACCGTAAAGCTCTCAGGAACCTTCAGTGTCACCCTGGTATAATCATTAAGCCGGCCGACAAAGGTGGCAATATCATTCTCATGGATGTCCAGGCTTTAGAGCGCATGTGCCTGGACATCCTCGACAATCGACATTGGTACTGGCCCATTTCTAAAACTCTCATTCAGAACTTTACTCATGAGTACTATAGTTTAATCTTTAAAGCTTACCAATTAGGCACTATTGATTTAAATACTTGGAACTATTTGAATGTAAAGGATCCAAAGATACCCATCTTCTACTCTCTTCAAAAAGTGCATAAATCTTTACAACATCCCCCTGGACGACCAATTGTATCAGGTTGTTCCAGCTTAACCGAGAATGCTAGTGCCTTAGTAGACAAATATTTAAATCCACATGTCACGTCTTTATTCTCCTATGTTCAAGATGCTATTGACTTACTCAGAATCGTAGATGGTAAACAACTCCCCCCTCACCCTTGGTTGGTAGCCCTGGATGTGGAAAGTTTATACAACTGCATTCCACACACGAAAGGTTTGGATGTTATTTTTGAACAATTGAACGAACGTGGACCATCGTCCAGCTCATATAGCCAGTTTGTTCTTCAGTTGTTAGAGTTTATACTAACAAGAAATCTATTCATGTTTGGTTCCTCCCACTACCTCCAGGTGCAGGGTGTGGCTATGGGGACCAAGTGCACGCCCTCATATGCCAACTTGTACCTGGGGGGTGGGAGAGGAATCTTTTTTCAAATGACTATTTATCTGAACTATTGAAACATGTCATCGCCTGGCACAGGTATATTGATGACATTTTAATATTCTGGTCTGGAACTCAGGATGAACTTACACAACTGATTGACCAACTGGCCACCAACAATTACAACCTTACTTTCACCATGGAATGCAGCCAGTCTAGGATTAGTTTCTTGGACCTGCAGATCAATGTTGATTTTGACAGAATTCTTCATACGTCCTTGTACCGCAAGCCTTCTGCAGGCAACAAACTATTACACGCCACCAGTGCACACCCGCAACCTCTTCTAGACAGTATCCCTTACAGTCAATTTCTCCGACTCAGGAGAAATTGCACGTTGGATCAAGATTTCTATCAGGCATCCAGAGATTTATCTGAAAGACTCCATCAAAGAGGTTATAGCCGATCTTTACTCAAACGGGCTTTTAGTAGAGTAGTTAAACTTAACAGGCGAGATCTTATCCACTCCAAACAATCTTATAAATCTGATCGATCAGTTCGAATTATAACCCAGTTCTCCAAACAACATGCAGATTAGAGCCATTCTAAAAGTTCTGGCCCTTGTTGACGGCGGATTCCACCATTAGCATGTATGTTAAGGCCTATCCTGTGATTACATACCATCGGGCTCCCTCTATGAGAGATCACCTGGTCACGAGCCATCACACACGAAAACACCCAGTTAACGGTGTTAACACTGGCACTTTCCCTTGTGGGCGCTGTGATATCTGCCCCTTTATAAGCAATTCTAAAACAGTTACCCTTCACAATGGTCAAATCCAGTCTGTTAAACATAAAATTACCTGTAATACTATTGGAGTGGTCTACTTGGCCCTGTGCGTTTGTGGATGTTTCTACGTCGGCAAGACGAAACGTCCATTTTTTAAACGTATCAGGGATCACATTATGCCACTTCACAAATGACTCACCACTACTGCCTTAAATAGACACATTGTTATACAACACAATTGCGATCCAAATGTTGTGCGATTCACGGCACTTGAGCACATGCCGCACATGTTCGAGGAGGCAGTATTGACATTGCCCTCTTACAACTAGAAACCAGATGGATACACTGCTTAGATGCTACTAAATATCCTGGCCTGAATGAGTATATACGTTTCAAACCTTTTTTATAATAGAAACTTTCATTAAATCTAAACTATTTAATTGGTCCCTTTTTGGGTTACTCTGTGGCCTGATTTGGTTTTTGTATTCGGTCCCTCCCTCTTTTTCACCTCCCTCCCATTACCATGATTATCGCTGTCTTATTGGCCCCTTTACTTTCTTAGGCCCAACACACATGCTAGCATTCCCCCTTATTTTCTATTTTTGTTTTCATTATATATTTTATCATATATTTTTCTTTCTTTTTTTTGGCAGTATTTCTCTTTGTTCCTTTTTTCCCTTTTTTTTTAATATTTTTTCTTTCACTTTATTTCTCCTTTTTTGCTAATCCACATACAAGTTGGATACATTTATATGTATATATATAAATATATATATATATATATATAGGGCGAGGGTTTAGGCTGGTCACTCCTTGCACAAAGTGTCACGCCGGCAACAAGTGTTTGGCACTTGGACACGGGCACTTCTTCTAACAAGACCACCTGTCATCTTCACCATCTCCTCACCATGCCTTCTCTGCTCTACCCTTTCAGGTAACTGCACTGATCTTCCCTGCAACACAAAAGTCGCTCCACCTGTCTGCAATTTCCCAGCTGACTCTTCATACCCTCTGGTAACTGCACTGATCTTCCCTGCAACACAAAAGTCGCTCCACCTGTCTGCGATTTCCCACCTGACTCTTCATACCCTCTGGTAACTGCACTGATCTTCCCTGAAACACAAAAGTCGCTCCACCTGTCTGCGATTTCCCACCTGACTCTTCATACCCTCTGGTAACTGCAAAGACTCCCCTCTTCTCTTAAACACTGGACTACATTGTCTAACTGAACTTTAATTCTGCCTTACTAAGAATTTGAAACTAGTGCCTATACTTGTTTGTTTTTGAAAGTGTCATTTATTTTGTATTCTGCTGCCCGAACAAGACCAAACATTTAACCTTATTCTGTTGCCCCCTCTTGCACTGCAATCTGTCCAGACCAGTTGTAAAACCCCACCCCCCACAAGCTTAGTTTTATCAGCTTCTAAGTGAATAATTTTGAATTTCCCCCCCACACCTTCCCACTATAAATTTAGTTCATTTCTTGGGACGGCTGGCGAGGGTTTAGGCTGGTCACTCCTTGCACAAAGTGTCACGCCGGCAACAAGTGTTTGGCACTTGGACACGGGCACTTTGACTAAGGCACTGCTACAAAAAAGTAAGTACAGACATTATTGTTCCACAGCTATTTTGCAGAAAGTTCCACTTCATTCTCTAACTTTCCTCAGCCTTCCTTCTATTAGCCTGTCCCCACCCTCTAAAATGCTCACATTAATCTTTGTTATAACGTCCTCTCTCCTCAAACTCTCATGTCTTTACCCCCCCTCTCCAGCCCCCAACCTTTACATATCTCCCTCTCTTCTGCCCACTCAATATTACTCCACTTACCACCTCCTGCTCATTCTAAGCCCACACAGTATCACCACATCCATTCCACCACAGCATCTGCCCTCCTATAAATCCCACTCCCGCCTTACCACCCTCACCCTCCTACTACTCCTAATGTCTGGGGACATCGCACCAAACCCTGGCCCTCCCACACCCAATTTCCAACGCCAAGATCGGCCATCTACCTCCTCCAACAGTAGTCGTAACTTCAACCTTCTCATCCCAATTCCCCTGATTCCACAAGTCAGCCCCCCTCTTTCATGTGCCCTCTGGAATGCCCGCTCAGTCTTCAACAAACTAGTTTCTGTCAATGACCTTTTCCTCTCCAAATCCCTTGATCTATTTGCTATAACTGAAACCTGGCTCCAGGAATTTGATACTACCTCTCCAGCTGCACTGTCCCACAGTGGCCTTCTCTGGACTCACTCCACCAGACCCAGTGGATGAAAAGGAGGTGTTGTCGGACTTCTCCTCTCCCCACAATGCACCTTCCAGATACTGCCCACACCTCCCTCTCTTTCCACCTGCTCTTTCGAAATGCACTGCATTCGTCTTTTCTCTCCAGCTTGTCTGAGGGTCGCAGTCATTTATCGGCCTCCTGGACCAGTGTCACACTTTCTGGATGACTTCTCTGCATGGCTACCCTATTTTCTCTCATCTGAAGTGCCTGCCATCATCCTAGGTGACTTTAACATTCCAATCAATGTTAATAATGCTACCACTTCTAAACTACTCAACTTAACCTCCTCTTTTAACCTAACACAATGGACACAAACCACCACTCACTCCAACGGCAACACTCTTGACCTTGTATTCTCCCATCGCTGCACTCCCTGTAATCTCTCCAACGCATCCTTTCCTCTCTCTGATCACAACCTTATCCGTTTCACACTCTCCTTGTCTCCTATATCCCATGCTGCCAACCCACAAACCACTACCTGCAGGAACCTTCGCAACCTCAAACCTTCCCTTCTTCACTCTGCTACTGATGGCCTTTATGACAAAATCGCACCCCTGTCCTGCCCAGACCTAACCACTTCCATCTACAACACCACGTTGTCATCCTCCCTAGACGTACTTGCTCCTCTTTCTACATGCAGAACCAGGCCCCATCTGCCACAATCCTGGCAAACAGACAGAAGTCTCAAGAGACGCAGCCGTGCTCTTGAGCGAGCATGGCGTAAATCTAAATCCCTGCAAGACTTTACCCTCTACAAATCTGTCCTTCTCAAATACAACTCCTGCCTCCACACTGCTAAACAAACCTATTACAACACTCTCATCAAAACCCTCTCATCCAAACCTCGTCAACTCTTTTCTACCCTTAATTCCTTACTTCACCCCCCACTGCCCCCTCCCACCAACTTGCTTAACGCTCAACATATTGCCAACCACTTCAATAGCAAAATCAACACAATTCGCAAGGAGATATCCAGCATTAAAATTCCTCCCCTACCCAACATATCAGGTCCAACACCACACTCAATACTCTCCTCCTTTTGCCCAGTTACCACAGAAGAAGTTGATAAACTCCTCTCCATGGCCCACCTCACTACATGTCCCCTGGACCCTGTCCCCTCTCAATTACTGCGACCACCTTCCCACTCTATCCTCAACTCCCTAACCCACATCTTCAACCTCTCCCTCTCCTCCGGCACCTTTCCTTCCCTGCTCAAACATGCACTGGTTACCCCCATACTCAAAAAACCCTCACTAGACCCCACCTGTTTGAATAACTTAAGACCTATCTCCCTTCTCCCGTTTGCCTCCAAGCTCATCGAACGCCTTGTTCATGACCAAATGAGTCGCTACCTCACGGACAACAACCTTCTCGACCCCCTACAGTCTGGCTTCCGCCTACAACATTCTACTGAAACTGCCCTACTAAAAATCGCCAATGACCTAATAACTGCCAAAACCAATGACCACTACTCCATACTCATACTTTTAGACCTCTCTGCTGCCTTTGACACAGTTGACCACCTGCTGCTCCTCAGCAAATTACACTCCCTTGGCCTCCGTGATTCTGCATTATCCTGGTTCTCCTCCTACCTATCTCAGCGCACTTTCAGCGTCACTTAAAACTCCATCTCCTCCGCTCCCCTTCCTCTTTCTGTTGGGGTACCCCAAGGCTTCGTCCTTGGGCCTCTCCTTTTCTCACTCTATACCTCTTCCCTGGGCCAGTTGATCACCTCCCATGGCTTCCAATACCATCTCTATGCCGATGACACACAGATCTATCTCTCCACTAAACAACTCACCCCCACTATCTCCTCACGGATCTCAAACTTGCTGAATGACATATCGGTATGGATGTCACACCACTTCCTCAAACTTAATCTTTCTAAAACTGAGCTTGTTATATTTCCTCCTTCACGGTCCCCCTCCTGTGACTTCACCATTAATATCAACAACACAACCATTGGTAACTCCACACATGCCAGAGTCCTGGGTGTAATCCTTGACTCTGACCTCTCCTTCAGCCCCCATATCCAATCACTGGCTAAATCCTGCTGCCTTAACCTCCGCAACATCTCCAGAATTCGACCCTTCCTGACTAATGACACTACAAAACAACTTATTCACTCCTTGATTATTTCCCGCCTCGACTATTGCAACTCTCTCCTTAATGGCCTACCCTTAAGCAGGCTATCCCCCTTCAGTCTATTATGAATGCTGCTGCTAGACTAATACACCTCACTAATCGATCCGTGACTGCTGCTCCTCTCTGCCAATCCCTTCACTGGCTTCCCCTACCCCACCGTGTAAAATTCAAAATGCTAACCATAACATACAAGGCCATTCACAACATCGTCCCCATCTACATCACCAACCTCATCTGCAGATATCGCCCAAATCGCACCCTCCGCTCCTCCCAGGACCTCCTGCTCTCTAGCTCCCTTGTTACCTCCTCCCATGCTCGCCTTTAGGACTTCTCCAGAGCCTCTCCCATCCTCTGGAATTCCCTGCCCCAGTACGTCCGATCAGCCCCTACCCTGTCCACCTTTAGGAGATCCTTGAAAACTCATTTATTCAGGGAAGCCTATCCCACACCCACATAACTGTCCCTGAGCCACACCCATCAAATCATTCTTTGCAGCTATTACCTTTTGTACCACCACCCCCTCCCTTTAGAATGTAAGCTCTACGAGCAGGGCCCTCCTGTACCTTTTGTATTGAACTGTACTGTAATTGTGCTGTCCCCCTTATACATTGTAAAGCGCTGAGTAAACTGTTGGCGCTATATAAATCTCGTATAATAATAATAATAATAATATATATGATTTGTTTATATTGTTGCTTATATTTTTGTTGCCTTTTTCCGTTTATATTTGTTTTTGCATCAACGTGCATTATGATTTGATTCATAACATTGTGCATTCTATCACTCGGTGACTGTGCAGTTGATTGAACTGCCCGGCCTTAGGAGCACGCCTCGCATTTCCTTATCCGGTCCTCCCCCTCCTTTTTTCCTGCCTTTGTCATCTCATTGTTATTTTTCCACATGCCCTGGTCCCCATATGGCTCTTGGCTTCCCCAATGTTTTGGGTTGGTTTTCTAAGTCACAGCCCATGGCTGTATGGACACCCAAGGGCTGGCTGTCTATGACAGCCAGCCCGCCTCTCGGCCTGTCTCCATCCCCTACCCTCCGCCCTTTCCATCCGCCACATTACGATCTTTCCCCCTGGCTTTGGGTTATCCCCGCCCCTTGGGTTGACCCACAGCTAAGCCATGCCCCTGCTTGATTGCGTCAGATGGCCGCCATCCTCCGATGCATCCAGTGGGCGCTAGGCGCTATGGGATTTGTAGGCTCTATGCGGTGGTGAGTTCGCAGGCGCATGGGCCACTTTTTGTCCATTCCTGATTGGCGAATTTTACTTGCCAATCAGGTGGGGGGGCTTTAAATAGGCTAGCCATTTGTCCGTTGTTGCGGACTCACCGGGACGCTGCTAAGTTAAAGTTACTGCACAGGTAAACTTTTGCTTTTTTTTGCTGGCGACCATATTATTGTCACATGCAGCTACAATTGATCACAGCAACATTTACTACTATGTCTATTTACTGGGGGTTTTCTGTTTATGTCCAATAGGCTTATGCACGGTAACTGGTGTGGATACTTTGTGCATCTACCTCAGTTTGTGTTTCAACTTGCAGCTATCACACTGCTTTTGATCACTTGTTTATTGCTGGGTTTGTTTCCCAATTTTCTTCTGGAGGTAGGATTTTTCTAACTAAGCCTTTTCAATAATTCTTGTTGCATAACAAAAACCATTTGAATTGTTGGTAAACTATAATTGTTTCTCTATTTTTCATCCAGTGGAGCTAGTCTACATACCAACTTATTTGTCCAATATGATCAATTATTATTGATCTTTTCAGCGTCCCGGTTACTTGTTAGTATACCTTGTATTTGGTGAGTATTTAGGACTGTTTTTCCATTTTATTGTTGATAGTTGAGCTTTTTATAGCCTTACACTTAAGTATTTCTACAGCTATTTCCAAGGTTTATTTTATCAAGTCCCCTGCAGCCACACTATAGGCAGTGAAGGATGACCTTTCCCCTCACATTGGATGTTGTCCATGTTGCCCTATTGGGCTCCGTGGGTAGGTTGTGATGATGTGTGATTGATGCTATGTCCCTTAGACTGTTTTCCATCTTGTTGGTTGGGATTAATTGGATGGGGGAGACCGCACTTGTCTAATCTCTCTACAGTTGTTTAGTGATATGCACAGTGTTATTTGGTATTTACAATTTATTATACTAATAAAAGACTCTTTTTTTCTGTAGAACTACAACCTATCATATCTCCTGAGGAAGCCAATGTTTTGGCAAAACTAGTAGGGATATTTCAACTATTTCCATCAACTGGTTGTAATGATCTGCCTATGCTCCATTTTGTACCCTGTACCCTGTATGAATTCTATTTTTTACTTTTTGTAATAAATTTAATTATTTTTATAAAATTGTGTTGCTGCATTTTTTGAACCGTAATAATCCCATACACTCAGCTCTTTACTCTAGTTCAATATGTAGAAGAATACATATCGGCCTAAACTGAGAAAAAAATTAGCTTTTTTTAAAAAAAATGGGGATATTTATTATAGCAAAAAGTACAAATATTGTGTTTTTTCAAAATTGTCGCTCTTTTTTTGTTTATAGCGCAAAAGAAATGCAGAGATGGTCAAATACCACCAAAAGAAAGCTCTATTTATGGGAAAAAAAGGATGTCAATTTTGTTTGGGTACAGCGTCGCACGACCGCGCAATTGTCAGTTAAATTGACGCAGTGCCGTATCGCAAAAAATGCTTTGGTCATTGAGCAGCCAAATCTTCTGGGGCTGAAGTGGTTAAACAACATTTTGACATTGTGACTAAATTTGTGTCCAGTCTTCCACCGATTTTTGGCCATTTTGGTGCTGGAAATCAATTTCAGAGAGTTGGGGCATTGGAGCATATGTTTTCGAAAAGCATGATGTGAGTGTTGCTTTTACTTCCATGTTTTGAGAATGTGTTTTAGTAAAAGGCATAGGTGAGGTGGTCAGAGATTGCTAGGAATCCATGGTATCTTCTGTATTGCTACTGGATGTGCGTTAGTGATTTATATAGGATACTAGAAAGGCATGTCTGCAGTGGTGTGTAGATCAGTGAGGGGGCTATATAATATGCTTGATAACATTATATTATATTTGGGACCATAGACTTGGTTATCTATGGTACCCATTGATGATGTTGGTTCCAGATGAAGGACATAAGGCTGTTCTGCATTGCTTTCTGGGCAAATGTCAGTACTAAAAATGGAAGGATTTGAAAAAAACGTAGTTTGAAGATAAGGGTCATTTTAGTGGCATACTATGCCAGACCAAGCCAGGAAGATTTTCATGAAAGTAGGTCAATTTAATAAACTGGAATAAAGGGAGATAGTTAATAGATTAAAGTGTAATGACACCCCGAGTATGAAAGGTGTTAAAGTCGTTTAGGACATCCCATACCCAAACACAAAATCAGCTACTGAACACTTCAATCAGCTGAACAAGGAACCCATACAAATAATTCTCCCCCAAGTACGAGACAAAGATCTGTCTTGAGGTTCAAGCAGGAATCAGACTCTTTATTCAAGTACATGTTATACAGATCCTACTTCTGTCCTGGCTAGGTCTGTCACATTTCTCCTCTTTCAGCAGGAGACTAACACAGGAGGAGACCCCAGACGAGTTTACTCAGTTAGTCAGTAGTTCCAGTCCTCTAATGCTGGTATTCACACAGTACCCCAAACAAATTGTTCCAAACAGAGTATTACTCACCCAGCCAACCTCTGCCTCTCTCAGAGAACATGCCCACCGCTGGGGAGAGGCCTGGATTGGCCCTTCTCCCTGGAGTCCTTTCAGCCACTGGAGAGAAGACAGGGTGACTGAGCGCACTCCATCATGCTGTTGGGGATCTGGGCCGACTGCCCAGCATCCCTGGGGTATACAGGTGGGGACTGAAGCCCCACCCACCCTTATAGGAAATTCGTCCTCTGTTAGTTGAGGGCAGAGGCCAGCAGCACTCTGCCTTGTTGCCAGCCTTTCTGCTGGAAACCCCACACCATCTGCTCCGGCTAACTGTTGGGCAGGGAGGCCGGCTGCCCCGTCTCCCTGGAACTCTGTAGTTGTTGCCGGTGCTGGGCAGAGGTTGGTAGCACTCTGCCCGGTTGTCAGCACTCCAGCTGCGTTGGTGTCATCATTCTGGGGCGCCGTCTGCTGTTGGAACTCTCTTTCACTGGTATTGTCTCCCAGATGCACGAACCCTTGTTGGGGAGGGAAAATGGCTGCTACTCCTCCCTGCATCTCTGAAATCCACTGGGAAGTGATTGCCACCTTCTCAAAATGAGCCTCCGGAACTGCCACAGATGTGGGGCAGAGGTCTTGGACCCTCTGTCCAGGGACCAGCGCCTCAGCTGGGGAAGTTCCTTGCAACTCCACAGATACTGCTGTTGGTGCTGGGCAGAGCACACTGAAGTTTGGCCCTGATACCAGCTCTTCTGCTGGAGGCTCATCAGGTTTTTCTTCCTCAGCAGAAAAGTCTATCAAATCCCCTGTCTCTGCAACTGGTGTCTGGGGATAGAAGTTTACAATCTCATGTCCGTGGAACCCAAAAGATGCTATCAGTGCTAGGCAGAGGTTAGCAGAACTCTGCCCTGTTGTCAGCACTTCAGCTTTGGGGATGGAAATCTCCAGATTTTCCACTGCCGATTCTTCAGCCAGGATTTCAGAGTTGTCTACTGGTAATTCCTGATAGTCCCAGGCAAAGGGAGCACCCCCTGCTGCTGAGCAGAGTCTAGCAGCTGTCTGTAGCCTCACCTAAAGAAACTACAAACCATCTTAAACACTTTCACTTTCGGAGCAAATGCCCTAGGATCAAGTCAGCCACACAAAACTCACAGGTAAAGGGGCCCCCAACATTGCGTTATATTACAAAGCCACAATCCTAAACCAATTGAGATCATGGTGACAACCTAACAACTCCTTAGCCTAGATCCAAATCGAAAGCATGGCTCTAGTGAGGGACCCTAAAACACGCTTGGGAGTAGCCATCCTCCATCCTGAATCTTTTAAGAGCTATCTAGACACAATCACAGCCGCAATTCAAGGTTATGTCATGGTTTATCCTATATATGGAATTTTGAAACGATATCCTTTTATGGTATCGTTTTATTGACGATTTATTCATGGTATGAACGGGTCCTAGGGACAAACTATTACAATTCCTACGCCAACTTGACATCAACGACCTAAATCTCAAATTTACTTTCAAAATCGAGACTGAGCAAATCCCCTTCCTTGACCTATTGATTATTAAACAACCGGATGGAACATTGGGCACTGACCTCTACAGAAAACCAACTGCTAGGAATACCCTTTTATTTGCCACTAGTGCACACCCGAGCCCCTTGGTGCGGAGCATACCTTATGCCCAGTACCTACGTCTACGTAGAAACTGTACACACGACAGCGACTTTAAACGTCAGGCCAGGGCACTACGTGAACGCCTTTTACTACGTGGTTACTCCTCTACCAATCTGCGCAAAGCATATAACAAGACTCTGTCATGCTCCCGGACCTCCCTACTCTTTAAAGGCAGGGAACCCCCCCCCCACAGAAACCGCAAGATTCACCACGACCTATTCTGCACACCACAGCTTACTTCGTAATATTCTAACCAAACATTGGCATCTCTTGGCTGAACACCACACACTGACCAAATACATTCGACCCACACTGGAAGTTGTCTTCCGTAGAGCGCGGTCGCTACGTGATCAATTAACTGCCAGCCATTACAATGCTATCAGACCCTTGAGGAATGGACCCAATGGCACATTCCAATGCGGGGATTGTCCCCAGTGCCCTTGGGTCCACGAAAGTAGAGCTGTGGCTCTACCTAATGGGGAGACTCTGGTTCCACGAACCTTTGCCAACTGTGGCACAAAAGGGGTGATTTATCTAATGAACTGTGTATGTAAAGCCTTCTATGTGGGCAGAACAATTTGGGAATTTAGACAGAGAATCGGTGACCATCTCTATGATTCAGAAAACGGTAAATTGACCACCATCGGCCGACATATTGGTTTGCACCACAGATTTGACGACTCTGTTGTCAGGTTTCTGGTGCTGGAGGTGGTTCAACCTAGTCCCAGGGGTGGCGATTGGGATCGCTCGATACTCCAAAGGGAATCCCTTTGGATCGAGCGACTTAATGCTACCATCCCCCCAGGCCTTAACGAGTCAGTGTCGTATAGGGCCTTTTTGTGAGGCCTTGGGGTCCTCCCTCCCCCGTCCCTTTCCTCTCTTTTCCCCCCTTTCTTGTTTTTCCCCCTTTTTTCCCCCCTCCTCACTTCTTCCTCTCCCTCCCGTCCCTTCCCATTCGCGCCCCCCCTCACCCCCCTTTTTCCCTCCCCCCCTCCCCCTCCTATACCCTTCCCTTCCCCTTCTCCCCTTCCCCTTGCCTTCCTCCTTTTCCCTTCCCCCTTCCCCCTCCCCCTCCCCATCGTTCCGGCCTTTCCCCCTCCTCCTTTCCTCTTCCCCTCATTCCCCTCCCCTCTCCCCCCCTTTTCTCCCCCCCCTTCCCCTTGTCGTTATTGGGATTTACTATTATGTATGATGCCTTCCCTGCTTAAGGTTTACCCTTAGTGTTGTTGTTTGTTGACACCCTAATGTTTACATATAGAATCAATATACCGTTTTTCCTTATTTATTATTGATTTATTATGATGTGTTATTTATTGCTGTTAAAGGATAACCTCTCCCTCGATCATCAGGTTCTGTTGGTCACTGCTGTGTTCCGATGCTTCTCCCTGCGGCGGACACATGTTCGCCCTGGCAGCCTCTGGGCTGCTTGTGTCTCTGTGTCTGGGAATTCGTTACCCTTTGACAGGAGCGCGCGCTTGCGCAGTAGCACGTAGTTGTGCATCTGCGCAGTGCAGGCGAACAGACCCGGTTACGTCAGGGACCGCCCCCGTCATGCCGTTCCTGACTTCCGGGTTGGGGTGCTCTTATAGCGGCCGTCTATGGCCGCTGTACGAGCCTACAGCCTCTTGACGCTGCGCTGGTGGAGGATCGCCCCTCTAGGTGAGCTTTGTCCCCCCCTCTCTCTCTGTTCATTATCAGTCTTCTTCCTCACCTTTTATCCTCGGTCCCGCACTAAGCTAGTCCTGTGCGGCGCCCCTGTATAACTTTACCTGCAGTGTATTCGGACCCTTTGTTCACTGCCATATTTCCATTGTCTCCCCTTTCCTGGTGACTAGCGCCCCTCAGCCTGGAATTGACTGCTTCATACTCACTGTCAGCCTGCATTACCCCACATAATTGTAAACCTTGCTTCATCCATCCCCAGTGTCTTATATCTATACCATTTTACTACCTGTGGATTAACCCCTTGTATATTTGTGTATGGTAATTTTGATATAAATTTTGATTTCAGTTGCTGCTGTGACCTCCCCCTCTCTTCATACACTAATGGTTCCAGCTTCAGGGGGCTCTCATTGCTAACAGTCTATGGTCCTTTCTAACCTTTCTGTTCTACGGTCCTCTCAATGTGATGTCCTCACCTACCCCAGCTTATGCGTCTTTTAACCAATTAATCTTCAAGTGGTGAGTGCCAGCCCCAATACTTGTGTGCAGTTCCTTCTAGCCTTCTACCTGCCCCTTACATAGATGGAATTACTGGGTTCTTTTTTCCTCTTGACCCCCCGCCGTTCCCTCCCCTCCTTTACCCCCTTCCCCCCCCTTTTCCCCTCCCCCTCCACACTTTTAATTTCAAGCAACATCACAATTTTTCCTGCTCCTTCACTGCACAATGGTCTTGGAATTTCTGATAGCTTTATTACTGGCACTCCTATACTCCATCTTTCTCTGGATATTTTAGTCTGGTGATTTGTATAATTTTATTATTCAAAATTTATCCACCAGAGGCTGTTTGCCATCCCCTGTGTTCGCCGCAGGGGGAATTACATGGGGCCTTAAATACCCACAGAGAATCCCTGAACGGGTGAGCTTATCCTTATTGCTTACAATCTGTATGTAATGGTTTGATGTATCATTAATAATTTTGCTGTGATAATAACTTCTTTATACACTTGTTGAGTTGTTTGTATTTGTTACAACTATTTTATGTTGCACTATAGATATGGCTCTCCTGTGGAAGCGGTATTCAAGAATTCGAGAATTCAAGCTATATATTTATTTACCATCAAAATTGGGTGTTGACACTTCCGGTTCCGGCGCCGCATGGAGTAGCTGCACTCTCTCACAGCTCCCGCTCTGAGGACACATAAACCTGCCTAAAAAACCGGCCCAGAAGCCAGATACCTCCATCGGCCGCCTCGGGCACCTGCACCCGCTCTATGGACCGTTTTGTGGAGGTCCGCGGCTCCCGCTCCAACACGGCCCTGACGCCGCCAGCCCAGCCGCAAATCGAGGCCCCGGCTTCGGCCTACACGGAAACCTGCACAGGCGCGCACCAGCAGCAGCAGCAACAACACACAGCGGAGATGGAAGTAAGTGGAAGCACAGCTCCACACACATCCCCTCAGGCACCCCCTACCCAGCCACACTCCCAGGCTCCCTCTCCTCAAGCACCCCCTCCTCAGGCCTTCTCCTTGCCAGCTACCCCCCTACAGCTCGCCGGGGACCACAAAACCGAGCGCATAGCACAGGCAGTGGCAGCACTTCTGTCCCCTATGATTTCTGCTTCAGTAGAAAAGGCTGTAAATGCGGGGATGAAACAAATAAAGGCCCAGCTAGGAGAACACAACACTAGGCTAAACGAACTAGAACACCGCCAATCAAGCATGGAGGAAGAGATATACCAAGCTCAAGCCACGGAACAGGCACAAGACAAAACGAACCAATATATACTCCAAAAACTTGACGATTTGGAAAATAGATCCAGAAGGAGCAACCTGCGATTCGTAGGGATTCCGGAATCCCTCCAAGCATCTGCCCTAATGGACTTTTGCTCCCAACGCATACCCGAGGCGCTAGGCCTGACAGGCCCCTGCACAGTGGAACGCGCTCACAGGATGGGGTCGTACAATGAAGAACGCAAGACTCCTCGGCCCATCATAGCCAAATATCTAAATTACTCCGACAAGGCCCTCATTCTTCAAAAATTTAGACAATCTCGCTCACTACAAATTGACGGAGTGAGAGTCCTGATTTTTGCTGACTACTCCATCGAAGTTTCCAAGAAACGCAAGGCCTTTCAACAAATATGCTCTGAACTCTTCAAGCAACAGATCAAGTTCACCCTAGCCTTCCCGGCCACCCTACGCCTCAAGACACCTAACGGGGACCAGCTCTCCTTCCAGGAACCCTCAGAAGCAGAGGCATATATGCGGTCCCTACTTCCCAACACTCAACAACACACCCCGTCGAAAGGTACTTCAATCAATCGCTCCCTGGATCAACGAAGCCCGCGCAAAGACTCCCCCAAGCGATTTAGACCCTCGATTCCGGACCAGCACCGCTTCACGCACCGCTGAACTAAAACCTGACACCCACCTCCATCGGTCCCAAGAATTTTGGACAGTAAAGTTCTCTCTGTCCTCCCTCAGGTTCCACGTAACAACTGTACCTCATCTACACGTAATGTACAATATTTCTCGTTTGCATATGTTTGCCTTTCCACTGTAATCTCTTTCTTACAGGTCCTTTCCTAGCAAGTTATTTCTTTTAGTAAATGGCAATGTTCTTCTTTTTTCTACATCCTCATGGCCTCACTGTGTGCGGACAACTGCACTCCCTCCCTCCCCTCATATGTGTCCCCTTGTTGCCCACATGCATACTTGCCTCACGGCCAAGGGCTCTCTGGGGCTATATCATCACCGTCCTGAGATGGGAGCTGACCTACACAGTGACTCCATGCGGAAAAAAGCGAAGTTTCCATGTTCGTATGTTATACTAGTGATATTTCTCACTTTGTTGCTTCCTTTACAGGTTAATTCCCCTTCCCCCCCCCCCTCTCCCACGCGGCCCTAGCCAAATCAAATCCATTCCCGTACTTATACACATCCCGCACAACAATCTCAGACCTCCAGACACACCTGACATACTAACACACCTTCCACATAATATTAAAACACACTTAATAACACACATCCCTTTTATACCCCCCTAATATGAAAATACTCTCCTGGAATGTAAAGGGTCTCAGATCCCCCCAAAAGAGAATGAAAATCCTTAGGCATCTCAAGCGGCTCAAAGCCGATATAGCACTTCTTCAGGAATCCCATTTACCGGCCTCAGACTTTCATCGCATGAAGAAACTCTGGGTTGGCACTGTTCTAGGCTCAGAGGCAACAGGACGCAAAGCTGGCGTTCTCTTACTCATACACAAAAACCTCCCGTGCACAGTCTTGTCCGCAAAAAACGACGACCAGGGCCGTCTACTCACGGTACACATAAAAATAGGCTCCAAAGAACTAGCTATAACAAATGTTTACGCCCCTAATAATCCAAGCAGACAATTCTACACTGAACTATCCAGTTGGCTTCTAGAAAACACACATCTCCCTCATCTAATCGGAGGAGATTTCAATGACACTCTCCACCAGATGGATGACAGGTCCTCACAAAAAAGACCAAAAAAGGACACTAACCCACTACCCCCTTCCCTCCTGGCTAGCACCATGGAATCCAACCATTTCCAGGATCTATGGCGCCTCTCCCACCCGGCAGACAGGGAATTTACTTTCTACTCTAATCCACACAAAACATTCACCAGAATAGACTACACCTTCGGGTCTGACAACCTTCTACCCTACCTCCAAAACTCCACCATCCACGACATCACTATCTCAGATCATGCCCCTATAGAAGTGACACTAGATAATCTAGACCTACCTCCACACCCCAATATATGGCGGTTCCCATCTTATCTACACAACAACACTGACTTCCAAAACTACATCTCCGACGCTTGGGCTGAATACTCCTCGAACAACGCCCCACACATACACGACCCCAACCTATTTTGGGACGCGGGTAAAGCCTTCCTGAGAGGCCGTATTATTTCCTATGCAACATCATTCAAACGCAACACCTTAACTAAATACAAAGAAGCTAGCTCTCGTCTACACCGGGCACAACGAGATATTTACACCAATGACTCCCCAACAACACGCTCTGAATGGCAGATAGCAAAAAGGGATTTTGACGTTTGGGTAAACAATCTAGAAAACACCAAGAAGGCCTATTTAGATGCCTCTTTCCATAAATTTGGGAATAAAGCAGGAAAACTCCTATCCAGACTTTGCAAAGGTCCATTCCGCCCAACCCATATCACATCCCTACGTGACAAAGCGGGTACCCTCCATGCCACTCCACTCCCAATTAACAAAGTCATGCAACAATTCTACTCCTCCCTTTATGCCCCAGACCCGATAGATCCACAAACGGCACGCGCTTTTCTAGAAAAAATAACCCTTCCCAAAATCTCCCCAACACAACTAGAAACCCTAAACGCACCTATCACTCTCCCCGAAATATTGGCAACTATCGGCAACTTAACCTTGTCTAAAGCCCCAGGCCCGGATGGCCTCACCAGCGAATTCTACAAGACCCTACAACCCCTATTAGAACCTACTCTCCTCCAAGTATATCAACATATATGGTCAGGGGGTTCATACCTTCATTCGGGGAACCAAGCCATTATAAAACTACTGGCAAAAAAGGGAAAAGACCCGCAAGAACCAGGATCATACAGGCCCATATCACTTCTCAACCTTGATGTCAAAATCCTCTCAAAAATTGTAGCCACCAGATTAGCAGACATCATGCCTTCTCTAATTCACCCCGCCCAGTCAGGTTTTATTAAAGGACGTACAGCCACCCTTAACATCCGCAAAGTTATGCTGGCCCTAGAACACGCAATACATCACCCAAACACGGATCATGCCATTATTACGCTAGACGCAGAAAAAGCGTTTGATAACGTCAGTTTCGACTGGTTATCCATGACAATGAAGGCAATAGGATTCTCTGGCCCCTTCCACCACCTTATTACCGCCATGTACACAGCTCCGACAGCAAGGTTAGTGGCGGCAGGTCTCCTATCAGAAGAATTCCGCCTCCATAAGGGCACACGCCAGGGCTGCCCCCTATCGCCACTCCTCTTCAATATAGCACTAGAACCACTTTCCAGATATCTAACATCAGTAGCCCCCCTACATGGCTTAAAGATAGGCCCACACGACTTACGTACCTCACTTTTTGCAGATGACGTCCTTATATTTTCAGCCAACCCTTCGTCTGATATGCTAACCATAAAAAATGTATTCGATGAATTTCGCTTGTGCTCGGGTCTCCGTATTAATTACACCAAAAGCGAAATTCTTCCCATCGGTTCCCACTCCGCACCTAAATGGACCCAACATTCAATTTTCCCCGTTGCTAAATCCCACATTACATACTTAGGAATAAAAATAGGAAAACTCCCTTCTTCGCTATACCACCTCAATTACCCTCCTTTGGTGTCAAAAATAACTCAGGAATTAAATACCTGGATGGATCTGCCCCTTTCGCTTCTGGGAAGATGTCATTTAATAAAAATGGTCAGTTTTGCCAGACTACTTTACCCCATGCAAACCATCCCACTACTTCTCCATCATAAAGATGTGACCTCACTTAACAACGCTATATCTAAATTCTTATGGCAGAACAAACGACCACGTATAGCTTTGAAAAAACTCTATCTTCCCAGGCGCGAAGGGGGTATCAGTCTCCCGCATGTCAGAATGTATAACCTTGCATGTTTGTTAAGAACAAGTCTAGACTGGATAACCCAGTCCTCTCGGTACTCAAATTTCTCTTTGGAATCCCACATGGCCCATCCCTACTCACTTGTAGCCCTCTTACACTGCAGATGGAAGTCAGTCCCCTCTCCCCACCAACATAATCTCCTATTAAGAGACACAGCAGTAGCGTGGAGAGAATCACGGAAAATACTAAAGGTATCCCCCTTTCTGTCAATACACCTCCCGATTCAAGGAAATCCGGCATTTCCGCCGTGTCTAGAGCACAAACCATTCAAAACATGGGAACAGAAAGGCCTAACTAAATTCTCTCAGCTCTGCAACACCCAGACGGGTCAACCACTACCCTTCGCTAACATCGCGAAAACCTTCTCTCTACCCTCCACTCACAACTTCTACTATAGGCAATGTATCAGTTTCTTAAGGGAGGCGTGCAATCAAGACGACAAAAGGTTCCAAACAAATGTCACGGATCAAATGATAAAGAGTAACACATACAAAATCTCGGACATATACAAACCACTCCTCAACAAATCCTCCCCACCTCTCTCGTCATCGTCAATTAAAAACTGGAATAAAGACTTCCCTGATCCAAATCTAGTAGAAAAAATCTTACAAGGGCTTAACGCAGTCCAAAAGATCACACCAAATGAAATATGGAGAGAAACACAACTGAAAATAGCCCACAGGGCACATATACCTTTCTTATCTTCCAAAACGGACAAGAACAAAGCCATCTGCCCCCTCTGCAAACACCAGAAACCATCCTTAGCTCATCGATACTGGTACTGCTCCTACATATCCACTTTCTGGGACCAAGTTATAGCCTACATATTTAAAGTGACTCTAACTAAACTACCCAAGGATCCTCTGCTTCTTATCTTCGGCTACTGGGACCCAATCCTACTGCCATGGTCCAAAACGACCGCCACCAAGGTCGGCTCTACAAAGCTCCCGAAGGACACCACATCACACAAAGGGTGGTCCTTGACTTGCCTATTAACTGCACGAAGAACCATCTTAAAAACCTGGATTACACCTGTAAGCCCCAATATCACTCAAGTCAAACGGGACCTCATGCAACTTTTACTCAAAGACCGCCTAAACACGGACTTCAAACAAAAAAAATCCTTAGATCACTTCTACTCCAAATGGCAAGCCTTTATGCATGTATCTCTTTCAAAAGAAGAGATTTCAAACATCAGCTCATCCTCCTTTTCCTATTTCGATTCCGTCCTCCCGATGCCAACTCAAGACTACAATCGAAATCACACTCCTTTCTCTGACTCCAGCCAACCTAACGCCAGTCCCAACGTCAACGTCAGTGGGTCTACATAAATGATTATAAATAATTATATACTTCAAACAGAAATAACTATTAATGCTGGACAAGAATTATACGACATTACATCATACTATATCAATTTTATCAATCTATATAGGGCTCCCCCCCCCCATCTACCCACCCCCCCCCCCCCTGTTTTTCGTTATTTTCTCTCTTAGTATTATTTTCTCTGTGTTTTTTCAGGTTCTAAATGCCATGTATTCAGGGTTACGAACAGATCCATCCAGGTTTCCACTATTTGTTACCATTTATTGCATTGCTATGATCTGGTAAACATGCCACGCAGTAACCCGCATGGGTACATACATTGGAAATCCTCTCCTACTGTAAACACCAAGTTTGTAACCAATTAGTTTTTCTATTATTTGCTTCTGTTTATGCCACAAAACAAGACTGTACACAAGACTGCATTATTAACTGTACTCTCTGAAAATCAAATAAAATATTTTTGAAAAAAAAAAAAAAAAAAATTGGGTGTTATCCATATGGTTGTATATATTGTCCTTGTTTCAAAACTGTATGTGGTATTGTAATAATTTTTTAAATACTGTTTCTATTAAAATTGAAATTTTACAAAACCTGTTATTTCCCTTTCTACCCTTCTTTATTTAGTACATAGTTATACTGAGTACCGCAATAGTCCCCCTTTCTTTTCCTGTCGGGGGGTGGAGACATTGGCTGACAGGAGCAGCTAACTGCGTCCCCCTCCCCCTTCCTCTCTTTGAACTTGATACTTGGGATGATGGTACCTTTACCCTTTGAAATAATTCCTTTAACCTAGGCGGTTTTCCTCATGGTTTATCTTATCCTTCTATAATTGTAAAACCCTCAATAAAAATCATTGAATCTTAAAAATACCCAATAAAAGTGCCGATATCAGTGATATCTTCATAAATTCATAAAATATATTTCATGCATCAATCAGTCTCCAACTTCCAATTAGACACGGGCCTAACACCACCCTGTTTAGGTTTGCAGTAGAACTCCCAAACAGGAGAAATGTTCTAACCCGAACGGCGAACCCATTGAAGTCTATGAGAGCTGAACAGGAAAATCAAAAGTGCCCATTTTGAAGGCTTATATACAAGTAATTGGCCATAAAAGGGGTATGGGGGTCTGGATACTGCCCTGTCCTTTTTTTTTTAACGATCATTGCAGTGATTTTAATTGTGCTTAACAATAAAAATGAAAAAATCTTTTAAATATAGTGCCTAGGGGGTTCCCTTAATGTACCTGTAAAGTTGCGCATCTGTAGCATGCATAAAACAAGTGGCAGCAAAAATGACATTTCTAAAGAAAAAAAAATGGTGCGGGGTCCTCCCAGTCCATACCAGACCATACAGTAGTGACCGGGACTTAATGGAAAGAGACACCTTACCCGCATCCCTATATGGATACACAATGGGGAATTTCCTCTTTGTGGGACTTTAAAGGACAGGAGTCTCAAAACAATATATTAACAAAATGTGAATAATAATTACATGTTTTATTTATCAAAAAAGTCAAAAAAGACATAACAATTGATAAAAGAACAAAGAAGGAAACGGATGCTAGGATTTCAATTGATGATGATACAGCAATAATATATGACAGTCTTACAAAGATACACTTAACCCCACAAAAACTGTTCCAGCAAGAGGGGAGCTGTACAGTAAAGTCTGACGCATTTCAAGGTTTTGTCAGTGTTGAGACCTCTTCTTCAGGGGATGATAGTGAGGTACTTTATCTGTCTAAAGACATTTTGTAAACAAAAAAATATATATAAATAAAAGGAAAAATAAAAACAAAAAAATAAAAATAAAAAAACCAAAAAGCAAAATAAACAACACCGTATGGACCAAACATAGCACTATTTATCACATCTACGTGACATAAATATCGTAGCATTGTACAAAGAGAGGTTCTAACCGTGTTATTTCTTGATCAGCATCCTGTAGCATCCAATTTTAAAACTTTAAAGGGATGAAGTGGTTTGCCAATGGGGTTCAAGAACTGAAAAAGCCTCTCCTGTCACTGGGGGACTGAATGTGTCCCCAACCTAGGACACGACACAAAGGGCGTCCCGCCCACCAGCTAGCGACACTTTTGATGTAGACAGTTGTAAGATGTTGTTATCCACTAAAAAGAGGGAGAATATATATGGTGGAAAAATGTGTCCCATACAAAAAAAAAAAAAGGAGAAGAAAAAGCAAGCAGAGTGGTGTCTTATTGGACACACACCTGCTAAATATTTACAGAGATGTATATCTGCATAGTTAATACATACCTGACAATACATGTATAGGGTAGTTTGCCCCAGTGACAAGCTAAAGTATGGGTGTCTCAGAGGGTGCTGTGTGGTCTAACCACCAAAGAGAAGGCACCCATGAAGCCTCTGCAGTCAGTGGCTATAATCAAAAATAAAAGAAAGTAAATAGATAATAAGTATGGGCTCTAGAACCAAGCTGAATTTAGCATAGCAAACAGAGACTAAGGATAACTGAGGATCAACACATAAAGAGTCCTCCCTATGCATGAACCGATATGTTACCTGACAATACATGTATAGGGTAGTTTGCCCCAGTGACAAGCTAAAGTAAGGGTGTCTCAGAGGGTGCTGTCTGGTCTAAGCACCAAAGAGAAGGCACCAAAGAAGCCTCTGCAGTCAGTGGCTATAATCAATCATACCTGACAATACATGTATAGGGTAGTTTGCCCCAGTGACAAGCTAAAGTAAGGTTGTCTCAGAGGGTGCTGACGTGATCCATGCAAACGTCCTGGGACTTTTCGCTGTGGTGGCTGTCCTTACTGCCAATTCATGAATGTCAAGCCTAACATCAGATTACCTGACGGTCAAAAATACACACCAAAGGTGTGGTATACTTGCTAATGTGCGATTGCGCATGTTATTATATGGGCAAGACAAATCAGGAATTTTGGCAGCGAGCATATCATCACATAGCCTCAATGAAAACATGTAATCCCAGTCTACCACTGGGCAGACACGTTTCCAATTTTCATGCGTGTATTTTTCCCAAAGTATCCTTCTTGATCTTGGATCGTGTTCACCCAGGACTACGTGGTGGGGACTGGAATAAAACGTTACTACAAAAGGAACAGAAGTGGATCTATCGTCTTCAGCCCACTAAGGCACCTGCCCTCAATGATGCTACCACCTATAGACCCTTCCTAGAGGGTTTCACCTCGGGGGATCCAAATGGGACCCCCCTGGGGTGCACACCCCCCACTTTCTGTAAAACTATTCGCTAATGTAAATCCGTGTGTATTCTATGCGACTTGGAGAACTTTTCGACCTTTAAAATGCCCCCCTCGATTATGTCCGGACAGATTCCGTCTAACATCACTAGATTGGTATGAGATAATGGATGGAGATAGACTTAAGATATTATAATGTTAATCGATCATATACCTCCCTTGTGTAGAGGCTAGTATTAATATGCATTTGCTCTTCTCCTTTTGACTAATGTTTCCTGTTGCCATATGCCTCTTGTATCATTGCATACTTTCATCTGTGCATTTTTTCCTCTCCCCTTCTCCCCCTGTTTAGTCTTTGTCATCTGTTTTGGTGCCATAGTGGTTCTGGACTCGGTCCCGATGCAGGTCTGGGGGATCGTTTGGTCCACACCTGGATACCCCACTCGGCGCACCCGGGCCAACGGCGCCATTCTTACTTGGCAGCTTTTTGGCCTCCCCTTCTTGATCGCCTATGGCCGAGATATGTTTATCTCGTCACCATGGCGATCGGCGCGCCGCATGCCCCTGACGTGGACGTCAGCTCCCTCCCAGCACAGGTCCTGTTGTTCCAGGACGTGATGTCTTCCTTCCCTGGGCTAGTACTCGTGTGTGGGGTTTGGGGGTTGGCCTGCGCGCCAGGGACTCAGAGGGTGGCCCCGTCCACCGGCGATGACGCTGCCTCCAGTCAGCTGCTAGACATCTGCCTTTAATGAGCAGCACTACTTAAATTACAAGTGAAGACGCCTCACTCCATGACGGAGTGGGCGTCGGATGTGATGCTGCAGTTGTTCAAGCTTCTAGAGGTAAGCTATACCACTCTCCCACACACGCTACATGGATAACAATGGTCCCTGAAGCCCAGCATGTATTTCACATGCAGAGCACAGGGATATCGGTTCATGCATAGGGAGGACTCTTTATGTGTTGATCCTCAGTTATCCTTAGTCTCTGTTTGCTATGCTAAATTCAGCTTGGTTCTAGAGCCCATACTTATTATTTATTTTCTTTCTTTTATTTTTGATTATAGCCACTGACTGCAGAGGGTTCTTTGGTGCCTTCTCTTTGGTGTTTAGACCAGACAGCACCCTCTGAGACACCCTTACTTTAGCTTGTCACTGGGGCAAACTACCCTATACATGTATTGTCAGGTATGTATTAACTATGCACATATACATCTCTGTAAATATTTAGCAGGTGTGTGTCCAATAAGACACCACTCTGCTTGCTTTTTCTTCTCCTTTTTTTTTTTTTTTCTTTGTATGGGACACATTTTTCCACCATATATATTCTCCCTCTTTTTAGTGGATAACAATATCTTACAACTGTCTACATCAAAAGTGTTGCTAGCTGGTGGGCGGGACGCCCTTTGTGTCGTGTCCTAGGTTGGGGACACATTCAGTCCCCCAGTGACAGCAGAGGCTTTTTCAGTTCTTGAACCCTATTGGCGAACCACTTCATCCCTTTAAAGTTTTTAAATTGGATGCTACAGGATGCTGATCAAGAAATAACATGGTTAGAACCTCTCTTTGTACAATACTACGATATGTATGTCACGTATATATGAAATATTGTGCTATGTTTGGTCCATACGGTGTTGTTTATTTTGCTTTTTGGTTTTTAATTTTTTGTTTTGTTTTTGTTTTTCCTTTTATTTATATATATTTTTTTGTTTACAAAATGTCTTTAGACAGATAAATACCTCACTATCATCCCCTGAAGAAGAGGTCTCAACAGTGACAAAACCTCGAAACGCGTTGGGCTCTACTGTACAGCTCCCCTCTTGCTGGAACAGTTTTTGTGGGGTTAAGTGTATCTTTGTAAGACTGTCATATATTATTGCTGTATCATCATCAATTGAACTCCTAGCATCCGTTTCCTTCTTTGTTCTTTTATTGATTGTTATGTCTTTTTAAACTTTTTTGATAAATAAAACATGTAATTATTATTCACATTTTGTTGATATATTGTTTTGAGACTCCTGCCCTTTAAAGTCCCACAAAGAGGAAATTCCCCATTGTGAGTCCATACCAGACTGGTATTGATTTGGAGGTGAACCCTACACCAAAATGTAATTAAAAAACAGTGTAGGGTCCCCCCAAAATCCATACCAGACCCTTATCTGGGCATGCAGCCTGGCAGGTCAGAAAAGGGGGGACAAGCGAGCGCCCCCCCTCCTTAACCATACCAGGCCACATACCCTCAACATGGGGGTGCTTTGGGAACAGGGGGGCTCTGCCCCCCAAAAGCACCTTGTCCCCTTTACGAAGGGGGCCCCACCTCAAACTGAACCTAGGCATGTTTGGCTCATTCCTAGATTTATTTTGTTTATTGACACTTTAGCTACATACATAATGGCTATATTATTCTGGTGTTCAGCTTTTACCTTCTGGGTGACTTAATAACTCAGGGTAATATGTTTGTCTGTGTGTCCTTCAACTAGAATCTGGACAAGCCTTCGCCCTCAGCTACGTCTCCGTGGGGAGCAGAGGCTCCTTTTAATCCTTACTCTGTTTGAATTCACAGCTCTCAAACCTCACTCTCACCTGAGCAGCCTAAAAACTGCCCCTTGGTACAGGTGACCCATTTTTTCCCTTGTACAGTAAAGGAGACATGAACCATGACTATCATTTTATGTTACTGTTCCTTTTTTCTTGTTTTTCTTATCTCCTGTGTCACAGTCAACAACTAGATTGAAGACGACAATTTGGAATCTCTACAACCTGGCCACCTTCACCTTGAAAAGAATTGTGGAAGTTTATACCAAACTTGTCCATTAGGGGTCACTCTCGACTTATTGTAAGTGAATATAAGCACTTTTGCAACTTATCAAATCACTACACCACCTCAACATGGTTAAAACCTTCCTGACAATTGATGCTAAGGGTCTAAACCACCCTGCAAAGTGTAAAACTCTCTGGCAAGAAGCTTTACAGTATAAATGCAACATTCTATGTGTGCAGGAGACACTCTTCTCCACTAAAGCTCCTCCAAGATGTACACATAAGAATTTTCCCTACATACATAACGTGACTCCAAAAAAAGAAGAGTCTTAACGGCTATCAAAGATACAGTTTCTTTTAATCTCCTAAAATAAATTAAAGATATATGAGGATGTTACCTCATCCTCATATGTGAAATTAACTCTTCTGTCTACACCCTCGTGAATGCACCCAATTTGCATCAACTGTGATTCCTTAACAAATTATTACAAATGGCCCGCAGAGAGCAGAAAGGCTCACTGCTGATTTGTGGGGACTTCAACCTTGCACCAGACCCTACCATTGATACTACCCCATCCCCAACCCTTTATCCACCATCAGGAATTATATGATGGGTGGAGACGTCATAACGCAAATGAAAGGGACTATAGTTATTTCTCTTCACCACACAACAGCTATAGCAGAATAGACTTATTTCTAATTGACCGAGAGCTATTGATAAAAACATCATCTTCATCAATGAACAACATCACCTGGTCAACAAGCATCAGTCTCATTGACTCTAGAAGACTCCCTATCTTCCAACACCACCTAGGTCTGGAGATTGTCATAGCGGATACACCCCAAAATATCATATTTTTAATTTAGACTTTTAAAGTCTGAGTCAGCACTCCCAAAAGAGTCAATATAAAATATGTTGGTGCGCTTATCAAAGTATTCCCATCTGTTGTAGTGGTGCTTATATATAAAATCTTAAACCATAAAAATACCCTGATATCATAATTAGTAAATTTAATAAGTGCAAATAAATAATCAATCAATAAAGTGAATGAATGCAAAAAAATGCATCAAGAAAACATACAGTCAGGTCCATAAATATTGGGACACACAACACAATTCTAGTCTTTTTGGCTCTATACACCACCACAATAAATTTGAAATGAAACAAACAAGATGTGCTTTAACTGCAGACTTTCTGCTTTAATTTGAGGGTATTTACATCCAAATCAGGTGAACGGTGTAGGAATTACAACAGTTTGTATATGTGCCTATCACTTCTTAAGCGACCTAAAGTAATGGGACAGATTAACAATCATCCATCAAACTTTCACTTTTTAATACTTGGTTGCAAATCCTTTGCAGTCAATTACAGCCTGAAGTCTGGAACGCATAGACATCACCAGAGGTTGGGTTTCATCCCTGGTGATGCTCTGCCAGGCCTCTACTGCAACTGTCTTCAGTTCCTGCTTGTTCTTGGGGCATTTTCCCTTCAGTTTTGTGTTCAGCAAGTGAAATGCATGCTCAGTCGGATTCAGGTCAGGTGATTGACTTGGCCATTGCATAACATTCCACTTCTTTCCCTTAAAAAACTCTTTGGTTGCTTTCGCAGTATAATTCGGGTCATTATCCATCTGCACAGTGAAGCACCGTCCAATGAGTTCTGAAGCATTTTGCTGAATATTAGCAGATAATATTGCCTGAAACACTTCAGAATTCATCCTGCTGCTTTAATCAGCAGTCACATCATCAATAAATACAAGAGAACCAGTTCTATTGGCAGCCATACCTGCCCATGCCATGACACTACCACCACCATGCTTCACTGATGAGGTGGTATGCTTTAGATCATGAGCAGTTCCTTTACTTCTCCATACTCTTCTCTTCCCATCACTCTGGTACAAGTTGATCTTGGTCTCATCTGTCCATAGAATGTTGTTCCAGAACTGTGAAGGCTTTTTTAGATGTTGTTTGACAAACTCTAATCTGGCCTTCCTGTTTTTGAGGCTCACCAATGGTTTACATCTTGTGGTGAACCCTCTGTATTCACTCTGGTGAAGTCTTCTCTTGATTCTTGATTTTGACACATGCACCTACCTCCTGGAGAGTGTTCTTGATCTGGCCAACTGTTGTGAAGGGTGTTTTCTTCACCAGGGAAAGAATTCTTTGGTCACCCACCCAGTTGTTTTCCGTGGTCTTCCGGGTCTTTTGGTGTTGCTGAGCTCACCAGTGTGTTCTTTCTTTTTAAGGATGTTCCAAACAGTTGATTTGGCCACACCTAATCTTTTTGCTATCTCTCTGATGGGTTTGTTTAGGTTTTTTCAGACTAATGATGGCTTGCTTCACTGACAGTGACAGCTGTTTGGATCTCATATTGAGAGTTGACAGTAACAGATTCCAAATGCAAATAGCACACTTGAAATGAACTCTGGACCTTTTATCTGCTCCTTGTAAATGGGATAATGAGGGAATAACACACACCTGGCCATGGAACAGCTGAGCAGCCAATGTCCCATTACTTTTGGTCCCTTATAAAGTGGGAGGCACATATACAAACTGTTGTAATTCCTACACCATTTCCTGATTTGGATGTAAATACCCTTAAATTAAAGCTGAAAGTCTGCAGTTAAAGCACATCTTGTTTGTTTCATTTCAAATCCATTGTGGTGGTGTATAGAGCCAAAAAGCTTAGAATTGTGTCGATGTCCAAATATTTACGGATCTGACTGTATTTGCATTTATTCACTTTATTGATTGATATATTTATTTCCACTTATTTACTTTACTGTTTGTGATATCAGGGTATATTTTTGATGCTTTTTTTGCATTCATTCACTTTATTGATTGATTATTTATTTGCACTTATTCACTTTACTGATTATGATATCAGGGTATTTTTATGGTTTAGGATTTTTTATATAAGCACCACTCCAACAGATGGGGATAGTTTGATAAGCGCACCAACATATTTTATATTGATTTATAGCAACAGGTGTCACAGCACTAATTGGTTGGTTGCAGCTTACACATTTCTTTTTGGTGTTTTGTTATTTTATACAGAATCCACATCAGCACTTTAGTTTTATTTTTTCACATTTTGCTCCCAAAAGAGTACTTCCCCTCCCAACAGAATTAGGTGACTATGTTATACGATCCATTGTAATGCTCAGAGGCGAGAAACAGAACTCATGTTGATGCCGAATAAACAGAAATCTGATATGAAACCAGTTGACAAATAGTCAAAATGTGTGGTCAGACCAAAGTTACAAAACTTTTAATTAAAGGAAAGCTTGGGTAAATAAACCCCATTGTTTCAGAGGATGACATTGCCTCCCTAGTCAAACCCCAATATTGACTCAGGCTTTACCCCCAGACAATGGCTGAGAGACAAAGTTAATATTACACCAAATGACACACAAACTTGAAACTCTGAACCGTATGTGACTAAATTGTCTGACAGGAGAGATGGTTTGAACATTTAAAACATGTACATATGTGATATGATATATATGATCATAAGTGTTGCAAATGCTATATATCAAACATCTTAAGAAAACACAGATAACCTGTATACATGTTGCATTATAAATACATGTGATATTAAAAGTAGGAATATGATATTTTAAAATAGAATGAAGGAAGAACTGTGTTTTAGATAACAGCATGGTTGTAAAGACATAGAAACCATAATAGCATCTATATAAAATTACACATAAGGTTTCATAGGATTGGCGGGAGTCATGCATCTGTCCATATAAATATCCATTGTGTGTATATTAATTAATCAAATTCTTACTAAATGATTATATTGTATACCAATTGCTGGGGGTTCATAAACAAAATATACATATATTCATAGCCCCAATATATAGATAAATACCCTTTATAAAAGAAAACATCTTTCTTTTAACAAATAAGTTTAGAAAACATTTCCTGTCCTCAGATACCCCCAGTGGCTGAAGATGACATTACCTAAAATGTTTCATGGAAATCATTAGAATTCCCAAACCAATGGAGAATGAGCCAAACCTTCTGGGCTGAGCTTATGATAATTTTATGAGCTTATTGTCCCAAAATAATATAAAGGTTGTGAGGGCCATAGAGTCAGGATCACAGACCCATACACCAGATGACCAAGAAGTCTGCTGATATTTTACCACTCCCCATATTGCTGGACCCTGTGACTGGAACCACTCGATGTGCTTAGATATTGGCAGGCATCTTCCCTTTTAAGCTGATTGGTAAGATACAGATAATATAGATTATATTTCATCTTCTCTCTCAAAATTGTAGGGATTATATTTTATAGTTTATGTATTGACATTTATTGACTGTCTAGACCGTGCATCATTGTAGCCGTGTTTAGGGGAATTCAGACAAACTTATTTGCATCAATTTATATTCTCTGGTCCCAGGGAGAGTTCTATTGCTCCATTTAATTTTAGCAGCTCTGTTGGTTTACTACTTATTTCAAATTGGCAATATTGTTCTGTTGACTTTGTGAGACATACTTTGGATTCCTTCCGGCCGGAGAATTTTAGAGGCCTGTTTCCCTGAGTGACAAGGGATATTGCATTCTTGAATATAAAGCGTAGATTATCGCACATATTTTCCCAACAGATCAATTTGGCCTCCCCTGAGTAAATTGAAATATTTAGATATATATTGTTTCATTGCTGTGTTGATGTTTTGATAATGTATGTGTGAAATATCAATCAGCAGAAAATCTAGTTCTGTATGAAATTGTATTAATATACTCCTTAATTAATAAAGTCAAATTATGTACTAATGAAAAACTCTTTCATCCGCAAGCAATAGCAAACGCTTTCAGTGACTATTATGGCTCGTTGTATAACCTCAAATCAGACAGAGATACAATTAGACCCACTACAGAAATTATTAACAATTTTTGGAGACAATTAAAAATCCCTAAAATACCAGATATTCAAGGGTCTCATATCTATATTCCTTACCCACCAACAAATCTCCCGGGCAGATGGATTCACGGGGGAGTTCTATAAAACCTTCAAACATATCCTCACCCCATATATGGAAAAAGTCTATAACGCTGCTGCTGCCTCGTTGGCTTTACCACCTGAAATGATTAAAGCAACAATAGTGACATTGCCCAAGCCAGGGAAAGATCCTATCCCTCCACAAAATTTTCAATGAGCTAGGATAAAAGTGCTTCAGCTTTCTAGGGGACAGGAGCCACACTGGAGCAGAGATTCTTGTAGCTCTGCAGGGGCAGGCCCAGGGGTGGTTAATGCCATGCCAGCTGGAGCCAGGAATGGTGGTGTGCGATAATGGCACAAACCTCTTCTCCACCCTTAGAAAGGGGAAGTTGACACTCCTGCCATGCCTGGCACATGCCCTAAATTTTGTACCCATGGGTGGAAGATCTACCAAAGGAGGCCAGAAGAGTCTGTACCCATTTCAGGTGGTCATACACAGCCAGTGCTCGGTTGGCTGAAATTCAGCGGGAATTCCACCTGCCCATAATCTGCCTGATTTGTGACATGCCCACCAGGTGGAACTGAACTTTGGCAAAGCCGAAGTGGCTGCACATGCAGCAGAGGGCCACGGACGAGTACCTGTGTGAGTATGGCACAATGACAGGCTCAGGCTCTGCTTTTTTTCCCCAGACCAATGGCTGCTGATAAAGGATGCATGCACTGTACTGTCACCACTTGAGAAGGCCACAAAGATGGTTAGCTATGACAATGCATGCAATGGTGACACAATCCCTGTTGTGTTTCTGCTGGAGAAGACTCTGCATGGCATTATGGACAGGGCACTCGAGGCAGCGGGAGGAAGATGGTTTTCCAGCCCCAGAACCCTTGGGAGTAGTATGTGGCTGGGAGGAGGTAGTTTTAAACACTTTAATCCTCAGTGACCCCAAGGTGTCTGCTTCTCATGCCTCTGCAAACTTGTGGTGCATGGGCTCCCTCATTCCTCAAAGCCTGTGAAAGGACCCAAGAATATGTGGCATCAAGGAGAAGGATCACTATTTGTTTGCAACCCTCCTTGACCACCTATCATGTACCTGACGGTAGAGCCTGATATGCAGGGAACGACCTCTCTTGCTCCTCTGATTCTGGCCCCCTGATAGAGTAGACAGGAGGAGCAGAAGTGCAGAGTCACACAAGTGCCAAACAGTTTGTCTTCACTGTAATGTAGAACAGCGGCAGGTGGCACGGTGCTGGAGCAGGGTTCTCCAATGAGCAGAAGATGCAGGTCAAGCAGGCCGGGTCAAACACTGGCGGGAACATCAGGAGCAGAAGCGGCGGCAGGAGCGTAGTCTGGATGCAGGCAGGGTCGGCAATGGGCTGGCAGCGTGCTAGTAGAAGGAGCAGGCAGATGCAGAGTCAGAACAAGCCGGGTCAGATGCAGGCAGCAGGTAGCAGAGTCAGAGGCAAGCCGGGTCGGTAAACAGGTGCAGGTATCACGGGTAAAGCAGGCAGGAACACACGGGAACATTGTAGAATGGACAGCACTGGATGCAAGCAAAGACCAAGTTTAAATAGCCTCTTGGTAATGTGCACACAGGTGCACCGAAGGTGTTCTGGCAGAGGCTGAGGTCACAGGTCGACTTCTCCATCGGCCATCTTGAGTACTGGCTG
Organism: Lithobates clamitans; assembly: GCA_037952925.1. Lineage (NCBI taxonomy): Eukaryota > Metazoa > Chordata > Amphibia > Anura > Ranidae > Lithobates > Lithobates clamitans. The sequence continues at coordinate 9,780,020 of JBBGZY010000143.1, read as the reverse complement.
GTCTTCCCTGACAGGCTGAGGTCACAGGTCAACTTCTCCTTTGGCCATCTTGGGTACTGGCTGGTCATCCCTGACACCACCATTACAAGGGGAAAGTCCCAGAACTCAAACCGTCCCCACAGAAGGAGCTGAAGATAAAATCTCTTGAGGACACCTTAAAGATAAGTTCATGTAATGCTTTTCCAGACTCTGTTAGGTTACAGTCTCATGGAAAATGTAGTTTTGAGGCTTCTGTTGGTCAAAAGAGGAGTGGTGGAGAAGGGGGCATTTCAATAGTTTTTTAGTCCTCGACGCCCAGGGCTGCCAGCTTTCATATCCCATTGACAGCGTCTGCATCATATGGTGGAAAATTATCTAGGGGTGAAAACATACATGGAGAGCTTTCCAGTTGATGATTTACTGGGTCATAAGAATAGACCGCTGTCCAGAACTTGCCCAGTATGCAATTGAGCTGCAGGGCTGCCCTGCATCCAGCGTGCTTTCCAATCGGGCATTCAGTGCTGCTGGAGGTTTTGTGACAAATAAGAGAGTGTGTCTGTCCACAGACTCCATGGACCGGCTCACATTTTCAAACTGAGTCAGTCCTGGATTAGTAGCAGCTATCAAGTCCTTGATGCCGATGTTGCTGACTAAGTGCTTTCTGGATCTGGAGTCTCTGAAAGACTGTCTAGGCTGCCTAGCTTTGTGGGTGTTGATTTAATCTGGAAGAATTTTTTTGATGTAGGTTTCATGGGCATAATTAACATCCAAGGACCAATTTTTCCACACCTGTTTGACAGGTGCATATCATTTCAATTTTTGATTGCAAGGCCAATTTTTGCTTTCATAAAGAATACCTCTATAGGGTTACAGTGTGATGACACCACTAACACCCAAAGCCCAATTTTTCAGCACCTGTTACTTCTATCCAAAGTCTGCAAAAGAGACCATAATTTATCCAAAAAATCTGTAATTTTGTTCCGAGTGCACTAAATTGTGGCCTCATCATACAGACTGGCTCCCCAGGCCATTGTTTACAAAATAAAGCTTGCAGGGAAAATGCAATTTTTTGGCTTTATAAATGTTATTATTGCTGCAGCAGGTTCTATACATGGTAGAGATGTGCCACTTTACAGGCAGACTACGGGAACCCCCAAGGCACTATATTTAAAGGTGTTTTTTCATTTTTATTGTTATTTCTCATTTTTATGGTTTCACTTTAAGCTTCAGTAAATCACTGCTCATTTAAAAATTATGTTTTTTACAAACTTATTTTTCATTGTTAAATGTCCCCCAGGGCAGTACCTGGACCCCTATAACCATTGTATGCCCAATTACTTGCATACACAATATTTCACAAAAGTGAGTACACCCCTCACATTTTTGTAAATATTTTATTCTATCTTTTCATGTGACAACACTGAAGAAATAAGACTTTGCTACAATGTAAAGTAGTGAGTGTACAGCTTGTATAACAGTGTAAATTTGCTGTCCCCTCAAAATAACTCAACAAACTGTGATGGAGCCTACACACGGTCGGAATTTCCGACAACAAGGTCCTATCACACATTTTCCGTCGGAAAATCCGACCGTATGTACGGGGCATTACTCTCTCATACTGGCCACTGGAAGTTCAACATGGCACCTCATGGCAAAGAACTCTCTGAGGATCTGAAAAAAGAATTGTTGCTCTACGTAAAGATGGCCTAGGCTATAAGAAGATTGCCAAGACCCTGAAACTGAGCTGCAGCACAGTGGCCAAGACCATACAGCGGTTTAACAGGACAGGTTACATGCAGAACAGGCCTTACCATGGTCGACCAAAGAAGTTGAGTGCACATGCTGAATGTCATATCCAGAGGTTGTCTTTGGGAAATAGATGTATGAGTGCTGCCAGCATTGCTGCAGAGGTTTAAGGGGTGGGGGGTCAGCCTGTCAGTGATCAGACCATACGCTGCACACTGCATCAAATTGGTTTGCATGACTGTCATCTCAGAAGGAAGCCTCTTCTAAAGATGATGCACAAGAAAGCCCGCAAACAGTTTGCTGAAGACAAGCAGACTAGGGACATGAATTACTGGAACCATGTCCTGTGGTCTGATGAGACTAAGATAAACTTATTTGGTTCAGATGGTTTCAAACTTGTGTGGTGGCAGCTAGGCAGAGAAGGTTCCACCGCTCAGGTAGGCTCCAATCCTTGGAAAAGAAAGGCTAACAACATCCTTCAAGAGGAGAGTCCCAGGTGCTGGCTGATGCGAGGTAAGGCAGAGAAAAGTGAAGGGATCTGGAAGCCGCACACCGGTCTGATGATAAGTGCCTTTATTAGTAAAAAAGTTGGATCATGGAGGTATACAAAAACACTACAGCAGAAGTGTACAGGGATCAGCTGACGCATTTCGCACTCACAGCGAATGCTTGTGTGGTGGCAACCAGGTGAGGAGTACAAAGACAACTGTGTATTGCCTACAGTCAAGTATGGTGGTGGGAGTGTCATGGTCTGGGGCTGCATGAGTGCTTCCGGCACTAGGGAGCTACAGTTCATTTAGGAACCATGAATGCCAACATGTACTGTAACATACTGAAGAAGAGCATGTTCCCCTCCCTTTGGAGACTGGGCCGCAGAGCAGTATTCCAACATGATAATGACCCCAAACACACCTCCAAGATGACCACTGCCTTGCTAAAGAAGCTGAAGGTAAAGGTGATGGACTGGCCAAGCATGTCTCTGGAGCACAAGGTCTTTAACATCCACCAGCTTTGTGATGTCATAATGGAGGAGTGGAGGAGGACTCCAGTGGCAAACTGTGAATCTCTCGCCGAACAGTGAACAATTTGGGGTGTTCGTGGCAAATTCGAAAGCAGCGGAACACCCTTTAAAAGTCTATGGGAGAAATCAAAAGTGCTAATTTTAAAGGCTTATATGCAAGTTATTGTCATAAAAAGTGTTTGGGGACCTGGGTCCTGCCCCAGGGGAAAAAGATCAATGCAAAAAAAGTTTTAAAAACTGAAGTGATTTTAATAATGCTTAAAGTCAAACAATAAAAGTGTAATATTCCTTTAAATTTCATACCTGGGTGGTGTCTATAGTATGCCTGTAAAGGGGCGTATGTTTCCCGTGTTTAGAACAGTCTGACAGCAAAATGACATTTCAAAGGAAAAAAGTCATTTAAATCTACTTGCAGCTATTTATGAATTGCCGGTCCGACAATACACATAAAAGTTCATTGATAAAAACGGCATGGAAATTCCCCACAGGGGAACCCCGAACCAAAATTTTTAAAAAAATGATGTGGGGGTCCCCCTAAATTCTATACCAGGCCCTTCAGGTCTGGTATGGATCTTAAGGGGAACTCTGGCCAAAATTTTTTAAAAAAATGGTGTGGGGCCCCCTCAAAATCCATACCAGACCCTTATCCGAGCACGCAACCTGGCAGGCCGCAGGAAAAGAGGAGGGGAGACGAGAGAGCACCCCCCCTCCTGAACCGTACCAGGCCACATGCCCTCAACATTGGGAGGGTGCTTTGGGGTAGCCCCCCAAAACACCTTGTCCCCATGTTGATGGGGACAAGGGCCTCATCCCCACAACCCTTGCCCGGTGGTTGTGGGGGTCTGCGATCGGGATGCTTATAGGAATCTGGAAGCCCTCTTTAACAAGGGGACCCCCAGATCCAGACCCTCCCCCCTGTGTGAAATGGTAATGGGTTACAAAAGTAGCCCTACCATTTCACAAAAAAACTGTCAAAAATGTTAAAAATGACAAGAGACAGTTTTTGACAATTCCTTTATTTAAATGCTTCTTCTTTCTTCTTTCTTCTATCTTCTATCTTCCTTCAGTTTCTTCCTCCATCTTCTTCTTCTGGTTCTTCTGGTTCTTCCTCCGGTGTTCTCGTCCTGCATCTTCATCCGTGGCGTCTTCTTCCCTTCTTCTCCTCGGGCCGCTCCGCATCCATGATGGCATGGAGGGAGGCTCCCGCTGTGTGACGCTTCTCCTCTTCTGATGGTTCTTAAATAATGGGTGGCGGGGCCACCCGGTGACCCCGCCCCCATCTGATGCTCTGGGACTTCCCTGTGGCATTCCCTGTGACGTCAGAGGGGGGCAGGGTCACCCGTTACGTAAGGCCACCCCCTTCTAATGTCATGGGGAATGCCACAGGGAAGTCCCGTCAAGTCCCCGTGTGTCAGAGGGGGGCGGGGTCACTGGGTGGCTCCGCCCCCCCCTTTATTTAAGAACTGTCAGAAGAGGAGAAGCGTTACACAGCGGGAGCCTCCCTCCATGCCATCATGGATGCGGAGCGGCCCGAGGAGAAGAAGGGAAGAAGACGCCACAGAAGAAGATGCAGGACAAGAACACCAGAGGAAGAACCAGAAGAATCAGAAGAAGATGGAGGAAGAAAATGAAAGAAGATAGAAGATAGAGGATAGAAGAAAGAAGAAGCATTTTAATAAAGGAATTGTCAAAAACTGTCTCTTGTCATTTTTAAAATTTTTGACAGTTTTTTTGTGAAATGGTAGGGGTACTTTTGTACCCCCTTACCATTTCACACAGGGGGGAGGGCCGGGATCTGGGGTCCCCTTGTTAAAGGGGGCTTTCAGGTTCCGATAAGCCCCCCACCCACAGACTCCCACAACCACCGGGCAAGGGTTGTGGGGATGAGGATCTTGTCCCCATCAACATGGGGACAAGGTGTTTTGGGTGGCTACCCCAAAGCACCCTCCCAATGTTGAGGGCATGTGGCCTGGTATGGTTCAGGAGGGGGGGTCGCTCTCTCGTCCCCATCCTCTTTTCCTGCGGCCTGCCAGGTTGCATGCTCAGATAAGGGTCTGGTATGGATTTTTGGGGGGACCCCACGCCATTTTTAAAAAAATTTTGGCGCGGGGTTCCCCTTAAAATCCATACCAGACCTGAAGGGTCTGGTATAGATTTTGAGGGGGACCCCATGCCATTTTTTTTATTTTTGGCATGGGGTTCCCCTTAATATCCATACCAGACCTGGAGGGCCTGGTATAGAATTTAGGGGGACCCCCACGTCATTTTTTTTAAAATTTTGGTTCGGGGTTCCCCTGTGGGAAATTCCCATGCCATTTTTATCAATTAACTTTTATGTGTATTGTCGGACCGGCAATTCATTAATAGCTGCAAGTAGTTTTAAATGACTTTTTTTCCTTTGAAATGTCATTTTGCTGTCAGACTGTTCTAAACACGGGAAACATGCTCCCCTTTACAGGCATACTATAGACACCCCCCAGGTACGAAATTTAAAGAAATATTACACTTTTATTGTTTCACTTTAAGTATTATTAAAATCACTGCTCCCGAAAAAACGGCCTATTTTAAAACTTTTTTTGCATTGATCCATGTCCCCTGGGGCAGGACCCAGGTCCCCAAACACTTTTTATGACAATAACTTGCATATAAGCCTTTAAAATTAGCACTTTTTATTATTCATGTTCGCGTCCCATAGACTTTAACGATGTTCGTGTGAGACCATGGAGTGTGCATGTACGAGTGCCCCATAGCAAGCATTGCTATGAGGGCAGGAGGTCGGATGGGGGACCTGAGAAGAGAAAGTCTGGGGCTACAGTGTACCTGCACTGTACAGGCATACCCCACTTTTAAGTACACAATGGGACCAGAGCATGTATGTAAAATGAAAATGTACTTAAAGTAAAGCAATACCTTTTTTCACTTCTGCGCGTCAGGGGCTGTAGTGGGAGTGTCAGGGGCTGTGGGGGGGGGTCTGGGAGCGTGTTTCCAAGTAGCAGGGAATCTAAACTATCCGTGCACGGATTACTCAGCTGCAGCTTTAGCTTGAGAGCCACTTTACATACACTAACATGTCCTTACTTGTGAGTGTATGTAAAGTGAGTGTACTTAAAGCGGGGTATCCCTGTATGATTTCAATTTTGCAACACTAAAAAAATTTAATTTACAACTCTAAAAACAATTAACAAAAAAAAAATAAAAATGAAAAAAGTTTAAATATTAAAAAGGAAGAAATGAAAACACCCACACACACACACACACACACACACACACACACACACACACACACACATATATATATATATATATATATATATATATATATATATATATATATATACAGTATATGCATTTACTATGAGCTGAATAGGTGTCATTAAGAGATACTACTGGAGTTAAAAAGGAATACATCAAGAGTTGATATTGGGATTAAATAGGAACACATTCAAAAAACTTTTTTTTTTACGTTTGCTTTAACTGACATCATATGAAAATCAAAAGTCATCCCTTTAATCTTCTTACAAAAGAGAGCAATGTTACAGTATTAAAATGTACAATAATGCTGTTGTATTAAATTTCTCAGTAAAGCTCTTGAACAGTGTTCTCAGAGCAGCTATTGTGATAGAGAGCAAGCCGGACAATTGCAGCGGCTAGAGCAACAGCAGGGGAGAGGGACAGCCTGTGAGACTAGTTCATTACTTTTTTCAGAAGACTTCACTGGGTAGATACATTGTCAGATACCATCTAAGCTCTATGCTCATCCATTTTTAAAGAAATGCAGCTTTTCTTTTTACTACACTGGGTTTGACCTAGGAGATTATAATAAAGGCTGAATTCGGTATGCATACAAACTTAAGTTCAGATATCAACCCACATAACACATGCAAATACACAAAGTACCTGTGTAACTGTGTTTCAGATCCCTTGGAAGCAGTTGAGCACATGTCACATAGCAAATTACTGAAGGCTAAATTTCAGCTCAATGCTCTATGTGTCATTTAATAGCTTACCTTTGCTAACTGAAGCCAAAAATCTTGCTTCCATCGGGGACTCTGAGATTCCTAATTTGCATAAGAATAGGAAGTTAATTGTGTTACTGATATTCTGTCTTCCCCCAGGAGTTCATTAAGGCTGTTGAACATGGTGAGAATGTAACTTAACTGTCTCTTAAAAAACTGAAAAAATATATACATAGTGTATTGTTGCCTTTACATTAAAAGTATGCAAAACAAGTGTGGTTAAAATAGTTTTTTCAAGTTGAAATGGTTAAGACATAAGAGCATGCTCTTTCACTATTATCACTACATTTGCAAGTATTTCTTAATATTACCTGCAGTTTAAATTACTGAATATATTTTCCTTGTCAAAAGAAGTTTATTGAGTATACAATATTATAAAGATACATAAAGTAAGTTTACAAGGATCTATAAAGTAAGCTCATTGTTTTACAGTAGGGTTTATATAGGTAAATATCATGAAATTTCAAATATTAAACATTGGGTTCACGTAAACCTAAATTAAAGATATATATCATTTCCTTAGTTACTTTTGTAGGTATTTAAATAATTTATACCTACTATACATATTGTTTACAAGTAGAGTGTATATAGGTCAAATAAATTCTGATAATGAGCTTTAATCGTAAGGTGGAGAAAAGGAAAGAGAAAGAAGAAAAAGGGTTGAAAGGTAGAGGTATGGTCCACAAGGTTGTCCCGCTCATCAGTTTATTATTCTTCTTAGTTCTCTTTGAAGCCTTAGAATGGGTGTCTCTGTAAGTCATTTAATCTGTTACCATGGCAACAGGACAGAGTCATTGAAGTTTGACAGGAACTGTTGTTTTATCCAAGGATGCCAAAGTTTTTCAAATTTTGGAATTTGATTTTAATCAATGGCTACCATCTTAGCATGGGACATTGTATTATTCATTCTGTGAATTGTTTCTGCTAGTACCAATGTAGGAGATTTCCATGCCTTGGCCACTGTTTGTTTTGCAGCCGTTATTAGTTGGATCATAAGTTTGAATTGAGAGAGTGTTAACCATTCCGGTTTTAGATTAAGTAAAGTTAAATATGGATCTGGTTGTATTATTTTTTAAAATATTTTAGATGCAATCACGAAGACTTCCTTCCAGAAGGTTTGGATTACTGGGCATGTCCACCATATGTGTAAATATGTGCCTATTTCTGGGCATCCTCGAAAACAAAGAGCTGAGGTATTAGGTGAATATTTTGCCACTCTAGCGGGTACAAGGTACCAGCGAGTTAGGACTTTATAATTTGTCTCCAGTGCTAAGATGTTGGGTGAAGATGACTTAGATGTGAGCCATATGTTAGACCAGTCCGTGTCTTCTAAAGTTCGTCCCAGGTCCTCCTCCCACCTTTGAACGTAAGAGGGTCTATTAAGATTTGCTACTCCATATAATTGATTATAAAGTGATGAAATTGTACCTTTAGCAAATGGATCTTTTGTACAGATTGATTCAAAAATGGATAATTGGGATAATGGTGTATCCCCCTTTAGGAATGGTGTATAGAAATTTTTGATTTGGAGATATCTAAATATCTCAGAGTTTGGTAGATCATATTTTTCTCTAAGCGATGGGAATGAAAAGAATGATTTAGATGCTATGAAGTCATTTAGTGTCTGAATGCCTGATGTTGTCCAAGCTTTAAAAGAATTTGGGTAGATCCATGCCGGATAAAAGGCCGGATTTCTGATAAAAGAAAGGAGAGGATTGTGTGGAGATTGTAACTGATATTTGGTTTTTAGTTTATCCCAGAGAGATAAGAAGTGTTTAGTTATGGGATTATGAATTTTAAAGCGGTCTTTAGGATCAAGCCATAATAAAATTTGATATTAATAGAGGGTCATTTTCTGAAGCCTCTATAAATACCCATAATGGGATTTCCTGTTTTGCATGGTATTTGGACAGACTGGCCAAATGTGCTGCTCTGTAGTAGTTAGTAAAATTAGGGTATCCCAGGCCTCCTTTATTTTTGGGAAGATGTAGTGTGTGTATAGGTATACGTGGTTTAGAAGAGCCCCATATAAACGAAGTTGCTCTTTTTTGTACTATTCTCAAAAAATAGGAAGGAATTGGAATAGGGAGGACTCTGAATAGATAAAGCAATTTGGGTAGAATAGTCATTTTGATTGCATTAATCTTAACTATCCAGGATAAAGGAAGTTGCGACCATTGTTTTATTAGATTTGTGATCTGTCTTAATACAGGAGGATAATTGGTTGAGAATAAGTCAGAATGAGATGCTGTTAAATGAATTCCAAGATATGGGATTGATTTTTCTGCCCATGTGAATGGGAGTGCAGCCCTAGCCGGGATCAATTCCATGTTTGTGAGTGAAATATTAAGCACTAGGCATTTCTTAGGATTAATCATAAGGCCGGATAGGGCTGCAAATCCATCAAGAGCTGGTATTAAGTTAGGACCAGAGACCTGTGGTGATGATAGAAAAAGTAATATATCATCTGCAAATATACATAATTTGTGTGTAATACCTCCTACTTCAATGCCAGTTATAGTTTGGTTTGTTCTGATGTGTTGGGCCATGGGTTCGAGTATAAGGGCAAATAATAAGGGAGATAATGGGCAACCCTGTCGGGTACCTCTTTCGATATTAAAGTCTTCAGATTTGTATCCAGCATATTTTATATAGGCTTTGGGTTTATTATATAATGCTTTGATCCATGTTAAAAAGTGGGGTCCAAAACCCCATTTTTGTAATGAATATTGCATATATTGCCAGGATACTGTGTCAAATGCCCTCTTAATATCGAGAGATAGAAAACATAAAGGGATTTTCCGTTTTTTAGCAATATGTGCCAATAACACTGCCCTGCGTATATTATCGCCTGCCTGTCTATTTGGCATGAAGCCTACTTGATCTCTATGTATTAATTTTCCTATAATGCTATTGAGGCGTTTTGTTATTATTTTTGCTAATAATTTAATATCGAGGTTTAACAGAGAGATAGGCCGATAATTCACACAGGAAGTATCATCAGAAAGGGGTTTTGGGATCATACAAACAATTGCCATTAGTGTTTCTTGCCGAAAAGAATGTCCATCTAGAAGTTTGTTAAAAGTTTCAGTGAGAATGGGAGAGAGTATTTCTGAGAATGTTTTATAGTATAAAGCCGAGTAGCCGTCTGGGCCTGGTCTTTTGTTAAGTTTTAGGTCTTTTATGGTGTTAGCAACTTCATCTATAGTTATAGGCTTATCCAAACTGCTTTTTTGATTCTGAGATAACTCAGGTAAGGTTATTTTTGAGAAGAAGGATTCAGCCTCTGTAGGATTAAATTCATTGTTTGTCTTGTATAAAGTTGCGAGATGTGAGTGAAATTTATGGACTATTTTAACTGGATTACAAGTGTAAACATTTTTTGATAGTTTCAAACGTATTGGTTTGAAAGATTTGTTAGTTGAATTTTATGCCCGAGCCAAATATGTACCTGGTTTGTTTGTATTCATGTAGAAATTGTGTTTGGAGCGTTTGAGGGATTTATCAACTGATTCAGTGAGAAATAGATCATATTCCAATCTAGATTTTTCCAGATGAGATTTTGTACTCTGAGATGGATTATCTTGAAATGATATGTAGGCTGCATTAAAATTGAGTTCTAGTTTTTTTGCTAGATTTTTGCGTTCCCGTTTAAATAGTGCCATTTGTCTTTGTATTGTACCACGCAAGACAGGCTTATGAGCTTCCCACAGTGTTATTGGGGAGATGTCTGTTGTATTATTAATTGATATGTATTCCTTTAAAGCTTGTTCAATGGCCATCTGATGTAGTGGGTGTTTGAGCATTATGTCCGGTAAGTACCACGTTGGGTCATGCGCTTTTGGTATGGCTGAGGCTATAGTAGTGTATACTGCATTATGGTCAGACCACGGAATCGGAATTATATCTGATGCAATAATTTCTGGTATCATTCCTATTGTTAGAAAAATATGATCTATTCTGGTGAAGGTTTGATGAGGGTGCGAGAAATAAGTGAATTTCTTTTTCATTGGGTTACTTTCTCTCCACGAATCTACCAGATTGTATTTGGAAAGAAGTTGAGAAAAAGGTAATCTAGAGGTTATTTTGGATGGTGTAAAAGGTGATTTATCTAGAAATGGGAGGAGGACCTGGTTCGAATCCCCACACATTATCACTGTTCCTATTTTGTGTGTATTAATCACTTGTAATATATGTGAGAGGAATGGTGTAGGTTGTTTGTTAGGAGCGTAGTAGGAAATCACCGTGATTGCTGTATTCATTATATAACCCATGAGTATCAGGTATCTACCTTCTGGGTCTTTAATTTCTGATGATAAGGTGAATGGTGTGGATCGGTGAAATGCAATTAGAGTTCCCCTTTGCTTGGTACAGGCAGAAGCCGTGTAAATTTGTTGATAAAAAGGAGAAATATATTTTGGAGTAGAATCTTTGGTGAAGTGTATTTCTTGGAGGCATACTATGTGAGCCTTCTTGTTATGAAAAGTACGGAAGGCTTTGGTCCTTTTTTGAGGGACATTTATTCCCTGAACATTCAGGGAAAGTATATTCAGTGGTGCCATGGCAACAGATCAAATAGTTTTGACTTACTTTTTGTCATGCAGAGCTGACTGCGCAGATCAACCTGTGTGGACTGAAGAGATGAATAGATAGAAAAGAAACCAGTGAATTCTGGAGTAAAGAGTAAACAAAAAACATATGAGATTAGATGATACATTGTATAAATTATTTTTTGCAAGTAATCACAATTTACCCGTGAAAGAGAGTAAATATCTCTCTCAGGGGAATAAGTGCCTTCGTCACACTCCCACATAATATGATTGGGAGAATGAGGAGGGCTAATGGGGGTACACGGATCTTCCGCTTACAAGAGAGAAGTGCTATGTCAAAAGACATCAAAATGATGATTCATTAATTGGAGTGCAGAATATAGTTTTTGTTGAAATTATTTATTCCAGGGTGGTTGTATATGGTTAGTTTTGCCCTAGGCTAAATAATTCAGTTAGAAAGGTACTGTTAATAACTTTGGTATTGATGAAGATGGTTTGAATGTGTATTGTCGGCAATGCAATAGCCGCGGGTAGTTTTAAATGAGTTTTTTCCTTCAAAATGTCATTTTGCTGTCAGACTGTTGTAAACACAGGAAACATGTGCCCCTTTACTGGCATACTATAGACATCCCCAGCTACGAAATTTAAAGGGATATTACACTTTTATTGTTTCACTTTAAGCATTACTAAAATCACTGCTCCTGAAAAATGGCAGTTTTTAAAACTTTTTTTTGCACTGATACATGTCCCCTGGGGCAGGACCCAGGTCCCCAAGCACTTTTTATGACAATACCATGCATATAAGCCTTTAAAATTAGCACTTTTGATTTTTCCCATAGACTTTTAAAGGGTCTTCCGCGGCATTCGAATTTGTTGCAAACACCCCAAATTGTTCGCTGTTCGGCGAACTTGCGAACAGCCCATGTTAAAGTTGAATATGAGTTCGACTCGAACTCGAAGCTCATCCCTACTCCAAACCCTAATCTTTCATCGCAGGGGACAGAACCTGATAGTCCAATTACAGTTGCTGTACTGGACTTAAAACTACAGGCCCTGCTACAAGATCTGACCTGCAACTTTACAGTGGCAATAGGGAAATTAGCTCAGGAGCTTAGGGGGGAAATCGATCAACTTGGAGATCGTACGGACACACTAGAATCCAAGCTTGACGAATTAGTGCAATATGTGCATGTTCGCCCACTTCTGCAGTTTCTCCAGCGTTGCCTCCCTCTTTGTTTTTTTATAGTTGTGACCCCTTAATAAAATATTTTTAGGTAAATTCTACTCTCCTGTGTGTGTTTTCATCCAAAAAGGACAGTTTGTTGGTGAGTATTCAGGTACATTTCTAAAGTACAATGTGAAATTAACAAGGGACAACAACACCAAACAATCTCCTCCTACAGATTAAATAGAACAACATATCAATGGTGTTGTGGGAACTTGTCACAAAAAACACACAAACATTTTCGGGAATACAAATCAAAATCACCAAAAAAAATAAAAAATAAAAAGAGAAACACAAAAAAAGATTCTACATTAAAGTAAAAAAAAATAAAATAAAAAATATAACAACCAAGTGTCCTGAATGCTCTCGCCCTCTGCACGAGGAACACCTCCACCGCGCCAAAGTCACCCCCCTAAAAACTATTGAGAACAATATAAACACCAGTGAAAGTGGTTAAAATGAACTGATCGGTATAGGAAATGTTGAGCTGCCCCCTTAAATTGCAATAAAAAACAATAGTTAATTTAATTTAATCCTAAATGTCGGTTATATACCAAAAATGGTGAGCCGACACGTAGGGTAAATTAGAAGGCGCTCAAAAACACTTCAGATGTAACTGGCTGTACCAACATTTATGACAATGTCTGGTGATTTGGCAAGTTCCCTGGATATAAAGAAAAATATATATATATGTATAAAATATATATATCAGTGTATCTATAATGTGAAGTGATGGTGATACCCTCTATCTACGAATCAATCACCTGAGTGTGATACACCTCTAATGAGCAAAAACAATAAATATACAAATAAAATTGTATACCTGGCAGCATACAATAGTGGTGACACCCTCTAATAGTAAGTTAGTGATCTAAGTGTAACACGCTGAATTAATAACATGCCTCAGAGGTGCATGTGGATAAAAACAAAACAGAAATGTGCTAACACAAAATGTATAATAGTGATATGATCTAATTAGTGAATCAACCAGCGAAGTGTATCACACCCCTATCGATCAGCAGATTGACTAGGTGTGATTGATCATGGTACAACTCGTATTTATACCATAATGGTGATACCCTCTACTAATGAATAGGTTGTTTGTGTATGACACACTAGATAAATAGCGGACCACACACATATAAAAACCTGCGAAAATAAAAGAAATTAAATGGAAAATAACATGCAACCTCTATACTGTGAAATGATCATAAAAACCTATATAAGTGACAGCGATATAATATGTATATGTGACAATCATGCATGTAGTTCAGTTCATGCTGCAAAGTTCAAAACTCTAAATACAGTCCATGAATAGAACCAGCCTTCAGTAGGCTGTAGGGGCCGTGGGGCTGTGGGGCGTGGCTGTGAGTTGTGACGTACTTGCTGTCGGCCACACAGGAGAATAGGATACGAGCGCACGGAGGGACGGAGGTATCCCGAGGGAGGGGTGAGAGCACATCCAGCAGCTGTACACCTCGGGTCCGCCGTGACCATTGTTATTGTTGAATCCACTGAGTTGAAGTTTGTTGTTTATCACACGTGGTGAGCTCATTCAAGTTTACAAAATGTGAGTGCTATGTATGACGTTTTGCAGTGATTTTAATAAATTGTTGTTGCTGAATTACACTATTGGAGCACTCCTCTTTTATGTGGATCCATTGAACATCATCCCTGTGAAACCTCGTATACAATATTTGCCCAGGAGTGTGGTAAAGAAAGCTTGTTTTGCCTTGCATGAGAGTGCGGGCATTTTATTTCGGTGAGTGCATGTCTGGAGAGTGCGATTCACTAGCACAGTGGTGAGGTGGAAGAAACACGGAGTTACTCATCTATTTGATATTTTCCACTGAGGAATCATTTGTGTGGGACATTCGATTAATTATTTTCACCGTCACCAGTTCAGATCACCTACAGCCTACTGAAGGCTGGTTCTATTCATGGACTGTATTTAGAGTTTTGAACTTTGCAGCATGAACTGAACTACATGCATGATTGTCACATATACATATTATATCGCTGTCACTTATATAGGTTTTTATGACCATTTCACAGTATAGAGGTTGCATGTTATTTTCCATTTAATTTCTTTTATTTTCGCAGGTTTTTATATGTGTGTGGTCCGCTATTTATCTAGTGTGTCATACACAAACAACCTATTCATTAGTAGAGGCTATCACCATTATGGTATAAATACGAGTTGTACCCTGATCAATCACACCTAGTCAATCTGCTGATCGATAGGGGTGTGATACACTTCGCTGGTTGATTCACTAATTAGATCATATCACTATTATATATTTTGTGTTAGCACATTTCTGTTTTGTTTTTATCCACATGCACCTCTGAGGCATGTTGTTAATTCAGCGTGTTACACTCAGATCACTAACTTACTATTAGAGGGTGTCACCACTATTGTATGCTGCCAGGTATACAATTTTATTTGTATATTTATTGTTTTTGCTCATTAGAGGTGTATCACACTCAGGTGATTGATTCGTAGATAGAGGGTATCACCATCACTTCACATTATAGATACACTGATATATATATTTTATACATATATATATATTTTTCTTTATATCCAGGGAACTTGCCAAATCACCAGACATTGTCATAAATGTTGGTACAGCCAGTTACATCTGAAGTGTTTTTGAGCGCCTTCTAATTTACCCTACGTGTCGGCTCACCATTTTTGGTATATAACCGACATTTAGGATTAAATTAAAATAAAAAATATGTTGTCAGATGTGAGAAATCAAAATATATTGAGGGAATCCCGATAAATAGTAACGAAAAAAGTTTGTGAGAAGTGTGTGTGAATATGAGCATCAAAACGACTTAATTCTTGTCACATTATAAAGAAGAAGAGAGTGCGCTGTATTAAACCATTTTTTACATTGCAGCGTGACGAAAGTGCTTTATCCATTACAAACGCTAAGTTTACCAGAACGAGCTGTCCCATGTCGGAATTTCTTCTGAGCATGCGTGGCACTTTGTGCGTTGGAACAGGCCACACACGGTCGGAATTGACGCGATCGGATTTTGTTGTCGGAAAATTTTATCTCCTGCTGTCCAACTTTGTGTGTCGGAAAATCCGATGGAAAATGTCTGATGGAGCCCACACACGGTCGGAATTTCCGACAACACGCTCCGATCGGACATTTTCCATCGGAAAATCCGACCGTGTGTACGGGGCATTACTGTTGTTTTTTCCTTGCATGCTGGTGACAGGGCTCTGCCTCCTCCCCTCATGTTGACCCGAAAACCGCCATGCACGAGTGTGGGAACATTTTAAAACGTGAAACGGGGGCAGGTTTACGAAGGGGGCGGGGCCTAAGCGCAACGTTGTGCAACGTCCATGAGGATGCACGGCAGGCAAAGATAATAAAAAACACAGCTGGGACAGTCTCTCCTTGGCTGACAAGGAGGAAACAAGCAGCCTGCACACAGGGACACAGGAGCTGTGGGGCACGTAAAGGTTTCAAACTGGCATTCCTGATACAGGAAGGACACTTTTTTCCTAGCACTAGGCTGAACTTAATAGCGGCTTTACTGTCATGACTATATTCAGCGAATAAGTGCAATTGTATAGTACCTCTGTTTTTGTGCTTAGGACTATGCCTGACATAAAAGACACCACAAAGACCAAAAAGGTACTAAAGGTTTCACCCCCAGGCGCTAGAATCTCGAGTCGCATCTCTACGCTGTCATCCTCGCCTGAATTACTAATTATGGCAAGCCAGGGTGAGCCATTGGAACAAATTGATGGTGCAACTGCTTCTAACATCTCAGGCCCTGTATACGTGACTGAAGATGTCCTTTCCTTCACCCTGCAGGAAGATTAGTGGCTTTAATCGCATCCTCCATTAAAATGGATAGGAAGCATGCTAGATCCCCCTCCCCCACTTCAGACCCTTTGCAAAGGGAACAGTGGGCACAGGATGAGGTGTTACCCTCAGGCGATCAGGAGGAAAAACAAACTGATGATTTCTCTGTGGAGGAAACAATGGTAGATGAACCTTTTTCAGCCTCACAATCTGAGAAATTGCTGATACAATCTTTTACAGAGCTGGTTCATTCTACTTTCATGCTACCCCTAACGGAGTCTGCTGAATGCTCGGTTTCTTTCTTGGGTTCTCTAAAACTTTGCGTTTCCTGTTCATGCATTACTAGAACAGCTTATTTTTGCTGAATGGGATCACCCACATAAGCATTTTCTCCCTCCAAAGAGATTTTCAGTTCTCTATCCCCTGGAGGAGAAATTCACCAAAAAATGGAAAGTACCAGCAGTTAATGCTACGATTTCCAGTGTGAATAAAAGCCTAACTTGTCCAGTAGACAGTGCACAAATGCTTAAGGATCCAACAAGTAAAAAGTTAGAATCCCTGTTAAAATCTACTTTTTACTTGGCAGGTGCCATTACTCAGCCTGCAGTCGCTGCAATAGGTGTCTGTCAATCCCTAAAGGACCAAATTAGACAGGCCCTTAAAGAGGTTCCTACACAATAAGCCCCGAAATTGACTGAACTACCAAAAGCATTATGCTTTGCTATAGATACCATTAAAGATTCTATTCACCAAACGTCCCGCCCTACGCTTATGCTTGTACATATTCGTAGAATCCTGTGGTTAAAAAATTGGTCAGCTGAAGCACCATGTAAAAACCTCCTAACTGGATTCCCTTTTCATGGGGAGCAGCTATTTGGGGAAGATTTGGACAAATATATCCAAACAATTTCTAGTGGGAAAAGTACTCTTTTGCCAGTCAAAAGAAAGTATAAACGCCCTTCATTCAAACAGGCTCTTTCCGCTGCACCAGGTGCTTCCGCCTCTAGGCAGTGGTGATGGCCTCCGCCGTCAGACTCTAGAGGAAAACCTCAGACTCAGGCCCAGGCTCAAAAGAAATCCTGGGGTCGGAAACCTGCAAAGCAGAATACTAAAGCGTCATCATGAAGAGGCAACCCCCCTCACCAAGGTGGGGGTAAGACTTCTGCAGTTTTCAGAAATCTGGCAAGAGGAAATTCAGGACAGATGGGTCATCTTCACGTTAATGCTGGGGTACAAGCTGGAATTTTGGGACTTTCCACTGTCTCGTTTCCTGAGGTCAAGCAGAGAAAAGACAATCTCTGTTTCAGGCACTAGACCGATTAATATCTCAAAGGGGTGATCATACAGATCCCCACAAATGAGCAAGGTTTGGGGTTTTATTCAAATCTTTTTATTATACCTAAACCAAATGGAAATGTCAGACCCATTCTAGATCTAAAAAATCTAAACCAGTTCCTGAAGATCCACTCCTTTCGCATGGAGACAATCAGGTCAGTAGTTTCTATCCTTCTAGGAGGTGAACTTCTGGCATCTATCGACATCAGGAATGCATATCTGCATGTTCCTATATGTCCTGCTTACCAAAAGTTTCTGCGGTTCGAGTTAGAACAGCAGCATTTCCAGTTTGTATCCCTGCCCTTCGGGCTAGCTACAGCACCCTGGGTGTTCACAAAAGTGCTGGCCCCACCTCTAGCCAGGTTAAGGGCACAGGGCATAACAGTCATGGCATACCTAGACGATCTATTGCTAATAGACCAGTCGGTGACTCGTTTGAAGCAAAGCGTACGCATTAAAACCAGTTACCTGGAAAGTTTGGGTTGGAATCTCAACCTAGAGAAATCTTCCTTAATACCGCTAAAAAGGCTGGAGTACTTGGGTCTGATCATAGACACAGCCCAGGAAAAGGTGTTCTCGCCTCAGGCAAAGATCAACTCCATATGAGAGCTAGTGCGGATGGTCAGGTCAAAAGGCCATCCCTCCATTCTCCTTTGCATGAGGTTGCTAGGAACCATGGTGGCTTCATTCAAAGTGGTTCCCTATGCCCAGTTCCATTCAAGACTCTTGCAAAACAGTATCCTGTCTGCTTGGAACAAAATGATTCAAGCTTCAGACTTGCCAATGCGGCTGTCCCCAAGGTTGTCCCAAAGCCTCGTTTGGTGGTTACTAACTCAGAATCTGCTGAAGGGAAAATACTTCAGACCAGTTATCTGGAAAGTGGTAACGACAGATGGCAGCCTTTTAGCCTGGAGAGCAGTACTAGAAAAGACAACTGACAGTGGTCAAGAGCTGAAAGAACCTTGCCCATCAATATCCTAGAGATTCGGGCAGTGCGTCTGGCTCTAAAGGCCTGGACTTTCAGTTTACGGTATTGTCCTGTCAGGATCCAATCCGACAATGCCACAGCTGGGGCCTATATCAATCACCAAGGGGGCACCAAGAGTCTCTCAGCACAGAGAGAGGTGAACCATATTCTAACTTGGGCAGAAAGGAATGTTCCGTGCCTATCGGCAGTCTTCATTCCGGGAGTAGAGAGTTGGCAGGTGGACTACTTGAGTCGCCAGCAGTTATTCCTAGGGGAATGGTTTCTTCACCCCAACATTTTTCGGGCTGTTTGCCAAAGATGGGGGACTCCGGATGCAGATCTTCTAGCGTCCAGATTCAACATGAAGTTAGTTAACTTTGTTGCCAGAACAAGGGATCCACTCGCATGCGAAACGGATGCGTTGGTGACCCCGTGGGATCAGTACTCACTGATCTATGCATTCCCCCCTATTCAGTTGCTGCCTCGACTTCTTTGCAGGATCAAGCTGGAAAGAAAGCCAGTAATTCTGGTGGCACCAGCAAGGGTCAGAAGGTCATGGTATGCAGAAATCGTAAAAATGGCAGTGGAGGGCCCATGGTCCCTCCCACTACGGCCAGATCTGCTCTCACAGGGACCGATATTCCATCCTATCTTATGGTCTCTAAATTTAACGGCTTGGCTATTGAAACCCACATTCTGAAGAAACGTGGGCTTTCTGGGTCAGTTATCTCTACCCTGATTAATGCAAGGAAGCCAGCTTCCAGAATTATATGTTATACGGTCTGGAGGGCTTATGTTTCCTGGTGTGAATGCAAGGGTTGGCACCCTCGGAGATATAGCATGGGCAGAATTCTTGCCTTTTTACAATTAGGGATAGAAATGAAATTGGCCTTGAGTACTATTAAAGGCTAAATCTCAGCTTTATCTATCTTATTTCAAAGACCACTTGCTAAACATTCTTTAGTCTGGGGTTTTATGCAAGGGGTGATGCGGCTTAATCTGCCAGTCAAACCTCCCTTGAACCCTTGGGACTTGAACTTCGTTTTGTCTGTGTTACAAAAACAGCCATTTGAACTGATACAACATATTCCCTTAGTCCTTCTGAAAAGGAAGTTGGTATTTTTGGTTGCTATATCCTCACCAAGGAGGGTTTCGGAATTGGCTGCTCTTTCTTGTAAAGAGCCATATTTGATTTTTCATGAGGACAGAGTGGTGTTACGCCCTCGTTCAGACTTTTTGCCAAAAGTGGTTTCAGGTTTTCACCTGAACCAAGATATTGTCCTCCCATTGTTTTTTCCAAAACCATGTTCCAGGGAAGAAAAGTCACTACATTATCTTGATCTGGTGAGAGCAGTGAAAATCTATTTAAAGGCAACTGCTCAGATTCATAAGACTGATGTCTTATTTATTCTGCCAGAGGGTCCTAAGAAAGGACAGCAGCGTCAAAATCCACTGTCGCTAAGTGGATTTGGCAAGTTATAATTCAAACTTATAATTTAAGGGGTAAGATTCCCCCTTTTCAAGTTAAGGCGCACTCTATCAGGGCGGTTAGTGCTTCTAGGGCAGTGCATCACCAGGCCTCCATGGCCCAAATCTGTAGGGCCACAATTTGGTCTTCAGTGCATAAATTCACAAAATTTTGTGAGGAGGTATGAGGATATCTCCTTCGAGCACAATGTGCTGCATGCAGCAGTATAGGTCCTCAAGTCTGGGGGTACACTCCTGGTTGTATCTCCCTCCCCTCAAGTACAGTACCTGACCGCGAGATTGTGGGATGGGATCGCGCTGGTTCTCCGTGACAGGGTACTGTGCATGTCGCGCTGGCTCACTCATCGGGAAAGGAAAACTTTTTTCCTTTCGCGACGAGTGACAGGCAGTGCTGACAGCTGTCTGGTATGAATCCTGAGGGGGAATGCCGCGCCAAATTTTAAATGAAAAAAATGGCGTGGGTTCCCCCCAGGGGTATACCAGGCCCTTAGGTCTGGTATGGATTGTAAGGGGAACCCCTACGCCGAGAAATCGGCGTGGGGTCCCCCCAAAATCCATACCAGACCCTTATCCGAGCACGCAGCCTGGCCGGTCAGGAAAGGGGGTGGGGACGAGCGAGCGCCCCCCCATCCTGAGCCGTATCAGGCCGTATGCCCTCAACATGGGGGGTGGGTGCCTTGGGGGAGGGGGGTGCCCTGTGAGGGCCCCCCACCCCAAAGCACCTTGTCCCCATGTTGATGAGGACAAGGGCCTCTTCCCGACAACCCTGGCCATTGGTTGTTGGGGTCTGCGGGTGGAGGACTTATCGGAATCCGGGAGCCCCCTTTAATAAGAGGGCCCCCAGATCCCGGCCCCCCTATGTGAATGAGTATGGGGTACTTGGTACTACTACCCATTCACCTAGGGAAAAGTGTCAATAAAAAAAAAACACAGTACACAGGTTTTAAGAGTAATTTATTAGGCAGCTCCGGGATCTTCTGACTTTGGGGGGTGTCTTCTTCCGACTTCTCCTGGTGTTCCGCCTCTTCTCCCGGTGTTCCGCCTCTTCTCCCGGGCCCCTCCGCTATCTTCTTCTTTCAGCTCTTTTTCAAGCGGGGGCCCGGTCTGCTGCCGCTGTCTTGTCGCCACTGTCATGTCGCCGCTGTCTTGTCGCCGCTGTCTTGTCGCCGCTGTCTTGTCATCGCTTTCTTGTCACTTCTTCTCGTCATGGTCCCAGCATGTGCAGGGACTCTGGCATCATAAGGGGGCATGACCCCAGAGTCCCTGCGCATGCTCGGACCATGACGTCACAAAGGGGCGGGGTCACCGCCTATATATATAGCTCCGCAGCTCGCACAAAGCATTCCAGCCGGAGAGAGTGTCATGTCAACATCGGAAGAAAAGAAGAAGAGAAGAAGCGACGAGACAGCGGTGAGACAGTGGCGACAAGACAGCGGCGACAAGACAGCAGCGACAAGACATCAGCAACAAGACAGCGGCAGTAGACTGGGCCCCCGCTGGCAAAAGAGCTGGAAGAAGATAGCGGAGGGGCCTGGGAGAAGAGGCGGAACTCATTCACATAGGGTGGGGGGCCGGGATCTGGGGGCCCCCTTATTAAAGGGGGCTCCTGGATTCCAATAAGCCTTCTGCCCGCAGACCCCGACAACCAACGGCCAGGGTTGTCGGGAAGAGGCCCTTGTCCTCATCAACATGGGGACAAGGTGCTTTGGGGCGGGGGGCGGGGGGGGCACCCTGCAGGGTGCCCCCCCTCCCCCAAGGCATCCACCCCCCCATGTTGAGGGCATGTGGCCTGGTACGGCTCAGGAGGGGGGGGCGCTCGCTCGTCCCAACCCCCTTTCCTGACCATCCGGGCTGCGTGCTCGGATAAGGGTCTGGTATGGATTTTGGGGGGATTCCCATGCCGATTTTTCAGCGTAGGGGGTTCCCCTTACAATCCATACCAGACCTAAGGGCCCCGGGGGGGAACCCATGCTGGTTTTTTCATTTAAAATTTGGCGCAGCGTTCCCCCTCAGGATTCATACCAGACAGCTGTCAGCACTGCCTGTCACTCATTGGGAAAGGAAAAAAGTTTTCCTTTCCCAATGAGTGAGCCATCTCAGCGCTGGCTCCCGCGACGGGGCTCACAGGTGTCAAATCTCGCCGATAAATGGTATCTCGCCGATAAATAAGATTGACACAATATCGCGGTCACCTACTGTAGCATTGCTATGGGACGTCCCATTAAGTAATTACCTAAGGCTCTGTGTCCCATGATGTACGATAAAGAAAATAGGATTTTTATAACAGCTTACCTGTAAAATCCTTTTCTTGGCGTACATCATGGGACACAGAGGTCCCTCCCCTCTTTTGAGATTTAAGTATATTGCTTTGCTACAAAAACTGATGTGCTCCTGGAAGGAGGAGGGGTTATATAGGGAGTGAACTTCCTGGATTGGGTATACCAGTGTCCATCACTTGAAAGTGGCCTATAACCTATTAGTAATTACTTAAGGCTTTGTGTCCCATGATGTACTCCAAGAAAAGGATTTTACAGGTAAGCTGTTATAAAAATCCTATGCTTCATTGTTAAGAAATGTAGAGATTGTGATCTGGTGCAACTGTGCATGGTAGCCAATCAGCTTCTAACTTCAGCTTGTTCAATTAAGCTTTGACAATAAAACTTGAAAGCTGATTGGTTTCTATGCAGAGCTGCGCTAGATTTTGCACCTTCCAGTTTTAGAAAATCAACCCCTGTATCTAAATGTTTGGTTTCTGCTGCATGGCTCTACCTTTAAAGAGAAAAGGGCTGCCTTCAGATGAGTGTTCTATCTGTCTTTGCATTGTTTTAAATATAATTGAAAGCCACACTTATCAGGGCTGCATTGAAATGGCAGCATGGCTTCTAGATGTATTTGCAAATGTTTGCAACAAAAACCTCAGTTTTTAGCCTGGTGATGAAATGATGGTAAAGAATGGGTTGAGGTAGAGAAATGACGTGTTAAAAAAAAAATTATGAAGTAAAGTCTCAGCATACTCATCCAACAAAAAGCCAGCATTCTAAAGAATGTGCCTGTGTGACTTCACTGTCCTAATAGGTAAGTATTATAGATACTGTATTTGTCACTTACTACTGCCTTATAAAGTGCGAGTATTCTTAACCAATAAATCTCTGGGACCTTAAATATTATGAAACCTCTAACAATAAACTTTTCTATCTTTCTCCCTTTTTGTTAAACTGTTCGACAAGTGAAAAAAAAAAATAAAGTTCCATTTATTTAGTCAGAAATCTTTTGAGCTTCCTGTACTCTCTGCCTATGGACTGTTATCAATTATCATTGTTTCCTGCTATCTCCAAGGACTACAAAACTCCTCCCTATGTTACGAGAATAGATGAAGGTGATATGTCATCCTAACACACACCCTGTTCTAGAGTGACAACCCTGCTCAGTACTCTTGTCATCCTAGAACATCAATTGTGTTATTGGTAGAATTAGGTTAAAATAAAGGGGGGGGGGGTGAAAAAAACACCAATACAGCAACAAACATCTAAGGACTTATGAGTTGCAATACTATCAGTATTTTTTTTTTTTTGTGTGTGTGTGTTTAGATAGGCTTCAAAATTAGATGGAGCTTTAAAATATTTGACAGCCCTGAGAATCAGTATTGATTTTGAATACAGGTTTGCTGGGCTACCAAACTTTAGTAAAGGAGATCCATTAGCTAATTTTCAAATCTTTACTTTCTTTTTTTCTTCTTTTAACCTGAAAAAATGCAGAATCTCATAAATGTCAATACAACTTAAAAGGATTATTTCACAATGCATGAATATGATAGGTGGATTATTTTAATTTACAAACTCCCATATTATTTAATTATTTTATATTTCAGATATCTGTTCCCACAGCATCCATCATAAAAAAATACACAAAAAACAAATACCACTATGCACACCTATGTGAAAAAAGGATGCAATATATAAAAATGTGTTGCTGCTAAGATCTACGAGAGTTCCACTCACTAAAGTGGCAGACAGAATGAGGTTGATTTACTAAAATTGGAGTGCAAAACCGAGTGCAGCTCTACATAGAAACCAATCAGATTCCATTTTTTTTGTCAAAGCTTAATTGAACAAGCTAGAGTAAAGCTGGCCATACACCATACAATTTTCCTGTTCAATTTTCTTTAGATTTACCTTCAACTATGTAGTACAAGGGCCTGCCTGATTGCATCCAAATTGAAAGTGTTTAGGTTTGACCTCCTATTATATGGTTTTGGTAAATCTAAAGGAAAGTTGAACAGGAAAATTGAATAGTGTATGGCCAGCCTTAGAAACTGAACTGATTGGCTACCATGAACAGCTGCACCAGATTTTGCACTCTCCAGTTTGAATAAATCAACCCTGTTGTGTCTGTGCAGGCTGAAGTGGCATATTGGTGTATTGGATTGCTGTATATGGTAAAAATGAAGTTGGAGGAAATTTGGGAGAGACTCCAGACTGTATCCATTGAGCATCCTTAAAGGGACAATTGCATATGACCTATTATTCATAGGTCAAAGTGGGAGGTGAGTGGTTAATGGTGGCGGAATAGGATACATAAGGAATGTGCAGCACAAGGGATTAGGCACTTTTAAGTGAAACATAAGTGAAGCACAGTACATGGACTTTTTTGATACTGTTATATTTTATTTTATTATTTTTGCACTTTAGCACTGTCAAGTAGACTTATAATGCCCCGTACACACGATCGGACATTGATCGGACATTCTGACAACAAAATCCATGGATTTTTTCCGACGGATGTTGGCTCAAACTTGTCTTGCATACACATGGTCACACAAAGTTGTTGGAAAATCTGATCGTTCTAAACGCGGTGACGTAAAGCACGTATGTCGGGACTATAAACGTGGCAGTAGCCAATAGCTTTCATCTCTTAATTTATTCTGAGCATGCGTGGCACTTTGTGCATCGGATTTGTGTACACACAATTGGAATTTCATAGCCTGCTCTCAAACTTTGTGTGTCAGAAATTCCTATGGAAAATGTGTGATGGAGCCCACACACGGTCGGAATTTCTGACAACAAGGTCCTATCACACATTTTCCGTTGGAAAATCTGACCGTGTGTACAGGGCATAAGAATAACACAACACGTGGACTGTTTTGTCACATTGCATATGTTTATTGATTGAATATTAAGATCAATAGGATTATGTTAGATATTTGATGCATTTTGCCCAGGAATATAGAGTGTAGCACTGGAACACTTTAGACTGTGACCCATAATAAAAAAAAAAATATCTGGCTTAAATATCAGTATTGGTGATCTAAAGGAAGAAGAATAAAAGGAATATAAATAATAAGTCTCTGAGGAATTCCAGTAAAATGACAAATTAGTCCACTGACTTCACCCTATTAATATTTTAATATCATGAATAACCTGAGACATTTTAATGTATTGTTACTATTTTTTCTCTTTCTAGCAGACCACTAAATATAACCTTAAATATAGCCACATCCATTTAGTGTACTCCAGAAAGATGAAATTAAGAGTTCTCCAAAATGTAGCTACTCAATCGAAATTGGACATTTTAATGTTGGTCTTTAATCAAAGCACTGAATGTTTCACAGAGCTAGTCAGTATCACTGTGCATTTAATATGAAAATAATAGGTTTGCTACATTTTAAATAAATTTAAACTCAAATGTCACATAATTCTATTCCCTCCAGGGAGCAGCGGCCTTCTACCATTGAAAAAATTCGGACCCCCCCTTCATCCCTGGCACCAGGTGAAAGATTCATGTAAAAAGCCCCCTTGTGTTTTGCAACCTAATACACGAACTGCACCTTTAAAGCTATAATTTTGCTGATCAAGTAAATATTTATTGTTGTTCAAGAAGTGAATTTGTGTTGAAATGAAAATCATACATAGGGAAGTGACATATGTCATAAGATGGTCTGCATTTATATCTGTTTAGGTGACATAATATAATGTGACATAAAAAGTTTGCTTGGATACAGGGATGTAACAAGGTAATAATATTAACCACTTGAGCCCCGGACCATTATGCTGCCTAAGGACCAGAGGTCTTTTTCCAATTTGGCACTGCGTCGCTTTAACTGCTAATTGCGCGGTCATGCAATGCTGTACCCAAACGAAATTTGCGTCCTTTTCTTCCCACAAATAGAGCTTTCTTTTGATGGTATTTGATCACCTCTGCGGTTTTTATTTTTTGCGCTATAAACGGAAAAAGACCGAAAATTTTGAAAAAAAATGATATTTTCTACTTTTTGTTATAAAAAAAATCCAATAAACTAAATTTTAGTCATACATTTAGGCCAAAATGTATTCGGCCACATGTCTTTGGTAAAAAAAATGTCAATAAGCGTATATTTATTGGTTTGCGCAAAAGTTATAGCGTCTACAAACTAGGGTACATTTTCTGGAATTTACACAGCTTTTAGTTTATGACTGCCTATGTCATTTCTTGAGGTGCTAAAATGGCAGGGCAGTACAAAACCCCCCCAAATGACCCCATTTTGGAAAGTAGACACCCCAAGGAAATTGCTGGGAGGCATGTTGAACCCATTGAATATTTATTTTTTTTGTCCCAAGTGATTGAAAAATGACAAAAAAAAAAAAAAAAAAAATATTTACAAAAAGTCGTCACTAAATGATATATTGCTCACACAGGCCATGGGCCTATGTGGAATTGCACCCCAAAATACATTTAGCTGCTTCTCCTGAGTATGGGGATACCACATGTGTGGGACTTTTTGGGAGCCTAGCCGCGTACGGGGCCCCGAAAACCAATCACCGCCTTCAGGATTTCTAAGGGTGTAAATTTTTGCTTTCACTCTTCACTGCCTATCACAGTTTCGGAGGCCATGGAATGCCCAGGTGGCACAAAACCCCCCAAAATGACCCCATTTTGGAAAGTAGACACCCCAAGCTATTTGCTGAGAGGCATATTGAGTCCATGGAATATTTTATATTTTGACACAAGTTGCGGGAAAGTGACACTTTTTTTTTTTTTTTTTTTTTTTTTTCATAAAGTTGTCACTAAATGATATATTGCTCACACAGGCCATGGGCATATGTGGAATTGCACCCCAAATCACATTTAGCTGCTTCTCCTGAGTATGGGGATACCACATGTGTGGGACTTTTTGGGAGCCTAGCCGCGTACTGGACCCCAAAAACCAATCACTGCCTTCAGGATTTCTAAGGGTGAAAATTTTTGATTTCACTCTTTACTGCCTATCACAGTTTCGGAGGCCATGGAATGCCCAGGTGGCACAAAACCCCCCCAAATGACCCCATTTTGGAAAGTAGACACCCCAAGCTATTTGCTGAGAGGCATGGTGAGTATTTTGCAGCTCTCATTTGTTTTTGAAAATGAAGAAAGACAAGAAAAAACATTTTTTTTTTTCTTTTTTCAATTTTCAAAACTTTGTGACAAAAAGTGAGGTCTGCAAAATACTCACTATACCTCTCAGCAAATAGCTTGGGGTGTCTACTTTCCAAAATGGGGTCATTTGGGGGGGTTTTGTGCCACCTGGGCATTCCATGGCCTCCGAAACTGTGATAGGCAGTGAAGAGTGAAATCAAAAATTCACGCCCTTAGAAAGCCTGAAGGCGGTGCTTGGTTTTCGGGGTCCCGTACGCGGCTAGGCTCCCAAAAAGTCTCACACATGTGGTATCCCCGTACTCAGGAGAAGCAGCAGAATGTATTTTGGGGTGTAATTTCATATATTTCCATGGCATGTTTGAGCAATATATCATTTAGTGACAACTTTGTGCAAAAAAAAAAAAAAAAAAAAAAATTTGTCTCTTTCCCGCAACTTGTGTCGCAATATAAAATATTCCATGGACTCGACATGCCTCTCAGCAAATAGCTTGGGGTGTCTACTTTCCAAAATGGGGTCATTTGGGGGGGTTTTGAACTGTCCTGGCATTTTATGCACAACATTTAGAAGCTTATGTCACACATCACCCACTCTTCTAACCACTTGAAGACAAAGCCCTTTCTGACACTTATTGTTTACATGAAAAAGTTTTTTTTTTTTGCAAAAAAATTACTTTGAACCCCCAAACATTATATATTTTTTTAAAGCAAATGCCCTACAGATTAAAATGGTGGGTGTTTCATTTTTTTTTTTCACACAGTAATTGCGCAGCGATTTTTCAAACGCATTTTTTGGGGAAAAAACACACTTTTTTTAATTTTAATGCACTAAAACACGCTATATTGCCCAAATGTTTGATGAAATAAAAAAGATGATCTCAGGCCGAGTACATGGATACCAAACATGACATGCTTTAAAATTGCGCACAAACGTGCAGTGGCAACAAAATAAATACATGTTTAAAAGCCTTCAAAAGCCTTTACAGGTTACCACTTTAGATTTACAGAGGAGGTCTACTGGAAAAATTACTGCACTCGATCTGGCCTTCGCGGTGATACCTCACATGCATGGTGCAATTGCTGTTTACGTTTGACGACAGACCGCCGCTTGCGTTCGCCTTAGCGCGAGAGCAGGGGGCGACAGGGGTGTTTTTTTTTTTTTTTTTTTTTTTCTTTATTATTTTTTTGCTTTTTTAATCTTACTTTTAAACTGTTCCTTTCATATTTTTTTTTTTAATCATTTTTATTGTTATCTCGGGGAATGTAAATATCCCCTATGATAGCAATAGGTAGTGACAGGTACTCTTTTTTGAAAAAATTGTGGTCTATTAGACCCTAGATCTCTCCTCTGCCCTCAAAGCAAATGACCACACCAAGATCGGTGTGATAAAATGCTTCCCCAATTTCCCAATGGCGCTATTTACATCCGGCGAAATCTAAGTCATGAAATACTCGTAGCTTCCGGTTTCTTAGGCCATAGAGATGTTTGGAGCCACTCTGGTCTCTGATCAGCTCTATGGTCAGCTGGCTGAATCACCGGCTGCATTCTCAGGTTCCCTGTTGAGACAGGAGAGCCAGAGAAAAACACGGAAGACGGTGGGGGGGGGGGGGGGCATTCCCTCCCACGGCTTGTAAAAGCAGTCTAGAGGCTAATTAGCCGCTAGGATTGCTTTTACATGAAAGCCGACCGCTGGCTGAAAAGAATGATACCAAGATGATACCTAAACCTGCAGGCATCATTCTGGTATAACCACTCAAAGTCGTGAATGGCGTACCTGAAGACAAAAAAATGGTTAACAATGGTTAACAATAAAGCACAGTAAAGTGTAAATAATTACACACCTGAAAAACAAACATGATAAAACATAATAACAATAACAATAACAATCAATAACAATAACAATAACAATAACAATAACAATAACAATCAATAACAATAACAATAACAATAAAACATTGCAGAATAGAATACAGTAAAAAAGAGCAGAACAATAGAGAGAGAGAATAGAGAGAGAGAGAACAATAAAACAACAACTATTTTTTTTTATTTCATATTTTTTTTTTTTTTTTACACTTTTTTTTGTAACTAACTTTTATAACGGTAACCGGTTCCAGGTTCGGGTCTCTCAAAATGCGATGGCATCTTGGGAGACCCTGTGAAAGTGTGCCTAGTCTGTGCAATGCTGTACCCTACGCTAATACTCAACTAGTGAATGGTAGCGTTCAAAACATTCACCAATGCAAAGACCAGGATTGTCAGGACAGGAGGGACAATAATAGCGGGTGTCACGCCTATATCCGCGCTTGCTGCAGACACGACATCATTTTGGGGGGTTCGCTGGGTAGGGGTACTCGGGAGGACATAAAAATGCCTCTCATGCAGCCGACTGCATTTGGTTGGGGATGTGAATGGGGGAAGTACGGGCGCTGCAGAAGCGGTGGGTTCCCAATTAGGATTGGCGAATGCAGCAGGAAGGGCACTATGGGCACGACGGGCCTGTGTTTGTCTTTTTGGTGGCAGCGGGACACTACTTGTGCTTGCCACCTCACCAGCTTGAACTGCACTTATGGGACTCGCCACGTCACCACGTGTTACTGCAGTGCTGGTTTGACTACGACCAGGGTGTACTAGGCCGCTGGCGCTTGCCAGTTCACCAAAACACTACCAAAAAACTGTTAGCGATCGCAGGGATCAGGCCTGACTCTGCGAACGCTGCAGTTATGCGTTTAGTGTTTTGTAAGTGACAGTGATCGATCGATACCGCACTTGGGTGGGCTGGGCTGGGCCGGGCGGAGGGGCAAAACGCAGGTGCTAGCAGTATCTGGGCTGATCCCACTAACACTGCGTTTTTGGGAACCCTAAACTGCTGGTGACGCTAGTATAGATCTAATCGGATCAGATATTGATGCGATCAGATACTATACCACTAAGGGAGGTGTACAGTGCGTGCGTGGGTGTTAGCGGTACTGGCGCTAATCTGACGCTGCCTGGGGCTGGTGCTTGCCAGTTCACCAAAACGCTACAAAAAAAACTGTTAGCGATCGCAGGGATCAGGCCTGACTCTGCGAACGCTGCAGTTATGCGTTTAGTGTTTTGTAAGTGACAGTGATCGATCGATACTGCACTTGGGTGGGCTGGGCCGGGCGGAGGGGCAAAACGCAGGTGCTAGCAGGTATCTGGGCTGATCCCGCTAACACTGCGTTTTTGGGAACCCTAAACTGCTGGGGACGCTAGTATAGATCTGATCGGATCAGATATTGATCCGTTCAGATACTATACCACTAAGGGAGGTGTACGGTGTGTGCGTGGGTGTTAGCGGTACTGGCGCTAACCTGACGCTGCCTGGGGCTGGTGCTTGCCAGTTCACCAAAACGCTACCAAAAAAACTGTTAGCGATCGCAGGGATCAGGCCTGACTCTGCGAACGCTGCAGTTATGCGTTTAGTGCCTTGTAAGTGACAGTGATCGATCGATACTGCACTTGGGTGGGCTGGGCGGAGGCACAAAACGCAGGTGCTAGCAGGTATCTGGGCTGATCCCGCTAACACTGCGTTTTTGGGAACCCTAAACTGCTGGGGACGCTAGTATAGATCTGATCGGATCAGATATTGATCCGTTCAGATACTATACCACTAAGGGAGGTGTACGGTGCGTGCGTGGGTGTTAGCGGTACTGGCGCTAATTTGACGCTGCCTGGGGCGACGCATATCGCCGCCGGGCGATCGGGGGGCTAAACCTTTATTCGGTAATAAACGGCGGGTGCCCTGACACTATAAAAAATAAACAAACTAACCAGCGTCACCCGTATCGGTTATACGGTGATCAGTGGTGAAAGGGTTAACTAGGGGGCAATCAAGGGGTTAAAACATTTATTAGATAGTATATGGGGGTCCCTGACGCTATAAAACGCTGACGGCGAACCTAAATATTTACCTCACTAACTAGCGTCACCAGCGACACTAATACAGCGATCAGAAAAATGATCGCTTAGCGACACTGGTGACAGGGGGTGATCAAGGGGTTAAAACTTTATTAGGGGGGGTTAGGGGGGTACCCTAGACCTAAAGGGGGGTAATATACACTGTCCCAACACTGTCACTGTCACAAACTGACACTATGCAGTAATCAGAAAAAAAAAAAAAAAAAAAAAAAAAAAAACTGCTGGTGTCAGTTTGTGACAGGGGGGGGGGGGTGATTGGGGGGGGATCGGGGGGCGATCGGGGGGGGGATCGGGGTGATTTGTGTGCCTGGCATGTTCTACTGTGTGTGTGTAGTGTTGTGCACTCACATACTTGTCGTCTCTCCTCGGGCCGGAACGGAAAATACCGACCCGAGGGGAGATGACATCACTTCCTTTGCTGCTGTTTAGCATACAGCAGCAAAGGAGTGTTTTCATTGGCCGGCGGCGATCGCGAGGGGGGGGCCACGAACGGATGGTCTCCCCCTCATCACCGATCGCCGCTGGACAAACGACGACCGCCTCGGGCACCGGGGGGGGGTCCGATCGGACCCCCCACCCGCGGAAGGCAAATCACGTACATGTACGTGATTTTGCCTGTCCGTGCCACTTTGCCGACGTACATCGGCGTGAGGCGGTCGTCAAGTGGTTAACTTGTTGGCTAGGCTCACAAAAAGTCTCACACATGAGGTATCCCCATACTCAGGAGAAGCAGCAGAATGTATTTCGGGGTGTAATTCCACATATAACCATGGCATGTGTGAGCAATATATAATTTAGTGACAACTTTGTGTAATTTTTTTTTGTCCTTTTTTAATCACTTGTGACAAAAAAATATTTCCTTGGGGTTTCTACTTTCCAAAATGGGGTCATTTGGGGGGTTTGAACTGCCCTGCCATTTTAGCACCTCAAGAAATGAGATAGGAAGTCATAAACTAAAAGCTGCGTTAATTCCAGAAAACGTACCCTAGTTTGTAGATGCTATAACTTTTGTGTAAAACAATAAATATACGCTTATTGACATTTTTTTTTACCAAAGACATGTGGCTGAATACATTTTGGCTTAAATGTATGAATAAAATTGAGTTTATTCAATTTTTTTTATAACAAAATTTAGAAAATATTTTTTTTTCCAAATTTTCGGTCTTTTTCCATTTATATCACAAAAAATAAAAATTGCAGAGGCAATCAAATACCATCAAAAGAAAGCCCTATTTATGGGGAAAAAAGGACACAAATTTTGTTTGGGTACAGCATTGCATGACCACGCAATTAGGAGTTAAAGCAGCACAGTGCCAAATTGTAAAAAGTGCTCTGGTCATTGAGCAGCCAAATTCTTCGAGGCTGAAGTGGTTATTTTCAATAAATTTTTATTGGTAGTAGCAAGACAAATTTCTTACATAACCTTTGTAAAAGACATTACATGGTGCAAGGATATTAGGATTCAAAAGGAGACAAATAATGTGAGGAAAGACCTCTCAATGCAAGATGTAAACTGAAAGGTCTAAACAACAAAATTCTTAGTTACAGTTGAGCGTAAATTAAAATTAAAGACTAAAATAAACATAACTCTGGCATTAGGACAATGAATGAAGTGTAAACTGTCAGAGCAAAAACTTAAATGAGTCTGGAGTAACTCAGTAACTGGAATAGATGAGGAGAGGTTAACTTGGAGACGGGGGGCTTTATTGAATTAATTGTGAGGGATCCGAGATCAGGGGGAGGTCCACCACCCGCCCCTATGGGAACACACTGCGGGCGTAGGGCCATGCCCTTTTCCCGGATCCCCCACCTCAGTTGAATCTCATCTAAGTGAAGTAGCCCATTATCAGTGTCAAAGTGTGGTAAATAGACCTGACCTATCCCGCAGAGGACTATCTACAGATGGTCAGAGTAACCTAGGTCCATATATGTCCTCATAGAGGGGGCTATTTAAGCAGACAGGATAACTCTGGGGCTTTGGGGCCAGAGGGTGTTAGGGTTTTACCATGACCCACTGGAGGGGTAAAAAAAGAGGAAGTTATGCAAAAAAAAAATAATTTTAAATAAATAAGTCTCAGGGTTGAATAATTTACATAGAGAACAATCGGAGAGTCTAAGGTACTAAAGGGAGAAGGTCTTCAGAGAGGCTGATGGGGTGGTAGGTAGAAGGGGAAAATACCATTGCTTTTGATGAGGATTGAGGTGGGAGTCTCTCAGAGAGCCCGTTATCCTGGGGGAGTCATGCCGGGGTGCAAGGAGATGTGACAATAGTTGGCCCAGGGTTCCCAGATAAGCTCAAACTTACTAACTTTATCCTGGATAATGCTCACTATTTTTTCTTGCGCCATAATCCAGGATATTTTATGCTTCACCGCTGTGAATGGGACTCTGTGTTTTTTCCAGCAAGAGGCTATTGTTATTTTGGTGCCCAGTAGAACAAAAAAGATCAGTTGTTGGGTATATTTATCAACCCTATCCACTTTCAGATTCAATAAGGCTATCTCCGGAGTTTGGGGGATCTGGGCGGAGGATATCTTGCGGATCACTGAGAATACTTTGTTCCATAAGCCCCTTATCCGTGGACATGTCCACCAAACATGGAGCAGAGTCCCAATGTGGTTGCAACCACGAAAGCACAGCGGGGAAGCATCAGGATATATCTTAGCCAAAAGACAGGGTACCCTATACCATCTCATGAGCACCTTAATGCTGCCCTCCATGAGAGAAACATTAAGGATTCCCTTAAAGGAGCAATGAAAGCAATAAAACCATTGGTCACTCTCCCATGAGATTTCGAGGTCTTTTTCCCAGGACAAGGCATACGGAGGCTTGGACACAGCGGAGGCAAGTGAAGCATAAATGATGGAGATCCCCCCTCTCTGATCCACCGCACCCGAACACCATGATTCATAATTAGTTATTGAAGGGGGTTCCGGTTTGTTTGGCCAAATAGAATGGAGGAAATGTTGGATCTGCCTAAAACGAAAACGTTCGGCAGGGGGCATTTCAAGCTTACTTGTACAGAGGGCTAGAGAGAGAGGGCCAGTGGAGGAGAAATAGTTCCCTATTCTAAGTAATCCTTTATTCAACCACCAGCTAAATGCTAAAATGTTCATCCCCGGTGGGAAGTCAGGGTTATGAAAAATGTGTGTTAGGGGTTTAAGGGGAGAAATCAGGGAGGGATTTTTATAAAGACGGTCGCATAGAGCCAGAGAGTGTGATAGTGTGGGGGCTAGAACGGGTGGTCTCAATTTGGGGGGAGACCAAAGTAAGAAGTCAATCGTGTGGTGAGGGACTGCAAGTCGTTCCATGGATACCCAATCAGGTTTCTGGCCCTTTGAGTAAACGATAGATATCTGGGCTAGCTGGGCAGCCTGATAATACCACCAAATGTTGGGGAGAGCTAGACCCCCTTGTGATTTGGAGCGGAATAGAATGTGTTGTGCGCAACGACTTCCCCTTGATCCCCAAATGAATTTTATAATTTTGGATTGAAGTGGTTGAACTTGTGATTTTTGGATAGGGATGGGCAAAGATCTGAATAGGTAAAGAATGCGGGGGAGAAGGGTCATTTTGATTGCATTGATACGGCCAAGCCAAGATAAGTTGTGGTTGTCCCATTTGGATAGGTCCGAAATTAATTTACGGAAGGTGGTGGGGTAGTTAGATGAGTAGAGAGAGGCTATATTTGCAGTGAGGTTGACCCCTAGGTATGGTAGAGTGACCTCGTTCCAGGAAAAAGGGAAGTGGTTTTGAAGGCTACTTAGAACATTAGGGGGGACCGAGATGTTCAGGGCAGAAGATTTGGCAACGTTAACTCGAAGGCCAGAAGCCTCCCCAAACTTATCCAGCAAAGCAAAGATATTGGGAGTAGAGACTAGGGGGGAAGTTACAAAGAGTAACAAATCGTCTGCAAAGAGGGCGCATTTGTGCTCGCTTTTACCACACAACACCCCTTTGATATCAGGGTGAGTTCTGATAGCGATAGCCAAGGATTCCATGGCTATGGCGAACAGAAGGGGGGAGAGCGGGCAACCCTGTCTTGTACCCTTCTCTATAGTAAAAGGTTCAGAATAGTAGCCCTGCAATCTGACCTGAGCTGTAGGGCCGGAGTATAGTGCTCTAAGGATGTTCATGAAACGTTGACCAAAACCCCAGCGTTCTAATACATGGAATAGGTAGGGCCAGGTGACTGTGTCGAAAGCCTTTTGCAAGTCGATGGATAACAAATAACCATGTTGCGGGGGGCCTCCATCCCATTGGGATTTAAGAAGAGAGATAATGTTGATTGCTCTTCGGATCTGGTCAGGTCCTTGTCTCCCCGGGATAAAGCCCACCTGGTCTTTGTTAATATAGGCTGCTATGCAGGAAGCTAGCCGGTTGGAAAGTACTTTAGTTAATATTTTGAGATCATTGTTGATTAATGAAATAGGGCGGTAATTGGAGACCGTAGATGTGTCTTTGCCAGGTTTTGGAATTACCGAGATGAAGGCCAGATTGAGGGCTTTATCCAGGGGAGAACCAGATCTGAGCGAGTTGAAGAATTTGACCAAATGCGGAGTTAAGGTCGGACCGAATTTTTTGTAATAGCCTGCGGAAAAGCCGTCAGGTCCCGGGGCCGAGTTTAATTTCAGGTGTTTAATTACCCCAAGCACTTCTGCTTCCGATATGGTGTCATCCATAAGGTCAGAGTGCTCAGACGATAATTTGGGAAGGGGTAAGCTAGTCAGGAAATCTGAGGTTGAATGGTCAAATGTTGTTCGTTCCTGTTTATATAAAGATGTATAAAACTTGTGGAATGTTTCCATTATATTTTTGGGGTTTTGGGAAAGTTCACCGGAGAGGGTGCGAATTTTGGGGAAAGCAGCCGAGCGAGGTTTTGGGGACAATTTGGTAGCTAATTTAGTTCCTATTTTGTCAGTCTGGTGGAAGAAACGTGCGCCTGACCACCGGAGCTGTTTCACAGCCTCAGAGGTGAGGGCTAGATTTAAAGAGGTCCGTGCATTTTCCAACGCCTCTAGAGAATCCCCGGTGGGGTTCTTCTTATGGGCTCTAGAGAGGGATTGGTATCGTATTTTAAGGTTGTTAATGTCAGCCGTGCGTTCCTTTTTAAGGTTGGAGGAGATTTGGATAATCTTCCCTCTGAGTACTGCCTTATGGGCCGCCCACAGTGTGACTGGAGAAACTTCTCCCGTATCGTTAAGACGAAAGTATTCTTGAATCTCTTTATCTATAATCGAGCATTGAATCGGGTCACTGAGGAGCCCTTCATTAAGTCGCCATGTGAATTTATTTCCCGGGTTGGGAGATTGTTGTAGATATAAGAGAACCAGGGAGTGGTCCGAAATGGGGGAGTCCCTAATGACTGCCTTGTTAGCCTTGGGAATGTTATGTGATTGTATAAAAATATGGTCAATTCTAGAATAGAGGTGATGTGGGGCCGAGTAATGGGTAAAGTCTTTGGACCTAGGGTTCATTTCTCTCCATATGTCCACCAGGCCTAGAGAATGTAGAGTGGATGCTATTTTAGTACTATGTTTTGGGGGTTTTCTGGAGCGGGAAGACCCCGACCCTGATTTATCTAGAGAAGTATCGAAAGGTATATTCGTGTCTCCTCCCATTATTATTTTTCCCTCGAGTTTTGGGCCTAGAGTGGACAACATTGTGGAGAAAAAGGAAGCCTGGCCTTTGTTAGGGGCGTAGTAAGAGATAAATGAATATATTAAACCCTCAATCGTCCCTTTTACCAATATAAACCTGCCTGCCTGGTCTTTTATGACTTCGGAAGGGGAAAATTTCAGGTGTTTTGAAAAACAGATAGCTACCCCTTTAGATTTATTTTCGGCATTGGATAGAAAAAACTGTGTGTAGTTACCGTTTAAAAAGGAGGGGTTGTATGAGGCTGGGAAGTGAGTTTCTTGTAATAGGAGAACTGCTATTTTTTGTGATTTGTAGTGATTAAAAAGTTTGCGCCGTTTGACAGGAGAGTTCATGCCTTGTACATTATGCGTGGCTATACAAATTTGGGGAGGAGGAACGTGTGAGTCAGGTAGCATGGATCAGAGGGGGGGATGTGCTCATCACACAACCAAAGCCTACCTGAGACCTCAAATTTTGAGCTCGTGTCCAAGTCTCAGCCATCCGAAGGTCCTGGAATCCGGGATGTAGCGACATGGTTAGGCCCCTGAGAGACTCCGATGGTATTGGAGGTGGGGAGGGGAGGGCGGGAGAGAGGATCAACCCTGAGAGAGAAAAACAGGTCATGTCAAAAACAATGTAAAACAGATGATATAGACGATCTGATATATTAAGTGTAACTAAATAAAAAAAAGTAAAAAAAACCTAAGAACCCTAACAGGGGGGAGGGCAATCAGCCACCCCCTAAAAGAGAAAAAAAAAAAGAAAGTTTTCCCAAAAAACGGGTACCCCGTACAGGGGTTATGAAGGTGTTTCTGAATGGGGGAAAATACCACTCAGAAACTCGTGGAGGCGAAGTGCAGCCACTCCGGCCAAACCGCCATAGAAAAAAACCGAAAGGTAGAACCGTAAGAGTCAAAATTGTAGGAGCCCTGAGAGAAGTGAAACAAAGAAAAAATTTGAAAAATAATGCAAACGTCTCAGTGTCCCAACAGGTTAAACACCAGGTAAAGGAGACCGGGTGCTTGGGGTGACAGCGTCCCACATCTTAAAGGGTGCTCCAGAGAGATCTGGAGAGTAGATGGAACTGTTGATAGCAGACTTTCCGTTAGGGAGGGCGTCCATCTTTGGATCTCTTGGCCTGTTGTTTATGCCATAAGGGTTGGATGGGGCTTGAGGGTGGTGGTCTCTTCGCAGACTGGGGTGTTCTGGAATCCGTAGCGGTAGGGGATGATGGTGAGTGGGATATTAGGCCCAGTTGCAGCAGCAGGCGTTCCCCATCTCCGAAATTTGTGAAGCTGTAAGACTTGTTTAAGTAGGCAAAGTTAAGGCGAAAGGGAAA
This sequence comes from Lithobates clamitans, assembly GCA_037952925.1. NCBI lineage: Eukaryota > Metazoa > Chordata > Amphibia > Anura > Ranidae > Lithobates > Lithobates clamitans. The sequence continues at coordinate 9,741,558 of JBBGZY010000143.1, read as the reverse complement.
CGACCATCTGTAAGTGATCGATTTTTGCGATAGGATGCTCAATAGAGGCTTTAATGATCTCCGTCTCTGGATCGTGAAGGGGGAAAGGTCCGCAAAAATTTGAATCGAGTGTCCCTGGAATGAGAGATTTTCAGATTCTCTCGCTCTATGCATGACTTCTTCTTTGACTCTGAAAAAGTGGGGTTTAACCACAATATCTCTGGGTAGGCCATCTTGGCGTGGTGGTTGCAAGGCCCTGTGAGCCCGATCTAGTTCCAGCCTGTAATCTGGTATATCCGGGATTAAATGCTTGATAAATGAACGAACGATTTTTTCCGTGTCCTTAAAGGTTTCTGGAAGGCCTCTTAGTCTGAAGTTGTATCTTCGAGACCTGTTCTCGAGGTCATCGAGCTTTGAGTATGCCATATCCAGTTGGTCATGTAATTCTTGAATCCTGTCAGTGTTCTGGTTGGCCACTGCAGCAATTTGATCTGTCTTTGATTCGATTGCTTCAATGCGTGCACCTAATTGCTGCAGATCAGCCTGTATAGTTGTGGTAATTTGTGAGGCATTGTGTGCCAAACCCCTTGTAAGCATATTGGAGAAAGTGTTCATTAGGGCTGTAAAGTCAGTGGGGATAGGGGCAGAGAAATCATCCTGAGGGCTGGGTGGAGGGCAGCTCTCCTCCATCTGGGATAGGGGGGGGGATTCCATAGGGTTGCAGTCTAAGGAGTTCATTTGGGATCCTGTAAATAGCCCATCCTGGGGATTACTCACAGTTTGTGTTTTCGTTATGGAGCTGGGGGAGGGCAGGGGAGGAAAGTCTTCCAAGGATGCCTCCAGATTCCCTGAGGGGCCTCGTGTGGCGCCGGCCGCCGCCATTTTTGTGGAGGCCGCGATCCGCGGGCCTGAGTATAAAAACCGGGATAAGTCCCGTCTTACCGAGCCCCCGGTCATGCGAGGGGGTCCTTCCGGACTTCAGGGAGTGAGGAGGGGGTCCGATGGTCCGGTTCAGCTGCTAGTTGTAGCTGTGGCAGGGCTCGTAGGCCGGAGTGGAGCGGAGCTCTCAGAACGAGCGACCGTTCATGGAGCTGCCGCGCATGCGCCTTCGGCTGAAGTGGTTAAAGTACATGTTAAATGTGTTGATGACTCTTTAAAGGTAAAAGCATAGAATGATTTCAAGGGTACAAATAAAAGTGTTTTAGCTGTGCTGGGGGTTTGTGCAGAGAGGAAAGGTTTAAATGAAAAACACCCTACATTGTGGTAAGAATAAAGTAAGTTTAAAAGTAAAAGTTTAAAAGTGTTCTTAATAAGGACACCCTACATTGTAAAGTGTAATGTAAGTTGAGATTCAATGGACAACTAAGACAGGACTTAAATTAAATTAAAAAACAGCAGCCAAGAAAACTCAGGGAGTATTCAGGTCTTAGGATTGCAGTGGAAAAGTTAATGGAGCTTACCTCTCCTAGGCCAGCTAGACCTCATATCTAGAACCCAACTGTGTCTGCAGTTAAATCCAGTTCAGCGTCAAGACACGCAGAAGTAAAATAGTTTTAAAAATGGGAAGTTACATTATGGAGATTTGAGGTTTAAAGGGGGCAGAGGAGACATTAATGGCGAAGCCATGTACTAATATTAAAACTAAGAAAAGGGGGGGCGTGACCGGAAGCCGCTCTGCATGGACGCCTAACCTGTTAGCTCTCCTCCAGCCCGCAGCTTAAAGGCCTGAAAAGGGGGATTTTCAGCTCCAATATATGGGTGGAAACAGAAGGACCAGATCCTCCAGGACCCGGGGTTCGTCCCAGCCACCATCCGGCTCCGCTGCGACCATCCGGACATACTTTAACCAGCCCTCCATGTCGGAGGACGAACGGGACAAGATGGCGCCGACAGCCTCCTCCTCCGCCACGAGACCGCAACGACAACAGCCCTCGGCGGCTCCATCCACACTCCACAACAGTGAGGAACAGACTCGGGGGATAGATGGACTGTCCGGTCAAGGGACCACAGCGGTGAGTCCCCCCCCACATCTCCCTGCACATGAGACGCCCCGGAGCACACCGCGGGACATCTTACCAGGCCGCCCTGCACCTTCCTATACACAGTGCTCAGAGGCCTTCCCACAATTGCTGCGCTCATTGTCAGACCCCTACCTCCCTCAGGGAGGTACGATCTCCCCCACTCCCTCACTCCAACCAAGTGACTTTCCCCCGCTACCAAACCCGGAGGGTGAATGGAGCAGTGATCGGGGTCAGGGAACTTATCATGGGAGATTTACCCCCCAACAAGTCCACGCCCCCCCCCGAGCACCCCCCAGCCACAGAGGCGCGGACACCAAGGCGCCTTTAGATCAATGGGACAGGCGACAGACCACACTAAATCATACGCCCAGGCGACCCGTTCACCAAATGGGACCCCCCTGGACAACCCGGTGGGAGCCCACCCCTCCTCTCCTAAGCAGAGGCCTACATGGGAAGACCCACGAGCACCTACAATACCACATCAGCTGCCATCACAAGATCTATATGATCCCATGCTCCCCCCAGCATTGCACAGGGAATCCTCCCCTCCAAACTACCCCCAATCTCATATGGGCCACAGCTCACATTTGCAGCAGCCCACTTCCTGGCAGGACTGTTTCCAAGCCATACCCACAAAAGAGGACTTCAAACTCCTCATCGAAGAGGTTAAATCCGCATGTCGGGCGGAAATCCAGATTATCCACACCAATCTCAAACATCTCTCTGAGAGGATGGAAATGGCGGAGGAGGAAATCCAAGAGACCAGACTGGCAGTACACCGTACCCAAATACAAGGGGCAGACCACCATTTAATGCTCCGGAATATGCAACGTCACATCGAGGACCTTGACAATAGGGGGCGCCGAAATAACATCCGAATCAGAGGTCTACCTGAACCAGAGGGTCCTGAAGATCTCCACGAAACCTTGCAGCTTCTATTCAACAACCTCCTTGGGGACCCCCCAGATAAACCTCTAGAAATGGACCGAGCACACCGAGCCCTACATCCCAAAGGACCACCCTCCAGACCCCAAGATGTTATCTGCAGGGTCCATTCCTTCCCCCTAAAGGAGGACATTATGCGCAAAGCACGCAGTGCAAAAGAAGTGGTCTTTGAAAATACACAAATCCAGCTCTTCCCAGATCTCTCCTGGATCACCCTGCAGAAGAGAAGATTACTCCAGCCTCTGCTTATCTTACTTCAAGAGAAAAACATCACATATCGATGGGGCTTCCCCTTCAGCCTTACAGCCCACCATCAGGGTAAATCTGCAACACTACGCTTTCCGGAGGACTTGGAGAACTTTTGCGACATTCTAGAGATCCCCACCCCCCGGCTGCCCGACTGGGATCTCGTGGACTTGCCAACACCACCTCCTGTGGTATGGCAGAAGATCCCCCCGACTAAACGCCCCAGAGACCGGGACTCACCTCGAGGATCTACTAAACTCAAGCCTAAAAAAGGCTGATTGGCGAGACATTCGCCTCTGTCCTACCCATTTTTGCTACAACTGCTCCCCCTAAGGCCCCCCTTTTTTCAGTCATTGTACTTCCAATGTCAGGTTTTTTTTCTGTTATAGGAGACTAGTTAGTGTTAGTTCTGGTTGTTTCCGGCCCACTAGGCCCCCTGGTGGTTTATCCTACTAAGGTTCCTCTCTAGTATTTTGTTCAGATAGCTTCAATTCAGTTGAACTTGTATTGAAGGCTTCTCTATGTCTCCCTGGACCGGGCCATAGTTTGGGGTTCTGACCGGGGAGACTTATTGGAACTTACTGGGGCTTGGGTGGTCTATACTGTCCGAGCCCACAATGAATCGTTTACTCTTAATTGTGATGACAATAATCATTTTCTCTTTTTCTTCCCTCTTTCTTTCTCTACCCTTTCTTCTTCTCCCTCCCCACATTCCCTTCCCCCCACTGGTCTGTCGCGGATCTGGGACGGGCATCTGGTCGAGCCTCATCTATGGATCTCTCCACCCTTTGACTCTCGTAGAAGCGTCTCAGCAGGATAAGCTAAGTAAACATACCCCCACATATACCAAGAAACATGGTTAGATTTATCTCACTCAATGTTCATGGGCTGAACTCAAATAAAAAGAGGCATCTTACATTGAAAGAAATCAGGGAATCAGGGGCAGACATAGCTCTACTACAGGAAACACATTTTAATAAGGGGGGAGCCTTCGCCTTCGCATCCAGACATTATCCTCAGGCCTTCCAAGCATTCAACCCTCGTAAACGTGCAGGTGTAGCGATCTTATTTAAACACGGATCCCCGTTCAAATGCTTAGAGTCCTTCATTGACCCTAGAGGACACTATATAATCTTGCGTGGCCAGTGGCAATCACAGGCGATAACCATTTGCAATATCTACGCCCCTAACGTACGTCAAATACACTTCCTATCCAAGGTCCTCGCACGCCTCTTTAAGTCCCCCAGCGAATGTCTGATCGTGGGAGGAGATTTCAACTTGGCCCATTCAGTGGGATTGGACTGCCACGTGATTAACCCCACAGCCCCACAGGACCGAGCTGCCCGTGACTCCAAGCTATTTCGACAATTAACTAGGCGTTATGCCTTATTTGATACATGGCGAGCACTACATGTAGGAGACAGACAATATACCTTTTTTTCGGCCCCCCACCGTATGCATTCCCGTCTAGATTACTTCTTTGTCAATAACGCCACCTTACGGATCACAAAGACGGCCCAGATCCTTCCCATCTCCTGGTCAGACCATGCCCCAATAACCTTATCACTTGAGATGGGAGTCGCGGTGCGTAAACCCAGCAACTGGCAGTTAAATAACTTTCTCCTCCAACACGTCCCGTCCAGATCGGAATTAGAGACGACTCTGAAAAACTACTGCTCAGATAACAATACTCCCGACATCTCCCTCACCACCCTCTGGGAGGCTCACAAGGCAGTCTTCAGGGGGCGATGCATCGCGCTCTCTTCAGCCATGAAGAGAAACGTGATAGCAACCAAGCTCCAAACTGAGAAAGAACTCAAAATCCTAGAACTTCGCCTACAAACCTCACCATCTATATCTCTCCTTAAAAAAGTGGTATGTCTTAGAAATACCCTTCGAGATCTGGCACTAGGCCAGGTAGAGAAAGCACTCCTGCGACTAAAACAAACATACTATGACAAAGGCAATAAAGCCCACCCCCTTCTAGCGCGCAAACTGTCTGAACGCTCCCATATGTCCACCCCTCACCAAATTAAAGATAGGTCGGACACCCTACGTACACACCCTCAAGACATAGCCCAGACTTTTGGGGAATTCTACACCACCCTATATAACAACCCTGAGTTACCTCCCGATCTTAAGGAACAAATGCGACACTACTTAGAGGACAGTGGCCTTCCCAGACTCCAAAGATCGGACCTTGACTCACTTAACGTCCCAATCACGGAGGAAGAAATAATAGCCACTATAAAAACTCTGCCCACACACAAATCCCCCGGTCCAGATGGGCTTCCCTACGAGTACTATAAGACATTCCTCCCGATTTTATTACCCTACATGTGTAAGATATTTAACGCCTTTTTTCAGAACACTACCATTCCCGCAGACATACAGAGATCACTTCTCACGCTTATCCCCAAGCCTGACAAGGACCCCTCTGTATGTGCAAGTTACAGACCAATTGCACTTCTTAACTCCGATTTAAAAATCTTTACTAAGCTTCTCTCAATGCGATTGAACCTGATACTTCCTTCCTTGATACACAAGGACCAGGTGGGCTTTGTCCCCCTGCGTCAGGCGGGGGATAACACGAGACAAATTATTGATCTCATTGACGTGGCGAACAGGGAAGGAACACATGCGTTGGTTCTGGGTCTCGACGCAGAAAAGGCTTTTGACCGCCTTAGTTGGCCTTTCCTGTTCGCCACACTGCATTATATGGGATTTCGGGGCCCTTTTCTGCAGGCTATTAGACATTTATACACCAACCCCTCATCCCAGGTTAAAACTCCCTTTGCTCTGTCGCAGACCTTTCCGATTGCTAATGGAACTCGCCAGGGGTGCCCGTTATCACCGCTACTATTTGCGCTCTGTGTGGAGCCCTTGGCGGCGACCATCCGGAAAAATACAAACATACACGGGATTCAGGTGAGAGATAGGGAATTTAAGCTGGCATTATTTGCCGACGATATCATACTCACCTTGACCCAACCCAGGATTTCACTTCCCAATCTACAGGCCGAGCTTGACCTGTATAGATCCCTATCGGGATATAAAATAAATGCAACCAAATCCGAAGCCCTGCCTATTAATATACCAGCTCAGGAGACTCAACACTTACAACAATGCTTCCCTTTCCATTGGAATGACTTATCCTTAAAATACCTGGGAATCCAGATTACCTCCTCCTACTCTACCGTGTATAGAGCCAACTACCCCCCCTCCTAAAAAACATCAGGGATCTACTAAGAAAATGGAAGACGCATCATATCTCCCTCTTAGGGAGGATAGCCTCGGTTAAGATGGTAATTCTGCCAAAACTGCTCTACCTATTCCAAACTCTCCCCATTCCAGTCCCATCAGCGGAACTGCGGAAAATACAGGCGGACATGATACGTTATATATGGAACTATAAGAGACACCGAATACCACGATCGGTCCTGCTGGCGTCGCGAACGGACGGCGGGCTATCCTTTCCTGACATAACCAAATATTACCAGGCAGCCCAACTACGAGCCCTGGCCTCATGGTTTACCCAACGCTCCTACAACAAGTGGACGGAAATCGAAAAATTGTGGATGGCACCGGTCCACCCAAACAGTATGCTATGGAATGCGAAGGCGAAGGTAGATCCCTCACAGCTTCTGGACCCCATGCTGCACCTCAGCACACTCTGGCGTAGATTGTCACGAGCCCACACACTATGCTCCGAGAGATCACTCCTCACGTCCTTTCTATACAACCCCAAAATGCCCGCAGGCCTCACGCATCAGATGTCCTCCCCGTGGGCGACCAGAAACTTGTTCCACTTCGGCCACCTAGTTCACCCATGCAATCGCAGGCTACTCTCCTTTGCGGAGCTTCAAAAAAAATTTGGCATCCCAAAGCAAGCATTCTATGGCTACCTGCAACTCCGACATTATGCCCAATCTATCGCCCCAGATCTACAATTCTCAACCCCAACTACGTTTGAGGGCCTGATACTAGAAGGCTTGACTAGACGTGGGCTAATTTCTGACATATACAGAATATTGAACTCCTACAGTTTCCCGGATCAGGGCAAGCACGCATACATGCTCCGCTGGGAGAAGTATCTAGGCGAGGAGATACCAGAAAACACATGGCAGGTGATCTGGTCCCAGGCAGCCAAAAGTTCACTCTGTACTTTGTACAAGGAGAACGCATATAAAATTCTCTATTTCTGGTACATGACGCCTGACATACTCCGAGCCATATACCCCTCCAGTTCGGACAGATGTTGGCGATGTTGCAAAGATAGAGGGACCTTATTTCATATTTACTGGTCATGCCCTAAAATTGCCCCATTCTGGACGGAAGTTTAAACGCTACTGACTCGCTTGCTGGGGGTACAGGTGCCCTGGTCCCCGAAATTATTCCTCCTTGGGATATCCAGGTTGAACATACCCCGCCACTCTAGGAAATTGATGGGCCACGTAATCACGGCAGCAAGGTGCCTGGTCGCACTGCGTTGGAAAAAACAGACCCCTCCCACTCCAACAGACCTATACACCAGAATAAAGGACATAGAGCTCATGGAAAAAATGACAGTCCGCTTGCAAGATAGACTGGAAACACATGACAAGGTCTGGGAAGATTGGCGTGGACGGGAGGACCCACCCTAGATCGGCGGCAGAACCTCCCTCCCCCCCTCCTCCCCCCCCTTTGTTTTTTCTATATTCTCTTCTCTTCTCCTTTCTCTCTCTACTATCTCTTTCCTTATTTTTGGATTATGTCCAGTATAAAATATATATCTGTTGGTTGACGAATTTTCCAGATGAAGAAGGTTCTTCATTTTTATTTTCTCTAGATGAAAATATTCTATCGCCTATTGAATGTCAGGTTGAATGTCTACCAATGATACTCTGTATTGAGCAAATTACAACTCTTTTGTACTTTTATATTTCTGTGACCAATAAAAACTGTTATTTGAAAAAAAAAAAAAAACTAAGAAAAGGGGAACTTGACATTGAATATAGTATTGTTATTTATTATCATTTATTAACACATATAATATTGCCATCTTTGTTCTGATAATTCATTAATAAAGTTTGGATATTAAATAGATAAAATGATAAAATTGATTTTTATAAATTTTGTTTTATGGGTGCATTTAACCCTCTATTATTCGAGAATGCATATTGCCACATTTGCACGTGAAGCACTGACCCCCCAAGGAGCTGCTGATATTTTGATTATGCCTGTACTCTGCTTTAACACCCCCAATGGCTTGACTCAATCTCCTTGACACAGCTGTGGTGCAGTGTTAGTCTGAAGCTATTAATAATGGATAACCCCACAATGTACAATATAATAACAGTATACCTTTGTTATTACCTGAGTATCCGATTTTCCACCTGCTAGAAAAGGAACAACACTCCACACAAGTTGTACTCAACCAGAACCTTAACTTGTACTGGAATCAGTATAAGAGTAGTATTACAATATTTGGTCTGTCACACAAACATAGTGTAACAGCCCAATAAATACACACAATAATTGGTACACATCAAATTATATTACATGGTCTTTGGAAATGTGTCTCCAAGTGGGACTAATGCCAGAATGGGAAATACCTTAATTCTGGGCACCTTCCCACTTCCAGTGTGCCCTTGTGACTACAAGAACACAACATTATTAAACACAGCACAAAATGCAATCCCTAGGGAGCTCCCCCTGCTTTAGAGTATAAACTCTCTATTAACCAGAAATTAGGATGCAAGGCCCTGCATTGAAAGAGGCAGTCTTTTCTTTGTCTTCTGTCTTCTGCTAGCTATTTACGAACAATAAGTTGTAATCCAACAGTTAAGTAAACCAGTGTTAGATAAAGTGGATGTTGAAGATTATTCTTGAAGTGTAATAACCTGCAACTATATCCAATGTAATTAACTTTGTGTAACACAGTGCTAATAATGCAGTGAAGGGTAGGCTTGAGGCCTATTTGAACTCAGTCTTTAGTTCCTTCAATCCACCTGCATGGGACTACAGGTCCCAGCACACTGTGTCACAGATTCAGGTGTGCAAAAGTGCATTAGGAAAACTTTGGGCAACAGCCCTCTCACCCAACCAGGTCTGTGTAGTAGGACAGCTCCGCTCCGGTGCACTCGGTCTTGCTTTCAGCCGGCCGGCGCCATTACACCGCTCCGCAAGATGGACCGGGACCCTCTGATGGCTCCGACAGGTGCTTCAAAGATCCTTCTTAGTTCTGTCCCAATGTCTCTACAGCTCACTGATGAACAGCAGGGTTGCTGATTGTGTCGCTCTGCAGTAGGTGTAGGCCGCGCTCTCTGGAACACCTCTGCACAGGTCCTCACAGGCAGGCCATGCGTCAAGAAGAGACCTAAGATGGCCGCCTTGGGCCCTTTTATAGCCTACCCAGGATGCATTTCAGTACTGAGTGTTGCTGGGTAAAATCACTCAGCATTCTGGGTAGGTAGGTTATTGTTAAAAGTAAATAAACAGTCACTTCCTGTCATATTTTCTCACGTTCTTTGAAATAGGAAAAATAAAATAGAGTCCATTCCACATTTTGGCCATTAGATGGTGCCAAATACTAAATTATAATACTGTTCACAAACTAACATTACATTATATTAACACACAAAAATGCTGGCGCTACACACGCCATGTTCAGCAAGTCCTAGCCTTGCTGGAATAGAAAGTGAGTGTTGAAGACAAATGCGAGTTCTTGAAAAGGGTTTAGTTCAGAGAAGTTATATGTTATTACATGTTTATTATTTAAAGGTTGTAACTACTGTCTGTTCATGGAATCTGTTGGGCACATATTATTAAGCCCATGCCCAATGCACTGTTAATTGAAATCATATATGGGGAATGTGACATCACTACTAAATTAAATGTATTTGATGGTACCAAATCCTCTTTTGAGGAATTTGATCAGATAATTAAGTAGATTAAATGGTTTAAGATAATTGCAAGATACAAATTTTTAAGAGTAACGTTTCAACTTGTAGCTGGGGTATTTTGATTATTTCAGTTAGAGTCTGACTTTAAGAAATGTTTTTATTTGTGCAATTGCCTATCCTCACATTGGTAAAGATTTTGAAAGGTATTTTTCAATATCAACAAATGTATTATATTTTGGATTGATAAAATTGCCCTGGGCTCCGAAGTGTTCAAGATTAATTATAAAAAAATAGATTATATGTTTGAGGGTTAGTTGTGCCAAGTTGGGCCCATTTGTTGATATTGAAATTAACTACTTCAGCCCCAGGAGGATTTGCCCCCTTCTTGACCAGAGCACTTTTTCAATTTGGCACTGCGCTGCTTTAACTGGTAATTGCGCAATTATGCAATGTTGTACCCAAACAAAATTTGCATCCTTTTTTTCCCACAAAGAGAGCTTTCTTTTGGTGGTATTTGATCACCTCTGCATTTTTTATTTTTGTGCTTTAAACAAAAAAAACAGAAAATTTTGAAAAAAAATATATTTTACACTTTTTGTTATAAAAAAATGCAATAAACTCAATTTTAGTCATAAAATGCAATAAACTCAATTTTAATCATACATTTAGGCCAAAATGCATTCATCCAAATGTCAGGGGTAAAAAAAATCCAATAAGCGTATATTTATTGGTGTGTGCAACAGTTATAGCATCTACAAACTAGGGTCCATTTTCTGTAATTTACGCAACTTTTAGGTTATGACTGCCTAATCGAATTTCTTGAGGTGCTATAATGGCAGGGCAGTACAACACACCCCCCCCCCAAATTACCCCATTTTGGAAAGTAGACACCAGAGTAATTTGCTGAGAGGCATGTTGAGCACATTGATTATTTTATTTTTTTTGGCACAAGTGATTGAAAAATGACAAAAAAAACTTACACAAAGTTGTCACTAAATAATATATTGCTCAAATATGCCATAGGCATAGGTAGAATTGCACCCCAAAATACATTCTGCTACTTCTCCTGAGTACAGGGATACCACATGTGTGAGACTTTTTGGGAACCTAGCCACATACAGGACCCCAACAACCCAGCACTGTCTTCAGGCTTTCTAAGGGTGTAAAATGGTGATTTCACTCCTCACTACCTATCACAGTTTCGGAGGCCATGATATGCCAAGTTAGCACAACCCCCCCAAATGACCTCATTTTGGAAAGTAGACATCCCAAGCTATTTGCTGAGAGGCATATTGAGCCCATGGAATATTTTATATTTTGCCACAAGTTTCAGGAAATTCATGGAGTAAAGTCTCACACATGTGGTATCCCCATACCCAGGAGAAGCAGCAGAATGTATTTTGGGGTGCAATTCCACATATACTCATGTCATGTGTGAGCAATATATCATTTAGTGACAACTTTGTGTAAAAAAAATGTAATTTTCCTGAAACGTGGCAAAATTTAAAATATTCCATGGACTCAACATGCCTCTCAGCAAATAGCTTGGGTGTCTACTTTCCAAAATAGGGTCATTTGAGGGGGTTTGAACTGTCCTGGTATTTTATGCACAACATAAGTAGCTTATGCCACACATCACCTACTCTTCTAACCACTTGAAGACAAATCCCTTTCTGACACTTTTTGTTTACAAGGAAATTTCTTTTTTGCTAGAAAATTACTTTGAACCCACAAACATTATGTCTTTTTTTTTTAAAGCAAAGGCCCTATAGATTAAAATGGTGGGTGTTGCAATTTTTTTCACGCAGTCTCCTTTGCCCTCAAAGCATCTGACCACACCAAGATCGGTGTCATAAGATGCTTTCCCAATTTCCCAATGGCGCTGTTTATATCCAGTGAAACCAAAGTTATAAAATGCTCATAGCTTCCAGTTTCTTAGGTCATAGAGATGATTGGAGCCATTCTGGTCTTGGTGGTGGTAGCACCAGCTGCATTCTGAGGTTCCCTGGTGGGACAAGAGAGCCCGAGAAAACCTTGGAAGATGGCGTGAGGGGGGGACATTCCCTCCTACTGTTTGAAAAAACAGACTAGCGGCTAATTAGCCGCTAGGATTGCTTTTACATGAAATCCGACCACTGGCTGAAAAGAAATATACCAAGATGATACCTAAACCTGTAGATGTCATTCTGGTATAACCACTCAAAGTCCAGCAACATACCAGTACATTGCTGGTCCTTGTTGGGCATATATCCCCCACAGTTATCACCTCTTGTATCTCTTGACCTTCCCTCTTAGATTGCTAGATGTGCTAAGGAGCAGGGCCCTCTGATTCCTACTGTATTAAAGTGTATTGTATTTGTACTGTCTACCCACAAGTTGTAAAGCACTGCATAAACTGTTGGCGCTGTATAAATCCTGTATAATAATAATAATATTGCAATGTTTTTGTTTTTCATGCAGCCTGTGGGCCGAACAAAAAAAGAGATTGATCGGTAGGTATGCCCATTAGAATACTGCACTGCATCCACCCACTTCTAATGATGGGCATACATGCATCGTTTTTTTTTTAACTGTGGTGGTGAAATTACCTCCTACAGCGCTGAAGTCACTGACTTATGTATCCTGAGAGCAAACACTGTCGCTGTCAAGATAAATAAATGATTGCTGCAGCTGAATGGTGTACCTGAAAAGCAAACAATGGTAACCATAAAACATTAACTCAATAAAACCACTTTTTTTATTGCAATCTGTGCCAAAAAAAGAGTAAAAAATATATGCCAAAGCATTGGGACAATCCATCCAAATAGCCCCTCCACCCCTGCCCCCATGCTTCGGCATATATGCTCTTTTTTTCAACTTTGGTGGTGAAATCACCTCCTACAGCGCTGGAGTCACTGATTTAGATATTGTGAGAGCAAACGCTGTTGCTGTCAAGATGGATAAATTAGTGCTGCAGCTGGATGGCGTACTTACAAAGAAAATCATGATTAAGAATAAAACACAGTAAACAGTAATATAGATAGAGCCGTGACTTCAGGGACAGTACATTCGGGTCTAGCGAACCCTTCCTTATTCAACCCCCCAGTGCCAGCTGCACCCGCAGTCAATATTTTCAGAGATTTAGTACTTAAAGACCTAACTGACTTACCTATTAAGAAGTGTCAAAACTTCTCTATGAACAAAAAAGGTCTTAAATCTTTATGCGACCGAAAAGACCTGATTGTCCGTCCAGCAGACAAGGGTGGAGGAATCATTGTAATGAACAAGTCTGATTACATTTTAGAGATGCACAGGATCCTGAGTGATCATGATACTTATGCAGAGCTACCTTCAAACCCTACAAATGGGTGCAAACGAGATTTAACCACACTGGTAAAGAAGGGATTTGACAGACAAATACTTAATAAAAAAGAGAAGGCCTATCTAATACCCACGGCGCCCAGAATTCCAATTATCTACCACTTACCAAAAATCAATAAGGACCCCCTGCACCCACCAGGGAGACCCATAATAAGTTTTATAAACTCACTAACATCATGTATCGGCCGCTATGTGGATTTTTATTTACAGCCACTAGTCAAATAAACTCCATCATACTTAAAAGACACCACAGATACCATCAGAAAGTTAGAAGGTATTCCTTTGAAAGGAGATTATTTACTTGCTACTGCTGATGTAGCATCCCTTTATACGTGTATCCCACACAGTTTAGGCCTGGAAGCAGTTACATATTTCCTACAGGGAGATTTATCGCTTACCGACATTCAAAGACAGTACATTATCGAATTATTGGAGTTTGCAACAACACACAACTATTTTTGGTTTGATAATACATTTTATTTACAGCACAAGGGCATCGCAATGGGGGCCAAATTTGCCCCCAGCCTCGCAAATCTTTTTATGGCCAAGTGGGAGGAGGATGTCGTCTATTCTGAGCACAGACCCTGGCCCTGGGCCAGATACATAGATGACATCCTCCTCCTATGGGATGGGCCCCCCGAAACACTCGAAGAATTCTTCTCCATGCTTAACAGCAATGATAGGGGAATCTCCTTGACTCTTCAATATAGTCCTGTTAAAGTACACTTTCTAGATTTGGACATAGAAATTAACTCTCATCAGTTTAATTTCAAAACTCATTTTAAGTCAACCGATGCAATAGTTTTATACCTATTGATAGTTGCCATCATAGGTCCTGGCTTAAATCAGTCCCCCGCAGCCAGTTTCTAAGGCTGCGGAGGAATTGCACTACCATCGAGGCATTCCAAATACAGGCTTTATCCTTGAAACAAAAATTCACGGATAAGGGGTACAATGCAGCTACTTTGGAATCAGAAATACAATATGCCACACAAATTGATAGGAGATCATTACTGACCAGTAAAATGTCTCATTCCCTTAATGATACTTACAAATATTCCATGTTGACCTCCTTTTCGACTCAACATAAGGATATCAAAACCATCGTGGAATGTCACTGGGGATATTGAGAAATGACCGTATATTGGGTGACATCTTACCTGAAAGACCTAAGATCATCTACAGAGGGGCCCCTTCGCTACAGGGTAGGGTTTCTCCTAACATAATTGATCCCCCTAAACGCCAAACTTTTTTTCATGAACTAGTGGTATACTTCCCATGCAAGAAATGCACTGTGTGTCATTACAACATCAACGGTAGACATAAAACATTAGAATTTCGGTATAATGTAACTAATAAAACATATCCAATCAAGATGTTTTGCACTTGTGCAACTAAAAACGTAGTCTACCTTATCACCTGCCCATGCGGAAAGCACTATGTGGGCCGCACCACTAGGGCGTTTTCCACCCGGGTCGGTGAACATGTTGCAAAGATTTTAGGGGGTGACATCAAACATACTGTCCCCAGACACTACAGACAGCATCACAACCGAGACCCTTCCGGATCACAATTTCTCATTATTGACCGATACGTCCCCCCTTGGCAAGGAGGGGCTTCTATCCGTGGTGTATCTCAATTAGAAACGTATTGAATATACGAAATCCAGTCCCACACGCCATTGGGGCTCAATGTCGAGTGGGACATTAATGCCTTTATTAATCAATCCTAGATTATTAAGATTTTCTTGTACTGTCCTATCCCCCTCTCGATCATTAAAGAATGTGTTTCTCTCATTTGAGAGATGGTATATATTAGATTGAGTTATGTATTAGCTATTACTCTAGCTTTTATTTTTGCTTAGATTGAGATAAATACTGGTATACACATTATAGATTGATTTTGTTTTGTTTGGCCACTTTTTGGCCTAGTATTCAGGTTTCTAGTTTTTCTGTTTCTCTATGTTTATGATTTTATGCTTTTGCTTTTTTTTTGTGTTGTGCACACCAATTGGCAATATCTTAGTGATTTATGTGCTACTAACTTAGAGTATAGATGCATGAGGTTCCACTGGACTGAGTGCCATAGCGATGTTATGCCTCTGGAAAAGCCGAGTTGCTGTTTGGCTGCTCCCTCTCGGCCTGGACCCCTTACTGATCCCAACAAATTCATTACAAATTACCATGGGGATTAACATAATTTCCCATAATGTTAAAGGGTTTAATACCCCTCAAAAAAGAAGAAAAGCTTTCAAAACGTACAAATCTCTTGGTGCAGATGTGGTCTTCATCCAGGAGACGCATTTCTCCAGAGATAATCACCCATCATACTTTGACAAGTCTTTCAATCAAAGCTATTTCACTACCCATGGGTCCAGGTCTAGAGGGGCAGCCATTTTTATCAAAAACTCGGTGATGTTTCAGGCTCATAAAATTTATAAAGACCCCAACAGTCGTTTTGTGATAGTTCAGGGTACTATCCAAAACAAACTTCTAACTATGGCCTCAGTATATGCCCCCAACGCCTCACAGGCAACATTCTTTAAAGAATTTTTTCAAACCCTAGATAGGTTTCACTCCCCTCATATGTTAATTGGTGGGGACTTTAACTTAGTGGCCCACTCAGGACTTGATAGAAGCCGAACATGCCCCACATCTAAAGCTTTTCCCAAATCCCTACAACATTCCCTAAAATCCTCTCAACTCATTGATATTTGGAGAGCCCACAATGTCGGCTCTAGGGAATATATGTTCTATTCCCACCCCCATGACAGTTATTCACACCTAGACTATATTTTCGGCACCCCCTCTTTAACAGTGAACTCTACTACAGCCAACATACATGTTTGCCCCTGGTCGGACCATCACCTTGTATCCACCCATATCTCATGTTTAGGCCTCCCACATATAGCCAGGTCCTGGCGCCTTAATGAAGCATTACTCACAGACCCAGTGATAATGGCTCAGTTGGAGGGATATCTTAAAGAATACTTTAGGCTTAATAATGTAGAGAACATTTCTCCTATCTCCCTATGGGCAGCCCATAAGGCTGTGATGAGGGGCCATCTGATAGAGATTTCCACGACCCAAAAACGACAAAAACAACAGGACACCCACAAACTCACCTTAGAATTAGAACAATTATATCATAGACATACTCAAACCCCTACACAGGAGTTGCTCCTCCAGATCACCGAAAAACGCAGAGCCCTTGATGACATACTATCGGGTCACATCGAGAAGTCTCTTAGATGGTCCAAAGCGCGCTTCCTTCTATATAGTAACTCTGCTTCCACGATGTTTGCACGAAAACTTAAACAGTCTACCCAACCGACCCATCTTTACAAATTAAAAGACAACCACGGTAACCTCACCTCACACCCTAAACATGTACTGCAGATTTTCTCCACCTTCTATCAACAACTTCTTTCTGGCCCGGACCCTTCACACCCTCCCCCTATGCGGTCCTGGCTAGATACCCTCCCGCTTCCTCGTCTCTCGGAGGAGCAATTAGATACCCTTAATGCCCCCTGCTCATCCGAGGAAGTTGTCTCTATTATCTCCTCTCTTAAACCCTCCAAAGCCCCGGGCCCTGATGGCTTCTCCCCGGTTTACTATAAAAAATTTGCTGAATCCTATAAATAATGATCTTAAAATATTCGGCAGGATCCTAGCTGACAGACTGGCCAAAGTCATTACTTCCTTGATATCGCCCGATCAAACCGGATTCATCCCATCGAGGCAGATCACGGATAATATACGATTAGCCACTAATATCCTGCAGGATGCCCATATGAACTCAAACTCAGTACTGCTTTTGAGTTTAGATATAAACAAGGCATTTGATAGTGTCCTCTGGACATATTTAGATACGGTATTGGCCAAATTTGGTTTTAGTGGGGCATTTATACATGGCTTCAAAGCCCTTTACCATAACCCAAAAACCCGAATTAAGCTCCCAGGATGTTACTCAGATTATTTTTCTCTGGGATGCGGTACTAGGCAGGGGTGTCCTTTATCTCCTCTCTTGTTTGCGCTGGCTATGGAGCCTCTGTCTAGATCCATTTCTAATGACCCAAACATTAAGGGCTACAGAAAGGGGGATCAGGAATTCAAACTTAGCCTTTACGCAGATGATGTATTGCTTTTCATCTCCGAACCCCTCCTCTCCCTCCCTAACCTCATGTCCTCCCTAGACTCTTTCTATAAATTATCGGGCTTGCGCATCAACCCCTCCAAATGTTCGGCTCTACCAATTCACCTCCCGCAAAACCTATTGACCACCCTCACAGATAAATTTAAATTCTCATGGAACCATATCTCTCTACAATACCTTGGAGTTAAATTGGCCCCTTCCCTGAAACAACTATACTCATTGAACTATGTTAATAATGTTAATAATATGTCCTATGTTAATAATCTCTGTGGTTAAATTTTCTACAGTTTTTTTGAGATTTTCAAACTTTTTTTCTCTATGTTTAACTAGTATATTTATCCATTTAGTAGTGCAGAATTCTGCCAGGCTGCCCCATTCCAGGGCATCCTCTGGTTCTAAAAACGAACAGTTCTTGAGGATACGGAGGCCTCGTGGGGAAATTCTATTTTTCAAATATTGGTTAAGGAAATATTTATCCCACCATTGGGAATTAGTGGAGTGGATAAGACGTTCGAGTTTTTTGAATTTTCCGCATAGATTATAACGTGTCTTTTTGTCTAGAACAACATCTAGACTAAAAATGGACAGTGGTAATAAATTATGTAATGAATCTAAAACACTATATTTGTGCGACTCTATATCTGTAATAAAATCCATAACAATATGCCCAGTGTGGTGTTACTATTGAATAATATGTGCGTTTTACTGGTCTAAAAAAATGTATGTAAGTACGTGATTGGGACAAGACTCCCCTTATTTGTTCTCACAAGACAGTATTAGTGAGATGTTGAAATCACACCAATATGCGAGGGGGGAAGGAGAAGAGCGGGGGGGGGGGTTGTGGAAAGGGGGAGAGATAACCAATGTGATATATACTAATGGTATATATAATATAAATGAACAATAATAACAACATAGATAAAACCACTGGTGTTTGCAGCCACTTAAAACAAGCTTCAAAAAGTATTATACACACAAGGAAAAACAAACAAATAGCGCAGGTTACATGGTTCGTATTATATTCTAATGTTGTTATAAAAATGTCCTTTTGAGCAATGCGCTCTCTGTGAGATGCAAACAGTCTATGGGTAGGGCAGCCTTTAGATGGGAGGTGAAGCCGCTCCAAGTATGCAAAGGAAAAACAACAAGAAAGGCGCCTCTTAGTAAACTGTATATTTAATGGTGTATTAGCATTAAAAACACTCACATTGAAAACTTAGATAGTCCGGCTTGGGGAGCTCAGTATAGGCATACAGGATTGCGTCCTCCTCTGTCCCACAGTCTTATTCCTCTATTGCTGACGGCTGGTCCACTGCAATAATAATCCACATGGTCTGAGTTTCACTCATGTCATGGACAAAGAGAGATTAGCTTTCCTTGACCTTGACCTTTTTCATGTTGGCAATGAGATACACGCAAGGAACTTCTTCAAACCTACAGCAGGAAATTCCTTGCTGCATTACAAAAGTTGCCACTATGAAAAATGGAAAAATAATATTCCTAAAGGGCAATTTTGCTGACTACGGAGGAACTGTACACAAACGTCTGACTATATAGAACAAAGTCATCTACTCAGAAAAAAACTCAAAGACAAAGGGTATCCAGAGTCATTGGTTGACCAAGCACAAAAACATTATTTGCAACCTATACCTGTTACTCAACATCAAAATGAAAACACATCCAATTCATCAGGACGTTTTATCACTAGGTTTCACACAAAATTCTCGAAAATGGAAGCAATATTTAGAAAACATTGGCCCATCCTTCTTGAGGATCCATATCTCAAACCAGTTCTACCCAATTACCCTAAAATCACTTATAAAAAAGCCCCCAATATAAAAAACAAAATGGCAACCAGCAAATTAAAGCCCATTAAAGAAATCGCACCAGCACAGGCCCATATGATTCCTCTCAAGGGCATGTTCCAATGTAGAAAAGCCATGTGCAAAACTTGTATTTTTGTCAAGCATGGAAAAAAACAATTTACCACTAAAGGAAAAACCTACGTGCTTGACAATTTTTACAATTGTGGCTCGGAGTTTGTAGTTTATGGCCTGAGTTGCCCATGCAATCTCATCTATGTGGGGCGCACGATACGCCCACTAAGGCAAAGATTCGGGGAACACAGAAGAAAAATAGAAGGTGGGAGGGACAAACACAGTGTCCCCCGTCATTTCTGTGAACACCATGCTAAATCCACTGAAGGTCTCGAGGTATGGGTTATTGAACAAATACCAAAAAATCTACCCATAGCTGAAAGATTTTACAGATTATGTGAAAGAGAAACCTTCTGGATTTATTCCTTGGACGCCCTAAATCCTGGTGGAATTAACGAAGAATTCGAAATATCCACCCTTTTATAATAATACTGGCCTAGAGTGTACCATTTGCTTAATATACATTTATGTAATAAGAATTCTGCCATATCCTCGTAATATACTATTGACTAATATGCCCTGCCATTAGCAGTTGAGATTCATTTTAACGAAAAGTACCATTTTAACATATATACATATTTTTTAGTACATATATATGTTTCAATTATATTTTAATTCTATTTTTAATTTTTATTTTTATTTTTAATTAATAGTATCATCCAGCTAGATAGTGTCATCATGCATAATGTACACATATATGTGCCCACAAGAATACTGTTTATTCTTATACATTGCATTAGGCAACTATATGAATATATGGTTCACTAGTCCATTTAGGCAATTATATAAATATATAGCTCACCAGTCGACTAACTGCTACAGTTTATTTAAATTCTTTCATCTAATCCATTCACTATATTTGCCAAATGCGGTAGTAGTATGCATAACAATATTTAATACATTGTCCAATCACTACATATTAATGCTTTATATATGCAAACATCTAATAACCAGTAATCAGTAGGCACACAATACGAACATCTAATCTTTAATACAAACATATAAATTATTCTGTTTGGCCATTCTTATATTACCTGTATTCTTCATGCAATCACAACTATATCCATTAGGTGGCGGTGCCATTAGAGCACTTAAATAGGCTGCAGTCTTTTGTATTCTCCCTAGCTTGAGAAAGGAGCGCGCTCGAGTGCGCATGCTCTGAAACGCGTCGCCTTACGGCAGTACAGCACATACTTTGGATGTGTGTTCCAGCGTCCCAGCCTCCCAATTGACTACTCGGCGGTGTCCAAGCCTCGTTCTGGATAATCACTGATACCGGAAGCCTCTGCCACACGGACCAGCCGTCAGCAATAGAGGAATAAGACTGTGGGACAGAGGAGGACGCAATCCTGTATGCCTATACTGAGCTCCCCATGCCGGACTATCTAAGTTTTCAATGTGAGTGTTTTTAATGCTAATACACCATTAAATATACAGTTTACTAAGAGGCGCCTTTCTTGTTGTTTTTCCTTCACAATTTGTTAAGCCACTGGTCCTCTTTCTACAATCTCCTCTGTTACATTAAATGATGTATCCAGTGTATGTGGTTTTTTAAAACTAAGCCGCTATATACCTTATTTTATAGCAAAACTCAGTGCTCACATGACCGGCCATCTTTTCCCTCTCTCGATCTGATAGCTACAGAGGGAGGGGCTGAGAATCCTCTGCTGACATCAGTAAGGAGAAGTAGAGAGGAGAAGAGGGGAGAGGCGGCTGGTCACATGCACGCCGAGCGGTGCTATGAAAAAAGTATACAGAGGCTTATTTAAAAAAAAAAACACATTCACTGAGGCACATTATTTATCTTTCAATGATTTTTATTGAGAATAGCATATACAAAATACACAACATATATTCTTTGAGTACAAAAGTAGAAAAGGAAAGAAATGGGGGGGGGAACATATCTCAGCCAATATGGCCTGCAGGAATCCTATAAACAGACTATGTCATCCTTATTTTCTCTCTCTAGATGAGGTGGATGCGTCTATCCGACTGTACATGGTCGGTTACATTTCCTTTATTTACATATGTATCTAGGCTGAGTGCAGAGCATCATGCGTTTGGATATATATTTATCTTGCTTTATATATTTATCATTTCTAGTGCTATTCTCACACCTCTCTGTATTGCGTGGAGAGAAGGCGTGTCGTCAGGAACCCAACCATCCACCCCATTTGGGATCTTTACTGTGGACGGGAGGGCCCCCGCCCCACACCCCTCTTCCTTTATGACTAATAATTCAGATCTCAGATCATGATCTTTCGTATCTGTCATTAGGATAACAACATAAGGCAGGAGAACCTGCAAAAATAGACCAGAGAAGGAAAGGAAAGAGTAAGAACAATAAAGAGGGGAAATGAAGAAGTGAAAAAAGGGTAAGGGAAGAGTTGGGGTTGAGTGCACCTCTAGGGATCCCTCTTGGGATCCATTAACTGTCAAAACCTGTAGATAGATAGGATAAGTATGGTTCCCAAATCCTGTCGAAAGCCCTCTGTTTATCTAAAAGAATCGCCGAAAGGCGTTCATTAATCATGATCCACGTCAGTTTTGCTTTAACCATTTCAAAGGGGATCAGGGGCTTTTTCCAGGATCTAGCCACCGCTATTCTAGATGCTGTAAATATAAAAGATATGAGCTTCCTGGTATGTCCAGGTATTCCTTCCACTTGATCCCCCAGTAGTGCTAGTTGTGGAGATTTGGTTAGATTAACTTGAGTCAGTGAGTATATAAGGTTATAAATGCGTATCCAAAATCGTTTGACCTTAGGGCAGGTCCACCAAGTATGATATATTGTACCTTCTTTGCCACATCCCCTGAAACACAGAGGAGAGGCATCAGCGATATATGTCGCAATTCTCGCCGGGACCATATACCACCGCAATATGACTTTATAATTTGCCTCTATCAGGGAGGAGGCACATTATTTAATGTAACAGAGGGGATTGTAGAAAGAAATGTTAGCAGCAGTCGGAGTTGAGAGGCGGATGACAGGTGGATGATGGCAGACAGCATGTAAACTGACTATGGTATTAGGGCTCAGCAGCCATGATAAATTGTGGTCAGCTTACAGGGGGAGGGAAGAAGCAGGCAGGATCAGACAGGTATTTTAGATCAATATTTCTCAACTCCAGTTCTCAAGGTGCCCCAACAGAATTTAATGATCATGTTTTCAGGCTTACCATTATTTTGCACAGGTGATTTGATCAGTTTCACTGCCTTAGTAATTACCACAGCTGTGAAAACACGACCTGTTGGTGCGCCTTGAGCTTAGTTGGGAAACACTGTTTTAGGTGATTGAAAGGGTCAAATGACAAAGCACAAGCACTGTTGTTCATGCTTTAACCGCTTGCCGACCGGCGCACGCCAATGTACGTCGGCAGAGCGGCACGGCTGGGCAAATGGGCGTACCTGTACGTCCATTTGAATTTCCTGCCGTGCCGCGCGCACCCGCCGGGAGCTCCGTGAGTCGGGTCGCGGGTCCCGCGGACTCGATCGCCGCGAGGAGACCCGCGATCGCCTCATGGAGCGGATGAACGGGGAGATGCCGTTGTAAACAGCATCTCCCCGTTCTGCCTAGTGACAAGTGTCACTCGATCTCTGCTCCCTGTCATCGGAGCAGAGATCAGTGACGTCACCCACACAGCCCATCCCCCTACAGTTAGTAATCACTCCCTAGGACACACTTAACCCCTCCCCGCCCCCTAGTGGTTAACCCCTTCACTGCCAGTGTCATTTACACAGTAATCAGTGCATTTTTAATCGCACTGATCGCTGTATAAATGACAATGGTCCCAAAAATGTGTCAAAAATGTCCGACATGTCCGCCATAACGTCGCAGTCACAATAAAAATCGCTGATCGCCGCCATTACTAGTAAAAAAAAAACTATTAATAAAAATGCCATAAAACTATCCCCTACTTAGTAAACACTATAACGTTTGCGCAAACCAATTAATAAACGCTTATTGCGATTTTTTTTACCAAAAATATGTAGAAGAATATGATCGGCCTAAACTGAAGAAAAAAAATGTTTTTTTTATATATTTTTGGGGGATATTTATTATAGCAAAATGTAAAAAATAATGCGTTTTTTTCAAAATTGTCGCTCTTATTTTGTTAATAGCGCAAAAAATAAAAATCGCAGAGGCGATCAAATACCATCAAAAGAAAGCTCTATTTATGGGAAAAAAAGGATGTCAATTTTGTTTGGGAGCCACGTCGCACAACCGCGCAATTGTCAGTTAAAGCGACGCAGTGCCGAATCGCAAAAAACGCTCTGGTCAGGAAGGGGGTAAATCCTTCCGGGGCTGAAGTGGTTAAAGGAACAGGATCCTGGTTTTTTTTTAGGGTTACAAACACTTTAAGTGGCCTTCTTCCTCTGAGGTCAAACCTTGCTCCCGCCATGACTTTTTAAAAATAATTTTTGTACTTGTTTATTTTTTGTAAATTGACTTTTAGATCGGTTTATGTGGTATTTACTGTTCATTTAATTTTTTTATGGAAAATACCACATAAACTGATAATTAATTGACATTTCAATATCACATGTGACATTTGCATCAAATGACTCATATGATCCAAATATTTTCTGCAATATTGCTTTGTAAATTGAGCCCCTAGTCAGTGCTTTGAGAACAATAGAAGAGCTGGGCTATATACTTACATGTTTTATACATCAGTATGGTGACTTCTTATACTACTACAGGTGCTCCTCTAGTGAGTCAGAAGTGAAAAATAAACTTACTATATGTGCTTGTTCAGGATTTGCTGGCTCTGAAGTCCAAGGTGGCTGCCTTGATTGCATTGCAGTTAAGTCAGTCCTGATTCCTCTTTGTCTCTTTCTGATTATATATTTTTTCAAAAATAATTATCCTTTACCTTGGACTCCACAGCTCCATAACTATCGTTTACACTGGGCTCAATAGCACTATAACACTAATGGCAAGTAAATCAAGTTACTTTACATAGATTTCAGTTCATTCTTATGCTGAAATAAAGAATCATGCGGTGACCAAAAAAAAATTTAATTTAGATGCTGTCCAAGTAATATCTGTGAATATGTGTTGCCATACAGTGTGATTGTATTGTTTCCAGTGGTTTAATTTATGCAAGTAATTATAGTGTCCTTGAGTTTGGCAGACTAGTGCAACCAAATTTGTTTCAGATGCCTGATGATTTTTTTCATGAACTTCATTGACTTAGCGGCAGATAAGTCATGCATGAAATAATCTAAGAGATAACATACATTCATCAATATTTAATACATTTTCTGTTATGTTTCATTTCAATATAATTTTTGAATCTTCCCTAAGTAAACAAAATATGTAGTTATGTTTAATTACATTCAAACAGAGAGAAATGATTAAATGTAGCCTTTCTAAAACAGAATGTTATTTATATGACAGCAATCACGCTTAAATATATTTTATATCAAGAACATTGTTTATGAATCGTGGCCTAATAATTTTAAGAATTAATATTCTGTGCAAATCTTTGCATACTTTAACAAAACATGATTCATCATTATCAGAAATGTGACTAGCTATTGCTGTTAGAACATATTTAGTAAGAAATAAGGACAAAGCATAGAAGTTACATTGTCTTGATATTTTGGAATGCTTGCTGAATATGAGCCTCTCTAAAGGACATGATAGATATCAGCTGTGAAATTTAAGATGGCTGGTCATTGCCCCCCACCCCTAAAATGATGAACAAAGATTTGTACTAGCTTGCTGAATATGAGCCTCTCTAAAGGACATGATAGATATCAGCTGTGAAATTTAAGATGGCTGGTCATTGCCCCCCACCCCTAAAATGATGAACAAAGATTTGTACTCATATATAAAGGAATCCAAAGATATTATAATAGATTTATGTGGCCAAATATGTCCTGAATTTGGTAAGCCTTTGTTCTAAAAATCAGTTGTGTTACCTTACATTTACTAGTAATAAAAATAAAATCTTCCTAAATGGTGACGATCTAGGCATCTAATATAGCATGAATAATGGATCCATATTATTATTATTATTATTATACAGTATTTATATAGCGCCAACAGTTTACGTAGCGCTTTACAACTTGAGGGTAGACAGTACAAATACAATACAATTTGATACAGTAGGAATCAGAGGGCCCTGCTCCTTAGAGCTTACAATCTACTCCCATCCGCTGTCGTGACAACTAAAGGTAAATGATAAAATCATCCTAGATGATAGCAATCCAGGCATCAGATATAGCATGAATGATGAATCTTTAACTATATAATCCCGTCCGCCGTCATGACAGCGGCGGGTAAACATAAGAGTAGGATCTGTTTGAATAATGACAATCTAAGCATCAAAACGCAACATGAATAGTAGATCCCTGGTATATCAAAATACAAAACAGTAAAAAACAGTAGCACAATGAATATCATAAAACCATCAATATAACAATAAAATATACGGGCGCCATATTGATACAACCCATGATTCAAAATATACTAGTGCCATCTAGTGGAACAAATATACATAAAAGTCTACCTAATAAAAATGCCATCTAGTGGTAAGGATGCAAGAAAAATTATATATATAGATATAGATATAGATATAGATATAGATCTATATCTATATATAGATATATATATATATATCTATATATAGATATATATATATAGATATATAGATCTATATATCTATATATATATATAGATATATATCTATATATTTATAGATATATATCTATAGATATATATATGGTAATCCACAACTCACTGGTGACATCTAGTGAGTGAAACACAATGAACACAAAATATAGCTAAAGTGGAACTAGAGAGGACTAACCTGAATCTCCCACAACCCCACTAGTGGCATCTAATGGGGATGGAGCATAATAGCACTCAGAAAACACAAACAGAAGACCTCCAATACATCATACTAAAAAATAATCAATATGGATCAAGATAGATGGTAAACAGATCAAAAACAATAAGATAATAAAGAACAATCAAATCAGGATAGATGGTGAATGGTAACATGGAGTCCTAAAACATATTAAACTAATAGTAATCTTCCAACAAGAGACAATCATGACCAAGTTAAAATAATCAATAAAAAATAATCAATTAAAAGTTAAAAAGTTCCAATTTTTTAACTTTTTATTGATTATTTTTAACTTGGTCATGATTGCCTCTTGTTGGAAGATTTTATTTGTATGTTTACCCGCTGTTGTCATAACAGCGGACGGGATTATATAAACTGGCTGATCGACACCTGACTCCTTGACCCTTTGAGAAAGTCACGTGGTGGTGACGCAACGCGTCAGGGAGGAGCCAGGTGCCGTTGTTTCCTGGGTATGGCCGAACCTGGAAGCATCCATTTCATTTGCTGATATTACCTAATTTACATGTAAGTTACTATTTGTTTTTTATCGCCAATACATTTTTAAATACTACACTATGGAGCCCACTTTTTTCTATTACCATATATCCGATGGCACATATTGAGGGTGGAAGAGTCTAATTGTGAACTACATATCGAGTGTCCCCGTGTGCTTCAACTACAACCAGATCCTCTGTGGAGTACTTCACCCGTTGGCTTATGCTTGATTCGGCCCATTGGGGCCACTACTGCAGGTGAGAGGCTGGGGGAAACAGATGTCGCACTCCGGAGTATAATCTGATTATTTCTTTCTATCCGGGACACTTTTCATCACAGTGAATGTCTTTTACACTTCCACTTCTCTCTGCCATCATTACTAGAAGATCAGATCTTGCTGATATTGGGAGTTACAGTGTATTGCCTATTGGATTACACATACCTTTTGGGATTTGCACTATTTTATTATTGGATTTGATTTATTTATTTTAATACTATTGTATGACCACTCAATTGTTCGTTTGGGATATTCATCACACACATCAATGTGTCAGTGTGTCACGTTTTCTCTTTTGCACATTGTCACTTTATATATTTTTCTGCACCTTACTAGCTACATGCTTTACTTTATACTTCTTATTGCATTTTTTTATTACTATTTATTATTGCACTTGATGATAGGTTTTTATCACCCTACATTGTGCTCTAGTATTTCTACATTTAGCGTATTGCACTTTATGATGGTTTTCATTGCTTTGCATTATTTTTCATTGCGTCTTTAGATTCATGAATTGTAGTTTTATGATTATTGCATGTATTTGTTCATCCTTTTTAGGGTCAGTGAGCGCCACATATTTTTGCTTTTTCTAAGTGTCGATAGTACTCACAATAAGGTTGGAGAGCGACAGTTCCATCGAGGAGGAGTTTCCTTTGTTCCAAGGCGACGATGTCCCAAGAGTGTACGTTAATGTTGACGAATGGCTTGAAGAGTTCTGAGGTTCTTTTCATGGGAAGTGAACTCGGAGATGCCTCTGGTATTGATTGTCGATCCATAAAGTCAAATGGGAAGGTAAAACAAAACAAACTGATATATGAAAAAAGGAATGGTAACAGCGTAAAAGGAGAAACCGCAGGGGGATTCTTGATCCATATGCACTGTTCAATACAGGGGAGGGGAATAGGAAGTACTTCCATGTATGCCATTGCCGGGGGATATATAACATTAGAACTGATTCAGTAGTTTAGGAGCGTTCCTTCTGATGTCCAGTTTTCTTTTCTTTTTTCCGGGACACCACCTGCCAATCAGCCTGTATGTGCTAGGATCCATCAATTTGTATGGGAACTGGAGGCATTTCTACAAAATTCTCCATTGTCGGAGGACTGTCAGTCCCTCTTCAAGAGTGGAAATATTGGTGTTATTACCATTGTACGTGACGGATAGCGTGGCAGGGTATTTCCACTTGTGTAAGATGTGATGGTTGCGTAGGGCATTGGTGATGGTGGCTAGGTTGCGACAACGTTGAAGAGTGTGTCTAGAGAGGTCAGGGAGTAGTTGTATGGAGGTGTATTGAGCTGGGCGCTGGTCAGATTTGCGAAAGGCAGCTAGTATGTTTTCTTTTGCTCTGTAGAAGTGTAACCCCAGCAAAACATCCCTGGGTACATCGTCTGCTAAGAAACACGGTTTTGGTAATCTATACACTCTGTCTACTGTGAGCTCTAATTCCGACATGGCGGGCAATATTGTGGAGAATAGATCGTGGACATATTGTGCTAGCTGTATCGCAGGGATGCCTCTTATTTTTAGGTTATTCCTCCTGGATCTATCTTCGAGGTCTGCTATTTAATCTTTTATCCAGGGGATGTTATCACTATGAGCAGTGTGTGCATCCACCATCTTATTGAAGGAGGTTGTGTGTTCTCCCATAGCATGTTCTATCTGATTCACCCTCTCTCCCATTATGTGAACCTCTGTTTGACACTTGTTCACTGTGTGAAGCATGTCGTGATGTAATGATGATCGCAGGGACATCAGCATATCTTTTAGGACCGTGTCAGACACAGGCTGCCCTGAGGTAGGAAATCCAGCTATAGGGTCTGATGTCTCTGGTGTGTGAGACTGTGAGGATCCCTGTCCACTCACCTCCATTTCCTGATTAGGCAGGTTTACATGAGGAGAAGCCTTCCTCTGCCTGGACTTGGCAGGGCTTCTAGTGGTGGGAGTGGATGCTGATGATGAGGACCCACTGGATGGATTCCCCGGGCTGATCCCGCTATGTGCCGGGGGAGAAGCCACAGCTGAAGCCTTCCCATTCGTAAGCTCCGTCCGGGCGGCATTTTGTTGAATCCGTGCCGAGTCAGTGAAGTATCTTGGCAGCTTGCGGAGCTGCGGCGGCGGCTCTTTTCTCCTCCTAGGCATCCTGAGAGGTGAACTGAGTTCTGCTGGGTCGGGTGTGTATGGGCAGGCTGTATCAGGGCTCCGATGTGTACGGATTCCCCCCGGCTATGTGGCGGAGCTCTCAGTCTAAGCGGCCATCTTTGGGCTCGGACGCCACGCCCCTCGGGTTGATTTTTTAAAGGCAAATAGAGTTCACTTTGCTCTGGAAGTTACATTTTGCAAGGATTTTTTTACCAGAGCTGTTAAATGAAGCTCTGCTAACCTCCATCATCCAATCCCAAAGTTAAATGTTATCACTTTCACTAAGCTCTTAAAAAATTCCTTTGCAAAGTGCAATTTTATTTTCAAAGTGAACAATCTATTTGCTTTTAGTAAGTCAATTCCCATGTCTCCTTTTCACCCTCGGTTTCTTTTATGTCTGTTACACATTACATTAACTACGAATGAAGAGAATTTCTCTAATTGGGGCAAAACAGATACTAAAATTATTATTTTTATTCTTGCTCTGTAAGATACCTGTCAAATAGGCAGCAAATGAGAGAAAACCTTCCCAATGGGAACACAGGAATTTAAAGTCTGGTACAGCATTTAAAGCTTAAAAATCCCTTAGCTATCTTTTATATTGAAAAATGTGATATATGTATATATAGTTATACTGTGTGTATATATATATATATATATATATATATATATATATATATATATATATATATATATATATAGAAAAAAGACGTGGATCGATGCTTGATGCAAAAGTATCTTTACTGAAATTATTTCAATTAGTACATGCAAGCCACTGTACAGTTCCGAGCGCACCTCGCTCTTCGTCAGGCTGTTTTGGCTGTGTGCACCTGACGAAGAGCTCGGAACTGTACAGTGGCTTGCTTGTACTAATTGAAATAATTTCAGTAAAGATACTTTTGCATCAAGCATTGATCCACGTCTTTTTTCTATTCATTTATGGTGGAAGGTTGGGAGTCCACCTTTGACGGTGCCTTGATCGGACGGATCTAAGAAAAGAGGGTAACCCACCTGAAGTTCATTATATATATATATATATATATATATATATATATATATATATATATATATATTTCTTAAAGCGGAACATCACCCAAAAGGGGAAGTTCCGCTTTAAGGACTCATTTCCTGCTCTTCTTGAACAATTGGCACTTTTGAGGAGTGGGGGGGTACCCAATTTTGACAGGCACCCACTTCCCATTTCCATTCTGATTGCCGCGGGGGTTGGAAATGGAGGTTCTTCTCCCTTCCCTTTGCAGTCTTCTGGGACACTGACAGGTCCCAGAAGACTGCATCCACCATTCACGATGCGCAGCATGACTCGCGCATGCACAGTGGGCACCCGGCTGTGAAGCCACAAGCTGTCACAGCCAGGTGCCCATAGTGAAGATGTCATCATCGGGGACCAAAGACAGTGGGTGAGACTGACTGGGGTGTGCACACCGCTGGATCGTGGGATAGGTAAGTAGCTGTTGTTTAAAAGTCAGTTTTTGTTTTTTGTTTTTTTTTCCACAGGTGACTGGTACTCCGCTTTAAAACAGCAGTGTATTAGGAGATATTACTAGAAAATCTCAAAAGTGTTTAATCACTTCTTCAAAGATGCATCATATTTGGTAATGTGTAATATAATCAAATACGGAATTGAATAATAAAATATGTTTTTTTATATATATTTAGAATGGAAATGCAGGGGAACAACTAAACATGCAGGTTAAATACACATACATAAGTGCTGTTATACCTGCCAAATTTACACAGGTGTGCCTCTTTGTGCTGCTGCTCCCCACCTACTGCTGTAAAAACTGTACAGTAGAGTATATGTGCCAGATAACTAGTCAAATCCAGGTACTTACATTAATTGCATTAAAAAATACATTTATTTATGTACTAATTAATACAGAACTGAAAGCGGTATCAAACCTAAAACCCAAACTTTAATATATTGTATCTTACCAATTACTAGATGTGGTAGCTACATCATTTTTATTTTCTTTCTGTTTGCACTTGGTGATCTGGCAAGTAACACACCTCTAAATGTGAGGAGGAATGAGAACAGGAGGCACAGCAGGCAGCAGCATTGTCAGTCTGGGGAAGAAGGGGGAGGGGCATGTTAAATTTATTATCACATTTAGAACAACTAACAAATTGAAGCCAAACTCCAGCTCACACTTTATTATCAGTTACAGCAAACTGTTTTTTTCCCCTTTTGGGATGAATAATAAAAAAATTGATCATTTGAATCACCCCTGGCAGTGTTAAAGGATAAGTTCACCTTTGGGAACATGTTACATATTCCACCCGTCCTGGCAGCAGTACAGGGAGTAGTTCCCTGTATTAGCTGCCACTGTTTGAAAAACATTGCGACCATGTGGGGCTCCGCCCACACAGCCGCGTCATTCAGAAAAACAGCTCCGTGTGTCTGAATGAACTACAAGCCCTGACATCCTAAGCAGCTGTCGGCTTGTAGTGCTCAATGAACTACCACAGTGCTGTGGAGCACCGTCGTAGTTTATTGAGTGTTCCTGTCAAGGAGTATCAGCTTACCCATATGGGTCACAGAGGTAAGCCGATACACTGACAGTGTGCAGGAGACCTGCATGGCATCAATAATCTGCTGATCACTGGTGCAAAGCTTTCCAGGCTCCTAAAAAACAAAAATAATAGCTGCACACTTTTTTACCTTCAAAAAATATGTGCATTTATCATTTCTTTAAAAAAAGTGAACTTATACTTTAAGTGGCTGCCTCATTCATGTAAACTCATTCTGCTCGAGAGCTTGTTCTTTTGATAAACAATATACTTATTGGCTGTATCACGAGTTGTAAATAGAAGAAAGGAAGCAAATATAGCCATCACATCTAAAAACTAGTAAGCTGAAATATAATAAATGTTTGCTTTTGAGTTTAATACCACTTTAATTCATTTGTGCCATTTTTACTTACCTGAAGTTATTTTTTAATACTAAAATAAGGAACCTTTGTTTTAAGTCATATTGCAGACCAGAGTAACTGCTGCTGTATGTATTGTTTTACTGCAATGTTTTTTCTTTCTAAAATCAATCCAGAAAAGTATTTTGACAGGTGCCAGTTCTCACATAAATGAACACTACATGGACACTGCATACCTGTTCTTAGCCTTGAATTAGTGCATCAGCAAAGTTTAGTTTACCCCTTAAAGACACCATCAGAGGCATTTATAGCCTGCATAAATGTAAACTTTGTTTTATCTTTAGACAGCTTATAACATTTTTTCTGTTTAACATATGCAATTTTAGGTATGTTTTATTTGTTAGGTAAACTGCTAATTGAGTTACTTTTTAATGAACATTATTCCAGCCATGCTGCCACTAAAAAGAGCTACATACACTAGTGTATACCTTAAAAAAATGGGTGTACCAGGAGACTTTCCATACTGCTGAGTAATTAATCACTCTGAGAGATACATTTCACAGAATATTGATCTGACCTAACTTTGTAGTTTGGCTGCAGTCCCAGTACATTAAATGAAAAAAAAGCCAGGTTATCTTTTCTTAAAAACATATTCCTCAATAATCAATTGCATTGATTAAATTTAGAGCTATGTTTCACATTTCTTATTTTTAAATGCAAAGATTATGATGGTTGTTTACCTTTCAGTGCTTTCTTCAGTCAAAAGTCACTGAGGGTCAAAAAACACTTTATAAACCAAACGGAAGCTTTCAAATGTTCACATTTCTGATGCTTTCAAATTATTCTAACTGATACAGACTGATAGGGACCTGATTGTGTAATAGAAGGAAATGTACTATTGTGTTGTGTTATATTTTTACTACATTGAACCTATGCTGCCTCTACTGGTTTGATAAGGTTTGGCTCTCCATGTCAGGAGAGAGATAATTAAAGTGTATGGCCAATCAAACTAGTTTTTGGATTATCACTGATATCTGGGGCTCTATTACAAAGATCCCCCTTCACTTCTTGTCCTGCTGACAGCCCTTCATCAGGTAGTAAGTGAGGGGCACTGTCATGGTTATGCAATAGAGTTTGTCGATCAGCATACCTGTCTCCATGTGTTCATCTCTAGAGACCAGCTGACCCTCACCTGACTGCTTTTGTAACCTCTCCTCTAAGCATGGCCCCACCCCAGGCCCTATCAAGGAACCCTATATTAACTTGTGCACTGCAAGCCAGCAGTGCTGATCAACCATTGTGTGTTAGCCTCTGTGTGTACTTGCTGTGTTTCCTACGTCTGATTCCTGTTACAGACTTTGGCCTGTTCTTAACTATTCCTGTCTGCTCGTGACCCTGACCTTTGGCATGTTCCCGACCATCCCTGTTTGCCTGTGACCCTGAACCTTAGAGTGTACTCTGTTGTCCTTGTCTGTTTGTGGCCCCGACCTTGGCTTGTCCCTTACTTTCCTTGTTGTTCCAGCCTGCTGCCTCCTTCCTCTTCTCCTGTAGTCTACCGTGAGTGTGAGCATGAGCTGTGAGACCCTGGGGGCCTCGAACTGGAGCCAGACTGCAGCTCAGTCCATCCTTACCATTAAAGGCTCTGGTGAACACCTGCTGGCTCTTAGACTCTGCGCCCTGGGGAATCTATGCTCTAGCTCCCAGTGGGATCTGTGTCAGTGATCCAGTAGACCTGCTTCCTGAACCTCCCAGGGTTCAATCCGCAGCAGTCGGCCGTAGGGTCCACTACCTTGCAGTGCACTCCTGATCCCAACGGGGTGCATCTGTCATCTGGATACAGGTGACCTGACAGTTTGATCAGCCATGGACCCGGCTGATGTGCCGCTACCCGCACATGATCCGTTGCCGGGCTTAGTTCGCAGACTTGAGACCCAGGAATCGCATCAGACCCAAGTGATGCGATTCCTTCAGGATTTGGCATCCCGTTTTGAACAGGTTCAGGCCTCATTAGGACCCCCGGTTCAACAACCTCAACCGCTGTCTGTTGCTGCACCTATCGCACCAGTCGCAGCCACACATTCATTACAACTACCAACTTCGGCCCATTTCTCTGGGGACTCCAAGGCTTGCAGAGGTTCCTTAGCCAGTGCACGATTCATTTTGAACTTCAGCCCCAAAACTTCCTGTACGATCGGGCGAAAGTAGCCTATATTATATCCCTTCTGTCCGGCGAGGCGCTAGCTTGGGCTGCCCCTCTGTGGGAACTGAATGATCCAGTGGTTTCTAGCCTGTCTGATTTCTTGAAACTTTTTCGGAATATCTTCGAGGCACCGGGTCGTGTCTCCTCAGCAGCTAGCGCTCTTTTACGTCTCCGTCCGCTTCTGTGGGACAGTATGCTCTTCAGTTCCGTATCCTCACAGCTGAATTGAGCTGAAATAATGAGGCCCTAGTTGCAACCTTTTTACATGGCCTCTCTGATAGAGTGAAGGATGAATTAGCAGGAAGATCCCTTCCTGCTGATCTGGACGGTGTCATCACCTTGTGTAACCAGATCGATATTCGATTTCAGGAGAGGGCCCTGGAAAAAAGACGCCAGCACTCCCCGTTCCTTAGGCAGCTTGAGCTCCCAGTCCTTTCTCTTCGGTCCGAGGAGCACCCCCTGCCCGCTGAGGAACCTATGCAGCTGGGCTGGACGAAGTTGTCTCCTGAAGAACATGCTAGGTGCAGAACTCTGGGCCTGTGCCTCTATTGTGGGGCCAAAGGTCATTTTCGTGACACTTGTTCTCTGCATCCGGAAAAACGATTGGGGCTAATACATCTGGAAGGTGGAGTATTAGACCCTGAAGTATCACCTTCACCTTCTCGTCTTCTTCTTTCTGTGTTCCTTCATGTCGGCGCTTCCTCTCGTTCAGTCTCGGCACATCTGGATTCCGGAGCCGCTGGCAATTTCATGGATTGGGAAGCTGCATCCTCCATGAGACTTACCCTTTTGCCCCTTTCTACGCCATTGGTGGTCTTGGCGATTGATGGCACTGTTCTCCCAGGGGGTCCTATCCGCTTCCACACCATTCCTGTTAAGATGTCGGTAGGGTAACTCCACCAGGAGTGGATATCCTTCCTTGTCTTGCCTAAAGCTTCATCTCCTATCATATTAGGTCTTCCTTGGTTACGGTTCCATTCTCCACACATTGACTGGACTGCTGGACGGATCCTGGCTTGAGGTTCCTCCTGTTCCTCTTCCTGCCTACTCAAGGTTAACCCAAAAGAGAAACTTCCTGTTGCCACCATCCCAGTATCTTCTGCTCTTCCCGCTGCATATAGAGATTTCTGGAATGTCTCCTGCAATAGTCAGGCTGAGGCACTCTCTGGGTCATGTGGCACTCTGGATGAGGAGCCCACCTGTAAACGTGAGCCGATCATTCACTCCAGTTTGCATGGTCATTAACCTTTGCCTGTTCCTGAACCCCCTTGGACGCACACCCAGGCGGACTCGTCTACCAGTTCCACAGTCGCTACGCCCTGTGATGCGATTCTGGTGGTCGCTGCACCTGGCAATGCTGTTCAGTCGGCCTCTGCACCAGTTCAGACTATGCCCAGTGAAGCTATCCAGCT
The DNA here is from genome assembly GCA_037952925.1 of Lithobates clamitans. NCBI lineage: Eukaryota > Metazoa > Chordata > Amphibia > Anura > Ranidae > Lithobates > Lithobates clamitans. Next base: position 9,705,760 of record JBBGZY010000143.1, on the reverse strand, counting down.
TGACTTCTGTGACACATCGCTTTCTAAACAACCTGGCCTCAGGGATTCACTGACTTCTGCCCAGTCTGATGATCCTGTGTTAGAGGTCCAGCTCATCTTTAAGGGTCTGGGGGACCCTGCTCAGACTCCTGATGGTCTTCTTATGCCTTTACCCATTCCTAAGAAGCCTTTAGCCCTCAATAAGTCCTCTCGTCCTCCCCCTACCTCGGTTTCGGTCTCTGAGGATAATCTTAAGTACGAGGTTAGTCAAGTTCTCGATTCCCGGCGTCGTAGAGGCATTCTTCAGTACCTCGTACATTGGAAAGGGTTTGGTCCTGAGGAGAGGTCTTGGATCACTGCATCTGAGGTCTTTGCTCCTCGTCTATTGAGGAGGTTCCATCTGGAGTTTCCCTTTAAGCCTGGGCACAGGCAGGGGAGGGGGAGGTCTTAGGAGGGGGGTACTGTCATGGTTATGCAATAGAGTTTGTCGATCAGCATACCTGTCTCCATGTGTTCATCTCTAGAGACCAGCTGACCCTCACCTGACTGCTTTTGTAACCTCTCCTCTAAGCATGGCCCCACCCCAGGCCCTATCAGGGAACCCTATATTAACCTGTGCACTGCAAGCCAGCAGTGCTGATCAACCCTTGTGTGTTAGCCTCTGTGTGTACTTGCTGTGTTTCCTACGTCTGATTCCTGTTACCGACTTTGGCCTGTTCTTAACTATTCCTGTCTGCTCTTGACCCTGACCTTTGGCGTGTTCCCGACCATCCCTGTTTGCCTGTGACCCTGAACCTTGGCGTGTACTCTGTTGTCCTTGTCTGCTTGTGGCCCCGACCTTGGCTTGTCCCTTACTTTCCTTGTTGTTCCAGCCTGCTGCCTCCTTCCTCTTCTCCTGTAGTCTACCGTGAGCGTGAGCTGTGAGACTCTGGGGGCCGCGACCTGGAGCCAGACTGCAGCTCAGTCCATCCTTACCATTAAAGGCTCTGGTGAACACCTGCTGGCTCTTAGACTCCGCACCCTGGAGAATCTATGCTCTAGCTCCCAGTGGGATCTGTGTCAGTGATCCAGTAGACCTGCTTCCTGAACATGCCAGGGTTCAATCCGCAGCAGTCGGCCATAGGGTCCACTACCTTGCACTCCTGATCCCAACGGGGTGCATCTGTCATCTGGATACAGGTGACCTGACAGGCACTCTCTAACAATAACACAGACAAATGTAAAATTGCCCAAAAGGAACATTTATGATCCAGCGGGGAAGATGGTTGCTTCTGGTATGTAGGCATGGGCGTCCAGAAAACTTTTTTCGGGGGGGGGGGGGGGGCGCTTCGGCAGCAGCTATACACAGTCGCATTTAACCCTTTCTTCGACCGCTAGTGGGGGTTAAAAGCACCCCGCTAGCGGCCAAATAGCACCGCTAAAATGATGGTAAAGCGCCGCTAAAACTAGCGGCGCTTTACCGATAATGCGGCCAGATGGCAGTGTGAAATAGCTCTTGAGATAATTCAGCGTCACTTCATGCCCATATAAATATAGCCTAGAGAATGTACATCTTTCTATTTCCAATGTATTGCAATACATCTGTTGTGGCCATATTTTGATCTTTATGAAAACGGCCTATACTATATAAGTTATTTTCATCAAGATCAAAATATGGCCACAACAGATGTATTGCAATACATTGCAATATAGAAAGATGTACTTTCTCTAGGCTATATTTATATGGGCATCATGGACTTGTATGCCTGAGAGACTGAGTAACTTCCATACAAAGTGAAGAAGATATTATAACACACAAAACAAATATATTTTCCAGCAATAGCTCAGCTGTCCAACTTTCCAAGCAATATATATATATATATATATATATATATATATATATATATATATATATATATATATATATATATATATATATATATATTCTTCTCCTAACTGGCACAGTGGCACTGCAGTGCTGTTACCTGTGGTTCTTCAGTGATGAGATAGCACTGGCAGCGTATTCTCTCTCGGTCACTGCACGCACCTGTGGGAGGAGCCGGCGCCATGCCGGCCGGATCATGTTACACAGGCAGGCTGAGGCAGCCAATCACTTTCCCGAACAGCCGAGATGTCGAGCAGAGGCCCGAGCGGCAGTCAGAGCCAATCTGATGATCGGGCCGGGGGTGAGGGAGGGAGGGACGGATGTCTGTATCAATCTGTGATAAGTCAGAACAGACTGAGAGCAGCCCCAGGCCAGCAGACATAGAAAAAAGTCCACGGATGCTGCGGAGGTGGCCGCGGCGACCATTGCGTTTCACAGGGCAACTGTCTTCACTCTTCAACACCTTCTTATAGAGGTTAACCGGGATGGGTTTTTCTCTGGCTGTTGCCGATGGCTGATATATGATGCCAATTTTTGCGGCCGATATTTTAGGCCAGTTTTTTGGGCAGGTGGCACTGGCAGGCACTGGTTAGCACTGGCAGGTGGCACTGGCAAGTGGCACTGATTGGCACTGGCAGGTGGCACTGATTGGCACTGGCAGGTGGCACTGGCAGTTGGCACTGACAGGTGGCACAGGCAAGTGGCACTGGTTGGCACTGATTGGTAGGTGGCACTAATTGGCACTGGCAGGTGGCACTGGATGGCACTGATTGGCACTGGCAGGTGGCACTGACAGGTGGCACTGGCAGGCACTGATTGAAACTGGCAGGTGGCACTGACAGGTGACACTGGCAAGTGGCACTGTTTGGCACTGGCAGGTGGCACTGATTGGCACTGGCAGGTGTCACTGACAGGTGGCACTGGCAAGTGGCACTGGTTGGCACTGATTGGCAGGTGGCACTAATTGGCACTGGCAGGTGGCACTGGAAGGCACTAATTGGCACTGGCAGGTGGCACTGGTTGACACTGGAAAATGGCACTGGCAGATGGCACTGAATGGAACTGATTGGCACTGGCAGGTGGCACTGACAGGTGGCACTGACAGGTGGCACTGGCAGGCACTGATTGGCAGGTGTCACTGATTGGCACTGACAGGTGGCACTGGATGGCACTGGCAGATGGCACTGGCAGGTGGCACTGGCAGATGGCACTGATTGGCACTGGCAGGTGGCACTGGTTGGCCGGATGGCATTGGTTGGCATTTGCAGATGGCACTGGCAGGTGGCACTGGATGGCACTGGCAGGTGGCACTGGTTGGCAGGTGGCATTGGCAGGCACTGATTGGAATTGGCAGATGGCACTGGCAGCTGGCACTGGATGGCAATGGCAGGTTTCACAGCCGATAGTTTAACTGTTTGAAACTGTATAGAGAGAGAGAGGGGAGCTGACAAATTCAACGTGATATTGGAGGTGGGCAGGACCCGGGGTGAGCGGGACCCAGCAGCTATCCGGCCAATGATTGGGCTGTTTAAGAAAGGTCCATTGGCTGGTGTTGGATAGCTGGGTCCCGCCCACCCCCGACATCCAACCTCAATTTTGACCTCTCTCTCTCTCTCCTTGCCCTATGCTGCGGACGCCCATGTATGTAGGTAAGAATTTCCAATGCCAGGTTTGAAATGCATTCTGAAAAGAATAGACCCATCCGGTTCAAACCTCAACTCCAAGTCTATGTTACATAACACATTATATAATATATTATATAACACAGGTGTGCTTTATATATACAGTATGTGTGTTTTTTTACTGTATACACATGTATTTTCATATGTTTCTAGCTAGTGACTCCTCATATAAAGGTTTACAGCACTGAATTATAATTATTATTATTATTATTTATTTTGTATTTTTTTACAAAGGGGGCATTGCACTGGGGTCTCAGATGAAGCACTAATTAATACGTGTGCAGCATAGGTTAATAATATCAGTATTTTTACCCATTTTTTTCCTCCCCACTATTTTTATTGATTTTTAATACTATTATCCATCTATGCTAAGATACACTATATTGTCAAAAGTATTGGGGTGCCTACCTTTACACGCACATGAACTTTACATCCCAGTCTTAGTCCGTAGGGTTCAAAATTGAGTTGGCCCACCCTTTGCAGCTATAACAGCTTCAACTCTTCTGGGAAGGCTATCCACAAGATTTAGGAGGGTGTCTATGGGAATGTTTTGCTATTCTTCCAGAAGTGCATTTGTGAGGTCAGGCACTAATGTTGGATGAGAAGGCCTGGCTCACTGTCTCCACTCTAATTGATCTCAAAATTCATCCCAAAGGTGTTCTATCAGGTTGAGATCAGGACTCTGTGCAGGCCAGTCAAGTTCCTCCACTCCAAAATAAAAATTAAGCTGCCAGGGAAATGTAATTTACTGGCTGGCAATTTAAATGGGTGTATTTTTCACCCTGTACCATGTAATAGCTGTGGCCCAATCAAATCTTTACAATAGTAAGCAATGAGTCATGAATGAAAGGCATTCATGAAAAATAAAATGATTGTTATCAATCTGTTATCAATCAAAATGAAAGACAAATTACATGAAGACATGATTAAAAATTAAAAGTGCATCTTTCCCACTATGCCTTGCCACAATTCTGTCTCTGAGCTCTTCAGGTAGTTCCTTTGACCTCATGATTCTCATTTGCTCTGACATGCACTGTGAGCTGTAAGGTCTTATATTGACAGGTGTGTGGCTTTCCTAATCAAGTTCAATCAGTATAATCAAACACAGCTGGACTCAAATAAAGGTGTGGAACCATCTCAAGGATGATCAGAAGAAATGGACAGCACCTGAGTTAAATATGTGAGTGTCACAGCAAAGGGTCTGAATACTTAGGACCATGTGATAGTTCAGTTTTTCTTTTTTAATAAATCTGCAAAAATGTCAACAATTCTGTGAAAAGAAAACAAAGTAGATATGGCACTGTTCTTGTTAATATATATTCCTGATAACAGATATTTTAGTTTGGAGGATTACAAAGAGGTGCTAGTAGGTCCACTTCCCCTACCAGTTAGTGGGAAAAAATCAGTGGGAGAAAGGAAAATGAATACAAGGGGTTTACAAAAGCTGCTTGTGCTTACAGCTTGTGCTTACAAAGTCGTACTGAAATCGTGTCTATATTATTCAGGTACGATTTGCATGCTACTTGAGGGTTTAACATTGAGGTCTATGGACAGCAACTCGCATGGAAGTTGGACCAAAGTAGTGCAGCAACTACTTTTGAAGGCGGCACGACTTAAAGTCGTGCCAATATGAATGGTAGTCATTGAAAATCATGGAGAATGACTTGTCGTACGATTTTGCAGTACAAAATCGTGGGACAAGTCCTATAAGTGTGAAAGGGGCCTAAATAATATACAGTACACTGACTTGCTTTATTTTTATCAAGGAAATGTAGCAGACTACATTTTGGACTACATTTTTGAAGAAAGATTATTTGTTTGCAAAATGTTATAGCTTAAATAAGAAAAACTTGTTTTTTTTCAAAATTACTGGTATTTTTTGTTTATATAGCAAAAAACAAAAACAAAAAAACAACAGTGGTGGTTAAATACTACCAGAAAAATCTGTGTGAAAAATTATCTACATTTCATTTGGGCACAGTGTTGTGTGACCCAGCATCGCCAATTAAAGTATCACAGTGCTGGATAGCAAAAAATGCCCTGGTCATGAAAGGGGTAAAACCTTCCTGGAGATCAAGTGGTTAAAAGGAGGTTGACCTTTTCCCATGTACATAACACCTCCCAATTCTGCAGGCTCCCAGTTTTTGTCTGTGTCCTAAGATGATGGACCTGGTTATGTCTTCTTATACTACAAGGATGTCCATTTTAAACGCATAGACCTATGCTATTTGGCAAGGTGGTCTATAGCCAGATTAGTTCCTAGAAGAATCTCTTGAAGGAAGTAAACACAAGCCCTGTATGTAAGTTTCTGCCCAAACACTGGATCCTGTTTTTAAGCATTTACATTGGTACCTGGTACATAGTGTGAAGTGGCTTACAGAGTGTTAAACAGATGCAGAAGAAAGGTCTGCTAAGGTGGAGCCCAGTTGCTAAAGACATTTGGGTAAGCTTGATTAAGGAGAGGTGAAGACTGAGCTGGCTCTGTTAAGACCACATCTTTCAGGTTAGGTAAAAATCCCCTATATATTGCAGGATATATACAGCAGTGGCGGCCTGTCCATGGGTGGCACTCGGGTGCCGCCCCCCAAGGCTGTTAAAAAAAAAATGTCACTTTAAGAGTGATAGCTGATTGCAGGCTGGGAAGCTGATTTGCCCGTGATTAGGGTGTGGCCAGGGCTCACAGAATGCGGCCGCAAACATCCCCACTCTATTCTGATTTGTTAATATGCCAGAATAACTGGCTAGGATTGGAGCAGCGGGGACAGGAGGAGAGGACAGTGGGCGGTGTTTGTTTCCTCACTGGCATGTGGGGGTGGAGTCGACTGGGACTGGAGGAGAGGACACTCGTCACTTCCGGTTTCCCGGCCACAGTGGGGATGGAGTTGACCGGTGAATTCAGTCAAGCGGAGTGAAACCTTTGAAGGTAAGTGCTGGGTGGAAATGGCGGGCTGGGCAGGGATGCATTTACCCCCCACGGGCCGCTCTGATGACCAGTAAAGGCCGCACCGTTTCTGCTGCCCACAGCAGTCATGGCAGTAGAGGCATCACTTGTCGGCCATCACCACTGTCTTCCTAGCTCCTCGGCTGCTTGTCCAATCCTCCTATTTGTTTCAGCCCAGGCGCCCAAATGGCCAAACCCCGTCCACACTCCAGCCTTCTGAATGCACTTGTGCAGACCAGGAGGTTGTGCAGACGGGGGGGGTAATTGTGCAGACTGGGGGGTAGTAATGCTGACAGCAGCCGTTTTACCACATGATCGCTCCAACAAATGATCATCCATACTCAGCAATAATCATCCATCCATGCTCAGCCACCCATACTCAGCAATATTCATCCATCCATCCACCCCCATCCATACTTAACCATACCCAGCCATACTCAGTCATACCCAGCCGTACCAAGCCGTACTCAGCCATACCCAGCCATACTCAGCCATACCCAGCCATACTCAGCCATACCCAGCCATACTCAGCCATACCCAGCCATACTCAGCCATACCCAGCCATACTCAGCCATACCCAACCATACTCAGCCATACCCAACCATACTCAGCCATACCCAGCCATACTCAGTCATACCCAGCCATACTCAGTCATACCCAGCCATACTCATGCTCTTGCACTTCAGCGATTTGCACAAAGCTAACTATAACAGACTGCAGGTGACCCCATTTCCAAATTTTATCATCTTCCTCTCTGAAATATGCACTCTTTACCTCTCCTCCTTTTCACAATTGCTGCCTCTCTCCTCAAACTCTCTTTTCTTCATCCCTCTGCTCCACCCCACAATCTGTACATATCACCCTCACTTCTCCCCTCCCCCTATTACTGCACTCATCACCTCTTTCTAACTCTAAGCCCACTTGCTAACATACCCCCCAGGATACTGAAGCATGTCCCCTCATACAAGTCATATTCTCATATTACCTCCCTCACTCTTCTGCTTCTCCTAATCACTGAAGATATTTCCCCAAACCCTGGGCCTCCCTTATTTAACTGTGCCCAACACACCTATCACCATCACCCTACACCCTCTGGCAGTAGTCGCAATCTACACAATTTAGTCCCAATTCCTCTTCTTCCCAACACCAGCCTCCCTCTCTCCTGTGCCCTCTGGAATGCCCGCTCTGTCTGCAACAATCTCACTGCTGTTCATGACCTCTCTGTCACTAATTCCTTTAATCTACTTGCTCTCACCGAAACCTGGCTCCACGAATATGACACCCCTTCTCCTGCTTCCCTCTCCCAGGGTGGCCTTCACTGGACTCACTCCCCTAGGAATAATGGACGCAAGGGAGGTGGAGTGGGATTCCTCCTATCCCCCCAGAGCACCTTCCAGGTTATTCACCCTCCTCCCTCTTTTTCCCTCTCATCATTCGAAGCCCACTGTATACGTCTATTCTCTCCTACTTCCCTAAGAATTGCTGTGATCTACCGGCCCCCTGGTCCATTATCGACTTTCCTTGATGAGTTTTCTGCCTGGCTACCCTACTTTCTCTCTTCGGATATTCCCACAATCCTTCTTGGTGATTTCAACATCCCTGCTAATACAAACACTCCTGCTACTTCTAAACTTCTTAGTCTAACCTCTTCATTTGACCTGAAGCAATGGGTACAGGCTTCTACTCACTCTGATGGCAACACCCTTGACCTTGTATTCTCCTACCTATGCACTCCATGCAACTTCTCAAACAATCCTTTTCCTCTCTCCGACCACCACCTTATTAGTTACTCTCTCCCCCTGTCTTCCACCACCTTTCCCTCCAATCGCCTAACCATCATCCGTAGAAACTTTCGCAACTTCAATTCATCTCTCCTCTATTCTGCTACTGATCACCTCTATGACAAAATCTCTCCCCTGTCCTGCCCCAACCAAGCCACGTCCATCTACAATAAATCTCTGTCCTCCACCCTGGACAAGTTCGCTCCCCTCACTACACGCAGAATCAGGCCTCGACCCCTACAACCCTGGCAAACAGATGACACAAAAATTCTCAAAAAACGTAGTCGCGCTCTTGAGCGTCTGTGGCACAAGACTAAGTCTCCCAAAGACTTTAACCAATACAAATCTGCCCTCCAAAAATACTATTCTTTCCTCCACACTGCCAAGCAAACCTATTTTACAACCCTTATTAACACCTTCTCATTCAATCCCCGTAAACACTTCTCTACCTTCAACTCTCTACTTTGTCCTCCACCGCCTCCACCCACTGACTTACTCACTGCCCAGGAAATCGCTAATCACTTCAAAAACAAGATTGATACAATCCGTGATGAAATCTCCATTCTACAGGTATCTCCCCCAGCTAAGACCCCATGTCAACAGGTACAACTGACACTCCCCCTATTCAAATCTGCTACTACAGATGAAGTTGCTAAACTCCTTTCTATCGCCCACCTAACCACCTGTCCCCTGGACCCTATTCCCTCTCAAATTCTACGGTCACCCTCTGACCCCATCCTACACTCTCTAACCCACATCTTCAATCTCTCCCTCACCTCTGGCATCTTCCCCGATGCTCTAAAACATGCACTGGTCACCCCCATACCCAAAAAGCCGTCCTTTTGACCCTACCAATCTTAACAACCTACGCCCTATCTCCTTGCTCCACTTTTCCTCTAAACTCCTTGAACGCCTGGTTTACAACCAACTGAGTGACCACCTCATTAAAAACAACCTTCTTGATCCCCTTCAATCTGGATTTCGCCCCCAACACTCCACAGAAACTGCTCTTTTAAAACTCACAAATGACCTACAAACTGCAAAAACCAATGGACACTATTCTGTACTCCTACTTCTGGATCTTTCAGCTGCCTTTGACATGGTTGACCACCCCCTCCTCCTTGAAAAACTTTAATCCCTCGGTCTCCGTGACTGTGCTCTTCAGTGGCTCTCATCCTACCTATCCCAACGCACCTTCAGTGTCACTTACAATTCTACTTTCTCCACTCCTCTTCCCTTCTCTGTCGGGGTCCCCCAAGGTTCTGTTCTTGGACCTCTTTTATTTTCAATCTACACCTCTTCCCTGGGTCAGTTGATAGCCTCTCACGGCTTTCAATATCATTTATATGCTGATGACACACAAATCTATCTCTCCACCCTTCAACTCACTCCATCAGTCTCCTCACGCATCACTAACTTACTAACTGACATATCTGTATGGATGTCACACCACTTCCTCAAACTCAACTTGTCCAAAACCAAGCTTATAATATTTCCTCCCCCACGTGCCTCTTCCCCCGACTTCTCTGTCAAGAGCAATGGCAAAACCATCCACCCGTCCCCACATGTCAGGGTGCTAGGTGTTATCCTGGATTCTGAACTCTCCTTTCAGCCCCACATCCAATCACTTTCCAAAGCTTGCCACCTCAACCTCCGCAACATCTCTAAACTACATCCTGCAACTCACACCTCATTGGCTTACCTTTAAATAGACTATCCCCCTTCAGTCCATCATGAATGCAGCTGCCAGACTCATCCACCTTACAAACCGCTCAGTGTCTGCTACCCCTCTCTGCCAATCCCTCCATTGGCTACCACTCGCCCAACAAACTAAATTCAAAATACTAACAATAAGTTACAAAGCCATCCACAACTGTGCCCCCAGCTACATCACTAACCTAGTCTCAAAATACCAACCTAATCGCCATCTCCGTTCCTCCCAAGACCTCCTGCTCTCTAGATCCCTCATCACCCCCTACCATATCCGCCTCCAGGACTTCTCCCTAGCCTCGCCCATCCTCTGGAATTCCCTACCCCAATCTGTCAGACTGTCTCCAAATTTATCCACTTTTAGGCGATCCCTGAAAACTTTCCTCTTCAGGGAAGTCTATCCTGCCTCCATCTAACAACTGCACTATTTTCTCCATTAGCTCATCCCCCACAGCTATTACTCTTTTGTATAACTTGACCCTCCCTCCTAGATTGTAAGCTCTAACGAGCAGGGCCCTCTGATTCCTCCTGTATTGAATTATATTGTACTTATACTGTCTGCCCTAATGTTATAAAGCGCTAGGGATGTCCCGATACCGATACTAGTACAGAGCATTTGCGCGAGTACTTGTACTCGCACAAATGCTCCCGATGCCTTAGCTGATACCTTGTAATGGGAGACAGGAACTCGGTGGGCGGAGTCAGAGGCGGAGTCAGCGGGCGGAGCAGAGAGCTAAGCGGAGAGCGAGTCCTCCGTATAATCAAGCAGGCCAGGTAGTGCAGAGTGCAAGGCTCGGCGAACGGCGCAGTCACATTTAGTAATGGAAGTTCATGTGATGCTCCGTGTTGCTGTTACACTGTTGTCAGTGCTCACTGCTTAGAAATCCCGACGCCCATCTTGGTACACCCTGCCAGCAGCGGACATCTTGTTACACCCAGCCCATATAGTTCAGGCTGGGTGTAACAAGATGTCCGCTGCTGCTTTATTGAGGCCAAGTGCAAGGTGTACCAAGATGGGCGTCGCAGAGGCAGCATAGAAAAGAGTAAATGCTCTCATGCCCATAAGTGCCACTGCCAGCCATCAATCAGTGCTCATCAGTGCCCATCCAGCCAGTGCCACTGCCAGCCATCAGTCAGTACCAGCCATTAGTGTGTGTGCCACCTATCAGTGCTTGCCACATATCAGTGCCCATCAGTGCGTTCCACCTATCAGTGCGTGTCACCTATCTGTGCTCATCAGTGCCACCTATTAGAGCTCAGTCAGCGCCATCTATTAGTGCCAGCCATTAGTGCGTGCCACCTATCAGTGCCCATTAGTGTGTGCCACATATCAGTGCCCATTAGTGTGTGCCACCTATCAATGCGTTTCACCTATCAGTGCATGCCACCTATCAGTGCCCATCAGTCAGTGCCACCTTTCAGTGCCACTGCCCAGCTAACAGTGTGTGCCACCTATCAGTGCTCATCGGTGCTGCATATCAGTGCCACCTATTAGTGCACTACTCATCAGTGCCATCTATCAGTGCACCTCAGTCTGTGCCAGCCATCAGTGCGTGCCACGTATCAGTGCCCATTAGTGCGTTCCACCTATCAGTGCATGCCACCTATCAGTGCCACCTTTCTGTGCCACTGCCCAGCCAACAGTATGTGTCACCTATCAGTGCTGCATAATCAGTGCCACTTATCAGTGCTCATTGGTGCTGCATAATCAGTGCCACCTATTATTGCACTGCTCATCAGTGCCATGCCATCTATCAGTGCATCCCAGTCATTGACAGCCATCAGTGCATGCCACGTATCAGTGCCCATTAGTGCGTGCTACCTATCAGTGCCCAATCATCAGTGTGTGCCACCCATCAGTGCTCATCGGTGCTGCATATCAGTGCCACCTATTAGTGCACTACTCATCAGTGCCATCTATCAGTGCACCTCAGTCTGTGCCAGCCATCAGTGCGTGCCACGTATCAGTGCCCATTAGTGCGTTCCACCTATCAGTGCATGCCACCTATCAGTGCCACCTTTCTGTGCCACTGCCCAGCCAACAGTATGTGTCACCTATCAGTGCTGCATAATCAGTGCCACTTATCAGTGCTCATTGGTGCTGCATAATCAGTGCCACCTATTATTGCACTGCTCATCAGTGCCATGCCATCTATCAGTGCATCCCAGTCATTGACAGCCATCAGTGCATGCCACGTATCAGTGCCCATTAGTGCGTGCTACCTATCAGTGCCCAATCATCAGTGTGTGCCACCCATCAGTGCTCATCAGTGCTGCATAATCAGTGCCACCTATCAGTGCTCATCACTCAGTGGTATCTATCAGTGCCAGACAGTCAGTGCCACCCATCAGTGCCCATCCATCAGTGCATGCCACCTATCAGTGCCCATAAGTAAGTGCCACCTATCAGTGCTGCATAATCAGTGCCACCTATCAGTGCTCATCAGTGCTGCATATCAGTGCCAAGTAATCCTATCAGTGCCCAGCAGTGCTGCATATTAGGGCCTCCCCATCAGTGCTGCCTCATCAGTGCCACCCAATCCTATCAGTGCTACATATTAGTGCCTCCTCATCAGTGCAGCCTATCAGTGTCACCTCAATGCCCCATCAGTGCAGCCTCATTAGCAGTATTGTGGTTTGAAAACTGTCACATGACATTAAAAAAAAGTATCGGTAATCGGTGTCGGCGAGTACTTGAAAAAAAGTATCGGTACTTGTATTCGGTCTTAAAAAAGTGGTATCGGGACAACCCTAGTCGGCGCTATATTAATCCTGTATAATAATAATAATACCCATCCATACTCAGCCATCCCATCCATACTCAGCCATCCCATCCGTACTCAGCCATACTCATTCATGCTCAGTCATCCAATTCATACTCAGCCATCCACATTTATGGCTCAACCATGCTCAGCCATCCCAATCCACGGCTCATCCATCCCCATTCATGCTCATACATGGCACATCAGTTCTTATCCATGCCACAGCCATGCCACTACAGTGCCTCACAAAAGTGTAATAGGTAGTCAAATTAGATTTAAAATGTATGCCCCTAGAACACCTGATGGTGCTCCCTGCATGTTGGGCCTCTGTATGTGGCCTGGCTGTGGAAAAGTCTCCCACATGTGGTATCGCCGTACTCAGGAGGAGTAGGAGAATCTATCTTGGGGTGTAATTTTTGATATGTACATGCTATGTGTTAGAAATATTGTTAGAAATATTGCATACATGGACAACTTTGTGTAAAAAAAAAAATGTGTTTTCATTTTCTTTCCACATTTTCCAAAAACTTGTAGAAAAAAGTGACATGTTCAAAAGACACATTATGCCTCATAGATTATACGTTGGGGTGTTTTTTTTTTTCCATTGTCCTGGTGCTCCAGGCATTCAAAAGTGTAATGCCGTGTACACCCAATCGGAATTTCCGACAGGAAATGTTCGATGTGAGCTTGTTGTAGGAAAGTCTAACCGTGTGTATGCTCCATCGAACATTTGCTGTCGGAATTTCCGCACACAAATGTTTGAGAGCAGGTTCTCAAATTTTCTGACAACAAAGGAAAGTCTGATCATGTGTACACAAGTCTGATGCACAAAAGTAGACGCATGCTTGGAATCAAGTAGAAGGGGTAGCGTTGGCTATTGAACTTCCTTTTTATAGTCCATACATACGTGTTGTACCTCACCGCGTTCTTGAAGTTCAGAATTTTCTACATTTGTGTGATCGTGTGTATGCAAGACAAGTTTGAGCCAACATCTTTCGGAAAAAAATTCACGGTTTTGTTGTCGGAAAATCAGATCGTGTGTACGGGGCATTAGAGGTAGTCAAGAAATCGTATGTGTAATTTATGCTCCTAAAACGCCTGAAGGTGCTCCCTCAATGTTGGGCTCCCTGTATGTGGCCAGGCTGTGTAAAAGTCTCACACATGTGGTATCACTGTACCCAGGAGGAGTAGCAGAATGTGTTTTGGGGTGTAATTTGTGGTATGCATATGCTGTGTGTGATAAATAACCTGCTAACGTCACAATTTTGTGAAAAAAAAAAGAAAAACAATTTTGACTTTGCAAAGAATTGTGGGAAAAAAATACAACTTCAAAAAACTCACCATGCCTCTTACTAAATACCTTGGAAGATCTACTTTCCAAAAATGGGTCATTTGGGGGGTATTTGTACTTCCCTGGCTTGTTAGGGTCTCAAGAAATGAGATAGGCCGTCAGTACTTCAGGTGTGATCAATTTTCAGAGATTGGCACCATAGCTTGTGGACTCTAACTTTCACAAAGACCAAATAATATACACCAATTTTGGTTATTTTTACCAAAAATATGTAGCAGTATAAATTTTGGCCAAAATGTATGAAGAAAAATGACTAATTTGCAAATATTTGTAACAGAAATGGAGAAAAAATTATTTTTTTAAAGAATTTTCAGTCTTCTTTTCTTTTATAGCGCAAAAAAACTGCGGTAATTAAATACAACCAAAAGAAAGCTCTATTTGTGTGAAAAAAAGGATAAAAATTTCATATGGGTACAGTGTTGCACAACTGAGTAACTGTCATTCAAAATGTAAGAGCACCAAAAGCTGAAAATTGGTCTGGTTAAGAAAGGGGTTTAAGTGCACAGTGGATAAGTGGTTAAAGAAAGGTACACATGGAATGGCTTTGCACAGCACAAACAAATTACACTGTCTAACAAATTGCATGAAAACATTTTAAGCTGGTTAAATTCTTAAGGATGGACTTTTAAGAGAACCTCTGACTTATAAAGCACTATTGCAAAAAAATGTCAAAATGAGCCCCCATCTCTGTTATCAGAGGACATTGGTTTTCTTATGGCATGCATTTCTTGTCTGCTATTCCCCTTTCCCTGGAATATGAAAAATCTGGTATTGCTGACCACATATTTGCAACCACTGAAAGATAATGAATTGGGAACTTTTGACAGTATTCAGGGTCCTTCTCAATTTGTATAAGCACTGTTTCTGTGAGTTTAGGTTGTTGATAGATTTAATCTTATGCCCCGTACACACGATCGGACATTGATCGGACATTCCGACAACAAAATCCTAGGATTTTTTCCGACGGATGTTGGCTCAAACTTGTCTTGCATACACACGGTCACACAAAGTTGTCGGAAAATCCGATCATTCTGAACGCGGTGACGTAAAACACGTACGTCGGGACTATAAACGGGGCAGTAGCCAATAGCTTTCATCTCTTTATTTATTCTGAGCATGCGTGGCACTTTGTGCGTCGGATTTGTGTATACACGATCGGAAATTCCGACAACGGATTTTGTTGTCAGAAAATTTTATAGCCTGCTCTCAAACTTTGTGTGTCGGAAAATCCGATGGAAAATGTGTGATGGAGCCTACACACGGTCGGAATTTCCGACAACAAGGTCCTATCACACATTTTCCGTCAGAAAATCCGACCGTGTGTACGGGGCATAAGTCTTATTATTTATAGTGAAACTTTAGTTAGATTTATTGAAACTGATATGATATGCTACCTGCCTCCTGAAAATCAATTCTCCCACTTAGGCTTTCTATGTTATCCCACTTAGGGAATACCAGACTTTCTATGTAGGGTAGAATATCACTTTCCCACTTTCACCATTTTGTTTCCTACAGTCTGACAGCCTAAACTTCATCAACACAGACCCCAGAGATAATTATTGCAATCCTGGCAATAAAAAGTGCATTATATTGTATATATTATTTTCTACAACTTTAACCAAGCTCAAATGAACACAAAACATGTGTTTATACCCACTAGTACATTCCAGATGTACTGTTTTCTTTAGAAATTAGCAACAGCCTGAGTAGAAAAGCCTCTCCTTTGTCAGCAGCCATAAAGTGGGATTTCTCTTTTGGGAAACAATGATCTGTTTTAAACAGTCTGACACACCCTTGGTGAATCATAGATAGAGTTCTCTAATTGGTGGGGTGCCTGAAGTTTGCTGATTGCAGAGCTATATAGGTCTGGCTTAATAGGGCAGTGATGACAAACCTTGGCACCCAAGATGTTTTGGAATTACATTTCCCATGATGCTCAACTACACTGCAGAGTGCATGAGCATCATGGGAAATGTAGTTCCAAAACATCTGGGGTGACAAGGTTCGCCATCACTGTAATAGGGGGTCAGACCATTGCAATGAGATCACTGCCTTACTAAATAGAGTAGGACTCCCACACTGCAGCTGCTGGCAGGAGAAAGGCTTTTCTATTCAGGCTATGGCTGAATGTGGGAAACAAAGTCCACCAGCCCTATTCATACCTGGCTCCCACGATTGCCGGAGGGCTGCCATTTTGGCATTATTATCTTGCTGATGGGTCTGGGCGAATTGTTGAATGAGTATTGTGCCCCCTTTTTTTCCCACTACACTTGTGTGTTTTCTGCATGTGCATGGAATGATGCATTCTGTATGGAAAACTGACCACTCGTATGTACCTTCTATGGGCATGTATATGTGAGTTCTATTACGTGCGTATATATGCACACATATATCTATACACATTTGGTATCCAATTTGTGTATTATTATTTATGTTTTATTTTCTGCAGATTATTACTCCTTATAAAAACTCCTAAGGAAGCGTTTACCCTGCAAAACATGTCAAGAGGAAGGCTGGATAAACATCTATCATAGACTCCTATTTTGTGGGGTATTATGTAAAGACATCCAGTCTTTGAAGAAGTTATTTCTCCTCTATTTTTCAATATAATTTTCCTTCTTCTTTTATTGTTTGATATACAGTATGTATTGATGATATTTTTTAGAAACTTTTGTAAAAAATACAATGATTTTGAACTATATTTAGTGCTGTGAGTTCTGTGGTACCATGAAAGTCCTTAGTGCCTCAAAAAGATTTTTTTGGGAGGGGCGCAGCCTGCTACAGATCCGGATGGAAGCCTGCCACAGGAGCTCCGGTGAAAACAGGGATATAGTGGCACAAAACGACCTTCCAGGATGCAACTTTACCTGCTTTTTCAGGCAATCTGGCTCTGGAACACCCTGGGATCATACCCAGAAAGAGAAAAGAAGATAGGAAGTTGCAACACTTAACGGACGTCTTCATCCCTAAACAGCATGGAGTTAGGCAAAATGGCGCCGGACCGGCATCTACCCCTGCACCTAAAACACAACCCAAATCACATGAATCGGGCGGGATGGCTCCTAATAGCGGCTCCCCTGACAGCCCACAATCCTACCTTCCAGCCCCAGCCTCTAGTAGCCCAACCAAAGCAAAATTTAGGATGGATGGAGAGGGATACAACCCAGAAGCAAGCTCTGTCACTGAATCAGGGGATGACACAAGGGAGCTTCCTGATTCTATTGAATCTTTTCCTACCTCACATCAACCTGTTATGGTCACTGTCCTAAAAGACATGCTTTTGTCTCTCAGGACCTCACTGCAGGCTGATATGATCAAATGCATGCATAGATTCAACAAAGCAGTGGAATCCAGAGTGGATCGCATTGAACACAAAATGGAGGAATATGCTGCCACCATTAATGACTTAGTGGACTGCGATGAAGAAAGAGAGGGGGACACTAAATGGATTAAAGCAAAATTAGCAGACATCAAGGACAGGTCCAGGAGGAATAATATGAAAATAAGGGGGGGTCCCCGAGTCTATACAACAACCTGACCTGCACACCTATGGATCTTCCCTGTTTAAGTCACTCATTCCTGGCCTCTCTGACTTAGATGTCACCATTGACAGAATTCACCATTTACCAAAACCAGCTCATCTATCCGACCAAGTACCCAGAGACGTGATTTTACGTCTCCATTTCTATTATGCCAAAGAGCAACTTATGATGGTGACAAATTCCCGCGCAATATCAAAATCTGCAGTTCTATGCAGACTTGTCCTAATACACCTTGCAAAAGAGGAAAAATTTGAATACTATTACAAAAGTACTCAGAAACCACAAAATTACCTACAGATGGGGCTATCCTATCAAACTCTTCATTACAAAGGAAGGACGCACGCACACAGTAGAATCCCTGGAGAAAGGCCTTTCTCTCCTGGAAGAATGGAAGATTCTTACTGAATGCATAGCGGACCAGAACTCCATCAGACCCGCTAGACAGCTTGAACCTGACTGGAAAAGGGTTACAAATAAAAATGCCAAATCGCACAATAAAACCCGGATGATAATCGCAGCTCACTTTAATCCCAGGAAGGAGCTCTGGGAGGGCTTATGGGCTTGAACTTACCCCTAGTCTAACTTGAGCAGCAACCGCTGCATTCAAATATTTCACTACCCATCACTGTTAAGGGGCACCCCTTACACATGTTGTTTTTGCACCAGATGCATGATTATCTCTTTTTACTTTATTTTCAGTTTTTTGTTCCTATGATCTTTCTCTACTGTTTTCACCTATGGACACAGCTGACGATGTCAGAACTCTCACGAAGGAAAGGAAACTTTTTTTTTTTTTTTTTAATCTTTTTTATTAGAAAAAGAGAAAGTTTTCCATTACAACAAACATATAAACAGGGAACAAGTAATATTGTCATAAATAAGAAAAAGAAAAACAAAAAACGCATAAATACCTATCCCTATCTTATCATTCTAATATACGGCAGTTTAACCTGTCCTTATGCTATAAGTTTCGGGAATCATTTTCCTCCCTTTTTTCCTCCTCACTCACTCTCCCGCCCCTCATCCACTCCCCATCATACACCCTACCATACAAGTCATCCATCACCCACCCTTCCCATCACTCCAATTCTTCCAAATCCAGCCAAGCTTTCCATATTTTTTCGAATTTCTTAGGGTTACCCCTTTTTTTGTAAATATATTTCTCTCTACAGATTACCTCTCTGACTGCATTCACCCATTCTGAGACCGTCGGAGCTTCCTTTCTCTGCCAATGCTGTGCGATAAGCTTTTTGCCCTGAAACAGGCATCTAAACCTTGCTGTCTGTATATCCCTTGAGGGCACCTTATCCCCCATTAGTCCCAACAAGCACTCCCTTGCCTCTACTTTCAATGACGTCCCAAACACCAGATTTATCTTTTCCACCACCCCTTTCCAATATATATGTAATTTGGGGCATCGCCAAAACATGTGGATCAGGTCTCCATGCCCTCCCCCACACCTTTGGCACTTTGGATCGGGCCTCTTACCCCATTTAAATAATTTCAATGGTGTGTAATATGCCCTATAGGAAAGATAAAGATGGGACATCGCCTGAGAGGAAGAGAGAGTGACCCTGGGCCCCAGCGACAGGACCTGCTTCCATTGGTCATCGGACAGTGCCCCCACATCTCCCTCCCATTGGGTCCTGCTTTTGTTCTCAACCATACCCCCCTGGGCGGAAGCCTTCAGGCATCTATACATTTCAGAGATCAGCCCCTTCGTAGTGTGTGCATCAATAAGCTTTCTCAGAGAAGTCATTTCACACCACGCTGGAGCATCCTTCCCAAATTGTGCCTCTAGGGCATGCCTGAGTTGCAAATACTTGTAAAAAGATTTTTTAGAAATTGCATACTCCTCTACCAACTCCTCAAAAGATTTTAACCTCCCCCCTCTATATACCTGAGCCAGGCAATGGATACCCCGACGGTCCCATTCCACAAAGTGTCCTATTTTTTTAAGCTCATTGAGGTTATTGTTATCCCAGAGTGGGGAAAATTCCGCAAAGCCCATGTATCCCAAAGTACTTTTGGCTTGTACCCATGCCTTAACCATCAGCTTGGTAGTGGGGCATTTAGTACTAAATGAGTCTGCCTCTAATGCTTCTGCGATCGTGTCATGGCCGATATCATTCCACAAGATGCCACCACCCCCTCCTTCCTCCCATGGCCTATTACTGCCTCCCATTTGCTGTAATTGGGAGGCCAGGAAATATCCGTATGGATCCGGTACTGCCAGGCCACCCTTCTCCTCTGGCTGTCGCAACGTCCGCAAACTGATCCTAGCCGACCCACCTTTCCAGATAAGTTCTCTAAACACGCTGTCTATTTTTTTGAACCAGTGCTTAGGAATCCACACAGGGGAATTCTGCAAGACATGTAAAAGTTGGGGTAGCCAGACCATCTTGATCAGGTTGCAGCGTCCGACGACTGAGAGGGGCAAGCGACTCCACACCCGGCACTTCTGTTTCATGGGTTCCTGGGATACCTGGCTAGGGAGGGGTTCATTCAGCGGATCTATGGGTAGGATCACTGATTTGTCCCAATTAATCAACAACCCAGAGAACACGCCGAATTCCTCCACTATCCCTATAGCTGTTTTTAATGAATTCTGCGTGTCTGCCAGGAACAGCAAGATGTCATCTGCATACATAGCTACCTTGTCCGTCCCCTTCGTTCTTTTAAATCCCTGCACCCCCTGCGCCGCTCTCAGGGCTATCGCCAAAGGCTCAATTGCCAGAGCAAAGAGCAGGGGGGACAGAGGACACCCCTGTCTCGTACCCCTGCTCAGCTGGAACCCCTCCGAGCACTGGCCATTGATCTTAACCCTGGCCCTCGGACCACTGTATAACAGCCTTAACCATTGGACAAACCCAGGGCCAAACTGGTATTCCACTAGGACCCTCCATAGGTAGTGCCATTCCAGGGAGTCGAAGGCCCTGGCCGCGTCCAATGAAAGAGCCGCTCTCCCCCCACTGTTTACCACCGGTGTTTGCATATTCAGGTACACTCGTCTTATGTTCGTACTCATAGATCTATTTGGGATAAACCCAGTCTGATCCGTATGTATTATTTTAGAAATTATCTTATTCAGCCTTGCGGCCATTACTTTTGCCAGGATTTTTACGTCCGAACATAAGAGCGAGATAGGCCTATATGATGACATATCTATTGGGTTCTTCCCTTCTTTCAACAGGGTTATTATTATGGCTTCTGACATGGACAGTGGCAGGGCCCCGTCCTCTCTGGCTCCGTTGAACACCTCCAAAAGTAGGGGCAATAGTACCTCTCCATATTTTTTAAAGACTTCTATGGGCAGGCCGTCGGGGCCTGGTGACTTCTGGCCTGCCATGTCTCCCACTGCCCTCTGCAATTCAGCGAGGGTCAGTGGGGCATCCAGCATTTCCCTATCTTCACTTGTTAATGGGGTTATCCTTAACCCCTTGAAAAAAAACTGCATTTCGGCCTCCACATTTACTCTGTGAGAGCCGTACAACTTCTCGAAATATGTCCTAAATTCATGCAGAATGTCAGGAGTGGTCTTTTTCAAAACTCCATCCCCCCCCTTGATTGCTGCTATTGTACCTGAGGGGCCGTTAGCCTTAATTATTAGAGACAGAGCCTTTCCAACTCGCTCCCCCTCTCCAGCAAAGCTCCGCCTTTGAAATAAGCTCCTCTTTTCCATCCCCTCCCGGAGCACCCTGCTGTACCTATCCTGTCTCTCCACCCAGAGCTTATAGCTGGATTGGGATGGCGTGTCTATGTACTGCGCTTCTGCTATTTCTACACTCTCTTTAGCTTTTTGTTCTTCTGCTAGCGATTGCTTTTTATTAAATGCAATTTTCTGGATTAGTACTCCCCGGAGATATGCCTTCAGGGAGTCCCAAACAACCCCCACTGAGGTCGAGCCCAGGTTTATTCTAACAAACTCCGATAAGTTCTCCTTCATTCCCTCCTCATCTCCTATTAAATCAAGCCAAAAGGGATTGACCTTCCAGTTCCCCCAGGTATGGTGCTCTCCTACCTTCACCACAGTAATAACAGGTGTGTGGTCCGAGACGGCCCTTGGTTCATACATTACTTCCTCCACTACATTTAATGCTTCCTCATTTCCCAGAACCAGGTCGATTCTGGATAAAGTGGCATGGGTCCTGGAGTGGCATGAATATTGCTTCACCCCAGGATGCCTCCTCCTCCAGATGTCCACCAGTCCTATTTCATCGCAATATTGCATAAGGGGGCTCTTAGGTGCCGCTCCAGGTCCAGTTTTGGGGGGAAACCTATCTATACTGTTGTCCATTGTCATGTTGAAATCGCCCACCACTATGACCGGGGTCCCGGGGGAGTTCATTATAAAACTGGCTAAATCATCTAGTATTGTCATAGTCATTGTCAAGGAAACTTTACACAGCGGATGCCCATACCTGTTTTCCCCTATGGCCGAACTCACGACCCTGCCAACACTCAAGCTTCATTACAAATTGTAAGTACAATGCAAATCTTCACCCCACACATACTACTTACTTCACGTCATATTCAAAGTTGCCACAAGAGGGAGGCCTCTGCACAACACTGAATGTATTCTCTAAATGCTGTGCTAGCTTATTAAACCCCCCAAAATGGGAATAAAACTTCTCTCTATAAACTAAAAAGGACTCAATCACCCAGCAAAGAGGAAGTCCCTGTGGAAGGAAGCACTCTCTAACAAATGTGACATTCTGTGAACACAGGAAACACATTTTCATTCCTCATAACCACCAGTCTGCTCCTACAGAAACTTTCCCCATATATACACTGCCAACGTGGAAAACAAATCAAAAGGGGTACTTACTGCAATTAAAGTCTTGGTGGCGTTCACCCTACACGAAGTGAGAAAGTATCCCCAAGCCGCTTTCTTATTCTAGTATGTGACCTCAATTCGGTCACTTACACCATTGTGAATGCATACTCCCCCAATCAACATCAAGTGCGCTTTTTTCACAAATTATTGCAAAAGGTGCATACCCACAAGAAAGGAATGCTAGTCCTATGTTGTGATTTTAACACAACACCAGACCCTTCTATAGACTCTTACTCTGGACCAAAACGAACGAGCCCACCTCTCCTAACCTCACTCCACAACCAGGACTTATTCAATGCCTGGAGATGCCTACATACAGGAGAAAGACACTTTACCTTATTTTCTACGCCACATGGAACTTACTCCCGGATTGATTTATTCCTGGTTGACCAAAGAACCCTGTCTAAAGTTACCTCCGCAACCATAAATACAATCACTTGGTCAGACCATGCCTCCATTACTCTCTCTATAGTGGACTCAGCAGCCAACACCGCAACTCCAGTATGGAAGCTCAACTCATACCTTCCGCAAAAAGTAGAATTTAGAAATGATCTTGAAAAGCATTTGAAAGTTTTTTTTAACAATAATGATTTTTCTGTACAGGACCAATTTTCTTTATGGAATGCTCATAAAGCATATATGAGAGGCATTGGGGAGGCAGGGGAAATATGAGGCAGGAAAATTGCCAGCGCAAAAAAAGGGGGTTAAGATATAAAACCAAGATCCCTTATATACTCCACCCCCTCACCAAAGCCAAACTATACCACCCCCAGGAAATATCAGATGCCTTTAGCCACTACTATAGTACACTATAAAACCTAAAAGAAGATGGAAACACCCACCAACCAAACACTGACACAATCACTCAATTCCTACAGAAAGTATCCCTGCCTAAGCTGTCCCAAGAACAACTGCAAAAACTGAACCTACCATTCAGTGTCACAGAGATTCATAAGGCTATTGACTCCCTCCCAGCAAATAAATCCACGTGCCCCGATGGTTTCTCTGGGGACTACTTGAAAACCTTTAAATTACTCGTAACTCCATGTCTAGAATGCACATTTAACGCTTCTGCTGCCTCAGCCTCCTTCCCACCTGAGGCCTCAACCCCTACAACCCTGGCAAACAGAAGACACTAAAATTCTCAAAAAACGTAGTCGCGCTCTTGAGCGTCTGTGGCACAAGACTAAGTCTCTCAAAGACTTCAACCAATACAAATCTGCCTTCCAAAAATACTATTCTTTCCTCCACACTGCCAAGCAAACCTATTTTACAACTCTTATTAACACCTTCTCATCCAATCCCCGTAAACTCTTCTCTACCTTCAACTCTCTACTTTGTCCTCCACCGCCTCCCCCCACTGACTTACTCACTGCCCAGGAAATCGCTAATCATTTCAAAAACAAGATTGATACAATCCGTGATGAAATCTCCACTCTACAGGTATCTCCCCCAGCTAAGACCCCATGTCAACAGATACAACTGACACTCACCCTATTCAAATCTGCAACTCCAGACGAAGTTGTTAAACTCCTTTCTATCGCCCACCTAACCACCTGTCCCCTGGACCCTATTCCCTCTCAAATGCTACGGTCACCCTCTGACCCCATCCTACACTCTCTAACCCACATCTTCAATCTCTCCCTCACCTCTGGTGTCTTCCCCGATGCTCTAAAACATGCACTGGTCACTCCCATACTCAAAAAGCCATCCTTGGACCCTACCAATCTTAACAACCTACGCCCTATCTCCTTGCTCCCCTTTTCCTCTAAACTCCTTGAACACCTGGTTTACAACCAACTGGGTGACCACCTCATTAAAAACAACCTTCTTGATCCCCTTCAATCTGGATTTCGCCCTCAACACTCCACAGAAACTGCTCTTTTAAAACTCACAAATGACCTACTAACTGCAAAAACCAACGGACACTATTCTGTACTCCTACTTCTGGATCTTTCAGCTGCCTTTGACATGGTTGACCACCCCCTCCTCCTTGAAAAACTTTACTCCCTCGGTCTCCGTGACTGTGCTCTTCAGTGGCTCTCATCCTACCTATCCCAATGCACCTTCAGTGTCACTTACAATTCTACTTCCTCCACTCCTCTTCCCTTCTCTGTCGGGGTCCCCCAAGGTTCTGTTCTTGGACCTCTTTTATTTTCAATCTACACCTCTTCCCTGGGTCAGCTGATCAGCCTCTCACGGCTTTCAATATCATTTCTATGCTGATGACACACAAATCTATCTCTCCACCCCTCAACTCACTCCATCAGTCTCCTCACGCATCACTAACTTACTAACTGACATATCTGTATGGATGTCACACCACTTCCTCAAACTCAACTTGTCCAAAACCAAGCTTATAATATTTCCTCCCCCACGTGCCTCTTCCCCTGACTTCTCTGTGAAGAGCAATGGCAAAACCATCCACCCGTCCCCACATGTCAGGGAGCTAGGTGTTATCCTAGATTCTGAACTCTCCTTTCAGCCCCACATCCAATCACTTTCCAAAGCTTGCCGCCTCAACCTCCGCAACATCTCTAAACTACGTCCCTTTCTAACCAGTGAAAGCACAAAGCTCCTGATTCACTCCCTGGTTATCTCTCGCCTTGACTACTGCAACTCACTCCTCATTGGCTTACCTTTAAATAGACTATCCCCCTTCAGTCCATCATGAATGCTGCTGCCAGACTCATCCACCTTACAAACTGCTCAGTGTCTGCTACCCCTCTCTGCCAATCCCTCCATTGGCTACCACTCGAATTAAATTCAAAATACTAACAATAAGTTACAAAGCCATCCACAACTGTGCCCCCAGCTACATCACTAACCTAGTCTCAAAATACCAACCTAAACACCATCTCCATTCCTCCCAAGATCTCCTGCTCTCTAGCTCCCTCATCACCTCCTCCCATATCCGCCTCCAGGACTTCTCCCGAGCCTCGCCCATCCTCTGGAATTCCCTACCCCAATCTGTCAGACTGTCTCCAAATTTATCCACTTTTAGGCGATCCCTGAAAACTCTTCAGAGAAACCTATCCTGCCTCCATCTAACAACTGCACTATTTTCTCCACTAGCTCATCCCCCACAGCTATTACCCTTTTGTATAACTTGACCCTCCCTCCTAGATTGTAAGCTCTAACGAGCAGGGCCCTCTGATTCCTCCTGTATTGAATTGTATTGTACTTGTGCTGTCTGCCCTAATGTTGTAAAGCGCTGCGTAAACTGCCGGCGCTATATAAATCCTGTATAATAATAATAATAATGTTGAAAGCTCTGATAGTGACATTACCGAAGTCAGGGAAGGAACCAGACTAGCCCCCAAATGTCAGACCCATATCTCTATTAAATATAGACTTGAAGTTATACGTCAAACTTATTGCCACACGCACATGCCTGATCAATATACTTCCCCTTCTCATTCACCCAAACCAAACAGGATTCACTAAGGGCCGACAAACTTCTGATGCTACCCGAAGATTGACAAATATTATTAATTTGGCAAAACTACATAAAAGACCTTCTCTGCTGTTGGCATTAGATGCAGAGAAGGCCTTTGATCAAATTCATTGGCAATACCTGCCCCAAGTCCTGAAGAAATTTGGGTTCTCTGGCACAATCCTAACAGCAATTCTAGCCCTCTATTCTAAACCCTCTGCCCAAGTCTATACCTCAGGAGTCTTATCCAAGCCATTCAGCATCTCAAACGGCACCAGACAGGGATGCCCTTTATTGCCACTTATATTTAAGTTACTAATGGAACCCCTAGCAACCCATATCTGTTCACACCCAGATATCAAAGGATTCTCACTAACAACTCGACCCACACCGTCAGTTTATTTGCAGATGATATTATAATGATGACGTGGAGACTTCGCTGGCTTCGGTACATTCGGCATTAAAACTGTTCAATCAGATATCATACTACAAAGTTAATGAGAGTAAATCATAATGGGCCTGGGCATCGACCCACCTCTGCAAAAGAAACTTAGCTTGAGGTTTAAGTATAACTGGCAGAATAAGGGGATAAAATATTTGGTGATAACGCTGACAGCATCCACCGAAAAACTTAGTTATGGCCAAATACACCCCATTCCTAGGATCACTTAGTAAGAACCTTAAGGATATTGCTAAGGTAGAGCTGTCATGGTCAGAACGACTGGCAGTGTTTTAGATGATAGTGCTACCACAATTGCTTAATTTGTTCAGGGCCTTGCCAAACCTAATCCCACATTCCTTCTTCCTCAGTGCCCAATCACTGAAAGACAGGTATCTGTGGCAAGGTAAAAGGGCTAGATGTGCTTTTAAAAGGCTAATAATGTCAAAGAGATCCAGGGGAGTGGGACATGTGTTACTTAAAGACTACCACACAGCTTCGATTCTATCACAGGTGAAGTCTTGGTTCCCTCAGACACATGGCTCCAGATGGTTGGAACTAGAGAAACTACAGGCCCTGGGTAATAACCTACACGACCTTCTCTTAGTTAGCAATTTTCACACACATTCAAACTTAACTCTGTCACCCATGATATAAGGTACACTACAAGCATGGAGAACCCTCCCCTCCATGCAGTATCTAGGCGATGCAACAAAACAGCTCCCACTAACCATATCAAGTTTAGCCTTGATCATTCCACACTGGGTATTGCCTACATGTAATAATGTATTAGTACTGTCTGATGTAAACCTGATGCGTTCAGCCTACGCTATAAATGCTATTCTATGATGTCACATGTCAATTGTTTATTTTCATAACCAATAAAAACTATTGAAACTAAAATGATTTTTTTGTTACACAGAGAATAAGAAAAGGTTGATGGTGGAGTGCTAGACCCTGGTTGAGGGAAATACCCTCAGGGGTATGGAAGTGCCCTGTAAAGGAAAAGGATGAAAGTACAACACAGTTTCTAATTTAGCACTGTAATGCCCCGTACACACGGACAGATTTTCCGATGAAAAATGTTTGATGGGAGCTTTTTGACGGAAATTCCGAGCGTGTGTAGGCTTCATCGGACATTTTCCATCGGAATTTCTGTTGCGCAAAATTTGAGATCTGGATCTCAAATTTTCCGACAACAAAATCCGTTCTTGTAAATTCCGATCGTGATGTACAGAATTCCGACGCACAAAGTGCCATGCATGCTCTGAATAAATTACGAGAAGGAAGCGCTCGGTCTGGTAAAACTAGCGTTCGTAATGGAGATAGCACATTTGTTACGCTGCAATTTTTAAAATAGTTTAATGCAGCGCATTCTCTTCTTCTTTATAACACTAGAATAATTTGTTGTTGTTTTGCTGCTCATATTCACACAGAGTTCTGACAACCTAATTTCTTTATTATTTCTCGTGATCTCATGAATCATATTATTTTTTTTTTTCGTCAGATCTCCATAATAATGTTTATATATATATATTTTTTGTATTTTTATCAAGAGCTACTATTTATTTTATTTTTTTATAGTGATCTCCCTAATATTTTTTTTTTCATTTTGTGTGTCAAGTTACCACAACACCATTATTATCTTGTATTTTTTAATCTCAAGGAGGTTGGTTGGTGTTGGTGTCCCTTGTTAATTTGACATTGTATTTTTGAAATGTACCTGCCTACTCACAAATTAACTGTCCTTTTTGAAGTAAAATACATAGGCAAGTATTTCTGAAAAAAAAAATATCCATTTATTAGGGGGTCATAACAAAATAAAGAGGAAGGCAACGCTGGAGTAACTGCTGAAATTGGCGAAGCCTTTGTATCCCAGGGCACACATCAACTATTTGCCAGCCAAAATTGGTGGCCTGAGGAGTCCATATAATAGTGATCACAATCTGGTCCAGGACTTCAAGAGATCAGGAACAGCAGCAGATGACATCTATGTCCCCAGGCTGTGGTCATACAGCCTGCATCTTTTGCCAGACCAGACTGAACCCAGGCCATCACTTTTTTGTCTTCCTTACATGCTTCCTTCCAGGCTGTGGTGTTGGAGGTGTGGCAGGAGGTGGAAGAGGAGAAGGAGGAGGATGGTCCAAATCACACAGGTGTGTTTTGGGAGTGAGTTGGCTCCTCAACCCCTTATTTTGTGTGATGACCATATTTTCCTCACACAAGAGCTATTGGCCCTCCTCCATTTGCTGCATTTTGTATGCAGTCATGCATGCAAAGGCCTCTTGGAGAGTGGGGTTGGCTTTGAGTGCTGCCTCCTCCACGTTACTCCCCTTCCTGGCCCTTTTGGTTTGAAGATGGAGGGGAGGGACCTGAGATTCTGTAAGGCTCCTACTGGGCATGGCCACCTCTTGGCTGACACTTACCCCCTCCACCTCCTGGCTGCCACATTCCCCCACCACCTCCTGGCTGCCACATTCCCCCGAATCCTCCTGGCTGCTACCTTCCACAGCCTCCTCCTGGCTGAGGTTTTCCTGTGTATGAAAAAGGGACATAGTTTTAGTTTATTATTCATCAATCACACACAATTTTCAGCTCATGACTGTTGCAAATTGAATGTTAATAAATAGAAAAGACTCTCATTCAGACCCCAGCATTTTTCATTCTTGTCACAAATTTTTTTGGCTAGTACTGTGCTTTGATATATCAAACACTTTATTAAAGCAGCAATTGGTGATCAATAATAACATCTATTACACACCATTTATTTTACTACAAGAAATATGTTGAACAATGCTATACCTGGCTCAAGCTGGGCTCCTCCACTTCTTCCTGGCTGGAAGGACCAGAGTGGGTGTCAGAAGCCTCAGCTGGGGTGTAAGGAAACGTGGAAGGTAGGGTTGAGAGGGATATTCTGACTTCAGTATGGTCTGCCAGAAAATGAGGTCTGTCATAGTACCACAGCCTGGGGACATAAATGTCATCTGCTGCAGCTCCTGATCTCATGGATTTATGAACCTTAGTATGCTCACGATTATATGTGCTCCTCAGGCCACCAATTTTTTTTTTAAATAGGTGATGTCTGCTGTGGGGACCTGCGGCTTAACCAACTCCAGCAGCTTCTCCAGCACTGCCTGCCTCTTTATTTTGTTATTATAATGAGGGTGTTTGACCTGCCACAGACAAGGCAGCTCCCTGTACTTGTCTATGAATTTTGGGAGAAAGTTGTGGTCTTTGAACCCATCCATTTTCTCTGCAAGACACAACATAAGACAAACCCTAATGTCAGGCAAAACTCTCTTAATCTTGACCCAATATAGGCCTCAATCTAGAAGCAGTATAGGCCACTGATGCACCAAGTTCAAATTGTACCTTCATTATAGCGATCGTTGCTTCCGATACTCCGACCTCCACTCACAGATCATACGTACGACGCAAGCATGTTACGCTTTATATACACTGCGCATGCGTGAAACTCCGCCCGCCCCTGATGTTCTTTCTAGTCAATCCCCCCCTTCTCTTTCAGCACAGTGGTATAGAACATGGCGGATACACAGCAGGTGCATGCAGAGGAGAGCAGCAATGACGAAAACCAGAAGCCATGAATGTCCCGATCCTGGAGGAGATTTAAGGCTTCAAATATGTCCTTTGAAGAGATGGTGGAGATGGTGGACATCTTGAAGAGGGCCGACTATGATGGGAAGTATGGACCTTACATAAACCCAAATGTGAGAAAGGCCAAGATCATGACTAAAGTTGTGAAGAGTCTGCGCAGGAATTTTGGGGTACGGCGATCCAAGGATCAACTGAGGAAAGGATGGTCAGTCCTCAAATTGAGGGAGCAGGATCAGTACAGAAGGATCAAGAGAGTTCTTCAAAAAAGTAAGTAGTTGTAATGTGTTCCTATTATTATTATTACTTGCATGCTGCTCCATGTGCTTTTCATTACTGTTGTACAATTTAAAATGGCAACTTTCATGTTCATGGGCACAGTAATCGGTCGTAGGAAATTATTTATTCGCCCACTAAAATACGATGCTTTGGGCAGATGCAGGTAAACTACATTTGTTCAGGCCTATTTGTATTAAAAGAAGTTTGTTGTCTAGATGAGTTTGTAACTAAAATGAAATGTAAAATTGATTCAGTGTAAGGAGAGGACACTCAGCAGCTGTTTACCCATCTGGACGCAGGAGCACTAGTGTGGGACACCAGAAAAAAACTTTTTAGGGTGTCCCACACAGGTGCTCCAGTGGATACTAGGGGTGTCTCCATGTGTGAAACTTGTACAAAAAAGGGAAGTATTCCAGCTTTAGAAAGGAACTAAAAATTTCTTCAGCTTGGAACTCTGCCAAAGCAGACAATTGTACACCACACTTACAAGCAATGTTTCATATTCCTATTTCTGCCCTCAAATACCTGTGTGTTGAGTGTACTTTTTTTTTATTCACATAGGGGAAAAAAGACTCGGGACATCTAAGGACACCAGGGACCCCACACCTCCTAAAGAAAGAGAAATCCCAAAACCACAAGCAGAGGATGAGGAGGGAGACCTTTATGAAGTGGGCGAAATAGTGACCACAACAGGTCAGTGTATGAGACCACAGCTTCAGGTAATAGATGTATGCCTGCATATTTATAATACATGGTGTGTTTTTTTTTAATTTTAGGTGTTGTGGAAGAAGAATCTCATTTCACAAGTGAAAGTGTCCAGATCCTCATCAGGGAGATAATGGGGTGCAATCATGATTTAGAAAAGATAAAGAAACACTTCAATGATGTTCAACAAAATATGAAGAACATCATTGATGTTTTAGGCAGAATATAAAACACACCAAAATTGTACCGTTTTCTTGTGTATTTTTGCTTTAAAAACAAGTTTTGAAGTATTTTAAAAGCCAAATTTTGAAGATGCACACAGGTGTGTCAACATGTGCTAGTTGCCATCACGGGATATCAATATGCGTTTTGTGGGTGCAACTAAAGTAGGTGAGAGGAAGGGGTTGCACCCCCAAAACACATCCATTGATCACCCATGATAGGAGCTAGCACATGTTGACATTAGGCATGGGATCAGGAGGGAAATCCCCATTTGGAATCACAATTTGTGTGCATCTTCAAAATTTGGCTTTTACGGGGGTGACATCACCCTATCTGATGAAGGCAATATCAACACAGTTTGGACATACTAATGTCTGATATTGCCTTCACTTTGTTAAAGTTGAACTTTGTAAGTTCTTGAGTTGTGTATGTTCTGTTTGGAAACATGCCTGTTGAACCAAAAAAAGGCTATTCCTAATGTGACCCAAAAAAATGTTATACAACAAAGATGTTGGTTTGTTCAAAAACCCGTCCAAAAACCCCTCACATGTGAATGCGCTTTTGAGTAAAATGTTTTCTACTCAACAATGTGTGGTTTCTTATTTCAATGCTCAAGAGCAGTTTTTGTAGTAAGTTGGTGTTTACAGTGACAATGGGGGTTATTTACTAAAGACAAATCCACTTTGCACTACAAGTGCACTTTCATTGCAGTTTCAACTGCACTTTTGTAGTGCACTTGGAGTGCAAAGTGAATTTTCCTTTAGTAAATAACTCCCACAGAGCTTTTTAATTTGCCACAATCATGCCATTTTCACGACTACCAAAATATCACAAAAGAAACAAACACAAGCAGTAAATACAAAGAAATATTATTTCTGTTTATCCAAAAAAAAAATTATTTTAAAAATGTTTCTTGATTGTGTGGCGTATCAATGACCCCCCTACCCGCAAAGTACTCCAGATATTTTTGTCTCACTTTGCGGGCGCTTTGGGGGGGCAAGCCAGGACGGCCAGCTTCAAGTGCCGTCAGGATTGAAGGATCAGGAAAGCCAGCTGCAGTCCCAACTGAGGCCACATAGTTTGTAGCATTTTTTCAAAGAAAATTGTGCATAATGCAGCAGGCAAGCACAATATGTTTGAGTATATATTCCGCCACGTGGCTTGGTGTCTAAAATAGGCAGAACCGGGTGGCCATTATCCTGAAAGCGTTCTCCACCACTCTTCTGGCTCTGGCCAGCAGGTGATTAAAAACGCTATGGTCGGGGGTGAGGGTCCTCATAGGGAATGGCCGCATAAGATGGTCCCCCAGCACAAATGCTTCATCCACGATGAACTGGAGTCCTTCCACATTGTCTTCTGGAGGTGGCAAGCCCAAGCTGCCATTCTGGAGCCGTCTGTAAAACTCGTGTGGGCGATGACTCCACCATCCGACATCCGGCCATTTTTCCCCACGTCCACATACAGGAACTCGTAAGTAGCCGACACCACCGCCAACAACACAATACTATTAAACCCCTTGTAATTATAATAGTATGACCCAGAGTTGGGGGGTGGGACTATGTGGACATTTTTCCCATCTATTTCCCTTCCGCAGTTGGGAAAGTCCCACCACTGGGCAAAGTGTGATGCCACAGTCTGCCATTCCTGTGGCGTTGAAGGAAACTGTGTAGTCAAACAAGAAAAAAAAAATTGTACTTTTGCACATAACATTGCAAGCAGATTAGACACAAACATTCTTGGCCAACATCAGTATGACATTTATTTTAAGGAGTACTTAAAGACAAAAATATAAGGTCCACTTATCAGAATCCTCACCCCTGCTGGAGGCCCATTGTAAAAATTTTAGGGGGGGGGGTGTTTTGGACAGGTAACCCTCTCCACTTCATTGAGAGCTGAATGCATAAATAATGTGTGTTTCGAGTGCGCATGCGCGGGACCTCCGGAGCGATATGCTGACCGAGAGCTCCGCACCGCTCCGGCCCTCCAGAGCTCAGCACAGACGCTATAATTAGCAGATTTCGGCAGGGGGACCAGGTATCAGACCCTCTTTCATCAGGGCACCAGCCTACATGTCCGGATCTCAGCAAAAGAAGGACGTTAATAGGCAGCTGAACTTTGGCCTAGCTCCCCCGGGACCTTCCAAGATGGCGGCCGCAAATGCTCCATGCGGAGACACTGCAAACACACAAGGCCCGGTATATCCTCCAGCGTTATCTACACCAACCACGGCTCAAGTGAGTAATACTATGGGGGCTCAAAGCTACTTGGCATCACCTGCATCCACTGAATTGCTTCTCAGCAGAATGCAGAACGGCAATCCTTACTCCCCCCTTCTTAATTCCCCTGACACCATTGCAGACTCCCCACAGGCCTCCCCCATCATCAATAATCATCCCCCAGAGATGGCACAACTGCTTAACTGCTTCTCAGACATGCTTGCTACAGGGCTTGCACAAAACGCCATACAAATCACCACATCAATTAAAGCAGATCTCCAGAGTTTAGGTGCAAGAATAGACGCTATTGAACAGGCAGTAGACGATTCCGCAGCACGCACCAACCAACATGCCACCTGTATCCATTCTCTTCAGGATCAACTTGAGAATGCTCTGGCCAAAATTGATGACCTGGAGAACAGAAGCAGACGCTATAACTTTAGAGTGCGAGGTATCCCTGAAACCAACATGGATATCCCTAACACAGTCAAAGCCCTAATCAAAGAAATCATCCCTGACATTCCAGATGAAAAACTCGAATTGGATAGGGCCCACAGGGTGCTTCAACCCCCCTGCCAAGATGGACTCCCCAGGGACATAGTGGTCAAGACACACTTTTGCGGGACAAAAGAAGAGGTCATGAAAAGATCCCGCTACAAGGATGACATCACCCTGTTTGGCAATAAAATCCAGATTTTCGCCGATATCTCACCAACCACGATTCAAAAAAGAAGATCACTTAAACCACTCTTAGAAGTGCTCACACAGAAAATGATCAAGTATAGATGGACATTTCCCTTCCGACTACAATTCAACTACAAAGAAAAATCCTACGGCTTTTCAAATTTCCACATGGGTGAGCAACTACTTCTTCGCCTTGGGCTAATCTCTCAAGATATTCCCCAGCACAATGTGGAAAATCAACCAGCTTCGTCCAAAAGACCCCCTCCAAGCAGCCCCCTTACTCCACTGTGGGTGAAACAACAAACAAAGAAACACCGGGAATCCATGCCCCCCAGATGAACTCTGCTATCATTTTCCCACGTAGCTCAAATCATCCTACAGGAAATGTGTAGAAGCTTCTCCTACACACCCATGGTCTTTTTCTGGACCTGACCTACTTTGGCTGCTTTTCGCCATTCCCCTCTGAAGCACGAGATGCAGAATATCTTTTCATCTTAAGATGACTGCCAAAGATTTACTAACCTTTATTCCTTCCCTTTCGGTTCTCAGGCCTGGGCCCTATCTGGGAACTTCCCGAACCCCCATAAGCCTCACCCCCTCACTTCCTTATCCCTTCCCTTATCCCTTCCCCTCCCATCCTTCCCTTCCCCCCAACCCTCTCCCCTGCACCCCCTGTATGGTTTTTTTTAACAGATTTATCCAATATGTTATGACGCAGGTCATTCTCTTGTTTACAGTTTATACAGATTGTGCTAGTTCTTCTTTGTCCAGTCTAAAAGGGCGAGCTTGCCCCTTTTATTTAGAGACAGTATTTGGAAAACATGCTAGTGCGCTCATGTTTAGTTAATATTAACCCCTGCTATAAGGAGATTTCTCCATTAGCTTTTTTATTTTAATTTTTTCTTTTTATGTATATCTTTTTCATGGTTTATAGCAAATGCTCTGCGGCCGGAGCGGCTCCACATGCCACCCCACCTATTGTAACCGAGAGGAAATTTTACCCCTTGGTCACAATAGACGTACGACCCTATTTTTGGTCGTCCATATTTTACTGAGCCCTCTATTTTAGGGACTCAGTGCAGGTTTCTGACCCTGCAACTAAAGGATCCAGTACCCTTTTTACACACTGGACTCCTTCTCTTTCAGTTGGTTCTTTTCTTTTCTTCTGTTATTTTCTGCCCTGCTCTTTTCCCCACCCTTTCTTCCTCCCACCCAGGCGCCTTTGAGGGGAGCTGAACAAGCAAATTATCCGAAATTCCACAGCCAAGATCACGATCCAGAGACAGATGGTGCCCCAACCCTGGATTGGGTAAGAAACCTTATTTTAATGTCGAATACCTCACACAATGTCCATGGCTGATGATCCTACCCCACTGTCATCTCTTAAAATAGCAACCCACAACGCTCAGGGACTAAACTCCCCAGTAAAAAGGTGCAAAGCTTTTCATAACTACCACTCCAGAGGGTTAGACGTTATACTCATCCAAGAAACTCACTTCCCAAAATCTTTCAATCCACCTTTCCTACACCGTAACTATCCCACCTTTTATTTGGCCAATACAGATGACAAAAAAAGAGGAGTAGCTGTACTTATTTCCAAACGCACACCATTCTCTTTGACCAAAACCATTAAGGACGAGGAGGGGAGATACATACATGTTAAGGGTCAAATAAACGGCGCAACTCTCTCCATAGTATTGTACTATGCTCCTAACAGGGGACAGGCCTCTTTCTTCTCTTCTATGCTCAATTCGCTCTCCCCACATTTGGAGGGCAAAGTGATCATGGGAGGGGACTCTAATATTGCTTTCAATCATATGCTTGACAAATCAACAAAAAGCCATTCAAGGCTCAAAAGGCCCCCCAATCAGAGCCTTCATATTGCTCAACTTCTACACTCTTTGGGTCTGATTGATGTATGGAGAGAGTTGAACCCTAGTGCCAAAGACTATACTCACTACTCAGCCCCCCACAGAACATATGCTCGTATAGATCATATTTTTATACACACTACTGACATTCACCTAGCTTCTCGGGCAGTAATTAACGAAGTCCCCTGGTCTGACCATTCATTGGTGTCCACCAAGCTAAGCGGGTTCCTACACACCAGAAGCCCACCAAAATGGCGCCTCAATGAAGCTCTCCTATCCAATCCTGTACACTGCACCATGATAGAAAAAGACATCCTAGAATACTTCCGCCTTAATGACACACCGGAGATTTCCCCAGGATCTTTATGGGGAGCTCATAAAACAGTAATAAGGGGTAACCTTATACAACTTGCAGCAAAACTAAAAAGAGAAAAACAAATTGACATTAAAAAATTGCAAAAAGAATTCCAACTCATTTGTAAACAGCACAAGCAAAACCCCACCCCCACGTCGTTGGCTAAAATGGATGCCTCTAAGATTGCATTAAACACCGCTCTAACATCTTCTGCAGATAAACACCTCAAATGGGTCAGTGGAAGATTTTATCTTAATACTGATAAGTTTGGCCCCCAATTGGCCTCAAAACTTTCCCCCAGACATAGATACCAAGCTCTACCCAAAATTAAATCTATTTCGGGTTCATTAACACAAAACCCCAAAAACATACTAGAAACATTCCACTCATTTGATTTTCACTTTTATCGTCACCATTTTTTGTCACTTGCAACCTGTTTGGATATTGCTTTGTTTTTCTGGAGTTTTTATGTCACATCTACAGCACGAATTGAAACACTTGCATGTGTTCTTATTTATTGCTGTCGCATTTACCACTTTATTAACTGTTACCATTATTATTAGTGTTTATTTATTTTCATGTGCACGTTATATACATTAGGTAATTGATTTAGGAATAGAGGTTATCACCACTATTGCACATCACTAAGCACTGATTTATTTATATTCGTCACCTTGATAATCTGATAATAATTAATAGATTGTCACCTTTTTTCGTACACCGTTAGGTATACACTTTAAAGCGCCTTCCATTTAACCTCTATGTCGGTTTACCTATTTTGGTTATTAACTGATATTTAGGATTAAATATTTTATTGTAATATACTGTGCATTTAAGGGGGCAGCTCAACATTCTTTTTGTTCACCTATTTATTTATTTATTTATTCATTATTGAATCACTGTCACTGGTGTTGAGGAAATTTTTGATTATTCTCACAAGTGTATGTATACATTTATGTAGATACTTTTGAGGATAATTAGAGAGCTATTGGCGCGGTGGAGGTATTTCTCGTGTAGAGGGCGTAAACATATAGGATACCTGGTTTTCAAAGCTATACTCCTACCCTAGTCAAGAGAGGGACCAGAAACGTAACAAATTTTTTGATAGTATCCCCCTCCCCAAAATATCTGATTCGCATCGCTCTCTAATGGAAGCCCCTATTTCTATAGAGGAGGTCTTGGAAGTCATAAAAGAAACTAAACCGGGCTCAGCCCCTGGCCCTGACGGGTTCTCGTCACTGTACTATAAAAAATTTGGAACTCCCTTGGCTCCTTATCTGGTCCGGTTCCTTAATTCTCTTAACAGAGATTCACCCATAGACCCAGCGATAAACCTAGCCTATATCTCAGTCATACCCAAACCGGGAAAAGATCATAGCTTGGTCAGCAACTACAGACCTATATCCCTCATGAACAATGACCTTAAAATAATGACCAAAATCCTTTCCAACAGACTAGGCTCCTTTATAGGAGCATATGTTCATAAGGATCAAGTGGGTTTTATACCAGGGAGGCAGGGCCCGGACCAGATAAGGAGAGCTATAGATGTCATATCTATACTGCAGTCAAAATGGGATGGTAATCCACCCCAGGAGGGGTACCTCCTGTCTATAGACCTCCAAAAAGCCTTTGACTCCATGACATGGCCTTACCTTTTCGGAACATTAGAGCGATGGGGTTTCGGCTCCCATTTCTTAAATCTCCTTGCAGCTCTCTATTCCCACCCCAGAGCCCAGATTAGGATCCAAGGCCATTTATCTGAACCCTTCCCCATAACCAAAGGAACTAGACAAGGGTGCCCTTTATCACCCCTACTCTTTGCCATTGGCATAGAAAATTTAGCTATTGCAATAAGGAACCATCCGGACATACATGGAGTTAACTGTGGCCAGTCAACTCACAAATGTGCCCTTTTCGCGGATGATGTCCTACTCTTCATCACTTCCCCCCTCGTCTCTACCCCCAATATCTTCTCCCTTCTAAACAAATTTGGACGGATCTCGGGTCTACAAGTGAATATGTCCAAATCCATAGCACTTAACATATCCACTCCATCACGCACCGTGGAAAGCCTAAAGGAACACTTCTCTTTTGTTTGGAGCTCAAACTCCATCACATACTTAGGTATTCAGTTAACCCCCCTAATAGAGAAACTATATCGCTTTAACTATCCCCCTATATTCAAAAAACTTAACTCTGATCTTGACCAATGGTCCATACACAAATTATCTTGGCTAGGAAGATTAAATCCTGTCAAAATGACGCTACTGCCGCGAATCTTATATTTGTTCCGCTCCCTCCCCATCCCTGTCCCCAAATTTCATATCTCCAAATTACAATCCTCGATCATCCAATTTATTTGGAATAAATCAAACCACAGGCTCCCTAAAAAAACTCTTTATAGACCAAGGAAAAAAGGAGGTCTTGGACTACCCAATCTCTGGTGGTACTACCAGGCAGCACATCTTAGTCAGATTTCAGCCATCTACTACAGAGGCCCCAAACCTGAATGGATAGAGATGGAAAGACAAGCTATACCCAAATTCACTATAGATTACCTTTTATGGCGCCCCCATAAGACTAGCCCATCGATCCTCTCCCCCTCCCTCTCACATTCATTCACATTATGTGACAAAATGCACAAACTACACAATCTAATATCTTCATGGAAACCCTTAGCACATATCTTTAATAATCCCCTCTTCCCTCCAGGCACAAACACAAGAGCGTTCCAATGGTGGCTTGATAAGGGAATGTACAGAATAGGTCATTTCTGTAACTCTGGTGGTCCCCTCACCTTGGCACAATGCACATCGAAACTCAAAATGCCCCAATCAGAAAAATTTCGCTTACACCAACTGAGACATTTCCTACTCTCCACCCTATCCCAGGAACAGCTTCCACTTCATACCACTCCCTATGAACAGTGGTGCTCCTCAGCCAAGGACATGAAAGGAGGAATTTCGCTCATATACTCAGCTTTAGCTGATCCTCAAGAGAAAGCTGCCTATATGATAAACTGGGAACGTGATATCGGATTTGAATGGGATCTCAATACATGGCATTCCAATGTAGCGTCCGCTTTTAAGGGGATCCTAAATGTCTCTCTTACTGAAGCAGATCTCAAAATCATAACGCAATGGTACCTAGTCCCCACTAGGCTAGCTAAGTTCTACCCACAATCCTCCCCTACATGTTTTAGGGGATGTGGACACTTGGGCACCCTCTTACATATTTTTTGGGAATGCCCACGTATCAGAGGATACTGGTACAAAATATTCAATCTAATTCGCAAAGTCACTGACTTGGCGATCCCGCAAACTCCAACTGTAGCCCTATTAAATCAAAAAATCCCTAAAATTCCTAAATATGACCAGATCCTAATCCACTATATTCTTATCGGGGCCAAAATTACAATAGCCCGAGCATGGAAACTTCCTAAAGTTTCGTTCCCTATAGCCAAACAGAAAATCTCCTGGATCATGTACCAGGAGAAAATCTCCAACATCATTCTTGACAAGACTGAGAAATTCAAACGTATATGGGACCCATGGGCTCGTCATATAGGAGTGACCCTCTGATCCCTAAACCCGTTTCTCAATATGCTAAATAAGTTTCCCTGCCCAGCTACTTGATACTCTAATACGGCTCTCCTCGAAGGATCTGGCAACCCCCCCCCCACTCAATCCTCTCATCTCTCTCTCTCTCTCTTTCGTACTATATCTCTCTTTTTTCTTTTTCCCTTTTACTTTTTATTTTTTTTATTAGTAAAACAAAATTTTTCTTGGTCCTTTCTCTCCCACTGAATCAGAATGGTGGGACGTGAAATTGAAGATATAAGACTATACATACGTCGATTATGTTCTTTTAGGTTATTACTTTAAAGATGTTAGTTTTCACACAAGCTTGTATAATTAAAAAAAAAATATATATATATATATCAGAATAAGATACTAACGCTGAGATCTCGAATCTTAAACTATAGCATCATTTTCAAGAACTTAAACATTTGACATTGCACCATTGTTCACTAACCGTTGGGAAACTACCTTTTAGCAGAGGACTGGGGCCCGTGGTGCCCAGACACAGCATGATCCCGTTTCGGGGTGTCTGGTCACTGGGGCAGTCGGCTTCTTGCTACGAATACCCAACTGGATCATATAAAATCCTTATTTTATTATTTCTACATTGAAATTCCGGATGTCAATCACTACTGTGCAGAGATTTTCATGTTAAATACGCTTATAAATGTATCTACATGTTTTATACCTGCTTTTCTCCCCTGCGTGGGAAAAGAATTGTTGATGTTTAACATTTTGCCTTAATAAACATCTTAAAAATCAAAAAAAAAAATTAAATAATGTGTGTTTCTTTGGCCAGCCCCTCCTTACTTTATTGGCAGCCCACTGGACAGGTAAGACGTGTCATAATACAAAAATATGAATACACACTGTCCTAATTGAAGCACATTTTTACATTATGCAATTACCTATCAAGATAATAGGAAAACAAAACTTTAAACAGTACCATTTTAAAGTATTCAGGCAGGACCTTTCACTACATGCTTTGGTGAATTCATCCATAAATATGACCACAAAAGAGGTAGGTATAGTGTGTATGGGTTGGGCAAAGTCAGCAGATAGAGGATTGGTATCAGCTGACTTAGCGGTTGGGGGTAGGGAGGGTTCTAAATGATTTTGGGACCCCAAAAAAAAGCTTCTGGCACTCTGCATGAATTTAAGCACACAAATAACATTTGTACACATTTTAGGGGGTGTTTAGGGTAAAGCACTACAATGGAGCTGACAAAATACATTGTTAAGTGACAAGGCTAGGTGTGTATGGGCCCAGGATAGCATGCTGGGGAGGTTAGTGAAAGCAAATATGTATGAAGGACAAAAAAGGAAGTTTATAAAATTCAAGCATGCATGAGGATAAAGAGGAAAGGATAAAACGTACCTTAATATAGTCCTTCTGCAAGACCTGAATGATGGCAGAACAGGTCTCTGGAATAATGATCCCCAGAGCCTGGGAGGAGATGCCTGTCGAGAACTTGATGTCCTGCAGACTTTTCCCCATCGCCAAGTACCACAAGGTGGCGACTAGCCTCTGCTCGGGAGCGATGGCTTGCCGCAGGCAGGTGTCCTGCCTGCTAATATAAGAGGACAATAATTCCTGCAATCATCAGGATTATTCTCACGGATCTCCTGGAACAAAGGCATATGAGAGAATTGATCATGCTGGAGCAACCAATTCTTTTTTTTTCCCATATAAACTTTTATGAAGAACAAAGTATTAATACACAGTTTTTAAATCAACAGAAGGTGATTGAACATCGTAAACATATACAGAATTTAACTGGTGTAGCCTTACTCGCGAGAACATA
Source organism: Lithobates clamitans (assembly GCA_037952925.1). Lineage (NCBI taxonomy): Eukaryota > Metazoa > Chordata > Amphibia > Anura > Ranidae > Lithobates > Lithobates clamitans. Next base: position 9,664,106 of record JBBGZY010000143.1, on the reverse strand, counting down.
GCGTAACAGATAGGCTAATCAAAAACCAGAGGTCCCCACAGTCCTCAGGGGTCTGTAGCTAGATATAAGCAGGACAGACACTTTTTTCACAGCCCTTGGGGTTTGGGGCTCATCGTAGAGGCCGCGCTTAGCTTACATGTATATATATGTCTGTCTATACCTAAGTTGGTATGGAAGGGTTGGGTCTTTCAAGTGGGGTGAGGCTGTGTGGGAGGGCGGTCTTGGCCATCTTGTTTGGTGTGGAGAGTAAGGGTAGTAGTCCATCACCTGAGCTAAAGTATTAATGAAAATGTGTATGTGGGCTGTCATCGCCCAGGCAGGTGGGCAGGAGCAAGAAAGTGGGGAGAAATCAGGGGGGAGGGGGTAGAGGTGAGTGGCAGGAAAAGAGGGGCAGGGGAGGGAGGAAAAAAAAGAAAAAAAAAGAAAAAGGGGGGAAAACAAGGGGGGGGGTGATGAAGCTCAGAGGGTGTCACCTCCTTGGTTTCCACCGGGCGCTGGGATATGTAGGGGCTCATGAGAGGAGCCCCGTCTGGAGGTATCTCCTCCAGGGATCAGCTTTTGATTAAAAGAAATATGTTCTGTATGTCATTTTGGGAGAGCATTCTCTTGAAGATTGCCATTTGAGGTATCTCAGTTAGCTGTTAGAGGGTCTGGGGCGGTTTAAACCCATCGAGGAGGCATTTTTCTCTGTGGTACAGAAGTGGGTCCCAGCAGGCCCAGGTCCGGGAGAATTTTGATTTGGAATCTCATGCAATATGAATTAGTTCCTCCATTTCAGCTATTTTTCCCACATGGGTAAGCCATTCAGAGATATTTGAGGCGTAAGGTGAACCCCAGTGAGCTGGGATGCATAGTTTTTTTTTTAACAGAAAATTTTTATTAAACAAATCAGCATTACATTACAGAGTGATTTAGAACATTCAAAGTATAAAGGAGAATGACAGTAAGATCAACCTTCAACCTGTAGTCTTTGTGTATCAGATATTCCAGTTGTGCAGATATCAGAAATATCGCTTAACAGTACTCCTTATTGCAATATAGTGTCAAATCATCGTAGATAAATTTACATAAGTTACCATTTTCAATCCAACCTGAGAAGGAGGGGGAAGGGGGGTGAAGGGGGAGGAGAGGGGGAAGGGGGGTGAAGGGGGAGGAGAGGGGGGGAGGGAGAGGAGGGAGGAGGGGGGAAGGCAAGGGGGGGGCAAGGAATGGGCCCAGAGAGAATAGTCAAAGAGACATAGGAGGTCCTCCAATGAGTTTCATAAGATACTAATTATGGAGTAGGGGGTTCCGGGACCCCAGAGGCATCTACCCAAGAGGACCAGATCTTATCGAATTTACCTGGACATTGCCTACTTTCATATGTCAATCTATACAGGGGAAGTACCATGTTCACCGACCTTTTCCATGACACCAAAGTAGGAGGCTCTGCCTTTTTCCATACCATTAAGATTTCACGCCTAGCATAATATAATGCGAGGGTAAGACACAGTTTACTATATCTGTCTCCCTCAAGATCCTCCAAGTGGCTAAGCAATAGTATCTGAGGATCGACCGGTACATTTAAACCTGTGACATTGCTCAGTGTGGAGGCTACTGCTGACCAAAAGGGTTTAAGTTTGGGACAGGACCAGACCACGTGCCAAAAGGTGCCCACCTCCCGCCTGCATCTCTGACAATTGGGGTCTCTTTGATCGTAAATGCGCGCCAGTCTCTGTGGGGTGAAGTAAGCTCTATGTAGGAACTTAAATTGTATGAACCTATCTTTCGCCGCGATCATGGAAGGGATGTAGGAGAGTAAGCACTCCTTCCATTCCTCTTCATCTAGGGAGGGGATATCAGCCCTCCATTTTTCCCATGTCTTAGTTAGTTTGGTGTCATACTCTACTGTGAGGTATAGATATAATGTTGAAAGGGGCTTCCCCATCACACTAGAAATCAGGAGTCGTTCAATGGAGTCTGGTTCCAAAATAAGAGGGGCAGGGAACTGAGCTTCAAAAGCGTGCTTTAGCTGCCAGTATCTAAATTGGAAGGATGATGGGATAGCAAATGATTGCCTCAGGACCTGGAAAGTCTTAAGCCTGCCATCCTGAACTATATGTTTCAGTGTGAGAATACCCTTTTTTGCCCATATAGAGGGGTCTGGTATACTGTGAAGGTGAGGGAGCATGGGGTTGCCCCATAGGGGCATGTGAGGTGAGATATGATTAGGTTTCCCATATATCCTCCTAGCCTCCTGCCAGACCCTTACGGTGGCACGCATCGGAGTTGTCATGGATGGACTAGCCCGGAGTCCACGGAACGGAAGGTTGCTCAGGGCTGCAAAAGAACCCAAAATGGCTGCTTCGAGAGTGACAGCAGGATTCTGTGTGGGCTGGGAGAACCACCACCGAATTGTAACGAGAACAGCTGCCCAGTAATAAATTTGGAAGTTCGGTAGTGCCAGTCCCCCTCCCGATAGTGGGAGGTATAGGATCTGCTTGGCCACCCTGGGTGGCCTCCCAGCCCACACAAAGTGTATCAGCAGACTCTCCAACCTCCGGAAAAAGGCCCTAGGAATATGTATGGGTGTGTTGCGGAAAAAATATAAATATTTGGGAAGGTAAATCATTTTTAGCAGATTTACTCTGCCAACCGGGGTCAGTGGGAGGGTACGCCAAGAAGCGCACTTGGCCGTTAGCTGTGTCATAAGTGGTCGGAGATTGTTGTCCATATAATCCTGGACTTTACCACTAATTTTAATTCCTAGGTACTTGAAGTCCTCTACCCATTTAAGCTGCGCATGTGGGACCCTAGGGGTCGACGGATGGAGCGGGAACAATATCGACTTATCCCAGTTGACACGGATCCCCGAATACCCGCCGAATCTGTTGATCTGACCTAGTGCAGTCTGCAAGGAGGACGACGCGTCCGCCAAATAGAGCAGGGCGTCGTCCGCGTACAGCGAAATCTTCTCCTCGATTGGGCCCACCTGAAGCCCCCTCACCTTGGGGTCAGCCCGCAGGAGTATAGCCAGGGGCTCCATCGCCAGGGCAAATAAGCCCGGGGAGAGGGGGCACCCTTGTCTCGTACCCCGAAACAATTTAAACTTCTCTGATAGACAACCGTTGGTGCGTATTCTGGCTAAAGGACTACGATATAGCATGCGGAGCCATCTCATGAAGCCCGGGCCGAACCCAAATCGCAATAGCACCTCCCATAAGTAGCCCCACTCGACGGAATCAAAAGCCTTCTCCGCGTCGAGTGAGGCCACCAATCCCCCGGACGTCGCAGCTGCCCCGTCTATATGAGTATAAAGACGTCTAATATTAATGTCAGTACCTCTCCCGGGCATAAAGCCTGTTTGATCCCTGTGGATCAGGGCAGTGATGACTAGGTTAAGCCTATTGGCCAATACTTTTGCCAGGACTTTTGCATCCACATTCAGGAGGGATATGGGGCGATATGAGGAGCATAAAGTAGGATCTTTCCCTGGCTTGGGGATCACCACTATGATCGCCTCGCTCATTGTATCCGGGAGCTTCTCGAGGCGCGTCGACGCAGAGAAGAGGCCCTGAAGCTTATCTACTAGTTCTGTAGCGTATTGTTTGTAAAATTCTACAGGGATACCATCAGGTCCCGGTGTTTTCCCCGTCTGCATTGATTTGAGTGCCTGGAGTATTTCTAAGGATGTAATTGGGGCGTCAAGCTTATCACGATACGTTGCCGTAAGGGTTGGGATATCAATATTATCTAAGTATGCTACCAGCTCCTCCTCCCTATAATCTGCCCTGGACGCATAGAGGGATTTGTAGAATTCCGCAAAGCAGCTATTGATCTCTTCCGGTGTGTGGACTATCTGTCCCGAGGGATCCCTGATGTGGGAAATGCTCATCCCTCCCGCCTGTTCCCTGGAGAGCCATGCCAGCAAATGGCCCGCCCGCTCCCCCTGCTCAAAAATCCGTTGGGATTGAGCCAACATTTTTTCTGGGTAAGAGAGGTACGAAGACGAACCACCTCCGACGTCATAAATTGTAATTGTGAATAGTGTATCGGGTCACGGGTACGAACAAAGAGAACCTCTGCCCTACTCGCCTCCCTCTCAGCCTCCACCAACTCCGCCCTGCGCTCCCCGCGAACTCTGGCTATGATGGTCTGGTAGTGTCCCCTCGTCGTGGCCTTGAAGGCATCCCAGACAACCGTGGGGTCAGCCGAGCCTACATTTACCCCCCAGAAGTCAAGCAGCTCTGTTCTGAATTGGGAGTCCACATCCGTATCTGAGATCCAAAACCTCGAGAGCCTCCATATCTTGTCTACAGGACCCAATGAAAGGTCTAGTGACAAAAACAGGGGCGCGTGGTCAGAGATTCCTCTAGGTAGTATTCGTATATCTCTGACCCGCGGCAGGACCGGACTTCCCGCAAAGATTAAGTCTATTCGGGAGAACATCCTATGAGAGGCCGAATGGCACGTGTATGCCCTGGTCTGGGGGTGTCTCCACCTCCAGACATCTGTCAGGCCATATGTATCCGCCCATTCAGTCAACCCAGGATGATGATATCCCGCAGACGCCAGTCTATCAAGATCCGGATCAGGGACCAGATTAAAATCACCCAATATAATATTGTGATCAGATGCAAATTCGGCTATTTTGCCGGTGATCTGGTTGAGCACCAGCAAGGAAGCCGGAGGAGGCAGGTATAAACCCACAATAGTCCACGTCAAAGAGTGTATTTTAGCATGGATGATGACATAACGACCATCAGGGTCCAGGGCCAAATCCAGGAGCCGGAAAGGCAGGGATTTCAGTATCAGGATAGTAACACCCCTGGAAAAACTGGAGTGTGTAGAGTGGTAGTGATAGCCCACCCATGGTTTTTTGAGGGCCAGAACCCTACTTCCTATTAAATGCGTTTCCTGGAGCACACATATATGTGGGTTATAAGCTTTAATGAATTGGAACACCAGGGAACGCTTGACCGGGGAGTTCAGTCCCCTAGTGTTCCAGGAAATGATGTTAAGGGAGGACATGGTTACTCAAAATGATAATAATGTTAGGATTAATGTAGGTAATGGCACCTGAATTGGATCCCTGGACCCATAACGGACACACCTGGAAACATTGCAATGCTGATGAGTCAATTTTTTTTATAAAAAAACAATTGTAAAACAAAAACAAAACCAGACTAAAAACAGCCCAATAACCAACGTAAATTAAACTAGCCCCATTAGGGGAACCCTCCCCACCCCCCACCCCACCCGACCCCCCCAAACTGAGGCGGGTTTTAGTCCCAAACCAATTCAGCTCGCCGGCTACAACAGGGGCTCCGTGGAAGAGGCGAGCCCAACCCCCCCGAGGGTTCACACGGGGGGGTAAGCAGCAGTTCAAGCGGTCTTCCAAATGTGAGATCTCCGCTAATGGACTATAACCGGCTGTGAGGTATTGAAAGTCAAACGGAGGAAGGTAAACCATATTGCAACCCCACAGTAAAGTCGATCCATCATTATGAGGATACTTAGAACAAGAACTTCAACGCTCCTCAAGAGGGGCAAGCACGTGTCAAAAAGCTTCATATCTCAACAGTCTCCTGACCATTTTCTTTGGCAGGGGCATTAACTTAGAATTTCCTGATAGGGGATAGTTAGTTACCCCCCTCAAGTCCGAACAGACCATGGGTTTGAACTGAGCACAACCCGTGCAACGAAACTAGGAATTCCATGGAGCAGTTCGTGTGGTAACTCAGACCTGGGCCCAGGTTGTTACAAGTAAACAGCAAAGAGGGCACTCGGCACATACCGGATAGTCGGTCAGCGGATCTGTGGTAGCGAGTCCAGCCAGGCAGAGGCTTCTCTAGGTGTGCTGAAGAATCGAGTTGTCTCACCGTCCTGGACTCTCAGACGAGCAGGGAAGAGTATACTGTAGCGAATGCTGCGTGATCTCAATGCCGCCTTAACTTGGTCAAAAGATTTCCTGAGTTTCTGGGTCTCCACCGAGTAATCCGGGAAAATCATCAATTTAGTGTTCTGGAATCTGAGGTCCCCAACATTTCTGGAGGCACGGAGAACTTCATCTCTGTCTCTGAAGTTGAGGAGACGGAGGATGAAGGTGCGAGGAGGGGATCCAGGAGGCCCCGGCCTAGGCGGCATGCGGTGTGCCCTCTCCACTGTATAATAGGGTGACCAATGGGCTTCGGGCAGAAGGTCACGTAACAAGCCCTCTATGAAGGAGGTAGGATTTTTCCCCTCCGCCCCCTCTGGTAAACCGATAATACGAAGATTATTGTGCCGATTTCTGTTCTCCGCGTCCTCGGCTCTGTATTCCAGGGCCTTTACTTTGGTTTGAAGCGTACGGAGGGTTGCTCCGTGTTCCGCCATGGTGTCTTCAGTGGTACTCAGTCTTTGCTCCGTCTCAGTAACTCGCGACCTGAGTTTGTCTATATCTTGGCGGATTAGCCCCATGTCCAGCTGAACGGCTTCAATTTTTGTTGTTAATGTGGATTGGCAAGTTGCGATGGCCGCCATGACGTCCGCCAGCCAGGGGGGACGAGAGTCGTCCGACTCTATGAGATTCGTCTGCGAGGCTCTATGGGCGCTGCGTGTGATGTGAGCCTCCGGAGTGGGACAAGTGGGCGTCTCCGGGAAGTCCGGCTGTGGCGGAAAGGTCAACCTCTTGCCCCCCTTACTGTATTTTGCGCTGGAATTCCTGCGCCTCATTCAGAATTCTAAGGGCCTGATCTGGGCGGTATTCAGTAACTGGCTGCGGGAGCCTGTCAGTGGGGTGAGGGTTATTAAAGCAATAGGTGCAATGCGGTATCTGTCCCCCAGACAGTCTTCCCCCTCACCTGCGAGTCATGTGGTGCAGGAGCTATCCTCATCGAACTACCACAGGCCTGGAGAAGTGTGCAGCTCATCCACCACTTATCTCACCCGGGGTGTCAGGGGTGGGGAAGGTCCAGGGCTTGTTCTGCCTTCCAAGCAGCGGCCTCCAGTCTTCTCAGGGCCCCTTCTTCCAGGTCCGGGGGACAGATCGCCCTCCCAGCCGATCCGGCGGCCTCAGGCCTCCAGGAAAGGCCGCGGTTGCGGCCTAGCTGTTCGTGGGGGCGAGGGGGAGAGCAGACCCGGACAGCAGTCTATGGCTAGGCCTGGGGCAGCCGATTATCCCTCACCCGCAGTCTGCAGAGGGTTATAAAAGTCCTCAGAGGCGCCGATCGCGCCAGGGATCCCCTAGCGCGCGGCGCGGCCCGCCAGGAAAGTCCGCGGCTGCGGCCTAGCGTCTCGCGGTAGGCCGGAGACGTCCGACGGAGCCTCGATCGCGGCCCAGAAGCACCCAAATTCTCCTCTCCCTTCAGTGGTCGGGCAGTCTGTGAGTCCCCCTCGGGCAGAAGGGATTTTTTTAGCAGGGGATTAGGAGCTGATGGATGCTGTAGAAGCGGAGCTCACAAAAAGGCAGCCGCTCACATTGCCATCTTGGCCACGCCCCCTGGGATGCATAGTTTAGCTGCATTAATCATATGTACCACCAAAGATTTCCTGTATGAGTGAGCTGAGCTGTGGAGGAGTGGTGAAGAATAAGCTGAGCTGGAGTGTTGTCCAGAGAGTATGTGGTCACTTGTGAGGTGATTTCATGTACTTGCGTCCAGAATGTCAGAAGCAGTGGGCAGGACCACCAAACCTGTAAGAGTGTACCGGTTTCATTTGAGCATCTCCAACATTTGTCTGATGTGTCTGGATTAAATTTGTTGAGTGAGCCTTTGTGAGCAATTGTGAAAATGCGTTCCCAGGAGCAAAAGCCAGATTAAGTCGAATAGGTGTGAGGGGTCCTGAATTAGGATCCTAGGGATGTGGCAAGGGAGGATCCAAGGGATAGTTTTGATTGGCAAGTGCGAGAAAGAGTCCTCTAGCCCCACCCAGTCTTTAAAACTCTTGTGTACTGTCCAGTCTACGTTTCTCCATAGGTGGGATATAGTTTTGAAGGTCTGGGAGAACTATTCCCCCTTTAGTTTAGGTTTTTTTCTTGGGCGTTTGTGTTTCCATAAAAACTTTACGCATAGTCGTTTAAATGTCTGGAAAAAACTGAGGGGAGCTTGATAGGGATTGTTTGCAGTAAGTATAGAATACGGGGGAGGATATTCATCTTCAGGATGGCCGCACGACCAAACCATGAGAAATGGGGCTTATCCCATTTACGCAGGTAATCTGAAATAGTGCGAATTAGTGGTATGAAGTTTCTTGTGTAAAGGTCCGGTAGATGTGTGGTCAGTTGGGTTCCCAAATAAGTGATTGCGTCTTGTTTCCACACGAAATGGAAATTGCTCTGGCATTGCGTGACTAATGCCGCGTACACACGACCAGACTTTCCAGCAGAAAAGGTCAGACGGAATCATTCCATCGGACATTCCGATCGTGCGTGGGCTTCATCGGACTTTCTCTTTTGAAAATTCTGCCGGACCTAGAAATAGAACATGTTTCAAATCTTTCCGATGGAATCAGTTCCTATCAGGAAAACTCTGTATGCTGTTCTGATGGACCAAAAACGACACAAGGGCAGCTATTGGCTACTGGTTATTGAACTTCCTTTTTCTAGTCCCGTCGTACGTCATCGCGTTCTAAACGATCGGACTTTGGGGTGATTGTGTGTAGGCAAGTCCGTTTCAGTGGAAGTCCATCGGAACTCCGTCAAAAAAAACATCAGAGTTAATTCTGACAGAAAAAACGGTCGTGTGTGTCATAAATTTTTCGGGAGTGATATGTTGAGGGCATGGGATTTAGAAAAAATAATCTTTAGGTTAGATATGCCCTAGAATAGGTCAAAGTCCCTTAAAAGGTTGGGGATCGAAGTTAGTGGATCGCTTAAGAATAGCAGAATGTCATCCGCAAAGGCTGCTAGCTTATAAGTGCGTTCTGCTATGGGTATGCCCTTTATGTTTTCATTTGATCGTAGGCAACGGAGGAAGGGTTCTAAAGTTAAAATGAAAAGGATTGGGGACAGTGGGCAAACTTGCCTCGTTCCATTCCGGATGGAGAAAGCATTTGACAGGTGGCCGTTAACTCTAACTTTTGCCATTGGTGTAGTGTATAAGGACATGATAAAGTTAAAACATTCGATCTTGTAGTACTAGGCAGCGCAAAACAGCCCCCAGGTAGTCCCAGGCCAGCCTGTCAAATGCCTTCTCTGCATCCAGCGATAGGATGAAGCCTTTTTGTTTCTGAGTGGAGAGCCAATGGTGTAGATTTTTTTTTTTTAACAAACAGTGGTGCTTTATTGTTGTAAGAAATAAATTGGATTTACAGAATACCAATCGACACAGTACAATACACTTCCTACATAGAATACATACTTTAGGATAGGGAATATAATGTACAAAATCCACAATCAGTACACAGGTATAATAGTACCATTCACATGAAATACCGTCTACCCTCTCATCCTCCAAAATCCTCCCCTCTTAAATCAGATGATCTTAATAAGCTGTGTACCTCTACGAGGCCATCCACGGAGCCCACACTTTTTCAAATTTTCATGGACAACCACGGTTTATATATGTCATTTTATACATGGGAATTACTGCCTCAATCTGTGCCTCCCAGGCTGAGAAAGATGGAGGGGAAGAATCTATCCATTTCATGAGTATTTCTTTCTTGGCATAGAAAAGAAGGAAAGAAATTAGTATTTTAAGGTGATAGGGCCTCTGCTCATCATCATGTATCCCCAGCAACGCCATGGCTGGTAGGAGCGGAATAGAGGTTTGCAGCCTGGAGTTGATTTCTCCAACTATCTTAGTCCAAAATATTGCAACGACTGGGCACTCCCAGAACATATGTATAAATGTACCTATGTGCACTTTGCTTTTAGGACACATGGGGTCTCTTTCAGGGAATATGCGATGGAGTCTCTGTGGAGTATAGTAGGTCCTATGTATAAATTTAACCTGAATCAGTTTGTCCTTAGATGCTATCACTAGTTTTGGGCCATATTCTAGACAGTCCTCCCATCCCTCCTTATCCAGCGATGGTATATCAGCCCGCCACCTCTCCCATAGTTCATTCATCTTGGGGGAATCCCTTCCCAGTAACGCAGTGTAAATAGAGGATAGGGGTTTAGTCAAATCTCCAGGAGACAGGAGGTCTTCAATGGGGTCTGTTTGTAGCAGGGCGGTTTGTGGGAATTGAGCCCTGGCCGCATGTCTTAGCTGTAAATACCGGAAACCCATCCATCGGGGTAGACCAAATTTAGCCGTAAGCTCCTGTAAGGAGAGCAGTTGTCCCCCAGGCATTACGTGTTCCAACATGGTTACTCCATATCTGGCCCACACCTGTGGGTCTGGTATCATACGGAAGTGTTTTAACCGTGGGTTCCCCCATAAAGGTTGAGCTGGAGACAATTGGCCAGGTTTTAAATATCTTCGCCTAGCCGCCTCCCATACCTTCCTAGTCGCCCTAGTAGGCCCAGGCACCTCACAATATGCCTTGGGTCCTCTATAGGGAAAGTTGCGAAGGTCAGTCAGGGAGCCTAAGATATTCGCCTCGAGACAGATTGCAGCATTGGATCTAGAGCCCTGAAACCACCAGTGTACTGTCACCAACACAGCCGCCCAAAAATATGTCTGAAAATTGGGGAGGGCAAGTCCACCCAAATCCGCAGGCAACCACAACGTAGAGCGTGCCAATCTAGGGTTCCCCCCGACCAAATAAAGGATCCCACTATACGGTTGATATCCTTAAAAAACTAAGCGGGGACCCAGGCTGGGCAGTTCCTGAACAAGTAGTTAAATTTAGGCAGTATTATCATTTAAAGGAGGCTAATGCGACCCAAAAGATTTAGAGGCAGGTTCTCCCAGGCAGCACATTTTGTACGTAGGGTGTTTAGAACAGGGGCCAAGTTTTTTTCAATGAAGTCAGACAGGTTTTTTGTGATTACAACTCCCAGATATTTAAATTCCCTAACCCATTGTAACGGGGAGGAGAGGGGTCCAGAGTTAGCTCCGTCATCTATAGGGAACAAGACAGACTTGGTCCAATTTATTTTGATCCCCGAAAGTCCCCCAAAATAATCAAAAATTCATAGGGCAGCCTGAATAGAGGGCCCAGCATCATTTAAATACAGTAGCGCGTCGTCGGCATAGAGGGAGAGGCGCTCTTCCAACATACCCACCCGCAAGCCCAGGACGTCCGGTGCACTCCTAATGGCAATTGCCAGGGGCTCCAGCACTGGGGCAACCCTGCCTCGTACCGCGAAACAGGTCGAAGGGGTCTGAGACCCAGTTGTTAGTGCGAACCCGAGCTTGGGGAGAACGGTACAGCAATCGTACTCCGTGAATAAATTTGGGACCAAATCCGAATCTACGTAAAGCCTCCCATAAAAATTTCCATTCCACGGAGTCGAAAGCCTTCTCGGCATCTAAAGAGGCAATAACTCTGGACCCCGTGTTGTCGTGTGATACAGCTAAATTAAGGAATAGACGTCTAATATTTATATATGTGCCCTTGCCTGGCATAAATCCCGTCTGATCTATGCCCACCAGGTCTTCTATTACATGAGATAATCGGGTGGCCAAGACCTTCGCAAAGATCTTGGCGTCCACATTAAGTAAAGAGATGGGCCTGTACGATGCACAATCAAGAGGGTCCTTACCGGGCTTAGGAACCAGTACAATAATTGCCTCATTCATTGAGTCAGGTAGGACCTGCAGTGTTGCAAATTTAGAGAGTAGTGAAGTCAACTTAGGAGCTAGGAGTTCAGAAAAATTGGAGTAGAATTCAGATGGTAACCCTTCTGCACCTGGAGCCTTCCCTCCCTTAAGGTGTCCCTTGGCGACCTGGATCTCCTCAAGGCTGACATCGGCCTCCAGGCCCTCCCTCGCTTCCTCAGACAAAACAGGAATAGACAGGGAATTAAAAAAAGAAAGCATGGAGGAGTCTGATGCGACGTCTCTAGAGGAGTAAACCTCTCGAAAGTATTCTCGAAAACGGTCATTGATATTACCAGGGGCAGTAAGGACCTGGCCAGTAGTGTCTCTAATGGAGCCTATGGGGGTTGAAGGTATGTTCCCTTTTGCCAGCCATGCAAGGAGCCTCCCATTCTTTCCACCATGTTCAAACACACGTTGAGCGGAATACAGCAGGGCCTTGTTCGTCTGGGTCATCCTAGCGGTGGATAGGTCTCGTAGAGCCCTCTTCCACGCCCTATATCGGTCCTCCCCAGGAGCGGAAACATATTCAGCTTCTAGTCTGCCCGCCCGTGCCTCCAGTTCCTCTATGGAGCGGGTTGAGTCACGCTTAAGTCGAGCGATACTATACCCATATTCCCCTCGCACCCAAGCTTTAAATGTATCCCATACAACAACAGGGGCATTATCCGTCCAGAAATTGCAGATGGAAGCCGTTAGGGGTTCCAGCAACCTCTCATCATTAGCCCAAAATCTGGATAGGCGCCACAGGCGAGTCCCTGGTGGAACAGACAGCGTCAGTGTCAAGCACAATGGTGTGTGGTCTGAAATTCCCCTGGGAAGCACAGATAGGTCATGTACATATTGTAACGCAGGGCCTGAGGCATAGACAAGATCTATTCTAGACAGCGTTTTGTGTGAGGCTGAATGGCAAGTGAAAACTTTCAATGTCGGGTACAGGTGCCTCCAGACGTCAGTGAGGGCAAAGGTTTCCGCCCACTGCCTGAGGTCCGGAGTGTCCCGAGCCGAGGATTGCAGCCGATCAAGTTCCACCAGTGGAACCATGTTAAAGTCCCCCAAGAGATATACCAAAGCGGTATCAAATTGCACCGCTATTTGCATAATCTCGTGAAGGACCATGCCAGATGCTGGCGGGGGAACAACTAGTACCACTTTTTTATCATATATATCAGCATGTATAACAACAAATCTCCCTTCTTTGTCGGTTCTAACCTCAATAAGCCTAAACGGTAGTGTCTTGTGGACCAGGACGCTGACCCCCCGGGCATAATTGGAAAAGGTGGAGTGATAATTAAGGCCCACCCAGGCCTTCCTAAGGCATATCGTTTTGTTTTGCTGCAGATGTGTCTCTTGGAGGATACAGATCTGCGGGTTGTGGGAGCGAAGGAATCGAAATACCAGGGAGCGCTTAACAGCGGTATTGAGCCCCCGAACATTCCATGAAATTACCTTTAACTCAGCCATTAGAAGTGAGGTATAGGGGAATTGCAGTTAAATACCATGCCAAGCAGGTAGCGTCCCAGTCCAGCCACAACCACAGTATTCTGTACAGCACTATGCCGAGGGGTCTGCTCACAAATGTGTCAACTCTAAAGCACCTGAAACAACAGAGAAAGGTTAACAAAAACAATCCCTACATTGCACCCCCCCACCCACCCCGCATCCCCCACCCCAACCTAGCAATGCATTGTTCCCCAAACATCAAAAGAAAAAAAAAATTTAAGACCCCAAGTTCAGGGAGCGTGAACCAGTGGGTGTAGACACTTAGTGGAGGTAGTTGTCCACCTAAGGTGATGAGAGACTCCGCCGCCAGTAGGAGTTAGGAGAAAGAAAAAAGTTTTTCAATCAAAAAGATTTGTTTTCAAACCGTCTCATGTCCGGGCCTAACATGGGTAAGCAGAGGCTTAAATAAAACCAGCAACAAAAGAAAGGAGAAAATAAAGTAAATGTTTTCTATCTAGTAGAAATGAGGAAGATCATCCTTTGTCTCAGGAAAAGCAGGATACATCAGCATACAGGCAGGCATTCTGTCAAAGTGCTATCTTCATCAAGTATAAGAGGCAGTTGCTTGTCTTCAGGTGGAAGAAGAAATGAAAAATTGGTCCTGTAATACGTATAATGGTCACTGGAGTCCGCCAGTGACCATCTTTCAGGAATTAGATATATCACTGAAAAATGTGCTTCTATAAGAGCCTATAAAATATTGCTGCAGTGAGTCAGTGTGGCATGAAATATCCTTCTATCTCATAAATTCCATCCTCTCAGAAACCTTTTGTAGCAGGCAAGGGTTTATCCCACAATAGATTCAAGAAGTGGCAGGCTTGGAAGTAGACATCACCTGGCATAGCCAGGGGCACGGTACTTGTATTGTAATCCAACAGGGATCTACAGAAGGCACAACAGGTGCAAAGTTATTCACTTGTCAAGATTAATCAACCAGCGGTCAATACTCAGAGCAGGTCTATATTAGATCATTCTGCAGCGTTCAGCGGTTGGAGGGCAGTGATTCCAGCCATGCATTATCATCCCTGGGGGATGTAAATAATCTGACAGTTTCCCAGTCCTGAACCCCTAACCGTGCTGGGAATAGAACACTGTATCGAATGCCCTTAAGACGCATGGCTGCCTTCACCTGGTCAAATGATCGTCTGAGCTTTTGAGTCTCAACAGAGTAGTCAGGGAAGATAAGTAGCTTGTTATTTTGATGATGCAGCTCTCCCTGCACTCTAGCAGCCCTAAGCACTTCATCCCTGTCACGGAAGTTCAGGAACTTTAGGATAAAAGTGCGTGGCGGCGCTCCAGGGGGGCCCAGCTTAGGGGGGATCCAGTGAGCCCGCTCCACTGCATAAAATGGTGAAGATTGAGCCCCAGGAAGGAGGGAACGTAGTAGGCCCTCAATAAACTCTGTAGGACGTTTCCCCTCAGCTCCCTCCGCCAAACCTACAATGTGGAGATTGTTTCTCCTATTACGGTTTTCCGCATCTTCGGATTTGTATTCAAGTGCTCTAATTTTGGTTTGCAGGGACCGGAGATCAGCACCATGAGTCTCTACAGTGTCCTCCATGTGCCCCAGATGCTGTTCAGCAGCAGTCAGTCTGCCACGAATTTTGTCCATGTCCAGCCTTATTAGACCAACATCTAATTGTACAGCATCTACCTTGGACGTAAGGGTGGTAAGGGAGGCTTGGCAGTTTCCTATTGCAGCCAGTACATCAGCCAGGCCTGGCTGTGCAGTGGAGGGCTGCTCAGGCTGCTCTGTCTGGAAAGCCATGTTACTGAGAGCGCGCCTCCCGGGCCCCAGGTGGCCTGCACAGGCCTTCTCTGTCTCCATTGGCTCAGGGGGAATTTAAGCTTCTTACCCCTTCCGCTTGTAGGCCGGGATAATCGGCGGTGCATGTGGAGGAGTTTCGCCGGCTCAGGGATCTGCTGATGCTGCTTTAAAGGCTGAGATAGTCCCGGATTGCAGCGGAGCTCTCAGTCATGCGTCCGCTCACAGCGCCATCTTGGCCACGCCCCCGCCAATGGTGTCGATTAATTGCTTTAATGGTGTTGCCCCTGACTTCTCTGCCTGGGACAAATCCTACCTGGTCTTTCCCTATTATTGAAGGTGAGAGGGGTAAGAGGCGGTTGGCTAGAATTTTGGCGATAATTTAAGATCTACATTAAGTAGTGAGATTGGTCTGTAGCTGGCGACTGACATGGCGTCCTTCCCCTCTTTTGGTATAACCGTGATGTGCGCCTCCAGTAATCTGTGAAAAGGTAGGGTTGATGAGGTGAGGGTATTGAAGGCCTTTAGGAATGGGGCTGTGAGAGTGTCTGCGAATGTTTTAAAATATGATGCTGAGAAGCCATCAGGGCCAGGACATGGGGCTAAACTTCTTAAGGAACTCTTTACTGAGGGCTTTTCTTGGATTTTGGCCTGTAGGAGCTTCGGGTTGGCGGTGTAGGTTTTAAAGTTCCGTGTAGAATCGCTCAAACTGAGATGCTATGTCAGCCGTGGCCGAACTTGACTTTCCTGAGGAATCTTTTATGATGTGGACATTGGTGCTAGCTCTCTTAGTTTGGATAGCTCTGGCCAATAGTCTCCCACACTTGTTCCCCTGTTTGTAGAAGAGTTTTTGATTAGTGTAAATTTGCGGTCAAATATATCTAGGAGTAGCTTCCTAGTTTGTGTGAGTTCCAGGTAGGTTTCTTGTGACTGTTTATGGGCTAGTTCTAATCGCCTTATTTTGTTGATTAGTTCTAGTATTGTTGCCTGCTGTGCTTTTTTCTGACTGGCTTTTAGTGTTAGGAATTTCCCTCGGATGACACACTTGTGTGCCTCCCAAAGGGTAAGTGGTATTGTCTTGGGATTGTCATTCTCCTGGAAGTAATTACATAGGCTAGTGCGGATGTGGTTAATATCACATTCCGATGTAAGCAGTGAAGAGTAGTACCCAGATTTTTGTGACCAGGTTTCTTTCTGGGAGTGTTAGGGAGAGGATAATTGGGTGGTGATCTGAGAAGAGTAAAGGCTCAATGGTAGCGGATTTTAAGAAGGGGAGATCTTTTGGAGAGAGAAAGAGGTAATCTAACCTAGAATACTTATTATGGGGAGCAGAGAAGAAAGTGTAATCTTCCTCGTTTGGATGTAAGGTGCACCTTGAGTCGTGTAAGAGGAGTTCTTGCATTTGTGTTTTAATTTGTCTTAGTGCTCTATATGGCATGGTTGTGGATCTGGACGATGAGTCTAGGAGGGGGTGTAGTGCCACATTAAAATCGCCCCCAAGGATCGTAATTCCGATTGGAAGCCAGAGAGGAGGGTTGCTATAGATCTAAAGAAGCTGACCTGAGCAGTGTTGGGGCTGTATATATTGGCTAAGGTAACCGTCCGATTGTGTATGATGCTCTTTAAGAATAGATAGCGACCCTCTGGGTCTATGAGGGAGTCTGTCAATTGCCAGTGAAGGTTTTTAGAGAGAAATATCGAGACTCCCTTCATTTTGGCTAATGAATTGGTGGCATGGAAGAATGTTGGGTACATACGGTTCATAAGTTTACCATGTAACGAGCAGATAGTGGTCTGTGATGTTGGACTTGTAAAGTTATCAACTATGAGAACAAACAATTTGAGATAGGAAAGACTGTATAAATATGCTACAAGTAAGCATATCTTAGTAATTCGCACCCGCTGAAATAGTATGTCTTGTCTTCAAAAAGAGAGGTTAGTATTTTGCCTTGGAGAGTATTAGATTATACCTCATTGGTGTCAGCCCTAAGAATGTTAAATTAAATGTGTATATCCACATTTTAGAGGGCTGTCCCTGTGTGGGCACGTTGTGCACCAGGGTGGTGTTCAGAGAGAGGAATAGTCTCCATGTGGGACGGACCTCCCCTTTACAGGTATATGCAGCAATTGAGAACTTAATGATAAAAAGGATTTAAAAGAAAAATAAACAACAAACATAAACAAAAACAAGGTGAGATGTAGCTGGGTGTAAACCCTGTGTAAACCCGTATTATAGACTGGTTCTATAATGGTGGCACATCTCCTTTGGTCTTAAATAAGAAACCTGGATATGTGGGGGAAGAAGGGGGAAGAAGGGGGAGGGAAGGAGAGGGGGAAAGAGGGTAGGGGGGTAGGAAGTAGAGGGTCCCAGGAGGTTTTGAATAAAACAGGGGAGTGCCAAGCTTAGATTGGGGTAGATCCCATGTTGTCATCCGCAAGCTGATCTCATGCTGGAGGTGGGGTAAAGGCATAGCTGAGTCGCAGGGTAATCAATTAATAGGTTAGTCGCTGTCCCATTTATGTTGGATTCGGCTTGCTGACATGTGTTAGGGGCAGAATACGTTGGTTTCTGTAAGGATCTGTGGAGTAGGATCCTCTCTCCAGAAGGATTCCTTTGCTATTGAGCTTGTTTGTTGGTAGGGTGTGCGTGGTCCTCAGGGGGCTGTATAGATCTGAAGAAACAGCAATGTCTGTCCATAAGTGGGTCGGAAAGTCCATGAAGCAAGCTGAATAGGCCAGTTTAGGTCAAGTTTTTGATAAAGGTGAGCTTTTCAACCTGCTCTGGATAGGTGGAGAGGGAGGTAAGGACAGGCAGTGTTTGAAAAGCACGGAGGCTCTGAGTAGCATCCGTGCCGTTGTTGTGAGCATGTAAGGAAGTCATTGAGACCTATCTGGCCTGGCCTGTCTATGAGCAGGGGACGCCGTTGGGCTATGGTGGTCTCTATCCCTCTGATCTCTTTGAGGAAGTGGTCTTGGGGAAGATGATCTGCACCGTCTGATGTGGAAGTCATCTCTTACTGGTATGGAATTGGTTCGCTGGAGATGGGGGGTGCGGAAAGCACTATACAAATCTGGGAGCTGGATGAGTGGTATTTGTAGTGTGTTGCAGAACCCTCTGAGATCTTCCGGGACTCTCAGATTGGCAGTGCAATCAGAAATTGATGCGGACAGGCATAAGGGAAATTTCCAGCATTATTGGATCCCTTTAGTGCGTAGCAGATTGAGTAGCGGGCGTAAGTCTCGTCTGTTTTGTAAGGATATGGGAGACAGGTCCTGGAATATCTTGATATCTGCTCCCTGGTACAGCAGACCATGGTGGTCCCTGGCTCTTCTCAGGATGTCCTAATCCTTTAATCTGAAGTTCACTCGGCAGCATATCACATCCCTAGGAGGATCCGTGTCTCTGCCCCTGGGTTTAAGTGCTCTGTGTAGACGTTCATATTCAATGAAGGTCTCAGGGGGTCTGCCTAGCAGATCTTTGAAGATCTGGATTGTAGCTTGCGCAAGGTGAATCTGTTCTACGCATTCGGGAACACCTCTTACCCGCAGGTTATGGCGGCGTCCACGATTATCCAAGTCCTCCATGAGCCTGTGTAAGTCTCTGAGTTGACTGTTGTAGGCCTGTGAGGAGTGCTACAGATGTTGTATGGCAGTGTCATGGCTGGCTGTCATATCTTCAAGGCCGTCGATCCTCATCAATTGTAAATCTCTCCTGAGCTCTGTAATTGTAGCTGCAAAGGATTCCTTTATGTCCGCTGCTACTGATTTCAGGTCATTCATGTTAAGTGGGCAAGTGGCAGGGGGCTCTCTGTGCGCTGAGGGCTTCTCCTGGCAGTCGGGCTTAGGCTGGAGGAGTGTGTCCCTGTGTAGGCAGGAGTTGAAGCCGCGGCCTCGCGTGATCGGGTCTGGAATGCTGTGCCCGGATTGTGAATCCATACCTCTCGGGGAGCGGGACCAAGACTTCGCTGTTCTGTCTTTAGGTTTCACCATGGTAGCTGCAGTGAAAGGCTCCGATAGACAGTTTGCAAGACCTCTGTGGGACAGAGCGAGCAGGTCAGGCAACCCTCTCGTGTCGGCACCAAGCCACGCCTTGCAACCAATTCTTCATCCATGAACTCCCCCCCCTTTTTAATGGATTGGGCTTGGGTCAAAGCAAGAACCCCAACACCAAGCCCCTGCACAGCACAAACTCTATGACGAGTACGTAACCGCAACATGGCTTCAAAACGGTCAGCTGGTCAGAACGAACAGAAAGCACTGAAAAACAGAAAGGCCTGAGAAGAGTGAGCTGAAAATCAGAAATGAGTGGACAAGAACGCACTGCAAATTCAAATACGTACTATAAAATACGCACTGAAAAACAAAAAGGAACTGACTACACGCACTGAAAACCAGATACGAACCCATAAGCACAAACTGAAGAGCAGTAACGAACGGAAAAGCATGACTCTGAAAAAGCGCAAATCATCTCTCACCAAACTTCTACTAACACGAGATAAACACGAGATTAGCAGAAGGAGCCCAAAGGGTGGTGCACTGGCTATTGAACTTCCTCTTTCTAGTAGTGTTGTACGTGTTGTACGTCACAGCGTTCTTGACGTTCGCAAATTTCAACCAACTTTGTGTGACCATGTGTATGTAAGACAAGTTTGAGCCAACATCCGTCAGAAAAAAAAACATGGATTTTGTTGTCTGAATATGCAATCGTATGTACGCGGCATAAGTCTTTCTTTAGCAATATCAGTTGTTAAACTGGTGACCAGAATGAGCCTTTAGTGCTTTACTCCTCATACTGCTAACCAGTAAATTTGAGCCCAGTACATCATTTCTGCTACTACTTTTAGATTCATATGTCTGCCTTTTGTTACATGTGCTGATATTAATAAAAGCCAACTGAACCCATGATATAACCACCAAGTATTTTTACTCACCCATTGAATACCAGCATCTCAGGATAATCTGAATCATAAACAAAAATTTTGGATGGGATTTTAAAGAAAGCGGAAAGGTCTTGTGTCCCCAGTAACACACTTCCATCTCTGTAACATATAATAAAATGAAGGATTCACCCCGGGACTTCAAATGAAGTGGGTACCGTTTCCGCCAGTAAACATAACAGTAGTAAATACATTATATGGTTTATTCAAGTAAAATTGTTTACATGCATGGATATCACCAACAGTTGCCAATTTACAAAAGATACATGAACAAGGAATATTGGTACATAAATGTAATAGCATTCATAGTACACGGGCATCATACTACCTGGCTAGTTTTGCAAGATCCAGCTCGCTCTTCACAGGTGGATGTGACCCCGCCAGGGGAAAAACGGAGAGCAGGCATGGCATGGGTATAGGGATGTAACCCTAGGAGACCTTGTTAGTCTATAAAGAGTATAGGCTGTGAACATAAGTATGTTTGTCAGGCATCTAATGTAGTAAAGTAGAATCAATAAGTATTAGCATAACGATATGTATGCATGAATGAAAGGCCTGGGGCAAAGATGGTAGGGACATGGAGATGGTTAGAGACATAGGATAGCAGAGGGATACTAACAGGTGACAAGATAGGAAAAAGAGAGAAAGGAGAGAGAGGTGGACTGTGATTGTGAAAATAGTAGTGTAGTGATGTATCCCTATAAACCTTGTTAGTCCATAAAGAGTATAGGCTATAAACTTGAGTATGTTTATCAGGCATCTAAAGTAGTAAAGTAAAATCAATAGGTATTGGCATAAAGATATGTATACATAAGTAAAAGGCCTGGGTCAAGGATGGTAGGGACATGGAGATGGTGGAAAACATAGGATAGCACAAAGAGTCGCACAAAGAGCCAGGGTATACAACAATACTGGGATAAAAAATGTGTTGGAGGATGAGTAGCTAGTATACCCTCCTACCCTGTGCCTTTATAATTAATAATGTGCCATATTGCCAAATATATACTTTTTCATTCTAGGTACACCAGACCTTTCCCCTTTCTTTATATTGAACCCGGGTGGAAGACACCCACTAGCCCAAACCTGGTCTGTTGTCACCCCCGCCAGTATTTACATGTATAAACAACCATTTGATGCTATACTAAGCTACTCATCCTCCAACACATTTTTTATCCCAGTATTATTGTATACCCTGGCTCTTTGTGTGATTCTTTGGTTGGCGTTAGCATTTTCTGTCTCGCATTGAGAGCTGCGATGTGTACAAAGGGAGGCTTTTCTGTGTCTCCCGCTGTCCCCATCTGCTTTTGGGCGGATGGGGACACCTACATATTGGCACCATGTTCAGGCACCAGAGGTGTGGCTTCTGAGGTTTTGTGGACGCCGGCACAGCTGGACGCACTATATCATCTGATGGCTTGGGGGTGTGTCCACATTTGCATGCCTCCCTATGACGGTGGGCGACTTCTGCGCTCACATGTTAGCCATGCACACATGGTGTTGGGGCGGAGCCTCCTGGGCACTTCCGGGGGTTCAATTGGAGGTCAGGCATGGCTTGGATTTCAAATTCACTCTTCACTGAGGACACACACAGCTGTGGAGGTTGCCTGCTGGGTTTCATTACTCTTTTACTTAAGATATTCACCATACTCAGGTACTTACTATATCCACCTTTTGATACTACTATATTTAGGCACACTTACATATCTCATACACAGTTCATTTTTTTGAGCACTTATTTTTACTTATTTATTTTTTGACATCACAGATCCCACCACACAATCACAGTCCATCTCTCTCTCCTCTCTCTCTTTCTCATATTGTCACTTGCTAGTATCCCTCTGCCATCCTATGTTTTCCACCATCTCCATGTCCCTACCATCCTTGACCCAGACCTTTTACTTATGTATACATATCTATATGCCAATACCTATTGATTCTACTTTAGATACCTGACAAACATACTCATGTTTATAGCCTATACTCTTTATGGACTACCGAGGTTTCTAGGGATACATCACTACACTTCTATTTTCACAATCACAGTCCACCTCTCTCTCCTCTCTCTCTTTTTCCTATCTTGTCACCTGTTAGTATCCCTCTGCTATCCTATGTCTCTAACTATCTCTATGTCCCTACCATCTTTGGACCAGGCTTTTCATTCATGTATACATATCTTTATGCTAATACTTATTGATTCTACTTTACTATTTTAGATGCCTGACAAACATACTTATGTTCACAGCCTACACTCTTTAAGGTCTCCTAGAGTTACATCACTACACCCATGCTATGCCTGCTTTCCGTTTGGCCCCTGGCTGGGTCCCATCCAACTCCGCCCCCTCAGCTCCCTGGTGAGGCACCTGCTGCCGCCATCTTGGGGCCGCACACCTGTAGCCATGGTCAAGCTCAGTGGTGAGTATGGGGACCAAAAACCCCTCCTACCCTGTGCCTTTATAATTAATAATGTGCTATATTGCCAAATATATACGTTTTCATTCTAGGTACATTGTTACACATATCCACTCCTGAAGAGCGAGCTGGATCTCGCGAAACTAGTCAGGTAGTACGATACCTGTGTACTATGACTGCTATTATATTTATGTACCAATATTCCTTGTTCGTGTATCTTTTGTAAATTGGCAACTGTTGGTGATATCTATGCATGTAAACAATTTTACTTGAATAAACCATATACTGTATTCACTACTGTTATGTTTACTGGCGGAAACGGTACCCACCTCATTTAAAGTCCCGGGGCAAATCTTTCGTTTTATTGAATGGGATTTTAAAGGCATTCCATATAAAAACTCATAAATTCATAAAAAGACACATTTTATATTTACAGATTTAAAAAGATACAAAAAAAAATATTTCCAAGTTGCATATACAGTGGGGACGGACAGTATTCAGAAATATTGACAGAAAAACACAGAATTGTTGACATTTTTGCAGATTTATTAAAAAAGAAAAACTGAAATATCACATGGTCCTAAGTATTCAGACCCTTTGCTGTGACACTCATATATTTAACTCAGGTGCTGTCCATTTCTTCTGATCATCCTTGTGATGGTTCTACACCTTCATTTGAGTCCAGCTGTGTTTGATTATACCGATTGGACTTGATTAGGAAAGCCACACACCTGTCTATATAAGACCTTACAGCTCACAGTGCATGTCAGAGTAAATGAGAATCATGAGGTCAGAGGAACTGCCTGAAGAGCTCAGAGACAGAATTGTGGCAAGGCACAGATCTGGCCAAGGTTACAAAAAAATTTCTGCTGCACTTAAGGTTCCTAAGAGCACAGTGGCCTCCATAATACCTAATAGGAAGACGTTTGGGATGACCAGAACCCTTCCTAGAGCTGGCCGTCTGGCCAAACTGAGCTATTGGGGGAGAAGAGCCTTGGTGAGAGAGGTAAAGAAGAACCCAAAGATCACTGTGGCTGAGTTCCAGAGATTCAGTTGGAAGATGGGAGAAAGTTGTACAAAGTCAACCATCACTACAGCCCTCCACCAATTGGGGCTTTATGGCAGAGTGGCCTGACGGAAGCCTCTCCTCAGTGCAAGACACATGAAAGCCCGCATGGAGTTTGCTAAAAAAAACACCTGAAGGACTCCAAGATGGTGAGAATTAAGATTCTCTGGTCTGAACTTTTTGGCCTTAATTCTAAGTGGTATGTGTGGAGCAAACCAGGCACTGCTCATCACCTGTCCAACAGTGAAGCATGGTGGTGGCAGGATCATGCTGTGGGGGTGTTTTTCAGCTGCAGGGACAGGACAACTGGTTGCAATTATATTGAGGTATAAATGAATGCGGCCAAGTACAGGGATATCCTGGACGAAAACCTTCTCCAGAGTGCTCAGGACCTCCGACTGGGCCGAAGGTTTACCTTCCAACAAGACAATGACCCTAAGCACACAGCTAAAATAAGGAAGGAGTAGCTTCACAACAACTCCATGACTGTTATTGAATGGCCCAGCCAGAGCGCTGACTTAAACCCAATTGAGCATCTCTATAGAGACCTAAAAATGGCTGTCCATCAACATTTACCATCCAACCTGATAGAACTGGAGAGGATCTGCAAGGAGAAATGGCAGAGGATCCCCAAATACAGGTGTAATAAAACTTGTTGCATCTATCCTAAAAAGACTCATGGCTGTATTAGATCAAAAGGGTGCTTCTACTAAATACTGAGCAAACGGTCTGAATATTTAGGACCATGTGATATTTCAGTTTTTCTTTTTTAATAAATCTACAAAAATGTCAAGAATTCTGGGTTTTTGTGTTTTTCTGTCAATATGGGGTGCTGTGTGTACACTAATGAGGAAAAAAATTAACTTAAATGATTTTAGCAAATGGCTGTAATATAACTAAGAGGGAAAAATCTAAAGGGGTCTGAATACTTTCTGTCCCCACTGTACACTCAGTGATCAACATATATATACGGTATATATATATATATATATATATATATATATATATATATATATATATATATATCCTATTTATCGGCATATAACACGCACTGGTGTATAACACACACCTAATTTTAAGAGGGAATTTTCAGGAAAAAACAAATTTTAAATAGAAGAACGTTGAAGCAAAATAAGGGTAACTCAGAACTTTTTTTTATTAATATTTATACAACATATAAGGTAAATAACTTAACGGGAATGTAAAATCAACTGTTTTACTGAAGAAACTTGGATTTTATGGTATATGTTTTAACAAAAGTTTAAAATCAGAAATCGCTGCTGTCTGGGAAACCAAGAAACTCTTCATCTTCACTGCTATCTTCAAAATCGAACTGAACACTGCTGCATTGACTGCTACTGTCTTCATAAATCAGGTAGTCTTCTTTACCATCCAAAGCATTGCTTATGCCACATTTCTTAAAAGATTTGATAACAATATGTTCTTTAACTGCATCCCACGAAGTCTTTATCCATTGACACACTTTTGAAATGCCAGGTCTTTTCATTCGCCCAGAATTTGTAACTTCGTGTTGGCTTTCATCACACATGTATTTATTCCATTCTTCACGCATGAAAGCTTTGAAGGGCTTGTTAATGGAAACATCTAATGGCTGTAGTTGTGATGTAAGTCCTCCTGGAATGACGGCCATTTCTGTTTTGCGCATTTTAAATTCTTTCTTTGTTGGTTCTGTAAGATGAGATCTAAATGAGTCCAGTACTAACAAGGATTGCTTCTTTAACAAAGCACCCGGGCGCTTCTCCAACACATTTCTAATCCAAAGCCTCATGCCTTCTTCGTCCATCCAACCTTTAGGATGAACATGCACATTTATGCCACTTGGAATTTTCTCCTTTGGAAGAGTTTTCCTTTTAAAAATGACCAATGGTGGTAGCTTGTTTCCATCTGCAGTGCAGGCAAGGACCACGGTATAACAATTTTTTTTCATGCCCTGAAGTTTTGATTGTTACGGTCTTGGCACCTTTTGCTTCCACAGTTTTATTTGAAGGAACATCAAAAGTGAGGGGTACTTCGTCCATGTTGCCGATTTGACCAATTTCAAAATTGTGTTTTTTCCTTTGTTTGATAATAAAGTGATGAAACTGTATTATCTTCTCTTCATAATCATCCGGCATACGCTGAGCAATTCTGGTTCTTGTTCGCATCCGAAGCTCATGCCTCTTCATAAATCTTTGGCACCATGATGTTGTCCCTTTGAAATCCTGTATTTGCAACTGTTTGCTGATTTTCACTGCTTCAATGATGATCATTTTTGTTGATAAAGCAATGCCAGCTTTTCTATGATTTAGTACAAATTCCTTCACTTTTTCTTCTAATGTTGGCCATTTAACAATACAGCTGTGAAAATTGCATTTTGTTTTTGCTAATGTCTTTAGTTTTTCTTCTATTTTTCGCCACTCTCGTATTGTGCATTCTGTTGGTGGCTCTCCAAAATGCCTTGCTGCAGCCCTGTTTACATGTTGTTTGGCTTATTCCACAACCTTTAACTTGAAACCAGCTGTTCTGTTTTTTTGTTTTGATGCCATTTGGGATACCAGTAGTAGTGAAATATTGTAAGTACAGTAGTGAATGCAGTTGTTTAACTGAGGAGGCACTTATGATAGTGCAGAGTGCATTGTCTGGATGAGTCCGTGGTATTCTTTTTACCTAAATTTAAATAAAAAAAGTAAGGTAGTATTGGGTGTGTAAATTTACCAGTACTCTGTTGTACTATCTGTGTGTTGAAGGATGGCTGTGTATAGTATGGTATGGTAATATGGTAATAATGGTGTTATTATCATACTGGTGTAAGATCACTAGTGGACTAGTAGGGGCTAAAAACCCCAGCCCCTCTGTGTCTGTCTGCCCCCTCATCTCTTTGCTCCCCCCCCCCGTCAGGCAGTGTGTGTCACTTTGCAGAGGGGGGCTAAGAAAAAACACACACCATCAGGCTCTCTGTCACTTTGTCTGCCTTTAAAACATTTGTACCTAAAAGGGTACAAGTTCAGGACATCCCCACAGTGCCTGATGGGGAGGGGGCAAATAGACACACACTCTGCTTTGTAGGGATGGGGGAGCAGGGAGTGTGCATCTTTTAGCTCCCCTCCCTGCTGTCAGGCAGTGTAATTCTTTGCCCCCCTCCTTGCAGTCATCTTGTCACTCTGGTTCCCTTTAAGACCAGTGCACACACTGCTGCCTGCCCTGTACACTGCCAATTGAACTACTGGTATTTAAAAGGTATGCCTAGTGTCCGTTCACATTGCTGTGCTCTGGGAGATCGCATGTGATTCACACCACACTGCGGATCACATGCAATGTCCGAGTTATGCGATTTTAGTCATACAGATAGTGTGCTGAATTTGCATGCATTCAGACCAAACATGCATAGGACCCTTTTTTTGGTCCACACCAGAATTGGATCGCATGCGTGTTCACACCTATGCGATCCGATTCATGTCTGAACTGTCAGTTCGCAGTGCGATATGTGAGCTGAAATAGGGGTGTCATTAACAATGTATTGACATGCCCGCAGAACGCATATGGCAGTGTGAATTGCTGTGCGAGTCAGGTATGATGCGGGAACCTGCAGTGGATTCGCAGGGTTCCCTCATACCGGTATTTGATTAAGGCTTGATTCACCCTTGTGTGATGCGGGAACCCTGTGAATCCACTGCGGGTTCTCGCATCGAACCTGACTTGCACAACAGTTCACACTGCCATATGCGATCTCCGGGGCTTGTCAATACAAAGTTAATGACACCCCCATTTCAGCTCGCATATCGCACTTCAAACTGACAGTTCGGACATGAATCGGATCGCATGAGTGTGATCCGATTCTGGTGTGGACCACAAAAAGGGTCCTGTGCGAGTTTGGCCAGATTGTGATGCGATATCAGCCATACTATCAGTTTTGGCTGAAATTGCATCACACTGACATTGCATGTGATTTAGACTGCAGTGCAGTCTAAATTACATGCAATATCGCAGGGCACACAAGTGTGAACCAGCACTGAGATAGATTTTTAACATTCTCACTTCAATAATGACAGATTCTCCAGATTATCCTTCATTGAAAGATTCTCCATTATTGCTAACTAACAATTCCCTTTTACATTATTTCCGTTTAATTTCCTATTTCTTGTAAGGGCTGTATTTCTGGGCTGGGACAAGGGTGTCATGTCAGGCAGTGTGTATACTGTATTTGTGCAACCTTCCTCCCCCCTCACCCCCCAACGGAGACTTTTTTCCCATTCGCTGCCATTTAAAATCCATTTGTACCTGCTTGCTCGTGTTGTGATTGCAGTCAGAGCAAACTCTTGCGAGCCGTGCAGAGGGGTTACCATGGATACGACCTCACGGCCGCGAGAGTTAGTGAGAGAGAAAGTGTCCTCTCTGTGTGCTTCGGTGGGGGATGGCTGCCGGAGCTCTGCAATGCTTAAGATGAGTGTCCCGGGACTCGCAGGTCCCCCAGGCTGTCTCCGATCGCATCCACTCGCCATCCGATCGATATACACAGTATGTACCAATGCTTTTTTTTTATACATCGGCGTATAGCATGCACACCCGATTTTCACCCGATTTTCAGGGTGAAAAAGTGTGTGTTATACGCCGATAAATACGGTATATATATAGGGTACAAGTCACCTTGTCCCAACGCATTTCAAAGTTCTTTTTTTTTCCCTCAAGCGAACTAAGAATTTGTAGAAAACCCCACCGTGATCCCCCCCAGGAGCTTTATCAATAATGTGTTAGTGTGTGCAGCATGGTAGCACATTATGGCACACAAACTTACCAAAGCATTCCCCTCCATCAGCAGTCTCTCAATTTTCATTTGGGTTTGGAGTTTTCAGCCTTAAATTGGCCTTGTCTGGACAGCTTAACTTTGAAACATGTGCATGGGAGTTATTTTGTCCAGGTACAGAATCTTGGTGAAAATGTACACTAACCTATGCATTCTGCTCAGTGTACACTTAGGGCAGAAACATCTTTGACATAAAAAAGTAAAAAAAAAACAAATGCCTCCTCATCAACATTTTTTTTTAAAAGTGACTTTTGTTCAACTAATAATGTTGTAATACAAAAAAGTATCATGTAAACCTGAAAGAAATATGTAGTGATGTAAACATCAAAATGTGAAGCTAATAATATACCATACATTTTAAATTTATACTGACTTTTTTATTACAATTGTTAATTACAATTTAAGAAATTAATAAATGAAAACATTACTTTTTTTACTCTAGTCAAAAAAGATTGGTAATATTAAATGTTTATATTTATTTGTCTTGATTTTACTAGGTTACTTTCTTATTTCATAGCTTTAATGTATTTAAAAGGGGTTCATATGATCCTTATAAATTCCCTACAGCACTGTAAAATCAGAGAACTAGTGGCATGCTGACAATTTTTAAAATATGGATATGATTAACAGAGCACTATTGCACTCTCTAGCAGGTTACAATTTTTTTCTTGTAGAGATAGAAATTGTACTATGCTATTTTTGTGTGACATAAGATTTTTTAAAAGACAATGATTTAGACAACTAGAGTGAGTTTTATTGGGAACAAAAATGATTATATTCATGGCTAATGCATTAGGTAAATGCAAAGTAGTTATCCAATTATTTCAGAAAAATTAAAAGTAGAAAATGTCAAATGTTTTAAATTATGAAGGTCATTGGTGCAATTAAGCCCACTGAAGCATATTATTAATACTTTACAGAAGAAGGAAATCTTTATGGTCTTTTATAGAATGCATATTTTGTGCTGCAACCAGTTAAACTTGGCAAACAAAATAAAAAATAAAAATAATAATGCTAATATGGGTTGTTTAAGTATGTACCAATTTCTAAAATACAAGTATAAGATAATTTCAATTTCAACGCCTAGTTACTGGAGACAATCAAAATGCTTTTACACACATTGGAAAATATCTTTTAAGGTGCTTGATCTTATGATTCATACTTTTATTGCTTTACTGCTTCCTCTTCTCTTTAAAAGTGAAAGTGTAAAAGTGTCATACATATCAGTCATCCTGCTTTCCTCACTACAAAAGCAAACGGCTACTGTCCATGGCTAGATTAAAATATATACACATTCTGAACTAGCATCCCACTGACACGTTTCCACATTTTTAAGGCTCCATGCACACTATAAGGTCAAAAAATGCCAGAAAAATTCTGAGTGAAAGAGGCTGATAATTAGCTAATTTTGGGTAGCTGGTAGTAGCGTTACTATTTTTTTTGGCACTTTTTACATAGTATTTCAGTAACACCTTCCTCTGATTTTTGTTAACTCCCATATGACCACAATGCTTTGCAGGACATATTATCAGGGGCCATTTTGGACAAAGAGAACAAAGGGTTGTGAGAGCAGAGCAGAAGCATAGCCATGCCTTTCTCTTCTACCATTAGCCTTCATCTCAAAATCAAGGAATTACTCCTCCTGATTTGTTTACAAAGGCAGTTTCGGCAGAGATAATTAAAAAAAATACATCCAGATGTCAATACTGGATGCATCAGTTGATGTCCCACCATTTTTTCCTCTCGGTATTTCTCAACTGTGTACAGAGAGCTGTGACAAAATGCAGGCAAGTTTTATAATTTCAGCAGGACGTCCAACGCCGCATTTGATGACCTACTGGAATGCCTAAGACCAAGGCTCACCCGCATGGGCACACACCTGAAAATGAGTGTGCCGACAGAGGAAAGACTCCTTGTCACACTCAGGTATGTTGTATTGCATAAAAAAATGTCACCAGAGTGCGCATGCATGGGACCTCCGGAGCGACACGCTGACCGAGAGCTCTGCACCGCTCCGGCCCTCCAGAGCTCAGCATAGGCGCTATACTTAGCGGATTTCAGCAGGAGGACCAGGTATCAGACCCTCTTTCATCCGGGCACCAGCCTAAATGTCCGGATCCCAGCTGAAGAAAGACGTTAATAGGCAGCTGAACTTCGGCCTAGCTCCCCCGGGACCTTCCAAGATGGCGGCGGCAACTGCTCCATGCGGAGACACTGCAAACACACAAGGCCCGGGATACCCTCCAGCGTTATCCACACCAATCACGGCACAAGTGAGTAACATTATGGGGGCTCAAAGCTGAATCGCTCCTCAGTAGAATACAGAATGGCAACCCTTACTCTCCCCTTCTTAATTCCCCTGACACCATTGCAGACTCCCCACAGGCCTCCCCCATCACCAATAATCATCCCCCAGAGATGGCACAACTGCTTAATTGCTTCTCGGACATGCTTGCTACAGGGCTAGCACAAAACGCCATGCAAATCACCACATCAATTAAAGCAGATCTCCAGAGTTTAGGGGCAAGAATAGACGCTATTGAACAGGCTGTAGATGATTCCGCAGCACGCACCAACCAACATGCCACCTGTATCCATTCTCTACAGGATCAACTTGAGACTGCTCTGGCCAAAATTGAAGACCTGGAGAACAGAAGCAGACGCTATAACTTTAGAGTGTGAGGTATCCCTGAAGCCAACATGGATATCCCTAACACAGTCAAAGCCCTAATCCAAGAAATCATCCCTGACATTCCAGACGACAAGCTCGAATAGATAGGGCCCACAGAGTGCTTCAACCCCCCCGCCAGGATGGACTCCTCAGGGACATAGTGGTCAAGACACACTTTTACGGGATAAAAGAAGAGGTCATGAAAAGATCCCGCTACAAAGATGACATCACCCTATTTGGCAATAAAATCCAGATTTTCGCTGATATCTCACCGACCATGATTCAAAAAAGAAGATCACTTAAACCACTCTTAGAAGTGCTCTCACAGAAAATGATCAAGTATAGATGGACATTTCCTTTCCGGCTACAATTCAACTACAAAGAGAAATCCTACGGCTTTTCGAATTTCCAAATGGGCGAACAACTGCTTCTTCGCCTCGGGCTAATCTCTCAAGATATACCCCCGCACAACGTGGAAAATCGACCAGCTTCGTCTAAAAGGCCCCCTCCAAGCAGCCCCCTTACCCCACTGTGGGTGAAACAACAAACAAAGAAACAACGGGAATCCATGCCCCCCAGATGAACTCTGCTACCATTTTCTCACGTAGCTCAAATCATCCTGCAGTAAAAGTGTTGAAGCTTCTTCTACACACCCCCGGTCTTTTTCAAGACCTGACCTCCTTTAGCTGCTTTTTGCCATTCTCTTCTGAAGCACTGGATGCAGAATATCCTTTTGATCTTAGGAGGACTGCCAATGACTTACTAACTTTTATTCCTTCCCTTTAGGTCTCAGGCTTGGGCCCTATCTTGGAACACCCCAAACCCTCATAAGTCTTACCCCCCCCTCATTTCCCTTATCCCCCCCATCCTTCCCTTCCCCCCTCCCTTCCCTGCCCCCCCGTACTGTGTTATTTTGAGTAACAGATGTACCCAACATGATATGACACAGGTTATTCTCTTGTTTACAGTGTATACTGATGGTGCTAGTTTTTCTTTGTCCAGTTTACAAAGGCGAGCTAGCCCCCTTTATTTAGAGATAATACTTGGAAAACACTCAAGTTCGCTCACGTTATGTTAATATTAGCTCCTGCTATAGGGAGATTTCTCCATTAGCTTTCTTATTTTTTTTTAATATCTTTTTCATTGTTTATAACAAATGCTCTGCGGCCGGAGCGGCTCCACATGCCACTTTACCTATTGTAACCGAGAGGGAATTTTACCCCTTGGTCACAATAGACATACGACCCCATTTTGGGCCGTCCATATTTTACTGAGCCCTTTATTTTAGGGGCTCAGCGCAGGCTTCTGATCCTGCAACTAAAGGATCCAGGGTTCCTTTTTACACACTGGACTCCTTATCTTTCAGTTGGTTCTATCCTTTTCTTCCGTTATTTTCTGTCCTGCTCTTTTCCCCACCCTTTCTTCCTCCCACCCAGGTGCCTTTGAGGAGAGCTGAACAAGCAAAATATCCGAAATTCCACGGCCAAGATCATGGTCCAAGGATGGTCCCCCAACTCTAGAATGGGTAAGGACCCATATTTTATTGACAAATACCTTACAAAATGTCCATGGCTGACGAACCTACCCCATAGTCATCTCTTAAAATAGCAACCCACAACGCTCAGGGACTAAACTCCCCAGTAAAAAGGCGCAAAGCCTTCCATAACTACCACTCCAGAGGATTAGACGTAATACTCATCCAAGAAACTCACTTCCCGAAATCTTTCAAGCCATCTTTCCTACACCGTAACTACCCCACCTTTTACTTGGCCAATGCAGATGACAAAAAAAGAGGAGTAGCTGTACTTATTTCCAAACGCACACCATTTTCTTTGACCAAAACCATTTAAGATGAAGAGGGAAGATACATACTTGTGAAAGGTCAAATAAACGGTGCAACTCTCTCCATGCTATCATACTATGCTCCTAATAGGGGACAGGCTTCTTTCTTCTCTTCTATGCTCAACTCGCTCTCCCCACATTTGGAGGGCAAAGTGATCATCTCTAATATTGCCTTCGATCAAATGCTTGACAAATCAACAAAAAGCCACTCGAATCTCAAAAGGCCCCCCAATCAGAGCCTTCGTATTGCTCAACTTCTACACTCTTTGGGTCTGATTGATGTATGGAGAGAGTTAAACCCTAGTGCCAAAGACTATACTCACTTCTCAGCCCCCCACAGAACATATGCACGTATAGACCATATTTTTATACACACCACTGACATTCACCTAGCATCTCGGGCAGTAATTAGCGAGGTCCCCTGGTCTGACCATTAACTGGTCTCCACCAAGCTATGCGGGTTCCTACACACAAGAAGCCCACCACAATGGAGCCTCAATGAAGCTCTCCTATCCAACCCTGTACACTACACCATGATAGAAAAAGACATCTTAGAATACTTCCGCCTTAATGACACACCAGAGATTTCGCCAGGATCTTTATGGGTAGCTCATAAAACAGTAATAAGGGGTAACCTTATACAACTTGCAGCGAAACTAAAAAGAGAAAAACAAATTGACATTAAAAAATTGCAAAAAGAATTCCAACTTATCTGCAAACAGCACAAGCAACACCCCACACCCGCATCTTTGGCCAAAATGGATGCTTCTAGGATTGCTTTACACACTAATCTCACAACTACTGTAGAAATATACCCCAAATGGGTTAGTGGAAGATTTTATCTTAATACTGATAAGTTTGGCCCCCAATAGGCCTCAAAACTTTCTCCCAGACATAGATACCAAGCTTTACCCAAAATTAAATCCATTTTGGGTTCATTAACACAAAACCCCAAGACAATACTGGAAACATTCCACTCATTTTATTCCAAGCTATATTCCTATCCTAGTCAGGATAATGCCCAGAAACTCAACGAATTTTTTGATAGTATCCCCCTCCCCAAAATATCTGATTCTCATCGCGCCCTAATGGAAGCCCCTATTTCTATAGAGGAGGTCTTGGAAGTCATAAAAGAAACTAGAACGGGCTCAGCCCCAGGACCTGACGGGTTCTCGTCATTGTACTATAAAAAATTTGGAACTCCTCTGGCTCCTTATCTGGTCCGGCTCTTTAATTCCCTTAACAGAGAATCACCTGTAGACCCAGCGTCAAACCTAGCCTATATCTCAGTCATACCCAAACCGGGAAAAGATCAATGCTTGGTCAGCAATTACAGACCTATATCCCTCATGAACAATGACCTGAAAATAATGACCAAAATCCTTTCCAACAGACTAGGCTCCTTTATAGGAGCATACGTTCATAGGGATCAAGTGGGTTTTATACCAGGGAGGCAGGGCCCGGACCAGATAAGGAGGGCTATAGATGTCATATCTATACTGCAGTCAAAATTGGATGGTAATCCACCCCAAGAAGGGTACCTTTTATCTATAAACCTCCAAAAAGCTTTTGACTCCATTACATGGCCTTACCTTTTCGGAACATTAGAGCGTTGGGGTTTCGGCTCCCATTTCTTAAATCTCCTTGCAGCTCTCTATTCCCAACCCAGAGCCCAGATTAGGATCCAAGGCCATTTATCTGAAACCTTCCCCATAACCAAAGGGACTAGACAATGTTGCCCTTTATCACCCTTGCTCTTTGCCATTGGCATAGAAAATTTAGCTATTGCAATAAGGAATCACCCGGACATCCATGGCGTTAACTGCGGCCAGTCAACACACAAATGTGCCCTATTCGCGGACGATGTCCTACTCTTCATCACTTCCCCCCTCATCTCTACTCCCAATATCTTCTCCCTTCTTAACAAATTTGGACGGATCTCGGGTTTACAAGTGAATATGTCCAAATCCATAGCACTTAACATATCCACCCCATCACGCACCCTGGAAAGCTTAAAGGAACACTTCCCCTTTGTTTGGAGCTCAAATTCCATCACATATTTAGGTATTCAGTTAACCCCCCTAATAGAGCAATTATACCGCTTTAACTACCCCCTATGTTCAAAAAACTCAACTCTGATCTTGATCAATGGTCACTACACAAACTATCTTGGCTAGGAAGATTAAACGGGGTCAAAATGACACTATTACCGCAAATCCTATATTTGTTCCGCTCCCTTCCCATTCCTGTCCCCAAAATTCATATTTCCAAATTACAATCCTCGATCATCCAATTTATTTGGAATAAATCGAATCACAGGCTCCCTAAGAAAACTCTTTTTAGACCAAGGAAAAAGGGAGGTCTTGGACTGCCCAATCTCTGGTGGTACTACCAGGCAGCACATCTTAGTCAGATTTCAGCCATCTACTACAGAGGCCCCAAACCTGAATGGATAGAGATGGAAAGACAAGCTATACCCAAATTCACT
This sequence comes from Lithobates clamitans, assembly GCA_037952925.1. Taxonomy (NCBI): domain Eukaryota; kingdom Metazoa; phylum Chordata; class Amphibia; order Anura; family Ranidae; genus Lithobates; species Lithobates clamitans. The sequence goes on along the minus strand of JBBGZY010000143.1, from coordinate 9,628,958 downwards.
ATAGATTACCTTTTATGACGCCCCCATAAAACTAGACCGTCGATCCTCTCCCCCTCCCTCTCACATTCATTCACATTATGTGACACCATGCACAAACTACACAACCTAATATCTTCATGGAAACCCTTGGCACACATTTTTAATAATCCCCTCTTCCCTCCAGGCTCAAACACAAGAGCGTTCCAATGGGGGCTTGATAAGGGAATGTACAGAATAGGTCATTTTTGTAACTCTAGTGGTCCCCTCACTTTGACACAATGCACATTCAAACTCAAAATGCCCCAATCAGAAAAATTTCGCCTTCACCAACTGAGACATTTCCTACTCTCCACCCTATCCCAGGAATCGCTTCCACTTCATACCACTCCCTATGAACAGTGGTGCTCCTCAGCCACGGACATGAAAGGGGGAATTTCGCTCATATACTCAGCTTTAGCCGAACCTCAAGAGAAGGCTACCTATATGACAACCTGGGAACGTGATATCGGATTTGAATGGGATCTCGATACTTGGCATTCCCATGTCGCGTCCGCTTTTAAGGGGATCCTAAATGTCTCTCTTACCGATGCAGATCTCAAAATCATAACGCGATGGTATCTAATCCCCACTAGGCTAGCTAAGTTCTACCCACAATCCTCCCCTACATGTTTTAGGGGATGTGGACACATGGGTACCCTCTTACATATCTTTTGGGAATGCCCACGTATCAGAGGCTACTGGAACAAAATATTCCACCTAATTCGCAAAGTCACTGACTTGGCGATCCCACAAACTCCAACTGTAGCCCTATTAAACCAAAAAATCCCCAAAACTCCTAAATATGACCAGATTCTAATCCACTATATTCTTATCGGAGCCAAAATTACAATATCCCGGGCATGGATGTTCATGGACACCTTCCCAGAATGGGAAGCCCACGACTTGGATGAAAGGGTGGGGTTAGGGGGGCCCTTCATGGTTTCTTGCACCAGGGCCCTAAAGGATGAAGTTACGCCTCTGTGTAAAGGCAAAATTCTGCTCCTTAGTAATGCACAAAGCTGTGTGTTACAAAGAGGAAAACTATGCCTTTAAAAACTACTGAATGGTGCATTCACATTTACATAGTTAAGCACAGATCACTCTTTTGTAATGTACAAAACAAAGCATTACAAAGGACTGAACTGTACCTAACAAAGTACTGAACTGTGCTTTATCAATTAAGTACCTTGTAAAGGCAAAGTTCTGCTCCTTAGTGATGCACAAAGCTGTCTGTTACAAAAAGCAGAATAATGCCTTAAACTACTGAAAGGTGCATTCACAGTTACATAGTTTGTTAAGCACAGAACAGTCTTTTGGCATGCACAAAACAGGGCATTACAAAGGTCGAAACTGTACCTAGGAAAGCTGTGTGTTACAAAGAGCAGAATTGTCAGAAACTGTACCTAGCAAAGTACTGAACTGTGTTTTACTGGTTTGAGTAGTTTGTAGAGGCAAAGTTCTGCTACTTAGTAATGCACAAAATTGTGTGTTACAAAGAGCAGAACTATACCTTTACAAACTACTGAATGGTGCATTCATATTTACGTAGTTTGTTAGGCACAGATCAGTCTTTTGTAACACACAAAACAGGGTACTACAAAGGACAGAATTGTACCTGACAAAGTCATGAATTTTAAATGCATGGTTTGGTAGTTTGTTGGACATACTTCAGCTCTTTGTAATGCACTGTTGTGTGTCTTACAAAGGACTGAACTTATCCATAATATCCTATGGAACTATGAACACAAACTTGAGTAGTTTGTTTGGCAGATTTCTGTTCTCGGCAATGCACAAAAAATGTGTGTTAACAAGAAATGAAATCTGACCTACAAACTACCCAACATGAAGATAACATTTTGAAGAATGGCTGCAATGTAGCTGAAATAAAAGGAAGATCACAAGATACTTGATATCAAAAATACATTTTTATGAAAGAATTTTTTATAACAAAAAAGGAATTAAAAAAGTACAAAAAAAAACCAAAGGGGCTCTACAACATTAAAAATATGCAAAAACAAGTGTCAAAAAAGTCAAAGTGGAAATGGTAGGCCAATAAATGGCTATCAACTTTTTTTTTTGTTGTTGCTGTAATTGTGGCTTAACTGAAAAATATGCCTCATCACCAAAATAAAACTCCAGAAAAGTCCTATAGGTCCTGATATACAGGAAAAGGTGAGTCACTTGGGGCATTGGATACATCAGAGGAGGTCTGGGAGATGTTTTGTGGTAGGTAGGTAAAAACATGAGGGTGGGCTTGAGTAACTGGGGGTTGCTGGAAAACCGGGGGTCGCTAAAAAAAAAGGGGTTGCTGAAAAAACAGGAGGGAGACATGGCAGAGAAGTGGCAGCAAGAGCTCAGTGTGTTCTCAGTAATGGCAATGGCTGTTCATTTGAGTCAGCTTCCAGACATCCATCAATCAAGGTCAGCATATCCCTGCGCACACGCTTGCTCATTTTTTCCCCAGTAAAAACAGGTCAGCTTGTGCCACATGTTTCACAGAAATGCAGCCCTCTCATCTCTTGGATCATAAAATGGATCCTGCTCCATCAAGGTTCTGTTATGCTGGTGGACTTCCTCCAGCAGTTCCATTATATGTTGATCCACCTGCTGCATCACCTCTAGTTCAGCACTTTGCCTCCGATGACCTCTGCCCAACTTCTGGATTCTCTCCCCACTCTCTAAGTCCTCTCTTCTGTCTCCTGTCTCTCTCCCTCTTCAAGTCTCTCAGCCCTCTCTTGGAATGCAGGTGGCTAGAGGAAAAAAAAGATAGACACTGTTTTAACATTAAATTTCATGACATAGATTATTAGATTGTGTGCCTGAAGTTGATGGCAGAGAAGGCTACCCAGCATCCTCCTCTGCTGCACCTTCAGAACTTGAAGGAGACTGCATACTTTTAGTTGTCTTGCAGAGAAAAAGAACAATACACATGTTCACCCTGATAAAAATATTTAAAAGTTATAAAAGATTACTTACTCTCTGGATTCCATAACCCTGCTAACAAAGCCCAGATGTGCGGCATATGGATGTCCTGGACGCGATCTGGCAGCTGAGCAACTGCTGTAAGCTTTAAGCTCTCTCTGCATTCTGTCCACCATGGATTTCCAGCAGGTGTAATGACAAAAAACACAAACATTTTTTTAACTATCCGGGCACTATGTGCACATGCATTGAAAATGGAAAATTTCCTATCAAATACTTACCGTAATTTTCCTTTCCTGATGGACTCCATGGCAGCCTACCAATGGGTTAATCCCACCCCCTCATACCTCATAGGACCCCTCTCCCATAAATCTTTGCTCCAAGCCAGAGGCTGTGTTCCATAACTTAACCTACTTCAGCCAATGGGAGGGAACCCCTGCTGCCATGGAGTCCATCAGAAAAGGAAAATTATGGTAAGTATTTGATAGGAAATTTTCCATTTTCTTGACAGACTCCATGGCAGCCTTCATATGGGAAATAACTCACCATACACACCCAGGTGGGCAATTTCTGGTCAAAAGAAAAAAGGTTTAATTGGCACCGTCAACAGACAGGAAATGCAAACCAAAATGAACAGAAGACAAAGATACCAGTTCTACGCAATAGTGCTCCATGAACGTATCAATTGAAGACCATGAGGCCGCTTTGCAAATCACTTCTGGGGCGACGTGTCGGGAAGCCACCCATGATGTAGAAATGCCCCTTAGCCTTATAGGCCCACTGAATGGCCTGAACAATCCAAGCTGCAATAGATCTGGAAGAGGCATGCAAGGCATTGTTTTTCCAGTGGAAAAGAATGAACAGATGATCAGACTGATGAAAAGGAGCTGTGGCTTTTAGATACTGTTTCAGAGCTTCTCCAACATCTAGAGGATGAACACTAGAGTCCTCAGCTGACCTAAATGTTGGAAGAGCAGTCTCCGGATTTTTGTGAAAGACAGACGATACTTTGAGGGTTTGAACCCAGTATATGAATCAAAACTACCCGATCAGGGAAAAAGGTTAGGAATGGCTCTTTGTATCCCAGAGGACTAATTTCGGAGACCCTCTTGGCTGATGTTATGGCCACCAGGAAGGCAACTTTTAAGGAAAGTTCCTTGATCAAGAACGAATCTGTATGTTCCATCTCTCTTCCTGAGAAGAAGTCCAGGACAAGGGGAAGATCTCACTTAGAAAATCTTGGCTTTCTCTGAGGTCTGAGCCTTTTTGCCCCTCTGAAGAACTGCCGAGTAAGAGGGTGTCTAGCCCAGGATACACCCATGAAGGCAGAAATTGCAGAGACTTGGAGCTGAAGGAGCTGACTGATAAGGAAAGATCCATGCCAATTGTAGGAAGCCCAGGATATTCTGTATCTTCAGGTTAATGCAAGAACCTGCAGTGGTGGAACTGTAGTCTGCAAATTTTGACCAAATCCTTTGGTAGACTCTGTTGTTACCTACTCTTCTGGCATTTATCAACGTGGAGATGGCCCTGCTTGGACAACCTAGGGCCTCCAGCCTTCCTCTCTCAAAAACCACCCATCGGGTGCAGATGGGCCGGGCATGGATGTAGAGTTGTCCCTTGCACCAGGAAATCTGTCCTGGAGGGTAGAGGTACTGGGTCCCGGAAGCTGAGCTGCATCAGCAGGGGAAACCATGGCCTGTTTGGTCAGTACGGGACTATTGGCACTATCTCTGCTTCTTCCCACCTGAGCCTCAACAGGAACCGGATGATGACAGGAACCAGGGGAAAGGCATACACCCTGTGAAATCTCCACTGCTCTGTCTGGGCATCTAGCCCGAAGGCCTGGGGACAACGACACCTTGTGTAGTACCTCTCCAGTTTGAAATTGAACAGGGAGACGAATAGGTCTACCTCCGGGTACACTCCCAGGGACAGGACCCAATTGAGAACTTCGGTGTGGAGAGTTCATTCGTTGTTGTCTAGAGATACCCTCGAAAGGAAATATGCCTCAAAGTTCTGATGTCCAGGGAGATAGACAGCTGTCAGATTTGCCAAGTTCACTTAGGCCCAGGACATGATAGGCCCTACTTCCTTCAGCATGGAGAGACTGCACGTACCTCCCTGCCTCTTGATGTATGAGACTGCTGTTGTGTTGTCCAGTCTTAGGAGAACTGAGGCTCCCGCCGTCAAGTGGTGAAAGGCTTGCAAAGCGCAGATCACTGCCTGAAGCTCCAGAACATTCAAAACTATCCCACGGGATGGAAAACTCCATTTGCCTTGGGCTACTTCTGAGCGCCCCAGCCTCTGTTGCTGGAATCTTTTGTGATCGTAATCCAGGAAACAGGCACTATGGAGTGACAGTTCAGGTAATTCTTCCGCTGCAGCCACCAAGGAAGGCTCTCCCGCATGGATGGGATTATCCAGACAGGATGATCTCGGGACCCCGGATCCCACTGCTGGAGGAAACCCTTCTGGAAGGGCCGCATTTTCCACTATGCCCATTTCACCATAGGCATTGTGGCCACCATGGTGCCGATGATCTTCAGACACTGTGAGGCCCTGAGATGAGAGGAGGACATAGCAAGATTAATTCTGTCCCGAATCACCAGAATTTTCTCCAGGGTCAAGGAGATGGTGCTCCTGAGTGTGTTGAATTGAGCCCCAAGGAATATCAGGGACTGTGTAGGTTCTAGATGGCTCTTCTCCTTGTTCAATAGCCAGCCAAACTCAAGCAGAGTGGAGATGACCTGAAATTGGTGGACTAATAGCTGTTCCTTGTCCCAAAAAAGTAACAGCAGGCAGTCCAAATAATGATGCAGACGGATACCTCTGATCCTGATCAGTGCCATGACAGCCAATAAGAGTTTTGAAAATACACAAGGCGATGTCGTAAGCCCGAACGGGAGACAGGTAAACTGAAGGTGGACTTGATCTACCACAAAGAAAAGATATTTATGCAACTGTTCTGCTATTGGGGACATGGAAGTAGGCGTTCTTCAGATCTATGGACACAAGCCAATTGCCTGGCTGAATTGCCTGATGGATTGTGAATAGCGTCTCCATTTTGAATTTCTCTTTCTTGATGAAAGAATTCAAGTGGGTCAGGTCTATGAGTGGTCTCCAGGAGCCGTTCTTTTTTAGAACCATGAAGAGGGGCAAGTAGACACCTTGAAATCTTTCACTGGTTGGAACTGGTATGGCGGCTCCCTGAGCCACTATACGTATGACAGAAGGGCTTGCTTTTTCCCCTTTTAAGTGAGGCAAGGCTGTGGGCACAAACCGGAGTATGGGTAAGCTGCTGAATGTCCAGGCATGTCCTGAGGAGACCATTTTGATGGTCCAGTAATCTTTGATCGAGGCTTCCCAAATGTGCTGCAAGCGGAGTAAATGAACCCTGACTTGCTCCGCCTGGACAGGCCCTATATCAAAAAGACTTAGAGGGTTCACATCCACTGGAAGATGCGCCCTTTGAGGATTTTTGGCCTGAAGGTTGGTTTCTCTTCCAGTTCTTCCTGAACTCACAGCCAGGTCTATAGTGGCGAGCGTCTCTCGCACGATCCATATCTTGCCTGGGGTAAGAATCCTGACTTGCCCTCCGTGTCATGGGTGATGACACTGTCTAATTTGTTCCCAAAGAGAGAGGAGCCCTCAAAGGGAATCCTGCACCATGCCTGCTTAGAGGCAGGGTTGACTATCCAGGAGCGCAGTCACAAGGCACGCTTATCAGTGACGGACAAGAGCATGTGTCGTGCCACTAGGTGAATTATGTCAAGGGAAGCTTCCCCCAGAAAGACTGATGCCAACTTTAGTTCATGTGCCATTAAACTCCTGGCCATTTCTTCAGAGACGCTTCCTAAGGATTCATCCACGTCATCTGTCCAGGCCTCCTTTGCTTTGGACAGGGCTGCAAGGGCCAGGGCTGGTTTACAGGCCACAGACCAACTGTGGTACTAGGGAAAAATAATAACCCACGCTAGGGTTATCCACCTCCACCTCACTGTCTGAGGCTTAACTTAAGGAGTGGCTAGGATAAGAGGGACCCGGAGCCTCAAGATTGTCCCCCACAGGGGCTGTTGCTGTTTCGACAGATGGGTTGAGGGTACGTCCGGAGTCCATTGTACTTATGGATTCATGGACCACCCATCTGACTAGTGCTTCCACTTGTTGGTCTCCACCTTCTCTTTTCCTCCCAGCTCAAGCCCCACATCCCCAGCAAGCTTTCTTTTCAGAGTGACTGGAATGGACGGTGAGAGCGGTGCCAAGACGTGGCTTTGGGCTCTTCTCTGTGATGCCCAGACCTAGAGGATGATCTATGGTGTCTGGAAATAGACAAGGAATGGCGGTGTTGTGACCTGGGGTGATCTTTATCTTCATGTGCTATATGTTGGTGTTCAGACCTAGAAGGGCTGAGAGGGAAGGAAGAGGTAACACACCAAACAAACAGGCTGAAGGAAACTCAATCCTACCTGCCATGTAAGGGTTGGCCACAGGAGGGCAGTGACACATCCACGGCAAGGCATCTTGATAACTGAAAAGAAACCAATAATGGCCACCAGAGATAAGGAGTGACATCAGACATCAACCAGCAGCCAGGGAGCCTGCAGCATGAGCACTTACCTTGGTAACAGGAAAAAAGTTCCTGGGGAAGCTGCCGCATAAGCCCACAGACCATCCCAAGGAATAGTTGTTTTGACAGCTTTTAAATCTGCCACTATTGATGAAGTCACTACTCCCCACAGCGCGCCTGCGCTGGGACCGACGCTGCCCAGCGGTGCTTGCACGCATGCACGACTGCCGCCATCTTGCTGGAACTGCGCACGCGTGAACAAAGCCTCACTCTCAATCACAGCTTGCGGCTGCACAGACAAGCTCAGGGGACCCCTGAAGATGCAGATGTGCTCCAGCCGCCATGGCCTATGTTTGGAGCCATAGAAAGAAAACAGACAACATACACTGCTGCCATTTGTAAGTATTATACGTTACCACCACGGCATGACTACGATCCAACCTGGAACCGGGAGCTGTTGCTGCACTCACTGCATGACCAGGGTGTTCAGAAAGGCCTCCCGCTAATAGCTGGGACGTTTGGCCATATTGCCGCTTGCCTGTCAAAGGCCAGGTTGGTAAGCTTTTCATGGCAATGCATTAATCGCCTGTGTCCACCCTGTTAAAAGCTGGGGATTGCTGGACCCCAGATAAACACCGCCTGAATCTACAACATTACGTGCAAACCGCCAGGACTAGATTGCAGAAATTTTTACAAAGGTAAGACTTCACCTTGGTCCTAGGAGGAGGACAAAAAAGAAACATGGCCTCTGGCCATTTATGGGAGTGGGGTCCTATGAGGTATGAGGGGGCATGAGGGGGCAGGATTAACCCATTTGTAGGCTGTCATGGAGTCTGCCAGGAAATCAGGATTATGTAGCAAATCATGCAAAGAAAAATGTACCTACAAGCTTTGTTCTTCTCTCTGCGAGTCAGATTGCCCCAGTTTCTCAAGAGCTATGCTGCTATTTCTTCCCATAGAGCTAACTTTGTTATTCTGTCCTTGTAGGACTCATGGGGCAAATCCCACAGCTGGGGGTAGCACTGCACAGCCTCTATCAGCTGGTATTGGCTGACCTCTTTCTTGATCATGACTGCCACATGTGATTTCAGCTCACACACACAGGTGATGGTTTCCACACACACAATGGGATGGGCTGGATCTACACACACTTTCTGAATATACCGTATAGGAATTCCTGTAATGTGACTCATTCCTTTTTGTGGGCAGTTACTTTAAGAAGAACCATTTAGGAGCATTTATGACGATTAAGAAGTGTTTAGGAGCATTCAGTGTTTTTTTTTCTGCTGGCAAATCACTTCCAAAAATGCAAAAAAAACATTTTCCTGGCGCCACCATGGCAGCATACTAGTGATAGGCTCCGCCTTTCTCACCTCCCTCAGGACCAATGAAATAGCATAAATTAAAGTCCAGTTAGGCCCCACCCCATTTATCTTTTTGTTCTCATACCTCCACGCACCAGTGAAGAGTAAGCAGTACTATGTTCCCCCCTCTGCCTCCAGGCAGCTGCCGGCTGGGTTAAGCCTCTCCCAGTACGAAGTCCCAGTATCAGGCTGCTAAAAGTGCAAGAGTAGCTTGGGAGCTCCTTCTGTGGGTTTCGATGGAGCTGAGCAGTTTTTCCTCTTTAGGAATGAAATCTGCCTTTAAGGTTGGTGTCTGCAACGCTTGTTGGGTTTGGGGAGGCCAGCTTTGCATCCTTCTTACCTGTGCCTTTGTTTGTCTCCTGTCATTTTATCATTTTCTGCACCTCCTGTCCTTTTCCTCCTGCAGTGGCACTGGTCTGGGTACATTACTCCCTCTAGACAGGTTCTCTGTCCTTTGCTGTCCTAGGCCGGCTGTAGGTATAGCTTATGTTTGTAGGTTGTGTATGTATAGGTTTGTATATATATATATATATATATATATATATATATATATATATATATATATATATATATATATGTGTGTATTGTAGGGGATCAGAGGGGTGGACAGCTGGCTCAGATACAGCCCTAAAACAAGAGTGGCTTTATTCAACAAAATGGCAAAATAAACATAAGATAAAACAGACTTGTCTTGTCACACGGTTGTGCACACAGGTACAGCTCAGTTCAGCAGCACACAGGCTTATAGGTAATGGTTCATGGCTCCAATCAGAGCTACAGTCTTTATGTGGTTAAGCTCACCCAGCACACCATCCAGCAATTGACATTTTCACACAGTGTGCTGCTGTCTCTCTCTCTCTCTCTCCTACTCAAACAGCTCCTCTCTGAGACTTTCAGCCCAGCTGACAATAAGCAGGTCTGAAGGGGAAATACCTGCCCTCTTCGATTAACATCTTCTTAACCATACCCCAGGCTGACCCTCTGCAGTATGTATATATGTTCATGTATATGTTTGTGTATATATGTGTGTGTTCTTATGTCGGTTGGTATGTATGTGTGTATGTGGGGGAGTGTTATATGGAGCGGTATGTGCATGTATTTATATATGCATGCATATTGTTTTAAAAGAAAAAAAAAAGGGGAAAGGAGAGAGTGTGTAGATGTATATATGTGTATTAAATATTTAGATATACTTTAATAGAGGGAGAAGCGAAGACGCTGTTGCCTTATCTATTTTTCCTCTTCTCGGTCTTTCTGCGGCTGTTTGTCTCTCAGCTGGTCGTCCCATTTCTCCACTGTTCGAGTATCAGTCACCATCCATACAAAAGACCCTCAACACTTAGGTGGGGACCACCGTGTCGGTAAGTTTTAAGGAAAGGAGTGCCCTCTAATTCGAATTGCTTTGATTTGCTTCAGCTCCGCATGCCCATGCTCTCAAAGGCCAGAGCCAGAGGCCATAGAAAGGCAGACGTTCTTCAGAGAAGCATAGCTCGGATGCCGCTCCCACTCAGGAAAGAGGATCCAAGAAGAACGTCTTAGCTCTTCTTTCCCAGACCCAGCACCCCAACAAGAGTCCCGCAGGACCTGTGGCACAGTGCCTATGCCCAGGAGGCTGGTGAGTGAAGTCGGCCTGGTTGAAGTTTGCAGCTGACAGGTAATATCGAATGTCCTTATTACTTATAAGGTGGCACAAAACTTTTGTTTTAAACTCACTGTAATTACTTTAGCTAGCCAGCCCCCTTGTTGCGGGTCTAGCCACTAGCAGAACAACCTGCCTCATGGATCACTCATCCTCTCAGTACTCCCGAGGAAGGGGCACAGCCTGCAAATGATTTTAGCTCCCTTGCACCAGAGGAAGATCTGGAGCTACTTGGTATCAGCTTTTCTTTGGAGAACTGTGTATCCAGGCAGTCATGCAGACCATTACATGGGTTAAAAGACAAAGTCATATTTACCCTTTCAATGAGCAATCACTTTTCCATTAGGAAACTGGTTTAATTTAAGGCGGATATAGCATTGCTGAAATCCATGCCTACAGTGGGACTGGCTGTTGTCTAATATGGTGGCGGCTGGGAAGGGCCTGCCACTCAACAGAGGCCCTTACCTTGGTGATGGGTACTTTGGGTTTTTGCTCCCTGGATATGGTTGGAAAGGAAATCCTTAAGGCTGATGTCTTGGGACCCAGCCATGATGTATCGTCAAATTTCACTGCGGAACAGCAATAGCCTCAACCTGATGCTTGAACAAGAGAATGCTATACTCAATTATGGCTAGGGGTACCCTATGGTTGAGACCCAGGGCTGTGTTTGGCTTCCTAGAAACAAAATTGGAATACTCACTTTATAGTGCAATATCTCTGTTTGATATGAAACCAGAGACAGCCATGTCATAAGTGACAGGAGGAGGGTCCGTTCTTCTCCCATAACAGAAAGCAGGAAAGTAAAATATATATATATATATATATATATATATATATATATAACTAAAAATAAATAATAATAAATAAGGGCAGAAATGTATTTCTCCCGCCAGGTTCCGCTCCTCTAGGGGCAACCTTTCATAAGGTCCATAAATGAAAATCTTTGGGTGTACCGCAGGTACCCACAAAACCCTTGGGTGCATGTCCAAACTTTTAAGGTAAGTCCCAGTGGGCACGCATCACGGGTTACTGGACAGTGGATTGTGCAGATCCTTGGAGGATAGGCACTCATGGTCACTTCGGTGGATTCCCCACTGTTCCTTCTCTGGACCTTTTTCTCCCCCTTGGAGCTGCCAGTTCCACCGCAACCACGGCGGTTACAATACTTACTGACACTTCAGACTCAGAGGGGAGCTGTCCTGGTCCCATCTCACAGGAGATTTTGTAGGTTTCCTACCCACCCCTGTTTGTAGGTTGCGGGGGTTGGAGAGAAGCATTCGCTTGCAGCAGATGGCTGGAGGCTTTCGCTAGATCATCAGGATTTTTAGCTTTAAATCTCAAAAATGTTTTCTTTTCTTTTTTATTCCAAAGTAAGTAAATTTGGCGATTGGTTGGAGACATCTCCGCTTTATCAGCCTACCTTTTAGCCTATGAATATCTCTAAGAATATTCAGAGGTTTCAGTGCCGTGTCAGTTCCTCTTGGAGAACAGGGTCTCCAGATTTGCCACTACCTGAATGTCATTCCTTTCTACAAAAAAAAAAAGACCAAGCTATGGTCAGTGTCACGCAGTATGTATAGTGGTCCGCGGTGATGGAAAGACCTTGAGGATGTCATGAACCATCTGACTGGATCAATGTGATGAATCATATCGGCAAGACAGCCTGGAAGGTGCACTGCGAGGGTCTGTCAGTCAAGGCAAGCGGAGTTTGCTAGCCAAGGAAGGTAGTCTCGAAAGCGCTGGAAGGTCAGGCAGCCTTTTTTATCACTTTGACCTTGCTACACAGAATCAAGGGTGACCAGTCATCTTACGGTTGAGCAAAAGGACAGCAATGGCGTATTTTCAGCTCCAGGGAGGATCTCGCGGCAATATGCTATTGAGAGATGTAAAACCCAGAATGTCTGGGTAGGAAGATCACCAGCAAATTCCGGAAGCAATTTACCTCCTAGGGGACTGGAATACACGGACATACTGTCCATCATGCAAGCTTGCCAGAGCATGAGAGGGAGGCTTGTCCACAGGTGGCCTACCACAGACAGGCTTCTTTGATTCTCACAGCAAATGCCAATTTAAGAAGAGGTCTGACTCAGTTTCTGCTCCCCAAAGCAGAGAACAGAAGCTGAGTTTCTCCATGAAACTGCAATCAAGCCTACTGTATATGTTTTTCTCCAACCTCTCTCGTAATGAAATTCCTCTGGAAGCTGTCAAGAATGAGCATGGTAGTCACGAACACCCCTCCATTCTGACCATAGAAGTCTTGGTGCTTCCTGGCTATCTACTTCAGAATACAGAAGTCGATTCCCCTTCACACATATATTCATAATATACAGTGGGGAAAGGAAATAAAGTGCCAAGCTGGCATAGTGTAGCACAATTTAATATAAAATTAAAATTCAATATAATATGTGAAGGCACTCACAAGCGGCGGGGGGTGGACAATGACAGATAGTGGAGGATAGGAAGTCCAAATGTGAACCAGGAGCTGAAGTCTCTGTCCGGTGGTCGGGATAGAGATAGCCGTGTGTCACTATGAGGAGGATAAAGATCAGGCTATCCAAAAATATCTCAATCAATGCACAGTGACTACATTTATAAAATATAACACTATTTTTCAAAAATCATAATGTGTCATGAATACAAGTGCAAATAAATCTTAAGTGGCAAAACTTATATAGAAAGAAAAGAAATGAAATTTCTTGATGTATATTATTGTGCATTCCTTGTGCAAGTGCTTATTCTTATGCTGTACTGTGCCATGCTCCCCTCCTTATGTGCCCACACTCACCAGATATTGGTGGATATTGCGCCTGATAGAATAGCAATTGCTCATAATGTTCAGAGTAGATAGTCTGCTTGTCCTTGTAGTTCTCCAGCAGGTGGGAATAGCTCCTCATATATACAGTATCTCACAAAAGTGAGTACACCCCTCACATTTTTGTAAATATTTTATTATATCTTTTCATGTGACAACACTGAAGAAATGACACTTTGCTACAATGTAAAGTAGTGAGTGCACAGCTTGTATAACAGTGTAAATTTGCTGTCCCCTCAAAATAACTTAACACATAGCCGTTAATGTCTAAACCGCTGGCAACAAAAGTGAGTACACCCCTAAGTGAAAATGTCCAAATTGGGCCCAGTTAGCCATTTTCCCTCCCCGGTGTCATGTGACTCGTTAGTTGTACAATGTCTCAAGTGTGAATGGGGAGCAGGTGTGTTAAATTTGGTGTTATCGCTCTCACTCTCTCATACTGGTCACTGGTAGTTCAACATGGCACCTCATGGCAAAGAACTCTCTGAAGATCTCTCTCTGAAAAAAATAATTGTTGCTCTACATAAAGATGTATTAGGCTATAAGAAGATTGCTAAGACCCTGAAACTGAGCTGCAGAATGGTGGCCAAGACCATACAGCGATTTAACAGGACAGGTTCCATTCAGAATATGCCTCGCCATGGTCGACCAAAGAAGTTGAGTGCATGTGCTCAGCGTCATATCCAGAGGTTGTCTTTGGGAAATATAGGCATGAGTTCTGCCAGCATTACTGCAGCGGTTGAAGGGGTGGGGGGTCAGCCTGTCAGTGCCCAGACCATACGCCACTTACTGCATCAAATTGGTCTACATGGCTGTCTTCCCAGAAGGAAGCCTTTTCTAAAGATGATGCACAAGAAAGCCCGCAAACAGTTTGCTGAAGACAAGCAGACTAAGAACATGGATTACTGGAACCATGTTCTGTGGTCTTATGAGACAAAGATAAATCTATTTGGTTCAGATGTTGTCAAAAGTGTGTGGCGGCAACCAGGTAAGGAGTACAAAGACAAGTGTGTCTTGCCTACAGTCAAACGTGGTGGTGGGAGTGTCATGGTTTGGGGCTGCATGAGTACTGCTGGCACTGGGAAGCTACAGTTCATTGATGTAACAATGAATGTCAACATGTACTGTAACATACTGAAGCAGAGCATGATCCCCACCCTTCGGAGACTGGGCCGCAGGGCAGTATTCCAACATGATAACGACCCCAAACAAACCTCCAAGATGACCACTGCCTTGTTAAAGAAGCTGAGGGTAAAGGTGATGGACTGGCAAAGCATGTCTCCAGACCTAAACCCTATTGAGCATCTGTGGGGCATTCCTAAATGGAAGATGGAGGAGCGCAAGGTCTCTAACATCCACCAGCTCTGTAATGTCGCCATGGAGGAGTGGAAGACTACTCCAGTGGCAACCTGTGAAGCTCTGCTGAACTCCATGCCTAAGAGGGTTAAGGCAGTTCTGGAAAATAATGGTGGTCACACAAAGTATTGACACTTTGGACCCAATTTGGACATTTTCACTTAGGGGTGTACTCACTTTTTTTGCCAGCGGTTTAGACAATAATGGCTGTGTGTTGAGATATTTTGAGGGGACAGCAAATTTACACTCTTATACAAGCTGTACACTCACTACTTTACATTGTAGCAAAGTGTAATTTCTTCAGTGTTATCACATAAAAAGCTACAATAAAATATTTACACAAATGTGAGGGGTGTACTCACTTTTGTGAGATACTGCATCATAGGGAATATAACCAGAAAATATCCATAGTGTAATACTGTTTATTAAGGTAAAATTTGCTTTTACAGCCAATTAAAAAACTTACAAAATACTCCTCTTGTATCTGAGCATATACTAACCCCGTCCTGAAATTCAAAGTGCCGTGGTTAGCATTCCAAGCCACAGATATGACATCACCGGAAGTATCAACCCACCTAAGGCATTTCTGTACATTTTTGGATTTACACTATGTGGAGGCTTTTTTCTCTTTTATACCCCTAAACTAATATCACTATTTGGAGTATTATGGGCGGTGAATTGTATTCTGGATTCCTATTTGTCTCCAAAGAAGGAGCTGGAGTACATCGCCTTTGGAGTTCGATCCATGTCTATTTGATCTACGTCTATGCCTGTTCCATTCACCGCCACTGGCTTGTGGATCCACAACCTGGAGTAAAAGTTCCTAATCCCCTCATCCCCAGACAGTGGGGGGGGCAATCCCAGGTGTTATTGTAACGGCTCATTATATATGAACATTCAGAGATCGTCAGATATTTACCTGCATCACTAATGTCACTTTCATTATCACTTTGAATGTCTGTTATGGCATCACTGGTGTACATCGCCTTTGGAGTTCAATCCATGTCTATTTGCTCTACGTCTATGCCTGTTCCATTCACCGCCTCTGGCGTGTGGATCCACAACCTGGAGTAAAAGTACCTAATCCCCTCATCCCCAGACGGTGGAGGATCAATCCCGGGTGTTATTGTACCTGCTGATTATATATGAACCTCTCAGAGATCTCAGATATTTACCTGCATCACTAATATCACTTTCATTATCACTTTGAATGTCTGTTATGGCATCACCACCATTTGGACTTATATAGTTCTCATTTGTTGCAAGAACTTTGTCACTGTTGAATATTTTTTACGCATTAGTAAGTTTAGAATGTGACCACAAGTCCAGATACACGTGTGTATGGGTTACATTTACTGTAGATGATTTATTATCATTAGTTCATGTCATTTTATCGCATCACATTATTGCACATAGTGTGAACTTATATTATGTGTCATTATTCATATATTTTTTACTCATCATCACAGCACACTTATTGCTGCACCTCTTATAGGGCGTACACACGGTCGGACTTTGTTCGGACATTACGACAACAAAATCCTAGGATTTTTTCTGACGGATGTTGGCTCAAACTTATTTTGTCTACACACGGTCGCACAAAGTTGTCGGAATTTCCGATCGCCAACCACGCGGTCACGTACACCACGTACGACAAGACTAGAAAAGGCCAGTTCAGAACCAAGCGCGGCACCCTTTGGGCTCCTTTTGCTAATCTTGTGTTAGTAAAAGTTTGGTGAGAGACGATTCGCGCTTTTTCAGACTTGTGGCTTTCAGATCGTTTTCTGCCGTTCAGTTTGTGCTTGTGGGTTTGTATCTGCTCTTCAGTGCGTGCAAGCAAGTTCCGCGTGACTTAGTCATTGTATTCTTGTTCGTTCGTTACTGTTTTTTAGGTCGCTCTTCACAGGCCTTGCTGTTCTTCAGTGCGTTCTGTTACTTCGTTCTGAGCAGCCGACCGTTTTCTAGCCATGTTTCGTATGTGTACTCCTCGTAGAGTTCGTGCTGTGCGGGGGCTTAGTGTTGGGGTCCTGACCTTGACACAAGTCCAGTCCATGAACAGGGTGGGGAGGAGTTCATGGACCAAGAATTGGTTGCTTCAGCATGACCAGTTCTCTCATATGCCTTTGCTCCGTGAGATACGTGAGAATAATCCTGATGATTTCAGGAACTTTCTCCGAATGGCGGACCCCGTGTTTCACCGTTTGTTGGCTTCGCTGACCCCCTATATCAGCAGGCAGGATACCTGCATGAGGCAAGCCATCACTCCGTAGCAGAGGCTGGTCGCTACCCTGCGGTATTTGGCCACAGGGAGAAGTCTGCAGGACTTGAAGTTCTCAACAGGCATCTCCCCCCAGGCTCTAGGGATCATTATCCCGGAGACCTGTTCTGCCATCATCCAGGTCCTGCAGAAGGAGTATATGAAGGTAGGATTTTTATCCTTTAATGTCACATTTTATTGTATTGAATGTTTGATAATATCTTGTATTTCTTTCCTCATTCCCTAATTACCATGATTGGAATATGCTGTGAATGTCCCCTTTGTCCTCATGCATGCTGGATTTTTATGTAATTATTATTTTATGTCCTTCATACATATTTGCCCTTCACTAACCTCCCCAGCATGGTGTCTCCTGGCCTATATTTACCTCATGTAGTCACTTAATGTATTTTATCAGCTCCATAGTAGTGCTTTACCCCAAACACCCCCTAAAATGTTTTGAAATGTTATTTTTGATTTAAATTCAGGCAGAGTGCCAGAGGCTTTTTTTTGTGGTGTCCCCAAATAATTTTTAGTAACCCTCCCTCCCCCAACTGCTAAGTCAGCTGATACCAATTCTCTATCTATCCTCAATCATCTATCTGCTGACTTTGCCAAACCCATACACACTATACCCATCTCTTTAGTGCTCAGATTTATGGATGAATTCCCCAAAGCATGTAGTGCAAGGGCCTGCCTGTATACTTTCCAATGGTACTGTTTAAAGTTTTTATATCCTATTATTATCTTGATAGGTAATAGCAGAATGTCCAAATGTCCTCAAATGTGTACAATGTGTATTTATATCTTTGTATTATGACACTTCTTACCTGTCCAGTGGTCTGCCAATAGTGTAACTAAGGAGGGTCTGTTCAAAGTAATACCCATTATTTAGGCATTCATCTCTCAATAAAGTGAAGAGGGTTACCTGTCCAAGATGTCCACACACCCCCTATAATGTTAGAAATGGCCCATGAGAGGGGGGGGATATGATAGGTGTACCTTATACTTTGGCCTTGTTAAATTCCCCTTAGTAAATGCTATCTGGAGGTTGCCCCATAATGTTTGTGTATAATCTGCTTGCCATGTTTCAGAGTAAAAATAGTAATGTTTATTGTTTTTTCCTCAACAGTTTCCTTCCACGCCACAGGAATGGCAGACTGTGGCCTCCCACTTTGCCGAGCGGTGGGACTTTTCTAACTGCGGAGGGGCAATTGATGGGAAACAAGTCCACATCATCCCACCACCCAACTCGGGGTCGTACTATTATAATTACAAGGGGTTTAATAGTATAGTGATGTTGGCGGTGGTGTCGGCTAATTACGACTTCTTGTATGTGGACGTGGGGAAGAATGGCCAGATGTCCGATGGTGGAGTCATCGCCCAGACGGAGTTCTACAGGCATCTCCAGAATGGCAGCTTGGACTTGCCAGCTCCAGAGGACAATGTGGAAGGACTCCCATTTGTGTTCGTTGCTGATGAAGCGTTTGCGCTGGGGGACCACCTGATGCGGCCATTCCCAATGAGGACCCTCACCCCGGAACAGTTTTTAATTACCGGCTGGCCAGAGCCCGAAGAGTGGTGGAGAACACATTTGGAATCCTAGCCAGCCGGTTCCGACTATTTCTGACACCCATCCATATGGCGGAGTATAAACTGAACCATATTATACTGGCGTGCTGTGTTCTCCATAACTTTTTAAGGAAACATTCGGTCAACTATGCTGGCTCAGTTGGGCCTGAGGCCGGAATCCTACATCAAACCACACTGACGGCGCTTGAAAGTGGCCGTCCTGGCTTGCCCTCCCTGAGTGCCCGTGATGTCCGGTTACGCTACCTGGAGTTCTTTGCGGGTAGGGGGGCTATCAGTATGCCAGACAATCTGTGAAGCCTTTTTATAATAAAAAAAAAAGAAATTCTTGGTGGACATTTACTGCTTGTGTTTGTTTTAGCTGACCCTGACAGAAATGTGTTAAGTCCAGAAAATGTCATGATTGTGTAACCTTATACAAAGCACTGTTGGCTGTTATTTCCTAAATGCAAAAACACATTTCACTACAAGTGCACTTGCAACTGCACTGAAACTGCACTTGTAGTGCAAAGAGGATTTGCCCTTAGGAAATAACCCCCATTTTTGCAGAAAACAGCAATTACATCACCCCAAAAGTGTTGTATTGTAGTGTTGAGACAATAGTCCACACATTCTTGAGTAAGCAACTTTTTTATACCTGCACAATCACATGTGCATTTACCAAAGGTTTTTAAAACAAACCAACATGTTTGTTGTATAACAATTTTTGCAGTAGCATTATCAAAAATCGAAATGTCCATTTCAGATAAAACAGGCCTGTGTAAAACCAACAAGAAAGCCAAAAAACTTGAACTTACAAAGTTCACATTAGGTAAAACCTGAAGGCTATATCAGACATCAGTATTTAGGAACTGGGTTTGATATAGCGTTCAGATGGGGGGAAATCACCCCTGGAAAAGCCAAATTTGGAAGATACACACCAATTTACGAATGTCAACATGTGCTATCTGCCATCAGGGGGGATCAAGGGACGTGTTTTGGGGGAGCAAGCCCTTCCTCAATGCTACATTATAATTGAGGAAGGGGTTGCACCCCCAAAACACGTCCATTGATCTCCCGTGATGGCAGATAGCACATGTTGGCACACTGTGTGCATCCTCCAAATTTGGCTTTTCAAAACATTGCAAAAATATTTAAAAGATTGAGCCACAATCCAAAAAGTGATTTTGTGGGGTTTTAAATTCGCCCCAAAACATCAATGATGTTATTATTTTTTTAATAACATCATTGATTTTTTGCTGTATGTTTTGCAGTACGACATTACACCCTATGATCTCCCCGATCAGGATCTGGGCACTTTCTGATGTGAAACATTCTGGATACCTCACATTATGATCACCTAAAAAGAGAGAAACAAAACAAAAACAGGTCTCAAAAATCTGCCACCATCCATCTCTTTTACCTGAGCCTGTGGTCGCAGACACTCACCTGTTGTGGTGCCAATCTCCACCACATCTTCTTCTTCCTCCTGCTCTTCTTGGGTTGGTGTTAGTTCCCCTTCTTCCAGAGGTGGAGGGTCTGTGGTCTCCTCGGATGAGGGGTGTCCTCCGAGTCTTTTCTCCCCTGTGTAAAACAAAAATGGTATAATTAGCACACAGATATTTGATGGCAGAACTAGAAATAGGAAACATTGCTTGGAAGTGGGGTACAATTGTCTATTTTAGCCGAGTTCCAAGATGTATTTTTTTTATTGGCCTTTGTCAAGCTGCAATACTTTACCTGTTTAGTACAAGCTTCACAGATGGAGACCCCCCTATAGTATACACTGAAGCACCTGTGTGGCCCCCTAATAAAAATGGTGTTCTTGTGTCCCACACTAGTGCTCCAGTGTCCAGATGTGAAAACAGCTGCTCAGTGTCCTCTCCTTACACACATTCTAGTAACAAACCCATCTACACAAACAACTATTTGGCATCCAAGTAGGCCCAAAAAAAATGTGGGAAAATGCATATGGCCTAAACAATGGTATTTTAGAGGCCGAAAGAAAAATGTTTGATACGAACGAATTATGGGCCCATGAACATTAAAGTTGCCCTTTTAAACTGTACAATTAAGAAAAGCATATGGAGCAGCACGAACGCAATAAAGACAGAAAGAATAGGAACACAGCACAACTACTTACTTTTTTGCAGCACTCTCCGGATCTTTCGGTACTGCTCTGGCTCTCTCAATTTCAGGTACGACCATCGCTTCCTGAGCTGATCTTTCGATCGTCGTACCCCGAAATTCTTCTGCAGACTTTTGATCACTTTCGCCATGATCTTGGTCTTTCTGATATTGGGGTTGGGGTAAGGCCCATACTTTCCGTCATAGTCGGACTTCTTCATGATGTCGACTATCTCCAACATCTTCCCAAAGGACATATTTGTGGCCTTAAAACATCTCCTTCTGGATCGGGATGTGTCCGGTTCCGGGCTTTCCTCCTCCTCCTCCTCGTTCCTGCAGTTAGCACGCACCTGCTGTGACTCCGCCATGTGCTCTTCCCCCACTGCGCCGAACGAAAAGGGGCTTGGAATAGACTAGAAAGAACATCAGGTGGCGGGCGGAGTTACACGCATGCGCAGTGTGTATAAAGCGTAACACGCGTGTGTATTACGTACGATCTGTGAGCGGAGGAAGGAGCATTGGACGCGCCGATCGTAAGAACGAAGGTAAGAGACAAACTATACTGCTTCTACATTGAAGCCTATATTGTAACAAGATTAGGAGAGTTTTGTCTGACATTAGGCTTTGTCTTGTGTTGTGTCTTGCAGTGAACATGGATATCTTAGTGAAAGACAATGACTTCATGTCAGTATTCATAGATATCTTAAGGGAGCTGCCCTGTCTGTGGGAGATTAAACACCCCCATTTCAAGAACCAAGCAAAGAGGAAGGCAGCACTGGTGCAATTGTGTGAAATTGTGAAGCAGGTGATCCCCACGGCAGACATCACCTATTTAAAGATCTTCATTGGTGGCCTGAGGAGCACATATCTAAGGGAGTGCAAGAAAGTCCTGGATTCATAAAGATCCGGAGCAGCAGATGACATCTATGTCCCCAGGATGTTGTACTACGACAGGCTGCATTTTCTGGCAGGCCAGACTGAACCCAGGTCATCCCTCTCCAGTCTTCCTTCCATGCTTCCTTCCCCCCCGGCTGAGACTTCTGACGCCCAACCAGGGCCTTCCAGGCCACATGTGGAGGAGCCCAGATTGAGCCAGGTATAGCATTCCTCTAAATATTTCTGCTTGTCCAATCAATGATGTTAACTAGATGTTAGTTTGGAGTACTAATTTAGGATTGTGATTGATGAAGCAAAACATTACAACATGTCCCTTTTTCATACACAGGGAAGTCTCAGCCAGGAGGTGGCCGGGCCGAGCCAGCTGGCTGATCTGCAGGTCCCTCCACCCCCCCTGAAAAGAGAAAGTGGCAGTAGGAGGAGTGCCCTAGAGGAGACTACCGGAGGAATCTTTTGGAGGGCTACAGAGGTCCTGGGAGCACGACAGACCATGGAGGAGGACATTGCTGCCGTCATTGCATATAAAATGCAGAGGATGGAGGAGGACCAACAAGTCTTGTGTGAGGCGCTCATATTGGAGGCTCTTAACAAAGGTATGAGGGGCCAAATGACAGCTCAGACACACCTTTGCGATGGTTCTCCTCCTCCTCCTGCAGGTCCTCCTCCTCGTCCTCCCTCCCCTCCAGGTCCTCCCAGTCCTTCTGCCACATCTCCAACTGCACAGCCACAGCCCGGAAGGAAGTGTGAAAGGAAGACCAGAAAGTGAGGACCCTGGATCCAGTCTGGTCGGCCAAAAAATGCAGCCCCTTGTGGTACCACAGCCTGGGGACACAGATGTCATCTGCTGCTATCTGGATCTCTGCGAATTCTGGACCAGACTGCCCTACCTTACATATGGACTTCTCAGGCCACCAATTTTGATGTTCAAGAATTGATGTCTGCCGTGGGGGTCCCAGGCTTTGCTAATTTCTCCTGTTGATCCAGTGTTGCCTTCCTCTTTGTTTGGTTCTGAGCATACTGAATTATACTCTCCTATGTGTTTTACTTCAAAAAGGACAGTTGGTTTGTGAGGATTCAGGTACATTTCAAATATACAATGTGAAATGAACAAGGGACACCAACACCAAACAATCTCCTGGAGATTAAATAATAAAACATATCAATGGTGTTGGGGTAACTTCACACACAAAACACACACAAAAATATTCTGGAGTAAAAATAAAAATAACATTGAACAAAGATCAGCCTTTGAAAAAATTCAAACATTAAAAAAAAAAGGCTTACAATCCCCCAAAAAATTAAATAAAAAAAAAAAATTCTGTCAGATGTGACAACTAATAACAATATATTCAGGGAATCCCAATAAAAAAAACAAAAAAAACTAAAAATATAAAACTGTCAGATGTGACAACTAATAACAATATATTGAGGGAATCCCACTAAAAAAACACAAATCAAACTTTGTGAGAAGTGTGTGTGAATATGAGCAGCAAAACGACTTAATTCTTGTCACATTATAAAGAAGAAGAGAGTGCGCTGTATTAAACCATTTTTAACATTGCAGCTTGACGAAAGTGCTGTATCCATTGCGAACGCTAATTTTACCAGAACGAGCTGTTCCGTCTTGGAATTTCTTCTGAGCATGCGTGGCACTTTGTGCGTCGGAACAGGCCACACACGGTCGGAATTGACACGATCGGATTTTGTTGTCGGAAAATTTTATCTCCTGCTCTCCAACTTTGTGTGTCGGAAAATCCGATGGAAAATGTCCGATGGAGCCCACACACGGTCGGAATTTCCGACAACACGCTCCGATCGGACATTTTCCATCGGAAAATCCGACCTTGTGTACGGGGCATTAGTGTGTATACAATTGTGATTTCACCTACAACACTAGCTTTGCATACAGTCACATCATCTGGATTTACATATTCACCACCTTCTGGTATATGTACTGTATGCTTTACACACTGGCGATATTTCATTGTATCCATAGATCACATTGTTCTCATATGATCACTATTTTTAGGTGATTGTGACAAAGATATATTTTTAACGCTACACATTTACTTTCTGTATCATTTTACAATTAGTCTTACTGTTGTGTCGACGGCTCTATGTTGAGGTTTGCCGCAGTACTTTTACTATGTATTACACTTTATGATGGGATGGGATTGACACAGAGATAGCACTGTAGTGCATTGTGTTTTGTGCTTTGAACTAATATACAGTAGCTATTACTAATCTCATTCAAGTGGAACAATTCCAGTTGAGTAACTACCTACTACTAACCAAAATTAAGCAGACTACTCATGTTTTCTTTAATTCTACATGCTAAAGGATAGAAATGACAAATTTAAACACTGTCTATCGCTCCATTTACTAGGTACCATTTAATAGTTCCCTTCAGTCAGTTTTAGCAAAAAAGTCTTATCATTTTTACTACTGCTTTTTCAGTTTTCGGGGCTTTTAACAAGAGTGAAGGTAATAAAACATACATTACAGATCATTAGTAAGCCTCCATTATTTTTTTTAAGTAACACTCAAAGAAATGTACTGTACTGTTTGATTTACTTTCAACCAGAAAGATTATTATGCTAGAAATGACATTATTTAAAAAAAAATAATTGTGTAAGCTGGAAATTGTGTAAATGAAACAAAGTTTTTTTAAAGCAAATAAAAATAAAAATATACATTTTGAAATTATAGATTTTTGGGTGGATGGTATCAGCATTCCTGTTGAAAAATAGGATTTAGCGCTATTATAGAACCATATCCCATACCCTATATTGTAAACTATACTGAGCATCCAGGAAATGAAAAGCTGAAGTCTATGATAAAGGTAATGATCTCTGAAAGTATATCTAATGAGTAATTTGTGGCTCAGTGGATTTCAAAAGATTATTGGTTTTGGAATAGATTCTATCAGCTTAGGAGATAATGAAAATCATTACTGCCATATAAAATAAAACAGTCTATTTGCAATGCACAATAATACTATTGAATGGCCATCTATTCCCTGCACAAGTATGAGACTAATTTAAAATAATTGAACTGTTCTACTTCTGAATACAGTGTTAAGTCAATACAAGATATTTCATTTAAAAAATGCAAAATGTGCACACCTTTCCAATTATTCATGAAATATTGTATGTTTTTAATTGACCTAGCAATTTATACAATTAAGTAGCACATCATTAACCTTGGGTTTTTTAATCTATGTTTTCTTTAAATGTTGTACTTTAAGTAGAAATTCATATGTAAAATAATTAACACAATATTTCAAATAATAAGTACATGCTAATTTTTTAATATGTTTAAAACATTGATGGAAGCCTTATGTTCCTAAGTATATTATGATATTATTTAAATGCTGTCATTGATTATAGAGACATTTAGGATATTTATGTGAGAAAAGTACATGTTATTCCCTGTTAAAACTTGCAGGCACATTCAAAATATCTGTCTAATGCTTACAGATTGTTCTTTAAAACTCCCAAAAATATTTTATAGATAGTAATATGAGAACCTTATGTAGCAAACTCAGTTAAATGTGTTATCTATTAAGGTTATATATAATACCAGCAGAGGCGTAACTAGTACCTTCATGGCCCCGGTGCAAGGAACCATGAAGGGCCCCCCGACATCCCATCCCGTCAGTCCCAGGGCCCTTCCCTCGGGGCCCGAGGCGCTTCCCACTGATCCTGGGGCCTGCAGCGGGACCCTTTGACATGTTCTGCAGTGGGCTTTCTTCCTGCCAACTTGCCCCCCCCATGGTGATGGAAAGCAAGAGCTATGTCACAGCACATCAGGGAACTTGATAGGGTCAAATGTAGTGGCTGAACTACTAGGGTTGCAAGGGTCGCACTTGTGACCAGGCCCTGGGGTTCTACCACTGTGGGGGTTCCCAACCTCCTCTTGCTGTCCTGCCCCTGCTATTGACAGTGCTGGTCCATCATCTTCGTCTCAATGGCAGCAGTGTATTAGGATCCAGTGGCAGTTACACTATGAGGCTGACGGGTGTATTGGCCGGCACTATTGGTTGTAGACAGCTGAGCTCTCCATCAGTCATCTAGCAGCGGTGGCGCTGCATAGCCTTCTCTGTTGACATGCTGTTTGGGATGCAATCTTGGTGATGTCTCCGATCGGATCTAATATGTGGATATAAACACAATATTTATTAGAATCAAAAGTACAATCACGTATATCAACAATATGTTCAGCAGCATGTGCTCCATGCCACTAAGGTGGGGGCCTGATCAATAAAACCACTATCATATTTAATATTAGATCAGATCGGGAGCATCACCTGGATTGCATCCTGATCGCAATGTCAACAGAGAAAGCTATGCAGCGCTACCACTGCAGGCGACTGGCAGAGAGCTTAGCTATCTGCAACCCATTAGGACCATAATGTATCCAGAAGTAGGTCCTAATGTGCTGCCACCTCTGCCATTGAGACAGAGACCCTGGACCGGCATCAATTGCAGGGGCAGGACATCAAGAGGAGGTTGGAAAGCCCTGCAGTGGTGGAACCCCAGGACCTGGTTGCAAGTGCAACCCTGTCTCAGTGCGATAATGCTCCCATCCACCTTGAATGTATAGATGGGGAAATGGATCAATTTTTTTTATTGGTGGAATGAAAAAAAAAAAAAAGATCAAATGCATGGGCTGCCCAAGTGCTAATTGAAAGTGAGCAAGTTTGTGAATCTCTTGGAAGAACAGACAGGGGGAGAAGAGAGGGAGATGGGAACAGGTCAGAAATCACAGTGTACTGCACTGCTCAGTGTTCACTCACCCGAGAGCAGAAGTTGTTATCTGATGGCTCAGGCAGTGGCATCATGCATATTTCCTGCCCACACATCTCCTTTCTGTCAGATACAGCTGCACATTGGGATAGGAGAGTGGGTGGTTCGGGCAGACACAGGAGAGACAGGGGCGGAGGAGAAGCAACTTGTATTCCTTTCTCCTCTCCTGTCAGTGAGGGGGGGAAGTGTGCTCACTGGGCTGTGTGAGAGTGTCATAGACACTCAGCTCAGCTGCAGCCACCGGTCCCTACATTTGCAGACTGATTCTCACTCTCCTAATTTCCTGGGGAGGTGGAGTCTCTACTGTTAGAGATGTGTGCACTGAGATGAGTGGTGGGTCATTTGTTGTTTTGGCTCTGAAGAATAGGGATCACCCTTGAAATGAGACAGACATACGGAGGCCACCTGGTCTTCCCACAACTTTGGTGGACTACAGCAGACTTGAAGGCGATCGGTCTTATTTTTGCCTAAGCTATGTGTACACATTTTATGCGTTTGTGTGTATGACAATTGTTGATTTTACTCTTTAATAAAATGTATTGAGGTAATGCGCTAGGCCGATGCACCCTTCTCTTTTTCTTGTCATTTTACAATTTATAACCATACTGTCAGAAGCCATGAAATCAGACCGAGACAGAAGTACAGTTAAATCACACTTGTTTAACCACTTCAATACTGGGCACTTTCGCCCCCTTCCTTCCCAGACCAATTTTCAGCTTTCAGCGCTCTCACAATTTCAATGACAATTGCACGGTCATACAATGCTGTACCCAAAGGAAATTTTTATCATTTTGTTCACACAAATAGAGCTTGCATTGGTGGTATTTATTCATGACTCTGTTTTTTATTTTTTGCGATATAAGCGAAAAAAAGAGCGGAAATTTGGAAAAAAACAATATTTTATTCTTTCTATTTTAATAAAAATCCAATAAAATCCAATTTTTTCATAAATTAAAGCCAAAATGTATTCTTCTACATGTTTTTGTTTAAAAAATCCCTTTAAGTGTATAATAATTGGTTTGTGTGATCACGGACAAATGTGCGCAAATGATCATGTACAGATGTGCGCAGGTGATCACGGACTTATGTGTGCAGATAATCATTGGGACATGTGATTTTACTGGGACATATGTGGGGGACAGGTGTTTTTACTATGTGGGGACATGTGTTTTGGGGACATTGTGTGTTTACTTTGTGTTTTTTTTACATTGTGGGAACACTAGACTGGTGATCAGTGACTAAAAAGCTGTAAAAAACAGCTCATACTCACTGATCACCAGCCGGCTGCAGCGATCCGCTCTCCTCTCCTCACTGACAACTTCCATGTGAGGAGAGGAGAGCAGATTGCCTAGCAACTGGCTCTGTGTTTACATCACATGACGGCTGTGATTCGACATGGCCGTCATGTGATCAGGAGGGCCAATCGCAGAGCCCTCCTACTGATCGGAGATGCGCCATGTCCGGGTGACATGAGCGCATTGGGATTGCACCGATGCGCGGGCACGTGCGCGCACGATCCTGCTCCTTCTGAGGGACGTTCCTGAACGTCCACTCAGAAGGAGAGATAGCCCACCCGGCCGTTTATGTGCAGTAGCCGGGTGGGAACTGGTTAATAAAAGTAAATAGAAAAAATGTAGTCAAAACATAGCCAGAGTTCAGGAACCGGACAGGCCAAACTTCAGGGAGCCGGAGATGAGCGTAGTAAAACAGCAAGCAGGATCTGGAGCCAGAAGGGATGTCAGCCAAGCAAGTCTTATAACAGGAATGCAAGAGAGCATCTCTGTGATGTTGACTAAGGCGAAGGCAGAGTTCCTCTGGACTGGATGGCTTAAGTAGGCAGGACTGATGAGCAGGATATCATCAACAGCTGAGTAACTGTGGAGAGATAGGAAAGTAAGGAAAATGGCTGCACTTTGGTCCACTGTATACTTTAGATAAGGGGCCTGAACTTTTAATACAAGCTATATGAAATGCTATCGCAAGGCTTTTATAATGTCAAATGGAAATTTACTAGCAGGCTAGCTGCAAAACAGGAAAGTACCGTATTTATCGGCGTATAACACGCACCGGCGTATAACACGCACCCCAATTTAGGAGGGAATTTTAAGGAAAAAAAACTTTTAGGAGGGAAGTTGAAGGGAAAAAAACTTACATTTAAATGTCCTTCATTGCAGCCTTGTCAGTGCAGCCATGTCAGTGCAGCCTTGTCAGTGCAGCCTTCCCCAGTGCAGCCTTGTCAGTGCAGCCTTGTCAGTGCAGCCATGTCAGTGCAGCCATGTCAGTGCAGCCATGTCAGTGCAGCCTTGTCAGTGCAGCCTTGTCAGTGCAGCCTTCCCCAGTGCAGCCTTCCCCAGTGCAGCTTTACCCAGTGGAGCCTTGTCAGTGCAGCCATGTCAGTGCAGCCTTGTCAGTGCAGCCTTGTCAGTGCAGCCTTGTCAGTGCAGCCTTCCCCAGTGCAGCCTTGTCAGTGCAGCCTTCTCCAGTGCAGCCTTCCCCAGTGCAGCCTTCCCCAGTGGAGCCTTCCCCAGTGCAGCCTTGCCCCAGTGCAGCCTGGGATCCCCTGTCCCTGCTGTCACATCTTCAAAATCGCGGACCGCGATTTGAAAATGGCGCCGCCGGCGCCGAAGTACACAGAGCCGGTCCTCGGCTCTTTCCGGCGGCTCTCGTTTACTTTCGGCTCCACTCGTAGTCCCGAGCGGAGCTATCCGAACCTACTCGGATAGCTCCGCTCCGGACTACGAGTGAAACCGAAAGTAAACGAGAGCCGCCGGAAAGAGCCGAGGACCGGCTCTGTGTACTTCGGCGCCGGCGGCGCCATTTTCAAATCGCGGTCCGCGATTTTGAAGAAGTGACAGCTCGGATCGCAGGGGATCGGCGTATAACACGCACCTGCAACTTTCCCCTGATTTTAAGGGGAAAAAAGTGCGTGTTATACGCCGATAAATACGGTACTTGCAGTGATAACCTTTGAATAGATATGCGGGAACTAGCTAGTACATCTCACCGCACACCTGGGCCTAAAGCCAATGGTACATGACCGAGAGTATCTTAAAAGGTTATTTCCATATTATTCATCTTCTCGGAATTCAAGCTAAGAAGGTATATTTAGACAAAGGACATTTTAGGTACTTTTTAGGTACGTCACTGAGCAGAATACTATGCAAATACATATATGTCATATAACATGTAACTTGTGATATGTAACTTGTGATACTTGTACTCTTGTGATTGGATAAACAAAGGGACCGCCCCTTAGTTTGCCCCTACTGATGTATAATGTTGTTGCCCTATATAACATGTGAAAGGCCATAATACATTTGTATTTCTTGATAACTAACTTGGTGTATGGTGTCTTCATAAAACATATGAACCACATTTCTCTACTTTATATAGAGCGCTGGGATGTGGACAGCTGTAAAGCTAAGGAGAATCTATCACTTACCATGTGATATACCTCCCAACTAGCCACTCTTTTATGTTGGTCTACCATATTGTACAGACTTCTCCTGTTGTTTTTCAAGGCTCTGATGAAGAGAGAACCCCTCAAAAAAAGGTATAAATATAGTAGTGTCAAGAGCAGTGTGGAAAAAGACTCACTGCCCACATCCCTGATAGATTACACAAAAAGCAAGGATTTTTCCTCTTGTGGGACTTTAAAAGGCAGGAGTCTTCAAACAATATTTACTTCAAAAACATAAATTTATTACAAAAAGTTAAAACATGACAGTGATAAAAGAGATGGATGCAAATGAGGTCGGATGTTAGCAAACAAAATGTATATAGAGCTAATACAACAATGGTAAAAAAGCCACCACACACGGCTGTCCAAGCATTGAGCTGGGACAGGAAGCCCGATGCGTTTCAAGGTTGTAAGTAATTAGACCTCTTCTTCAGGGACTGATGGTGAAGTATATGTTTGTCTGAAAATATTTTACAAAGATTACAGGGTAAGCAGACATGGCTAATACAGAGCAATTCATGATCATATGCATTAGACATACAGAACACCTAATTTAGCACATTAGAAATATTCTGGGACATTGGGGACACTGGGGGCAAAGTGTGCCCCCATCGCTATAACCCTTGTTTGGAGATAGAACTATCTATTATACTAAAAGTAATTTATGGAGAAACAGAACCTCGAACAATCCAATAGGAAAATCTTATGCCTTCTAGATAAATCAGATGTGGTAAAAGCCCATTGTCCTGAAGTGAGGGCATCTTCATGACTGAAAATGGTGTACAAAGAACTCAGATCTGCCGTTATCAGAAAGCAAGATAGTCAGAGATTCCAAAATCTGGATGATGTGTTTAGTATCTTTTAGAAAAGATCTGGTTTTGGTGACAATGGGCTGGAGGAAAGAGTCAATGTATTGACCCAGTTTAGATGAGACTGAGTCAATGCCATTGACTATTGGCCTCCCAGAGGGTTGGTACTATCCTTATGGATTTTTGGCAAAAAGTACACTATAGGAATTCAACAAAAAAGTGGATCTAGATATAGTGCTTCTTTCTTATTTAAGACACCTATATGTTTCCCTAGGAAGTGCAGCTCTTCCTTAAACTTAAACATGGGGTCTTTAGTTAGCATCATATATGTGTTATGATCACTAAGTAGGTTTTCCATTTCGTTCCTATAATATGCTTTGCTTAGTACTACTAGGCCCCCTCCTTTGTCCACTGGACGTATTACCAGGTCTTTCCTCTCCATCAATGACTCAATGCCTTTTTTGATATGTACAGGATCATTCACCTTATGTATCTTAAGTGATTCAAGATCTCTGGTAATCATATTCTTAAAGACATCCACATATTTAGTGTCCAAATTAGGAGGGTTAAAAACCAACTTGTTGCAGAGAGTCGAATGTTGATTGAGAGGTTCCACTACATTGGATTCTATCCAGACTGTGGTGTTTGAAAGGTAGTATTTAATATTAATATTATAATTATTATTATTAATATTAATATTTAGATTTCTAATATAGTTTTGCAGGCTTATGTAGGTTTGAAATGTATTCAAATTGCGGGTAGGGGCATATTTTAAGCCTCTATCTAATAACTAAATTTCATCCTCATTAAGGGATGTTCCACTAAGGTTGTAGATCCCTGTTCCTACTGGGGTTTTACCCTTTTGTACTCGCCTGCCTCCTCTCCTTCCTCTCTGGCTTTTCTTTTTCTTATTTATCCATTGTCTGTATTGGTGGGTGGTGGAGCTCCATTCGGCCTCCCTCCTGGATTGGGTGGGACAAATGGGCTCCCCTCTCTGTCCATCTCCGAGTCCTGTGAAAATGCCCTCCCCTACGGGGGCCGGAATATTGTAATGGGGTAAAACGGTTTTGAACGGGTAGTTGGTTCCCATAGGGCTGTGGAACTCTACCTATATTATAATAGGTGTCATTACCTCTGGAAGTATTCTGGCCACCATACGAATTATAGCCAGAACCAGAACTCCTATTGTGGTAAACATTATTATAATCAGAAGAATGATGGTAACTATCTGGATAATGGTTAGGGCCATTATAGGTCTCATTATTAACAAAAGATGGGTTCTGTACATGCTGCCTATATGGGGACTCATGCCCTCCTCCCCTTCGACCCGGACCGCTTTTGTTCTTACTCCTCCCACTATGAACAACCTTATATTGATTACTATTCTGGGGTGGCCCAGTATTAACATAATCACTATAATTGTATGTGAAACCCGCTTCCTCCCTTGGAGTGGGTAAGGGTGTGTTCGAAGGCTCAGCAGCAGACGGACCCGGATGTGTCTGAGTCATAGTCACATCCACTGGTCCTGTTTGCCATTTGAACACATTTCCCTTACCAAAATCATCCATATGTCTAATAAATGTTTTCTTTTTTTTATTCTGTGTTTCTGAATCCCATTTGATTAATCTGTTTTTTAATTCAGCAGACAATCTTAGGAATTCTTCAGATTCCTTATGAGTTTCTATTGAGCTCCTGAGTTCTCTAATTTGGGTTTCAAACAGCTTCATTTTTCTCTGTTTTCATAACAGCAAAAGTTCAACCAGTTCAAGGCCCTTTGTGGTGAAGAACTTACCCCATTCCTTCATGGAGTCATCATCCATGAGGCCATCGTTGGGGGTAGACATATGCATTTGTTTTCATCTGAATGCATTTTTGTCCGAATTTTGGGTATTTTCGTTATCGTTTTAACAAACGATAACGAACGTACAGAATCTGAAAACCGAAAGATCCGACATAACAAATGCTTTATTTTCCCATGTTTGAGTTTAAGGAAGAGCTGCACTTCCTAATTGAGAGAGGGAAACATATAGGTGTCTTAAAAAAAAAAGAAGCACTATATCTAGATCCATTTTTTTGTCAAATTATAGTAATATAGTAATTATTATAGTGTACTTTTTGCCAAAAATCCATAAGGATCGTACCAACCCACCCGGGAGGCCAATAGTCAATGGCATTGACTCAGTCTCATCTAGACTGGGTCAATACATTGACTCTTTCCTCCAGCCCATTGTCACCAAAACCAGATCTTTTCTGAAAGATGCTAAACACATCATCCAGATTTTGGAATCTCTGACTATCTCGTCTTCTTGCTTTCTGATAACGGCAGATCTGAGTTCTTTGTACACCATTATCAGTCACAAAGATGCCCTCACTTCAATACAATGGTCTTTTACTACATCTGATTTATCTAGAAGGCATAAGATTTTCCTATTGGATTATTTGAGGTTCTGTTTATCCAAAAATTACTTTTGGTATAATAGACAGTTCTATCTCCAAACAAGGGGTGTAGCAATGGGGGCACGCTTCGCCCACAATGTCACCAATGTTTTTATGGCACATTGGGAGGAAGAAGCTGTTTTTAAAAGTAGACCCCCGGAACTTATCTGTTACCAGAGGTTTATAGATAATCTCCTTATGATCTGGAATGGTGAAAAGTCGATTCTTGAACATTTTATGCAGAGGCTTGATGAGAATAATAAGAACATTGTTTTATCATGGAATGTTAACATTGATCGCATTGTCTTCCTGGACTTAAACATAATCAAGGAGGGAGATAGAATAAAAATGATGAATCACTTCAAGCCTACAGATCGCAATGCATTTATTCCCCTTGGAAGTGGTCACCACACTCAGTGGTTGTGCAACAATCCCAGGGGACAATTTGTACGCATTAGACAAAATTGCACACACAAAAGCGATTATCTCTCCAATCTCAGGTTCTGTCTGCCCGCTTTTTGCAAAAGGGGTATGACAAGTTCATTATTAAGAGAGAAATAGAGACTGTTCAGAAACTTGACAGAACAACACTGGTGTCTAATTGTCCTAAGGAGAAACAAAATACATCTATGCATACGAGAATGATCTTGAACTTTAATGTCCAACATAAAAAATTTGAAAAGATCGTCCATAGGCATTGGCCCATCTTTAAACAGGATAGAGTACTGGGTCTGGCACTTTCCGACTATCTTGAGTTTGTATACAGGAAGGCCCCTTCCCTGAGAGATAAACTTGCCCCAGGGGTCATTGATCCTCTTGTTCTTTTAGAAAATAGGATCTTCAATTTTCTAACAGGGTTTCACGCCTGTGGCCGCTGCACCCCATGTAAACAGGCAAGGGGTAATGTAAGGAATTTGTCACCACTGCCACTAACAAGGTGTACTAAATCAAGGAATTGATAACATGCTCAACATCTGGAGTAGTATACATCTTGGAATGTGAATGTGGGCTCCAATATGTAGGGAGAACATGTAGACCACTACATGTAAGAATTGGAGAACAGGAGTAATATTAAAAAGGGCCTGGTTACTCACAATGTCTCCAAACATTTTAGAATGTGTCATGTTCGCAGCCCCGTCAAATTAAAATTTTGGGGGGGGTTGAGAAGGTGACTCAACATTGGAGGGGGGGCAATTTCATTCAACAATTGAGCCGCCGTGAGTCCTTCTGGGTCTATGAGACCAAAGTGGGAGTACCCACGGGGCTCAATGTGGAATTTGATTTAAATTGTTTCATTTTGGATCATTGAATGTATTCTCCCCTTTATGGGATTTTATATATAATTTTCTTTTTTTGGTGCATATCTGTGATTTTATCAATTGACGTAATTGAGTGATGATATTTATAAGGATGTATGTTGAGCATTTATAAGTGGTACTGTTATTAGTAAAGGTGGCTGTGATGATGTCATGTCATTTTAGCAATTTTAAAAAATTGATAAATTTTATTTGCTGATCACATATCATTTTGGTACAAAAATGCTGGCTCTTGTCTGTGTGTTATTTGCTGGAATCCCTAGTGTGGGTTGCACATGACTATGTGCACTGTCTGGCTTTGGTGTCCCCTATTGTAAAGCTGGTTGTGCGCTGGTGGAGTGCATAGCCGCACATGAGTTGTATCCAGGCAATGTTTTTCACATAGAGAGCCTGCCTTAATTAGTGTAGTTCACTTCCTGATTGTCCTAGTGTGAGGTCTGAGTCATGTGTCAGTTGTCGCATGACCCGGTGTCGTGCCATTGTTGACGCTGATGTTACCATGCCGATGGATTGAGCTAACAGGAAGTGAACACTTAACCTTTGGGTGTCTTGAAGCCGATTGGTCTGAGTCATGTGTCAGCTGACTTGAGCTAACAGGAAGTGAAAACTTAACCTTCAGGTGTCTTGAAGCTGATTGGTCTGATTCGTGTGTCAGCTGACTTGAGCTAACAGGAAATGAACACTTAACCTTCAGGTGTCTTGAAGCTGATTGGTCTGATTTACGTGTCAGCTGACTTGAGACCCAGCGTCGTGCCATTGTTGATGCCAAGGTTGCTATACCAACGGATGTAATGAATAGGAAGTGAACACTTAACCTCCAGACGTATGAAGCTGATTAGACGGCACACGCCTTAGGAGGAGGAGTGTATGGGTGCAATTACATAGGTAGCTTACTATATAAAGGAAAGACTACGTGCCTCCATTATCGCTGAGGAAGTCCCGCTTAGGGATGATACGCGTGCGAAAGGACTTTATGACATCACTGCGGCCACCTTATCCACCTATTTATACCGACAATATTACATGCAATTCATCCTAGCACTGGGGTTACAGTGCTTTTTATGTGAGTACCTGATTTTTATGAATAAAAAGAAAGTATTTTAGCCACACAGTGTGCACTATATATTTTTTCATTGTTTTTTTTCATGGTACTATGGTTGGAATTTAAGAGTGGTTATGTGCGGTTGTTAAAAGTGTTTGGACATTGTATCTTATTCATCTGTACATTCAAACTTCCGTCTGTGACCAGTGTAAGTGGCGAATGCCTGTTTGACCCATCTGTTAGCTCAGGGGTCCAGTGATTGAGGCGAGTGGTTTGGCTAGATGGTGGAGGAATCACTGATTAGGAGCTAGCACATGAATGTCTATGAACATCCTTATCACTGCTGAGGAGATTTTATTTGTCAACTTTTATATCCATCTTTTATACCAAAGGGGACTTTTTAACATCTTATGCTATGAGCAATCTGTTATTTTGTTTCTGTATATATTCTTAGCACTGCACTGTTATTTTCCTATTACACGTTCAGAAGGATTTTCATATATTAACCTTTTAGTGTACAGCTGCTTTAATTTTTTGAGTTTATGTATATCGTCTTGCGCTGACTGAACCCTAATATTTTACAATAAATGTCCCCACAAACCTATTTTCCTGCCTACAACAAAGCTACCCATTTGTGTGCAAACAGACTCCCTTCCACATTTAGGGACCTATATCTCTCCAGACTCACAGGGACTGGATGCCCTTAACAATGTTAGACTTTTGGACAGAATGATTGCTGATCTCAAAAGATGGCAGGGTTTTTAAATTATGTGGTTTGGTAGAATAAATGTTATTTAAATGAATATTCTCCCACATATCATCTATCTATACACGATCTCCATCATTTTCCCACAGACTTTTGTATGGAACAGGAAAAACCCGAGACTAGCCTAAAATATTGTAAACTATACGTAAAACAAAAAGATGGATGGTGGCTAGGGGTGAGCCCAATGTTCGAGTCGAACGTAAGTTTGACTCGAACATCGGGTATTCGCCTGTTCGCCGAACAGTGTCCCGGCAGCAAATGCCGGAACACTGTTAAAGTCTGTGGGACACTAACATGAATAATCAAAAGTGCTTATTTAAAGGCTTATTATATGCAAGTTATTGTCATAAAAAGAGTTTGGGGGCCTGGGTCCTTCCCCAGGGGACATGTATCAATGCAAACATTTTTTTTTTAAAAAGGAAGTTTTTTCTGGAGCAGTGATTATTTTAATGCTGAAATTGAAACAATAAAAATGAAATATTCCTTTAAATATCTTGCTTGGGGGGTGTCTATAGTATGACTGTAAAGTGGCACATTTTTCCCATGTTTAGAACAGTACCACAGCAAAATGACATTTCTAAAGGAAAAATTGTCATTTAAAACTGATCGTGGCTGTAATGAATTGTCGGGTCTCGGCAACATAGATAAAACTCATTAAAAAAAAGAGCATGGGATCCCCCCCAAGGCCCTTTGGGTCTGGTAAGAATATTAAGGGGAACCCTGAACCAGAATTAAAAAAAAAATTGTGTGGGGGTCCCCCCAAAATCCATACCAGGCCCTTTGGGTCTAATATGGGAATTAAGGGGAACCCTGTGCCAAATTTTTTTTTAAATAGCGTGGGGTCCCCCCAAAATACATACCAGCCCCTTATCTGAGCAAGCAACCTGGCAGGCTGCAGGAAAAGAGGGAGAGCCCCTCCTGAACTGTACCAGGCCACATGCCCTCGACATGAGGAGGGTGCTTTGGGGGGACAAGGGCCTCATCCCCACAACCCTTGCCTGGTAGTTGTGGGGGTCTGTGGGCAGGGGGCTTATCGGAATCTGGAAGCCCCTTTTAAAAAGGGGACCCCCAGATCCCGGCCTCCCTCCCGTGTGAATTGGTAACGGGGTACAAGTACGCCTACCATTTCACAAAAAAGTGTCAAAATGGTAAAAAAGACAAGGGACAGCTTAGGACAAGTACTTTATTAAAAAAATTTAAAAAATAAAATATCCCACGATGTAAGTTCACGCCACCCGACGGACTGGAAAAAAAAATCCGCGACGATCCGCCTCCATAGGAGGCTCACGCCAAGTGACGAGTCTTCCATGTGACAGCTCTTATATAACTGAGGGCAGGGCCACTCAGTGACGAAACCGGATGACCCCGCCTCCTCTGATGCCAGGGGGGCTTCCCCATGGCTTCCCTGTGGCATCAGAGAGGGGTAGAGCCACCCAGTGATGTAAACAGGCGACCCCGCCCCCCTTTGCTGCGTGTACATGTGTTCTGCCTTTTTTTGCCCGTCCGCATGTTCTGCTTTGAACCAAACAGGAGGGTGTTTAGCCCATCCCCAATGGTGGCTTAGGACTACCTAATGTGTCCTTTTACTATAATGCCATGGCCCTGGTGAGGATATTAAACTGGCACCATGACTCTACTAAGTTCCACTTGAAAAAAAACATGGCTGGCTGAAATTTAGCTGGTGCTCCTTGGATACCTACTATCAACAGGGGACTTTCAGATTGGATGTCTCCATTGACACTGATGACCTTAACCATCTGGGACAGATTGAACATAGGCAAATATCTAGCCCCAAGACATCCCCCTGACATCATTAGGAGGCTTCCCCTGGTTTTCACTAGGTGAAGATATTTGAGTCAAGGATGTCCCTAATGGTCAGCTCAGACCCTTGGAGACACTGAGGAGGTCCTATGGGGCCTTTCCCATGGACTCATGGAGATGTAGCCAGTTGTTTAATTTTCTGGGAAAACTGACTCCCAGGTTGTGAGCTTCCACTGACCTGTCCTAATTTGAGTCCCTTTGTGCTGAAGCCCAAGAAACAAAGCATATTCTTTCCCATATGTATAAACTTATACTAGGGACACAATCTAGGAGTACCCCCTATTTTATACGATAATGGGAGAAAGAACTCAATGTCCAAATTTCAGCCTCCCAACTTTATAGGCTTATGAGACTAACTCATGTCTCCTCTAAAGGTGCT
Source organism: Lithobates clamitans (assembly GCA_037952925.1). Taxonomy (NCBI): domain Eukaryota; kingdom Metazoa; phylum Chordata; class Amphibia; order Anura; family Ranidae; genus Lithobates; species Lithobates clamitans. The sequence continues at coordinate 9,590,590 of JBBGZY010000143.1, read as the reverse complement.
CAAGTTCAAGAATCAACCTATACATTTTTTTTTCAAATTATATATATTAAAGGTTAGGACATATAACCACATTCCATATCATGATAAACATTAGTAGAGAAGAGTTACAAAAGATAATGCTGTACATAAGGCAAACAAATATGAAAATGTTTAATACAAACAATGAATCATAATAAGCTTTCTCGCATGGTACGTGAAAAGAAAGCGATACTAGGGTTGGATGACTCCCGTTGAACAGATGATACTGAATACCAGGAATTACAACTGCTACACACATGATGATCTGGGTAGAGTTGTTAGAATCAAAACCTCTCCTTATACTAAAGGTAGTTAACATAAACTAAAGTTAAGTCTGTCTAAATAGAGATTGGGTATCCATGCTGCCTACAATTGAGTTAAGATATGTGCTTCTTGCAGTTGTGATATGTAGTTTGCCCAGGGTGTTTGACAAGCTGGCCTTGAGATAACATTCAGTGTATTTGAAAGATTGGACTAGTGATTCTATTTTCGTGGGAGAAAAGGTGTGTTCAATGTTATCCATCTTGAGAAGAATCTATTAGTTGGAATATAGTTTTGCAATCCCGTATCCAATTTTTCTCGATAGATACGTTTTGTGATGTCTTTCATTACAGTGGTAATTGTTGGTGGGGAAGAGAATGTCCAAATTTTTAGTATATTTTTGCAGACAGCTAGAAGACATAAGCGGGTCCATTGGGAGATATGGGTTTTGGGTTTGCCCCTATAAATTTTTGTCTATATGGTATAAGACCCACTCTCATTTGGCACAAATGTTCCCTGGGTTGAATTCCAAGTGTTGGAGGGGCTGTAATCAGAAGGGCACATTTCTTCATACATGGTGATCCAGGGCTTCTGGGTTATTATCACTCTTAAACCACTCTTAAAGACCACTCTTAAACCAATCCAATGTACACCATTACAGCTCATTTTCCTCGACATAACATCTTTCAAAATAGTGTTACCCCTCACTTACTGAATGAGGCAAAAAGATTTATCCCTAGGTACTGTAAACAGGCTGTCTGTTCCACAGTGTCTGCGTGGAAGAGGGAGGTGAACAACATCATAGAGGCTGAGCACTGGATTCATGATGTTAAAAATAAACATGGCAAATTTAAAGGCATTTGCGCTGGCTGGATATACTATTCACATGAGATGGCAGTCGCCTAGTGGTCCCCTCTGTATTTATAAATCCTCAACCTCATTCACCTTACAGCCTATAAATATAATCAGTGATCCTCTGATGATATTCTTCGTAATCCTGTTGCTTGATATATTTGAATCCTAGTGCCTGACATCCAGCTCCCCTTATCATAGTCCTCTTCTTTTGTAAACCTCGTCTTTTTTGTTTTTTTTTCTCCTTTTCAGTTTTCTTCTTTTTATATGGTTTTATTTCTAGCTGCATTGCTCTGATTATGCACTGCTTACATGCCTTAATATGTTATTGGGAGTGTCTTATTTTGTCATGGGAGGACTGCTCCTAATCAGGCCCAGATTTACTCCCTTTGCCGCCCCAAGGCTGGGTCCTTCAATGCCCCCCCCCCCCACACACACACACACACACACACACACCACCATTCTCGTACTTTATTGATGACTGCTACAATAGATCAATTAAAAACATATCTCCATACACACTGAAAATAACTGGCTTTAATTGACTCTCGTGGCTTGTCTCTTCTCTTCACACCACGAGTCACCCAGCCACGCAGTCAGCACAGAGGAGGGTAATGCTCTGCTGCCACTGTGCCCTGAAATGGTGCCACTGTGCCCAAATGCTGTTACTGTGCCCATCAAATGCTGCCACTGTGCTCTCAAATGCTGCCACTGTGCCATCAAACGCTGCCACTGTGCCCTCAAATGCTACCACTGTGCCAAACGCTGCCTCTGTGCCCATTAAACGCTGCAACTGTGCCCTCAAACGCTGCCACTGTGCCATCAAAAGCTGCCACTGTGCCATCAAATGCTGCCACTGTGCCCATTAAACGCTGCCACTGTGCCCATCAAATGCTGCCACTGTGCCCATCAAAAGCTGTCAGTGTGCGCATCATATGCTGCCAGTGTGCCCATCAAATGCAGCCAGTGTGTCCATTAAATTTTAAAACTTTCTACTTTTCCAGTTCTACACATGGGGTGCGGGAGCCAGGGGAGGAGAAAGAAGACCTACCTTGTCCTACTGGCCAGCTCAGCTCCAAATTTGATCAATTCCTCCACACTGCTGCTGCTAGTTTCACTTGACCCCACTCCACTCCGCGCCACGGTCAGACTCCTCCTACCGAGGCCTCTGTTCTTCCGAGTCCGATCATTCTTGCTTGCAGGCAGCATAGCAAGGGGCTGGACCAGAGCGTCAGTGGAGCTCAAGGCCCTGCCCACCCGCGGCCCGCTCCTTGATCAAATAAAAAGCAGCACTGGCACTGCGTGTGCATGCTGCTCATGACTGTCAGTGACAGACAGTGGGGATTTTCAGTGCCGATTTGCGGGCAGCGCATGTGGCGCTGCCCCTGCACCACTTTCGCCCCGAGGCCTGGCCTCGGTGGCCTTGTGGGAAATCCGGCCCTGCTCCTAATGACTTATATTTTTGGATCTGCATATCCTCATCACATGTACTGATTATCTGTTGGTTCACAGAAGGTGGGAGCATGGATCCCGGGATGAACAAATCGGTTTTGGATTGGACTGGTCCTATAAATGTTAAGGAAATACAATGATTTGTTGGATTTGCTAACTTCTACAGAAAATTCATAAGTATCTTTTCTAAGGTGATAGCACCAATTATGCAGCTGACAAAGACAGGAGTGCCCTTCACCTGAGGCACAGACTGCCTTTAGTAAGCTAAAGACTCTTTTTACTTCTGCACCAATATTGTACATCTTGAACCTGAACTACATTTTATCATATAAGTGGATGCTTTAGACTTTGTTGTATAGTCGGAACTAAAACTTTTTCAGAGAAGAGGAGCCCCATCCTTTTGCTTATTTCTCTAGTTTAATATCTTCAGCTGAAAGGAATTGTGGCATTGGGAATAAAGAGTTGCTGGCAATTAAGGAAGCATTTTCCCGAATGGAGGCATCTGTTGGAAGGGCTAATCATCCTGTATCTGTTCTTACTGATCATTAAAATTTGAAATTCATTTTTTCTGCCAAGAGATTGTCTTCTAGACAAGGATGTTAGTCTCCATTCTTTTCCATGTTCAATTCTATTATCTTATATTAACATGAGTCAAGGAATGGCAACTCTGAATGTACAATCCTGCCTAAAAAGAACTTCCTAGAGGTAACAAGTTCAAAGACATTCTTGAGTCTCCTCAAAGAGGGGTATGAGAATGACTCACTTCCCAACTATCCTCCTAAGGACATAAACCTCAAGCAAAAGAATGGCTTTTGGACCTAAAGTGTTACTAAACCCAGGACCCTGCATTCACTATATCTGGTCTCCCACAGTACACAAAATATGGAAATGCAATTACTTTAGTAAATAGAAACGGTTAAATACCTTTTCTCATCAGCGGTATATAGCAGTCTTGTGACCTCTATTAGTGTCCCGCCGAGCACTGGTTAAAGCTTGAAGGAGGAGTTCTCCTCTGACTGTCCTATGAGGCTGCATGACTCCTGACCCTTGGTCTGGACAGTGCTGATTGGCTCTGTGCCAATCACATGCACCCTCCCAAAAAACAACTCTCTAGCAATACACACCAAACTGAGCATGTGCAGAGTGCCCCCAAGGCTCTGTACTATCAGGAGATGAATTGGGGACTGTAGAAGAAGGGGAGGATCAGTGAAGACAGGATCAAACAGTATTACACAATGTGCAGAATTAACCTCTTAGGTTCCACAATGAGTATAACAACATTCTTTACAGAATATACAGACTGATTTTACTGTTGTGAGTTTAGTAACACTTTAAGCCTATTGTCTCTATATACCTGAATCAGTTCTGGTTGAAGCCTTAAGGTTGGTGCAGCAATCTAAACTTTCTGGGCATTTTAGGGCAATAATCACATTTCTTTTGATGGTTACAAGAAAAATGTCAAGAACTATGTGACCTCTTGTCTGACCTGTGCATGCAATAAGACTCCCCAATATTCTCCTTTGGGATTACTCCAACCACTCCCTATTCCATATCCAGACAACGTGGGTCAATTTCTATGGACCTTATGGTTGGTCTTGGTCAGTCTTCCTCCCTCAAAAGAGATAGCAATCTTGGCAATCATTGACCATCTCACTAAGATGGCTCATTTTATACCTGTTCTCCCTATCTCCACTCCTATTCCTGCTGTTACCAACAGATTACCTACATTACAGGAGATTCGGTTGAATTTGATTGATACTTTCTAGGAGGCTGAGGAATATTACAAGAAGAGTTGCTGACAGACATCGCAGATCACTCCCTACTTTTCATGTGGGTAACAAGGGTTGGTTATCTACCAAAAATTTGAAGGTTCATGTTCCATCTGCTAAGTTAGGTCAAACGTTTGTTTGACCTTTCCAGATCCCTGCTCAAATTAAGCTAGTCTCCTTTCACTTAAAACTTGCTGACAGTATGAAGATTCAGGATGAAGATTTCACATATCATTACTCAAACAGTAGGAACAAATTACAATATCTGGTTCAATGGGAAGCATATGGACCAAAGGAAAATTCTTGGGAATCTGAGGAGAACATGCATTTAAGATTTAAGATTGACAAAAGTGTTCCTTCAGAGATTTCCTCATAACCCTGGTCATTAGACATCCAATGACTGTCCTGGAAGGAGGGGAGTACTGTCAGAGTCCAGATCGGAACATGTCTGGGTGTAACTCTTCTCACTGTGCCACCTGAGATGCTGGACAGTGTCCTGTCTGATCCCTTGGACAATCTTGCCTTGTTCCTTGTTTCTGGTGAAACAAGGAACAAGGCAATTCCCCGTAAAGTCCCCGTGTGTCAGAAGAGGGCGGGGTCACTGGGTGGCCCCGCCCTCCGTTATATAAGAAGTGTCAGAAGAAACGAAGCGTCACACGGTGGAAGACTCCCACTGAGGCGGATCATGCAGTCAGAGCCGAAAAGAAGCCGGAGGAAGATGTGGGATGAGAAGAGCGGAGGAAGAAGATGGAGAAGAAGAATATGGAGGAAGAAGAAGAACACTGAAGAAAGACCAGAAGAAAGTGGATGGAAGAAGAAGCGGAAAGAAGAAGAAATTAATAAAAGACATGTCAAAAACCGTCTTTTGTGTTTTTTAACCTTTTTGACACTTTTTTGTGAAATGGTAGGGGTACATTTGTACCCCATTACCAATTCACACAGGGGGGGTGGGATCTGGGGGTACCCTTGTTAAAGAGGGCTTCCAGATTCCGATAAGCCCCCGCCCGCAGACCCCCACAACCATCGGGCAAGGGTTGTGGGGATGAGGCCCTTCTCCCCATCAACATGGGGACAAGGTGCTTTGGAGGGCTACCACAAAGCACCCTCCCAATGTTGAGGGCCTGTGGCCTGGTACGGTCCAGGAGGGGGGGCGCTCTCTTGTCTCCCCCTTTTTCTGCGGCCTGCCAGGTTGCGTGCTCAGAAAAGGGTCTGGTATGGATTTTTGGGGGGCCCCACACCATTTTTTTTTTATTTTGCCACAGGGTTCCCCTTAAAATCCATACCAGACCTGAAGGGTCTGGTGTGGATTTTGAGGGGAACCCCCACGCCATTTTTTTTTAATATTGGCATGGGATTCCCCTTAATATGCATACCAGACCTGACGGGCCTGGAATGGAATTTAGAGGGACCCCTACACATTTTTTTTCTTTTTAATTTTGGTTCAGGGTTCCCCTGTGGGGAAATTCCATGCTGTTTTTATCAATGAACTTTTATGTGTATTGTCGGACTGACAATTCATTATAGCCTCGAGTGGTTTTAAATTACTTTTTTTCCTTTAGAAATGACATTTTGCTGTCAGACTGCTCTAAATACGGGAAACTTGCGCCCCTTTACAGGCATACTATAGACACCCCCCCAGGTACGAAATTTAAAGGAATATTTCACTTTTATTGTTTCACTTTAAGCATTATTAAAATCACTGCTCCCAAAAAAATGGCCGTTTTTAAAACTTTTTTTTGCACTGATACATGTCCCCTGGGGCAGGACCCAGGTCCCCAAACACTTTTTATGACAATAACTTGCATATAAACCTTTAAAATGAGCACTTTTGATTATTCATGTTCGTGTCCCATAGACTTTAACGGTGTTTGCATATTCAAACAAATTTTTTTGCCTGTTCTGGATGTGAACCGAACCGGGGGGGTGTTCGGCTCATCCCTACTTGGCAGCATAAAAAAGAGTACATACCCAGTTAATAAAGCAATCTATCAGCCCAAATCTAAACAGTACTTCCCTGAGTTATGGCCATCCAATACTGTTCAAAGCTTTGGCAGCATCTAGGGACAGAATGGCCCTACCCCCAGCATTGTCCACTTTTACCTGAAGATTTAAGAAACAGCAACAAATATTGTTGGTGGTAGTTCTAGAGGAGATAAACCCTATCTATAAATTTTCCTACGACGTTACATTTTGGATAGTATCTATAGTGGACACCTCTTGTTGTGCTTTTGCCACCAGTGCTAAAAGATGCCCAGTATTCTCTCCTTCCTCAAAATACTTCTGCTGCAGCAAATACCATTTATGTAAAGCAGGTGGTATTTAAAACTACATTGGTAACTGTATTTAAACTACAGTGGTATTTAATTATGTGGGCTTCCAGACAACTTTATGATTGATGGGAGTAGGGTCAGTAACCAATCTATAGCCTCTGCTTGTTGTAGATCTAGCACAACTGAGTCCTCCTATTCCTTGGGTATACCTTTTCTGGGTTCATCCATTTAATACCTATTTTAAACTTTATGACTCTCTTTTTAAAAGGGGTCATAATTATTTTGTAAGTGTTTTTACCTACAGTAATGCCGCGTACACACAATCGGAATTTTCATCGGAAAAGCCTTGGATGGTTTTTCCGATGGAATTCCACTGAAGCTTGTCTTGCATACACACGGTCACACCAAATTCCCACCATCAAGAATGTGGTGACGTACAACACATACAATGGCTACTTAACTAGTTAACGGAAGTTCAATACCCAGTGCGCCACCCTTTGGGCTCCTTCTGCTAGTCTAGTGTTTTTTCTCGTGTTAGTAGAAGTTTGGTGAGAGACGATTCACGCTTTTCAGCCTCGTGCTTTTCAGTCCGTTACTGCTCTTCAGTTTGTGCTTATGGGTTTGTATATTGTTTTCAGTGCGTGTAGTCAGTTTGTATCTGTTTTCCAGTGCGTTCTTGTCCGCTCGTTTCTGATTTTCAGCTCGCTCTTCACAGGCCTTTCTGTTCTTCAGTGTGTTCTGTTCGTTCGTTCTGACCAGCTGACCGTTTTGAATCCATGTTGCGGGTACGTGCTTGGCATAGAGTTTGTGCTATGCAGGGGCTTGGTGTTGGGGTTCTTGCTTTGACCTTAGCCCAGTCCATGAACAGGGTGGGGAGGAGAAGAATTGGTTGCTCCAGCATGACCAATTCTCTCATATGCCTTTGCTGCGGGAGATCCAAGAGAATAACCCTGATGATTTCAGGAATTTTCTCTGGATGATGGACCCCGTTTTTCACCATATGTTGGCTTTGCTGACCCCTCATATTAAGAAGCAGCATGTGGCAAGCCATCACTCCCGAACAGAGGCTAGTCGCCACGTTGCGGTACTTGGCGACAGGGAGAAGTCTACAGAACCTAAAGTTCTCTACAGGCATCTCCTCCCAGGCTCTGGGGATCATTATTCCAGAGACCTGTTCTGCCATCATTAAGGTCCTGCATAAGGACTATATTATGGTAAGTTTTCTCCTTTAACATCACATTCTATGTATTTAATGTATGCTAATGTTTTTTATTTCTTTCATCATTCCCTAATTACTATGATTGTAATATGCTGTAAATGTCCCCTTTGTGCCCATGCATGTTGTAAGCTTTTAATGCTCCTAAACCTCCCCAGCATGTAAATAGAAAACACCGCGCTAACCAGTAAAATGAATGAAAGCTGCTGCATACAGTTTGACAAAAACAACAAAATAGGCATATGGAAAAATGCAGCGCATGTACAAATGAATATAGGTCTTTAAAATGGTGAAACAGTCAAGAAATAACTAATTGACCACAGGTGCCTTGAAACACAAACGTCCATAGATGGATGTAAATGTCCAACCGCACAGGAGGTATAAGTACTCCAAGGGGTGGTGAGGGTCTGATGGTTGTCAGAAAACACCTGGCATCATACAGTGACTTCCCACCCGAGAAACCGGGTCCCAATGGGTCATTCAGAGAAAGTGCAAAAAAGCCTCTTACCAGATCCTGTGGATTCCCATGTCAGCAACAGGGAATCGCATGCGCAGTTTGTCACAAATGACGTGGAATGGGAGCTCAGGAATCGCCAATCTCTTGGATTGTGGTCTGTATGGATCTCGGCCGGCAACCGGATGGGTCCTCACAACGAACCGTCCTCACACCGAACCGTCCCAGCGTGCATCAGAAGTTTCACAAACGGTCCCCCGAAAGGAGCAGTTGGAGGGACTGGATCTCATGCGGTAAATGTGGAAACAAAAAGAATGTGCCTCCACATGGTGCAGATAAAAAAGGGTGTTTTTATTGACAAAAACGACCATACACAAATAAAAGCGTGATCACGGTGGATAAAAACAAATGGGCAACAAAGAGAGTGGTGTATGTACCCGACGCGTTTCGACCTAGGGGTCTTCAACAGGGGCATAGACCACTCACTCCAAGTTGCCAAATATATATAATAAAATTATTTAGAGAAGGACCAATCACAAGGGCTGAAAAACCAGGAGATTGGATTGGGTGAATACAATCACATGACTTGCTTAAATGTCTAGACATAAAGATCATACACAATTTCTATATAAATAAATGAATGACATTAAGGTGAAGCTCAGGAGACTGTATAAAGATCTACAAGCAGAAAAATATATCACTCTATGATCTCTCTAACAAAAAATAAAGCATTTAAAGATTAAATGAAAACAGCACTCCTCTGCTGACAGTCCGGCAGAATGTACCGCCCTGTCAGCCAGAGGAGCCAATCCTCAATAGGAAGACAAAAGGTGTTAAATAAAGCTGACCAATAGGCCGCTATGTATGAGCCGGCCTCTATCCCTGAACGCCCACATGACCAGTCTGTGTAGGAAATGATGTCACGTCCGTGGGCGTGTCTGACGTCTCCCTCTCACATGACTCACTGGGCCAATCAGAAAGCAAACATCCCACTCAACTCTGCTGTACGTACAATCCGTACACCGCAGAGGGATGGGACTTAAATAAATACACCTAGCGTCCCGGCAATGCAATCCAGCAAGCAACGGACGCTGAATGAGACAAAACAGCATCTCTATGGTGTCTGTGTAAAAAAATGTGTTATGCAGCAGACCGGGACCCGATGACCCGGAAGTGTGCATAGAACTCCTGTGAACCGGAAGTGTATTGGAAGTGGGGACACATATAGTGAAATATAATATGTTGGGAAATGACTAACTGAGGTGGAATCGCATAAATGTGTAAAAAAATATACTGGAGTGGCATGTGTGAATGTCTCTTAAGGTCCATGTGTGTTAGGTGGGACTGAAATACAAAATTCAAAAATTAAAAATTTAAAAAATTGAAAAATTATGTGAACACAAAATCTCCAGAACGCACATTGTAAAATGTGTTAAAATGAATATATATGTGGAGGGAATGTGTGGATTTGTAAAGTGACCCAAATATCTGATAGTTATCCCTATGATCCCTTGACTGTAAAGAATCATCAGCATGGACCGAATGGGTCAATTTGGATTGGACCAATTTCAATTGGGTGAATAGATAACCCTCTAAGGTGCACCATATATAAACTGTGTACCAGCTTGTGAATATAGGTGAAAAAAAGGAGAGGGGGAGGGGGAAAAAGTGTTGAAATAATGAAAAAATAAAAAATAAAAAAAAAATAAAAATAAAAAAATAAAAAATATATATAAAAAATAAATAAATAAATAAATAAATAAATAAATAAAATAAAAAAAATAAATAATAATAAATAAAAAAATTAAAAAAATAAATAAAAAAAAATATAAAAATATTAATAAAGAGAGGGAGGGACATGCATAGAGATGTGGAAGGAATTTAGGATTGGTTGATAAAGGAGTTGAGGTCCCACTCCACGTTTAAACCTAACGGGAAATAGGACCTCAACTCCCATATCCAATAAGTCTCGAGGCGTGACACTCCTCGGAGGCGGGACTCTCCTCTCCAATGTGGGACAAATTTGTCGATCACCTGGAATAAAGTCCCGGTAGGGTCTTTATTATGGTGTTCCAGATAATGCCGGGGTACTGTATGTTTGTCCTTGCCTTTCTTGATACCTGCCACATGTTCATTGACTCGTATAGAGAAAGTTCTGATGGTACGCCCAACATACTGTTTGTGGCAGGGGCAAGTAATGAGGTAGACAATGTATTGTGATGTACAAGTTGTGAAGTGTTTCATCTGGTAAGTGAGGGAGGTGACTGTGGATTGGAAAGTGGTACTTTTTTGTCTGCCTCGAATGTTGTGGAGGCAGACATTGCATCTACGGCAGGGGTAATAACCCTGACATTCCTGAAAAAATGAAACTCTTTTGGGGGGGTCTATTATATTCGGAGCAATCTGTCCTTGAATGGACCGTGCTCCCCTGAATACAACAGCCGCCCGTTCAGGAAGAACTGACCCCAGTAGATTATCATTTAAAAGTACCTTCCAGTGCTTTTTGAATATAGCTTTTACTTGTTTGGACTGAATGGAGTGAGTGGTAAAGAAAGCCCATTTGTGCATAGGTTCAGCTGTGGATTTGGGGCGTTCTATCAAAGTGGATTCTCTATCAGTGGATAGTGCCCTATTGAGTTCCTCGTCTAGATGTCTGGGATCATAACCTTTTTCAATAAATCGATCTCTCAGAACTAGCGATTGTGACTGGAAATCAATAGCATTGGTACAGTTGCGTCGTAGTCTCAAAAATTGGCTACGGGGAACAGACTTGAGCCACTGTTCCTGATGGCAACTGTCAATGGGAATAAATCCGTTCCAGTCGGTAGCCTTGAAATACGTGCGGAACTCCAAATGTTTGTCCACCACAAATATTTCAAGGTCCAAAAAATGTACACTGGTAGAGCTGGCCTCATAGCTCAAAGATATTCCTCTATCATTAGAATTGAGACTAGTCATGAAACTGTCAAGTGATGTACGGTCACCATCCCATAGGAAGAGGATGTCGTCTATGTACCTGGCCCAGAGGATCAACTCGGATCTCTGGGCCGCATAGACGACATCCTCCTCCCACTGGGCCATGAAGAAGTTGGCGAGGCTGGGGGCAAACTTGGCCCCCATAGCCACGCCCCTCTTCTGTAGAAAAAATTGATTCTGGAACCAAAAATAATTGTGTTCCGTTGCAAATATGAGTAATTGCATAATAAAATTACGCTGAAGGGAAGGGAGCTTGTTGTCTCTAGATAGGTGTTTCTCCACCGCCTCAAAGCCCAAGTGATGTGGGATGCACGTATAAAGTGCCGCCACATCTGCTGTGACTAAAAGCATCCCTTCTGAAACTGAAACAGGTTCCAGTAATCTAATGGTGTCTCTAGTGTCCTTAAGATAGGACTGCGTGGAACAAACCAACGGCTGTAAATAAAAATCTACGTATTTACCAATACGGGCTGTGACTGAGTCAATCCCGCTGACAATAGGTCTGCCAGGGGGATTGACTGAGTCCTTATGGACTTTAGGAAGATAATAGATAGCTGGAATGCGTGGGACTTGGGGGACTAGAAAACTTTTTTCCTTTTTGTTTAAAATCCCTAGCGCATAACCTTCCTCAATAAGTTTGACCAGAGCCTTTTTGAAAGGTGTAGTGGGGTCCGTGGGAATAGGGCTGTAAGTGTTTGAATCGTTAAGGATTCTATACATCTCTTTAAGGTAATCGACCTTATCAAGAACTACAATCCCGCCCCCCTTATCCGCTGGGCGGATTATCAGGTTCTTTTTCTCACAAAGAGATCTGAGGCTGTTTTTTATGTCTGATTGAATATAGACACGTTTTTTCTGTTTGTTTAATTTGTCCAGATCTCCCAGAACAAGTTAAAAACCTGTATGGAGGGAGCCAGAGAGCCTGGGGGGTTAAATGTAGATGGATTGGATAATCCTGAATGTGTAACTCGTACATCAGACAAGCTAGAATCTACGGGTTCAGAACCTGTATGTGTATTGGCTGGAGCCGGGGGGATTGTAGTGGATGAAATCCCCTTATTGTTAAATCCCATAGGGGGTTTGGTCAGAAAGTGTCTTTGTATGCTCAATTTACGTGTGAACTTGAGGACGTCAATAAAGGTGGAAAATTTGTTAAGGGGTTTGGGCGGAACAAATTTGAGTCCTCTGTCAAGGACGGATTTCTCTGCCTCCGTCAGAGTGGCCGAACTCAAATTAAAGATACCTTTTCCTTTTATGTTCTTTTTCTTTTGGGATTGTGCCCTCCTCCCCCCTCTGGACCCTCTTTTCTTTCTGTATATCCCAGATGTCCCTCCATGGTTCTCTGAAAATCCAAAGAGTAACTAGGGCCAGGTTGATTTTGATTATAGTTGTAAGGAGATCTGTGGTAGTAATCCTCCTCCCTCTCAGAATAGCCATAGGTATCTCCATGTGTTTCATAAGGAGTATTTTCTCTGAGGGGAGTGAAATGGTTAGCCACCCAAACAGGGGTATGGTACCCATATTCCTGATTTGGATGTTGTGGTCTGTGGTGGCCCTGAGGGGGACCATAGTGTGGGGGAGGACCCCTGGTGTTGTTCCTCTGTTGTGGATCAGTGGGGCGTCCCCTGGGTGGACCTCTCCACCCCGGGTCTTTCCCCCTTGGTCCCCGGAATGGAGGGGGACCTCGAGGTGATCGGTAAGGACCCTGTTCAGGGCCCTGCTTCTTAACCGTGACCTTTTTGGTAGTTGGTTGGAATGTTGGTTGGTATACCAACGTTCTATCGGTATGGGTCATAGTGACTGTAGAAGTTTCCATATTGGTAGGTTCCCCGTTACCAGAGGAAGAAGAAGGGTTGAGCTTCTTCTGCCAATTGAAAACTGAATGTGTGGTATAGTCTGTATAATCCCTATTGTATTTTTTTTGTTTTTTATTTCGTTGGTCCTTCTCTTCTTTTTCTAAAACATTTCTTAAATTATTGGAAAGTGCAATGTATTCAGCGGAAGTTTTGAAAGGAATCAGTTTGTCCCTCAAATCTTTAATTTCTGTATCTATAAGGGACAACCTGATCCTCTTCTTTTCAACAAGGTAGCCCAATAACTTAATACCGACCTCGTTGAAATACTTGTACCATGATTCAAGGTCCAATTCGTCCTGTTGAGGATGAATGTCCCATCTGATGATTAGCGAGCTACATCTCCAGTGGGACACAGCGTTCCTGGAACAGTACATCAAGGAACAGATGGTCCCCCGTGGCCTTAGATGCGACATTCATCCTCAACAGGACGAATTGGACCTTGAATCATGGTACAAGTATTTCAACGAGGTCGGTATTAAGTTATTGGGCTACCTTGTTGAAAAGAAGAGGATCAGGTTGTCCCTTATAGATACAGAAATTAAAGATTTGAGGGACAAACTGATTCCTTTCAAAACTTCCGCTGAATACATTGCACTTTCCAATAATTTAAGAAATGTTTTAGAAAAAGAAGAGAAGGACCAACGAAATAAAAAACAAAAAAAATACAATAGGGATTATACAGACTATACCACACATTCAGTTTTCAATTGGCAGAAGAAGCTCAACCCTTCTTCTTCCTCTGGTAACGGGGAACCTACCAATATGGAAACTTCTACAGTCACTATGACCCATACCGATAGAACGTTGGTATACCAACCAACATTCCAACCAACTACCAAAAAGGTCACGGTTAAGAAGCAGGGCCCTGAACAGGGTCCTTACCGACCACCTCGAGGTCCCCCTCCATTCCGGGGAGCAAGGGGGAAAGACCCGGGGTGGAGAGGTCCACCCAGGGGACGCCCCACTGATCCACAACAGAGGAACAACACCAGGGGTCCTCCCCCACACTATGGTCCCCCTCAGGGCCACCACGGACCACAACATCCAAATCAGGAATATGGGTACCATACCCCTGTTTGGGTGACTAACCGTTTCACTCCCCTCAGAGAAAATACTCCTTATGAAACACATGGAGATACCTATGGCTATTCTGAGAGGGAGGAGGATTACTACCACAGATCTCCTTACAACTATAATCAAAATCAACCTGGCCCTAGTTACTCTTTGGATTTTCAGAGAACCATGGAGGGACATCTGGGATATACAGAAAGAAAAGAGGGTCCAGAGGGGGGAGGAGGGCACAATCCCAAAAGAAAAAGAACATAAAAGGAAAAGGTATCTTTAATTTGAGTTTGGCCACTCTGACGGAGGCAGAGAAATCCATCCTTGACAGAGGACTCAAATTTGTTCCGCCCAAACCCCTTAACAAATTTTCCACCTTTATTGACGTCCTCAAGTTCACACGTAAATTGAGCATACAAAGACACTTTCTGACCAAACCCCCTATGGGATTTAACAATAAGGGGATTTCATCCACTACAATCCCCCCGGCTCCAGCCAATACACATACAGGTTCTGAACCCGTAGATTCTAGCTTGTCTGATGTACGAGTTACACATTCAGGATTATCCAATCCATCTACATTTAACCCCCCAGGCTCTCTGGCTCCCTCCATACAGGTTTTTAACTTGTTCTGGGAGATCTGGACAAATTAAACAAACAGAAAAAACGTGTCTATATTCAATCAGACATAAAAAACGGCCTCAGATCTCTTTGTGAGAAAAAGAACCTGATAATCCGCCCAGCGGATAAGGGGGGCGGGATTGTAGTTCTTGATAAGGTCGATTACCTTAAAGAGATGTATAGAATCCTTAACGATTCAAACACTTACAGCCCTATTCCCACGGACCCCACTACACCTTTCAAAAAGGCTCTGGTCAAACTTATTGAGGAAGGTTATGCGCTAGGGATTTTAAACAAAAAGGAAAAAAGTTTTCTAGTCCCACAAGTCCCACGCATTCCAGCTATCTATTATCTTCCTAAAGTCCATAAGGACTCAGTCAATCCCCCTGGCAGACCTATTGTCAGCGGGATTGACTCAGTCACAGCCCGTATTGGTAAATACGTAGATTTTTATTTACAGCCGTTGGTTCGTTCCACGCAGTCCTATCTTAAGGACACTAGAGACACCATTAGATTACTGGAACCTGTTTCAGTTTCAGAAGGGATGCTTTTAGTCACAGCAGATGTGGCGGCACTTTATACGTGCATCCCACATCACTTGGGCTTTGAGGCGGTGGAGAAACACCTATCTAGAGACAACAAGCTCCCTTCCCTTCAGCGTAATTTTATTATGCAATTACTCATATTTGCAACGGAACACAATTATTTTTGGTTCCAGAATCAATTTTTTCTACAGAAGAGGGGCGTGGCTATGGGGGCCAAGTTTGCCCCCAGCCTCGCCAACTTCTTCATGGCCCAGTGGGAGGAGGATGTCGTCTATGCGGCCCAGAGATCCGAGTTGATCCTCTGGGCCAGGTACATAGACGACATCCTCTTCCTATGGGATGGTGACCGTACATCACTTGACAGTTTCATGACTAGTCTCAATTCTAATGATAGAGGAATATCTTTGAGCTATGAGGCCAGCTCTACCAGTGTACATTTTTTGGACCTTGAAATATTTGTGGTGGACAAACATTTGGAGTTCGGCACGTATTTCAAGGCCACCGACCGGAACGGATTCATTCCCATTGACAGTTGCCATCAGGAACAGTGGCTCAAGTCTGTTCCCCATAGCCAATTTTTGAGACTACGACGCAACTGTACCAATGCTATTGATTTCCAGTCACAATCGCTAGTTCTGAGAGATCGATTTATTGAAAAAGGTTATGATCCCAGACATCTAGACGAGGAACTCAATAGGGCACTATCCACTGATAGAGAATCCACTTTGATAGAACGCCCCAAATCCACAGCTGAACCTATGCACAAATGGGCTTTCTTTACCACTCACTCCATTCAGTCCAAACAAGTAAAAGCTATATTCAAAAAGCACTGGAAGGTACTTTTAAATGATAATCTACTGGGGTCAGTTCTTCCTGAACGGGCGGCTGTTGTATTCAGGGGAGCACGGTCCATTCAAGGACAGATTGCTCCGAATATAATAGACCCCCCCAAAAGAGTTTCATTTTTTCAGGAATGTCAGGGTTATTACCCCTGCCGTAGATGCAATGTCTGCCTCCACAACATTCGAGGCAGACAAAAAAGTACCACTTTCCAATCCACAGTCACCTCCCTCACTTACCAGATGAAACACTTCACAACTTGTACATCACAATACATTGTCTACCTCATTACTTGCCCCTGCCACAAACAGTATGTTGGGCGTACCATCAGAACTTTCTCTATACGAGTCAATGAACATGTGGCAGGTATCAAGAAAGGCAAGGACAAACATACAGTACCCCGGCATTATCTGGAACACCATAATAAAGACCCTACCGGGACTTTATTCCAGGTGATCGACAAATTTGTCCCATATTGGAGAGGAGAGACCCGCCTCCGAGGAGTGTCACGCCTCGAGACTTATTGGATATGGGAGTTGAGGTCCTATTTCCCGTTAGGTTTAAACGTGGAGTGGGACCTCAACTCCTTTATCAACCAATCCTAAATTCCTTCCACATCTCTATGCATGTCCCTCCCTCTCTTTATTAATATTTTTATATATTTTTTTTATTTTTTTTTTATTATTATTTATTTATTTTTATTTTTTATTTTTTTTATTTATTTATTTATTTATTTATTTATTTATTTATTTTTTTTTTATATATATATATTTTTTTTTTTTTTTTTTCATTATTTCAACACTTTTTCCCCCTCCCCCTCTCCTTTTTTTCACCTATATTCACAAGCTGGTACACAGTTTATATATGGTGCACCTTAGAGGGTTATCTATTCACCCAATTGAAATTGGTCCAATCCAAATTGACCCATTCGGTCCATGCTGATGATTCTTTACAGTCAAGGGATCATAGGGATAACTATCAGATATTTGGGTCACTTTACAAATCCACACATTCCCTCCACATATATATTCATTTTAACACATTTTACAATGTGCGTTCTGGAGATTTTGTGTTCACATAATTTTTCAATTTTTTAAATTTTTAATTTTTGAATTTTGTATTTCAGTCCCACCTAACACACATGGACCTTAAGAGACATTCACACATGCCACTCCAGTATATTTTTTTACACATTTATGCGATTCCACCTCAGTTAGTCATTTCTCAACACATTATATTTCACTATATGTGTCCCCACTTCCAATACACTTCCGGTTCACAGGAGTTCTATGCACACTTCCGGGTCATCGGGTCCCGGTCTGCTGCATAACACATTTTTTTACACAGACACCATAGAGATGCTGTTTTGTCTCATTCAACGTCCGTTGCTTGCTGGATTGCATTGCCGGGACGCTAGGTGTATTTATTTAAGTCCCATCCCTCTGCGGTGTACGGATTGTACGTACAGCAGAGTTGAGTGGGATGTTTGCTTTCTGATTGGCCCAGTGAGTCATGTGAGAGGGAGACGTCAGACACGCCCACGGACGTGACATCATTTCCTACACAGACTGGTCATGTGGGCGTTCAGGGATAGAGGCCGGCTCATACATAGCGGCCTATTGGTCAGCTTTATTTAACACCTTTTGTCTTCCTATTGAGGATTGGCTCCTCTGGCTGACAGGGCGGTACATTCTGCCGGACTGTCAGCAGAGGAGTGCTGTTTTCATTTAATCTTTAAATGCTTTATTTTTTGTTAGAGAGATCATAGAGTGATATATTTTTCTGCTTGTAGATCTTTATACAGTCTCCTGAGCTTCACCTTAATGTCATTCATTTATTTATATAGAAATTGTGTATGATCTTTATGTCTAGACATTTAAGCAAGTCATGTGATTGTATTCACCCAATCCAATCTCCTGTTTTTTCAGCCCTTGTGATTGGTCCTTCTCTAAATAATTTTATTATATATATTTGGCAACTTGGAGTGAGTGGTCTATGCCCCTGTTGAAGACCCCTAGGTCGAAACGCGTCGGGTACATACACCACTCTCTTTGTTGCCCATTTGTTTTTATCCACCGTGATCACGCTTTTATTTGTGTATGGTCGTTTTTGTCAATAAAAACACCCTTTTTTATCTGCACCATGTGGAGGCACATTCTTTTTGTTTCCACATTTACCGCATGAGATCCAGTCCCTCCAACTGCTCCTTTCGGGGGACCGTTTGTGAAACTTCTGATGCACGCTGGGACGGTTCGGTGTGAGGACGGTTCGTTGTGAGGACCCATCCGGTTGCCGGCCGAGATCCATACAGACCACAATCCAAGAGATTGGTGATTCCTGAGCTCCCATTCCACGTCATTTGTGACAAACTGCGCATGCGATTCCCTGTCGCTGACATGGGAATCCACAGGATCTGGTAAGAGGCTTTTTTGCACTTTCTCTGAATGACCCATTGGGACCCGGTTTCTCGGTTGGGAAGTCGCTGTATGATGCCAGGTGTTTTCTGACAACCATCAGACCCTCACCACCCCTTGGAGTACTTATACCTCCTGTGCGGTTGGACATTTACATCCATCTATGGACGTTTGTGTTTCAAGGCACCTGTGGTCAATTAGTTATTTCTTGACTGTTTCACCATTTTAAAGACCTATATTCATTTGTACATGCGCTGCATTTTTCCATATGCCTCCCCAGCATGCTATTCTGGGCCCATATACACCTAGCCTAGTCACTTAACAATGTATTTTGTCAGCTCCATTGTACTGCTTTACCCTAAACACCCCCTAAAATGTGTCTAAATGTTATTGTTGTCCTTAAATTCAGGCAGAGTGCCAGAAGCTTTTTTTGGGGGGACCAAAACTCAATTATAACCCTCCCCCCTAAAATTTTTACAATGGGCCATCAGAGGGGGGTGAGGAATCTGATAAGTGGACCTTATATTTTTGTCTTTAAATACTCCTTAAAATAAATGTTATACTGATGTTATACTGATGTTGGCCACACATGTTTGTTTCTAATCTGCTTGCAATGTTATGTGCAAAAGTACTAACATTTTTTTTTTTTTTTTGACTCCACAGTTTCCTTCAATGCCACAGGAATGGCAGACTGTGGCTTCCCAATTTGCTCAGCGTTGGGACTTTCCTAACTGCGGAGGAGCAATCGATGGAAAACATGTCCACATCGTCCCACCACCCCACTCGGGATCATACTATTTTAATTATAAGGGTTTCAATAGTATTGTGTTGATGGCGGTGGTAGTAGAAGAGAACAAGAAGACCTGGACAGCCGCACACCGCAATGGATAAATCTGTCCTCTTATTCAAAATACAGGATCATGGGGTACACAAAACACGACTGTGGGGTGGTACAAGAATATCTGATGCGTTTCGCACTTACACCATGTGCTTACTCATAGCTAGCTAATATTAGAATGAAAACATATATATATAATAAAAATATTAGAACATATGACCATGCAATGGTGAGAAAATACAGAACAGCTGAGAAGCAGCCGTATGAGATCTCCGCACCTGCTGCTGGTTAGTAAATCTAAAATGGAAATCCCCATAGCAAGAAGGCATAGAAACAACAATTTGGAGATGTAATAAAATAAAATAAAGTAAAAAAATGAATGAGATAAAAATAAGTGTTAAAATAATGTGATATCCATAAATGTATAAAATATACATATCATGAATGAGCACATGTGAAAAAATGTGTGTGGTGATATGTGTTATAATATGAATAAATAAAACAATTTATAACCCAGTTATCCAGGGTCAAATTTTTTTTTCAAAATGTGAATGTGCGTAGTGACAAATGGGCTGTGATATATGTGTTATCTGAATAAAGACTGAGCATGTATGAGAAAAATGTGTAGACACAGGGCAATCAAATAAAAATATATATGTATAATAAGATGAGGACTGAGGGTAAATGCATGTGAGTGAATATGTGCAAGACATGCACACAAAATTAATATGTAAAAAATCAACAACAGGTGCCATGATCTCAAGACAGTATGATTGTTAGATCTACATAGTCCATAATCATCAAGCCCATGATCTGAAAGAAAAACAAATATGCTAGAGACAAACATTCAAAAACAAGTACAAAAAAATATATTTAGAATATATAAAGAACTTTTTAGTTATGTGGTAAAGACGTACCTGTAAATCATATAGAAACATCATATACAAGATTAATATTATGTTTCTAGAATGGTGATGAACCATAAACTTGAACTCATCCATGTGGATGTGTAATTAAACAAAGATATATATATATATATCCATGTGCATATATTGGTTCAAAACTAAATGAAATTGGGGTACTGGAATGGTGTATGAAGCAAAAACGCCAATGCAGACGCCCCTTAGCAGAACTATATTGAAATGCTCTCCAAAAACGTAAAAATATATGTTTAATCATTCCTATTAAGCAGATAGATTTAGTTGTAAAAATATGGATATAAGTAAAACTAAATATATGTGCGAGCTGCCAGTGAACAAAGGGGAAGAAGAGGAGAAAAAATTTTTCAAAAAAATATTCAAAAAAATACGGCACTTCAAATAACAATTCAGCAAAGAGAAGAGAGGAGGAAAAGGAATGGGACGGGAGTTGTAAAAACAAAAAATGTTGTTAAATGTTGGAGAACAATTTAAGTCTGTCCTTAGGTATAACCATGTTAGGATTAGAAGGATAAAGATCAATATTGATGTTCATTGAATAAAACTAAAGCCATAAATAAGTAAACAAAAAAAAAAAGGGTAAACCCAATCAAAACAAAAATAATTAGATATGACTAGCAATGTATAAATAAATAAACGTGTTCATGGCATATTGGAATCCCTAAATAAGAGCAGTATATATATAAATGATGGAGTAATATATGTTAAGATGTGTAGCTCTTAGTCAGGTATTTTTTAATCATAAAAATGGGAAACATCCCATTCATAATTCAAGCCTGATGGGATTCTGGTATTTAAAGAAAAAATCCAATATACTTCATGTTTACATAACAATTGAAATTTATCCCCTCCCATAACAGGAGTCACAACCTTTTCAATGCCCTGAATAGAAAGACTGGATGTATTTTTGTGATGTTCAAAAATCCAATGTTTGGCTACATTTGTTAATTTGTCTTTCCCTATGTCACGTAGATGGTCGTACAAATGGTCCCTAAGGCGACTTGTTGTAGGACCCACATATTAAATTTTGCAACTTTCACATGTAATGACATATACCAAATATTGGGTATTGCCATTGATAAAAGAAGAGATGTTAAACTTTCTACCATTACTACATTACTGGATAGTTTTACCTTTTTTGATATAGTTACAGTAATTGCAGCTTCCCATACCACATTTAAAGTTTCCTGTGAAATTTAACCAATTGGATTTCGATTTGCTGGTAAGAAATAGACTGGGTGAAAGAGAACGACCTAATGTGGGTGCTCTGCGGGAAACCATCTGCACTCCTCCAGAAAGAATGTTATTATAAATTGGGTCATTAAATAAGATAGGAAGATATCTGTTAATGATGCCCTTGATTTGGGTGAACTCTGAACTATATGATGTTGAAAAAATTGGGATATTATCTGAAAATTGGGACAATCTTTGTTTCGTTCTTTTATTTGCTTTTTCCACTAGAAGTGAGTGTCTGGGGATGGCCTTAACAGTACTGAGTGTTTTATTAATAAGAGAATCAGGATAACCCCAAGCTTTAAACCTATGTGCTATGTTGCTGGCTTCTATGTTAAATGTCTCAGATGTACTACATAGGCGTTTAAGCCTGAGGAATTGTCCATATAGCACTCCTCTGACAGCATGGCTGGGGTGTGCGGAGTCGGCTCTGAGTAGAGTGTTCCCCACAGTGGGTTTCCTGTAGAGACTAGTATGAACCGACCTGTATCCACCAGTCTCACATCCAAAAATTGTATGGTGTTGGTATGTAAAACACCTGTAAACCTCAGATTTAAAGTGTTATCATTGAAATATAGAAGCCAGGCGTCAAATCTGCATTCTCATCGGAGGTGATGAAACGACAGAAGAACACAGTGTCTGAGCAACGGGGGCTATCCGGTCCAAAAACACGGGACCTCTCCCACCAACCCATAAACAGGTTGGCTAATGAGGGCGAAAATTTCACCCCCATAGAGGCCCCGCATTTCTGGAGGTAATAGCCCCCGTCAAACATGAAAAAGTTGTGTGTTAACAAGTATTCCAACGCTTGTAAAATGAACTCCTGGAGAACTAGAGAATGTTTACCTGACCTGCTAAGGAACCAGGATACTGCTTGGAGGTCCAAGTGATGTGGAATGCTGGAATAAAGACTCGTGACATCACAACTTATCCACCTATAATTGCTCTCCCATTTGAAATCCTGAAGTTTACCAAGTAAATGTTTGGTGTCCCTCAGGTAACCCGGTAGGTTAATGGTTAAAGGTTGAGAGTATCCATTCACTCAGGTGTTCATTGAGTGAACCTATGCCAGCCACAATGGGTCACCCTGTGAGGGGATTTAACCCCTTGTGGACCTTCGGTAAATGGTGGCAGACTGCCATGATGGGATGCTCTGGGATAAATTATCCTTTATCCCTCTGAGAAAAAAGGCCTACCTGCACCGCCCTGTCAAGTAAGGTAGATAGTTCTTTTTTAAAAGGGATAGTGGGATTCAAACTGAGTGGTAAATAGGTGTGTGTATCAGACAATTGGCATAAAGCTTTTTGTACATATCTGAATCTAATACAACAACCATTCCACCCTTGTCTGCATTTCTGATGACAATACTGCCATCAGTTGTTGTTTAATAAATTTTTATTAAAGAAAAATATAACCAAGATATACATATATCTCAGAATAAATGCAGTCTTGAAAGCACAACAGAAGTTTCAGCACTCATATAATACAATGAGTAGTTATAAGCTAACACTACAATATTTGGCTCAGAAGTTATACAAAGTGTTAATATAATAAAAAAAAAAAAATCTAACAAAAAAAAAACAAAAAAAAAAAACAACAAAGGATTAATATTTTGTGAGCACTTGAAACATAACGGAATTAACATAAAGGACAATCCTTACTTGGGTATATAGAGTACTGAGATATAAACAAAAGCAGCAAAAATAAAGTTAAAAATTTAGATGAAAGAAGAGAGAGTAGAAGAAAAAGTAGAAAGTAGGAAAGGTAAGAAAACAGAGGATAGGAGGGGGGGTTGGGGGGGGGGTTGCTGGCATGCATGTCGACACGACATATTGGGAGGGAATGAAATGTTGAGGTGTAATTGGCTGAGCTTATTCAAAAGATTTTAAGGGGTTTGCATTATAAGTTCCTTGTAGACGGATGTGGATTGAAATTTTATCCAAGACTCCCAGGTAAGAGAATGTTTCTTAGAGGTACCTCTAATGTTGTGGGTAATGCTCTCCATAAGATGTACTTTATCGACCATTTGTAGCCAAACTTTTGTAGAAGGGATTATTGGTTGACCCATAAAGTAGGAATTAAAGCTTTGGCAGTGTTTAGTAAATGAGGAACAATTGAACGTTTATATATTCTTATGGGGGTTTTGGTAGAATGAAAAAGGATAGTCCACGGGTCATTGGGTATATTGACATCCAAGATCTGTATTATTAAATTGCGGATGGCATCCCAATAAGGTCGAATGAGTGGACAAAACCACCAGATGTGTGCGTGAGTAGCTTTGTTCCCACAATTCCTCCAGCATAATGGTGAACTGGCAGGGAACATTTGTTGTATTCTGGCTGGGGTGTAGTGCCACCTAGTAAGCAATTTATAGTTAACCTCTGACATTCTTGAGGCCAGTGAGGAAGTATGGGCTAATTGGAGGATCTTATCCTTTTTTTTGTTTAATTATTTTTTATTAAGAAACAGAGAATGGAAATAAATGGTACAATGTATTACGAACAATACAGAGAAAAAGTATACGGGTGGGCAAGCGTGTTATGTCTTATTTCATCAAACAGTTATATGAGTATTGAGCAAGAATCACCAACTTCTTGCTAAACATAGTCAAATTTCTGTATCTACTAACATTACACAAAGTGTACAAGAATTTTAACAAGTTGTCAGTAGTATATTCGTCCTCCCAAATATAATATGAGTATTGGTGTCTTGGCCATATAACGACTATATATTGACAGAGTACCATTAAGAATCTGAAACATAACAACCATTGAGTACCAGAAAAATAATATAGAGAGAATAGAGGAAAAAATAGTGGGGATGGGGGGGAGAAGAGGATAGAGGGGGGGGGAATTGCCCCAGGTCCAGACTCCTGTTATGCAATATTCTCCTTCTAAAACAGTTTACTTAGGGTTTAACATAATTTCCGCAAATGCAGTTGTGTATTTAAAGGCAAACCAGCAGGACCATATTTTTCTAACATAATCAGATTTATTCCTAAGCGAGAGGGTGAGATCTTCCATATAATATGTACGATCAACTTCCATTAGCCATTGGCGTAGAGTAGGTATATTTTTTTGTTTCCAGAATCTGGGGATAAGTGCTTTAGCAGCATTAAGGAGATGAGGGGTTATAGATTTCCTATATGCCCCTACTGATTTGCCTGTACAATGTAATAGTACAACAAATGGGTCATTAGGAACCTCAGATCCTTGGATCTCTTTAATCCAGTGAAGGATAGTCAACCAGAATGGTTGTATCAGCGGGCAGAACCACCAGATGTGGGCGTGGGTCGCATATTCCCCACAACCCCGCCAACATAGAGGGGAGATGTGTGGAAAGTATTTATGAAGAAGGGCTGGCGTGTAATGCCATCTTGTTAAAAGTTTATAGTTCACTTCAGCTGTTTTAGTGGCTGAGGAAGAAATATGAGACATTATGAGGATAGTGGATTTTTGGGTTGGAGACAGTTCTTTCTTAAGTTCCTTTTCCCAATTATGTAGGAAAGCCGGATCTCCTGCAGGGTTTAGTGTTTGCATTATTTGATAAAAGTGGGAGATAGGCTTCTCCACTGGTTGTGACTCGGCAAGAGCAGCTTCAACAGATGTCAGTTCAGTGAAAGGCCTAATTGGTTTAGGAAGGGAATGGACAAAGGCCGCAAGTTGTCTATATCTCCAATGATCCATAGGGGTAGCCATCGGATCTTGTAGAATTGTATCCAAGGGAATAATTCCCGTCGAGGTAGTAACCTGATGTAACTGGGTCAACGTCCCCAGGGTCCATGTATGGGTTTTGGGGTCTGAGTTCCCCGGCGGGAAATAGTTATGGCCTGTCAGTGGCATGAGAGGAGAATTATATGGCCAGTTATTTGTTTTACAGAGAGTGTCCCACATCATGAGGGTGGAATGAGTGAGCGGAGAGGTCTTGGATGATAGGGTTCTATATTTCTGAGGAACCCATAGTTGCGTAAAGAGATCAGAGCCACTTAGCTCTGTTTCCAATTCCACCCAAAGCTTAGATGTTTTATGGAATCTCCAATCAGAGATTCTGGTTAAGATGATCGCCATGAAATACTTTTTAAAGTCTGGTAAGGCTAGGCCTCCTTCTCGTTTAGATCTGTTGAGAAGGGTTCTGGCAATCCTTGGACGTTTTCTGTTCCATATATATTTGCTAACCAGCGATCTTAATATTGTAAAGAAACCTATTGGTATTCCAAACGGGATCATTTGAAATAGGAACAGCAACCTGGGTAGTATATTCATCTTAATGACCCCTATCCTCCCCAACCAGGAATGAGTCATCTGAGACCATTTTTGTAAGTCAGTTTTAATCGTGTTTAAAAGAGGCAAGAAGTTTGAGCGAAACAGGGCGTCAGGGTTCGGAGTGAGGTAAATACCTAAATATTTCATTTTGTTTGCCTGCCAGCTAAAGGGAAAGGAACTTTTCAATTGGGAAGCAGTCTGTGTAGGAATAGATATATTTAGTATTTCTGATTTGGACATATTAATTTTAAAATTAGAGATGACACCATACTTAGCGAATTCCGACATAAGATTAGGGAGAGATATAAGGGGTTGTTGTACATAGAACAAAATGTCGTCTACGTATGCGGCATATTTATGTTCAGTTGGTCCTATGGTAATCCCGTGTATAGAGGGGTTATGTCTCACAGTGGATAAAAAGGGCTCAAGCGATAGGGCGAATAAAATAGGTGAAAGAGGGCAACCCTGTCGAGTGCCGTTATGTAAAGTAAATGGGGCACTAAGGGTGCCATTCACTCTCAATTGGGCCATAGGAAAATTATACAGTGCCTTTATTTGAGTCAATAAGGGAGCCCTAATGCCCAAATGGGTCAGTGTTGCCAAGAGGAAGTCCCAGTCCACCCTATCAAAAGCTTTTTCAGCATCTGTTGATAATAAGAGGGTGGGCTGGGACGACCCCCGGGCATGCGTTATTAGCGACAGGGTACGAAGGGAGTTGTCCCTTGCCTCCCTACCCGGAATGAATCCCGTCTGGTCGGAAGTAACCCACTGCGGGAGCAAGGGGAGGAGTCTATTTGCTATAGCTTTAGCGTAAATTTTGGCGTCAATGTTCAACAGTGAAATAGGACGATAACTTCCACATGCACTGGGGTCTTTGCCAGTTTTGGGAATAATAGTTATGTGTGCATGGGTAGTTTCAGGCCTGAGGGACTCACCATCAGAAATCGCGTTAGCATAAGAGGTTAAGTGCGGAAGTAAGATATCTGCAAATTTACGGTAATATGCTACAGTAAAACCGTCCGGGCCTGGGGCCTTACCATTTGCCATGGCTTTTAATGCAACGCGTAACTCCGCAATAGTGAGCTCCCCATCTAGAGTGTCTAGTATATCAGGTGATAATCTGGGTAGGTTAGCTTGAGCTAAGTATTCCCTAATAAGCTTAGTCTTAGTGTCTTGATCTGTTACTGAGTGTTGGACGTGATATAAGTGTTGATAAAACTCCCGAAACTCTTTGGCTATTGATGGTGTGTCATGAACCAAATCATCTGCAGTGTTTTTGATTTTAGCTATAAAGGTGGCTGTTTTCTTTTGTTGCAGTGAACGTGCCAATAGTCTACTCGGTTTATTACCCCATTCATAAAAACTTTGGGCCACTATGCGAGCTTGTTGTTTTTGTTCTGTGTGGAAAAGGGACTTTAATTCTTCCCTTTTCAGAGTCAAATTATGAAATACCGCTTGCGATTGGTTCGCTTTATGTAATTGTTCAAGGTCCTTAATCTCATTTAGCAACTTAGATTGTTGGAATATCTGTTCCTTCTTTTTCCTGGACCCCATTTCTATGAGCTTTCCTCTAATATGGGCCTTGTGCGCCTCCCATAGTGTGCCTGATGAGATGTCAGGGTGTTTATTTTCAGCAAAGTAAAGGGATAAACTGTCACCTATTTGTTTTTGATCTATTTCCTCTTCTATGAGATGCTCGTTAAGCTTCCAATTGGGAGACCTGTGTGGTAGGGAGGGGATTTTAATGGTTAGTGTGATCGGGGCATGATCTGATAGAGGAGATGAGTCAATATGAGTGTTGGTAGGGAGTGAGAGATGGTGGTGATCAATGAGAAAAAAGTCTATTCTGGAATAGGTGTGATGGACCTGCGAAAAATGGGTATAGTCTTTCGTACGCGGGTGCATAATTCTCCATATGTCAACCAACTGGGATTCGTGTAAGCGTTTGCGAATAAACAGTAAACGTTTATGTGGAATATTGGTTCTACCTCTAGAGGTGTCTATGGCAGGTTCTAATGGGGTATTAAAATCGCCAGCCAGGAGGACACACCCGCGTGCGAAATCTCTAAGTTTTGTAAGAGTGGAGGCAATGAAGCCTGCTTGGTCTCGGTTGGGTGCATATATAGTTGCCAGAGTGCAGGTCATACTACCCAGGCTGCCTCTAATGAACAGAAAACGTCCAAGTGGATCGCTTAACATGGTTTCAAATGTGAACGGGGTGCCCCTGCGGAACCCGATGGCTACACCTTTAGCTTTATGTACATCCGATAAACTATAGTACCACATGGGGTATTGTGGAGAATAAAGTTTCACCCGTGTGGAGTGAGTAAGGTGGGTCTCCTGCAGAAAAACAATGTCTCCCCGCAGGCGACCCAGCTCCCTGTATAAGTTGTGCCTTTTCCTCGGTGCGTACAGTCCCCGTACATTAAAAGAGATAAGATTTACCTTAGCCATGGAGACCAGCAAGGGAGCCCACGTCCACTGTATCCTGAGGGGGCGGACCTGAGGTGGGTGAGAGGAGTTTGAGAGGGGGATGGGCGAGGTGGGGGGGGGTGAAAATAAAAGAGTAAAGTTATAAGAAAAAGAAAGAAAAAAGAATAACATCAATAATATCAACATCCATTATCAAATGAAATTTAGACCATTCGGGGGGGTGGTCAGAAAGTGCACGCATTGAACTGCGGTGCATGGTGGGGCACACCGGCGGCAGAACACCCCCACACCCGCCGCCCAAATATGAGCCGGGGAACGGGGATGTCAGCCGACACTGCACCCCATGAACAGGGGGGTGAAGGTCTCCGTGCATATGCACACGGTCACCAAGTTTGGCATGGACGTCATCGGATCGCTCCGGCGCCAACACCAAAGCATCACGAAGTGATAGTTGCAGACAACAAGGCACTTAAGGTGTATCATAACCAGAGTGACCCGGTCACGCCAGGCCAAACGCCTAGTTACCCGGAGGATAACACATATAACACTTGTAAATAAAGAAAAACCCTATGACATGGGAACATAGATATATAAAAACAAAAGAAAAAACAAAAACAAAAAACAAAATATAATATAATAGGGCCTGGCAAAAAATTGTCGTTGCTACGCCGTGTAAACATACGGCTGAAGGTCTGAACAATAACCAACAAAGCCTGTGTTATTACCAGGCTACATAAGACCCATTAATAGGCAGATGTGACCCTGATCGGTCAACAATGGAGTGGGCAAAGAGCTTGGGCCATCCTTCTCATAGTGTCAACCCATTTCGGGCGAACCTCCAGATGCAGAAGAGCGATTTTTACGATCAACCTTTTGCCATCTTGATTCGGCGTTAGCGGGCAGGGGTGGGATGTGATCTTGCCAGCCAGGAAGCTCCGGTGGGGAAATGTTAACATCCATACAGAATTTTTCCAGTTCCTCGGGGAATCGGAGAATCGCAGTCTTACCATCCTTGTTAGCGATCAGTGCAGCCGGGAACCCCCATCTGTATTTAATCGAGGCAGCTCGCAATTTCTCCGTCAAGGGATGCAAAGCTCTGCGGCGTTCCAGAGTTTCCCTAGCAAGATCAGGGAAAAAAGATAGCATGGCACCATCAAAATCCAGTGAAGCAGCATCTCTAGCTTTTTTCATGATGAGTTCTTTTTCCTCATAGTAATGGATCCTGCAAATGACATCGCGAGGGACATCTGAAGAGAGATTCCGGGGTCAGAGGGCCCTGTGCACTCGGTCTATTTTCAATGGATAGTCTGCGGCCTGGCCCAGTAAGCTGTTGAAAATGCCCCGGATGGAAGGGAGAAGATCCTCATCCCCAGTAGCCTCCGGTAGGCCTCTGATCCAGATATTATTCTGCCTGTTGCGGTTTTCCTGATCCTCGATTTTGTACAGCGCCATTCTGTGTGCTATAGTAAGTGCGCGGGTGGAGGTTTGTAAATGTCTAATGACCGCCGCGTGGCGATCAAGACGTTGTTCCGACTCCTCTACTCTCTCTAAGACATGTGAGAGGTCAGCGCGAACTGCAGACACCTCTTTCTTGATGACACGTTCTAGGCCTAATAACATGGAGGCCAGTTCAGCCTTAGTTGGGAGGTCGCTTACCAGTGCCTCTACCCCTGAACGTCTGGGGGAGTCCTCCTCTCCCTCCGAGCCGACCGAGGATACCGGAGAGCGGTGTCTGTGTTCAGGCCTGCGTCGGGGGGCGGAGCCCGTACCAGAGCCCATGCCGCCAGGAGAGCGGCCTAGGCCGTCCATGTCCTCCGGATCCTCTGGTTCTGTGGCCAGGAACCGTTTGATCGATCCCACGGCAGCTCCTTTTTTAGGCAGGGGTTTTCCAGATCTCTTCCGCATCTTTATATGATGGCTGGGAGTGAGCAGGTCAGTAAAAGTGCCGAGCACGAGAGAGACACGTCCTCACCGCTGCATAGCCAAACCACGCCCCGGATCTTATCCTTTTGATTATCTGTAAGAGAGGAGTCTAAGTCAGACTCCCATTTAGCCAGGAAGGGTGGGAAGTTGGGATTATGAAGTGCAATGAGGGCTTTGTAAAATAGAGAAATTCCATGTAGAGGGGGATCTTTTGGGTAAAATATTTCTTCTATGGCATTTAATTCACTCAAACCTCTAAGCGGGTTGGAAAGGGATCCTAAGAAATGTTGTAATTGGTGGTATCTCCATTTATCTAGAAATGTGGTGGGTTTAGGAGCAAGGATCACATGTAGTGGTTTAAGTACGTTGTCACGAAGGATATGATGTAATAAAAGAGGCTCTTCCGATCCCCATGATTGAAAGCCTGGGTCTAATAAGCCCGGTAAGAAATATTTATGGTTGAGGAGAGGTAATAGAGGAGAATCATACTTCCATGAGATTTTTTGTGCAGGGCGTTCCAGACATCTAAGGAGGATATAGTGAGAGCCGAAGTGGATCGAGCTAGGCTCCTACAAGAACGGGGTATCCAGGGGGCTATCGAGAGATCCATTCCACTTAACAAATATTCGATTTGTACCCATAGTTTCGATTTAAGAGCGTATTTCCAGTCAGCCAACCTGGACAAGATAACCGCTTGATAATATGCCTTAAAATTAGGAAGTGCTAGACCGCCTGAGCATTTGGAGCGGAATAATAGCTCTCTCGATATCCTGGAATGGCCGTTCTTCCAAATAAATCTGGAAATCAGAGTTTGTAATATGGTGAAGAACCCCACTGGTACTCCCATTGGGAGCATTTGAAAGAGAAAAAGGACGCGGGGTAGTATATTCATTTTGATTATATTCACTTTCCCCAACCAAGTGTGTGATAAGTTGGCCCATTTTCGTAGATCCTCTCTAATCCTGTTTAGCAAGGGGATATAATTATGTCGAAATAGAGAATGGAGATTGGAAGTCAGATAGATACCTAGGTATTTCATGCTTTTCATTACCCATTTAAAGGGAAACAGGGGCTTAAGGGAAAGAACCTCGGACTTGGAGATATTAATGTTTAGTATTTCGGATTTAGATAAATTTATTTTGAAGTTAGAGATAGATTGAAAGGTAGAAAATTCAGACATTAAGTTGGGAATTGAGATGCGTGGTTGCTGAATAAAAAATAGAACGTCATCCGCATAAGCCGCGTACTTGTGGGATCTTTTGCCTATTTGTATGCCTTTGATGTTAACATTATGCCTAATTGTAGCTAGGAAGGGTTCTAGGGTAATAGCAAAGAGGAGAGGGGAGAGAGGACAGCCTTGCCTGGTTCCATTATGCAAGACAAAGGGGTCACTCAACGTTCCATTAATTCTAATTTGTGCTGAGGGATTAGAATAAAGGGATGAGATTCGGTGGAACATCTTAGGTCCTAACCCAAAATGTTGTAAGGTCATCTTAAGATATTCCCAGTCCACCCTATCAAAAGCTTTTTCAGCGTCGGTGGAAAGGAGTAGGGTGGGCTGGGAGCATCTCTGAATGTATTGGATTAAGGATATTGCACGAAGTGAATTGTCGTTTGCTTCTCTATTGGGTATGAAACCTGATTGGTCTGCTGATATCCAGCTGGGTAGAAGAGGGAGCAGCCGATTTGCAATTACTTTGGCAAAAAGTTTGATGTCAACGTTAATTAGTGAGATTGGTCTAAAACTGTTACATAGGGTGGGATCCTTATCGGGTTTAGGGATGACAGTGATATGAGTTGATAGAGATTCTGGGCGTAGACCTGAAGAGTGAGAGATAGAGTTTGCATAAGCGGAGAGACGAGGGAGCAGAATGTCGCTGAATGTTTTATAGTATAAAATAGTGAACCCATCCGGTCCAGGAGCTTTGCCGGATGGGGATGATTTCAATGCTGCCTGGAATTCCTCTACCGAGAAATCCTCCTCCATTTCTTTGAGGACAGATATGGGCAATTTAGGTAGGTTAGCTGCTCTCAAGAAAGCAAGCGACCTCTTCTCTCTTTTTGTGGTAGAAAAGACAGGTCATTTTTAACATTATATAGATCCTCATAATACTCTCTAAAGGCCTTAGCAATATCTGGGGTTGCATGGGCTAGCTCTCCTGTTGAGAGTTTGATTTTGGAAATAAATGACTGTGATTGTTTAGTCTTTAGGGATCTAGCTAGTAGCTTACTTGGTTTGTTTCCCCATTCATAGAATTTCTGTGAAAGACGCTGGAATTTTCTTTTAGTATCCAAATTGAGAAGGGATTTTAGTTCCTCTCATTTGAGTGTGAGGGATTGGAGGTGCTCAATATGCATAGAGAGTTTATGTTGTTTATCAAGAACTGCTATCTCCTGTAGAACCTGATCAATCCGCTGACCATGCTCCCTTTTCTTCCTAGCACCGAGCTCGATAAGACGACCCCTAATAGTAGCCTTATGAGCTTCCCACACAACAGAGGGAGAGGTGTCAGAGGGTTTGTTTTCCTTAAAGTATTGTGAGAGATGAGAGGCTAACATGGAAACTTCAGTTTCATTAGAAAGAAGGGAATCATTGAGTTTCCAATTGTTAATGCGTCGTGGTAAGGAAGACACGGTCAGCGTCATCGATACAGGTGCGTGGTCTGATATAGATGCGGTGCCAATGTGAGCAGATTGCAGAAGGGGAAGATGAAAATGATCTAGAAATATATTATCTATTCTGGAATAAGATTGGTGTGTTGTGGAAAAGTGTGAAAAATCCTTCTCCTTAGGGTGGAGAAGGCGCCAGACGTCCATCAATTGAAGATCCAGGAGCTTTTTTTTAACAAGTTTCAGTTGTTTGAAAGAAATATTAGAGCGGCCCTGGGATGTATCAATTGTTGGATCTAGTGGCATATTAATGTCGCCCGCTAGGATAGTAATTCCTTTGGCAAAGTTTGAAAGTTTAGTCAGTGTTTGTGAGAGGAAAGTTGGCTGATTTTTGTTAGGACAATACACGTTTGCAAGAGTGCATTGGGTGTTACCTATGAAGCCCTTAAGGAAAAGGAAGCGACCATGGTCATCTGCCAACATATCAGATAACCTAAAGGATATATTACTGCAGAATCCAATGGCCACTCCTTTAGCTTTATTAGTGTCTGATAAACTATAATACCATTGTGGAAAGTGGGGTGAGGTTAACTTAACAGGTGTTGTGTGAGTTAAATGCGTTTCTTGAAGAAAAGCAATAGAACATGCGGCTCTCTTAAGTTCACGGACTAATTGGTGTCTCTTAGCAGCAACATTAAGGCCCCTAACATTGTATGATATAACCTTTAATGTAGCCATTGTTAAATCATAGCGTGTACCTTCAGCCTATACTTCCATACATACCAGCAAGAAAGGGGGAGTGGAGAGGAGGAAAAGAGTGAGTTTTTTTGGAAAGAAAGAGAGAGAAAAGAAGAAAAAAAAAACATATGTGAAGGTCACATATGTAGATTAACCAGCTTGTGGGAGACACATAGTTATCACGCAGAAATCTGCAGTGTTTCCATTGGGGAGAGAGAGAACTAGAGGCCATCCCAATCCCTAAATGGGGATTGAATAGGACAACTCTTAAGGCCAATCGTTCTCGCCAACCCCAGAAGGAAAGGGGGTGACGGGGTTGCGCTGTAGTGAGGGGGGTAAAAGGGGAAGTGCATCCCCACAGCGCACGACCTATGAAAAAACGAATAACTTATAACTATAAGTAAATAATTAGTTCCATTTAGGAATATGAATATTACCAATTTGTAACCAGGATCAATTTGAACAAAACGTAACCTCTAGGAAAAAAAAAAAAAAAAAGTGCAAAGCAATACAGTATCTAAACTAAATACCTAAGGGTAGAGGTAACAAAGAACGTTGGTCATTTCAATCGTATGACAGTTTCGGCCAAATTTAGACAGGCATAAAAAAAAAACTGCGGCCAAAACAAAACTTAATAGAGACAACCTGTATCAAAAAGATTATCTACAATAAGAAAATTAGTACGTGTGGAGAGATACATATTTCAACCATGCTTTTGTGCAGAGCCTGGAAGAGAGGTAAGCCTTTTCTTTGAGGGGGTCTTTCTCCAAGGTGGGTCCGTTGGGCTCAGGAGTTTAGGGATTGGGTCTTGCCAACCTGGGAGTTCCATGGATGGAAGATTAAGATCTTTCAAGAAGGGAGGAAGTTCCTCCGGAAATCTCAGCGTATATGACCGACCATTTTTTGTGGCAATTAGGCAGGCTGGGAATCCCTATCTGTATGTG
Organism: Lithobates clamitans; assembly: GCA_037952925.1. Taxonomy (NCBI): domain Eukaryota; kingdom Metazoa; phylum Chordata; class Amphibia; order Anura; family Ranidae; genus Lithobates; species Lithobates clamitans. Next base: position 9,556,065 of record JBBGZY010000143.1, on the reverse strand, counting down.
ATCCCATCTGAACGCAGGTGGTCCAGGAGCGGTTTCAGAGCTCTACGACGGTCCAATGTTTCCTTAGAGAGGTCTGGAAATATGGTGATGACTGCTCCATCAAAGTCTACGTTAGGCAAGCCCCGCATCTTCATCATAATAGCATTTTTGTCTTCAAAATAGTGCAAGCGACAAATAACGTCTCTGGGCTGATCTGACTTAGCATTACGGGGTCTTAGGGCACGATGTACACGGTCAAATCGTAGCGGTTCAGTGACTGGATTGCCCAAGATGGTATTAAAGATGCCTCTTATAGATGGTTCTAGGTCATTATCACCCGTTGCTTCTGGCAGACCTCTGACACGAATGTTATTTCTACGGTTACGGTTCTCGAGGTCTTCGAGTTTATACAGGGAGGCTCGATGGGCGAAGGCCAGCTGGGTAACAGTGTCCTGTAGTTCTTTAATAGCTAAAGAATGTGAGTCTTGCCGCTGTTCTGTTTCCTCAACTCTGACCAGAATATGTGTCATGTCAGATCTGACAGCAGATATTTCTTTTTTTATGGGTTTCTCCAAACTGTGAAACATTCCTGCAAGTTCTTTTTTGAGACCGCTCATTAGCGTGTTCATTTCGGAACCCGCAGGGGATCCTGGATCATCCATAAGGCCTGAACAGTATGAGGAGGCTGGGGAGCTGTCTCGCACAGATGCAGCGTGAGATGATGGAGAAACGCTGGTCCATGAGGTTCGGACCTGCTCGTCTCTTGCGTTAGCTAAGTATTGTTGAATGGAACCAGTGGAGGCTGGAACGGGTAGTGATTTCTTGCCTGAACGTTTACCTTTGGCAGACCGGAGTTTAGGTGTTTTGGTGGGCATTGCTGGAACTATACGGTCGATCGCTGTGGGGGTCACCCCCTACTCACATCTGTTCAAAGACATGCACCCATCAAAGTAACCTTGTTGCTTAAAAATATTCTTGTGAAGGAAGTATGCAGACAGTGTTAGAAGCACTTCAACAGTCACAGGGAGAAGCAATGATAATTATACTGATAGGAGTTGATGGGTGCAGAAGCTATGCATAAGATGTAGTAGTAGAGAATTAGCTTATGAGTACTTGGAGCACCAAGATGGCCGCCAGGCTCCAGAGGTAGGCCGAAAGGCAGATTTTCCTTGCAGAAATAGAGTATGTAGTCTATCTCTATATGAAGGGGCCAGCTGATGGGTATTATGTTTGAAAGTTCATTGCTTGTAGTGGTAGTTGGGGAGGCTAGCAAGTAAAGTAGTTTGGAGCACAAAGATGGCCGCCGTCCTCCAGAGGTAGGCCGAAGCGCCGCTCACTGTAGGCCCAATTCAGCGCTGCGGGGCACCAAAATAAAGGTCCTGGCAGAATGGCAACGCGCCGATTCGGGCAAGGGGGACTCTGCAGAGGGGTGGGTAGGCGGATGCTTCTGTACTCACTGTGCCTGTGTGTTGGGGAGGCCGATGCAGAAGGCCGCAAGATTGCGTCCGGTGGAGAGCAGTCCGCGGGCAGAGGAGGATATCCCCAGGCAGCACCACTTAGCTACAGAAGGCCTCCCCGACCGCCGACGACAACACGATCGGACAGCCAGGTAAAGGCTTCACTTGTCTGCCTAGATGTGGGGGTAGAGGGCGGCGTGCACGGAGCTCTCGACAGGCCTCAAGATGGCGGCGGGCACACAGGGCTCAAGTCCAGCTGGAGGCCCGGGGCCAAGGAAAATGCAGCGACCAGTAGCCAATTCCCCTCAATATCGGTAGCGGAGGTAGGCTAACCACTTTTGAAGGTGGAGAGGTGCTCAAGGTGGTGAAGATGGGCTAGGATGGCGTTGGATGGTTATGTGTAGAGCGGAGCTCAGCTTACACACGTCTTTCCCCTAGCTCGTCCAGACACGCCCCCACTGCCATCAGTTGTTTAAATGCATGTCTCTCATCTGAAGTTAAATTATCGCTAGTGGGTTTTCTGTGACAGCTGCGAGCGAGGCGCGTTAAGTCGCCCTCCACCATCTTTTGAAATAGATCGAGATCCTTTCCCCTGGATTCCACTGGGTAAAATTCCGATCTGATTTTGAACGGTAGTTTATGTTGAACATCAGTGGGATCTGTGGGAGATAGATCCGATTCATGTGTCAAATCAAATAAGTCATGCAAAGCACAAATTTCAGTAAATAATATAGGTGAAGGAAACCTCTGTATCCTCTGTGGAGAATCCAAAATAATGTTTCTTCAGAGTTAGAGAACGTGAAAATTTGCTGACATCCAAAATGGTATCAAATAAATTGAAAAGTCTGTTAGGACAAAAATTGAGGCCCGTCGCTAAAAGACCCAATTCTTCTCTGTTCAAGGGTCTTTTGGAAATATTGATGACTCTCCGGTCTAATATTTCTTCTTGCCCCGCAGAGTGTAATGTACATTGTCCGGATCTCTTGTGCCTCTTGCCCCCTCTCTTGCCCCCTCTCCTGGTTTTTTTATGGAGGATTTTTTCTTCTTGGTTTGTCGGGACCCACGGGGGTTTTCAGGGCTTCGGTCATTGCCAGATCTTGCTGGTTCCAAGGGGGCTATAGACCGATCAAGTGAAGAGTCTGATGTGGTATGTGCGGTGGTGTCATCTGCTGCTTCGGTTTCAAGGTCAGAAAAACTGACCTGTTTTCCCCGATTTGTGCGTTGCTGACTAGGGACAAATGGTGGTCTTTTCCACGTATATACCCTGTTGCTCTTGTAGTCATTTTTATCCCAGGCCATCTTGTCTCTTTTGCTCTCAATTACTGATCTCTCTATTTTATCCAATTTTTTATTTAATCGTTCTTCCAGGTCTGTAAATCCAGTGTGGGTTTGTAGAGCTGTGAGATCATTTTGGATTGAAGACATATCCGATTGTAGCAATTCCAAGTCCTTCTTTTTTGAGGCAATCAAAATGTTAATAAGTTTAAATGTACATGTATCAAGGGTGTCAGTCCAATCTTTCTTTAATTGATCGTCAAATAATTCTGAAGTAGGGAATTTCTTTATCCTCAATCCTCGTGGGATATGTGCTAGGGACAAATATTCCGTTAAAAAGCTAATGTCCCAATACGCTCTAACTTCCTTGGTCATCAATTGTTCCAAGTTGTGACGTGTGTGTTTGTAAAGATTGTCTTAATGGATTGTTAGAAGGTGCCATAAGAGTTCTGCTGTACACACTATCAGCCACTGGTGTTGAGGTAACCGCTTGATTCATATTGGTATGTATATGTAGACAAACTCTTCTTGAAAACAAACTGGAGGACAAAAAAGAAACAGTAAAATCAGCAATCTGAGAATACCTCTGAGCTGGTGGATAAAGAAGCAAAAGTCCAGAAATTAAATGAGATGATGTGGGATCCTCCGCTCAAAGAGGGGCTTAAACCAGAGTGCTTGTGTCTCATTACCTCCAGGAAGAGAAGAGCCCCAGGTGCTGGCTAAATGCTGATGCAAGTAGAAGAGAACAAGAAGACCTGGACAGCCGCACACCAGAATGGATAAATCTGTCTTTTTATTTAAAATACAGGGTCATGGGTTACACAAAACACGACTGTGGGGTGGTACAAGAATTACTGACGCGTTTCGAACTTAAACCAAGTGCTTACTCATAGCTAGCTAATATGGGAATGAAAAGCCATATATGAACTAAAAATATTAGAACATGTGACCATGCAATGGTGAGAAAATACAGAACAGCTGAGAAGCAGCCGTATGAGATCTCCGCACCTGCTGCTGGTTAGTACATCTAAAATGGAAATCCCCATAGCAAGTAGGCATAGAAACAACAATTTGGAGATGTAATAAAATAAAATAAAGTGAAAAAATGAATGAGATAAAAATAAGTGTTAAAATAATGTGATATCCATAAATGTATAGAATATACATATAATAAATGAGCACATGTGAAAAAATGTGTGGTGATATGTGTTCTAATATAAACAAATAAAACAATTTATAACCCAATTTATATTTTTAGAATTGATTGCCCTGTGTCTACACATTTTTCTCATACATGCTCAGTCTTTATTCAGATAACACATATATCACTGCCCATTTGGAGTCTTCAAGTGAGAAAGTGATACTCCTAAGCACCAAGGCCTGAGGTGTGCCTTGGCCTGGCTGGTCAGTATGCCTGAAAAGAGGGCATACCATGAATGTAAGAATAAGAAAAAGTATTATGAGTATGTATGAATATTGTAGGAGAACGGGTGGGTGGGAACCCAGAAACGCCAACGAGCCCTGGCCTGACAGAGGAGGAGGCTTAAATAGCCCTCAGACTCCTCCCACAAATACAGGCTAGCCTCCGGCTAGCATTTACACTTGTAGTCAGAGTCTTCGAGTGGGAAAGTGAGAAAGTGATACTCCTAAGCACCAAGGCCTGAGGTGTCCCTTGGCCTGGCTGGTCAGTATGCCTGAAAAGAGGGCAAAAAGACACAAATTTAGGTGAAGAAGGGTAGGTAACCATCCATTAAGTGGATTAGCACGTGCCCGGATGGCAACAGTATATATCCGATAAGTGTCCACTATGACAGGAGAAACTGCCCCCGACTGCTGACTTGGTTTTGAGACAGAACCCCCTATAGAACCTGTGAAGCTACCCAGAACCCAACTAAATGTCCCGTGAACGATTGGATAGAGCCTGAAGCCCGAGACAACCCAGACATGAGAATGAACTGCTTGTGAATGAGAGGATACGTGGGAGAAGGGGAGCAATGGCTGGCCTGAGGAGCCCCTGCAAAATGATAGCCGAGAGGATCGAACCAGACACCAGTGAAGTGCTCAGTGAACCCCCTACCCCCCAACCCCTGGCCTACCCATACTGGTATATGGAAGTGGGAGGATGAGTGCAAAAAGGGCAACTGGCAAGAGTTCAAAATGCTGAATACCTGAAGGATGTAATAGAGTAGGTGGATGAGGCCCATGCACTATGGCGATAAGCATTGTCAACATGGAGAAACCATGCCAGACACAGAATACTGGTCCCACCTGATTCGATCAGGTCGTGCTATAGCCTGTGACCTGGCAACCATGACTGAATCCTGAAACGAGGAAGGAGGACCCGAATCCACCCTGGGGAAATAAGTTCCATGGCATGAAACAGTCATACCCAAAGTGACTGAAACCCCCCCTACCTGGAACTGGCTGGGGAATGGAAAAGATAACTGGACTGACGTCCCTGAGCAGTTTTCTAGGCCACATCCTAGACAAGAGATCAGAGCCGAGACCAGAATCCAGAATCATGACAAGGTTTGCCCAACCTACAAATTAAGGACCATCAAGGGGATGATGGATGCCAATACAGCCCAACCTGAGAACACGAACAAGAGAAATGACAGACAACCAGACATGAGAACAACAACACCCCTCTGTGCCTACCTAAGTATGAGAACATGAGCAGAAATGTCAAGACTACTGCGTGTGAATGAACCTGATGACGGATCCCCCTTGTGTAAATTGTAAGTGAGCCAGAGTAACCTGCAGTGCAGAGACAGGTAATTAAACTGAAAACTCAGGGCTAGTGTACCCACAGACCGTGGTGGGTGATTGTACAGGTGTGGTGAATGAACGTGCAACGTATGACATATGGTATACGGGCGAGAAGATTGTGGACAACAATCATTAACAAACGAAACCTAACTGACCCAGGTACAAACATGAACAAAGATACGATGAGACATGACACATAATGAAGATAAAAACAGCTACTGGAGTATGCCATGACTGAACAACAACGCCCCTCTGAGAAACGGTGAAGGCTGAAACACCGAGCCTGAAATGCTATGACAGAAATGCTGAGACTGAACGCTGAGCCAGAACACTATGACAGAAATCCTGAGGCAGAAACGCAAGGACAGTGACGCTATGACAGAAAATGCCTATGACAGAAATGCTGAGACTGAGCGCTGAAGAGGAAACTATGACAGAAAACCTGGGACAGAAAACACACAGACAGCAACGCTATGACAGAAATGCTGAAACTGAATGCTGAGGCAGAAACGAAATGACAGAAATCCTGGGGCAGAAATGCTATAACAGAAACGCTGAGACTTAAATGCTAAATCAGAAGTCCTGGGGCAGAAATTCTGAGGCAGAAATGCCATGACAGAATCCTGGTGCAGAAATGCAAGGACAGCAACGCTATGACAGAAACGCTGAAACTAAACGCTGAGGCAGAAACGAAATGACAGAAATCCTGGGGCAGAAATGCTATGACAGAAACGCTGAGACTTAAACGCTAAAGCAAAAATCCTGGGACAGAAATGCTAAGGCAGAAATGCCATGACAGACTCCTGGTGCAGAAACACAAGGACAGCAACGCTAAGACAGAAATACTGAAACTGAACGCTGAGGCAGAAACGAAATGACAGAAATCCTGGGGGGCAGAAACATTATGGCAGAAACGCTGAGACTTGAACGCTGAGGCAGAAAGCCATTACAGAAATCCTGGGGCAGAAACGCAACAACAGAACGCTGAGGCAGAACTGCAATGACAGAAATCCTGGGGCAGAAGCGCTATGAAAGAAATGCCGAGACTGAACGCCGAGACAGAAATGCTGGGGCAGAACACATGACAGAAAAATGCCATGACAGAAAAATGCCATGACAGAATTCCTGGGGCAGAAACGCCATGACAGAATTCCTGGGGCAGAAACGCTATAACAGAAATCCTGGGCAGAAATGCTGTGGAAAACACAGGAGCAGAAACGCTGTGACAAAAACGCCAGAGCAGAAACGCTGTGACAGAAACGCCGGAGCAGAAATGCTGTGACAGAAATGCTGGGGCAGAACGCTGTGACAGAAATGCTGGGGCAGAACGCTGTGCCAGAGATGCTGGGGCAGAACGCTGTGACAGAAATGCTGGGGCTAGGGATGAGCCGAACACCCCCCGGTTCGGTTAGCACCAGAAACTGCGAACGGACCGAAAGTTCGCACGAACATTAGAACCCCATTGACGTCTATGGGACTCGAACGTTCAAAATCAAAAGTGCTCATTTTAAAGGCTAATTTGCATGGTATTGTCCTAAAAAGGGTTTGGGGACCCGGGTCCTACCCCAGGGGACATGTATCAATGCAAAAAAATTTTTTAAAAACGGACGTTTTTTCGGGAGCAGTGATTTTAATAATGCTTAAAGTGAAAAAAAAAGTGAAATATTCCTTTAAATATCGTACCTGAGGGGTGTCTATAGTATGCCTGTAAAGTGACGCGTGTTTCCCGTGTTTAGAACAGTCCCTGCACCAAATGTCATTTTTAAAGGAAAAATCTAATTTAAAACTGCTTGCGGGTTTAATGTAATGTCGGGTCCTGGCAAAATGGATGAAAATCAGTGAGACAAACGGCATGGGTACCCCCCAGTCCATTACCAGGCCCTTTGGGTCTTGTATGGATATTAAGGGGAACCCCGCACCCAAATTAAAATAAGGAAAGGTGTGGGGCCACCAGGCCCTATATACTCTGAACAGCAGTATACAGGCGGTGCAAACAAGACAGGGACTGTAGGTTTGTTGTTAAGTAGAATCTCTTTGTAATTTTGAACGGGTACATTGTTAACGTGTTTAGCTCCAGCCAAAAAATCTTTTTTAAGCTTTTTGGGAAACATAGGGAAGGGTTATCACCCCTGTGACATTTGTTTTGCTGTCTTTCCTCCTCTTCAGAAGATTTCACCTCACTTTTTGTCCCAATGAAAAATGTTTTTTGAAAATTTGGGTTTTTTTGTGGAACAAGGATTGGAAAGCATCAGTGGAAAGGAGAAATGTTTTTCCCATATTAACTCTTACAGGAGAGAATTTCCCTTCCTAGGGGTAGATTTCATCTCACTTCCTGTTGTCTCCTTCCGTTTGCAAGTAGGAGTCGTTTGTAAGTTAGTTGTTTGAAAGTAGGGTCCTGCCCTATATACTCAGCAGAAATTTGGGCCTTAGGTGTTGCTGTGGCCACAACACTGTAAGCCCTCACAGGGCCCTGCTGTGAAATATTAGATCAAGAATTGTAATTACATGCCCCTGTTGAACAGGAGCTGAAAAATTAGGCCTTAGGCACTGGTGCTGGTGCCACAACACTGCAACCCCTCACAGACACTCTAGTTGGAACGCAGGAACGAGCCCTGCTGCAAAGTATTGCATCAAAAATTGTAATTACACACCCCTGTTAAACAGGGGCAGAAAAAATGGGCCTTAGGCACTGGTGCTGGTGCCACAACACTGCAACCCCTCACCGACACTCTAGTTGGAACGCAGGAACGAGCCCTGCTGCAAAGTATTGCATCAAAAATTGTAATTACACGCCCCTGTTAAACAGGGGCAGAAAAAATGGGCCTTAGGCACTGGTGCTGGTGCCACAACACTGCAACCCCTCACAGACACTCTAGTTGGAACGCAGGAACAAGCCCTGCTGCAAAGTATTGCATCAAAAATTGTAATTACACACCCCTGTTAAACAGGGGCAGAAAAAATGGGCCTTAGGCACTGGTGCCACAACACTGCAACCCCTCACAGACACTCTAGTTGGAATGCAGGAACGAGCCCTGCTGCAAAGTATTACATCAAAAATTGTAATTACACGCCCCTGTTACACAGGGGCTGAAAAATTGTGCCTTAGGCACTGGTGGTGGTGCCCAGAACCAAAAATGTTCTTACAAGCTATCAGCGTGATGATTGAGGAGGAAGAGGATAATTACTCAGGGATAGTCACTCAGCATCAGCATAGGCAGTCTTTGAAGGGATCTGAGATTTCAAAAAAAATTATTCGGTTACATCAGCATCAGGTGCTTGGTAGCAAGTGGTGATCCAAGACTGATTCATTTTTATGAAGGTCAGTCGATCGACCGAGTCAGTGGACAGACGCACCCTGTGATCGGTTACCACGCCTCCAGCAGCACTGAATGTGCGTTCCGAAAGAACGCTGGATGCAGGACAGGCCAGTAGCTCAATTGCATATTGTGCAAGCTCTGGCCAGTGATCCATCCTCAAGACCCAGTAACCCAGAGGATTTTCGGTGGGAAAGGTGTTCAAGTCTGATCTTGCCCCTAGGTATTCCTGCACCATGTAAAACAGACGCTGGCGATGGTTGCTGGAACCGATCATACCTTGGGGCTGCGGACCAAAAAATTGTCTGAACGCATCGGTCAGACGGCCTCCTTCTCCACCGCTCCTTCTTTGACTGACCGAAGCCTCAGCAACACGTTGTCCAGAAACAGGAGTTTGTAACCTCTCAGTCTCTGGGAACGCGTTGCACAGACCTTTCTGCAAGGCCTCCCGAAGATGTTTCATCCTCTGCTCCCTCTGCGATGGCAAGATAAGGTCCGCAACCTTACCCTTGTAATGTGGATCAAGGAGGGTTGCCAGCCAGTATTGGTCCTTCTCCTTGATACCACGAATACGAGGATCCTTACGCAGGCTTTGCAGGATCAGGGAGGCCATGCAGCGTAGGTTTGCTGAGGCATTCGGTCCGGAGTCCTCTGGGTCACTAAGGACGACATGGTCCGCAGCCACCTCCTCCCAGCCACGTACAAGTCCATGTGTTTCTTGGGACTGATCCCTTAAAGACTGCTGCTGATGCTGAGTGCCAGGCTCCACCTCCATACTGACACAATCTTCCTCCTCCTCCTCCTCGTCCTCTTCCTGTGTGATCGGCGGGCACGCAGGAACACTGTCTGGATAAAGGGGGCCTTGAGAGCTAAGGAAGTCCTCCTCTTCCTGCCTCTGTTCTGCCTCAAGTGCCCTGTCCATTATTCCACGCAGCGTGTGCTCCAACAGGTGGACAAGGGGGACAGTGTCACTGATGCATGCACTGTCACTGCTCACCATCCTCGTGACATCCTCAAATGGTGACAGGACAGTGCATGCATCCCTGATCATGGCCCACTGGTGTGGGGAAAAAAAACAAGCTCCCCTGACCCTGTCCTGGTGCCATAGTCACACAGGTACTCATTGATGGCCCTCTGCTGCGTGTGCAGCCGCTGCAGCATGGAAAACGTTGAGTTCCACCTGATGGACATGTCACAAATTAGGCGGTTCTTGGGCAGGTTAAACTCCTTTTGGAGGTCCGTCAGCCGAGCACTGGCATTATATGACCGGCGGAAATGCACACAGACTTTCCTGGCCTGCCTCAGGACATCCTGTAAGCCCGGGTACCTGCCCAAGAACCACTGCACCACCAAGTTAAGGACGTGAGCCAAACAGGGCACATGGGTCATTTGTCCCTGTCGGAGGGCAGAGAGGAGGTTGGTGCCATTGTCGCAAACCACCATTCCTGCCTTAAGTTGGCGTGGCGTCAACCACCTCTGAACCTGCCCCTGCAGAGCTGACAGAACCTCTGCCCCAGTGTGGCTCCTGTCCCCCAAGCACACCAGCTCAAGCACCACATGGCATCTTTTGGCCTGCGTACTTGCGTAGCCCCTTGAACGACTACGGAGCACCGCTGGTTCCGAGGAAGAGGCCATGGAGGAAGAAGAAGAGGAGGGGGTGGAGGAGAGAGGTGTGTCACAATCATTAGCATTTTGGAGGCGTGGTGGCGGAACAACCTCCAACACTACTGCACCTTGTCCTGCATCCTTCCCAGCTGCCAGCAGAGTCGCCCAATGCGCCGTGAAACTTAGGTAACGTCCCTGTCCATGCCTGCTGGACCATGAGTCAGCGGTAATATGCACCTTACCGCTGACCGCCCTGTCCAGCGAGGCATGGACATTGCCTTCCACATGCCGGTAGAGAGCCGGAATCGCCTTCCGTGAGAAAAAGTGGCGTTTGGATACCTGCCACTGAGGAACCGCACATTCCACAAACTCACGGAAGGGGGCAGAGTCTACCAACTGAAAAGGCAGCAGTTGAAGTGCTAGCAATTTTGCCAAGCTAGCATTCAACCGCTGGGCATGTGGATGGCTGGGAGCAAACTTCTTTCGGCGGTGCAGCAGCTGGGGCAGAGAAATTTGCCTGGTACAATCTGACGTCGGTGTACCAAAAGCAGATTGCCCACAAGTACTTGGCTGTGACACACCTAATTCTACACCTTCATTCCTCTCAGTGCAGGTCTCAGAGAGGACTGAAGGTCTAGTGGGATTGGAAATCTCAGCTGATGAGGAGCAAGGAGAGGTCCTCTTTGTTCTTTGGTGTGGGTCTTTTAGATACGCTTGCCAACGAACTGCATGGCAGGTCAACATATGTCTGGTCAAGCATGTGGTACCCAAGCGGGAGATGTTTTGGTCACGTGAGATACGCTTGAGACATATGTTGCAAATAGCAGCGGTGCGATCTGATGCACTCGTCTCAAAAAAGGCCCACACCAAAGAACTTTTTGAATAACGCGCAGAGACTGCAGCGCCCTGCACATGTGGAGCTTTGGAGTGTGACGCAGTCAATGTGCTGCCTTTAGGCTGGCCCCTGGAGGGCATCCTACCTCGTTGGTGATGTTCCGCCTCCTCCTCCTCCTCCTCCTCTCTCCTATTAGGCACCCACGTTGAGTCAGTGACCTCATCATCCCCTCCCTCCTCATCACTGGAGCAAACCTGGCAGTATGCTGCAGCAGGAGGAGCATGACTGCCAGATTGCTGTCCTTCTTGGGCACCCCCTCTGTCCGTGCTCATGTTACTGCCTTCATCGAGCTCAGTATCATCATCAGAGCCTTCCAAACGCTGGGCATCCTCCTGGAGCATGTACCCAACACTGTGGTCAAACAGTTCGAGGGACTCCTCAGGAGGACATGATGGGGCTAGGGAAGGAGTCACTGATGACATTGAGCTGAGGGAAGAGGCTGCTGCTTTGCCAGACAAAGTACCCTGGGCATGGGTGAGAGAGGATGAGGAGGATGAGGACGGCTTGGTCATCCACTCGACCAAGTATTCCGCATGTTGCGGCTCAACATGGCCAGCTGCCGAAAAAAAGGCCAAGCGTGTCCCATGGCCACGTGCTGATGAGGATGCACCGTCTCCACGACCAGCACTAGACACAGAGCCTGCTTGCCCTCTCTTATTGGCTTGTGACTGTCTGCCTCTCCTTCTTGGCCTTCCAGACATACTAATGGCCTGTAGCTGCACTAAGCTGGGATATATATATATATATATATATATATATATATGTACTGATACTGCAGCTAGCAAAATCAACTGCCTGCCTGTAGTATGAGAACACCACCAACCTTCTACAGGTAGCTTTAGCTGAACACTGTGAGCAGGACGCACCCCACTAACTTGTAGGTGTAGCTGAACACTGTGAGCAGGACGCACTGCACTAACTGTAAATAGTCTAGCTGCCTGACTGTGGTACTAATAGGATCAAAAGAACACCAGCAATTTTCTTCAGGTAGCTGTATTTACTGTAACAAGACAAGCCTGCCTGTCAGTAAGAAGATAACAGAAACGGATCTAGCTGAACACTGTGAGCAGGACGCACCCCACTAGCTTGTAGGTTTAGCTGAACACTGTGAGGTGGACGCACCCCACTAACTTGTAGGTTTAGCTGAACACTGTGAGCAGGACGCACCCCACTAACTTGTAGGTTTTGCAGAACACTGTGAGCAGGACGCACTGCACTAAATGTAAATAGTCTAGCTGTCTGACTGTGGTACTAATAGGATCAAAAGAACACCAGTAATTTTCTTCAGGTAGCTTTATATACTGTAACAAGACAAGCCTGCCTGTCAGTGGGAAGATAACAGGAACGGATCTAGCTGACCACTGTGAGCAGGACGCACTGCACTAAATGTAAATAGTCTAGCTGCCTGACTGTGGTACTAATAGGATCAAAAGAACACCAGCAATTTTCTTCAGGTAGCTGTATTTACTGTAACAAGACAAGTCTGCCTGTCAGTAAGAAGATAACAGAAACGGATCTAGCTGAACACTGTGAGCAGGACGCACCCCACTAACTTGTAGGTTTAGCTGAACACTGTGAGCAGGACGCACCCCACTAACTTGTAGGTTTTGCAGAACAATGTGAGCAGGACGCACTGCACTAAATGTAAATAGTCTAGCTGCCTGACTGTGGTACTAATAGGATCAAAAGAACACCAGTAATTTTCTTCAGGTAGCTTTATATACCGTAACAAGACAAGCCTGCCTGTCAGTAGGAAGATAACAGGAACGGATCTAGCTGAACACTATGAGCAGGACGCACTGCACTAAATGTAAATAGTCTAGCTGCCTGACTGTGGTACTAATAGGACCAAAAGAACACCAGTAATTTTCTTCAAAATACTGTAACAAGACAAGCCTGCCTGTCAGTAAGAAGATAACAGGAACGGATCTAGCTGAACACTGTAAGCAGGACGCACTGCACTAAATGTAAATAGTCTAGAAGATAACAGGAACGGATCTAGCTAAACTGAATACAGTGTATATATATATATATATATATGCAACACCTGGGATGCATATATATACACAATACACTTTAAGTGCAGCTAACTGACTGACTGTCCTGCCTAATCTAGCTAACTCAAATGAAATGACACTGTCTCTCTCTCTCTCTCTCTAAGCACACCGGAACACACTGCACAGGGCCGCCGTGCAGGCGGCCTTATATAGTGTGGGGCGTGTACTAAATCCCCTGAGCCATAATTGGCCAAAGCCTCCTTGGCTTTGGTCAATTACGGCTCTCTGTTAAGGCGGCGCTGTGATTGGCCAAGCATGCAGGTCATAGTGCATGCTTGGCCAATCATCAGCAAGCAATACACTTCGATGCCGCAGTGAATTATGGGCCGTGACGCGCCACACGAATTTGGCGCGAACGGCCCATATTGTTCGCAATTCGGCGAACGACCGAACAGCCGATGTTCGAGTCGAACATGGGTTCGACTCGAACACGATGCTCATCCCTAGCTGGGGCAGAACACCATGACAGAAAAAAGCCATGACAGAAAAACGCCATGACAGAATTCCTGGGGCAGAAACGCTATAACAAATCCTGGGCAGAAATGCTGTGGAAAACGCCGGAGCAGAAACGCCGGAGCAGAAACGCTGTGCCGGAAATGCTGGGGCAGAACGCTGTGACAGAAATGCTGGGGCAGAACGCTGTGACAGAAATGCTGGGGCAGAACGCTGTGACAGAAATTCTGGGGCAGAACGCTGTGACAGAAATGCTGGGGCAGAACGCTGTGACAGAATTGCAGGGGCAGAACGCTATTTCAGAAAAGCTGGAACAGAATGCTATGACAGAAATGCTGAGACTGAACATAGAGACAGAAATTCCAGGACAGAATGCTATGATAGAAATGCTGGGGCAGGAAACACCATGACAGGAACGCTATGACAGGAATGCCGGGGCAGAACGTTATGACAAAAACGCCGGGGCAGAATGCTATGACAAAAACGCCAGGGCAGAATGCTATGACCAGAACACTATGACAGGAACACTAAGGCAGAACGCTATGACAAATGCTGAGGCAGAACACTATGACAAATGCCGGGGCAGAACATTTTGACAAATGCCGGGTAGGGATGAGCCGAACACCCCCTGTTCGGTTCGCACCAGAACATGCGAACAGGAAAAAAGTTAGTTCGAACACCGTTAAAGTCTACGGGACATAAACATGAATAATCAAAAGTGCTAATTTTAAAGGCTTATATGCAAGGTATTGTCATAAAAAGTGTTTGGGGACCTGGGTCCTGCCCCAGGGGACATGTATCAATGCAAAAAAAAGTTTTAAAAACGGCCGTTTTTTCGGGAGCAGTGATTTTAATAATGCTTAAAGTGGAATAATAAAAGTGTAATATTCCTTTAAATTTCGTACCTGGGGGTGTCTATAGTATGCCTGTAAAGGGGCACATGTTTCCCGTGTTTAGAACAGTCTGACAGCAAAATGACATTTCAAAGGAAAAAAAGTCATTTAAAACTACTCGCGGCTATTAATGCATTGCCGGTCCGACAATACACATAGAAGTTCATTGATAAAAACAGCATGGGAACCCCGAACCAAAATTAAAAAAAAAATGACGTGGGGGGTCCCCCTAAATTCCATACCAGGCCCTTCAGGTCTGGTATGGATATTAAGGTAAACCCCGGCCAAAATTAAAGAAAAAATGACGTGGGGGTCCCCCTTAAATTCCATACCAGACCCTTCATGTCTGGTATGGATTTTAAGGGGAACCCCACGCCAAAATAAAAAAAAACGGCGTGGGGCCCCCCCAAAAATCCATACCAGACCCTTATCCGAGCACGCAACCTGGCAGGCCACAGGAAAGGAGGGGGGGATGAGAGAGTGCCCCCCCTCCTGAACTGTACCAGGCCACATGCCCTCAACATTAGGAGGGTGCTTTGGGGTAGCCCCCAAAGCACCTTGTCCCCATGTTGATGAGGACAAGGGCCTCATCCCCACAACCCTGGCTGGTGGTTGTGGGGGTCTGCAGGTGGGGGGGATTATCGGAATCTGGAAGCCCCCTTAACAAGGGGACCCCCAGATCCCGGCCTTCCCCCCTGTGTGAAATGGTAGTGTGAAATGGTAAGGGCCTACCATTTCACTAAAAAACTGTCAAAAATGTTAAAAATGACAAGAGACAGTTTTTTTAAATCCCTTTTGACGTGAGGGAGGACCGCCACATCATTTTTTTCCCCTTAATATCCATACCAGACCTGAAGAGTCTGGTATGGAATTTAGGGGGACCCCCACGTCATTTTTTTTTCTAAATTATGGTTTGGGGTTCCCCTGTGGGGAATTTCCATGCTATTTTTATGAATGAACTTCTATGTGAATTGTCGGACCGGCAATGCATTAATACCCGCGAGTAGTTTTAAATTACTTTTTTTCCTTTGAAATGTCATTTTGCTGTCGGACTGTTCTAAACACAGGAAACATGCGCCCCTTTACAGGCTTACTATAGACACCCCCCAGATACGAAATTTAAAGGGACATTACACTTTTATTGTTTCACTTTTAGCATCATTAAAATCACTGCTCCTGAAAAAATGGCCATTTTTAAAACTTTTTTTGCATTGATACATGTTCCCTGGGGCAGTACCCAGGTCCCCAAACACTTTTTATGACAATTCCATGCATATAAGCCTTTAAAATTAGCGCTTTTGATTTCTCCCATAGACTTTTAAAGGGTGTTCTGCGGCATTCAAATTTGCCGCGAACACCCCAAATTGTTCGCTGTTCGGCGAACTTGCAAACAGCTGATGTTCGAGTCGAACATGAGTTCGACTCGAACTCGAAGTTCATCTCTAATGCCGGGGCAGAACCCTATGACAAGAATGCTATGACAGGAATGCCGAGGCAGTACGCTATGACAAATGCTGGGGCAGAACATTATGACAAAAATGCAGGGGCAGAACGATATGACAATGCCGGGGCAGAACGCTATGACAGGAACGCCGGGGCAGAACGCTGTGGCAAATGCTGGCAGAACACTATGACAAAAAACTCCTGGGGCAGAAACGCTACGATGGAAACTCTGACCAAAGAAAACAAAAAACAGCATAAAAGCAGTAATGTGGTTTACCTCCTCCCTGTCCTGCCAGCCTCCCAGGAATGCGAAGCCCTGCTGACAATGAATGTGACCTTTTCGCTTGAGAATAACATGCGGGTGGTAGTACTGGCAGGTGTAGGATAGTGATTACAGCTTGGGACGACCAAACCAGATGTGGTGGATGTACAGTAAAACGAATGTCCCTATTGTGTATCTGACTGCAGCGATGTGAGGAGAAAGGAGCTGATGGGCGGCCGAATCTCCACCCCAGAACACCGGCGGCCCCTCATGGAGCCAACTCTGAGCAGGAGAGAGGAGCTGACAGGCGGCCGAAACACCCCCTCCCCCTCGAACACCAGGAGTGGCAGGCGGCCCCCTCGTGGGGTCAGCTCAGTGCAGGAGAGAGAAGCTATCAGGTGGCCGAATTACCCCCCTCATGTAAACCCCCAGAGAAGCGGCAGAGCAGCTCCCATGGGGCAAGATGTGCATGGGGAGAGAGAGGCGCTGCAGGGGGGCGGACAATCCCCCCGGCGGGCGGCTCCCTTGTGGAGCTGGATCTGAATGAGGAGAGAGGAGCTGGCGGGTGACCCACAACTCCCCCGGTGGGAACGCTGGGAGAAGCGGGCGGGCGGGAACACTGTGGGAAGGCCCCCCTTTGCTGGATCTGCCCAGGGAAAACTAGCTGCTGGGTGGCCGATCGCCCCCATCCATCCCCCGGCAGGCGGCTCCCTTATGGAGCTGGAAGTGTACGGGGAGAGGAGGCGGGCGGCGAACACCCCCACAAACACCGGAGAAGCTGGCGGCTCCCACATGAAGCAGATGTTCATGTGGAGAGAGGAGCTGGTGGCCGATCATCCACCCTCGGCGGGCGGCTCCCTCATGGAGCTAGGTGTGCACTGAGAGGAGGTGGGCGGGGGAGAGGAGGCGGGCAGCAAACACCCCTGCAACACCGGGAAAAGTGGGGGTGGGGATGTACCCAGAGGTAACAAGGTGGGTGGCAGGCGGAATCCCCGGTGTGAGCCTCGAGAGAGGTACCGCCACCATGGCTGCAGCTGACCGTGGCTCAGCAAGGACCCGGAAGTGACGTGTTGGCCCCACCCTCTTCTGAACCCAGAAACGCACCCTGACAGAAGAGGAGGCTTAAATAGCCCTCAGACTCCTCCCACAAATACAGGCTAGCCTCCGGCTAGCCTTTACACTTGTCACTACGCACATTCACATTTTGAAAAAAAAAAATTTGACCCTGAATAACCGGGTTATAAATTGTTTGAATAAAAAGATGACTTTATCCATTCCGGTGTGCGGCTGTCCAGGTCTTCTTGTTCTCAGAGGCGGCTCTAGGCTTTGTGAGGCCTTAGGCAAAACCTAGACATGAGGCCCCACTCACGCCCATAATGGGAAAAATAAAGCGATAAAAATGAACTGTATAAATTGTATATATTAAAAGCCTTAAACACTATGAACTATAATTTCACAGTTTCTAGAATTTTCTCTAGCAAATTATCATTAAACATATATATATTACATGCACACAAATATAAATACAATTTGTGCAGCTGCTACTAGTAATGTGTAGTAGTAGTAGTAGTAAAATAAAAGTCAAAAATCATATTTCTTCATTCACATAAAGCTCAGGTTAATATAACCCAGCACAGAGTTCCCCCTTACATCAGAGTCTGCAAGATTCCCCCTTACAGTGCAAGGGGAAATGCTGCAGACTGGAGTAAGGGGGAACACTAAAGTAAGGGGGGCTCTGGTGACCAGAGATCACCTTATATCAGAGTGTACAGCATTCCCATTTACATCAGAGTTCCCCTTTTTATCAGGGTCCGTGGAGTTCCAACTTGCATTGAAAATGAGAACTCCAATGTAGGGAATACGCTGGTGACCACAGACCACCCGCAGAGTGAATACACTAAGGTAAAAGGGGGGGTACTAATATAAGGGGGAACCTTTATATCAGTGCCCCCTTACCTTACTGTATTCACTCCCCCTTACATCACTGACCCCCATCAGACTATCCTTGCAACGCTGTCACTGACCTCATCTCAGGTGCACCGTACAGGGCTCAGCCAGACGGTCCTCTCTGGGCTCCAGCTTGGTGGCTCTAGTTTCATCCTATATTATCCTACTCCACACAAGTCCAACTCCTCTTGTGACCCCCCTCCTAGCAGTGCTCCAGCTCTTGACTCCTCTGTAACCCCCCCCCCCCCCCCCCCTAGAGACTGCAGACACAATAAAGAAGATGGTCAGAGGCTGTGCAGATATGATACAGAAAAAGGTCTGTGCAGACATGATACAAGAGATAGTCAGAAACTGCGGGCATGATACAAGAGATGGTCAGAAACTGCGGGCATGATACAAGATATGGTCAGAGACTGCAAACATGATACAAGAGATGGTCAGAGACTGCAGACATGATACAAGAGATGGTCAGAGACTGCAGACATGATACAAGAGATGGTCAGAGACTGCAGACATGATACAAGAGATGGTCAGAGACTGCAGACATAGTACAGGAGATGGTCAGAGACTGCAGACATAGTACAGGAGATGGTCAGAGACTGCAGACATAGTACAGGAGATGATCAGAGACTGCGTAAATTATACAATAGATGATCGAACTGCGGACATGATACAAGAGATGGTCAGAGACTGAAGACATGGAGGTTAAAATAGGCAGGGAGGAAATTAGACATCGCCTCCTCACTGCCTGTCAAATGCCTCTGAAAAGCGACCTAAGCATTGATCACTTCAGTGGAGTGGCAGTGCCTGCTAAGAGTGCAAGCCTTTGGGCTCACACAGATGCTCAAAATTTTTTTTTGGGGGGTAGGCAAGCAAACTTAAAAAAAAAACCATCAAATGCAGCCACTGTGCCCCCATCAAATGCAGCCACTGTGCCCCCATCAAATGCAGCCACTGTGCCCCCATCAAATGCAGCCACTGTGCCCCCATCAAATGCAGCCACTGTGCCCCCATCAAATGCAGCCACTGTGCCCCATCAAATGCAGCCACTGTGCCCCCATCAAATGCAGCCACTGTGCCCCCATCAAATGCAGCCACTGTGCCCCCATCAAATGCAGCCACTGTGCCCCCATCAAATGCAGCCACTGTGCCCCATCAAATGCAGCCACTGTGCCCCCATCAAATGCAGCCACTGTGCCCCCATCAAATGCAGCCACTGTGCCCCCATCAAATGCAGCCACTGTGCCCCCATCAAATGCAGCCACTGTGCCCCCATCAAATGCAGCCACTGTGCCCCCATCAAATGCAGCCACTGTGCCCCCATCAAATGCAGCCACTGTGCCCCATTAAATGCAGCCACTGTGACACCTCCTCCGCCCACTTGCTGTCTGACTGACACTTACCCCATCTTGGTGACGGGTCAGGCAGTGGGTGATGGCGGCGAGCTGTGGGACATGCAGTGGGTCAGGTGATGCCCCTGTCCTGTGTCCTCCATGGTTCCCGTGCATCTCTTCTTCTGGTCTGCTAGATGTCCAATAGGAATGCCTGTGCCTTCAGCCAATCAGGTGACGGGTATTAGACCCATACTTCCTGATTGGCGGAGAGGTGGTTCAGTGTTAGAAAAGAGAATATTAATTTGCTTTTTTAACACACCTGGGTGGGCTCATGGTGCAATACTCTGCGCTCTGAGTCCACCTTTTTTGAAGCCTATGGCACTAAGCAGGTGATTTAAAAAAAAAAAAAAAAAACACACCCCCACCACTGTAATTCAGGCGCCTGGTGTTTGAGAAGGGGCCAGACGCCTGAACAGGGGGTAGCCACGGTGGCCATGGATAGATTCATGCAGTGCATGAATCTATACATTTTACATACAGGGAGTGGCATAATGGAGGGGGCAGTGCCTGTGCGTCCTTAATGGACAGGCTGCCACTGTGCTGGCGGTTTTCCATAGCCGCAGTCCTTCAGACTTCTAATTAGATTGTGCGTTTTGCTGCATTTTCTCGAATTGCACCAAAGATGCAGCATGCAGGACTTCTTGTGCACTTTCAGAACATGCAGCAAAAATGTACAACCTAATAGAAGTCTATGGGACCGGGGGTAACATGCAGGAAGACTGCCAGTACACCAGCACTGCAGCATGCCAGTGTGAACCCACATCATAACATCTAGGAGGGCGAGGTACTGTCACAGGCTGTAATATAACACTTAAGCTGCAGAGAGGGGAAGAGACAGCAGGAAGGGAGGGAGGAGAAGCTCACTTGTCACTTACTTGGATGCAATAGACACTAGTCCCAGGAGGCTCACTTGTTTTTTTTTTTTCAAAGACTGTGGTTGCTGAGCTCAGCCGACTGCTCAGTTTTAACTTTCCCGCCCACACATCCTCTTCACAGACAGCACACGGGCTGCCCGGAGTGTGGGCGGGGCTGCACAGAGTGTGGGGGCGGGGCTGCCCGGAGTGTGGGGGGGAAAGAAAAAGCAGATCCATCCAGCCTCTGTCAGAGCTTCGTGTGCAGGAGGGAGGGGCGGGGCTAACACAGACTGTCAGCCCTGTGACAGAGCTCATCACTGGCTTGCAGTACTGAATCCGGCCGTGCCCTCCACCTGAGCAGCCGCCCTCGGCCAGCTCAGCGGCCTTTGTGCAGGACATTAGAGCAGCCCAGGGGGCAATTGCATCCCCGCCCCTATGCATGGCCGTGCTTCCTCCCCGCCTCCTCCTCTGTGTCCAGGAAAACATCACAGCAGGAGGAGGAGGGGGCGGGGTCAGTGCGCAGAGCTCCGTATGTGTGTGTCAGCCGGGGAGAGATGCCACTTTGCGGCTGCCATACGAAGCGTTGCTCGTGGGAACCAAGACACCCCACGGGCATGCAGGGACTCTGATTCGCCAGGACTATCCTGGGGAGGTTGAGCTACAGGCAAATTAGGCTTTTGCGAGGCCCCTTAGATTGCGAGGCCTTAGGCAAAGGCCTAATTTGCCTAATTAGAGAGCCGCCTCTGCTTGTTCTCTTCTACTTGCATCAGCATTTAGCCAGCACCTGGGGCTCTTCTCTTCCTGGAGGTAATGAGACACAAGCACTCTGGTTTAAGCCCCTCTTTGAGCAGAAGATCCCACATCATCTAGTTTAAATGATGGTGGTGGTGCCGGCGACATACGAGTTTCTCTATGTGGACGTGGGGAAGAATAGGCATATGTCGTATGGTGGAGTCTTTGCCCAGACCGAGTTCTACCAACATCTCCACAGTCAAACCTTGAGTATAGCCTCATATATCATTCAGTTAATTACAGTAAAGGAGTACCATCATCCAAATTGACATATGTAATTGGGGAGGGTGAAGATGTGAGGGTAGTTGCCAAAGCTGACCCATGCACATAGACACTCAAGGAAATTGAATGGACTTTCTCGGTACTGATATAACCACAAAGTTGATTTGATAAAATACAAATTTTATTCTGTAACAATATACAAACAATATATTAAAAGCAAGGGAATGTATACAAAACAAACTATAAAATATGATATACACCACACAAAACAAACTACCGTAATAACAGGTTTCCCTGGTACAGTTTCTGGTAAAGTGGGGTATAAATATACCTCTACCGGTTTTGCGGTGTAACCGCTTCTTCAGGAGGATGGGGGGTCTAGGGGAAAACAATATTTTAAAAGAAAAAATAATGCAAGGAGATATAAACAATTGCAAGGCATAACAATAATAATATAAGTACAGAGAGCTCTGCTCACCTAAATGGACCAAGACACGGCTAACGAGAGGATCCCAAAAATTCCCCCCACAGCAGACAAGGGGGATTGCAATGAACCATCTATAATTAAAGTAAATCAATATATGAGATATAAATTATTAATTAGAAACCTTTTTTGTGAATACTTTTTGTGAGTATTTTCTGCCCCTCTCATCTCGTTCCTTCTTCACTGTCCGCCCCTTTCCCCTTTCCTTTCCCTTTTCTCCTTTCTTCCCATATACTTGTCTGCTTGTTCCCTATAATGGTAATGTATTTTATCTGGACATAATGTCATTAATACATTGGCCTCTCGTTCCCTGATCTTTTATTGTTCGGACCTACTTGGATGACCCATACCCTTGGATTGTGATAAAATTCTGGTGATACTCAGGTCTTAATCACCCCAGAACTTCAAAATTATTAAGTTTCTTCTTTCTCGTTTCTGTTCATTTATGTTGTATATTAATTTATATACATCAGATATCCTGTATTACTGTATCATTATTGGTATGGACCGTCTGCTCCCCCTGGTGGTGGATTTGGCAGCACACTATCCCTTTTGTTGTTCCCTTTGGCAGACTTGTGTTTACCCTGGCAGGGGGCGTTTTTAGCCACCCTAGCTTGCCCTGATTTGCCTGGACCCTTTGGCCTATGGGCTCCATCGGGAAGCACATACGCAGTAGCACGATTCCGTGCGAGGTGCACTGATGTTTGCGGGATTGCGGGATTGGGGAGCTCTTATAGCAGTCCTTATGGACTGCCAGACGAGCAGCAACATCCCTCCACACTGGGCTGGTGTACGGGCAGAACTTTTTCATGGTAAGATACCACTATGTGAATGCATGGTCCCTACTGGCATTCCCCTCCAGGACTCTCCAGTCCCCATGTTTCCCATCTCCACCCCCTTTCTTCCCCTCCCCTCTGTACCCTTTGATTGCCCTTTCACATAGCCATTCCTGTCTGTTTTCCCTTGCAGCCAGTTTTTCCACTGAAGGGATTTGTAGATTTACCAAGTGGCTCTTGTTAAACTGGATAGCCACCCAGGATGATGTACCTTCATGTTCAAGCCCTCCCGCCTGTATAACAACTCAGCCCCAGCAACTTCTCTTATTATTATAACCAATTTTGGTAAGATTTCCATCTAGTATGCGGTGTGGTGTTATCTTTCTATCTACTTTTTCTGGGATGTTTCTGCCTTTTTATCCTCTCTTGTTCTCCTTTCCCCTTTTCCCTATCTCCCCCAACTACGCTGTCTCTCCTGCCCTCCCTCCCCTCCCTCCCACCTCCCCCCTCCCCCCTCCCCCTCCTCTCCTCTCCTCTCCCCCAACCCCCCCATCCCTCCATCCCACCTCTCCCCTCCCGTCCCACCCTCCTTCCGCCCCCAAACCCCCAACCCACCCCCTTTTTTTCCTCCCCCTCCCCCCTCATTTCATTTTCCCTCCCCTTCCTCCCTCCTCCCCTTTCCCCACTCTCCTTTTTTTCTCCCCCCCTTTTCCACCCCTTCCCCCCCTTCTCATTGGTTTCTTAACCACTTGCCGACCGCCTCACGCCTATATACGTGATCAGAGCGGCACGGGCAGGCAAAATCACGTACCTGATACGTGACGCCTTCCCGCGGGCGGGGGGTCCTATTGGACCCCCCCCGGTGCCGTAGGCGGTCGGCTCTTGTTCGCGGGCGATGAGAGGTCAGGGGGAGGCCATCCATTGATGGCCACCCCCTCCCGATCGCTCCCAGCGAATCAAATGCTTCCTCTCCCTCCGTAATGTAAACAGAGGGAGAGGAAGTGATGTCATCCCTCCTGGAGCCGGTCTTTTTGATGCGGCGCCGAGGAGAGAAGACATCCAAGTAAGTGCACCAACACTACACTTCCAGTAGAACATGCAGGCACACTTTTCACCCCCCTGTCACCCCCCAATCACCCCCCTGTACCCCCTGTCACTCTGACACCAATAGCAGTGTTTTTTTTTTTTGCATTGGTGTCAGTTTGTGACAGTTATAAGTGTTAGGGCAGTTAGGTTAGCCCCCTTTAGGTCTAGGGTACCCCCCTAACCCCCCCTAATAAAGGTTAACCCCGTGATCACCCCCCGTCACCAGTGTCGCTAAGCGATCGTTTTTCTGATCGCTGTAATAATGACACAGGTGACGCTAGTTTAGGGAGGTAAGTATATAGGTTCGCTGTCAGTGTTTTATAGCGACAGGGACCCCCATATACTACCTGCTAAAGGTTTTAACCCCCTGATTGCCCCCTAGTTAACCCTTTCACCAGCGATCACCGTATAAGTGTTACGGGTGACGCTGGTTAGATAGTTTGTTTTTTGTAGTTTATTATAGTTTATTATAGTTTTAGGGCACCCGCCGTTTATTACCTTATAACGGTCTAACCCCCTAATTGCCCGGCGGTGATAGAAGTTAAGTTTTTAGGATCAGATAAGGTCTGCGTCGCCCCAGGCAGCGTCAGGTTAGCGCCAGTACCGCTAAAACCCACGCACGCAGCATACACCTCCCTTAGTGCTATAGTATCTGAACGGATCGATATCTGATCCGATCAGATCTATACTCCCCAGTAGTTTAGGGTTCCCTGAAACGCAGTGTTAGCGGGATCAGCCCAGATACCTGCTAGTACCTGCGTTTTGCTCCTCGGCCAAGCCCAGCCCAGCCCACCCAAGTGCAGTATCGATCGATAACTGACACTTACAAAACACTAAGCACACATAACTGCAGCGTTCGCAGAGTCAGGCCTGATCCCTGCGATCACTAACAGTTTTTTGGTAGCGTTTTGAATCAGTCGCTGACAGTCAGGAGCTTTTTTGCCTGTGAGTCTCACTAGTGTACCCCTAAATTTATAGCCCAAAATGGCAAATAGAAGGTACACTAGTGAAGAGGCCTACAGGTTTCTGAGCATGACAGATAGTGAAGAGGAAGTCACTCATCTGTCAGATTCAGGCTCAGAATACGATCCTGTAGAGGACAGCGGCTCCATGACAGATAGCTCTGACAACGGAGTTGTGGTCCCTGCTAAGGTCAGGCGTACCAGACGTATTCTGTCCTTGAAGTGCAAGAACCGCAGGGCTCTCATTTGGAGCAGAGAAGTACTAGTGCCGCTATTCCTTCTGGTGAACTGGCAAGCACCAGCGGCCTAGTACACCCTGGTCGTACATCCAGCACTGCAGTAACACTTGGTGACGTGGCGAGTCCCATAAGTGCAGTTCAAGCTGGTGAGGTGGCAAGCACAAGTAGTGTCCCGCTGCCACCAAGAAGACGAACACAGGCCCATCGTGCCCATAGTGCCCTTCCTGCTGCATTCGCCAATCCAAATTGGGTACCCACCACTTCTGCAGCACCCGTACTTCCCCCTTTCACTGGCCAACCCGGAAATCAGGTGGAAACAGTTGACTTTATGCCACTGGATTTTTATTCGCTGTTTTTCACCGAAGATCTCTATAGATCTATTGTGGACCAAAGCAATTTATACGCTGGTCAACACATCGCCGCTAATCCCCAGTCCTCCCTTGCCAGAGATTGGAGACCAATTACGGTCTCCGAATTTAAGATCTTTCTGGGCCTTTCCCTCCTCATGGGGTTGAATAAAAAGAGTGAGTTGCGGTCATATTGGTCCACTGACCCAATTTACCATTCGCCCTTGTTCTCTGCCTCCATGCACTTCAACGACAATGAACTCTGTCGTCCTCGTGGAGACCCTGCATACGATCGGCTCTACAAAATTCGGCCCCTTGTAAACCACTTCAACCAACGTTTTGCAGACTTGTTTACTCCCCATCAAGTTGTCTGCGTTGATGAGTCCCTGGTTAAATTTTCTGGCCGCTTGTCATTCAAACAGTACCTTCCCAGCAAGCGTGCCAGATATGGGGTCAAGATGTATAAGCTCTGTGACAGGGCCACAGGCTATACATATAGTTTTATGGTTTACGAGGGCAAAGATAGTCACGTAGAGATGACAAACTGCCCTGACTACATAGGAAGCGCTGGCAAGATAGTGTGGGACTTGGTGACAATTATTATACGAGCGTGCCACTTTTTAGCCACCTTTTTGATCATCAGATTGGAGCATGTGGCACCGTGCGACCTAATTGCCGGGGCTTTCCCCAGCGGCTTGTAGATTCCCGTCTTAGGCTGGGGGAGAGAGCCTGCTTGAAGTATAATAATTTGCTCGCTATGAAGTGGAGGGATAAGAAGAATGTTTTCGTTCTCACCTCCCTTCATGCAGACACGATGGTCCAAATTCCTACGGCGACTGGTGTTGTGGAGAAACCCCTCTGTGTCCACGAATATAACCCTAATATGGGAGGGGTGGACCTCAATGACCAGTTGTTGGCGCCGTACCTAATTGCCCGTAAGGCCAGACGCTGGTACAAAAAAGTGTCTGTTTATTTATTTCAATTGGCTTTGCTGAATGCTTATGTGCTATACAGAGCTTCAGGACGGACTGGATCCTTCCTTAAATTCCAGGAAGAGATCGTCAGAGCCCTTCTGTATCCAGACGGTGCTCCACCTCACCATCCCCAACCAAATGCAGTAAGCCGGCTGCATGAGAGGCATTTTCTTTATGCCCTCCCGAGTACCCCTACCCAACAAACCCCCCAAAAAAGATGTCGTGTCTGCAGCAACCGCGGATTTAGGCGTGACACCCGGTATTATTGTCCCCTCTGTCCTGGCAATCCTGGTCTTTGCATTGGTGAATGTTTTGAACGCTACCATACACTAGTGGAGTATTAGCGTAGGGTACAGCACTGCACAGACTAGGACACACTTCCACAGGGTCTCCCAAGATGCTGTCGCATTTTGAGAGACCCAAACCTGGTACCAGTTAAAAAAGTTAAAGTTACAAAAAAAGTGTAAAAAGTAAAAAAAAAGAAAAAAACACAAAAAAATATATAAAATAAAAAAACCAAAAATAGTTGTTGCTTTATTGTTCTCTCTCTATTCTCTCTCTATTGTTCTGCATTCTATACTGCAATGTTTTATTGTTATGTTTTTATCATGTTTGCTTTATAGGTATGCAATTTTTTTATACTTTGTTTTTTTTATTGTTAACCACTTTTTTGTTTTCAGGTACGCCATTCAGCTGCAGAGCGGATTTATTTATCTTGACAGCAACAGCGTTTGCTCCCACGATACATAAAGCCGTGACTCCAGTGCTGTCTGAGGTGATTTCACCACCACAGTTACATACTTCAGCATATATGCCGAAGCGTGGGGGCAGCAGTGGGTGGAGGAGCGATTTGCTCCTGCCTTTTGTGGGAGGATGCCCCCATGCTTCGGCATATATATACAGTGCATGTATGACCATCATTAGAAGTGGGTGGATGAAGGGAGGTATTCTAATTTTGGACATACCCACCGATCAATATCTTTTTTTCGTTCAGCCCACAGGCTGCATGAAAAAAAGTTTACAATGTATGCCCAACAAGGACCAGCAACGTACTGGTATGTTGCTGGACTTTGAATGGTTATACCAGAATGATGCCTGCAGGTTTAGGTATCATCTTGGTATCATTCTTTTCAGCCAGTGGTCGGCTTTCATGTAAAAGCAATTCTAGCAGATAATTAGCCTCTAGACTGCTTTTACAAGCAGTGGGAGGGAATGCCCCCCCCACCGTCTTCCATGTTTTTCTCTGGCTCTCCTGTCCCAACAGGGGACTTGAGAATGCAGCTGGTGATTCAGCCAGCTGACCATAGAGCTGATCAGAGACCAGAATGGCTCCAAACATCTCTATGGCCTAAGAAACCAGAAGCTACGAGCATTTCATGACTTAGATTTCGCCGGATGTAAACAGCGCCATTGGGAAATTGGGAAAGCATTTTATCACACCGATCTTGGTGTGGTCAGATGCTTTGAGGGCAGTGGAGAGATCTAGGGTCTAATAGACCCCAATTTTTTCGAAAAAGAGTACCTGTCACTACCTATTGCTATCATAGGGGATATTTACATTCCCTGAGATAACAATAAAAATGATTAAAAAAAAAATAAAAATGAAAGGAACAGTTTAGAAATAAGATAAAAAAGCAAAAAAAATAATAATAAAAAAAAAAAAAAAAGCACCCCTGCCCCCCCCTGCTCTCGCACAAAGGCGAACGCAAGCGTCGGTCTGGCGTCAAATGTAAACAGCAATTGCACCATGCATGTGAGGTATCACCACGAAGGTCAGATCGAGGGCAGTAATTTTAGCAGTAGACCTCCTCTGTAAATCTAAAGTGGTAACCTGTAAAGGCTTTTAAAGGCTTTTAAAAATGTATTTAGTTTGTCACCACTGCACGTTTGTGCGCAATTTTAAAGCATGTCATGTTTGGTATCCATGTACTCGCCTAAGATCATCTTTTTTATTTCATCAAACATTTTGACAAAATAGTGTGTTTTAGTGTATTAAAATTTAAGAAAGTGTGTTTTTTCCCCAAAAAATGCGTTTGAAAAATCGCTGCGCAAATACTGTGTGAAAAAAAAAATTAAACACCCACCATTTTAATCTGTAGGGCATTTGCTTTAAAAAAATATATAATGTTTGGGGGTTCAAAGTAATTTTTTTGCAAAAAAAAAATAATTTTTTCATGTAAACAAAAAGTGTCAGAAAGGGCTTTGTCTTCAAGTGGTTAGAAGAGTGGTCGATGTGTGACATAAGCTTCTAAATGTTGTGCATAAAATGCCAGGACAGTTCAAAACCCCCCAAATGACCCAATTTTGGAAAGTAGACACCCCAAGCTATTTGCTGAGAGGCATGTCGAGTCCATGGAATATTTTATATAGTGACACAAGTTGCGGGAAAAAGACAATTTTTTTTTTTTTGCACAAAGTTGTCACTAAATAATATATTGCTCAAACATGCCATGGGAATATGTGAAATTACACCCCAAAATACATTCTGTTGCTTCTCCTGAGTACGGGGATACCATATGTGTGAGACTTTTTGGGAGCCTAGCCGCGTACCGGACCCCGAAAACCAAGCCCCGCCTTCAGGCTTTCTAAGGGCGTAAATTTTTGATTTCACTCTTCACTGCCTATCACAGTTTCGGAGGCCATGGAATGCCCAGATGGCACAACCCCCCCCAAATGACCCCATTTTGGAAAATAGACACCCAAAGCTATTTGCTGAGAGGTATAGTGAGTATTTTGCAGACCTCACTTTTTGTCACAAACTTTTGAAAATTGAAAAAAGAAAAAAAAAATACGTTTTTCTTGTCTTTCTTCATTTTCAAAAACAAATGTGAGCTGCAAAATACTCACCATGCCTCTCAGCAAATAGCTTGGGGTGTCTACTTTCCAAAATGGGGTCATTTGTAGGGGTTTTGTGCCATCTTGGCATTTTATGGCCTTCAAAACTGTGATAGGTAGTGAGGAGTGAAATCAAAAATGTATGCCCTTAGAAATCCTGAAGGCGGTGCTTGGTTTTCGGGGTCCCGTACGCGGCTAGGCTCCCAAAAAGTCTCACACATGTGGTATCCCCGTACTCAGGAGAAGCAAAAGAATGTATTTTGGGGTGTAATTTCACAGATTCCCATGGCATGTTTGAGCAATATATCATTTAGTGACAACTTTGTGCAAAAAAAAAAAAAAATGTCACTTTCCCGCAACTTGTGTCAAAATATAAAATATTCCATGGACTCAACATGCCTCTCAGCAAATAGCTTGGGGTGTCTACTTTCCAAAATGGGGTCAATTGGGGGGTTGTTGTGCCATCTGGGCATTTTATGGCCTTCAAAAATGTGATAGGTAGTGAGGAGTGAAATCACAACTTTACGCCCTTAGAAATCCTGAAGGCGGTGCTGGGTTTTCGGGGCCCCGTACGCAGATAGGCTCCCAAAAAGTCCCACACATGTGGTATCCCCGTACTCAGGAGAATCAGCAGAATGTATTTTGGGGTGCAATTCCACATATGCCCATGGCCTGTGTGAGCAATATATCATTTAGTGACAACTTTGTGCAAAAAAAAAAAAAATTTCTCACATTCCCGCAACTTGTGTCAAAAAATAAAATATTCCATGGACTCAACATGCCTCTCAGCAAATAGCTTGGGGTGTCTACTTTCCAAATTGGGGTCATTTGGGGGGGGGTTTGTGCCATCTTGGCATTTTATGGCCTTCAAAACTGTGATAGGTAGTGAGGAGTGAAATCAAAAATTTATGCCCTTAGAAATCCTGAAGGCGGTGCTTGGTTTTCGGGGCCCCGTACACAGCTAGGCTCCCAAAAAGTCCCACACATGTGGTATCCCCGTACTCAGGAGAAGCAGCAGAATGTATTTTGGGGTGTAATTCCACATATGCCCATGGCATATTTGAGCAATATATCATTTAGTGGAAACTTTTTGTAATTTTTTTTTTTTTTTTTCATTATTCAATCACCTGGGACAAAAAAAATAAATATTCAATGGGTTCAACATGCCTCTCAGCAATTTCCTTGGGGTGTCTACTTTCCAAAATGGGGTCATTTGGGGGGGTTTTGTACTGCCCTGCCATTTTAGCACCTCAAGAAATGACAAAAGGCAGTCATAAACTAAAAGCTGTGTAAATTCCAGAAAATGTACCCTAGTTTGTAGGCGCTATAACTTTTGCGCAAACCAATAAATATACACTTATTGACTTTTTTTTACCAAAGATATGTGGCCGAATACATTTTGGCATAAATGTATGACTAAAATTGAGTTTATTGGATTTTTTTTTATAACAAAAAGTAGAAAATATCATTTGTTTTCAAAATTTTCGGTCTTTTTCCGTTTATAGCGCAAAAAATAAAAATGGCAGAGGTGATCAAATACCATCAAAAGAAAGCTCTATTTGTGGGAAGAAAAGGACGCAAATTTTGTTTGGGTACACCATTGCATGACCGCGCAATTAGCAGTTAAAGCGACGCAGTGCCAAATTGTAAAAAGTGCTCTGGTCAGGAAGGGGGTAAATCCTTCCGGGGCTGAAGTGGTTAATCACCACACTTTTCCACCTACTAGCACTTTCATGTTCATTAATTTTTATAATTTATATCTGATATATTGATTTACTTTAATTAGAGATGGTTCCTTGCACTCCCTCTTGTCCGCCGTGGGGGGAATTTTTGGGATCCTGTCGTTAGCCGTGTCTTGGTCCATTTGGGTGAGCAGATACTGCAAAACAGTTAGAGGAATATTTATACCCCACCTTAACAGAAACTGTACCAGGGAAACCTGTTATTAGTTAGTTTTGTGTAGTGTATATCATATTTTATAGTTTGTTTTGTATACATTCAATTGCTTTTATTATATTGTTTGTATATTATTACAGAATAAAATTTGTATTTTATCAAAACAACTTTGTGGTTATATTAGTACCGAGAAAGTCCATTCAATTTACTTGGGTGTCTATGTGCATGGGTCAGCTTTGGCAACTACCCTCACATCCTTACCCTCCCCAATTACAAACATCTCCAGAGTGGTGGCTTGGGATTGTCACCTGCGGAAGATAACATTGAAGGACTCCCATTTGTTTTTATCACTGATGAATCATTTGGTCTGAGTGATCACCTGATGAGGCCATTCCCCCAGAGGACCCTCACCCCGGAGAAGAGGGTTTTTAATTACCGGCTGGCCAGAGCCAGGAGAGTTGTAGAGAATGCCTTTGGGATAATGGCCAGCCGGTTCCGCCTATTTCTTACGGCTATTAATATGGCGGAGTACAAACTGAACCACATAGTTCTAGCATGCTGCATACTTCACAACTTTTTAAAGAAAATTATGTTGCCTCAGTTGGGCCTGAGACCGGACTTCCAGAAAATACAATGACGGCCATCCTGGCTTGCCCCCCCAAAGCACCTGTGAAGTGTGTCAAAAATATGTAGGTTATTTTATGGGTAGGGGGGGCATTGCTATGCCAGCAAATTTGTAAATATTTTCTTTTTTATCTGATAAAATCTTAATTTTAATTTACAGCTTGTGTTTGTTTTAGCTGTCTCCTAGGTTCTCCTAGTGCACTTGTAGTGCCAAGTGGTTTTTCCATTAATAAATTGATATGTAAAAAACCGCGCCAATCCAACACGTCAAGATAGCAGCCAACACTACAAAACGACTAATTTGTGCACAATAACTAAGTGATAAAAGTGTAGCGCTAAAGTGGAAACAAATGTGAAAAAGAAAAAAGAAAAATAAATAAATGATATATGTAAGGGTATAGGATAGAAAGTGATCAATCTACATCTAGAGGAACAAGTGACCTCGTTTAATCCTAGACCTGAAGGATATGTATACTAAATAATGAAAAAAAAGTTTTTGCAGGTGTAAAATTAAATTTCACCACATCTATAAGCACGTGAGAGGCTCTTTCTTCTCAGAAAAAGTACAAACAATCACAGAAAATATATAAGTTGGAATGTAACGACAAATTCTTAACTGAAATGTCCAAATTTGTGGGAGTGAAAAAATACGTATATAGTATCAAAAGTGTCCGCAATGTTGATGGGGAGATATAACTCCCAGGTGAACGACATAAACATGGGGGATTAGTCCATATAATGCATACAGTAATTGGCCCAAATTGAATCCAAGGCAGGTGTCATCACAATAGACATCCAGATCAAAGTAAGGGATAAAATACTCTTACCGACTTCGGTGGACTCACAGGCCGTGGGCGGTGAGTCAAATAGGCTTGTACTGTCTTAAGATGGATGACAGTGTGAGAATGGCTTGTACACCGGAAGATTTCCTCATCAGATGGGGGGCTAGGAACCTGCCCAGAAGGTCTGCGCGGTCACCGTCTTTGTCAGCAAGCATGGACCATGTATAAAGAAAAAACAGGGAGCCAGAGGTCGATGAGTTGGAGAGGCTTATACCACCCAAGTCATAAAAGCTTTGGATCAAATAGCTTGAAGAATACTCTCGGTTAAGCAGGTACAAGGAATCCTAGGAACGGAGAACATCCCGCCTCATGGCTGAGCGATAACAGCCCTGTTAGCAGGAAAAGACGATCCAATCTGCTCCACAATTCTCTTGCTCCCCTAGGGATCTCCTGCCTTATAACACACTCCGCTATCTGGGCACCATTATTCCATTATTAAATAACCCCCACTGTCACTGTAAACACCAACTTAATACGACAACTAGTATTGAGCATTGAAAGAAGAAAGAAACCATTTTTTAGTAAAAAAAACACATCTTGGTTTTATAAAGTTTTAGTTTGTAATTTTTTTTTTGTACATAAACAGGCATGTTTTAAATCATAACATACACAACTCAGGAACTTACAAAGTTCAACAATGAAAGACTGAAGGCAATATCAGACATTATAGTGTCAAAAATGTGTTGATCTTGCCTTCATCAGATGAGGTGATGTCACCCCTGTAAAAGCCAAATTTTGATGATACACACAAATTGGGAGTCAAACTGGAGATTTCCCTCCTGATCCCATGCCTAATGTCGAAATGGGCTATCTTCCATCATGGGGGATCAATGGATGTGTTTTGGGGGTGCAACCACTTCCTCTCACCTACTTTAGTTGGGAGGAAGGGGTTGCGCCCACAAAATGCGTACATTGATATCCCCTGATGGCAGATAGCACATGTTGACACACTGTGTGCATGTTCAAAATTTGGCTTTTAAAATGCTTCAAAAACGGCTAAAAATTGATCCAAACAAAAAAACAAATGGTGTCATTTTGTGGTTATTTAGATTAGTACATCAATCATGTTCTTCAGTTTTTGCTTAACCTCATTTGTTTTTTGCTTGATGATTTCTAAATCCCGACTGCAAAACATTATGTCCTGGATTAGCCTTTCTGCACAGACTCTGGTGAAATGAGGAGATTGTTCTTCCACAACATGCACATCACCTAAAAGAAAAAATACACACCATGTATTATAAATATGCAGGCATACATCTATTACCTGAATATGTGGTGTCAGACACTCACCTGTTGTGGTGACAATTTCAACCACCTCTCCTTCCTCCACATCCTGAGGTTATGTTGTCCTCTGTTCCCCTTCTTCAGGAGGTGAGGGGGTTCCTGGTGTCCTCAAACGTCCTGAGTCTTTTCTCCCCTATGAGAGTGAAACAAAAGGTATACATAGCACACAGATATATGAGATCAGAAATAGGAATATGAAACATTGCTTGGAAATAGGGTACAATTCTCTGTTTTGGCTGAGTTCTAACCTGAAGACATGCTTTTTGCCCTTACCAAAGCTGGAATACTTACCTTTTTTAGACAAGTTTCACACATGGAGACACCCCAAGTATCCACTGGAGTACCTGTGTGGGACACCGTAAAAAGTTGTTCTGGACCCCACACTAGTGCTCCTGAGTCCAGATGTGTAAACAGCTGCTGAGTGTCCTCTCCTTACATTACACTGAATCAAGTTTGCAATTCTTTCTAGTTTCAAACACATCTAGACAACAATGTCATAAACTACTTTTAATACAAATTAGCATGACCAAATCTAGTTAACCCTGTATCTGCCAAAAACATTGTATTTAGTTGGCGAACAAACAATGACTGTGCCCACGAGCCTAAGAAGTTGCCATTTAAAACTGTACAACAGTAAAGAAAAGCACATGGGAGCACCGTGTAAGTAATAATAATAATAGGGACACACGACAACTACTTATTTTTTAGAAGCACTTTCTTGATCCTTCTGTACTGATCCCGCTCCCTCAATTTCAGGTCTGACCAGCGTTTCCTCAATTGCTCCTTGGATCGTCATACCCCAAAATTCATGTACAGACTCTTCACAACATTAGACATGATCTTGGCCTTTCTCACATTTGGGTTTAGGTACGGTCCATGCTTCCCATCATAGCCAGCCCTCTTCATAGTCCACCATCTCCACCATCTCTACAAAGGCCATATTTGAGGCCTTAAATCTCCTGCGGGATCGGGACGTTTTGGGCTCTGGGCTTTCCTTCTCGTTACTGCTATTACGCACCTGCTGTGTCTCTGCCATGGTCTTCTCCCACTGCAATGAAAGAGAAGGGGCATGGAATAATCTAGAAAGAACATCAGAGGCAGGTGATGTGGGCGGAGTTTCATGCATGCGCAGTGCATATAAAGCTAACACGTGTGTATCATACGTACGATCTGTAAGTGGAGGAATCGCAGAACGTTATAATAAAGGTAACATTTTAACTTGGGACATCAGTGGCCTATACTGATTCGAGATTGAGGCCTATATTGGGATAAGATTAGGAGAGTTTAGCCTGATATTAGTGTTTTTGTCTTGTGTTTTGTCTTGCAGCAAATATGAAACAATTCAAAGACCCTGAATTCATGGGCTAGTTCATAGACAGATACAGAGATATGAGACATTTGTGGGAGGTTAAAAACCCCTTATATCAAAATAAACAAGCTAGGAAGGCATCACTGGAGAAACTGCTGCAATTTGTGAAGACGCAGGTCCCTGATGCAGACATAGAGTTTGTGGATAAGAAAATTGGTAGCTTGAGAAGAACGTATAGGAAGGAGCTTAATAAGGTCCAGGTTTCCATGAAATCAGGAGCAGCAGCAAAGGATGTGTATGTACCCAGTCTGTGGTACTACAACAGGATGCGGTTTCTGGAAGACCAGATTGAAGTCAGGGAATCACTTTCTACACTTCCATCCACCCTTCTCTCAACCCTTCCCTCAACCCCAGCTGAGGCTTCTGAGGAACAACCTGGGCCTTCCATCCTGGAAGAAGGTAAGGAGCCCAGCTGGAGCCAGGTATAGTATTTTTTAACATATTTATTGTCTGATAATTATTGTTGTTAACTAGATGTTATTGTTGATAACAAATGAATGATTGAACAAAAAGTGTTTTACATATCAATAGACAGTAGTGGCCAAAAATGATTGTGACAAGAATGAAAAATGCTGGGCTCAGAATGATAATTTTTTTTTTCTTTTCTATTTATTAACATTTAATTTGCAACAGTCATGAGCTGAAAATTGTGTGTGATTGATGAACCAAAAACTAAAATTATATCCCTTTTTCATACACAGGAAGACCTCAACCAGGACGAGGCTCTGGAATGTGGCAGCCAGGAGGAGGTAGGGGTAAGTTTCAGCCAGGAGGTGGCGTGGGTAAGTGTCAGCCAGGAGGTGGCCAGGCCCAGTAGCCTCACCCAATCCCAGGTGCCTCCCCTCTGCCTTACAACAAAAAGGGCCAGGAAGGGGAGTAATGTAGAGGAGGCAGCACTGGGCCTCATTAAAGATGCTAATGCGACCCTGAAAACACCCCCGACACTGAAGAGGCCTATGGCTGCTATGTAGCTGCAAAATTGCAGCAAATGGAGGAGGCCCAATGCCTCATCTGTGAGAAGATTATTTTTCAGGCCCTTCATAAGGGGTTGAGGGGCCAAATGACTGATAACATGCACTTATGTGTGCTCGCCCATCCTCCTCCTCCTCCTCCTGCCACAAGTCCATCTCCAGATCCACAGCCTCCAAGGAAGGCTGCAGGGAAGGCTGCAGGGAAGACAAGAAAGTGATGGCCTGGGTTCAGCCTGGTCTGACAGAAGACGCAGGCTGTTGTAATACCACAGCCTGGGGACATATATGTCATTTGCTGCTATTGCTGATCTCTGGGAGTCCTGGACCAGATTGTGCTCCCTATTATATGGCCTTCTCAGGCTACCAATTTTCAGTTACAAAGAGTTGATGTGTGCCCTGGGGTACAAAATCTTTGCAAATTCAAGAAGTTTCTCCAGCATTGCCTTCCTCTTTATTTTGTTATGAGTCAGAATAAATGGAGATTTTTTAATATGAAAATACTTGCCTTTGTGTTTTTCTTCAAATAGGACAGTTTGTATGCAGGTACACCAACCAAACTTATTGAGCTTTAAAAATACAAGATAATAATGTTGTTGTGGAAACTTGACACACACAAAAATAAAATTATGGAGATCACTAGAAATTAATTAAAAAATTATCCAAAAAACAGGAGATCTTGATTAAAAAAACTGTGTGAATATCAGCAGCAAAACAAATTTGTTCTTCTAGCATTATAAAGAACAAAAGAATGCGCTGCTTAAAAGATCCAAAAATTTACAGCGTGACGATTGTGCTATCTCCATTATGAACGCTAGTTTTACCAGACCGAGTGCTTCCATCTCATACTTGATTCTGAGCATGCATGATTTTTTACATGTCCGAATTGCATACAGACAAATGTATTTTCGAATAGGAACTTTTCCCGACCGAAAAGTAGAGAAAATGCTCTCAATCTTTTGCTGGCTGGAATTCCACCAGCAGAAGTCCGATGGAGCATACACACAGTTGCAATTTCTGACCAAAAGCTCTCATCTGACTTTTGCTGTCAAAATTTCCGATCGTGTGTACGGGGCATAAGTGCACAGAGGCAGCAACATTGTTGGAGTATTAATTCAAGAGATATTGGGGGTCATTTACTATAGCGCCAAAAAATTCTCCTGCAGTACCAAAAAATAACTCTCAAAAAAGGCCAGGAAGACTTCAACTCTCAGAAAGTCAGCGCTAATGCAAATGAAAAGCAGCGCTATTGCGGCAATAATGTCTGTCAGATCACATATGCTGGAATAGTCAAAGTCAGTGGGGCTCAAACCTGCAAAATCCAAAGTTCTCACTGAAGGCTTATATGCAAGTTCTTTGCCATAAAAAGTGTTTGGAGACCCGGGTTCTGCCCCAGGGGACATGGATCAATGCCAATTTTTTTTTTAAAACGGCATTTTTTCGGGAGCAGTGTTTTTAATAATGCTTTGAGTGAAACAATAAAAGTGTAATATTCCTTTAAATTTCGTACCTGGGGGGTGTCCATAGTATGCCTGTAAAGGGGCGCATGTTTCCCGTGTTTAGAACAGTCTGACAGCAAAATGACATTTGAAAGGAAAAAAAGTTATTTAAAACTAATCGCGGCTATACTGAATTGCCGACTCGACAATACACATAAAAGTTCATTGATAAAAACTGCATGGGAATTCCCCAAAGGGGAACCCCGAACCAAAATTTAAAAAAAAATTACGTGGGGGTCCCCCTAAATTCCATACCAGGCCCTTCAGGTCTGGTATGGATATTAAGGGAACCCTGGCCAAAATTTTTTTAAAAAATTGGCGTGGGGTCCCCCTCAAAATCTATACCAGACCCTTCAGGTCTGGTATGGATTTTAAGGGGAACCCCGTGCCAAAATTTAAAAAAAATGGCGTGGGGTACCCCCAAAAATCCATACCAGACCCTTATCCAAGCACGCAACCTGGCAGGCCGCAGGAAAAGAGGGGGGGATGAGAGAGCGCCCCCCCCTCCTGAACCGTACCAGGCCACATGCCCTCAACATTGGGAGGGTGCTTTGGGGGTAGCCCCTCAAAGCACCTTGTCCCCATGTTAATGAGGACAAGGGCCTCATCCCCACAACCCTGGCCCGGTGGTTGTGGGGGTCTGTGGGCGGGGGGCTTATCGGAATCTGGAAGCCCCCTTTAACAAGGGGACCCCCAGATCCCGGCCCTCCCCCTGTGTGAAATGGTAAGGGGATACAAAAGTACCCCTACCATTTCATCAAAAAAATGTCAAAAATGTTAAAAATGACAAGAGACAGTTTTTGACAATTCCTTTATTTATATGCTTCTTCTTTCTTCTATTTTCTATTTTCTTTCATCTATCTTCCTTCGGTTTCTTCCTCCATCTTCTTCTTCTTCTGGTTCTTCTTGTTCTTCTGGTTCTTCATCCAGTCTTCTCGTCCGGCATCTTCCTCAGCGGCGCCGTCTTAACTTCATCTTCTTTCCTCGGGCCGCTCTGCATCCATGATTGGATGGGAGGCTCCCGCTGTGTGACGCTTCTCCTCTTCTGACAGTTCTTAAATAACGGAGGGCGGGTGACCCCGCCCCCCTCTGATGCAGGGCGGGTGACCCCGCCCCCCTCTGACGTCACGGGAAATGCCACAGGGAAGTCCCCGTGAGTCAGAGGGGGGCGGGGTCACCCGCCCTGCATCAGAGGGGGCAGGGTCACCCAGGCTTCCAGATTCCGATAAGCCCCCTGCCCGCAGACCCCCACAACCACCGGGCCAGGGTTGTGGGGATGAGGCCCTTGTCCTCATCAACATGGGGACAAGGTGCTTTTGGGGAGCTACCCCCAAAGCACCCTCCCAATGTTGAGGGCATGTGGCTTGGTACGATTCAGGGGGGGGCCCTCTCATCCCCCCCTCTTTTCCTGCGGCCTGCCAGGTTGCGATTTTTGGGGGTACCCCACGCCATTTTTAAAAAAAAATTTGGGCGCGGGGTTCCCCTTAAAATCCATACCAGACCTAAAGGGTCTGGTGTCGATTTTGAGGGGGACCCCACGCCAATTTTTTTTAAAAATTTTGGCCGGGGTTCCCCTTAATATCTATATCAGACCTGAAGGGCTTAGGCGACGCTTTAAACATTTTAGTTAGCCCAATGTTTTTGCATAATGTGAAAGATGAAGTTACGCCAAGTAAATAGATACCAAACATGTCACGCTTCAAAAATTGCACACGCTCGTGGAATGGTGCCAAACTTCGCTATTTGAAAATCCCCTTAGGCGACGCTTTAAACATTTTTACTGGTTACATGTTTTGAGTTACAGAGGAGGTCCAGGACCAAAATTATTGCTCTCGCTCTAACGTTCGCGGCGACACCTCACATGTGTGGTTTGAACCACATTTTCATATGTGGGCGGGACTTATGTATGCGTTCGCTTCTGCATGCGAGCTCACAGGGACAGGGGCACTTTAAAAGTTTTTTTTTTTTATTGTTAATTTTACTTTTTTTATTTTAGCTTGACACTTTTTTTCCCCAAAAAATTTTTTTGATCACTTTTGTTTCTATTACAAGGAATGTAAACATCCCTTGTAATAGGAATAAGCATAACAGGTGCTCTTTACAGTGAGATGTGGGGTAAATAAGACCCCACATCTCACCTCTAGGCTTAGAAGCCTGAAATAAAAAACAAAAAAATGATCTCTCCTTCCCAGCCGAAGCGGCGCAGTTTTTTTTTAATACAGAGGCCGGGCGTGATGTCATAACATCACGCCCGGCCTCCGAACGATCATAGAGATTCCGGCGACCATCTGGTCCACCAGAAATCTCTATGCTAAACATCCGGGGCTGGCGGATCCTGTGACCGACTCACCGTAAGTCGGTACAAGCACCGGAGGGTGGTGGGAGGGGGGGGGGACATCAACTCTCACCTTCTGTTAGAATGATCAAGCATTTATTTGTCTGTTCGCATGTTCTGCTGCGAACCGAACAGGGGGGGGATGTTCGGCCCATCCCTAGTTCTCATTAAGAATCATGGGGGTACAACTTGTCAAGCAACTCGGAAGTCCAAAGTCGCCCAACTGTGAAACAAGACATATATATTTTAATAGAAAGGAGCTCTCATTTATACTTGCATTTACATCAGCAGAACAAATGCAGGAAGTGATGTGTGCACATGGGCCAGAAGCAAATGTGTGGGGATGCCAAACAAATCAATGAACCCCAACCACACCAAATCTAACTACCAAATCCACCCCCACATTGATTAAGCACAAGTACATATCATACCCTTATCCGGAAAATGAGCCGCACCTCCTCTTTGCTAAAGAGGGACCTCGCCATGTCCACCTAGATGGAGATCTTGACCAGCACAGGGACTTCTGGGTGATTACAATGACTTATTTCTGGGTCAGAAGGCGAAACTACAACCTTTTGATCGCTGCTGCAAATATTTGATCGCACCCACACTTAGAATTGTATTATTTTTGTTTATTTGCAGATATGCAAATTTGTATTTCTACTTATGATATTTAAAGGCGTTTGATAAGAAATGGTGTCCCTGGCTTAGCAGCAGGAGGAAATCGTTCAGCTGAAATCACACACTTTCATTCCCGCATGTCAGTCCCGACTGCAGGGGCAATTTCAGAGACATCTGTGCAGGTTTCTGCACTGATATCAATACAAATTGCACCCCAAAGTCACACCAATTAAAACAGTGCAATTGTCACCGCTTTGACATGTCAAATCGCACCAATGTGAACTAAAGCTGACACAAACGCTGCCTATCCACCAGCTGAATTCATTACCTGCAATTCTCCACAGCTGTTATATATAAAGATTCTACCTTTATCATTTACTTGCAGGTGTGCAGAAGCCTAGGTTTACAATGGAGCAATTTGTCATGCAATTTGAGAGATCAAATCGCATGACTATTGGCAGCAATGGCACTGTTCCAATTGATGCAACATTTTTTTGTGGCACCGCACCAATTTGCTAAAGTAGTTCCTGCACTACTTTTGCCGATTTCTGGTGCGACTTCAATAGACATTTGTGTATGAAGCCACACGAATGTCTATCAAGTAGCACCTAAAATCACGCTGACCTTGCTACTTTGAAATCGTGCTACTTCAAGTGAAGTAGCACGATTTCAAAGTAGCATCAATGTGAACCAGGGCAAAGAGATTAGTTTTTTGGTGCACAAATACATATGGAAATAAAATATAAGAGATATTGCACTTTCCCAAAACCACCACCCACAAAAACTAAAGAGAAGAAAGTAGAAGAAAGAAGAAAAAAAAAAAAAAACCCACCACAACAAGGCTCAATAATGTACTTTTATTTTACCAGCAGAAAAACAAAAAATTACATTCATTTACTAGCTTCAAAAAATTTTGGACAGGATATATGGTGCTACATTTAGCAATGGGATTTTAAGGGCCCTGCTCATAGGAGCTTACAATCTAAACTAAGACAAAACCTTAGAGTATAATGGGCAACACATCACATTGTTATCTGCAAGATTATAGAAACATACTTAACAGTCATTCTTACAAAGCATTCCAACATAATATTGCAAAAGACTTATTCAAAACACCCACCACCAGCCCACAATCCACACATACATACATTG
This sequence comes from Lithobates clamitans, assembly GCA_037952925.1. Taxonomy (NCBI): domain Eukaryota; kingdom Metazoa; phylum Chordata; class Amphibia; order Anura; family Ranidae; genus Lithobates; species Lithobates clamitans. Next base: position 9,514,161 of record JBBGZY010000143.1, on the reverse strand, counting down.
GTGACCATGTTCTGCTGGAAGCTGCATTTCGGTGTACACGATTAAACGAGATAAAAAAAATAAAAAAATAAAAAGAGTAGGTCAGCAGATGCTTCCAAACGATGTTTGCATGATCAGACAGGAACAATACACACACATTGACAGCATGGCCACATAAACCCACTTTTGATTGAAAAAATGCACAAGAATTTCATCAGATCTCCCAATAGCATTCCTTCTCCCCCCACAAATCACAGCAAAAAAACCTGACCTTCTCAGGCCAAACGAACCTCCTTCTGCAGGCCTTTATATGAGAGAGGTTGTATTGTTAGCACACTGACACACCCAATAGAAGTACACGCCCACCAGTATCTTTCAATCTGTCTCTTCATGCATGTCTAAAGTGATTGCACCTGATGGGCAGGAACACATAATAGTATTTGCAACTGTTTTAGCCCTTGGCTATGTGCATCAAATCTCCAACTACAGGCCAAAGATCAAAGTCCATTTGCATCCACATAAACAAAGCAACATTTTTCTAAGCATATGTACCCGTGCAGTGTAAACCCTAAAATTTGAATTGTCCAAGTCCCTGGGCATGATTAGTGCTAATAAACATTAACATCAGTCCCTGACTGCAATGAGCTTCCAATATAAAGTCCAAAATTAACGTTCTTACATTAGAACCTATTTTGACAGGAGACAAATAAAATGCCAGCATGTCTTTGGATTGTGGTGAGAAACCCACACAGGGATAACATATAAACTTCAACACAAGGATTAGCATGTCGGGGAATTGAACCAACATCCCAGGTGCTGCTAGACAGAACTGCTACCCACTTACCCACCAGGCATCCCCACACATGTTCTCTGCATCTCTGTGGTGTGAACCAGACCTAAGTCCATAGCCATGCTCAGTGTCACAAGCAGTATACAATATATTGGCCTAAGTATTGGGATGCCTGCCTTTAAACACACATGAACTGTAATGGCATCTCAGTATTAGTATTGGGTTCAAAACTCATTTGGCCCACCCTTTGCAGCTATAACAGCTTCAACTCTTCTTGTCCACAAGGTTTAGGAGTGTGTCTATGGGAATGTTTGACCATTCTTCCAAGTGCATTTGTGAGGTCAGACACTGATGTTGGACGAGAAGGCCTGACCTACAGTCTCCTCTCTAATTCATCCCCAAGGTGTTCTGTTGTGTTGAGGTCAGGACTCTGTGCAGGCCAGTCAAGTTCCTCCACCCCAAAATCACTCATCCATGTCTTTATGGACCTTGCTTTGTGCACTGGTCCAAATGATTTGGTGGAGGGGTAATTATGATTTGGGGTTGTTTTTCAGGGGTTGGGCTTGGCCTCTTAGTTCCAGTTAAGGGAACTCTTAAGGCATCAGCATACCAAGACATTTTGGACAATTTCATGCTCCCAACTTTGTGTGAACAGTTTGGGGAAAGCCCCTTCCTGTTCCAACATGTTTGCACACCAGTGCACAAAGCAAGGTCCATAAAGACATGGATGAGCAAGTTTGGGGTGGAGAAACTTGACTGGCCTGCACAGAGTCCTGGCCTCAACCCGATAGAACACCCTTTGGCTGAATTAGAGTAGAGACTGCAAGCCAGGCCTTTTCATCCAACATCAGTGCCTGGCCTCACAAATGCACTTCTGGAAGAATGATCAAACATTCCCATAGGCACACTAAACCTTGTGGACAGCCTTCCCAGAAGCTGTTCTAGCTGCAAAGGGTGGACCAAATCAAATTTTAACCCTACGGACTAAGACTGGGCTGCCATTAAAGTTCATGTGTGTGTGTAAAGACAGGTGTCCCAATACTTTTGGCTAAATAGTGTATCTGGAAAAGACTTACAATGGTGGTGGAACCCTCCTACACATAACTGCTACATTTAGACATAATTATAGGACCTGGGAGATGAGACAACTTCTCCACATACAGTAACATGGTTGGCCACATGTGAGAGTCTCCTACACATAACTACACATAACTACACATAAACACACATAAATACTGCATTTCTATGGACATACAAGTGATGGAATTACATTACTCAAGAGTTATTCTTCTTGATTTATTCTGTGATATTTGGTGTTTTTTTGTGGGTGAGAGTAGAATATTACCCTCAAATTTTTGGGAATTACATTTTGATTTCTGAATTTGGTAACATATCACATTTTTTGGGCTCAAATTATGAATATTTGGAAATAATAAAAAGCACAAAAAATGTGATTCATTTTAAATTTGCATCAGCAATGGTATTGTTTGTGGATTGTAAAGACTCCTGTGTGAGTTTAGGTTAAAGATTGTTGTGAGATGAAGAGTAACTAGTGAAAGTGACAGAGAAAAATATATTTTATCAAAACATTCCACATTGTAGCATTCTTAAAATCAAAATATTTTAAGTAGAAGCAACAGTGTTGCAAAGGAATATTTATTTCACAGAAAGATACATTTCATCTCAACATTAAAAGGTTTTTTGTGAAAGTTAGAATTGTTCCATTAGATTCAGTGACTGAAACTTCATTTGGACTAAATTAGAGCAGATTTTAACTTCCAAAAAATGTTCTCTAATTAGCTCTCATTTTGGTATTTACAATAGCTCCAGGTAAAAAAGACACTGGAGATAAAATGAGAGCTATTTTCAGGTCTGAGCATGCTCAGTTGTGTTGACACCTAATTGTCCAAAACGGGGAATTTTTCACTTTTCAGACTTTTAAAGATATTTCAGTGTAGAAATCACTTTTTCACACAGTTTAAAAGCAGATAATCTTTAAATAATATACCACATATTTCAGTACCATTTAGACAATTATATCATGTTCTAAACATTATTTCCATGTGCAATTCTCTAGGTTTTAGCAGAATAAGGGTTTGGGCACTATTTAGATTCAGGGAGCTATAGTAAATTCGATTTTGGGAGAATTTTCTCACCAGCGCTATAGTGAATACCGTTTTAGCGCGAATTAGCGCTATTATCGCTAATTCACGCTAAATTGCCGCTAATTCGCGGCAATTTGCGCGAATTAACCCCATAGCGCTATAGTAAATGACCCCCATTGTCTTTATTTTTTTACAAGGACTATATATAATAGTTTTTGATATATCTTACACATTTTTAAAATTTGGTGCATACTGTACATACAGTTTGAATTTTTTAGTTGTGGGATTAGTTATAGGGCTGGTTGTTTAATTTTAATCTCTTACCACCCCTTTTCTTATTTTCTGTAAAAAAAAAAAATGTAACAATAAATTTTGGTGGAACAGATTTTAACATAGTGATTGCATCCTGTAAATCTGTTTATTGAATATGTAGAGTTAATTTTTAGTTTCAATGTATCTTTATTGAAATAGATTTTTCGACAAACCAAACAACAATCCAATAGTATACAGTATGATGATGGTTGTCTATAAAAATAAGCAAAAAGGTAAGTAAGGAACAGGCATTTGAGAGAAAAAGTAGCAGGAAAAAAGCAAGGGAAAGGGGAGGGAAAGAAGGGGAGGGGGGAGCTGGTACGGGTTGTACAAAATAAATGACACTAGGATTATTTAAACTGTATAGCAGATACAAAGTACATAGTACCAAAAGAATAAGATACTGAAATAAGGGAAAAGCCATGTTCCCTTTGAGAGAGGCATAATTCCAAGGCCTCAGTAATGGAATCTAAATGGAGACAAGGATTCTATGTTTAAAGCTACAATGTGCAATGAGGGTGCTGGAGCCAGAGAACCCACTGGCAATAGAATCTGTCTTGTGACAGATAAGCTTTAGCAAATAAATATTCATAATGAGCATGTTCATTTAGAATGTGAGTAACACTTATGCCGCGTACACACGAGCGGACTTTAAGGCAGACTTTGCCCGGCGGACGGGATTTCATCGGACAATTCGATCATGTGTGGGCTCCAGTGGACTTTGTTTTCTCAAAAGTTGGACGGACTTAGATTTGAAACATGTTTTAAATCAATCCGTCGAACTCGAGTCCGGTCGAAAAGTCCGCTCGTCTGTATGCTAGTTTGACGGACAAAAAGCCACTCTAGGGCAGCTATTGGCTACTGGCTATGAACCTCCTTGTTTTAGTCCAGTCGTAAGTCATCATGTATGAATTCAACGGACTTTGGTGGATTGTGTGTAGGCAAGTCCGTTCATTCAGAAAGTCCGTCGTAAAGTACATTGAAAAGTCCGCCGGGCAAAGTCTACTGTAAAGTCCGCTCGTGTGTACGTGGCATAAGAAAATTGTGTGGTAGCAGATGCTTCCAATTCCAGGCAATAGACAGGCAGGCTGCTATGAAAATATGAATAAGTATAGCGTAGAGCTCCGAAGGCCGGGAACCAATGCCTATACCCAACAAGGCCAATAAATGTAAAGTAGTGAGTGTACAGCTTGTATAACTGTGTAAATTTGCTTCCCCCTCAAAAGAACTCAACACACAGCTATTAATGCATAAAATGCTGGCAACAAAAGTGAGTATACGTCTTGGATGCTGCCATTCCCTTTCTGGCGCCTTTTGGTATGACAAACAGTCTTTGATCTTTGCGAAACTGTTGTGTTGAGTTTAAATAGTGTCTCAGGGATCTGGCTACATCTAGCTCATGTAATCTTGATGACTCTGGATCTTCTCCAAATGCTGGGAGAACCCATTCCTGATTAAGATGATAGAGAGAAGGTACCTTAGAAATGAATTGATGGATGGGTTGCAAAACCACCCTGTCCGGGAAGAAGGTGATGTAAGGTTCCCGTGATCTTAGAGCTTGGATTTCCGATACTCTGCGAGCTGAGGTGATGGCAATCAAGAATACTGCTTTTAAGGAAATGTCCTCTAGGGTGCAATCTTCTGTGGGAGCAAAGGGAGGATTTTATAGGACATCCAGCACAATCGTCAAGTCCCATTTGGGGTATAATGCTTTCCTGGGAGGTCGCAATCTCAGGACTGCCTTCAAAAAGCGTTCGACCAGAGGGTTCAAAGCCCATCGTGTATCTGTCAGGGCTGAGAGAGCCGAGACCTGGACCTTAAGAGTATTTAGACCTAAACCTAGATCCAAGCCATTCTGTAGGAAGAGAAGCACATTCTGGACCCCAGGGTCCATGGGATCGAAATGATTAAGCTCTGCCAGTTCTGTAAATTTTCTCCATATGCTGTAATAGGTGGAATTAGTGGAGGACTTCCTTGCCTGTAGAAGTGTTTGAATAACATTATGTGAGCACCCTAAATCATCCAGCCTTTTCCGCTCAATTTCCAGACCCCCAAGTCTAGGATTTCCGGATGCGGGTGAGAGAAGTCGTTGAGACAGAAGGTCGTTCAGGTGTGGAAGAGGAAGCGGTCTGCATACAGTCAAGTTGACTAGGAGTGTGAACCACGGTCTCTTGGGCCAGTATGGGATTACTGCCAAAACCTCAATATCAGAGGAGTCGGAGGAAATGCGTATCCTTTCTGAAAATTCCAAGGCTGGGCTAGAGCGTCTACTCCTGCTGACCCTGGGGACGGGAACCTTGAGAAGAGCAGAGGCGTCTTCGCGTTGAGTGGAGAGGCAAATAGGTCGATTTGGTAGGTGCCCCATTGTTGGCATATCCAGTCGAAAACCTTGGCATTCAGGGACCACTCGTTGACGAATGATCTTGACAGATGATCGGCTAACTGGTTCTCGGACCCTGGGATGTATGAGGCCCGTAGGTTGATTAAGTTCCTCTCGGCCCAGGTCAGAATGGGCGTCACTTCGCTGAGTAGAGACCTGCTGTGTGTTCCCCCCTGGTTCTGGACATAGGCCACTGCCGCTTTGTTGTCCATTTGTAGGAGTATGGATTTTCCTCTGAGGTAGGTCGCTAAATGTAAGATTGCCATCCATGCCACCCTTAGTTCCAGTATGTTCGATACTACCACCTCCGAATCAAACTGCCATCTCCCTTGAACTAGTTGACCTTGGAAGTGCGCACCCCAGCCCAACTGACTTGCGTCTGACGTAAGAATGGTCCATGTGATGGGCCCTAGGGAACAGTGAATCTGCAGGTTGGATGGTCTCGTCCACCACCAGAGACTGGACTTCATTATGGATGTGACTAATATCCTCTGATCCAGGCGATTCTTCCTCCACTGTGCCAGAAAGCCCAGTTGGAATCCCCGCAGATGCCCCCTGGCCCACTTCACCATGGGTATACAAGAGGAAAGGGAGCCCAGGAGACTCAGACAGTCTGATGCCAACATGTAGTGGCTTGCCAATACTCTCTTTACCTTCCTTATCAGGACAGGAATCTTTTCTAGGGGAAGTGAAACTGCCCTCTCTGGAGTGTTGAAAAGTGCTCCTAGATATGTCATCTTTTGTGTAGGTGTGAGCTGGCTTTTCAAGTAATTGATTAACCACCCAAACTTGCTAGGGTGTCTAGGACCAGCCGTACATGCATTTCTAGGCTTCTTTTGTGCTGGGATAGAATGAGGATGTCGTCCAAGTAGTGAAGCACTCAAATCCCTTTTTCTCGAAGAGGAGCCAGGATTGCCACTAGCACCTTGGTAAAGGTTCTGGGAGCTGTTGAGATCCCGAACGGCAGGCATTAAAACTGTAGGTGTAAATCGCCTACTTTGAAAGGTTGAAACTGCTGCAGGATAGGTATATGGAGATATGCGTCTTGAAGGTCTATAGAGACCATCCAATCCCCTGGCTGTACCGATAGGATCACTGTATTTAAGGATTCCATTTTGAAATGCTCTGTACGGATGTATCTGTTTAACCTCTTCAGGTCCAACATGGGCCTCCAGCCGCCCGATTTTTTGGGGACCAAAAAGACTGGGGAATAGAACCCTGAGTGTTTTTCCAAGTCCGGAACTGGAACTACTGCTTGCTGCCGGATAAGAATTTGTACATACTGAAGAAGGACCTCTTTCTTCTCTTTGGAGGTTGGTATCTTCATTGGCTGGAATGAAAAGGGTGGGGGCCGTTTTCTGAATGTCCAGAAATGCCCCTGAATGACAGTGAAGACTGCCCATTGATCTGTACAATTCTCCACCCAAACCTGGGCGAACGCCCTGAGTCGAGCTCCTACTGGAGCAGTTTGGGTGGATAGGGAGTCAAAAGGACTTCTGGCCCTCAACCGTGGATGATGAGGTTTTCGGCTTCCCCGTCTTCAAGAAAGTTGCCTGCGAGCCCTTCCAGCCTCTTCTATACTCCCTGCCTGGGCGATACGTTCTGGAGTCTCTTGCTCTCTGCTGACCAGCTGTACGTGACACAAATCTTTTCCTCCTGCTTCTGTCCTGGGGAATTAGACCACTTTTCCCTCCTGTGACTCTGGTAATCGCTACATCCATTTTGTCGCCGAACAGAGTTTTCCCATTGTATGGTATGCGACACCACGATTGTTTTGAGGTTGGGTCGGCTGACCATGGTTTTAGCCACAATGCCCTTCTGGCAGTGATGGAATACAGCACAGCTCTGGAGGAACACTTGAGGACATCAATGGCGGCCTCTGCCATGAAATCTGAGGCCAGCTTCAGCTCATCTAGTGCTTTGATGATCTCGTTAGACCCCACCCCCTGTCTGAGGGCTGTCTCAATATTGTCTGACCATACTCTAGTAGCCTGAGAGATTGAAGTCAGGGCTACTGCTGGCTTACATGCCCCTCCTGCAGCTTGGTAAGATTTTTTTAGATCTGAATCGATCCTTCGATCAAGTACATCCCTGAAAGAGACCTCATCCTCTAGAGGCAGTGTTGTATTCCTGGCTAATCTCATAATTGAAGCGTCTACCGTTGGAAGCGAATCAAAAAGCTGGGCATCTGCTTCAGCAAGTGGGTATAATTTGAGAAAACGATTGTAAGCTAAGGGTCTTTTATCCACCTTCTGCCATTCATCTGTCACATTATTTCTTCCATTGAGGGGAAGGTTGATAAATATTTTCCACACCTGAAGAAAAAATTCTTTGCTTTAGATGGAGGCTCTTGATCTTCCTCCCATTGGATCGCGTCCTTTACCGCATTGAAAAGGGTTCCACTAGAGCAAAATCAAAGGCTGAAGCATTCTCTTCTCCCACATCCGAATCGCTTTCAGAAATAACCTCTGTGTCTGGCTGTGGATTGGGTGTATTCACTGCTGCTTCATCTGCGGGTGGGGTTGCTTGATCTTGGGATAAGGCTAACTCCCGGATAGAGTCTTTTATCATTCTTTTGATTGATTCCATTGACTCGAGTTTCTCTCTCTCTTTGTCTCCTGTAGCTTCCAGGAGGCATTGACCACATACCAATTTATCAGGGAGGGCTTGTTTGCCACACACCCAGCATGCTTTCTCTCCTGGATACACAGGTCTGTGCTGGGAGTCCTGTTTACTAGAGGTATGTCGGGATGATCTGTTCCCACTGCGGGAAGTATGGGCCGAGGACGAATGAGAATGACCCGAGCTCCTATGGTCCTTTGATCTTCTACCTGTAGAATCTCTATGGGATGATCTGCAGGAAGATCCGTGATGCGGGCTAAGACAAAAAATAGAAACAAAGACAAGGGTGTTTCAATCAGCCCGGGGTGCTCTTTTCTCTTGATAAAAAAAACTTACCTGAAAGTTGCAGCCCTTACCTAGTGGTATGTTGAGGATCTTTTTGATGCGGCATTATAGTACTAGGGACAGCTGAAAAGGAACGATTAACATTTAATATAAAAGTAGTTAAAAACAAAAAAGGATTTTGCAGAGGAGGGAACAACAACAACATTTTTTTTTTATATACATATAAATATATATATATACTATTTATATTCTCCCATTCCTCCCTAGTACCTTGGCTGGGCTCCATAGCACAGAGTCACACAAAAAAAGGATAAAGGAGCTGGAGAGGACACCTCATAGATGCTTCCTCTGAGGCAGCTGCTCCTCTACTGACAGTAAGCTCTCTTATATACTAGAGCAGTGTTTCTCAACTCCAGTCCTCAAGGCGCCCCAACAGGTCATGTGTTCAGGCTTACCATTATTTTGCACAGGTGATTTGAGCAGTTTCACTGCCTTAGTAATTACCACAGCCATTTCATCTGAGGGAAATCCTGAAAACATGACCTGTTGGGGTGCCTTGAGGACTGGAGTTGAGAAACACTGTACTAGAGAGCGATCTGGGAGTCCCAAGATGGCCGCCGTCAGCTTCACAGTGCTACTGAGCATGCACCGTGACATCACGCCAAGGGCCCGCCCTGCACACTCAGAGGAGAGCTACACAGGCACATGAGGCATGCTGTGGAGGTAGGTAAAAACCTCATAGCGTTTTTGTAAAAAGCACAAGCATTTAAGCATTCAGGGTTTTAGTATGCCGAACAAGGGAATATATTGGAGAGAAAAACTGGCTCCTGTTAACCCACCAGCCCCACAGAAAAACGGGCTCCCATACTTATCTGGCACTTTTAGCAGCCCAAGCAATGGGACTCCATACTGCAGGAGAGCATTAACCTTCAATGGTCATACCATAAAGCGGTGAGGTAGGGCTGAGCGCTTGATCCTGTAGGAACGAGGACAGAGAAAAGAATGACGGTGGGGAGGAACAACTCTTTTATTTATAGAGTTAAAGTGGTCTTGTGGGTTGGTCGGGGGCGGAGCAACCAACCATTGGTATGCTGCCATGGAGGCACCAGGAAAGTGATTTCTACACTGAAATATCTTTAAAAGTCTGAAAAGTGAAAATTTCCCCGTTTTGGACAACTAGGTGCCAACATAACTGAGCATGCTCAGACCTGAAAATAACTCTCATTTTAACTCAAGTGTCTTTTTTACCTGGAGCTATAGTAAATACCAAAATGAGAGCTAATTAGAGAGCATTTTTTGGGAGTTAAAATCTGCTCTAATTTAGTCCAAATGAAGTTTCAGTCATTGATTCTAATGAAACAATTCTAACTTTCACAAAAAAAACTTTTAATGTTGAGATGAAATGTATCTTTCCGTGAAATAAATTTTACTTTGCAACATTGTTGCTTCTACTTAAAATATTTTGATTTTAAGAATGCTACAATGTGGAATGTTTTGATAAAATATATTTTTCTCTGTCACTTTCACTTGTTACTCTTCATCTCACAACAATCTTTACCCCAAACTCACACAGGTGTCTTTATAATCCACAAACAATACCATTGCTGATGAAAATTTAAAATGAAACACAATTTTTTGTGCTTTTTATTATTTCCAAATATTCATAATTTGAGCCCAAAAAATGTGATATGTGTACCAACATCAGAAAGCAAAATGTAATTCCCAAAAATTTGAGGGTAATATTCTACTCTCACCCACAAAAAAACACCAAATATCACAGAATAAATCAAGAAGAATAACTCTTGAGTAATGTAATTCCATCACCTGTATGTCCATAGAAATGCAGTATTTATGTGTTTTTATGTGTAGTTATGTGTAGGAGGGTTTCACATGTGGCAGTTCTGTGGCTTAGAGGTTAGAACGTCTGCTTAGTATCTCTGAGGGTCTGGGTTCAAATCCCAACCATGTTACTTCATGTAGAGAAGTTGTCTCATCTCCCAGGTCCTATAACTATGTCTAATTGTAGTAGTTATGTTCAGGAGGGTTCCACCACCATTGTAAGTCTTTTCCAGATATACTATATAGCCAGAAGTATTGGGACGCCTGCCTTTACACACACATGAACTTTAATGGCAGCCCAGTCTTAGTCTGTAGGGTTTAAATTTGATTTGGTCCACCCTTTGCAGCTAGAACAGCTTCTGGGAAGGCTGTCCACAAGGTTTAGTGTGCCTATGGGAATGTTTGATCATTCTTCCAGAAGTGCATTTGTGAGGCCAGGCACTGATGTTGGATGAGAAGGCCTGGCTTGCAGTCTCTACTCTAATTCAGCCAAAGGGTGTTCTATTGGGTTGAGGCCAGGACTCTGTGCAGGCCAGTCAAGTTTCTCCACCCCAAACTTGCTCATCCATGTCTTTATGGACCTTGCTTTGTGTACTGGTGTGCAGTCATGTTGGAACAGGAAGGGGCTTTCCCCAAACTGTCCCCACAAAGTTGGGAGCATGAAATTGTCCAAAATGTCTTGGTATGCTGACGCCTTAAGAGTTCCCTTCTCTGAAACTAAGAGGCCAAGCCCAACCCCTGAAAAACAACCCCGCACCATAATCCCCCTCCACCAAATCATTTGGACCAGTGCACAAAGCAAGGTCCATAAAGACATGGATGAGTGATTTTGGGGTGGAGGAACTTGACTGGCCTGCACAGAGTCCTGACCTCAACACAACAGAACACCTTGGGGATAAATTAGAGAGGAGACTGTAGGTCAGGCCTTCTCATCCAACATCAGTGCCTGACCTCACAAATGCACTTGGAAGAATGGTCAAATATTCCCATAGACACACTCCTAAACCTTGTGGACAAGAAGAGTTGAAGCTGTTATAGCTGCAAAGAGTGGGCCAAATGAGTTTTGAACCCAATACTAATTATGTGTTCCTGCTCATCAGGTGCAATCACTTTAGATATACATGAAGAGACAGATTAAAAGATACTGGTGGGCGTGTACTTCTATTGGGTGTGTCAGTGTGCTAACAATACAACCTCTCTTATATAAAGGCCTGCAGTAGGGGGGTTCGTTTGGCCTGAGAAGGTCAGGTTTTTTGTTGTGATGGAGAAGGAATGATATTGGGAGATTTGATGAAATTCTTGTGCATTTTTTCAATCAAAAGTGGGTTTATGTGGCCATGCTGTCAATGTTGTGTGTGTATTGTTCCTGTCTGATCATGCAAACATCGTTTGGAAGCATCTGCTGACCTACTATTTTTGATCTCGTTTAATCGTGTACACCGAAATGCAGCAGAACATGGTCATTAATGTAATGTATGTGTGGATTGTGGGCTGGTGGTGGGTGTTTTGAATAAGTCTTTTGCAATATTATGTTGGAATGCTTTGTAAGAATGACTGTTAAGTATGTTTCTATAATCTTGCAGAGAACAATGTGATGTTTTGCCCGCTATACACTGACATTAAAGCTGTGTCCACTCTAAGGTTTTGTCCAATTTTAGATTGTAAGCTCCTATGAGCAGGGCCCTTAAAATTCTGTTGCTAAATGTAGCACCATATATCCTGTCCAAATTTTTTTGAAGCTAGTAAATGTAAATTTATTTTTTTTCTGCTGGTAAAATAAAAGTACATTGACCTTTTGTTGTGGTGTGTTTTTTTTTTTCCTTCTACTTTTCTTTCTCTTTAGTTTTTGTGGGTGGTGGTTTTGGGAAAGTGCAATATCTCTTTTATATTTTATTTCAATATGTATTTGTGCACCAAAAAACTAATCTCTTTGCCCTGGTTCACATGCTACTTTGAAATTGCGCTACTTCACTTGAAGTAGCATGATTTCAAAGTAGCAAGGTCAGCTTGATTTCAGGTGGCTTCATACACAAATGTCTATTGAAGTCGCACCTGAAATCAGCAAAAGTAGTGCAGGAACTACTTTAGCAAATTGATGCGGTGCCACAAAAAAAATTTGCATCGATTGGAACAGTGCCATTTCCAATAGTCATGCGATTTGATCTCTCATTGTCCCATGCAGGGCGTCGGCGCGTGATGACCCCGCTGCCTGTCAGAAGGACAACTGGATATGTGCAGCATTGTATATAGCACTATTTTATACAGATGTCGTAGGTGTCACTGATATGTAGGACATATATAAGGCATTGTCACTGTAGGAATGACAAATAAGTTCAACCCTCATTGAAATAGAGAAAAAAAGGGGGATAAATAAAATAAAATAAAATAAAAACTGTATATTCAAAAAACTGCTGAAAAGAAAAAGTAGATATAGAGGACAATGGGAATTTATACTAAACTTGCCCAAACCCCTCTATGGTGATTTAACTGTCATTCGACGAATTGACAGGACACCAACATTAGGACTTATAACCACCGACACAGTAGGAAACCCCGCGGCATCAAATAAAAATAGACGCCTTGCGGGTATTTGGGCCACAGTGGGTCATCGTGGCCCCCCCTGTGCCGGGTAGGGATAAAGGGCAGAAGAACAATGGTATCTCTGACCCAATATTTCAGGACTGGGAGGCAGAATCGTATAACGCAGCTACATGCAAAAATGTATCTGTAGTGATGGCAGCGATCAAAATGATGATACTATAAACACAGTAATTGTAAAGAAAGGATTGTTACAGTAATAACGATAAATAAAGTTCAATTAGAAAAAACTCTCCTATATAGTTTCTGGCTGGGTGGAGTGTAGATTCCTGACAATTTGAAGCATATGATCATCAACTAGGAGACCGTTAGCCTGTTGTGTTGTAAATGGGGCCCTTTGTTTCTCCATGGAGGGTACCAGAATGTGGCTCACATTGTAGAGAAACAAAGGAACGGAAAAGCGAAGAAAGAAAAAGCGGATTCTTAGTTAATCCGTTTTCCCCGAGCTAAAACCCTCCAAAAAAGGTCTAAAACTTTCGGTTTCGTTCAAGCCAGGGGGGGTGGTGGCCCTAAGGTACCTTATCCAGCGCATTTCCCGCTGGAGGAGGACCTTGTTCCAGTCACCCCCCCTCAGTGGCAAATTAATCCTATCAAGGACTGTGAAGTTTACCAAAGGTAGTTGATAGTTATGGTATCTGGCAACTACCTTTGGTAAACTTCACAGTCCTTGATAGGATTCATTCAGCACTGGGAAAGCGATTTTCACAGCTACATGCCTTAATGTAAGTCGCATATACCACTTCTTTGTTAAAATGCGATTGTTTTAGATATAGGCGATATACATCCATATATAAATTAGTAATCATGCTGTTGCTTGAAAATTTTAGAATGTGATGCAGTCCCTCCCTGAGGAAGACTTCACCACTAACAATAAAAGTTGAAACACGTTGGAAATCTGCTAACAGGACGCCATCGCACCAATTTTAGGTGGTACTTGCAATTAGCAGTAGGGTGCATCATATGTATTCATGTATCTGATTCTTTTATAATTATTCAATATTTCCAAAAAATAGATTGATGTGTACGTCTATTTATATTCTATTCGGGTGCATACAATGACTAATTTCCAGGTTTTTGTAATAATAAAATTATTTTTAATTTAATTTAACAATTTTTCTATCATTACATTGCCTCAAAAATCCCAATTCGAGGTATATATTTTGTCTTTAAGGCATTCCCAGAAGTTGGGGCCAAGTTGCAGCGGCAAAGTGGCAGCAAAACAGTGTGACTTTCAGGTCGCAGCAGTGTGAATGAGATTCAAGGATAACACCTTTGAATTTGGCTCTATTGTCACTTGTGCATCCTGAAGGTGTTACAAATTCGTCCCTGCACTACCTTGGTTTGACTTTGATGCAATTTGAGGTCCATACACCACAAGATTACACAGACATTGCTTCAAGTCATGACAAAGCTGTGCAATTTTAAGGTCGCACAAGTGCAAATGGGACCTTATTCAAAGGTGTTATCAATTAATCGCATTAGGTTACTTTCACACTTGGGTGACTTTTCATGGAGCTTTGGACCTCAGAGTCACATGAAAAGTTGGCCCCTTGATTTCCATGCATATTTATTAGAGCTGCACGATTAATCGTCATCGTGATTTTTTTCCCCTTTACGATCTTGAAAAAAGAGTTTCACGATTCTTGCTATGCAAAGAACTCTCTCTGCTCTTCTGAAGCCACAGCCGAAAAACCAGGAAGTCTGCCAAGAATTGAAACATTCTTTCCTGTCGCATCATGGCAGCATACACTTTGGGTTGTGACTCCGCCCTCACAACCTGATAGGACTACATAGCTATAAGTTGTAGAGATGGCCCCTGCCCAGTATTCTCTTATTTTTCCTCACCTGAAGGACTGAACATATCAGAAGCACCCCCTTACCGAATTCGCCCCAGCCAGGTTCTAGCCTCTCCTGGGTGGAAGTCCTTACCTGTACAGCCTCTAAACGAGCTAGATGGAAGGAGCCCCGCTCTGGTGATCTCGGGGGTATGTTGCGGTCTGATATAAGCCTTAAATAGGCTTAGTTGTTGTGCAGCGGTCGCCATGCCTCCTTTCCTCACTTTTTTGGTCTTTTTCCCTCTATGCTGGGCTCTGTGGTCCCTCTGTGCTCCCTACAGGCTTCCCGAGCGTCTCGGCACTTCCGCGCATGCGCAGTGCGCGCCGTCAGGGCGTACTTTCGTTTTTGCCAGTTTCCAAGATGGCGCCGGGCGCTTCGCACCGCTACTGCGCATGTGCGAGCGGGTCGTGACCTCGGCGGCCATGGCGGCAGATTTAAAAGCCCTGTTTGTCATTTCTGAGCTCTCCTTGCTCCCTGGAAGACTTTTGACTGCTGCTGTTTTGAACTTCTGCATTCCTAAGCTACCCTCTCCCTCTGGGTAAGTGTCTAATACTTATACACTGTTTTTTGGGACCTGGCTGCATGCTCTTACCTTCCTATACCTTTCTCAGGTATTCACCTTCTTCTCCTATGGAGGCCGCTGCCCCAGCAGATCACCACCAGCCTAATAGGTAAGGGGGGGGGATTCCAGCGGTAAGTAGAGAAGATTGAAAAAGAGAGCAGGACCGTACTAATGCTACCTAATTGGTCAGCCCTGTCAGGTCCGCAAGATCATCTAAATCACGAAGAGAATCTTCGCACAGGAGAAGCCGCTCCGGCCATAGACGCAGCCGCTCACGCGGAAGAAGCCGCTCAGGCCGCAAGGGGAGTCGCAGACGGAGTCGATCCCACTCAAGGCATAGCCGTTCCCACCGCAGAAGATCCCCTGCACGAGGACACCAATCCTCTACGCACCCTTCCCGTCCAGCCGGGAACGCTTGCTGGGTATGTGGGGCCACGGCCCTCCCAGACAAACTAGCCTGCCGCAAGTGCATAGATGAAGCCACCAGGCAGAAAGAGCCGGATGCCATAGAACCCACTGGAGTCTCTACTCCCCAGGTCTCAACTCCTGATGTGGAGTTTACGACCTATAGCACCTCACCCACCATTCCCAGTGCTTCAAGAGAGCAAGACCTACCGTCGGATGATGAGGAGCCGGAAGCTTCAGCTGGCTTTGATTTCGCGCTCATAGAACCGTTCATCAGATCGGTTAAGGAAGCGATTAACTGGGAGGAGCTTGAGGAGACACAGCCTAAACAGAGAAAATATTTCCCAAACCTCAAGAAGGTTCCGGAGGCCTTCCCATTCATCGACGAGTTAGAAGAGCTCATTAAGGAGGAGTGGCAGAATCCGGAAAAAAAGTTCAGTCTGTCCAACAGACTCACCAAACTGTACCCTCTCAAGGAACCCAAAGTTTCTCCTTTACTTTCTCCTCCAGTAGTGGATGCATCTTTGATGCGTCTAGCCAGGCATGTGACGCTCCCCATTGAAGATGCAGTAACGTTCAGAGACGTGCTTGACAGGAAGGTGGATACAGACCTTAAGAGAGCTTACCTGTTCGCAGGAGGCGCCTGCAGGCCAGCGGTGGCATTAGCGGCGGTTGGGAAAGCTATCTCCAGCTGGTCCTCAGCTACAGCGAGGCTCGTCACTGAGGGCGCAGATCAGGAACAGATCACTAAGGCCTTACAAGAACTTAGCCTTGCGGGAGATTTCGTGGCGGAGGCTTCCGTAGATACCATCAGATCCACATCAAGGTCCATGTTAGCCTCTGTAATGGCCAGAAGGGCGCTATGGCTGAAACCTTGGTCGGCTGACCCCGCCTCAAAGTCAAACTGGTGCAGGATTCCATATGATGGGGTGAACCTCTTTGGAGCAAAGCTGGATACCGCAATCTCTAAAGTAACAGGCGGGAAGTCGGGTCTCATACCATCGGACAGAAGGCCGAAGCAACAAAGGCCACCTCCCTTTAAACGTAACCTTCCGGAAAGATATAGGGATGCGAAATCCTATAGACCCGGGAAGGAATACAGAAGGAGCTGGAAGAACCCCCAGACGTCCTTCCTTAAGTTCCAGAAACCCAAGACCCCTGCCTCCAATGACCAGAAGTCCTTTTGAAGGTTCGCCCGCCCAACCAGCGGTAGTGGGGGCCAGACTCACAAAGTTCAAGTTGGTCTGGGCGGGAATGATAAAGGACCCATGGACGGTGTCCACCATTCATTTCGGACACAGGTGGGCATTCAGAGGTCGTCCTCCAAGAGACCAATTCTGCTCAACCAGACTTCCTCCCTCTCAAGAGAAAAGGCTATCCCTAGTCCAGTATATCCAAGAGTTGCTCCAGAAACAAGCAATAGTGGAGGTACCACCATCCCAAAGAGGCAAAGGTTTCTACTCCCCACTTTTCTTAGTAAAAAAGAAATCAGGGGACCTTCGTCCAGTCTTGGACCTAAAAAACCTCAACCGGTCAATACGGTTGGAAACATTCAAGATGGAAAGCCTTCAATCAATCCTCCAAGCAATAAACTTGGGAGATTGGATGCTGTCGATCGACCTCCAGGACGCGTATTTGCATATCCCTATCCATTCCGAGTTCCAAAAATTCCTCCGGTTTACCCTAAATCATCGGCACTTCCAATTCCGAAGCCTTCCGTTCGGGATCTCTACCGCACCCAGGACGTTTACAAAAGTCCTATTACCTGTAATAGCCCACCTGAGAGAAAACGGGCTGAGGGTCCACCATTACCTGGACGACATCCTACTTCTCTCAGACAGCCAGGACTCTCTTGTCCTTCACAGGGAAATCCTGGTCTCCACATTACAGTCCCTAGGGTGGCTGATAAATTGGAGGAAGAGCAACATCCATCCAACACAAAGAATGGTCTTTCTGGGGGCCGAACTGGACACAAGGGAGAATACGGTGGAACTTCCGGGGGAAAAAATCCCTCCTCTAATCCAAAAGGTGAAAAGGGCGATCTCCGCTACAATGCTCCCGGCCAGGACCTGTCTCAGTATCCTGGGCTCCCTAGCTTCCACCATTCCAATGGTCCAATGGGCGCAATGGAATTCGAGGCCTCTCCAGATCTCCTTCCTACGTCAGTGGAAGGGCACATCAATGTCCCAACCAATCCTCATCTCTCAGGAGGTAAAGCAATCATTGATGTGGTGGGTACGTCCTCACAACTTGGGAAGATGCAGGCAGATAGTCACTCCCTATCAAGAAACCGTGACCTCAGATGCCAGTCTACAGGGATGGGGAGCCCACTATCAGGACCTTGCGGCTCAGGGTCGTTGGCCTTTCAGGGCACAGGATACAGTGTCGAACGTTCTGGAGATGAGAGCAGCGTTCCAGGCTCTCCTGGCCTTCAGTTCTCACTTGAGGAGGAAGCATGTCCTCCTAAGGATGGACAACAAGGTGGCCGTTGCCTACATCAACAGGCAGGGGGGCACCAGAAGCAGGTCCATGTTACAGGAGGTCCGTCCTGTTCTGGAATGGGCGCAGCTGAATCTACTGGACCTGAAGGCGGTTTATGTCCCGGGAGTCCAGAACACCTTAGCCGACTCACTAAGCAGAAATTTCCACTCCAACAACGAATGGTCTCTGAGTCCACAAGCCTATGCTCTCATATCCCGAACCTGGGGTCCTCCAGAGATAGACCTAGCAGCAACTCCGGAGAACACAAAGTGCCAGAGATTCCTATCAAGGACACCGTTTCCTTCAGCAGAGGGGACGGACTGCCTCCAACACCCCTGGAACTTTCACCTGGGGTACATTTTCCCCCCGACACCTCTCATAGCGAGATTCCTCTTGAGGCTCAAGAAGTCAACAGCATTGGTGGTAGCAGTGATCCCTTTCTGGCCGAGGAGGCCATGGTTTACTACCCTCATGCAGCTGAACACGGCAGAGCCTCTGCCTCTCCCATTGACGTCAGACCTACTCTCCCAGGGACATCTTCTTCACCCGAACCCGGGGAAGCTACACTTGATGGCCTGGAGACTGAAAGGGCTAGGTACCTAGAGCAGGGCTGTTCCCAGAAGGTGGTGGATACCTTGCTCCAGGCCAGAAAGCCTACTACCAACATCACGTACAGGAGAGTTTGGGAAAAATTTGTCTCCTTCTCCCACCAGCAAGGTTGGGACTCGTCCTCCCCGTCGGTGTCTCACATCTTGGAGTTCCTTCAATCAGGCCTAGAGAAAGGCCTTAGGTCAAGCACCCTGAAGGTCCAGGTATCGGCCCTGTCCGCCTTGACAGGAGTTAAATGGGCGCAAGAGCCTCTGGTGGTTCAGTTTCAGAGGGCCTGTCTAAAACTGAGGCCCCCCAGGAAACCGTCATTCCCGGTCTGGGATCTCTCAATTGTTCTGGAGTCATTATCCAAGGAACCCTTTTTTCCAATGCAGAGCATATCCCTCTGGGATCTGACGCTGAAGGTTTCATTTTTAATAGCCATAACATCGGCGAAGCGAGTGTCAGAGATGCAAGCTCTAATGGTTAGCGAACCATACTTGGTTGTTCTTCCAGACAGGCTAGTCCTAAGGCCTTCGGACCGATTCATCCCCAAGGTGTCCTCATCATTCCATTTTAATCAGGAGATTAATCTTCCAGCACTCAGCACGGATCAGGGAGACCCTCATCCACTAGATGTTAAGGGTACCGTTATAGAATACCTCTCAGCAACAAAATCCATTAGAAAGTCGGAAAACCTCCTAATTATCCCACACGGTTTCAGGAGAGGTCAAGCGGCATCCTCACGCACCATTGCTTCATGGCTAGTAAAGACCATCAAGAGATCTTACTCACTGAGTAACCATCAAGTACCTGAGGGCTTAAGGGCACACTCCACCAGGGCAGTGGCAACCTCCTGGGCGGCATATTGTAGAGTCTCGGCGGAGACGATTTGCAGAGCGGCTACCTGGTCCTCCAGGAACACCTTCATGTCCCATTACAAGGTGGATTCCGCCTGCTTATCCACGGTGGATTTCGGAAGATCCGTTATCCAGGCCAATTCCTCTATTATTTGATTAATAAACTTAGTTTGAATTCCCACCCAGTCTTTGCGAGTTACTCCCCAAAGTGTATGCTGCCATGATGCGACAGGAAAACGGAAAATTGTATACTCACCTTTCCGTAATTTTCCTTTCCTGTCGTATCTTCATGGCAGCATACAATCTCCCACCCGTCTAAGGTGAGATATATATATACGGAGAATACTGGGCAGGGGCCATCTCTACAACTTATAGCTATGTAGTCCTATCAGGTTGTGAGGGCGGAGTCACAACCCAAAGTGTATGCTGCCATGAAGATACGACAGGAAAGGAAAATTACGGAAAGGTGAGTATACAATTTTCCGTTTTATCAGTGAACTTAACTTTGTAACAATTGAAACCTTGTAACAATTTTCAATTAAATAGAATTCTGTGTAAGTGAGGAAAGTTTAACTACTTAAACACTAAACATTTTTCTGACATTTGTTGGTTTCAGGTTAAAATCTTTTTTTTTTTGCTAGAAAATTACTTTAAACCCCCCAACATTATATATATTTTTTTAGTAGAAACCCTAGAGAATAAAATGGTGGTTGTTACAATATTTTATGTCACACTGTATTTGCGCCTTTCAAATGCAATTTTTTTTGGAAAAAAGTAATGA
Organism: Lithobates clamitans; assembly: GCA_037952925.1. Lineage (NCBI taxonomy): Eukaryota > Metazoa > Chordata > Amphibia > Anura > Ranidae > Lithobates > Lithobates clamitans. The sequence goes on along the minus strand of JBBGZY010000143.1, from coordinate 9,493,738 downwards.
ATTAAAAAAAAAAAAAAAGAAAAGTTAGCCCAATTTTTTGTGGGATAATGTGAAAGATTTTACGTCGCGAGAATCGTGATCTTTTTATTCTAAGCAAAAAAATTGTGATTCTCATTTTGGCCAGAACCATGCAGCTCTAATATCTATGCAACTTCACCCATGTTCACATAGGTCTGAATTGACATGTCAAATTGTAGGCCAAATCGGCGCCTATTGATGGCAATGGAACTGTCCGAATTGGTGCGACGCCACAACGATTCCCAAAAGTAGTTCCTGCACTACTTTGGGCGACTTCAGGGGGCGATTTCTTACCTCCCAACTTTTTGAGATGGGTATAAGGGACACCTATTAGCAAAAGTAGGTAGGCATAGGACACCTTCTTAAAGGAGAACAGTTGGGACCTATGTGATTTCACTAGACATCTGTGCAGGAAAGTGCATTGATGTCTCTGAAATCGCTGACAAAGTCGGGCTGAGTCACACTTGTGTGACTTTGGACATCAGAGTCGTATGACAAGTCATACTCCATGATTTTTAATGTGTACCATTCATATCTGTGCGACTTCAAGTAACACTGACTTCAACGTAGTCCCTGTACTACTTTGGTCTGACTTTGATGCGAGTTGAGGTCCATAGACCTCAAGTTTACACAGGCATTCCCTGGAATTGCGGCAAAATTGCTGATGCAAAATCATGGGAAAGTTGCGTGTCTTTCCCTGCGACTCCTGTGTCCATAGACCTCAATATTACACAGGCATTCCTTAAAGTCGCATTAAAATCTCGCAACTTTCAGGTCGCACAAGTGTGAAAGGTGCCTAAGTCACTGTGCTGAGTACTATTTTATACCTAGAATATAAAGTAGTCCCACCATCAAACACTAGTAAACATATGTTCTCAATATAATTGTGCTCAAATGGCTGAAAATCACACAGATGGTATCACCTACTGAAAGCTTGCATTGTACTCAGCAGCATATGCTGAAAAGAGGCAAATGCCTATTAGCCAATGCCACATCGGCACGAGCATGGTTGTTACTATAATATTAATGCCTGAAATGCAAAACATTATTGTATTGAATCAAACATTAGTAAATGTATTTTCTCTGTAGGTAAGTGCTCAGCTCTGTAGCATAGCGGTATACCCTCCTGCCCCCAAAAGTTCAAGCCATGAATTCAAATCCCACTGACAGCATCACCTCCTAGAAGTGTGCATTGTACTCAGAAGCATAATTAGCCAAATCACATCAGCTTGCTTTATTCCATATTTTAACTCTTCAAATGCATGCAATGGTATGTACTTATTCAATAATATGGTATGGAATTCCAAAATTCAAGGAAAAAAATGTCGTAGGGTCCCCCCAGTACATACCAGGCCCTTCGGTATGGACTTTAAGGGGAACCCCACACCAAAATGTAAAATAAATTTGATGTGGGGCCCCCAAAATCCATACCAGACCCTTACCTTAGCATGCAGTCTGGAGGTCAGGATAGGGGGGGACTAGTGAGCACCCTCCCCTTCTGAACCTTACCACATGCCCCAAAGCACCTTTTCCCCATGTTGATGGGGACAAGGGCCTCTTCCTGACCACACTGGTCGGTGGTTGTCGGTCTGCAGGCAGGGGGTTTATCATAATCTGGAAGCCCCCTTTAACAAGGGGGCTCCCAGATCCTGCCCCCTATGTAAATAGGTATGGGGTACCTTTTACCCCTACCCATTCACCAAAAAAAGCAGTGAAATGTAAAAAAATGAATAGCCGGTTTTTGACAAGTCCTTTATTGTAGAATAGCTCTGAGCTGTCTTCTTCCCTGAGCCATCTTCTCCAGACGCTGTCTCTCCCTCCTCCATCTTCTCCCCGAGCTGTATTCTCCCAGAGCCGTCTCTCCTGCCGCCGCCATCTGCTGTGTTCTTCCGCACCGCTGGTTACCCGCTAATAAAAAAAAAGCTGCTCTTCTTCCATGGTGGTCGTCACCCGCTGTGTGGCGTCTCTTACATAGCCATGGAGCGGACTCTCCGGGTGACATTATCGGATGGCCCCAGAAGACCGACACAAGAAGAGCGGCTTTTTTTTTATTAGTGGGTAACCGGCTGCGCTGAAGAACACATCAGCGGGAGAAGATGGTGGCAGCAGGAGAGACAGCTCGGGGAGAAGAAACATCAAACACTAGTGAATGTATTTTCTATGTATGACTGTGCTACACCCAATAGGCTAGCGGTCAGCACTTCTACCTTGAAGAACTCATGGGTTCAAATCCCACAGAGAAATACTAAAAGATTGAATTGGTGAAAAAAAAGCAAATGACTATTAGCCAATTAGCCAAAGCAGCATATGCTGAAAATAGGTGAATGCCAATTAGCCAATGCACTTTAAATTTGGTTGATTCTATTATATTAACTCTTCAAATGCATGCAATGATATGTAAGTATTCAATATTATTATGGTGTGAAATTCCAAACACCACACACTAACTAATAGGCAGATTACATTTTTTTGTTTGTTCAATTTAATTCGCTTGTGCCCTGAAAAAACAAACACAGCTGGGGGATGGTAGGTTGGCTGGTATTTGAACTTGTACCATGAGTGCTGTGGAGACATCTGAGCAGACTACTAAGCCATTGTGCTAAGTATGAGACCTGCATAATAGCGTAGTATGATTAAAGAATGAATATAAATAATTACCGCTTTATAGTCACCTAAATTAAAAAATAAAAAAACAACATACAACAAATAGGTAACCTAAATGTTTAATACATGTAACTTTACAGATTAGCAGACATTACTATGTAATAATCATTCATAACTGCATTAGTTAGCAAAAGAAGAAAAAAACTAGGAATACTAATTGCAACATACATCAATAGATGCACAGGAGGTAGAGCACATCTCACATAAAAATGTTTCTTTCACATACATGGATCATGATTACAATGCAGTACTATATAACAACTTGGTAGGAATTGGTATTTGCATATACGTGGAAGCGCTAATTAGCGCCAGCTTAGAATTTACTAACATGGGGGGGCGTGGCCTGGAGCGGCATGCAGTAGGACGCAGATAGACAGAGCTCCGCCGGCCATTGATCCTTTTGTAAACTCCTGGGACCGCTAAACAGCTCACCTCAGCCCACAACATACCACCACCGAATCGGCAGCCTGACAGGGTCATGTCGCCTACAAAAAAGGCATCTACAGCGGCCACAAAGCTGGAACAATACCGCCGGCAAGGCACGGACCCCTCCAGCCAAGATGGCGCCGCCGCGCTGGAAGAAGAGCCTCCCGCCGGGACAGACACAGCGAGGGTGCTGGAGGCGATCTCAACATGCCAGGAAGCTGTCACAGCATGCCAGACATCCCTCACAGCGCGGATAGAAGAAGTTAAAGTGGACATCTCACTGGTAAGACAGGATTTTCATAATGTGGAGGATTCCCTCCCCCCCCTGCAAAATACAACATCTGAGCTGCAGCATCAAGTAAACCAATTGATTCAGAAGCAGGATGACATTGAGAATCGCCTCAGACGATGCAAAAGATTTGTGGGTCTCCCTGAGGGGGCAGAGGGGAAAGACCCCCCCACGTTCCTTGAAAATCTGCTCTGTGATACATATGGAAGAGAATCCTTTTCCCCAACATATGTGGTAGAGCGCGCACACCGCCTGTCGGGCAGACTGCCACCACCTGGAGCCCCCCGCGCACGTTTATCGCAAAGTTCCTGAACTACAGGGACAGAGATGCCATACTCCGCCTCAGCAGAGTGAAGGGTAACATCCCCTTAGGAAACAAAATGATAGCAGTCTACCCGGACTTCTCCGCAGAGGTACAGCGGAGAAGGCGCACATTCATGGAGGTCAAAAGGCGCCTTCGCGTAAAAAACATCAAGTACGCCATGCTCTTCCCGGCCCACCTCCGTGCGGAGGGAGAAGACAGAGCACACTTCTTTGAGGATCCAGAAGCCGCCATCACCTGGCTGGAGCAGAGAGAAACCCACAGATAAGTCCTGGCTTTTCTCATACTCTTCACTGCTCCTAAGTTAATATGTGACCCCTTCAGGTCTTTCATTCTATCATAACCTGACTTTTCAAACGGAATGACTCCAAATCTGAACTCTCATATATAATCATAGGATGAACAGTCCGCCTCCCCACTTTCCCACTATCCTGCCTAGTATCCCTTGGTGATGGAAGACTGCTCATCAATTCCACTTGATCGGATCCACCCCTGAACACACCTGACCACGGCCGGGCCTCAACGAACAACGCAGATACATATTTCTTCAAGAGCACCCGGATGGCAACAAATCGTGAGACTTTCACCCTGTAGTAACCGGCACAACCGCACCAACGGAGCTCTTATAGCCCCTTGTCACAGAGACACACCTCAGGTATTTACTTATACCCTTCATAACAGAGTCCACATATGCAACCGACGGAGCCAACCAATGTCTAAAAAGTACTCACCAAGGACGGTGAGTCAAGTCCTGAAATGTGCAACGGCACGCAGCGTATTTTCACCCCACGTACCACAGTTCACCACCTGAAACGGAGCACACAGTCTTCGGCAGCGCTGTACATGTTGCTTGGGACTCCTGAGTTTATTGATACCCCTAACACAGCGACTGCCACCCAAACATGGTCAAGCTTACACTCTTTCTCCACAGGTTGGACAATGTTTATGCCCAGTTGGCAGTTCGGGATCGAAGCTCGCATCAGGTTTGGAAGGTGCAGAGCGGGGTGGGGTGAAGGGGATGTTAGAATTGCAGAAGTTTTACCGCTTTACCCAATGTCCAAAAAATGTAATTGCTACCAAAATAACCCCATAGTGTCATTGATAATGGTCATTAACTATGATATATGTGCTGGAATGCTTGGAGGGAGGGGAGACCTGAGTCCCGGAGCTCAATACCTCATATCCACATTTAAATGGCTAGTCTGAAATTTGTCACATGGAATGTTCGCGGACTTAGGGAACCTATAAAAAGGTCGGCGGTGTTTTCACTCCTCAAGAAACAAAGAGCAGATGTGGTGGCTCTGGTAGAAACACACGCTGAAGGCCTTGCACATAGAGTACTTAAGAGACCGTGGATCGGATGGGCTTTCCATTCGACGCACACTACACTCTCCAGGGGAGTCTCACTTTTAATTGCTAAAAATACCCACTTCGAGCTCCAGGACTCAGTGATCGACCCATCGGGTAGATATGTTCTCTTAAAAGCTAAGATATACGGAGACTTGATTCTCCTCATGGCATTTTACGTTCCACCACCATTCAGCGCGACTGTTATAGCTGCTGGGTTTGATTTTATGACCCTGCACCCTAACATCCCGGCTGTATGGCTAGGCGATTATAACAATGTACTTGATCCAGCCCTAGACAGACTTAACATGTCAACCACAGAACCAGTGACGTCTCACCCCACAAGATTCGCCAGACTCCTATCAGACTTTAATCTAGTAGATACATGGAGAGTCAGGAACCCTGTAGACAGGCAATTTTCCTGCTTCTCCACAACACACCGAGCTATGTCCCGTATAGACCTAATACTGGTATCTAAGGTGCTCCTCCCCAGATTGTCAGACGCGGGCTTCTCCCCTAGGTCCCTATCAGATCACTGCCCCTATTGGGCCATACTTACCGTCCCCCACAACCGCCCTCCGGCGGCGTGGAGGTTGAACCCTTTCTGGCTGACCTTGCTGCCGGAGGAGGACGACCTTCTAACGGAGTGGGGAAACTATTTCCTAATCAATGAAGGCTCTGCCTCGGTCCAGGTGGTGTGGGAAGCCTTCAAAAAACACGCCCGCATGACACTAACCAACAGGATTAACAAACTAAAAAGAATGTCAGAGTTGGCAATAACTAGGGCGGAGGAGAGCTTCCGAGACTCAGAAAAGATATTTCTTGAGGCCCCCACCGCAGATAGAGCTGACAACCTTAAACTCTGTTCGAGGGTGCTGACTCAACTACACTACGAAAAATCCAAACGAAAACTATTTTTCCATAGACAGCGATCGTTCGAGCACGGGGACCGGGCGGGGAAACTTCTAGCTTATTTAATAAATAGTGAAGATAGACCTCCCGTGGTAATCTCCCTGCACTCATCTAATGGAGCTATAGAAACAGAACCGCATAGAGTTACAGACATCTTTAGAGATTTCTTTAACAAGCTCTATACAGCAACAGCCCCGTCAGATACTTCCCCAATGGAAACATTCCTGGGAGAACTGACAATTCCCCAGCTTTCCGCAGAACAGGTCGAGGAACTAGAGGCCCCACTAACATTAGACGAGATATCAGGAGCCCTGGCGGAACTTCCCGCCTCAAAGTCCCCGGGCTCGGACGGCCTACCAGTGGAGTTTTACTCCACATACTCAGAAATACTGATCCCTAGACTACTACAGCTATATGAGGCCATATTCAAAGATTCCACACTACCAGCGTCCATGAGAGAGGCCACCATAGTATTGATCCCTAAACCAGGGAAGGACCCATTTATCCCCGAGTCTTACCGCCCCATATCTCTACTCCAAGTAGACATCAAAATACTTGCAAAAATACTAGCCATCCGTCTTAACAAGGTAGTCCTCTCCTTAATACACAGTGACCAGGCAGGGTTTATGCCATGTAGAAATACATCCTTCAACCTTAGAAGACTGTTCATAAACCTACAGACCACACACGACAATGTAGGGTCAAGAATAATCGTCGCCTTGGACACAGCCAAGGCGTTCGATTCAGTGGAATAGGGATACCTTTGGAGATGTCTGGGCAGATTCGGCTTCGGCCCAAAATGTATAAAATGGGTGCAACTTTTATATCAATCTCTATCGGCAAGGGTACTAGCGAACGGATGGCCATCCGACCATTTCTTGTTGTCTAGGGGCACGAGACAGGGATGTCCTCTGTCGCCTCTGCTGTATGCATTGGCGGCAGAACCCCTGGCTATAGCCATCCGGGCGCACCCGGAAATAAAGGGACTTCGCAGGGGGGACGTGACGGAAAAAATTAGTACATACGCAGACGACACCCTACTATACCTGGACGACTCTGAGAACTCCCTGCCCCTTACACTGAACCTAATAGAACGGTTTGGCACGTTCTCCGGCCTCAGGATAAACTGGGACAAATCCCAGATACTGCCCCTTGACAGCTTTCCACAGCCCAAAGACAGAGCTAAACTGCCCTTACAGAGAGTAGAGACCATCAAATATTTGGGCATAAGAACTACAAGAGACCCAGCAGATTACGAGACACTCAACATAGCTCCGTTGTTTGCAATGCTTAAGCACAAAACACAGGTGTGGGCCCGCCTCCCACTGGGAGTAATGGGACAAATAAACCTGGCCAAAATGGTCCTCCTACCTAAAGTACTCTACATGATTTGGCATTCGCCAATATACCTAGTGCTTAGACATTTCAAACTAATAGAAGCCATCATAAAGCCATTCATATGGGGTAGCAACAGACATAAAATCGCCTGGCAGAAACTTAAAAACCCCACAGATCTAGCAGGAATGGCTGTACCTGACTTCAATGCTTACTATATTGCAGCGCAGTTATCCCAAATATTCCATGTGGATAAGACAGATAGAGAAAGATTCCTACATTTGCTTTGCCCTAAGTGGTCTCAGTCGTCACAAGACCCATTGGTTGTGATAGCGGGGAAAACCACTGGGGAAGACAGGAACGTTGACCGTAAAACACTACTCTACCACTATACTAAGATTTTGAACCTAACCATGAATAGACTCCAACTACCAGCAATAAATGAGTACACTCCCCTGTGGCACAATTTGAATCTTCCAGAATTCGACTTGTTGCCCGACAGGGAGATGTGGAGCTCTAGAGGGATCATTTATTTACTACACATTATCCATAATGGCAGGTTAAAAACCTTTGATAGACTGAAAACGGAATATACGCTTCCAAACCAAATGTTTTTCAGGTACCTGCAACTGCGCCACGCCTTTCACTCACAGTTCCCACCGGGAGAACTCCAACTGGTAAACAACCCATTAATGGAAGCACTGAAATGCCCTGACCCGAAAAAACTAATCTCCCAATTCTATCTAATGCTAACGTTACCGCAGGCTACTTCATCGGCCTACGCCCTGAAAACAAGGTGGGAAGGAGAGGTAGGCACACTGGCAGATGACGAATGGAGCGATGCTCTAGACGCATGCAAATCAGTGTCCCCTAGACTGTCAGACCGATTAACTCAATTATTTTTGATTCATAGAGCATACCTTACGCCATTAAGGTTGTCAAAATATAAGAGTAACCAATCCACAATGTGCATAATGTGTAACCAAACTACTGGCACCTTTTTTCACCTTCTGTGGCAGTGCCCCCAGATCCAAGCGTTCTGGGCACAAGTGGTGCGCTTCCTACATGATACAATGGGCTCTCCTGTAACACTACAGCCCAAACTTTGCCTTCTGGGAATTTTATCAGACCTTGAGATAAATAAATTTCAAAAGGTATTTATACATGAAACACTCTTCTCTGCTCGAAAAGTCATTGCTAGAGTTTGGATGAGACCTAATCCCCCAGAGCTCTCGCACTGGCTGGCAGAAGTCAATAACACATTACCTTACAAAAAACTAATTTACATACACAGAGGCTGCCCTCTAAAATATGAACAAATATGGGATAAATGGACTCAGTCATCTGATACTTGCACTTGAGAACAAATTAGGTAACGGAGTAGTCCGAGGACCAACCCTCTCCCACGCCATGCAAGCTGAGATACTGCAGCGCGACCCAGCCAAACTAGTAAGACAGGACCAATTAACTCTACACATACAACATGGGGAAAAAAAAGAGTCCAGACATGGGTTACAATACTGTACACGAATTTTATTTGTACGTTTTGGAAAATGTATTGTTATTCTTTTTGGTGCTCATTATGTACACTGTACTCCTTTTTTTTCTTGTTAATGCTCAATAAACTTACATTTAATGTAAAAAAGAATTTACTAACATGTGTTTCTCACTAATAGCGCTAGTTTTTCATTTGCACATTCGCCTGTTGAAATTTTATTTGGCTAAAATGGGAGCTATTATTTGCCATAGTGCCCAGTACTTCCTGGCGCTATAGTAAATGACCCCCATAGACTTTAACGGTGTTCGCGTGCTCGAACAAACTTTTTTCCTGTTCACATGTTCTGGTGCGAACCGAACAGGGGGGGGTCTGCTCATCCCTACCTAGCAGTAAAAAGGGTCGCTGGTTTATATTCCCAACCACACCACAAGACTACCTGCCTGGAGTTTGCATGTTCTCCCTGTGCCTGCGTAGGTTTCCTCCGGGTACTCCAGTTTCCTCCCACACTCCAAAGACATGCTGGTAGGTTAATTGGCTTCTGTCTAAATTGGCCCTAGTATATGAATGTGAGTTAGGGACCTTAGATTGTAAGCTCCTTGAGGGTAGGGGCCCATATTAGTGTATAATGTATATGTAAAGCACTGCGTAAATTGACGGCACTATAGAAGTACCTTAAATAAAAATAAATAAGTCTTCACTAATATTATGGTGTGAATCTCCAAAACACCATACACTAGCTAACAAGCAGTTTACATTTGATAAACTTTATTGTATGGTATATAAACCATCAAACACTAGTAAAAATATTTTGTATATATAACTGTGCTCAGCCCAATAGGCTAGCAGTTAGCACCTCTACCTTCAAAAATTCAGGTATTGAAAGACTCATGGGTTCAAATCCCACAGAAGAATCCTAAAAGATTACTATTGGTGAAGAAAAGGAGAATTACTGTTAGCCAGTTTGCCAATTAGCAAAAGCAGCATACAGTGAATGCCAAGTAGCCAATACACTTTAATGTGGTTGATATTATTGTATTAACTCTTCAAATGCTTGCAATGGTATGTAAGTATTCACTAATATTATGGTGTGAATCTCCAAACACCACACACTAGCTAACAAGCAGTTTACATTTGATAAACTTTATTGTATAGTATATAACACATCAAACACTAGTAAAAGTATTTTGTACATATAATTGTGCTCAGCCCAATAGGCTAGCAGTTAGCACCTCTACCTTCAAACATTCAGCTATTGAAAGCTTCATGGGTTCAAATCCCACAGAAAAATCCTAAAAGATTGCATTGGTGGGAAAAGAAGAATGCCAGTTAGCCAATTAGCCAAAGCAACACAAATAAATATATATATATATATACTGAAAATAGGTGATTGCCAAGTAGCCATTTTAATGTGAAAGTTTTTATTGTATTAACTCTTTAAATTCATGCAATGGTATGTAAGTATTCAATTATAATATGATGTGACATTCCAAACACCACACACTAGCTAAAGGGCAGTTTACATTTATTTGCTTGTTTATTTTAATTCATTTGTGCACTGAAAAAATAAACACAGCTGGTGGATGGTAGGTTGGCTGTTGTTTGAACTCATACCATGAGTGGTATGGAGATATCCAAGCAGACCACTAAGCCATTGTGCTAAGTACAAGACCTGCATAATAGTGTAGTATTATTAAAGAATGAACATAAATAATTACTGCTTCATAGTCAACTAAATTAATAAATAATAAATCAAAAACCTGAAAAAACAACATACAACAAATAGGTAACCTAAATGATTAATACATGTAACTTTACAGAATAGCAGACATTACTATGTAATAATCATTCAGAACTGCATTTGTTAGCAAAAGAAGAAAAAAAAAACTAGGAATACTAATTGCAATCTAAATCAACAGATGCACGGGAACTAGAGCACATCTCTGATAAAAATGTTTCTTTCACATAAATGGATCATGGCTACAGTACAGTGCTATATAACAACTTGATAAGAATTGGCATTTGTATATACGCGGAAGCGCTAAGTAGCGGCAATTTAGAATTTACAAACATTTTCATGCGCAAATTCGCCGGTTTTGTTTCCATTTGGCTAAAATGGGCTCTATTATTTGCCATAGTGCCCAGTACTTCCTGGAGTTATAGTAAATGACCCCCTATATGTTTTAGAAAGACTAAGGTGTTACAATCAATTTTAACAATTATATAATCAAGAACAACAAAAAATGAAAAAGTTGTTAAACTTTTAACTTTGGTTAACATGTAATAAAGAAATAATATTAATTACTACGAGATTCAGTTATTTATAATAGGACATTAGAGCTTACTATCTATTATTGTATTATAATTGAACATTATAAAAGTGAATGTTTCGCTACCATTTCATTATGTAAAAATAAATAGGAGAAGACAGAGTAGAATAAGGAGAAAAAAGTATTAAAGGAAAGTAAAGATAAGAAGAAGAAAAAAAAAAAAAAGTCTGGATTAGTAGAGGTTTCCATGGATTTCTTAGTAACAATAGGTACATAGTATCTTTTTATCAGTTATTCAAAACAAAGTTATATAGTTACCAAGGTCTTAGTAAAGAAGTGTCAAAATTAGGAGAAAGAAAGTGTGTCACCCAAGAACTCCAAATTTTCTCAAATTTAGGTATGTTATCGTTGGATATGACATCTATTTTCGAGAGGATCATGGCCTGATGTATTCTATTCGTAGTTTCAGAAAGCATTAATGATGAGGACTTCCACGCTTTGGCGATGGTCTGCTTTGCGGCTGTGGTAATTTGTAGAAGGAGTTTAAATTGTGTATAGGAGATTTGGTTAGGCTTTAAATTTAGAAGCGCGGATCGGAATATTTCTTTCCAATAATTTTTTGCTATATGGCAATCCCAAAAGATATGAAAATGTGTTCCTAGATCACCACAGCCGCGGTAAAAGTGGAGAGTATTGTGAAACATATTTTGCGATCCTAACAGGGACCAGATACCAATGCATAAGTACTTTATAGTTTGCCTCTAAGGCTACTACATTATGAGAAGATATTTTGGTATTGGCCCAGACTTTATCACATTTGGATGAGTCCATGTGAAAACTAAGATCATTCTCCCATTTTTCCACATAGGAGGGTGTTTTTGTATCAGGCAAAGCATTCAGGTGACTATACAACATTTGAGTGAGCAAGCCCCTTTGAGTGAGGGGTCATTTTAACAAATACGTTCAAAATGCGTTATGTCACATAGATTATCTCTACCTTGTATAAATGGCATAAAAAAATGTTTGATCTGTAGATAACAAAAGAGTTCTGAATCTGGAAATTGATGGGTTTCACATATTTCAGGAAATGTTTTAAGTGAAGTGGTCATTATCAGGTCATAGAGTTGTGTTTAAATCAGCAGAAATCCATTTTTAAAAAGTTTTAGGAGATGTATTAGTCGGGTAGAAAAGTGGATTTCTAATAAATAATACAGGAAGTATATGCGGAGATTGTAGTCTTTTGTTTACTTTGAATCTAATCCATATAGCAATTGTATGTTTAGTAATCCTATTTTTTATTATTTTGTGCTCAGAAGAGGTAGACCATATTAGATTTGGTATGGAGATCGGATCACAGTCGATTGATTCAATCGCTACCCAGAGGGGATCTCATGTTTCGTGTGATATTTAGGAATACATGCTATTAGTGCTGCATGGAAATAATCAGTAAAATTAGGGAAACCTAATCCTCCTTTAAGTATAGAAAGATAAAAAGTGTGGGTAGGTAAGTGAGATTTTAAGGAGCTCCATATGAATGCTTGTGTTTTACGTTGTAGGTTCCTAAGGAAGTATGCCGGGATAGAAATGGGTAATACACGAAAGAGATATAACATTTTAGGTAATACAGTCATTTTTATTACATTTATTTTACCAATCCATGATATTGGTAAAGAGGACCATTGTTTAAGAAAATTAGTAATTTTTCGTAGTAGTGGAGGATAGTTTGCAGAGAAGATATCAGATAGATTGGGGGTAGGAGTAACACCTAGATATGTGAGGTGAGACGTTGATTGAGACGTAAAAGGGAGAGATGTTTGAGCTTGTTGTAGTGTTTGCGGGGGTAAAGAGACATTTAAAGCTGTTGATTTTTGTGAGTTTATAATTAGTCCAGAAATTTGGGCAAAGTGATCTAGTTTGATTATAAGATTGGGAGCAGAAATATGAGGGGAAAACATAAAAATCAATATATCGTCAGCAAATAGACATCATTTATGTTGCTGGCCTGCTAAATCTATGCCCTTGATTGAGGGGTCTGTATGGATAGCCTGGGCAAGAGGTTCAATGAGTAAGGCAAATAAAAGTGGGGAGAGAGGACAACCTTGATGTGTTCCTCTATTTATGTCAAACATGTCTGATTTGTATCCTGCATATTTAACCCCTTCCCGACCAGTGCACGCCAATGTACATTGGCAGAATGGCACGGCTGGGCAAATGGACCTACAGGTACATCCATTTGAATTTCCCACCGTGCCATTGCATGCGCGCCGCCGCCGCCGGCACGTGCGCCATCCGGCAGCTACGTGAGTCAGGTCACGGGTCCCACGGCATACCCGCGATCGCCTCACGGAGAGGACGAACAGGGAGATGCTGATGTAAACAGCATCTCCCCGTTCTGCCTAGTGACAAGTGTCACTGATCACAACTCCCTGTAATCGGGAGCAGTGATCAGTGTAGTGACACACACAGCCCATCCCCCCTACAGTTAGTAATCACTCCCCTAGGACGTACTTAACCCCTCCCCGCCCCCTAGTGGTTAACCCCTTCACTGCCATTGTCATTTACACAGGAATCAGTGCATTTTTATAGCACTGATTGCTGTATAAATGACAATGGTCCCAAAAATGTGTCAAAAATGTCTGCCATAATGTCGCAGTCACAATAAAAATTGCTGATCACCGCCATTACTAGTAAAAAAAATATATTAATAAAAATGCTATAAAACTATCACCTATTTTGTAAACGCTATAACTTTTGCTCAAACCAATCAATAAACGCTTATTGCGGTTTTTTTTACCAAAAATATGTAGAAGAATACGTATCAGCCTAAACTGAGGAAAAAAAAGTTTTTTGATATATTTTTGGGGGATATTTATTATAGCAAAATGTAAAAAATAATGCATTTTTTTTTTCAAAATTGTTGCTCTTATTTTGTTTATAGCGGAGGCAATCAAATACCACCAAAAGAAAGCTCTATTTGTGGGGAAAAAAGGACATCAATTTTGTTTGGAAGACACATCGCACGACTGTGCAATTGTCAGTTAAAGCGATGCAGTGCCGAATCTCAAAAAACGCTCTGGTCAGGAAGGGGGTAAAATCTTCCGGGGCTGAAGCGGTTAACATATGCCTTGGGATTATTATAAAGTGAAGTGACCCAGCTTAGAAAATGAGGGCCAAAGCCCCATTTTTGTATAGTCAAATTTAAGTAGGACCACGTCACTGTATCAAATGCTTTTTTGATATCTAATGACAGGAGACACAGAGGTATTCGCCTTGTTTTAGCTGCTTGAATCAATAATGATGCTCTACGGACATTATCTGCTGCTTGTCATAAAGGGATGAAACCTACTTGATCTTTGCTTAATAATGAACCAATTATATTATTAAGACAAGACACCATTAGTTGTGCTAGTAGTTTTATATCTAGGTTTATTAAGGATATAGGTCTAAAGTTAGTACAAGATGAGTCATCAGACTGAGGTTTAGGGATCATTGTAATTATTGCTGTTAAAGTTTCCGGTCGGAAGGATTGTTTGTTAAGTAGGGAGTTAAATGCTTTTGTCAGGATGGGAATAAGAATATGGGAAAGTTTTTTATAGTAGAGGGCTGAGAATCCGTCAGGGCCTGGTCGTTTATTTAACTTAAGGGATTTAATTGCTATTTCGATTTCTATAGGTTCAATAGGACTTTCAAAGTTATCGTATTGAACTTGAGAAATGGTTGGAAGTTTAACTGAAAAAAAATATTCTGCTGAGGATTGGTCGAAGGATCCTTCTTTTTTGTATAAAGAAGTAAGATGTTTATGAAAGATGTGTAATATCTTTACTGGGTTACTAGTGTATTTATCATGGGGTATTTTTAGGCGAATTGGCTTTAAGGGGTTATTTAATATTTGAAGCGCATGTGCAAGAAGGGTGCCAGGTTTATTAGCTTTAAAGTAGAATTTATGTTTAGATTTACGTATTGTTTTGTCCACCAATTCTGATAGGAATAGGTCAAGATTTAAACTTGTCTTATCAAGTTGTGCTTTTGACACTGGAGTAGGGTTTGATTGGAAATTTGTGTGGCAGTCATTAAATTCTTTTTCTAGTTTTTGTTGTAGTTGTTGTTTTTCTTTTTTAAGGTATGATGCTTGTCGTAAACAGACCCCTCTAAGAACAGGTTTATGGGCTTTCCACAATGTCAGTGGGGATATATCAGGAGTATCATTGTTTCCCAGATATTCTTTTATTGCTGATTCTAAGTCAGATGAATGTGATGGGTGTGTGAGAAATGAATCATTTATGTGCCATGTGGGGTCTTGAGCTTTTGGGATTAAAGAAGTAAAGGTTGAAATTATCGCACAATGATCTGTCCTAGTATAAGGTTTAATATAAGAGTTGAACAATTCTGGTGACATACTTATAGATATTAGGATATGGTCAATACGGGAAAAAGATTTATGTGGGTGGGAGTAAAATGAGAATTGACGTTTTGAAGAATTTATTTCACACCAGGAATCTAGCAGTGAATGTTGTTAACTGGTTGCTGACCGCTGGCTGTCAATTGATGGCCAGGCGGCGCAGCTCTCATGGCGGGTGGGCGTCATATGACAGCCTCAATTTCCCGGCCCACAAGGGGCGTGCGCACGCTGCCGACGGCGATCGCGCGCCCGCCTTGTCACTGGGCACCCGCGATTGCCGGTAACACAGGAAGACCATGGATCTGTGTGTGTAAACACACAGATCCACGGTCCTATCAGAGGAGAGGAGACCGGTGGTGTGTTCCAAGTACAGAGGAACACCGATCGGTCTCCTCCCCTAGTGAGTCCCCGCCCCCTACAGTTAGAAACACTCCCTAGCAACACAGTTAACTCCTCAAGCACCACCTAGTGTTAACCCCTTCACTGCCAGTCACATTTATACAGTAATCAATGCATTTTTATAGCACGGATCGCTGTATAAATGTGAATGGTCCCAAAAATGTGTTAAAAGTGTCCGATGTGTCTGCTGCAATATCGCAGTCACGATAAAAATCGCAGATCGCCGCCATTACTAGTAAAAAATAAATAAATAAATAAAAATGTTATAAATCTATCCCCTATTTTGTAGACACTATAACTTTTGTGCAAACCAATCAATATACGCTTATTGCGATTTTTTTTTACCAAAAATATGTAGAAGAATACATATCGGCCTAAACTGAGGTAAAAATTTGTTTTTTTTTCAAACTTGTCGCTCTTCTTTTATTTATAGCGCAAAAAATAAAAACCGCAGAGGTGATCAAATACCACCAAAAGAAAGCTCTATTTGTGGGTAAAAAATGATAACAATTTCATCTGGGTACAGTGTTGTATGACCGCGCAATTTTCATTCAAAATGCAACAGCGTTGAAAGTTGAAAAATGGCTTGGGCAGGAAGGGGGTGAAAATGCACTGTATTGAGGTGGTTAAAGAAGTCTTTGAAACATACGAGATTGAGAGCTGGATATGGTTGGAGTAGGGGATTTATCTAGATAGGTGTATAGAACTTGATTTGAATCACCACATATCAAAAGTGTGCCCATTTTATGCGAATCTATTACTTGTAGCAAGTGAAAGAGCAATGATATTGGTCTTTTATTAGGTGCATAATAGGAAACAATTGTGAGTGGGATATCACATAGGTGTCCCAAAAGTATGAGATAGCGGCCTTCTGGATCTTTGATCTCTGTTATAAAGGAAAAAAGGTGTAGTTCGGTGAAATGCTATTAGTACTCCTCTGTGTTTTGATTTAGCTGAAGCAGTATAAACTTGGGGGTAGCATGTCCCAAAATATTTAGGGGTTGAAGTTTCAGTAAAATGCATCTCTTGGAGGCACACTATATGTGCTTTTGAGGAGGATAAAGATCTGAATACTTTAGTTCGCTTATGAGGAATGTTTAGACCTTGGACATTTAAGGTTAAGAAAAAGGAACCATATATAATTTTTACATAAGATATATCGATATATTTCTGTTATCAGGTGCGGAATCAAAGAAACCCCAGGGAAAGATTGGATAAAAGAAAAAAGGAGAAGTAGATTATGAGAGAAGAAAGAAATAATAAGAGTCATATATTTAAAATAAGTTATAATTACTAATATATGTATAAGAATAAAACGATGGCGTACTGAGCACGCAAATCTGCTAGCTCAGAGACACAAAGTCTATCCGAGGAGGCCCCTCACACTGTAAGCCAAGTGGAGGAGAGTCCTGGGACAGAAAAATGGGGGCAGCAGTGACCAATTCTCGGGTCCCTCACGGCCAAATTTTATGAAAAAATAAAAAAATTCAATTTAGACATCCGATTTTGGTTATATTCCTTAAAAAATAAGCAAACATAAGAGTCAGATTAAATAGTATTCCATTTCAACAAATCCTTAATTAATTATATATGAATATTTGAATGTAAAGTTATGTACTTTAACTTATAACATATTAAGAACTTGAAATATTTAAAATGAAAGATAAGGTAGCTGAACCGTTAAGTTGAATGAGCTTCAGAGAGAAATGCAAAATGCGTTCAGTCCATTGTGTCTGGTGGGTCTAGGTCTGGGGAATTGAATCAACCCCATTTTGATGCACTTTGTCTGCTTCTGTCAGTTCCAGGCTTAGATGCACTTTGTGGAGAATTAGATGTTGTACGTCGACGAGGGCTAGTAGAGGGCCCATTGTATAGATGAAGGTTTTGCAAAGTGTTCTGTAATTGTTCGAAGGATCTGCTTGAATATTTGATGCCTTAAAATGTAAAATGAATAGAAAATGGGAATCCCCATTGATAAGGGATATGGTGGTGTTGGAGATTTTGGAGCAAAGGTTTCATCACGCGCCGTTTAGCAACTGTTATTGGTGATAGGTCAGCAAAAATCTGGTATGAATGACCTTGAAAAGTAAGAGATTCTTTGTTCCTGGCAGCTGTCATAAGTTGCTCTTTTGTGCGAAAAAAGTGGAACTTTACAATTATGTCACGAGGGGGACCTTCAGCTTTGCGTGGCGCCAAAGCTCTATGGATTCTGTCCATTTCCAATCTTTCAATTGGGATTAATGGTGTTAATTCCTGAAAAAGAGCAGTCATAGTCGATTGAAGGTCAATGATTGACTTAGGCATACCTCGTATGCGGAGGTTTGAATGACGTGCCCTATTCTCAAAATCTTCTAAACGCGCTTGCAATGTTAAATTTTCATCTTTAAGAGACTCCAATTCATTGTCATGTGATAGCACATTAGTTTCAATGTCATCCATTCTGTTTTCCAATTCAGCTGTGCGTTGGCCTAAATCACGTATTTCTTTTGTCAGTTTCTCTGTAATTTGGTCAGAGGTCATTTTCTCTAGTTGTTTTAATATATTTGGGTGTAATGTATCTGCTTGTTGTGGCTGGGAGCTGGCACTGTATTCACTATCTGTGTCATACAGTTCCTGAGGTAAATGTAGCTGTTTCTTGTCAGCGTGTGTCTTAGCTGTGTGAGGTTAATTTAAATGAGCCATATTACAGGAGCCTCTGAGCGGTTTTTCCTTGTGGCTATTCACTTTTGTTTTGCCTTGGGCAGCTCCCAAAACCATTCTATTTGGTTCACATGGTACTAAGGAGGATATTAGTATGCTTTTTGTTTAGTTACCCTGCCATTCGGGTGTCTGGGGTAGCCGCAAAATCCCGGGAATAACAGAGCCTCAGCAGGACATGTCCATCGCTGTCTGCTCCACACATGCACCCCAGTCATATCTCTTAAACGATAAGAAATTTCACAAATGTACTGTAGTAACTGTTTAGTGGTTTGTGTGTGGGGGGGTCTACTAGTGGGAGATTTTTTGAAAATCCCAGAGTTCTGCTTTAAGGCTACACTTGTTTCTTAGCAGTTGAATGAAGCAGCCAAGAGGCTGAGAAGACTCATTAACCCGCAGATGAAGAGAGAAGCTTGCAGGCTGCCTAAACTGAATATTGCTTTACTTTGTGTCTTTGCAATAAAGTATTATCAAGAATGTATTGATTAACTGACAACCTTAAATTTTTTGAAACGCTTTTTTTAAGTAGTGCATCAAAAATAAAAAAGAAGGCATATATTAATGAAGTTTCACTGTACTATACCAAACTGAACAAAATAATGGACTAATAATGATTAACCTATTATACATATATACAGCAACTGATAATTCTTAAGGTACATATAGTGTATTCCCAGACACCACTACAACACAACTATTTAGGCATTTAATTTGAAGTTTCGGTCTACTGATACGTTTTTGGTTTTTATGCAGATTGCTGTTTAAGTCATGAAAAAATGAAACAGCCAGTTTACATTATCTATGCTCATTTGTTAGGTGATAGTAGTTAATAATGTATGGGACCATTAATCATTTCATTATTTCACAATTATTTAGACAACTTCAAAACTATGTTTATTTATTGTCACAGCAACAAAAAAAGAAAGAAAGATAAGAAAGAAAATGTTATTTATTTAATAATTAATGAAATAAGATATTTTAATAACACGACCATTATTAATTCCTTTGAAATCCAGCTTTGCCCTGGGTTACAGGCTAATAGCTTTAAATATTAATTGGTTTTGTGTAATTATTATTTAAACAAATAATATTTTCTGTGCACAGTTAATAAGGATATATGGGATAGTATAACCCTCATGGTACTAGCCACAACTCTGGATTTAACACAGAGCTTGTTAACTTTTGGCTTTGTTCATTTATAAAACTCACTAAACTTTTTTTTTTTTTTTTTTAAACCTTTTTTTATTTGAAAAAATTTTTCATTACAGCATACACAAAACAGAAAAGAAATAAATACAAAGACGAGGACCAACACCGAGAACAAGGGCACATTAATAATGTCCTTTTTATCCATACATCCTTTTTTTTTTTTTTTTTTTCAATTCTTTATTTATATTTTCAAAATACAAAAATCCATATATTGACATACATATAGATAAAATCCATCTTTAATGACCCCCAACTTGAGAGAGAAACAAAAAAAAACAAAAAAAACAAATACCCACCCCCCTCCCTTCCCAGTCCTGCTGAGTTACAGTAATATAATTCAATAACCTAATTCCCTCACCTAGTTCCCTTGTTTTATACCCTTTTAGCCTTTAGCCAGTAATCTCCTCCACATAGCTCCAGGTATTCTTATACCTTCGCCACCCTGCCCATTTATCTTTTGGTTCAGTCCCCTCCTTAAATTCTGCTTCGGCACCCTCCGCACTCTCCATTATATAAATTTCATTGACATAGAACAACCATTCACAAATTTTAGGGCTCTCAGGCTCCATCCATTTTTTGGGAATCTGACTCTTGGCAGTATCCAACAAAATGGGAACTATCGATGTTTTATATTGCTTGATTGCCTCCTCAGTCCCATGGAATAAACAGATCCATGGGTCTTCTTGGATGGTCTTATTAGTAATTTCCTTTATTAGGTGTATAATTTTCTTCCAATACACTTTGATGGTGGGACACTCCCACCTTTATCCATACATTCTTGTCCATCCAATATGTACCAGTTCAAGATACCCATATGCAATAAGCTTCAGAAAAAAAAAAAGGTTTCTTCATTTTTCCTCCCGTTTGCTCTCTCCCCCCGCCCCCCGCCAACCTCCCACCATTCACCATACCATACATCCTAAACCAAGCCCACCCCATACCATCTTCACCCCACCTTCCCCACCGGTCCAACCCTTTCCCGGTCCAGCCATACTTTCCATATTTTTTCAAATTTCTTACAATTACCTCTCTTCTTATAAATATACTTTTCCCTGCAAATCACCTCCCTTTACTGCTTTCTCCCATTCCGGCACCGTCGGTGCCTTCTTTCTCTGCCAACGCTGTGCAATAAGCTTTCTTCCCTGAAACAGACATCTAGCTCTTGTTGTCTGTATGTCCTTTGAGGTCACTTTGTCCCCCGTCAGTCCCAGCAGGCACTCTCTCGCCTCCAGCCTCAGCGACGTCCCAAACACCAAGTTTATCTTTTCCACCACCCCTTTCCAATATCTATACAATTTGGGACATTGCCAGAACATATGGATCAAGTCTCCATACCCCCCTCCACATCTTTGACACTTCGAGTCTGGTCTCTTGCCCCACTCAAATAATTTCAGGGGTGTATAATATGCCCTATAAGATAAATAAAAGTGAGACATCACCTGTGAGGGAGAGAGAGTGACCCTGGGCCCTGACGACAAGACATACTCCCATTGGTCGTCAGACAGTGCTCCCACATCTTTCTCCCATTTGATCCTATTTTTATTTTCCACCATGCCTTCCTGAGCTGCTGCCTTCAGGCATCCATAAATGTTAGAGATCAATCCCCTTGTGGAGTTCGCATCAATCAGATTTCTCAAAGAGGCCATTTTGCACCACACTGGCGCTTCCTTCCCAAATTGTGCCTCCAGGGCATGCCTGATTTGTCAATATCTATAAAATGACCTGTTGGAGATTGCATACTCCTCTACCAGCTCCCGAAAGGATTTCAACCTCCCTGCCCTATACACCTGTGCCAAATAGTGAATACCCTGGCGGTCCCATTCCTCAAAGCGTCCATTTTTTTTAAGCTCGTTAAGGCTGTTGTTATCCCAGAGTGGGGAAAATTCCGCAAAACCAGTGTATCCCAGAATTTTTTTGACTGGTACCCAAGCCTTGACTATCATCTGGGTAGTGGGGCATTTGGTGCAAAATGAATCTGCCTCTAATCCCTCTGCGATTGTATCATGTCCGGTGTCATTCAACAAACTGCTACCCCCTGCTCCTTCATCTCTTAGCCTGTTACTGCCTCCCACCTGTTGCAATTGGGCTGCTAAGAAATAGTCTTGTGGATCTGGTACCGCCAGACCGCCCCTCACCTCTGATTGCCGTAGCGTCCGCAAACCGATCCTAGCCAGCCCATTTTTCCAAATGAGCTCTCTGAACACACTGTCTGTTTTTTAAACCAATGCTTGGGGATCCAAACAGGAGAGTTCTGCAAGACATATAAAATTTGAGGTAACCAGACCATTTTGATCAGGTTGCAGCGCCCGGCAACCGAGAGGGGGAGGCGTCTCCACACTCGGCACTTCTGCTTCAGCCTTTTCATAAGTGGAACTAGGTTTCCGGATATATACTGTCCTGGATCTCTAGATATGTTAATCCCCAAGTATTTCATTTGCCTGACTACTTAGACTTGGGATGCCTGGTGAGGGAGGGGCCCGTTCAAGGTATCTATAGGCAAGATCACTGATTTCTCCCAGTTAACCAGTAACCCAGAGAAAACACCGAACTCCTCAACTATCCCCATAGCAGTTTCCAGTGATTCCTGCGTATCTGCCAAGAACAACAGAATATCGTCGGCGTACAGAGCCACTTTGTCCACCCCTCTCTTTCTTTTAAACCCCTGTACACCCTGTGCTGTCCTCAGAGCAGCAGCTAAGGGCTCAATTGCCAAAGCAAAGAGCAGGGGGGACAAAGGACACCCCTGTCTCGTACCCCTGCTCAGCTGGAACCACTCTGAGCACTGTCCATTGATTTTAACCTTGGCCCTTGGATTATTGTACAATAATCTCAGCCACTGAACAAACCCAGAACCAAACTGATATTCCGCCAACACCTTCCATAAGTAATGCCATTCCAGAGAGTCAAAGGCTTTGGCTGCGTCTAGTGAGAGAATTGCTCTCTTGCCGCTATTTTCTATAGGTATTTGTATGTTAAGATATACCCGTCTTATGTTCGTGCTTGTCGATCTGTCCGGGATGAACCCGGTCTGGTCTACATGTATTAGTTTAGAAATTATCTTATTCAGCCTTGCGGCTAGTATTTTTGCTAAGAGCTTCATGTCTGAACACAAGAGCGAGATGGGCCTATATGAAGTCATGTCTATTGGGTTCTTCCCTTCTTTCAGCAAAGTTATTACTATGGCCTCTGACATAGAGGAGGGCAAAGTCCTTTCCTCCCTGGCTCCATTAAATACCTCCAAGAGTAAGGGTAGCAACGCCTCCCCATATTTTTTAAATATTTCTATGGGCAGGCCGTCCGGGCCCAGTGATTTTTGGCCCGCCATGTCTCCCACTGCCCTTTGCAGTTCTTTGAGAGTCAATGGGGCATCCAGCATTTCCCGGTCCTCGTTCGATACCGGAGTTATCCCCAACCCCTCAAAGAAGCCCTGCATTTCCCCCTCCACATTTGTTTTGGAGGAGCTATATAGCTTCTCAAAGTATGTCCTAAATTCGCCTAATATATCTGGGGTAGTTTTTTTTATTACTCCTTCCCTCCCCTCAATTGCTGGCACAGCGCTCGGGGGGGCGTTTGCCTTAATTATCAGGGACAGAGCTTTCCCGACTAGCTCTCCTTCTCCAAAAAAGCTCCGCCTCTGAAAAGATCTAATCTTTTCCATCCTCTCTCGGAGTACCCTACTGTACTCTTCCTGTCTCCCCACCCAACACTCATAGTTGGCTTGGGATGGTGTTACTACGAACTGAGCCTCCGCCAATCTTGCCCTTTCTTTGGCTCCTAATTCCTCTACTTGTGACTGTTTTTTAACATATGCCATTTTCTGAATTAAGGCTCCTCGGAGGTATGCCTTCAGAGAGTCCCATACCACACTCAATGGGGCCGATCCTAAATTTATGTTAATAAACTCTGACAACCCCTCCATCATTTTCTCTTCCTCTCCTATAAGTTCAAGCCAGAAGGGGTTAATCTTCCAGCTACCTCTACTGTATTGCCCCCCTACCTTCACAGTGGTAGTAACTGGCGTATGGTCCGAAACACCTCTTGGCTCATAGGTTATTTCCTCCACTACATTTAGTGCTTCCTCGTTACCCAAAACAATGTCAATTCTGGATAAGGTGGCATGGGTCCTGGAGTGGCATGAATACTGCCTCTCCCCCGGATGCCTCCTCCTGCAGATATCCACCAGCCCTATTTCATCGCAATATAGCAGGAGGGGGCTCCTGACGACCTCTCCAGCTTTACCCCTTGGTGGGAACCTGTCTATGCTCTTATTCATCGTCATGTTAAGGCCCCCATTACTATTACCGGGGTCCCAGGGGAATCCGCTATAAACCTGGCTAGATCTTCCAATATTACCATACTAAATGGGTGAGGGATATAGACATTGGCCAGTATATATCTTTTATTTTCTATTAAGCAAGAGAGAAAAATATACCTTCCATATTCATCCACTTTACTCTGACCTCAGGAGAAGGCCAAATCTGTGCTTATCAATACACTCACCCCTCTTGCATAGGATGAGTGAGTAGAATGAAACTGTGTCTGAAACTGCTTATTGCCTAAAGTTTTAATTGTATCTTTTACCAGATGGGTCTCCTGAAGGCAGAGTATTTTGACATTCCCCTTTTTGGCTATTGAGAAAATTACTTGTTTTTTAAGGCTATTCTTTAACCCCTTACGTTCCATGAGCATATATTAACCCGTTTTTCCATATCTGGGATTTTATTACACCTTCTTTCAATGCTCATAAGCCATTGGGTCTGGTGCCTTTGCAGTACTTTGGTCTCCTATTGAACCAAACCACCCCCTTTTGTGAATACTATATATCACCCTACCTTTTTTCAATCCCTTTAATCTAACAACCGGAACCCACTCACATCCCCCCATATCAACACTCCCTACCATTCATCCCTGATTGTCTGTAGCTCGGGGGGAAAAATATGGATAAATTGAAATCCTGGCTCCATTGTGCTGTATGTTCCTTAACTCTCTTGCTCTCTGTAAAATGGTGACCTTGTCCCGAAAACATAAAAGTTTAAAAATGAGGGGCCTGGGGTGGCCTCCTGGAGCTGGGGCCCTGGGGCCTATCCTATGTGCGCGCTCAATAGCAAAGGTGTTTGAAAATGAGTCCTTGCCAAATTTCTCCCTCAGCCAGCCCTCCATGAATTGAATGGGGTTGTTCCCCTCACAGCCCTCTGGGAGCCCAAGTACCCTCAGATTATCTCTACGCAACCTGTTCTCCATACTGTCCATTTTCTGCAAACAGTCTTTCAATTGGATTTTCATGAGTGCTACTTCTTGTTTTAATGGATATACGTCGTCTTCCATTTGGCTAAACCTCTCCTCGAGAGCTGTTGTCCGGGTACAAACTACGCGCACTTCCCCCTTAACAGCAAGCAATTCATCTCTAATGCCTTTAAGTTGCTCAGACAGATCGTTGATTGATTGCTTGCAGGTATTGACGGCTAAGAGACTATCCTTTAGGGATGGCTCCCTCTCATTTACCGGGCCACCCTGACCTCCCCCTACCGCCCCCTCCAGGCCCAATACCTGTTGCTTTTCCGGGGCCCCACCTGCTGCTGGACCTGCTGGTGGCATAGCTACCAAAGTCCAGTTTTCTTGGGACTGGCTTCTCCTCCCAGGGTGGCCGGCTTGTTGCTGACCCCCCCTATGCTGCTAGGTTTTTTAGGGGTTTGGTTTGGGGTGTGCGCAAAGTGCTCCAATTTGGCAGCCACTTGGTTCCCCTTCTCCTTGGTGCTGCGAATTCCAAGAGCCCCTGTACCTTGTTGAGCTGTCCTGTCCTCCATCCCCTTCTTCCTTAACATTTCCAACAGGGTACTGCTATTCTCAACACAGTGCTAGGCTCTGCCCTGGTTCCTGGGTCTGTGTGCCTCTTATTCCCCTGCCGGGTTTTGCAGCGGCAAGTGTCTTTTTCTACAGGGCCTTTGTACTATGGTGTACAGTGGGTGAGTGTGCAAGATAGCAGCCGACTCACCCCTCCAGCGCTTCAAACGGGATCCTTTGCTGCACGGTCCTTCCAGGGGCTCTCCAGCACCACCGCTCAATCCCAGGTGTCGGCGCCTCCCTCTCTCACTGGGACAGGCGCCGCTGATGTCATACTCGGGAGAGCTCTGTGCGAGTAGCCCAGCTCAGTACGGCCCTCCTCTACGTCGTCTCCCACGGGTCACACTATGTCAGGCATAGGAGCCAGAGCGAGGGGCGAGAGCTGGGAACGGCCACAGTGCCTTCCCTCACCTCAACATCCGGTCACACGCCTCAAAAAACTCGCCAAATTTCAAAGTGATTGGGTTGTCCTGTCCTTCTAGAGCTTTGTAGTGTATGTGTAAGATAGCGCTAGACTTGTTGGAGGTGGGTAGGTCTCTGAAGGCTTGACACACACAAGCGTGTAAAAGTTTGTGAAGATTTTTTGCACTTCTCTCTTAACATTCATTTTAATTTAAAAGATTAAAACCCATTAATTATAAATGAGATTATGCATTTCATGCACTTTTGTAGAATTGGGTATTTTTTTTTAATTCTTGAATCAATGTATAATATATTTTTTTAGAAATTCTAATGCATCTGTTTTTTAATTAAAATATTTTAGTGCAAGATGGAATCTGATCTTTTTTTTGGTTTCCCCAAATTGAGAATGACTACTTTGGACATTTTTTTGTGTTGTATGCCTTCTTACCATGTCATATGTTCATTCTTATATAGCTGTTCACTTGCACAGTACTTGTATAGCATTCATAAAGATTAGATGATTGTAATATATGACAGAATCAGATAATAATCAGATGTAAGCTGTTACAATCTATAGCACTTCCAAAAGTAGTTCCTTCCTACATATAGTATCATTCAAATATACAGAAAATGCACTTCCTGTCGACTGCTAAACTTTTCAAAAAACGCACTGCACAAAAACACAATAGCAAAATTTGGATCATGGAAAACAGCAGTGTTTAATATCCCAACTAAATTTTAAGTTTAAATAAGCTAAATGCATTCCAGGTATATAAAGAAAACTGTTGTTTAAACAGCAGCCACAGCTTGAGT
The DNA here is from genome assembly GCA_037952925.1 of Lithobates clamitans. Taxonomy (NCBI): domain Eukaryota; kingdom Metazoa; phylum Chordata; class Amphibia; order Anura; family Ranidae; genus Lithobates; species Lithobates clamitans. The sequence continues at coordinate 9,466,900 of JBBGZY010000143.1, read as the reverse complement.
AGGAAAACCTGTGACCTGCCAGCATGCTGCAGAGTGGGACTGTAGTAATATCTTTGCAGAGGTATGACACAGCCCAGAGCTCTCTAATCAGCAGGTAGCATGCACTTTGTTGATTGCAGAGCTATATGTCTACTCAGTAAGGAGCATGTCAGATCTCTGCACTGTTCCCCAAGGGAAGCGCAGGCAGAAGCAACACTGCACCGGTGTGAACATTGTTGCTGACTGCACTGGTCTGGTGACACTGGGACTTCTGTAGCAGGGATCAGGATCACTGTTTTTGACTTTCACTGGTCTGGTGACACTGGTAACTAGTGTGGCAGCACTCAAGAACACTGCTGCTGACCGTTGGTGACAACGGAATGGGTGTGGTGACACTGCCACTGGTGCAGCAGTGATAAGAAACACTGTTGCTGACATGCACTGGTCTGGGGACACTGGGACCTGTATGACAATGATCAGGAAAACTGTTGCTGGCTGCACTGGTCTGGTGTGGTGGCAATCAGGAACACTGATTCTAGCTACACTGGTCTGGCAACATAGTGACTGGTGTGGTGGTGATTGGAGACACTGACTGGCTGCACTATTAGAAGTTGGGGGATGGTAAAACCTTGCAATTGAGCCATAGTTTTCCTTACATGGCATACCTACAGGGAGTCAGGAACTCAGAACTGCGCTTTTTACAGACAAATTTTTTGTGTTCACCTCAAGCCCTCAATCGAATTTACTAGCACTAAAAAACAATACTGGAACAATTTTAGTTATGTTCAGGTTGAGGGTGAAATTATGACAAAAGCAAGGTCTGACCTCTTACTGTAATTGATTCAGGTAACTGGATTTCTTCATTCCCATTGCCTTAGCACACAAACACATAATTTACCTGAGCATTAAAGTGGGCAGAGAGCCTTTCACCCTATATTCAGGGTTTGCAGCAGTGAGTAGCTCATGTGGAGCACAAGATGGATGATGCTTTCTCTGCTTAGAGTAATTTTAGTAGATGCCGATAAGGAACAGCAAACATATATACAATGAATGGCAGCGGAATTGGCAGACTTGGAAGACCGTTCCTGCATAAATATTATAAAATTCTGCAGCATTCCAGAGTTCATATCTGCATCAGATCTGAAAGGTCAATTGCCAATTGCTAAGTTTGCTTGTGCCCAAGGGATCTTGAACTGGTTATTGATAGGGCACATAGATTGCCCAAGCCATCCTTTATTCTTGATACCATAGTAATAGATGTACTGGCTAGAATACACTATTACCACATTAAAGAAAATACCATGTGAGCAATAAGAAAGAATCCAGAATTAGGTGGGCAATTTGCTGGCATCGCACTGTATATGGATTTATCCCAAGCTACCATTCAACACAGGAAGAAGCTTCTTACTATTACCACAGCCCTAAGAAATCATAATGTGACCTACTCTTGGGGGACTTCATCCAAGCTAACTGTGACTTTTCAGGACAAAACAATTACCATATTCACTAGAAGCTGGCCTTGGATACCTCAAGGATTGGCAAATTCTTGATGCTGAGGACCCAGTGGAAGAAAGATGCAGACCAACCAAACTGAGCCATGAAAGGTCTTAACTACGCTAAATGTACAGCTATGGGTACCTTGCACATACCTACTTAGTGCAGTCTTTTGAGCTTATTATCTTGTGATTCAAGTTTTGTACACTTTTTTGCCTTATTGTCGCTTCTGTACTGAGCCCCAAACAAATATGCTGTTCATTCTGCTTCTGGAATTCGGGGTAGGCTCCAGACACTTTTTTGTTCTTGTTTTTGTTACTCTCTCGTTTTCATTTTCTGTCTTCACTTGTCACATCCAAACCATTGACTTTCCAAGCTGGCACTCTATGAATAATGTGATATACATTATTGTATCATTGTATGTCCCTAATCAGGGGCAAGTATCATTTTTGAGCCTTCTTAAAAAAGTGAGATCTATGAGTAACGGAAACCTGCTCTTGCTGGGTGATTTTAACTCTGTGATTGATACAAACATCGATAGTACCTCCTCCGCATCCATCCACCCTACATAATGAAGCTTTATATGATGTCTATAGATGTCACCACCTTGGCGAAAATAATATTACATTCTTCTCAGCCCTGCATAGATCTTATTCTAGAATAGATTTGATACTTGCTTATCTATTTCCCCTGTACAAGGTTAGAAACACGAATATTGGTACTATTATGTGCTCGGACCACGCCCCAATTACAGTAGAACTTACGGAACAGCATAATGAGGCACCCACAATACTGTGGCATAATAATACCCACATTTTTAAGTCAAAATAAGTGATCCCCCACCTTACCTATGCTACATTTGTTTTGATATGCTGTTCCTGGTTACTAGGGATGGGCCAAACAGACCTCTGTTCGGTTCACACAAGGACTTTCGAAAGCCGCGAAAGTTCGGACCCAAATAACAAACCCAATTAAAGTCAATGGGACCCGGATGTCAAAAATAAAAAGTGCCCATTTTGAAGGCTTTTATGCAAGTAATTGGGCATACAATGGTTATAGGGTCTGGGTACTGCCCTGGGGGACATGTATATATGTAGTGCACTGGGAACAAGATTAGAGATATTTTGGATACATTCTGGTGTCTCTTTTACTTTGTATATAAGTAACGTGTGCGTAAAAATTGGTCTTTGGGTGTCGGTGGCGCCTTCCCACCGTAATCCTATAGAGGTACTCTTGAGGAAAGCAAGAATTTGCCTTGCCGTAAAAAATTTAAATGATATGCACCCGTCAAACGGGTGCAGAAAAATTGTTCTTTGGGTGTCGGTGGTGCCTTCTCACCGTAACCCTATAGAGGTACTCTTGATGAAAGTAAGAATTGGCCTTGCTGTAAAAAATTGCAATAATATGCACCTGTCAAACAGGTGCTGAAAAATTGGTCTTTGGGTGTTAATTGTGCCCGTGAAACCTATACCAAAAACATTCTTCCAGATGAAATGATTGAACACCCTCAAAGCTAGGCAGCTGGAAAGTCGTGCAGAGAATCCACATCCCAAAAAGACTTAATCAGTGACATCAGCATCAGGGGCTTCATAACTGGTAATCCAATTTATATATAATCCAGTACTGATTAATTTCTATAAAAGTCAAACAATTCACGGAGTCTGTGGACAGATGTGTTCTATGATCAGTAACGAAACCTCCTGCAGCACTGAATGCCCGTTCTGAAAGCACGCTGGATGCAGGGCAGCCCAACAACTCAATAGCATACTGGGCAAGTTCTGGCCAGTGGTCTATTCTCATGACCCAGTAAATCAGTGGATCGTCAACTGGAAAGCTCTCCATCTCTGTTTTGGCCCCAAAGTAATCATCCACCATGTGATGCAGATGCTGCCGATGGGATGTGGAAGCTGACAGCCCTGGACGGTGAGGACTAAAAAAATTCTGAAATGTCTCACTTAGGCAGACGCCTTCTCCAAAGCTCCTCTCTTGACCAACAGAAGACTCAAAGCGCAATTTTCCACGACACTGTAACCTACTGTAGTCAAGATAAACGTTCAATAAAACCCTCCTTTAATGTGTCCTCAAGAGATTTTATCTTTTGCACTCTCTGTGGGGACGGGATGAGTTCTGAGACTTTCTTCTTATAACAGGGGTCAAGGATGGTTGCCAGCCAGTAATCATCCTTCTCCTTTATGCCACGTATTGTTGGGTCCTTTTGCAGGCTTTGAAGCATGAGGTTGGCCATGCTCCTCAAATTTGCCGAGGCTTGAGAAGCAGACTCCTGGGGGTCACTCAGGATGACACCATCTGGAACTTCCTCCTCCCAGCCACGTACTACTCCCAAGGGTCCTGGGGTTGGAAAGCCATCGCTTACAGATTGACGTATGTCTTACTCTTCTTCGAAGCCTATAAAAGTGCCAGAATCCTTCTCCTTCTCCTCCTCCCCTCTCTCCTACTGTGTGTTCTGAGACATAGGAATGATATTGTCTGGATAAAGTGGGCCTTGAGAGGAAAGGCAGACCTCCTCTTCCTCCCACTGCTCTGCCTCCAGTGCCCTGTCCATAATGCCCCGAAGAGTCTGCTCCAGCAGGAACACAACAGAGATTGTGTCACTGATGCATGCACTGTCATGGCTCACCATCCTTGTGACCTCCTCAAATGGTGACAATTAGGGATGAGCCGAACACCCCCCTGTTCGGTTCGCACCAAAACATGCGAACAGGAAAAAAGTTAGCTCGAACACGCGAACACCGTTAAAGTCTATGGGACACGAACATGAATAATCAAAAGTGCTAATTTTAAAGGCTTATATGCAAGTTATTGTCATAAAAAGTGTTTGGGGACCCGGGTCCTGCCCCAGGGGACATGGATCAATGCAAAAAAAAGTTTTAAAAACTGCCGTTTTTTCAGGAGTAGTGATTTTAATAATGCTTAAAGTCAAACAATAAAAGTGTAATATCCCTTTAAATTTCGTACCTGGGGGGTGTCTATAGTATGCCTGTAAAGGGGCGCATGTTTCCCGTGTTTAGAACAGTCTGACAGCAAAATGACATTTCGAAAGAAAAATTCCATTTAAAACTACCCGCGGCTATTGCATTGCCGACAATACACATAGAAGTTCATTGATAAAAACGGCATGGGAATTCAACACAGGGAAACCCCGAACCAAAATTTAAAAAAAAAATGACGTGGGAGTCCCCCTAAATTCCATACCAGGCCCCTCAGGTCTGGTATGGATATTAAGGGGAACCCCAGCCAAAATTTAAAAAAAAATGACGTGGGGTTCCCCCTAAATTCCATACCAGACTCTTCAGGTCTGGTATGGATTTTAAGGGGAACCCCGCGCCAAAAAAAACAAAAAAACGGCGTGGGGTCCCACCAAATATCCATACCAGACCCTTATCCGAGCACACAACCTGGCAGGCCGCAGGAAAAGAGGGGGGACAAGAGTGCGGCCCCCCCTCCTAAACCACAAATGGTTGGTGTTTTTGCCATGTTTAATGTGCCTGAGACACAGTTTGCAGATAGCAACAGTGTGATCTGCTGCAGATGTGCTGAAAAAGACCCAGACAGCTGAGCTTTTGGGAGTGGCCTGGGAGATAACAGCTGCAGAATGTGATGGAATATGGTGGCTGCTCTCTACTCTTTCTTTATGTTGGCTTCCTTGGGGTTGTGCCGCCTCACCGTCAGTTTCCTCCTCTGCTCTATCTGGCAGCCAAGTCGCATCAGTTACCTCATCATCATCTCCATCTCCTCCATCTTCATCATTACCACTGGAGACAACTTGGCAATACGCTGCGGCTTGGGGAACATGAATGCCAATTTGTCTACCAGTGTTCCTCCCTCTCTCTAGGCTCATGTTCCTGTCATCCTCAACCTCAGAACCAACATCTGAATCCAGTAATGGCTGGGCATCATCAAGGAGCAAGTGACTGACGCTGTGGTAAAATAACTCAGCTGACTCCTCAATGGCTGATGTTGGGGCTATGGAAGGAATAGATGTGGACAAAGAGGCAGGTTTTACCACTCTGGCAACTGCAGGGGACTGTGCACTTGTCTCTGCTTGCATGACAGAGGATGAGGTGGATGAGGAAGGTTTAGTAAGCCAGTCCACCACCTCCTCTGCAAGCTGTGGCTGGATAGCATGGGCAAACTCACTAAACAGAGGAAATGATGCCCTGAGTACTGACCACCACGTCCACCTTTGCCTGTGAACACATTTGTTGCTGGCCCCCTTACAGTTCCAAGGGAACATCTGCCTCTCCTTGTTGTCCTTCCAGACATTATTGGGAGGGAGGGGGCAGTGCTTATAAGCAAATGTAAAGAAGTTGAAATCTGTACGTAGATGCACTTTAATCAATGTAAAGAGGTGTTTGGTGCACTTTAATTTGAGTACTCACACTACACAGACACACTCCACGGATACACTATAATATACTGCAATATAATGCTCCAAACGTACAGTGACGCACAAAACTATATGGCATTAAACTGTCAGTAACTCACTGTCATGAAAAGGTTCACCTGTTGGTGGCGCTATCGGTCTCCTGGATCGCAGTACCAGTGTCCACCAGCGGGTGTCTTCCAACACCTAAGACCTATAATAAGAGGACTTACCTGCTGGTGGCACTATTGCATCCTTGGGCCGTAGTACTGGTGTCCACCAGCTTGTGTATTCCGGCAGTGTGGAGCAGAAAGCACCCTCTGCACTCAGGTGTAACGTGAGGTCAAATCACTGCAGTCTGATAAATACCCGGCAAGCCCTCACATCCTTGCCTTGGTGTCTCTCTCCCTGTGCCCTGATCTTGCTGCCTGTTATCTTGTCCTTGAGCCTGCATCTGTCCTGACCTGATCCGATCCCTATCCTGAGCCCATCCTGGACCTGTCCCTCCGGTTTCCTGATTTCTCTGATCCCTGCCCTGCAGCCTATCCATCCATCCTCTTCCTGTCCTGTTGGTTCCCCATCTGACTGACCTCCTTGTGTATGACCTCGGCCTGGCTTTTGTTACGATTACAGTATTTCCCATCCATTTGTATATACCATTTGTTTGTGGGTCCATGGTTGTTTTGCACTGTTATATTTTATTTATTTGTCACCCATTTAAAAAAACACCATTATTTTTCACTTACCTGTGTTTCTGGTTCCTTCTGTGCAGTCCACACAGTCTGGTCTACTAAATTCTTGTGACAGTACACCAAGGCCTTACCTGACCAGACGTGACTGCATTGAGGAACCATCCGGGTTGTTAGTTCTGCTAATATGGATTTCACTGAAATCAATTATTATTCCCTGCTGGCAGAAGATGATGGTGAATATTGTCGCCAGATTTTGAAAGGGTGGACTAGTGACCAGCTAAAGTAAACTATCCGATCAGCCCATTCCCTAGTGGATCAGGGGTATATATCATTTGAAGATGTTCAGCCCCGATCCAGTTATGTGCAAAACCAGCCCTGTCATGCATTCCCGAAGGGAGCGATGATTTTTCTTCCCCCTTCAATTATGGCCAAGTGGAATCCCTGGTATGGTTATTTCAAGATGATCCAACCTTTTTTATGGAACATTATTCCGCTTGTTCACAGCAGGTGTTGTCTGATTGCATCCATTCAGTGCAATCCCTGGTTAGTCAGGCCGGGTGTGAATCAGCATTTGTTCAACCTGTGGTATGGACATGGTCAGATCTCCTGCAACTAGCTAAGCCTCAACATTCCAGCCCTGCCATCAAACACCTGCCTTCCCAAAAATCTATCTCCCCGTCAGCTATGGCAACCTCAGCTACAGCCCAGTTTACTCAGCTCCCTACCAAATACTACTATCCAGTCTCCAAGTGCTGCACCTATCCTGTCTTTAATCCACCTGTCTCTTCTCCTCCACCTGTAACAACCCCACAGAACCCTCCTCCAGCCACTGTTCCTTAGTCTTCCTTTTGCCCAGCTACGTACTTTTCTTACGACCCTGCACCTACGTACAAAGCTGCAGTGGCTAAACCAAAAAAGAAATGAAAGTTCTTCCCGACCCACACCATCTTGCCAGTAACCCAACCTGCCACCACACCAACCAACCTATTCCAGTCTGCGTTCATGCCAGTTGAACTTGATGACCCACCTAAACCTGCCAACCCTGTGCCTGCTATCCAGCCTGATGTGCCTGCCTTCCAGCCTGATGTCTCGGTGCCTGCCTTCCAGCCTGATGTCTCGGTGCCTGCCTTCCAGCCGGATGTCTCGGTGCCTGCCTTCCAGCCGGATGTCTCGGTGCCTGCCTTCCAGCTTGATGTCTCCACTTCCCAGTCTGATGTGCCCGCCTTCCAGTCTGATGTGCCCGCTTTCAGTCTGATGTGCCCGCTTTCCAGTCTGATGTGTCCACCTTCCAGCCTGATGTTTCGGTGCCTGCCTTCCAGCTTGATGTCTCCACCCACCTCTGCAAAAGAAACTTAGCTCACGGTTCCCATACTCCTGGAAAAATGATGGGATAAAGTACCTGGGGATAACTCTCACAGCAACCACTGACAATCTGATTGCAGCCAACTATACCCCATTCCTTGGGGTTATGAGTAAGAAACAACAGGAGATATGTAGGGTAGAATTGTCATGGTCAGACCGATTAGCGGCGTTTAAAATGGTAGTCCTACAGCAGCTGCTCTATCTATTTCGGACACTACCGATTCCAGTCCCTAATTCCTTTTTCTCCAAAGCCCAATCCCTGTTAGATAAATATCTGTGGCAAGGTAAAAAAGCAAGATGTGCGATTAGGAAACTAATAGCATCCAGGAATGCTGGAGGAGTTGGTCATGCACTATTGAAAGACTACACACGTCCTCAATTCTATCTCAGGCTAGAGAATGGTTCCCCGGTTGCAGGACCGTAGATGGTTGGAACTCGAGCTATTGTAGTTCCCTGGCAAAATCCTGTCTGATTTGCTATTGACCAGCAGCTTTCACACACGTGCTCATATACATCTGTCACCTACAATGGAAGCCACATTACAAGCCTGGAGGAACTTTTCATCCATAAAATTCATAGACCAGGTCATTAAGCCCCTGCCACTTACCATATCTAGTCTTTAATTACCTGAGATTTACACATATCGCATTGGATAACCAAAGGTATTAAGGTAGTAGATGACCTAATGGTGGGCCCAACACTCAAAACCTTCAGGGCTTTACAGATAGAATATGGAATAGATGATAATGACCATTATAGATATCTTCAAATTGCTCATTCGCTTCATAACATACCTCAGACCTCCACATTACTGCCATGGCGAGCAACACTTTACCTCATTAGCCCCTTCACTAAAATCAAGGGAATTTCAATGTTTTACAATCTTTTAAATAATAAAAATGTTTTCACAAAATCTACTAACATCTTGGCGTGGGAACGAGACCTGGGGGCAATGCATACCGCAGAACAATGGCAAAAAGCCCTGCGCAACACATTTACTGTGTCCAAGAGCATCAATCTATGGGAACTCACCCACAAAATACTGCTGCGGTGGTATTTAACACCATACACAATTTCCAAATTTGACTCTCAAACTTCCCCACTTTGTTGAAGGAACTGTGGGGGTGCCAGAACATTGCACCACATCTTGTGGACATGTCCAAGCTTACAGGTCCTATGGTCCAAAGTATTCAGACTAATTTCAAAGATTGTAGGGCTACAGGTCCCTCCTACTGCAGCCATTGCAATACTATCCCTGGGTATAGATCTCATCCCAACAACCTCGAGAACCATAGACACCCATATCCTTCTTAGTACTAGACTATCAATAATGTGACACTGGAAAGATGCAAAACCGCCCTCATTAAAAGAAGTAGTTGAAACAACTAATGTGAAAAACTATTGTTCCTACTACACTCTATGTTATTGAGTCGAGCTGTGCAACATTTCTTTGTTCTTTTTTCTTCACCCTTGTATTTCTTTCAGTTTGCTCTTAATATTACTAGTCCTAGTTCACAAAGTTATAAACTTTCATAATTTGCATAAAGCATTCAGCAGCTGCATATTACAATATATCCGCAAACTGAACTTTGAATTTGTTACACATTGCAAGTTTCATATTCAATGCTAACCCAACTGATACTGTTATGTGATGTCAATTTTTGAGTGAATAGTTTTTATAACCAATAAAAATTTATTGAAATTAAACTGGCAGTAACGCATAAAACTATACGGCGTTAAACTGGCAGTAACGCACACAGAAGTAAATGGTGTTAAACTGCCAATAACGCACAAAACTATACGGTGTTAAACTGGCAGTAATGCTCACAGAACTATGTGGCGTTAAACTGGCAGTAACGCACAAAACTATATGGCGTTAAACTGTCAGTAACGCACACAGAACTATATGGCGTTAAACTGGCAGTAACACACAGAAGTTAATGGTGTTGAAATGGCAGCAATGCAATCAAATGATGCTGAACTGTCCCTACTCTAGCTATAGACTAATGTAAAGATTACTGACACGGTCTCACTACACTACATTGAAACTATATGAGCTGTCCCTATGCCATACTAATGTATGTATAAATTACACAGTCTCACTACACTACAGTGAAACTATCTGAGCTGTTCCTACTCTAGCTGCACACTATGCAAAATCACACTGAAAATGGCTGCCATTGAAAGAATACTTTTATACTGTGGGGCAGGAATGAGCCATGATTGGATAAAGTCATGATGACAGTGTCCAATCATGTCTCTGACAGTGCTCTGTGCCCTGATTGCCTGAAGCTTTCTCTGCTTCAGCCAGTCGGGGCTTGCAATGCACTGTTCAGTGCCGCAATGCATTGTGTTTGGTTTGGGGGGCCAAAGAAACAGTTAAACAACCCGTTTGTTCGGCTGTTCACCGAACATCTGAACAAACGTCCGAACTTATGCTCGGGCCGAACTGTATGCCCATGTCTACTGGTTACAATGCTTCATGTCTTAACTATAAGACGTTTTCCTCACATATATGCAAGTTTCTTAATCATTTACTGATTTCTTGTGATCTCTGTTACGATTTGTATGCACTTTTCTTATTGCTCTCAATAAAATATTTGTGAAAAAAAAATATTTAGGTTTGAGACTGTTAAACTTATTTACACGTATGCTTAACCTGAGGAAGTACTGCGGGTAATTCAAACCTGCTGTACATACTACATGGATTTATCACATGTAATGTTTGTGGATTTTGCAAAAAATTAAATAAATCAGCAAGGTGCTGCAGAACTACTATTAAGAATTGCCTCATGCAATTTTAAATTGAGTTTGCTTATTTCTTATTTCTGGTTTTATAACACTTCACAAATCACATTACTTTTATCTTAGTGCATTTTGTAATTTGGCAATTTTATAATCCTTACCTCTAAGGCTGGCCATACATTATACAATTTGATTGCACAGTTTTTCATTAGATTTACCAAAACAATATAATATGTGGTCAAATCTAAACACTTTATCATTGTATGCAATCAGGCAGGCCCTTGCACTACATAGTTAAAGGTAATTCTAAAGGAAATTGAATAAGAAAATTGTATAATGTATGGCAAGGGGAAAATGACTTTCACACTGATCCGCTGCAAAAATGCAGCAAAAATGCATATGCATTTTTGCCATATTTGATCGTGTTTTACGTTGCTTTTAATGGGAAGGTGCAGTTTTTGGTTCGTTTTTTCAACTCCCCAAACATGCTCCAAAAATGCCACAAGCAGGATTTTTTTCACAGCAATGGAAGTGCACAGACCCAGTGTGAACACATTCATTGATTCTCAAAGGAAGCATTTTTCTTGAACTTTTCTGGTGCTTTTTTTTTAGCGCAAAATTGCTTGGAAAACTCCTCAGTGTGAAAACAGTCTTTTAGAATCTTCTAATGCAAAATATCAAGATAATAAGGCCTGCACAAAACAGTCTTTTCTCTTACAATCTGAAATGTTGTTATCTAAAACATTTTTCTCCAAATAATTTCTTATTAAAGCGTTTGTTAACCCCCCAAAAAATAATGGATCCTGCTCCTTTAAAGCATGTTATATGACAAAGTGCTTGTCCTGTGTCATTTGGCCCCCTGTAACATCTAAAAAACCTGGCTGATCCTGACAGTTTCTGCCCTCCCCTCTGTAAACTGACCACGGTGTATCATGGCTGCTGAGCCCTGACCCCGTGGTCAGTATACGTGCCTTTGTCATCCGTAGCCTGCTATCCGCTCTCCTCTCTGCTTCTATGTCCTCCTCCCACCCTCCCCTCTCTGTCTGCTCAAGACAGTGTTGCCCCCTCTCCTGCTGCTTGCATAACACTAATCTGTATACACCATCAATAGATGAAAAGACAGCGCTCGCAAATAAATATATTATATTAGAAACGAATTCATGTGTTGCAGCTGCTAGGTGAAAAGTGCTGACACTTTGGTAATATGTAAGAAAAAAGACCTGCGCTAACAACTCACCAAGTGGGTGATTAAAGAAAAAAAGGTTTTCAAAAAATATATGTACCATATAATGTTACACAAATACATATTTAGTGAATATTAAATGGAAATGTACACAGAAACTGTGCACAAACACACTGCCAAACTAAGTGACTAAAAGTGAATTAATAAACGTAAATAAAAATTATGGTCTAGATCAATTCGTCCGAAATCTAGATCAATTCGTCCGAAAGCTAACTTTTGGACGCTATGCGACTAAAAAGTCACTAGGCTAATAGATAAATAATCCCATATATTCGTGAATAGTAAAGTGAATCTCTATATAGAAAAACCCAAACAGTATAAATCAAAAATCACACATATCATAAAGTCTATTAGATCACACAGTTCCTTCACATGAGGACAATCTGCAGCCTTCAAGCTTATTCATTCAAATGGTAAATTTAAATGGCAGATAAGGCTGGTGCCGGTAATGCTTGAGAGGAGACTTTTGGAATCACAAACCTCGCGTTCCACCAAAAGGAGAAGAGAAAACACATAGCATAAAACCTATGACACCGTGAGATCACCTGCGCATAAAAGCGCTACTCACGGAACCGATGTGCAGAGCAGGCATTCAGATATTGAGTCGGTGTTCGCTGCTGAACGGCGTGCGTTCCACCAACTCCAGGAAGTGATGTCACTGGTTCTCAGGTTTGCAAGCGTGGGCAGGATATTGCGTCGACGCGTTTCGCCCCTCCCCCAGGGCGTTATCAAAGACTGTGTATTTGTGTAGTATTATATGGTACATATATTTTTTGAAAGCCTTTTTTTCTTTAATCACCCACTTGGTGAGTTGTTAGCGCAGGTCTTTTTTCTTACATGTATACACCATCAGCACTGCCTCCTATTGCAGTGTCCCTACTGTGTATGATTTATAAAAATAAATGCTGCAAATACATAATTTCACAGCCGAGATTGCGTGACCAGCCAGCTCTCTCCTCCTCTCCTCCTCTCCAGACTGACGTCATCAGGGGAATCTCAGCCCCTCCCACTGCATCTGTCAGAGGAGGAAAGGAAAAAGCTGGCTGGTCATGTAATCACAATCTTGGGTGTGAAATGAGGTATTTGCAGCATTTTTTTATAAATCATACACAGAGGGGGATGCTGCAATAGGAGGCAGTGGTGATGGTGTATACAGGTTAGAGTGTCTCAACAACTACTTTAAGGTCCATGTCCACAGTACTTACATTTTTCTTTGAATTCATAAGGACCACCATGCCGCTTAATATATACCACACTAATCTTTTAACTTTGTCAGAGCTTATATAATGTATAATTATATACTGTATATATTTATAATATATAGTATTTCCTACAAAGGCAATGGTCATGGCAGATGGAAATCAGTTTCTTATCTATTATGCAAAAAAGGATCTGCAAACAGGAACAGTTAGGGGAAAGTATAGGAGCTAGAAAGTTTATTGGTTTAGTGCACTTGGCTTGTGCTTTAGTGCTTTAGTGAACTGGGCTTGTGATGTTCAAACAAGTTGCCACTGTCCCGCTGGCCAATTGGAACAGAACAAGCGGAACAGGCAGTGCTGAGTCGCTGCCTATGATTTTAGGGTAGAGCTTTAATCTATGCTTTCCAGGCCCCTATCCAATAAAATAGTAAAAGTACACTTTGTAAATAAATATGGATGCATTTATAATTTTTTTCCAAAAGAAAGATATACATATCAAAGTCACAACTTTTATCTTCATCCAGTATAAATTAAATAGTAAATACAATAAAACAATATATTACCATGCGGCGGTCATGTTCAGACTAGTGCCGGTCTTCAGCCCCACTCATATGCTTCTACATGGTTGGGACCCCCCAATTGGTTCAGCAGCATATTTAATGCACCTGCTGGTCAAGGGAGGACAGCATTGCTGTGCCCCAACACCCAGACTGCCCAGACACCTGTACCCTCTGTTCACAGGTAGTTTAACAAAGATATATTCTGCCTTTTTTCACTGTTGAACTGAGTTTTTTTTTTCCCTGGCTTGCGCTCTTCCTCTTGGATACCTTGGCTGGTGATATCAGAGGCCTTTTGCAGACCTCCTAGATTATCCTGTATGTGAGGGACAAGCCATTGTTCTACATCTGCTGGAATGCTTTATTTTTTGTCATCTCATTTAAGTAAGCCTTTTCACATTTGTTTGCCACCTATAAGATCACAGTTTTGGATTCATTTGATGGCATCCTCACAGTCCACCTTTCACCTAGGTATCTCCCATTTTGTGTATGAGCTGGATGAAGTCTAATTATTTATTCCCTTCGTCTTATTCTGGGGTTGCATATTGCTATTCTGGGCACTTTTAGGCAATCCTACCAACTAATGTAACTCAAGTAAGCATTTACATGAGTCTGGTTGAATAGTATGCATGACTAATTATTGCCAGCCTCCATATTGATTACTTCATCTTATTTATTAGATTTGTCTTCTTTGTGAAGACTGGGTGCATTTCCATGTGAGGCTTGCTTTCCCATCTGGCACCTTGACCTGGGGGATTTCTTGCAGTATGCAGTAGCAAAGCTCTTCTCCTTTGGATTTTACATGATGCGGTCCTATGTCTAATTTTCTCTAGCCATACAGGTCAGTAAAAGTAAAAATCCTCAAAGGGTTAAAATATACAGAAAACCTACTATATTGGCGTCTTTTGTACACATTAGTCTGTAATGGGTCTATTTCTGTTCACTATACTTTTTAACAGTGTTTTGAGAAACTACTTCAATTTTAGGCAAAGCGATACTTTGGATTTGGTAAAGTGCATTTTAACCACAAAGCAAAAATGTAATACAATGCAGTCCTTGATAAAGGGGGAGAAGCCCCTGAAATGCATTGCAGCCTGCCATTATTATGACATTGCTTGGTCTCTCATCAGTTGCACAGGATACGGCCACAGACACCACTGGCCATCTATCCATCCATCTGGCGGGTCTTATGTACATGCACAGAAGCTGCCTGATTAAGCTAACAGGACTGATGCTTTGGCATTGCCCTCTCCATCACTTGTTCCAAACTGAGTTGGTTTTTAAGCTGCTCATCTTTTCATGTATTACTAATACAATCATAGCAATAAAATTACACAGCAATTTACTTTTAGAGTAAAGTTAAAAGTTGTAAAGAATGTATACACAGAATACCATTCCTTTAATTGGATTACATTTTGTAAGTAAACCTAAGTTTTATTTCAGCCCAAAAATCAAATGCACTGTTATTTTAAATATATAGCATAAATTATACAGACCAACTGCAGAAAAATCTAATTATTTTCCATGGGGGCAATTAAAAAGGGAGAGAGCAGGCAGTATCTACAGTGGGGATGGAAAGTATTCAGGCCCCCTTAAATTTTTCACTCTTTGTTATATTGCAGTCATTTGCTAAAATCATTTAAGTTCATTTTTTTCCTAATGTACACACAGCACCCCATATTGACAGAAAAAGACAGAATTGTTGACATTTTTATTAAAAAAGAAAAACTGAAATATCACATGGTCCTAAGTATTCAGACCCTTTGCTCAGTATTGAGTAGAAGCACCCTTTTGATCTAATACAGCCATGAGTCTTTTTGGGAAAGATGCAACAAGTTTTACACATCTGGATTTGGGGATCCTCTGCCATTCCTCCTTGCAGATCCTCTACAGTTCTGTCAGGTTGGATGGTAAACGTTGGTGGACAGCCATTTTTAGGTCTCTCCAGAGATGCTCAAATGGGTTTAAGTCAGGGCTCTGGCTGGGCCATTAAAGAACAGTCACAGAGTTGTTGTGAAGCCACTCCTTCGTTATTTTACCTGTGTGCTTAGGGTCTTTGTCCTGTTGGAAGGTAAACCTTCGGCCCAGTCTGAGGTCCTAAGCACTCTGGAGAAGGTTTTTCGTCCAGGATATCCCTCTTTGGTGATGAGCAGTGCCCGGTTTTCTCCACACATACCGCTTAGAATTAAGGCAAAAAAGTTCTATTTTGGTCTCATCAGACCAGAGAATCTTATTTCTCACCATCTCGGAGTCCTTCAGGTGTTTTTTAGCAAACTCCATGCGGGCTTTCATGTGTCTTTCACTGAGGAGAGGCTTCCGTCGGGCCACTCTGTGATAAAGCCCCGACTGGTGGAGGGCTGCAGTGATAGTTGACTTTCTACAACTTTCTCTCATCTCCCAACTGCATCTCTGGAGCTCTGGAGCTCAGCCACAGTGATCTTTGGGTTCTTCTTTACCTCTCTCACCAAGGCTCCCCAGCTCAGTTTGGCTGAATGGCCAGCTCTAGGAAGGGTTCTGGTTGTCCAAAACGTCTTCCATTTAAGAATTATGGAGGCAACTGTGCTCTTAGGAACCTTAAGTGAAGCAGAATTTTTTGTAACCTTGGCCAGATCTGTACCCTGCCACAATTCTGTCTCTGAGCTCTTCAGGCAGTTCCTTTGACCTCATGAATCTCATTTGCTCTGACATGCACTGTGAGCTGTAAGGTCTTATGTAGACAGGTGTGTGACTTTCCTAATCAAGTCCAATCAGTATAATCAAACACAGCTGGACTCAAATGAAGGTGTAGAACCATCTCAAGGATGATCAGAAGAAATGGACAGCAACTGAGTTAAATATATGAGTGTCACAGCAAAGGGTCTGAATACTTAGGACCATGTGATATTTCAGTTTTTCTTTTTTAATAAGTCTACAAAAATGTCAACAATTCTGTCTTTTTCTATCAACATGGGGTGCTGTGTGTACATTAATGAGGAAAAAAATGAACTTAAATTATTTTAGCAAATGGCTGCAATATAACAAAGAGTGAAAAATTTAAGAGGGCCTGAATACTTTCTGTCCCCACTGTATCTTTATTAAAAAAAATGTATTCCTGCTGTGCCAAGAGGATCTAAAAGGTGTACAAATTTGGCTGACAAAATGCCTACATCGGGGGGTCAGCAACCGGTAGATCGCAGACAGGTGACAGGTAGATCGCGGTCTGGACTTGCTGACCCACCATCACAAAGCATCAAACAGAGTGCAATGCAGAAGGGCTACTTGTAAAGATGGGAGCACAAGCCGAGGCCTCCTCTGTAGTGCTGGCTCCTGTCCCATGAGTAATAATGTCCCATTTGTAATAATATATAATATATGATAAGTTGGACTGGGTGTACTATGTACTAGAAAATTACACAAGTGATAGTGCTGAGTAGTGGAGTGATGTATGGGAATAAATAAGTGATAGGGTCTGGATGTGATAAAATATATAGCATAGGAAAAATTAATGTGTTCGTAAAACAGAAAAAAATATGTAAAAAATGCCAAACATGTGCAAAGAGGAAAAAAATGTGAATGCTTGTGATATTTGCTGGTGGAAAAAATCCCGTATGAAGTGAATAGAAATAAATGTGAAGTGCCTGATGAATAGGGATATAAAGCAATATAAACAAATGATAAAAATAATAATAATATTGAAAATTAGACTATGTATATAAAATATCAGTATAATGGTAATGTATTGAGAAACCTAAATAATGAAAAATATGTGAATGAAATATTCCATGCAGTGTAAGCTGCAGTTGGTCTGGCATGTCCAGTAATTGCACTTACTTGTTAGTTCATACCCTTCCTAAATATGTTGGCAGCATTCCTGAGATCACCTAAAGATCCTCCGGAAGCTGCACCTTTATATAGTTTTATAAATACTATATAAAGGTCAGAAAGATTTGGGGTTTGTGGAATCTTTCCTTTTGCCAGGAGCTGTGTTTTTACAGCATATTTAAAAATGTATTTGGTCAGGAAGTCTGCTTTGTCCACAAACTCAATTCAGGTTGTCAAATACTCACAGCTGGAACAATGCCTTCTAGAAGTAAACATTGTGGTAAGCATCAATGGTACTTACATAGTTCCTACCCTGTGATTGGAGTAATTCCTTTATTTTAAGGAGATAGGTGCACGTGCCAGACCAAAGTCCTCTGACAGCGTGCACATGCCTAAAATACTGTATCTGTTCAGACTCCTCAGAATGTTTTAACTGTCCAAAAAAATAAACTTTTAACTGTCCAAAAAAATAAACAAACATAACCCGGGGGGCTTGTCCGGACGCGTAGCTGGAGAGACGTGTGTGAGCCAAGCTCCTCACGGCCCACCATAATCTGGAGCCATCCTTTGTCTCTGCTCGTCCCATCACAGACACAAACTGCACGTTTTGCTCCCAGACCACTGCCAATCGGTCCTGGGAGTATATTTCTGCCTAATATCAGCCAGATCCTATCCTTTTTTCCCTTTGTCACCGGGACCCTCCGCCGCCATCTTGGGGCCTGCAAGCAGGCTCTCCGCCCTGTGCCTCTGGAGAGGTGGATAGATAAATCGAGGGGTCTGGTGGATAGTGTGGTCTCCGAGGGATGGGCGGATTGCATTGTGGACACGTTGAGGCCGCGGGGTTCCGTCCGGCGGCCGATCTGAGCAAATTGCGGCCTATCAATCAGACGCGGACCGCGGCCTGGATTACGGACGCTCTCCCAGGACACTGTGAGTAAGACATCCTGCAATATCCCTTACATCCGGGTCCCCAGGAGACAAAGGCCTACCTGATCCTCTGTTCCCACATCCCCGGGGGAGTTCTGGAGACCCGGGGCGGCCGTGCACACATCCCCGGCAGCCGTCCCTTAGGATAGTCCGCGGCTTCGGCCTACCTCTGGAAGCCGGCGGCCATATTGGGACTCCAATCTGCTCCCAGTGTCACCCATCTCACCCCTCAGGCTGCACAGGCTCACACAGTGAATATTATCTCCTCTCTCCCAGTAAAATGATGAGGAGGAGGGGAGGTGCAAACAGGGGGATTTGAAGATCCAGATGAATTTGAAGATCCAGATGAAGCTTGCTACCACATATGAAAAAGATCCAGCTTAAATAATCTCGGCACATACGCGGCCGGCGATGATGGTGGACGCTCATTAGAGAAGCTCCGGACCCGCTCCTTCCATCCCCGGATCCTGCTCCACAACACTAGCATTAATAGATCCAGGATCCACTGGAAAAGACCCCGGAATACCCCGGGCACCTCATGGGGAAAATAGGATCCCAGCGACACGGATACCAGGGGTTTGTCCCGCCTCCGACCTCCCGGCCGGCTCAAAACATGGAGCGGTTCCTGTATAGGCCGCAATCCCCGGCCTCAAGTAACCAGACGGCTACAGCGCTCGCCGCGGAGCGAACAGCAGATGCAGTGGCCACTGCACCGGATCGCTCTGCACACAGCCCCCTATCCCAGGAGACACCCTCCTTTGCACAGCAACAGAGAAGGGAGACTTCACACAGCAACTATAGAGAAACAGAAGAACATACTGCAGACCTCCTTGCTGATCATTCTGCATCATCTACAGGTACTTCCATATCTACCCCCCCATTCCCAGATAACTCAGTCACAGTTACAGTTGCGGTGCTGGACTCAAAGCTACAGTCCCTGCTACAGGACCTGACTCGTAACTTTACAGTAGCAGTAGGGAAACTGGCCCAGGAGTTACGAGGGGAAATCGATCAACTTGGTGATCGAACAGATACCTTAGAATCCAAATTTGACGAACTGGTGAAATACGTACACGTGCTTGAAGAAGACAACGTGACACTCAAACAAAGCATTTTTCAGGTCCAATCACAGCAGGAGGACCTTGAGAACAGGGAAAGACGTCAAAATGTGAGAATACGTGGAATTCCGGAAACAGTCCCTGACAAAGAAATACGTCCCTATCTCCTAGGACTGTTTGTCGCTATGGCTCCACACATTCCGGATATCGATTGGAGGCTAGATAGGGCCCATAGAGCCCTAGCTCCGAAACCACCCCCTGGCACCAACCCGAGAGATGTAATCGCTCGCCTCCACTACTACGAAAGTAAAGAAGCTCTCATGACGGCCACGCGAAATAAACATCGCATTGAATATAAAGGCGCTAAACTCCAAATATTTAGTGACCTATCTCCCATCACTCTCGCCAAAAGACGCGACTTACGGCCAGTGACCATGCACCTACAACAACATCAAGTCGCCTACAGATGGGGTTTCCCCTTTCGCCTCTCAGCCTCGAGAGATGGCACTCAATATTCAATGCGAGCCTTACACGAGTGTGAGGCCTTTGTCCGTAACTTGGGACTGCCGCCCATCCCTGAAGAGGAACTTCCCCCGCCACCACTAAACACGACCCCCGGCCCTCTTCAACCACTTACAACGATCTGGACCCCGGTTCGTCGGAGACGTCAAAGAAACCTTTCCACTCCTCAACGTCCGGCCTCAGCTAGACTACCTACCTGAATTTATCCCACACAAGGAGAAACAGCTCCTCAACATTTCACTCCTTTTTTGGCTGCCGTCTTCCTCGACACCTCGAGGGTTTGATAGCGGCACTATCCTGGTATCCGCAGAGAGAGACCTCCCCATTTCAGTCCTTGATGGCCTAGGTTAACGGCAACTGTTCAAGTCTTGGACTTCCATTCCTCGGCCGAGAAGATTCCATCTCTCTCTTTGTTTTTCTTTTACTCTCCCCCAGAATTTAAAGTTTAAAGCTTGCGTACACAATTTTCTTTTCCTTTTGGAGGGAGCGGGTACCATCCCGCCCTTGTCGCTGACCGACATGCTCCTCTACAGGTCTATGGCTGCTAGCCAAGACTTCCTGAAGATTTTTACACCTTCAGGCTTACAAAATGTTTTTTTTTTATTTTTATTATTATTATTGTTATTTTTTGGACCTTTTTTTATAGTTCATATTTTTCCTTTCCTCTTTTTTCCTTTTTTCAAACCTAGGCCCTTTTTTGGCCTGAATATTTACTTAACATTTTCTGGTTATTTTGTTATTGTATATTTGCTCACTGTCTACATGCTAATTGAGAAATGTGCAAAGATTTTACTAACTAATTTACACTGGTTAAACATGCTGTTACTTATTACTAAGATTTCACTAGCTGTAAATTGCTTGTCCTCCTTATGGCTCTGAAGGTCTTCTCATGTAACGTGAAGGGTCTGAACTCCATTCACAAACGCTGGTTGGCCTTGAAGGAATTCAGAGCCTCTGGAGCTGATGTGGTCATGGTTCAGGAGACACACTTCCGAACGGGTGGCTCCTTTAAGTTCACTTCTAAATTATTTCCCAACACATTTGTAGCCTCTGACCCATCTGGGAAAGCAGGAGTAGCAATTTTGCTCAAGAACTCATGCCCTATAAGAGTAATTGACTCCAAATTAGACCCCCAGGGACGATTTGTCATCCTGAACTGTGTCCATTTGCAAACAAAACTCAAGTTAGTTAACGTATATGCACCCAATTCTGGACAGATAGGATTTCTCACTAGTCCTTGAGGAGGTACAAAACTCCCCTCACCCATTTACGATTGTGGGAGGAGATTTTAACATGTGTATGTCTGCCAACAAAGATAGACTAAATCTTTTTCAAAACACTCCCCCAACCCAAGCCTATAGGTTATCTACCTCTTTCCGCAAATTAATTCGCACCTACAACCTGTTTGACTCTTGGAGAGTGAAACATCCCACCGGTAAACAATTCACCTTCTACTCCCCCCCACACAAAGGATACTCTCGCCTTGATTATTTCCTACTCTCCGCACCCTTACTATCTCACTTAGTAGCCTCTGAAATTGGCCCAATTACATGGTCTGACCATGCACCCATAACTTTAGACATATCCCTACATGTAGCATCTCCCAAGACATGTCACTGGAGACTTAATGAATCTCTCCTGAAAGACGAAGGCACCAAACAACGTCTCCAATCAAAATTGATTGAATACTTCAAGTTTAATGAAGGCTCTGTCTCAGATACTTCCATAATGTGGGAGGCCCACAAGGCCTTCTTCAGGGGTGAGTGCATCTCTGCTGGATCGCATAGGAAGCGTGACTCGCTCCAACAAAATCTGAACTACTGACCCAGCTGCGTTCAGCCGAGATGCACTTGCTTCGAGCCCCCACAACTGCCCGTTTAAAGGAGGTGATAAATATCCGTAACAAAATTAAGTCCTTAGACATGAATAAAATATCCAAGGCCATTCTATGGTCGAGGCAAAAATTTTACGAGTATGCTGACAAACCCCACAGAATGCTAGTGAACAAACTGAAGCCACGTCCGAGTCTCTCTATCCCTGATCATTTAACACAACTGGATGGAACTCCCACCTACTGTCCCCAATCCATGTCTAGGGTCTTTGGAGATTTTTACAACAAATTATATAACTGTTTAAACTCTGACCCACATACCCAATTCACACAAGAGAAATTTGATTCTTTTATCTCATCTTTGAAGCTCCCACAAATATCATCAGACCAGTGCTCCTCATTAAATGCTCCCATTACCACTGAAGAATTAACCGAAGTGACTAAACTGCTCCCTTTGCATAAATCCCCAGGCCCAGATGGACTCCCCTACTCTTACTACAAAACCTTCCTTCCTATCCTATCTCCACATATGCTAAATTTGTATGCCTCCTTACTAAAAGGTACAATACCCCACCCCCAATTTCTTCATGCCCATATCATAGTCATACCAAAACCAGATAAAGATCCTGCTGTCCCTGACAACTATCGTCCTATAGCCCTACTAAATTCCGACTATAAAATTTTCACCAAAATCCTGGCAAACAGACTCTCCAAAATTTTACCATTTTTGATAAATAGAGATCAGGTAGGATTTGTCCCCCTGAGACACGCAGGGGACAACACCAGACGCACCATAGATCTTGTCGATTTACTAACTAGAACTAAAACCCCGGCAGTAATACTTAGCTTAGATGCACAGAAAGCATTTGATCGCCTTAGCTGGCCTTTCATGTTTGCGATCCTGTCCAAATATGGTTTCTCAGGTCCCTTTATACAGGCCCTTAGATCCCTATACTCATACCCTACCTCCCAAGTACAACTTGCATCCTACTTATCTCCCACATTCCCCCTCAGCAACGGTACTAGACAAGGGTGCCCTTTGTCACCCCTACTTTTTATACTTAGCTTAGAACCCCTAGCCACAACAATCCGCGAAAGTCCCTCCATTACAGGAGTACGCTTACG
Organism: Lithobates clamitans; assembly: GCA_037952925.1. Lineage (NCBI taxonomy): Eukaryota > Metazoa > Chordata > Amphibia > Anura > Ranidae > Lithobates > Lithobates clamitans. The sequence goes on along the minus strand of JBBGZY010000143.1, from coordinate 9,443,981 downwards.
TCAGTTAGAATATAAATTATCCCTTTTTGCAGATGATATCCTTCTAACACTTACTCAACCACACACGTCCCTACCCTCGTTACATAAAATTTTAAACACTTTCAGTGAAATCTCTGGGTTTAAAATTAATACCACCAAAACAGAAGCTCTCCCCATAAATATCATACCAACTAATCTGAACACCCTTAAACAGAACTACAACTATCACTGGAGCTCCACATCCTTAAAATACTTAGGTGTCCGGATTACAGCATCATACTCCTCACTATATCAGGCGAATTTCCCCCCCCTATTCCAAGAAATTAACCGCCTATTGAATCACTGGACCGCTCTGCCCATCTCTCTCCTGGGACGTATAAATATTCTAAAAATGTCTATCCTTCCTAAACTACTGTATTTATTCGAGACACTCCCAGTGGCAATACCAATGTCTCAGTTGAAAACGCTTCAAAGAAGAAGCCTCCGTTTTATATGGAACAACGCCTCACATAGGGTGGCGGGCTCAGTGGTCATGGCACGTAAGCTTAAAGGGGGCCTAGGTGCCCCTGACTTCATCAAATACTACTATGCTTCTCACCTAAGGGTCCTTACCTCGTGGACCAACAGAACTGCCCCAAACAGATGGGCGGACATAGAAATGAGCATAACAGCCCCAGTACATCCGTGCTACATGCTCTGGCCGTCCACGACCAAATATATGCCCCAGCTGAGAACTCTATGCCTGGCCCCAATGCTCTTTACACTGGCAATATGGAAGAAATGCTCCGCTAAATACTCACTATCATCCACAAGTTCACCTCTTACTAATATCCTTTTTAATCCAGACATCCCAGACAGTCTGTCCTATGAAACTTATGATGCCCTGGACTAAGGCCGGGATTTTTCAACTACGACAACTAGTCAATCCAGCCACAAGACACTTACTATCCTTCGAGGACCTTACCAAACAACACCAATTACCCAAAACAATATTTTATTCATACCTCCAAATCAAACACTTCTTTTCTACCAAAAACCCCACATTATCTTTAGATAAACCTACCCAATTCGAAATGCTATGTGCTACAGGCCCCCATGAACCCCAACTGATATCCACCATCTATAGAATACTCCATGAAGCCAACCCCCTAAAAATATACACGCATTATTATATGAAAAAATGGTCACAGATTCTCCAACATGACATATCTCTCCTAGACTGGGACAAGATTTGGATCTCCATCTCCAAGAGCTCCAGATGTATTTCCCACAAAGAAATAGGTTACAAAGTACTTATGTTTTGGTATAAAACTCCAGAAAGACTACATGCGGCGGATCCGTCCATATCCCAAATATGCTGGAGATGTAATAAGAAAGTAGGCTCCCATTTTCATATCTTTTGGGAATGCTCTTTGGTTACGCAACTTTGGGAGCAGATCCAAAAGTTATTAGAGAAACTGGTGGGAATCCTCGTTCCCCTGGATCCCATATATTATCTACTTGGTCTTCCCTATCAAGGTCTTCACAAAACAAAACAGAAACTGATGTCATACGTATTACTAGCAGCTAAAAAAACTATCCCCAAACTTTGGCTATCCACTTCCCCTCCCACCCTACCACATACTCTAACCATCTTAATGGATATGCGTAGAATGGAACATCTAACTGCCATTGTTGAAGGTTCCATACAGAAATTTTCTATCATCTGGCAACCTTGGGACGACTATGATGACAATAGTACGACAAATGAAACAGGATGAAATGATAGACGTCTATGGCAATAAACATTTTATATCTCTTGGGCTAGCACACACCTTACCCCTCTGTTTGTGCAAATTCTCCTCAACAAGATTTCCTTTTCCTATAGGACAAGTAATGTAATCACAGTAGATTCGCCTAATTAATGACCAAAGGTTCTTATCACTTGTTATTCCTAACCTTACAGTTGTAGTGTAAGATATCCTATGGTTCCTGATAAGGTCATGCACTCTCGATAGACAGTATTGAAGCCTCATGTTTTCCTTTTTTTTTTTTTCTTCTGAATGTGACAACGATGTTATTATAAATGTCATGAAAAATGTTAAATAAACAATTTAAAAAAAAAAAAAAAAAAAAAAAAAAACAAACATAACCCAATTAGTAATTCCACATTTTACCACTTCTGTTTTCACTATCTTTATTTTTCACCCTTTGAATATTTCCAAATATAAAAAGAGCATATATTGTTTGGAGGCAGCATCCCCCCACTATGAACCCCTTAAAATGTAATAGTATCTAATTTTACTAGTTTTTGAGCCATGAGACATATATTGTAGATGAAATTCATGTAAATTGACAGTTGAGCTGATTTTAATTGCTTCACTTGTCTCTAGTATAAAAAAAATCTTTTTTTCACACGTACTACATAAAATTCAATTTTACGCTGTATTCAAAATATACTGTACATAACAATTTTCATGTTCCTACTGGTGAAATATATTTGTCTTTTTGCATAATATTCTTTGTTTAGTTTAGAAAATGTATTTATATCTAACAGACAGTTGGTAAATGTTAATTAATACATACATTAAAATTACACAAATTAATCAAAACAGTGTAAGCTATAAATACATTCTGATATGCAATGATTCAAAACAACCACAGGGTGGTAGGAGAAACTCTTAACATAAATTTCTAAACTGACTGATAAGCTGCACCTTTCCCTTTGCCTTTATAGCAGCTTCTGGTGCAAATACATTTTGAAAGTTTATTTAGAAATATAGATAGGTTTATATATAGATCTCACCATATTGTCATTTTTGGTAGCATATCTATTGTATGTGTATAGATTTATTAAATAAAAATACTGCTTTTTCTATGTTAACCACATGCAGACTGCCCACAATGTACTGTGAACGTTCGGCCTGTACAAGCACAGAAATGTGCCCGTATGTCACTGACCTCTTCTGAGTATTTTTTTTTTTGCTCCAAACTATTATATTGGAAATAATACAGGTTTACAAAGATGCAAAAATAACATAGATAAGCGAAAAATGTGACTATTCAAATTATGCAAGCATAGTGACAATCTTTGATTCATTCTATACTAAATTAGAGTGATCTACTTCATAACATTTAATTATGTGGCATAAAAGTGTGACCACTAGTGGCAGTTAACTGATAACACAACAAGAAGTGCTTATATAAACATTAAACATATATAATTGTGTAGTAGTATATTACAGTACCCGTACACACCTATGGGAAATGAAGCTTACACAGAGAGGACTTCAATGATGGTGTGCTTCGGGTGTATTTGGTTGGAAAAGCAAGAATCTGTTCTCAGAATGCAAACAAGAATGGATTTAGACACAGCAATACACAGTGTTTGTTAAGTTATCATCACTTTTAACCAACCTTTGGTAATAGCCAGGAACTTGGAGGAGTGCAAGAAAAGTTTATGATAATGGACGTGATTTTAGGTGGGGTTTGAGGCATGGGTAGGAAGGGTTGTAAAGTGTCAAATAGGTGTAATAAATCATCAAATTCAGGTGAACCATTGTAATTTTTTGAATTTCCCTGACCTGTGATTTGTGATAGCTAACCAAAGGTTACACATAGAGAGTATGGCTATACACCAACAGAGATTTGGTATCTGAAAAGCAGTGAGAAATAAATATATCTAACTTAGTCAAGTTCAAGTGGGATGGTGGAAATCTATGGGCTAGGTTTGACCCAAGGATTATTAGGGAGCGGAAGGAAGTGACCTAGGCCCTATGCTTCTTTTCTCTACAGGCGTAGTGGCATTAATGATGCAAAGTGGACCCCTTAATGAGAGTGAGAGGACTGAAGTGAATTTGTATCCTGATGACCTTGCCACTTGAAGTCAAAGAAGTCTATACCTTTTGTACAGAGTAGACCATAACAAGAACATAAGGTATGTTATAGATGTATTAAGGTTTATAGCAGCTCACTCAGATACTGTATTTATATTTAAATACATTAGAAGAGTATTAGGGCAGCTATAGGTAATCCAGAGACAAACAGAAGGAGGGTAACAGGACAGGAAGGAGAGGCAGGGCAAAAGGTGGGTATGAGGAAGGGGGTAGGTATAGCGAAGTGGGTGAATAGGAAGGATTAGTGTTAGTAGGGGGAAGTATAGGGAAGCAAAAAGGTGGGAGGGGGTAATAGTAGAGGAGCATATCTGTCACCAGACGGGGGAATGGGCTACTTAGAAGTGACCTGGCAGAGATGGTATAAACACCCAGTATCAGTAGAAAATGTCTATACTTCAAAGTTCCAAGTGACCCTCAACATAGCTGCCGGCATGCATGATAGTGAGGAAATGCTGTATAGGACAGTTTCAAACCTGTATCTTGATGTTGAGTAACTCTGGATTGTGTCTTTGAAGTGCGAATCCTGTATCCTTAGCTGATAATATTGTGATGGGCACTCTGTGAAGTCAAATCAGAGCTGTGGTATAAGGATAGTATTTGAAGCTAAGGAGTGACAAAAAGGTCCTGTAGTTGTTGCAGATCTGGTGATATAGAAAGTTATCAAAACAGTCGTAAATTGGGCATGTCAGCAAACCTGAAGACTCCCTAATGTGGAAGAACTTGAACAAACGAGGGACATGACGACCTGAAGTAAAAACTCAGATAGGCAACTTCAGAAATTGCACTTACAGGTTCGAGCGTAGAAAATCTTCAGTCCCGCTGGGTTCTTCAGTGAGCAGGAGACGCAGGAATGCTGCCACTTCCTGGAGATCATAGTTTGCAGGTGGTGGTGAAGCATAAAGCATGGTTCGAGGGCATCTTGAAGGCTGATAACCTCTAGAGATGCTCTGAAGAAGCTAATTAATTAGCGAGACATGTAAGCATCTGTATCTGGTATCTGTGAGGAGGATCCATGGATGACCACCCATACACCTACTGAAATGCCTCTAAACCTCTTTGCTTCCTTCTGACTAAATGCCAGCATCAGAGCCTGACATCTGCAGCCCAGACAGCGGACACTCCAAGTGTATTACTGACAAGGACTTGAATCTACACAAACAGCTGATTACAGCAAGCATCGTGAAAGCAGGAAGCTGTACTGTGTCTAGCAAGTGGGATCCCTGTTTCCAGCATCAGAGACAGCTACTAACAGATCGCATAGATCTCTTCTGAAAGTTGGTTCCTGTACTCGGATTCCCCCGCTGCTTCTCATGACACCCTGTTTGCCGTCCAACTTCAGCATATGGTAAAGTCAGTTTCAATTTTATTTTGTATTCTCTAGCTGTCATGCTTCAGTGACTGTGCTATTTACTACTGAATTATTCTGAATAGACAATATTCACAGTGTGAAACGGAGGCTGCAATTGTCACAAGCTGGATTTACTGAAAAGAAAAGGAAATGCTACATCACACCTGCACTTTATAATATTTATAAGATTGTTACATCTGTGGTCAAACTATTGGTGATCGGATATGTCAGTCACTAGAAGACTATGCCAGTTATCATGATTGACTAATTTCCATTGATCACCTGATGATTTCACCTTCAATCCAAACAGATTGTATGACCAATCAATATCTATTGGTGTATGTGAGTGTGTGAGAATGAGAGTTGTATGAGGTGATTTAGAAAATGGTGGCCACCTTTCCTCCTCCAGACTTTAGGTCTTTTAATGTGTACTGGGAATAGGGTTGTAGTTTAACAGTAATTTATATATGGAATTTTACTTTTGGATGGTCTTCAATAAAGATTTGTACCTATATCACTGAATTGTCCTCAAAGAAGAGTTTCTTTGTGCTTGTCCTGTTTTTCTTTTGGATTTAATCATAACTCAGAGGACTGCTAAATCTTAGTGTCTCAGGATTGCTATCTATCATCCGAGATACTTGGTTTAGACGGTGGAACCGTTTAGAAATCCCCATAACAGGTTCAGGCCAAGATATGGCCAGTATGTTCTAAAGGGGGATATTCGGATCGGTATTTAGGAGCAGTTGAGAATCCCCTTTTTGTTTTTCTTCTCTTTTTTTCTTTGATAACCTCTAGAGTGCTGTACATCCATCGGTTCAGTAGATGGATATGGAGGTGTGTTGAAGTCAGTATGCCAGTTCGGAAGATCCACCATTCTCGCTGAACTGTTGAATGTCTTCAGGGACCGTTAGATGGGCTGTACTTCCTGCAGTGCCAGCAGAATGGAGACTTCCACCTGTACGGCACATATCTTTCATGCAGCAAATCCAGTAGCGGGTGCAGGTCTTTTAGACATTTAACTGTGATGTGTAATAGGTCTTGGTATAATTTAATGTCAGCACTGTTTAAGTGAATAAGACCCCTAATCCTTTCTCATCTAAGGATTTCTTCTTTGAGGCGAAAGTTTACTATACAGAAAATGACATCTCTAGGAGGATCAGTATCTCCACCCCTTGGTCTAAGAGCTTGGTGTAGATGCTCCATGATGATTGGTGTCTTGGGCAGCCTTTCTTAGAAATCATTGAAGATGGAGAGGATAGCTTGTGTCAATTGAACGGACTCTGTAGATTCTGGGAGGCCTCTGACCCGAATATTGTGGTGGCAGCCCCTATTATTTGAGTCTTCTAAATGGCTCTGTAATTCTCGTAGATGCAGTGTATGTGCTTCTGTGACCTGTTGCATCTCATGGATGGCAGCATCATGGAAGGCTGAGGATTCTTCTACTTCCTCCTACTTCATGGCCAATGCCTGGATATCCAAGTGCAGGTCTGAGATTGCTGCTGTCAGTGTAGTCAGCATATTCTTAATGTCAAATGCCACTGCAGGCTGGTCATCCAGGCTAGATTTTTTACCTGTTGGTGGTGAGGCTGTGAAATGCACTGTGCCCAAGGAACAGGACAGGCTACTACTGGATGATTGTGGTCTGCTGCCTGAAGCCTGGGGTGAGGCTGCGGTCTCCCAGGGTTGAGTTGGCAAGATTTCAGTGATGTTGTGGCTCAGCTGTGTCAGCTTAGCCAAGGTATGTTTTGGCACCAATGCTGTACAATTAGTAATATGTACCATATGTAGAACCAAATTAGGGAGACAAGTATTGACAGCACCCATGATTGTGGTTTTTAAATATTAGATTTTTTAAATTATTATTTCTTTTCCACCAGATAATTCTAGTTACGTCGTATCTCAGAAATATGTAAGCCCTGTAATAAGGATTTATTTAGCATTGCTATCTTTATAAAATGTTGGCATATTGGGGATGGAGCCGGCACGCACGGAGTATGGCTGCATGAGACCTTAGCTCTCTGCCACATTGCGACCTTCCAGACCAAACCACAGCGACACTGGGCACCAAAGCACGGCAATTTCAACAGCCAGGCAGTCCGGATCAGCCACAGATCAAGTTGAGGAGGAGGAGAGAGGTTAAAATGCCCGTTAAGATGACAGACTTTTTCAGTCATACAGGCCGCCCGAAGCGCCAAGATGGCGCCGGCAGCACACAGAGAAATCCTCAGTCACTAACCCAGGATACTAACTCACACTGGGACACAGATAAGAATCACACAACCCGGCCCAAACAAAGACAGACTGAATCTCAATCCTCTTCCAGCACTAGCAGCCCAGTTAAAGCAAAGCAGAGGATGAAACAGATGGATCCTGCAGATGCTGCAGAAGGGGACACAGGCAGCACACTAGATGACACACTGGAGTTCCAGGATGCCATAGCTGCATTTCCCACAAACAACTATCCTGTGATGGACTCCACATTAAAAGATATGCTACCTTAGAAGTGCCATCCATACAGATATGCTGCAACTCATGAAACAGTGCAAATCAGAAGTGGCAGAGGTCATTGATAGAGTGACCCATGTTGAAAGTAAAATGGGGGAATTCACTGACACTTTCAATAACATGGTTGACACACAACATGAGGATGACATTCTGTGGCTCCAAAAAAATGTCGCTGACCTTGAGGACCATTCCAGAAGGAACAACATTAAAATAAGAGGCATACCTGAAACAGTCAAACAGTCTGAATTAATGGCATTCTTAACCAACATAATGAAAGAAACCCTGCCTGACCTACCTTTGGAGGAGTTGGTCATAGACCGCATACACAGACATCCAAAACCGCAACACATTCCCGCTAAACTTCCTAGAGACACCATAGCTAGGATTCACTACTACAGAGTAAAAGAGAAATTGATGTATACAACAAAGAAAGCTGAACACCTTCCAGACTGTATTCAGGGCTTGTCGTTTTTTGCAGACCTCTCAGTCCATACTATGCAAAGGAGACGCAACCTCATGGCTATAATAAAACCACTTAGAAATCATAATATCCCCTATCGCTGGAACTACTCTGCCATCCTTGTATTTTTCAAAGGGGAGCAAGAATTCAAAGTGACCAATATAGAAGAGGTATAAGGCTGCTGGAGAAATGGCAAATTGTAAATGGGGAATCAGAGGACCTCCAAAACAGACAGGAGCAACCAATGCCATTTGATACCTAACTGCCAACTTTCTTATGCTAACTTAGCCTGTTAATATAGTTCAAACTAGCTTGGTCTGGAAGATTCAACCGGCGTTCGCTTTGTTTTTTTTTTCACAAATCCCAGATTCAGCAAGCCAAACCTGCTCAGATTTTAAAGAAATCACATATTTTTACAGCGCGCTTGATTTTGCGCATTGTTTTTCTTATACATTTTATCTGTTTATCTGTTTTTTAGATTGTTAATTTCTGTTTTCAGTTCCAACAAGTTTTCCACATCTGAACGCATTAATGTACAATTCGTCAACTTGAGATACAGCATTCCCCAACTCCTATTATACAGAAGCAAGGATCTATAATATAGCATCAACGGAATACAGTTTCAGGCAAACCTCAGCAGGGTAAGACTACTTTTGTTTACTTAAAACCAGTACACTACACCCAATTCTCAATTACAAGCACACTATTCAAGATGTCATTCAAAATAACTTCCCTAAATGTAAACGGCTTAAATAGTCCACAAAAAAGACATAGGCTATGGAAAGAATCTCACACTCAAAATTGTGACATTTTTTGTATCCAGGGGATCCACTTCAAAGAAGGTCAGCATCCAAGTTTATCTCATAACCAGTTCCCTCATGCATACTTTGCCAACGCCGCCACTATAAAAAGAGGAGTGGCTATCCTAGTCAAACATTCTGTAGCATTCAAACACATAGCAAATCAATGCGACAAAGAGGGAAGATACATTATCCTGACATGTGAAATCAACAACGTAGTATACACAATAGTCAATGTATACACTCCTAATTCTAGGCAAATTCGCTTCTTGAATAAGCTCTGGAACAAATTTCAAAAACAAAGCTCAGGACATACAATACTATGTGGCGACTTAAATGCAATTGCCAACCAACAAATGGATGTTTCAAATATGGGAAGTAAAAAAGGTTGTAGATCGTCTATGTCCTACTTTGCTCAAGCGGCCAACCTATATGATGTATGGAGATGCCACCATTCCACGGAGAGGGACTTTACATTCTTTTCCCACATCCACCTATCATATTCTAGAATAGAAGTTTATATAGGCTCTGCTACATTGTATCCGTTCTCCATACACTTCAGACTCAAACCCTGTGTTGTACTTGATTATACCACTCCAGCTGCTACTTAATATACTATATGGAATTCTTTACTACTTATGCACACTATATATTTACCATTAGGTATGCAACTACATATTTACCCCCACACTATATTTTACCCTCAAATTAACATCCCCATATGTATATACATATACATAGCTATTGTATACAATGTAAGCTGGAATTTATTATATATATTTTTTTTTGCTGGCCCCTACTTGGTGCACTCTGCTTTTCATATTTTGCTTTGCATATATAGCTTCCCCAACATCCTCCTCATATTACTACATTTACCTCCCAATCTACGTTTGTTGGACCCTCTCCTAAGGTCTCCTTTATACTTTCTTATTTTTTAGGGACGCCTTCTGTTACCTCAGCACGCCGCTCTGGCTCGCACGCGCCCGGGTCGGGCGAGACGGGAGTACTGTCACACCTCTCCACAGTGGTTGCAGCCCACCAACCTGCATTTCTCACCATTTAACCATTTAAGTATCAACATCTACATTGGTTACATCACCATTGTTTACTCTTATACTTGGCCCTTTTCCTTGTGGCCCTCCTTGCTTTTAGCATAAATCTACTTTTCACAAGCAAATAAATATATATCTTCAGGTAGGTGATCAATTGATCATTCTAACCTTTTACTAGATATCCACATGAAAGTCATACCAATACCTGACCCTCCTCCCCTTCATTTCTTTCTAATTAGCTCAGATGAACCCCTCTCTCAACTATGCCCCTGAAGAAGGACTTCATAAATATTAAGTACCCCGAAACGCGTCGGGCTTGAGAAGAGTTCTTTATCACGATCTATTATGTGTTGTTCATCATGATTATCATGTAGCCCTACTATGTTATCTTATATATCTAGTGCTTGTTTTTAACAATTGTATTTTTCAAATAAAATTACATGTTTTTTACTATACATAAACACTCTTTATTCTGTATAAACCCTGTTTATCTATGCAAGTGCCGGAAAAGTCCACTTAGGAGAACCTTTTGTTTTTTGTGTTTATACAATATTGGACGTGGCACGGCTCCCTCCCCTAAACTAGTTGGTCACCCCCCTTTTGTTCAATGTCTCTTTGGTAGGAAATACCACTCCCCGCTCTGACCAACGTATTTTAGGCCTTGTACAATTATATATTTATTCTAAAATTCGGCGATAGTGACCGAACCGAAGCAGAGATTTCTTCTCTGTTCTTTAAACTTGCCAAGAACTTAGAGAAAAAGTCCTCTTTCTTTTGGCACGTAAAGTCATTCCAAGACTATATGAAGAATAATATGAACCCGTTGGGTCTCCGCGTCCAGATCTTCCCAACTCTGGAGGATCTGGACGCGGCTTTCAAGTCCACATGGGAGAACGCTCTACAGACATGCTCACGCAATCTTATGCAGATACTTATAGATGAATATTCTAAAAGATCTTCAGCATTGGACACTGAGATTACTAGGATTTGTGAACTACTCAAAAAATTTCAGGCACATCCATCAGTCTCTATCAAAGAGAAAAAACTTAAAATCCACCTTGAATCCTTTAATAAAAATATTTTAATTAAGAAAAACTCTAAATTCCATAGGGACAAGAATGCATTTGAGGCCGGCTAGGCCTATAAATGGAATCAAAACAACAGGACAACTAGGAATCCACAGACATCTCAAAATCTCTCTTCCAACAAACCTTCATCACATATTCTTCCGCTGATCATTCCCAAAGCAAAACCCTCTTCGGGAACTAAACGCCAACTCTCTGGCGATCCCACTCTAGACCAAAAATCTAAAAAATCCAGTGCAGAAAAGAAGTCCAATCCCCTCCCCCCTGGACACCCTGATAATATCACCAAGGGATCCTTGTCCAATCACTCTACACAGGCACATCCATCCCTCTCCTCTCAGAACACTACTACTGGACACGAGCCTAGTCGTAATGACTCATCTTTTTTAGACCTAGTACTGGCCGGTCTCAAACCACCCCCACCGAATTTGAACACTTACACACAAATGACACTGTGAATTCTCTCCCCACTCTGTGCACTCCTCTGGATAATGATTTGAGTATTATCAACCTATCCTCCTACCCCCTCACCACTGATCAAATTTCCATCCTGAAGAAAGGACTTAATTTCTGTCCTGATCAGAGATTAGACAAATTCGAATTTTATAAAGATCTCCACCTCTTTATCCGGAAAATAATTCTTAAAAAACTTTACCAGAAACAGGACACCAGAATAACTTTTACCCCTCAGGAAAATCGGGCTTTGGATCAACTTGTTGCGTCATTGGAGGAAAGTGACACATCTGATCTGATAGACCAGATAGACCTTTCACATATTCTTCAACAAATAGACGACTCGGATGTCCACCCACACCCGGGTACCTCTAAATTAAAGAAAAAATCGGACCTCTGCCCACCACCAAGCACATGTCCGAATGCAGCAACTTTCCTTAAACTTGTTAACAACGACCTGGAAAAACTCAAAATAAAACAACAAGGACCCTCCAACCTGAACTCTAAAGAATTAGAGGCATTAAAATCCCTAAAGGCGAACGACACAATTACTATAAAACCTTCTGATAAGGGAGGCAATGTTGTGGTGTTGGACAACAACCACTACATTAAGATGTGCAAAAAAATTCTCAACAATGCAGACTGGTATCGCTGTATGCCAGCCTCCATTGTTGAGAAGTATAACAAAGAATTCTACGCCTTGGTCGACTCCGCTTTTCTTAACCACACTATCAGTAAATCTACTTGGACTTTCATAAGAAACAATTTTCCCAAGACCCCTACGTTTTATGCGCTCCCCAAAGTGCACAAAAACCTAAAAGACCCACCGGGTAGGCCGATTATTTCCGGTGTGGGTTCAATAAGCGAAAATGCCAGTAAACTTATCGACGAACATCTTAGACCTATCGTGGTGTCTCTAGCTTCCTATGTAAAAGACACCAGCCATCTTTTGCAAATTTTGGACCAGCTTTCTATCTCTGATCGAGCCCTCTTCGTCACCATTGACGTGGAAACGCTTTACAGCTCCATTCCACATGAACTGGGTCTGGCGGCAATTAGACATATACTCCAGCAACAATTGCACTCCGATCCCAGGTACAATGCATTCATCATTGAACTGCTCGAGTACATCCTCACCCACAACGTTTTCACCTTCCTTGGCTCCCACTACCTCCAGGTGCAGGGAGTAGCGATGGGGACATGTTGTGCCCCGTCGTATGCTAACCTGTACCTGGGGGAGTGGGAGAAAGCCCTTCTTACAGACGGGAATCTTACTTACTTTACTAACCACATTCAAGGGTGGTATCGATATATAGACGACATTTTTGTCGTGTGGGAGGGTCCCTTGGATGTACTCGAGCAGTTCATACTTCGGATGAATAAGAACGACTTTAACTTGACATTTACTATGTCCTCTGATATTACTCATGTAACTTTTTTAGACATTGAAATTTTCAAGGATGGACAGGGTAAACTTTCCACCAAACTCTTTAGAAAAAGCACTGCCGGCAATACCATATTGCATGCTGCTAGCTCCCACCCTAAACCTTTAATTGATTCCATTCCTTACTCCCAATATATTAGGATCAAGCGTAACTGTACAGATAACAACAACTTTCTCATAGAGGCTGCTGCCCTCCGAGATAGACTGCTATTACGTGGGTATTCCCACAATTCCCTCAAAGGAGCCTTTCGCAAAGTCAACAACAAACCTAGACAAGTGCTCCTCCATCCCCCCAAACAACATAAAGATGCTCACCCACTTAGTATCATCACAACATACAACCAGCAACACTGTCAAATTAAAAGAATAATTGAGAAATACTGGCACCTACTGGCCCTTGACCCCAGCTTGGGCCATCTGGTTCCGGAAAAGCCCCATTTTACCTTTAGAAGAGCCACTTTCATTGGTGACCACATCACCAATAGTGAGTTCAGACCATCGACAATCCACTGTAAATACAGAGGCACCTTTGCCTGTGGCTCATGCCACTACTGTGGCTACATGCTTACTCAAAAAAACCCCACTCTCCCTAACGGGAAAACTTTTTTTCCAAAACACTTTGCAAACTGTAGAACCACTGGAGTGGTCTATCTACTCCAGTGTAACTGCAGCTGCTTCTATATAGGAAAGACCAAGCTTGAGTTCTGGCGACGTGCATACAGGCACATTTTATCTATGAAAACAGCTGACCCCGACCTCCCCCTCGGCCGACATGTGGCCTTGGTACATGGAGGTAAATTCCCCTCCATTAAATTCCTAATTTTGGATCGCATACACCCTAGCCCCAGAGGGGGCGATTGGAATAAAGTCCTGCTCCAGAGAGAACTTAAATGGATCCATTTACTTAAGGCCACTACACCCCCAGGCCTCAATGAGGCGGTTTGTTTTAAACCCTTCCTACAAGGTTTCAATTCCGGAGGTATGGAAAAATAGGGTCACTATCTCTCTAGAGTATATCTCTTGTTCTCCAATTGTTTATCGATCTGCTGTATCTGGTTGTTTGTTATCTTTTCTGTTTTTTTCTTTGATATTGACCAATTTTGTACACCAAGCTGAACGTCTGTCACATATATGCTCCCCTCCTCCTTCCTTTCCCTCCCTCCCCCCCTCTCCCTCTTCCCCCCCTCCCCGCCCCTTTTTTTTCCCCCCTCCCCCCCCCTTCTCTACCTTGATGTTTCATTCATTATTATTATTATTATTATTATTATTATCATTATCCGTTTTACCATATCCCATGTAATTTTCGTTTCACCCCTTTGATTTTTCAGTTGGTACCCCAGGGGACCTTGTATCTGTACACACATTCAGCTTGGTTGGCTCCCTCAGGGAACCCTCTCTTTGTCCATATGTTGCCTATATATGATCTATTTATGTTTATTATATATACTCAGTTAGCATCTACATTCATATGCCTTTTACATGTTTTCAAGTTTTTTGTTGGCCATCACTATTCTACTATGCAATATTCCATTCTGTCTATGTCATGAGAAGATCTACCCGTTGGTGGCGCTATCGGTCTCTTGGATCGCAGTACCAGTGTCCATCAGCAGGTGTCTTCCAACACCTAGGACCTGCAGTAAGAGGTCTTTCCTGCTGGTGGCACTGTTGCATCCTCGGGCCGTAGTACCGGCGTCAACCAGCGGGTGCACTCTGGCAGTGTGGAGCAAACAGCTCACACTGCGCTCAGCTGTAACGTGAGGTCAATTACCACAGCCTTACAAATACCCGGCAAGCCCTCATAGGCTTGCCTTGGTATCTCTCTCTCTCTCCCTGCGTTCTGACCTTGCTGCCTGTTTGACCTTGAGCCTGCTATCTGCCTTGTCCTGATCTGATCCAATCCCTATCCTGAGGCCTTCCCAGTCCTGTCCCTTCTGTTCCTGGCTCCCTTGGATCCCTGCCCTGAACCCCATCCATCCATCCTCTCCTTGTCCTGTTCAGGTTCCCGTCCTTACCCTTCTGCTGACTTCCCTGTGTATGACCTTGGCTTGGCTTGTTTACGATTACGGTATCTCCCTTTACTTATATATATATATATTGTTGTTTGTAGTGGGTTGTTGTGTGGGTTTTTGCACTGTTTGTTCCTGTCACTTATCACTTGTTAATAAACACCATTTCACTTACATGTGTTTCTGGTCTCCTCTGTGCAGTCCACACAGTCTGGTCTACTAGTCTCCTGACAGTATACCAAGGCCATCCCTGACCAGACGTGGCTGCACTGAGAAACCGTCCTGTTACGGTGGGCGCGCAAAATGGACTTTGATGAAATTGTCTATTATTCTCTGCTGGCGGCAGAGGATAATGAATATTGTTGTCAGACTCTTAAAGATTGGACCCGTGACCAACTGCTGAAAACGATACAAACAGCCCATTTATTTGTAGATCAAGGTCATGCGTTATTTGAGGATGTTCAGCCTTTGATTCAATTATGTATAAAGTCAGCCTTGTCATGCATTCCCGAAGGTAGTGACGATTACTCCCCTCCTTTCAGTTGTGACCAGGTGGAATCCCTGGTATGGTTGTTAGAGGATGATCCGGCTTACTTTGATGAACATTATTCCGCTTGTTCCCAGCAGGTGTTGTCCGATTGCATTTATTCAGTACAATCTCTGGTTAGTCAGGCTGTATGTAAATCAGCGTTTGTTCAACCTTTGCTGCAGGCATGGTCAGATCTCCTGTCTTTAGCTAAGCCACAACATTCCAGCCCTGCCATTAATCATCTGCCTTCCAAAAGATCTATCTCCCCGTCACCTATGGCAACCTCAGCTACAACCCAGTTTAATCAGTTCCCTACCAAATACTACCACCCAGTCTCCAAGTGTCACACCTATCCTGCTTTCAATTCACCTGTCTCTTCTCCTCCACCTGTAACAGTCCCACAAAACCCCTCTCTAGCTACAGTTCCTTGGTCTTCCTTCGATCCAGCTACTTTCTTTGCTTACAGCCCTGCACCTACATACAAAACTGCACGGGCTAAACCAAAGAAGAAGCAAAAATTCTTCCCGACCCACACCATCTTGCCAGTAACCCAACCTGTTCCAGCTTTGCAGTCTGACGTTCCAGCTCGCCAGTCTGATGTTCCAGCCTTCCAGTCTGATGTTCCAGCCTTCCAGTCTGATGTTCCAGCTTTGCAGTCTGATGTTCCAGCTTTGCAGTCTGACGTTCCAGCTTGCCAGTCTGACGTTCCAGCCTTCCAGTCTGATGTTCCAGCCTTCCAGTCTGATGTTCCAGCTTTGCAGTCTGATGTTCCAGCTTTGCAGTCTGATGTTCCAGCTTTGCAATCTGATGTTCCAGCTTTGCAGTCTGATGTTCCAGCTTTGCAGTCTGATGTTCCAGCTTTGCAGTCTGATGTTCCAGCTTTGCAGTCTGATGTTCCAGCTTTGCAGTCTGATGTTCCAGCTTTGCAGTCTGAAGTTCAGGCTTTGCAGTCTGAAGTTCAAGCTTTGCAGTCTGAAGTTCAAGCTTTGCAGTCTGAAGTTCAAGCTTTGCAGTCTGAAGTTCAAGCTTTGCAGTCTGATGTCCCAGCCTTCCAGTCTGATGTCCCAGCCTTCCAGTCTGATGTCCCAGCCTTCCAGTCTGCTGTTCCAGCTTTGCAGTCTGCTGTTCCAGCCTTCCAGTCTGCTGTTCCAGCCTTCCAGTCTGCTGTTCCAGCTTTGCAGTCTGCTGTTCCAGCTTTGCAGTCTGCTGTTCCAGCTTTGCAGTCTGCTGTTCCAGCTTTGCAGTCTGCTGTTCCAGCTTTGCAGTCTGCTGTTCCAGCCTTCCAGTCTGCTGTTCCAGCCTTCCAGTCTGCTGTTCCAGCTTTCCAGTCTGATGTTCCAGCTTTGCAGTCTGATGTTCCAGCTTTACAGTCTGATGTGCCTGCCTCCCAGTCTGTCGTCCCGATGCCTGCCTTCCAGCTCGATGTCCTTGCCTTCCAGCCGGATGTCTTGCAGCGTGCCTTCCAGCCTGATGTCTTGATGCCTACCTACCAGTCTGATGTGCCAGCTTCCCAGATTGATGTGCCAGCTTCCCAGATTGATGTGCCAGTTTCCCAGATTGATGTGCCAGTTTCCCAGATTGATGTGCCAGCTTCCCAGATTGATGTGCCAGCTTCCCAGATTGATGTGCCAGCTTCCCAGATTGATGTGCCAACTTCCCAGTTTGCTGTACCAGCTTCCCAGCCTGATGCCTTGCAGCTTGTCTTCCAGCCTGATGTCTTGATGCCCACCTACCAGTCTGATGTGCCAGCTTCCCAATCTGATGTGCCAGCTTCCCAGTCTGATGTGCCAGCTTCCCAGTCTGATGTGCCAGCTTCCCAGATTGATGTGCCAGCTTCCCAGATTGATGTGCCAGCTTCCCAGATTGATGTGCCAGCTTCCCAGCCTGATGCCTTGCAGCTTGTCTTCCAGCCTGATGTCTTGATGCCTACCTGCCAGTCTGATGTGCCAGCTTCCCAGTCTGATGTGCCAGCTTCCCAGTCTGATGTGCCAGCTTCCCAGATTGATGTGCCAGCTTCCCAGATTGATGTGCCAGCTTCCCAGATTGATGTGCCAGCTTCCCAGATTGATGTGCCAGTTTCCCAGATTGATGTGCCAGTTTCCCAGATTGATGTGCCAGCTTCCCAGATTGATGTGCCAGCTTCCCAGATTGATGTGCCAACTTCCCAGTTTGCTGTACCAGCTTCCCAGCCTGATGCCTTGCAGCTTGTCTTCCAGCCTGATGTCTTGATGCCCACCTACCAGTCTGATGTGCCAGCTTCCCAATCTGATGTGCCAGCTTCCCAGTCTGATGTGCCAGCTTCCCAGATTGATGTGCCAGCTTCCCAGATTGATGTGCCAGCTTCCCAGATTGATGTGCCAGCTTCCCAGCCTGATGCCTTGCAGCTTGTCTTCCAGCCTGATGTCTTGATGCCTACCTGCCAGTCTGATGTGCCAGCTTCCCAGTCTGATGTGCCAGCTTCCCAGTCTGATGTGCCAGCTTCCCAGATTGATGTGCCAGCTTCCCAGATTGATGTGCCAGCTTCCCAGATTGATGTGCCAGCTTCCCAGATTGACGTGCCAGCTTCCCAGATTGACGTGCCAGCTTCCCAGATTGACGTGCCAGCTTCCCAGATTGACGTGCCAGCTTCCCAGATTGACGTGCCAGCTTCCCAGATTGATGTGCCAGCTTCCCAGTTTGCTGTACCAGCTTCCCAGCCTGATGTCTTGCAGCTTGCCTTTCAGCCTGATGCCTCGAAGATTGCTTCTCAGTCTGATGTGCCAGCCTCTCAGTCTGATGTGCCAGCTTCCAAGTCGGATGTTCCAGCTTTCCAGTCTGATGTTCCAGCCCTCCAGCCTGATGTTCGGGTGTCTGCCCTCCAGCTCAAGTGGTTCCTGTCATCTGCTGCCCAGCTCAAGTGGTTCCTGTCGTTTGCTGCCCAGCTCAAGTGTTTCCTGTCGTCTGCTGCCCAGCTCAAGTGTTTCCTGTCGTCTGCTGCCCAGCTCAAGTGTTTCCTGTCGTCTGCTGCCCAGCTCAAGTGTTTCCTGTCGTCTGCTGCCCAGCTCAAGTGTTTCCTGTCGTCTGCTGCCCAGCTCAAGTGTTTCCTGTCGTCTGCTGCCCAGCTCAAGTGGTTCCTGTCGTCTGCTGCCCAGCTCAAGTGGTTCCTGTCGTTTGCTGCCCAGCTCAAGTGTTTCCTGTCGTCTGCTGCCCAGCTCAAGTGTTTCCTGTCGTCTGCTGCCCAGCTCAAGTGTTTCCTGTCGTCTGCTGCCCAGCTCAAGTGGTTCCTGTCGTCTGCTGCCCAGCTCAAGTGGTTCCTGTCGTCTGCTGCCCAGCTCAAGTGGTTCCTGTCGTCTGCTGCCCAGCTCAAGTGGTTCCTGTCGTCTGCTGCCCAGCTCAAGTGGTTCCTGTCGTCTGCTGCCCAGCTCAAGTGGTTCCTGTCGTCTGCTGCCCAGCTCAAGTGGTTCCTGTCGTCTGCTGCCCAGCTTAATGACTCTGACATGCCAGCAGTACCCACTGTCCAGGTTGATGTACCCGATGCCCGGCCTGATGTGCCCTCATCTGTCCAGTTGAAGGCCATGAACTTTGAACAGATACACCTTGTTGGAGCGTCCGGAGGCCGCTCCTTTAGGGGGGGGTACTGTCATGAGAAGGTCTACCCGTTGGTGGCGCTATCGGTCTCTTGGATCGCAGTACCAGTGTCCATCAGCAGGTGTCTTCCAACACCTAGGACCTGCAGTAAGAGGTCTTTCCTGCTGGTGGCACTGTTGCATCCTCGGGCCGTAGTACCGGCGTCAACCAGCGGGTGCACTCTGGCAGTGTGGAGCAAACAGCTCACACTGCGCTCAGCTGTAACGTGAGGTCAATTACCACAGCCTTACAAATACCCGGCAAGCCCTCATAGGCTTGCCTTGGTATCTCTCTCTCTCTCCCTGCGTTCTGACCTTGCTGCCTGTTTGACCTTGAGCCTGCTATCTGCCTTGTCCTGATCTGATCCAATCCCTATCCTGAGGCCTTCCCAGTCCTGTCCCTTCTGTTCCTGGCTCCCTTGGATCCCTGCCCTGAACCCCATCCATCCATCCTCTCCTTGTCCTGTTCAGGTTCCCGTCCTTACCCTTCTGCTGACTTCCCTGTGTATGACCTTGGCTTGGCTTGTTTACGATTACGGTATCTCCCTTTACTTATATATATATATATTGTTGTTTGTAGTGGGTTGTTGTGTGGGTTTTTGCACTGTTTGTTCCTGTCACTTATCACTTGTTAATAAACACCATTTCACTTACATGTGTTTCTGGTCTCCTCTGTGCAGTCCACACAGTCTGGTCTACTAGTCTCCTGACAGTCTACTTCCATACGTAATTATTTACATTTACAGTTTCCAGTATTATTTAGCTCCCTTCCACTCTCTTAGCAACTATTGTGACTCGATATAATTGTTTTGACCATTTCTTATCCTAGCCCTTTGTCTAACTTTCCCCATTGCATTTCTCCCCTTATTCCCACCCCCTATTTTCCAACCCCCCCTTTCTCTTTTTTCTTTTTTATACTCCTTCACGTCCTAGGTATCTAGGCAACTGTGTTCAGGCCTAGGTCACCCCACCTCCTTTGCATACAATGTTTCATGCGTTCTCCCCCGTGCTGTATGTTGTGACATGTTCCCCCTCCCCTCGCCCCTCCCCCCGGGGCGCTTGTGGCTAGAGCGGCTGCCCGGCACGGCAAGCCGCCACAGGATTCTTTTATTTCTGGGGCGGCGTTGAGGGAGGTGCCTGGGCGTTTCCCCACGCCCATCGCCTCCATGTTGCCACTCCGGCGAGGATGCGCTGTTCGCCAGGGTGGCACTTCCGTGCCGGTGGGGCGGGTGTGCGCGACGCTGCTCCAAATGCCGTGACGTTGCGCATGCGCTGTTGGGGCGGCGCCGCGCATCCTCGCCTCGGGGGGTCAATATAGAGCGTCTTTGCTTACGCTCTCCACACACAGCTGTGCCTCATTCTGACGCCAGCTGATTAGATTTCTCACACTATAATAACCAGCCTCACTCACTCCCTGCCAAGGCGCCACATACGCCGGATGCTTGGCTGTGAGGTGGTTTCCCTGTATACTTGCTTCTACCCAAGGTATGTTACTTTAGTCATTTCATTTTACTCCATTGAATGTTCTAGCACTTTAGTGCCAAGTTTGGTTATTATTTCCTTCCCCCCTTAGCCTTATAGCTACACCTTATTACTCCCTGGCCTGCTCTCACTTTGGTCTCTGCAGGCTTTTGGGAGTTTATATGGGCTCTGCTACATTGTATCCGTTCTCCATACACTTCAGACTCAAACCCTGTGTTGTACTTGATTATACCACTCCAGCTGCTACTTAATATACTATATGGAATTCTTTACTACTTATGCACACTATATATTTACCATTAGGTATGCAACTACATATTTACCCCCACACTATATTTTACCCTCAAATTAACATCCCCATATGTATATACATATACATAGCTATTGTATAAAATGTAAGCTGGAATTTATTATATATATATTTTTTTGCTGGCCCCTACTTGGTGCACTCTGCTTTTTATATTTTGCTTTGCATATATAGCTTCCCCAACATCCTCCTCATATTACTACATTTACCTCCCAATCTACCTTTGTTGGACCCTCTCCTAAGGTCCCCTTTATACTTTCTTATTTTTTAGGGACGCCTTCTGTGACCTCAGCACGCCGCTCTGGCTCGCACGCGCCCGGGTCGGGCGAGACGGGAGTACTGTCACACCTCTCCACAGTGGTTGCAGCCCACCAACCTGCATTTCTCACCATTTAACCATTTAAGTATCAACATCTACATTGGTTACATCACCATTGTTTACTCTTATACTTGGCCCTTTTCCTTGTGGCCCTCCTTGCTTTTAGCATAAATCTACTTTTCACAAGCAAATAAATATATATCTTCAGGTAGGTGATCAATTGATCATTCTAACCTTTTACTAGATATCCACATGAAAGTCATACCAATACCTGACCCTCCTCCCCTTCATTTCTTTCTAATTAGCTCAGATGAACCCCTCTCTCAACTATGCCCCTGAAGAAGGACTTCATAAATATTAAGTACCCCGAAACGCGTCGGGCTTGAGAAGAGTTCTTTATCACGATCTATTATGTGTTGTTCATCATGATTATCATGTAGCCCTACTATGTTATCTTATATATCTAGTGCTTGTTTTTAACAATTGTATTTTTCAAATAAAATTACATGTTTTTTACTATACATAAACACTCTTTATTCTGTATAAACCCTGTTTATCTATGCAAGTGCCGGAAAAGTCCACTTAGGAGAACCTTTTGTTTTTTGTGTTTATACAATATTGGACGTGGCACGGCTCCCTCCCCTAAACTAGTTGGTCACCCCCCTTTTGTTCAATGTCTCTTTGGTAGGAAATACCACTCCCCGCTCTGACCAACGTATTTTAGGCCTTGTACAATTATATATTTATTCTAAAATTCGGCGATAGTGACCGAACCGAAGCAGAGATTTCTTCTCTGTTCTTTAAACTTGCCAAGAACTTAGAGAAAAAGTCCTCTTTCTTTTGGCACGTAAAGTCATTCCAAGACTATATGAAGAATAATATGAACCCGTTGGGTCTCCGCGTCCAGATCTTCCCAACTCTGGAGGATCTGGACGCGGCTTTCAAGTCCACATGGGAGAACGCTCTACAGACATGCTCACGCAATCTTATGCAGATACTTATAGATGAATATACTAAAAGATCTTCAGCATTGGACACTGAGATTACTAGGATTTGTGAACTACTCAAAAAATTTCAGGCACATCCATCAGTCTCTATCAAAGAGAAAAAACTTAAAATCCACCTTGAATCCTTTAATAAAAACATTTTAATTAAGAAAAACTCTAAATTCCATAGGGACAAGAATGCATTTGAGGCCGGCTAGGCCTATAAATGGAATCAAAACAACAGGACAACTAGGAATCCACAGACATCTCAAAATCTCTCTTCCAACAAACCTTCATCACATATTCTTCCGCTGATCATTCCCAAAGCAAAACCCTCTTCGGGAACTAAACGCCAACTCTCTGGCGATCCCACTCTAGACCAAAAATCTAAAAAATCCAGTGCAGAAAAGAAGTCCAATCCCCTCCCCCCTGGACACCCTGATAATATCACCAAGGGATCCTTGTCCAATCACTCTACACAGGCACATCCATCCCTCTCCTCTCAGAACACTACTACTGGACACGAGCCTAGTCGTAATGACTCATCTTTTTTAGACCTAGTACTGGCCGGTCTCAAACCACCCCCACCGAATTTGAACACTTACACACAAATGACACTGTGAATTCTCTCCCCACTCTGTGCACTCCTCTGGATAATGATTTGAGTATTATCAACCTATCCTCCTACCCCCTCACCACTGATCAAATTTCCATCCTGAAGAAAGGACTTAATTTCTGTCCTGATCAGAGATTAGACAAATTCGAATTTTATAAAGATCTCCACCTCTTTATCCGGAAAATAATTCTTAAAAAACTTTACCAGAAACAGGACACCAGAATAACTTTTACCCCTCAGGAAAATCGGGCTTTGGATCAACTTGTTGCGTCATTGGAGGAAAGTGACACATCTGATCTGATAGACCAGATAGACCTTTCACATATTCTTCAACAAATAGACGACTCGGATGTCCACCCACACCCGGGTACCTCTAAATTAAAGAAAAAATCGGACCTCTGCCCACCACCAAGCACATGTCCGAATGCAGCAACTTTCCTTAAACTTGTTAACAACGACCTGGAAAAACTCAAAATAAAACAACAAGGACCCTCCAACCTGAACCCTAAAGAATTAGAGGCATTAAAATCCCTAAAGGCGAACGACACAATTACTATAAAACATTCTGATAAGGGAGGCAATGTTGTGGTGTTGGACAACAACCACTACATTAAGATGTGCAAAAAAATTCTCAACAATGCAGACTGGTATCGCTGTATGCCAGCCTCCATTGTTGAGAAGTATAACAAAGAATTCTACGCCTTGGTCGACTCCGCTTTTCTTAACCACACTATCAGTAAATCTACTTGGACTTTCATAAGAAACAATTTTCCCAAGACCCCTACGTTTTATGCGCTCCCCAAAGTGCACAAAAACCTAAAAGACCCACCGGGTAGGCCGATTATTTCCGGTGTGGGTTCAATAAGCGAAAATGCCAGTAAACTTATCGACGAACATCTTAGACCTATCGTGGTGTCTCTAGCTTCCTATGTAAAAGACACCAGCCATCTTTTGCAAATTTTGGACCAGCTTTCTATCTCTGATCGAGCCCTCTTCGTCACCATTGACGTGGAAACGCTTTACAGCTCCATTCCACATGAACTGGGTCTGGCGGCAATTAGACATATACTCCAGCAACAATTGCACTCCGATCCCAGGTACAATGCATTCATCATTGAACTGCTCGAGTACATCCTCACCCACAACGTTTTCACCTTCCTTGGCTCCCACTACCTCCAGGTGCAGGGAGTAGCGATGGGGACATGTTGTGCCCCGTCGTATGCTAACCTGTACCTGGGGGAGTGGGAGAAAGCCCTTCTTACAGACGGGAATCTTACTTACTTTACTAACCACATTCAAGGGTGGTATCGATATATAGACGACATTTTTGTCGTGTGGGAGGGTCCCTTGGATGTACTCGAGCAGTTCATACTTCGGATGAATAAGAACGACTTTAACTTGACATTTACTATGTCCTCTGATATTACTCATGTAACTTTTTTAGACATTGAAATTTTCAAGGATGGACAGGGTAAACTTTCCACCAAACTCTTTAGAAAAAGCACTGCCGGCAATACCATATTGCATGCTGCTAGCTCCCACCCTAAACCTTTAATTGATTCCATTCCTTACTCCCAATATATTAGGATCAAGCGTAACTGTACAGATAACAACAACTTTCTCATAGAGGCTGCTGCCCTCCGAGATAGACTGCTATTACGTGGGTATTCCCACAATTCCCTCAAAGGAGCCTTTCGCAAAGTCAACAACAAACCTAGACAAGTGCTCATCCATCCCCCCAAACAACATAAAGATGCTCACCCACTTAGTATCATCACAACATACAACCAGCAACACTGTCAAATTAAAAGAATAATTGAGAAATACTGGCACCTACTGGCCCTTGACCCCAGCTTGGGCCATCTGGTTCCGGAAAAGCCCCATTTTACCTTTAGAAGAGCCACTTTCATTGGTGACCACATCACCAATAGTGAGTTCAGACCATCGACAATCCACTGTAAATACAGAGGCACCTTTGCCTGTGGCTCATGCCACTACTGTGGCTACATGCTTACTCAAAAAAACCCCACTCTCCCTAACGGGAAAACTTTTTTTCCAAAACACTTTGCAAACTGTAGAACCACTGGAGTGGTCTATCTACTCCAGTGTAACTGCAGCTGCTTCTATATAGGAAAGACCAAGCTTGAGTTCTGGCGACGTGCATACAGGCACATTTTATCTATGAAAACAGCTGACCCCGACCTCCCCCTCGGCCGACATGTGGCCTTGGTACATGGAGGTAAATTCCCCTCCATTAAATTCCTAATTTTGGATCGCATACACCCTAGCCCCAGAGGGGGCGATTGGAATAAAGTCCTGCTCCAGAGAGAACTTAAATTGATCCATTTACTTAAGGCCACTACACCCCCAGGCCTCAATGAGGCGGTTTGTTTTAAACCCTTCCTACAAGGTTTCAATTCCGGAGGTAAGGAAAAATAGGGTCACTATCTCTCTAGAGTATATCTCTTGTTCTCCAATTGTTTATCGATCTGCTGTATCTGGTTGTTTGTTATCTTTTCTGTTTTTTTCTTTGATATTGACCAATTTTGTACACCAAGCTGAACGTCTGTCACATATATGCTCCCCTCCTCCTTCCTTTCCCTCCCTCCCCCCCTCTCCCTCTTCCCCCCCTCCCCGCCCCTTTTTTTTCCCCCTCCCCCCCCTTCTCTACCTTGATGTTTCATTCATTATTATTATTATTATTATTATTATTATTATTATCATTATCCGTTTTACCATATCCCATGTAATTTTCGTTTCACCCCTTTGATTTTTCAGTTGGTACCCCAGGGGACCTTGTATCTGTACACACATTCAGCTTGGTTGGCTCCCTCAGGGAACCCTCTCTTTGTCCATATGTTGCCTATATATGATCTATTTATGTTTATTATATATACTCAGTTAGCATCTACATTCATATGCCTTTTACATGTTTTCAAGTTTTTTGTTGGCCATCACTATTCTACTATGCAATATTCCATTCTGTCTACTTCCATACGTAATTATTTACATTTACAGTTTCCAGTATTATTTAGCTCCCTTCCACTCTCTTAGCAACTATTGTGACTCGATATAATTGTTTTGACCATTTCTTATCCTAGCCCTTTGTCTAACTTTCCCCATTGCATTTCTCCCCTTATTCCCACCCCCTATTTTCCAACCCCCCCTTTCTCTTTTTTCTTTTTTATACTCCTTCACGTCCTAGGTATCTAGGCAACTGTGTTCAGGCCTAGGTCACCCCACCTCCTTTGCATACAATGTTTCATGCGTTCTCCCCCGTGCTGTATGTTGTGACATGTTCCCCCTCCCCTCGCCCCTCCCCCCGGGGCGCTTGTGGCTAGAGCGGCTGCCCGGCACGGCAAGCCGCCACAGGATTCTTTTATTTCTGGGGCGGCGTTGAGGGAGGTGCCTGGGCGTTTCCCCACGCCCATCGCCTCCATGTTGCCACTCCGGCGAGCATGCGCTGTTCGCCAGGGTGGCACTTCCGTGCCGGTGGGGCGGGTGTGCGCGACGCTGCTCCAAACGCCGTGACGTTGCGCATGCGCTGTTGGGGCGGCGCCGCGCATCCTCGCCTCGGGGGGTCAATATAGAGCGTCTTTGCTTACGCTCTCCACACACAGCTGTGCCTCATTCTGACGCCAGCTGATTAGATTTCTCACACTATAATAACCAGCCTCACTCACTCCCTGCCAAGGCGCCACATACGCCGGATGCTTGGCTGTGAGGTGGTTTCCCTGTATACTTGCTTCTACCCAAGGTATGTTACTTTAGTCATTTCATTTTACTCCATTGAATGTTCTAGCACTTTAGTGCCAAGTTTGGTTATTATTTCCTTCCCCCTTAGCCTTATAGCTACACCTTATTACTCCCTGGCCTGCTCTCACTTTGGTCTCTGCAGGCTTTTGGGAGTTTATATGGGCTCTGCTACATTGTATCCGTTCTCCATACACTTCAGACTCAAACCCTGTGTTGTACTTGATTATTAGGGATGAGCCGAACACCCCCCGGTTCGGTTCGCACCAGAACCCGCGAACGGACCGCAAGTTCGCACGAACGTTAGAACCCCATTGACGTCTATGGGACTCGAACGTTCGAAATCAAAAGTGCTCATTTTAAAGGCTAATTTGCATGGTATTGTCCTAAAAAGGGTTTGGGGACCCGGGTCCTACCCCAGGGGACATGTATCAATGCAAAAAAAACTTTTAAAAACGGCCGTTTTTTCGGGAGCAGTGATTTTAATGATGCTTAAAGTAAAAAAAAAAAAGTGAAATATTCCTTTAAATATCGTACCTGGGGGGTGTCTATAGTATGCCTGTAAAGTGACGCGTGTTTCCCATGTTTAGAACAGTCCCTGCACCAAATGTCATTTTTAAAGGAAAAAATCTCATTTAAAACTGCTTGCGGGTTTAATGTCATGTCGGGTCATGGCAATATGGATGAAAATCAGTGAGACAAACGGCATGGGTACCCCCCAGTCCATTACCAGGCCCTTTGGGTCTTGTATGGATATTAAGGGGAACCCCGCACCCAAATTAAAATAAGGAAAGGTCCCTATATACTCTGAACAGCAGTATACAGGCGGTGCAAACAAGACAGGGACTGTAGGTTTGTTGTTAAGTAGAATCTGTTTGTAATTTTGAACATTTTTAATGTGTTTAGCTCCAGCCAAAAAATCTTTTCTAAGCTTTTTGGAAAACATAGGGAAGGGTTATCACCCCTGTGACATTTGTTTTGCGTCTTTCCTCCTCTTCAGAAGATTTCACCTCACTTTTTTGTCCCAATGAAAAATGTTTTTTGAAAATTTGTGTTTTTTTGTGGAACAAGGATTGGAAAGCATCAGTGGAAAGGAAAAATTGTTTTCCCATATTAACTCTTACAGGAGAGAATTTCCCTTCCTTAGGGGTAGATTTCATCTCACTTCCTGTTGTCTCCTTCCGTTTGCAAGTAGGAGTCGTTTGTAAGTTAGATGTTTGAAAGTAGGGTCCTACCCTATATACTCAGCAGAAATTTGGGCCTTAGGTGTTGCTGTGGCCAAAACACTGTAAGCCCTCACAGGGCCCTGCTGTGAAATATTAGATCAAGAATTGTAATTACATGCTCCTGTTGAACAGGAGCTGAAAAATTAGGCCTTAGGCACTGGTGCTGGTGCCACAACACTGCAACCCCTCACAGACACTCTAGTTGGAACGCAGGAACGAGCCCTGCTGCAAAGTATTGCATCAAAAATTGTAATTACACGCCCCTGTTAGACAGGGGCTGAAAAATTGGGTCTTAGGCACTGGTGCTGGTGCCACAACACTGCAACCCCTCACAGACACTCTAGTTGGAATGCAGGAACAAGCCCTGCTGCAAAGTATTGCATCAAAAATTGTAATTACACGCCCCTGTTAGACAGGGGCTGAAAAATTGGGTCTTAGGCACTGGTGCTGGTGCCACAACACTGCAACCCCTCACAGACACTCTAGTTGGAATGCAGGAACGAGCCCTGCTGCAAAGTATTACATCAAAAATTGTAATTACACGCCCCTGTTAAACAGGGGCTGAAAAATTGTGCCTTAGGCACTGGTGGTGGCGCCCAGAACCAAAAATGTTCTTACAAGCTATCAGCGTGATGATTGAGGAGGAAGAGGATAATTACTCAGGGATAGTCACTCAGCATCAGCATAGGCAGTCTTTGAAGGGATCTGAGATTTCAAAAAAAATTATTCGGTTACATCTGCATCAGGTGCTTGGTAGCTGGTGGTGATCCAAGACTGATTCATTTTTATGAAGGTCAGCCGATCGACCGAGTCGGTGGACAGACGCACCCTGTGATCGGTTACCACGCCTCCAGCAGCACTGAATGTGCGTTCCGAAAGAACGCTGGATGCAGGACAGGCCAGTAGCTCAATTGCATACTGTGCAAGCTCTGGCCAGTGATCCATCCTCAAGACCCAGTAACCCAGAGGATTTTCGGTGGGAAAGGTGTCCAAGTCTGATCTTGCCCCTAGGTATTCCTGCACCATGTAAAACAGACGCTGGCGATGGTTGCTGGAACCGATCATACCTTGGGGCTGCGGACCAAAAAATTGTCTGAACGCATCGGTCAGACGGCCACCTTCTCCACCGCTCCTTCTTTGACTGACCGAAGCCTCAGCAACACGTTGTCCAGAAACAGGAGTTTGTAACCTCCCAGTCTCTGGGAACGCGTTGCACAGACCTTTCTGCAAGGCCTCCCGAAGATGTTTCATCCTCTGCTCCCTCTGCGATGGCAAGATAAGGTCCGCAACCTTACCCTTGTAACGTGGATCAAGGAGGGTTGCCAGCCAGTATTGGTCCTTCTCCTTGATACCACGAATACGAGGATCCTTACGCAGGCTTTGCAGGATCAGGGAGGCCATGCAGCGTAGGTTTGCTGAGGCATTCGGTCCGGAGTCCTCTGGGTCACTAAGGACAACAACGTCCGCAGCCACCTCCTCCCAGCCACGTACAAGTCCATGTGTTCCTTGGGACTGATCCCTTAAAGACTGCTGATGCTGAGTGCCAGGCTCCACCTCCATACTGACACAATCTTCCTCCTCCTCCTCCTCCTCCTCCTCGTCCTCTTCCTGTGTGATCGGCGGGCACGCAGGAACACTGTCTGGATAAAGGGGGCCTTGAGAGCTAAGGAAGTCCTCCTCTTCCTGCCTCTGTTCTGCCTCAAGTGCCCTGTCCATTATCCCACGCAGCGTGTGCTCCAACAGGTGGACAAGGGGGACAGTGTCACTGATGCATGCACTGTCAGTGCTCACCATCCTCGTGGCCTCCTCGAATGGTGACAGGACAGTGCATGCATCCCTGATCATGGCCCACTGGCGTGGGGAAAAAAAACCAAGGTCCCCTGACCCTGTCCTGGTGCCATAGTCGCACAGGTACTCATTGATGGCCCTCTGCTGCGTGTGCAGCCGCTGCAGCATGGCCAACGTCGAGTTCCACCTGGTGGGCATGTCACAGATTAGGCGGTTCTTGGGCAGGTTAAACTCCTTTTGGAGGTCCGTCAGCCGAGCACTGGCATTATATGACCGGCGGAAATGCACAGAGACTTTCCTGGCCTGCCTCAGGACATCCTGTAAGCCCGGGTACCTGCCCAAGAACCGCTGCACCACCAAGTTAAGGACGTGAGCCAAACAGGGCACATGGGTCAGTTGTCCCTGTCGGAGGGCAGAGAGGAGGTTGGTGCCATTGTCGCAAACCACCATTCCTGCCTTAAGTTGGCGTGGCGTCAACCACCTCTGAACCTGCCCCTGCAGAGCTGACAGAACCTCTGCCCCAGTGTGGCTCCTGTCCCCCAAGCACACCAGCTCAAGCACCGCATGGCATCTTTTGGCCTGCGTACTTGCGTAGCCCCTTGAACGCCTACGGAGCACCGCTGGTTCCGAGGAAGAGGCCATGGAGGAAGAAGAAGAGGAGGGGGTGGAGGAGAGAGGTGTGTCACAATCAGCATTTTGGAGGCGTGGTGGCGGAACAACCTCCAACACTACTGCACCTTGTCCTGCATCCTTCCCAGCTGCCAGCAGAGTCACCCAATGCGCCGTGAAACTTAAGTAACGTCCCTGTCCATGCCTGCTGGACCATGAGTCAGCGGTAATATGCACCTTACCGCTGACCGCCCTGTCCAGCGAGGCATGGACATTGCCTTCCACATGCCGGTAGAGAGCCGGAATCGCCTTCCGTGAGAAAAAGTGGCGTTTGGGTACCTGCCACTGAGGAACCGCACATTCCACAAACTCACGGAAGGGGGCAGAGTCTACCAACTGAAAAGGCAGCAGTTGAAGTGCTAGCAATTTTGCCAAGCTAGCATTCAACCGCTGGGCATGTGGATGGCTGGGAGCAAACTTCTTTCGGCGGTGCAGCAGCTGGGGCAGGGAAATTTGCCTGGTACAATCTGACGTCGGTGTACCCAAAGCAGATTGCCCATAAGTACTTGGCTGTGACACACCTAATTCTACACCTTCATTCCTCTCACTGCAGGTCGCAGAGAGGACTGAAGGTCTAGTGGGGTTGGAAATCTCAGCTGATGAGGAGCAAGGAGAGATCGTCTTTGTTCTTTGGTGTGGGTCTTTTAGATACGCTTGCCAACGAACTGCATGGCAGGTCAACATATGTCTGGTCAAGCATGTGGTACCCAAGCGGGAGATGTTTTGGCCACGCGAGATACGCTTGAGACATATATTGCAAATAGCAGCGGTGCGATCTGATGCACTCGTCTCAAAAAAGGCCCACACCAAAGAACTTTTTGAATAACGCGCAGAGACTGCAGCGCCCTGCACATGTGGAGCTTTGGGGTGTGATGCAGTCAATGTGCTGCCCTTAGGCTGGCCCCTGGAGGGCATCCTGCCTAGTTGGTGATGTGCCACCTCCTCCTCCTCCTCCTCCTCCTCCTCCTCTCTCCTATCAGGCACCCACGTTGAGTCAGTGACCTCATCATCCCCTCCCTCCTCATCACTGGAGCAAACCTGGCAGTATGCTGCAGCAGGGGGAGCATGACTGCCAGATTGCTGTCCTTCTTGGGCACCCCCTCTGTCCGTGCTCATGTTACTGCCTTCATCGAGCTCAGTATCATCATCAGAGCCTTCCAAACGCTGGGCATCCTCCTGGAGCATGTACCCAACACTGTGGTCAAACAGTTCGAGGGAATCCTCATGAGGACATGGTGGAGCTAGGGAAGGAGTCACTGATGACATTGAGCTGAGGGAAGAGGCCGCTGCTTTGCCAGACAAAGCACCCTGGGCATGGGTGAGAGAGGATGAGGAGGATGAGGACGGCTTGGTCATCCACTCGACCAAGTCTTCCGCATGTTGCGGCTCAACACGGCCAGCTGCCGAAAAAAAGGCCAAGCGTGTCCCATGGCCACGTGCTGATGAGGATGCACCGTCTCCACGACCAGCACTAGACACAGAGCCTGCTTGCCCTCTCTTATTGGCTTGTGACTGTCTGCCTCTCCTTCTTGGCCTTCCAGACATACTAATGGCCTGTAGCTGCACTAAGCTGGGATAGAACACCTGTAATTTTCTTCAGGTAGCTTTATATACTGTAACCAGACAAGCCTGCCTGTCAGTAGGAAGATAACAGGAACGGATCTAGCTGAACACTGTGAGCAGGACGCACTGCACTGAATGTAAATAGCAGGAACGGATCTAGCTAAACACTGTGAGCAGGACGCACTGCACTGAATGTAAATAGCAGGAACGGATCTAGCTGAACACTGTGAGCAGGACGCACTGCACTGAATGTAAATAGCAGGAACGGATCTAGCTGAACACTGTGAGCAGGACGCACTGCACTGAATGTAAATAACAGGAACTGATCTAGCTGAACACTGTGAGCAGGACACACTGTACTAAATGTAAATAGTCTAGCTGCCTGACCGTGGTACTAATAGGATCAAAAAGAACACCTGTAATTTTCTTCAGGTAGCTTTATATACTGTAACCAGACAAGCCTGCCTGTCAGTAGGAAGATAACAGGAACGGATCTAGCTGAACACTGTGAGCAGGACGTACTGCACTAAATGTATATAGCAGGAACGGATCTAGCTGAACACTGTGAGCAGGACGCACTGCACTGAATGTAAATAGCAGGAACGGATCTAGCTGAACACTGTGAGCAGGACACACTGTACTAAATGTAAATAGTCTAGCTGCCTGACCGTGGTACTAATAGGATCAAAAAGAACACCTGTAATTTTCTTCAGGTAGCTTTATATACTGTAACCAGACAAGCCTGCCTGTCAGTAGGAAGATAACAGGAACGGATCTAGCTGAACACTGTGAGCAGGACGCACTGCACTGAATGTAAATAGCAGGAACGGATCTAGCTGAACACTGTGAGCAGGACACACTGTACTAAATGTAAATAGTCTAGCTGCCTGACCGTGGTACTAATAGGATCAAAAAGAACACCTGTAATTTTCTTCAGGTAGCTTTATATACTGTAACCAGACAAGCCTGCCTGTCAGTAGGAAGATAACAGGAACGGATCTAGCTGAACACTGTGAGCAGGACGCACTGCACTGAATGTAAATAGCAGGAACGGATCTAGCTAAACACTGTGAGCAGGACGCACTGCACTGAATGTAAATAGCAGGAACGGATCTAGCTGAACACTGTGAGCAGGACGCACTGCACTGAATGTAAATAGCAGGAACGGATCTAGCTGAACACTGTGAGCAGCACGCACTGCACTGAATGTAAATAGCAGGAACGGATCTAGCTGAACACTGTGAGCAGGACGCACTGCACTGAATGTAAATAACAGGAACGGATCTAGCTGAACACTGTGAGCAGGACGCACTGCACTGAATGTAAATAACAGGAACGGATCTAGCTGAACACTGTGAGCAGGACACACTGTACTAAATGTAAATAGTCTAGCTGCCTGACCGTGGTACTAATAGGATCAAAAAGAACACCTGTAATTTTCTTCAGGTAGCTTTATATACTGTAACCAGACAAGCCTGCCTGTCAGTAGGAAGATAACAGGAACGGATCTAGCTGAACACTGTGAGCAGGACGTACTGCACTAAATGTATATAGCAGGAACGGATCTAGCTGAACACTGTGAGCAGGACGCACTGCACTGAATGTAAATAGCAGGAACGGATCTAGCTAAACACTGTGAGCAGGACGCACTGCACTGAATGTAAATAGCAGGAACGGATCTAGCTGAACACTGTGAGCAGGACGCACTGCACTGAATGTAAACAGCAGGAACGGATGTAGCTAAACACTGTGAGCAGCACGCACTGCACTGAATGTAAATAGCAGGAACGGATCTAGCTGAACACTGTGAGCAGCACGCACTGCACTGAATGTAAATAGCAGGAACGGATCTAGCTGAACACTGTGAGCAGCACGCACTGCACTGAATGTAAATAGCAGGAACGGATCTAGCTGAACACTGTGAGCAGGACGCACTGCACTGAATGTAAATAGCAGGAACGGATCTAGCTGAACACTGTGAGCAGCACGCACTGCACTGAATGTAAATAGCAGGAACGGATCTAGCTGAACACTGTGAGCAGGAAGCACTGTACTGAATGTAAATAGCAGGAACGGATCTAGCTGAACACTGTGAGCAGGACACACTGCACTGAATGTAAATAGTCTAGATAGAAGATAACAGGAACGGATCTAGCTAAACTGAATACAGTGTATATATATATATGCAACACCTGGGATGCATATATATACACAATACACTGTAAGTGCAGCTAACTGACTGACTGTTCTGCCTAATCTATCTAACTCAAATCAAATGACACTGTCTCTCTCTCTCTCTATCGCTCAGCACACCGGAACACACACTACACAGGGCCGCCGTGCAGGCGGCCTTATATAGTGTGGGGTGTGTACTAAATCCCCTGAGCCATAATTGGCCAAAGCCACCCTGGCTTTGGCCAATTACAGCTCTCTCTACTGACGGCGCTGTGATTGGCCAAGCATGCGGGTCATAGTGCATGCTTGGCCAATCATCAGCCAGCAATGCACTGCGATGCCGCAGTGAATTATGGGCCGTGACGCGCCACACGAATTTGGCGCGAACGGCCCATATCGTTCGCAATTCGACGGACGGTCGAACAGCCGATGTTCGAGTCGAACATGGGTTCGACTCGAACACGAAGCTCATCCCTATTGATTATACCACTCCAGCTGCTACTTAATATACTATATGGAATTCTTTACTACTTATGCACACTATATACTGTATTTATCGGCATATAACACGCACTTTTTTCCCCTGAAAATCAGGGGAAAATCGTGGGTGCGTGTTATAGGCCGATCCCCCCCCAATTGTGTGTGATCGGAGCGATCGCGGCAATTGCCGCGATCGCCGCCGACATACACAGCCGTGTGAAAATTCAAATACGGCGCCGAGACTGCAGTGTCTCGGCGGAGCGGAGCTACACATAGCCGAGAGTCTTCGGGTTTTCTCGGCGCCGCTTACAGTCCCGCCCATAGGGCGGAACTGGGCGGGACTGTAAGCGGCGCCGAGAAAACCCGAAGACTCTCGGCTATGTGTATCAGCGCTCCGCCGAGACACTGCAGTCTCGGCGCCATATTTAAATTTACACAGGGCTGTGTATGACGGCAGGGATCGCGGCGATCCCACAAAGCTGGACGGGGGCAAGGCTGCACGGGGGGGCAAGGCTGCACGGGGGGGGCAAGGCTGCACGGAGGCAAAGCTGCACTGGGGCAAAGCTGCACTGGAGCAAGGCTGCACTGGGGCAAGGCTGCACTGGGGCAAAGCTGCACTGGAGCAAGGCTGCACTGGGGCAAGGCTGCACTGGGGCAAAGCTGCACTGGAGCAAGGCTGCACAGGGGCAAAGCTGCACTGGAGAAAAGCTGCACTGGAGAAAAGCTGCACTGACATGGCTGCACTGACATGGCTGCACTGACATTGCTGCACTGACATGGCTGCACTGGGGCAAAGCTGCACTGACAAGGCTGCACTGACATTGCTGCACTGACATGGCTGCACTGGGGCAAGGCTGCACTGACAAGGCTGCACTGGACACTGGGGCAAGGTTGCACTGACACTGACAAGGCTGCAGATGGACACCGATAACGCTGCATTGATGGGCATTTTAATGTAAGTTTTTCTTCCTTAAACTTTACTCCTAAAAGTTTTTTTCCTTAAAATTCCCTCCTTAACTTGGGTGCGTGTTATACGCCGGCGCGTGTTATACGCCGATAAATACGGTATTTACCATTAGGTATGCAACTACATATTTACCCCCACACTATATTTTACCCTCAAATTAACATCCCCATATGTATATACATATACATAGCTATTGTATACAATGTAAGCTGGAATTTATTATATATATATTTTTTTGCTGGCCCCTACTTGGTGCACTCTGCTTTTCATATTTTGCTTTGCATATATAGCTTCCCCAACATCCTCCTCATATTACTACATTTACCTCCCAATCTACCTTTGTTGGACCCTCTCCTAAGGTCCCCTTTATACTTTCTTATTTTTTAGGGACGCCTTCTGTGACCTCAGCACGCCGCTCTGGCTCGCACGCGCCCGGGTCGGGCGAGACGGGAGTACTGTCACACCTCTCCACAGTGGTTGCAGCCCACCAACCTGCATTTCTCACCATTTAACCATTTAAGTATCAACATCTACATTGGTTACATCACCATTGTTTACTCTTATACTTGGCCCTTTTCCTTGTGGCCCTCCTTGCTTTTAGCATAAATCTACTTTTCACAAGCAAATAAATATATATCTTCAGGTAGGTGATCAATTGATCATTCTAACCTTTTACTAGATATCCACATGAAAGTCATACCAATACCTGACCCTCCTCCCCTTCATTTCTTTCTAATTAGCTCAGATGAACCCCTCTCTCAACTATGCCCCTGAAGAAGGACTTCATAAATATTAAGTACCCCGAAACGCGTCGGGCTTGAGAAGAGTTCTTTATCACGATCTATTATGTGTTGTTCATCATGATTATCATGTAGCCCTACTATGTTATCTTATATATCTAGTGCTTGTTTTTAACAATTGTATTTTTCAAATAAAATTACATGTTTTTTACTATACATAAACACTCTTTATTCTGTATAAACCCTGTTTATCTATGCAAGTGCCGGAAAAGTCCACTTAGGAGAACCTTTTGTTTTTTGTGTTTATACAATATTGGACGTGGCACGGCTCCCTCCCCTAAACTAGTTGGTCACCCCCCTTTTGTTCAATGTCTCTTTGGTAGGAAATACCACTCCCCGCTCTGACCAACGTATTTTAGGCCTTGTACAATTATATATTTATTCTAAATACCCCCAAGGGATTGCTCCATCTTCCGCTCCCCTTCTTCCCCCCAAACCCCCTTCCCCCCCCCTCCCCCTGGGAAAGAACCCTTTTATTTTATCCCCAGTTTCCTCCATTACCTCTCAAACAAAAAAAAAAAATTTTCTTTACAAAATGACTTCTGAAACGGAGACTTCTCACTTTGAAAATATATTTCTGGGTCAAGATTGGGAAACTTTAATGCAACAATATCTAGACAAATTCGGCGATAGTGACCGAACCGAAGCAGAGATTTCTTCTCTGTTCTTTAAACTTGCCAAGAACTTAGAGAAAAAGTCCTATTTCTTTTGGCACGTAAAGTCATTCCAAGACTATATGAAGAATAATATGAACCCGTTGGGTCTCCGCGTCCAGATCTTCCCAACTCTGGAGGATCTGGACGCGGCTTTCAAGTCCACATGGGAGAACGCTCTACAGACATGCTCACGCAATCTTATGCAGATACTTATAGATGAATATTCTAAAAGATCTTCAGCATTGGACACTGAGATTACTAGGATTTGTGAACTACTCAAAAAATTTCAGGCACATCCATCAGTCTCTATCAAAGAGAAAAAACTTAAAATCCACCTTGAATCCTTTAATAAAAATATTTTAATTAAGAAAAACTCTAAATTCCATAGGGACAAGAATGCATTTGAGGCCGGCTAGGCCTATAAATGGAATCAAAACAACAGGACAACTAGGAATCCACAGACATCTCAAAATCTCTCTTCCAACAAACCTTCATCACATATTCTTCCGCTGATCATTCCCAAAGCAAAACCCTCTTCGGGAACTAAACGCCAACTCTCTGGCGATCCCACTCTAGACCAAAAATCTAAAAAATCCAGTGCAGAAAAGAAGTCCAATCCCCTCCCCCCTGGACACCCTGATAATATCACCAAGGGATCCTTGTCCAATCACTCTACACAGGCACATCCATCCCTCTCCTCTCAGAACACTACTACTGGACACGAGCCTAGTCGTAATGACTCATCTTTTTTAGACCTAGTACTGGCCGGTCTCAAACCACCCCCACCGAATTTGAACACTTACACACAAATGACACTGTGAATTCTCTCCCCACTCTGTGCACTCCTCTGGATAATGATTTGAGTATTATCAACCTATCCTCCTACCCCCTCACCACTGATCAAATTTCCATCCTGAAGAAAGGACTTAATTTCTGTCCTGATCAGAGATTAGACAAATTCGAATTTTATAAAGATCTCCACCTCTTTATCCGGAAAATAATTCTTAAAAAACTTTACCAGAAACAGGACACCAGAATAACTTTTACCCCTCAGGAAAATCGGGCTTTGGATCAACTTGTTGCGTCATTGGAGGAAAGTGACACATCTGATCTGATAGACCAGATAGACCTTTCACATATTCTTCAACAAATAGACGACTCGGATGTCCACCCACACCCGGGTACCTCTAAATTAAAGAAAAAATCGGACCTCTGCCCACCACCAAGCACATGTCCGAATGCAGCAACTTTCCTTAAACTTGTTAACAACGACCTGGAAAAACTCAAAATAAAACAACAAGGACCCTCCAACCTGAACTCTAAAGAATTAGAGGCATTAAAATCCCTAAAGGCGAACAACACAATTACTATAAAACCTTCTGATAAGGGAGGC
The DNA here is from genome assembly GCA_037952925.1 of Lithobates clamitans. Classification (NCBI taxonomy): domain Eukaryota; kingdom Metazoa; phylum Chordata; class Amphibia; order Anura; family Ranidae; genus Lithobates; species Lithobates clamitans. Next base: position 9,405,660 of record JBBGZY010000143.1, on the reverse strand, counting down.
AATGTTGTGGTGTTGGACAACAACCACTACATTAAGATGTGCAAAAAAATTCTCAACAATGCAGACTGGTATCGCTGTATGCCAGCCTCCATTGTTGAGAAGTATAACAAAGAATTCTACGCCTTGGTCGACTCCGCTTTTCTTAACCACACTATCAGTAAATCTACTTGGACTTTCATAAGAAACAATTTTCCCAAGACCCCTACGTTTTATGCGCTCCCCAAAGTGCACAAAAACCTAAAAGACCCACCGGGTAGGCCGATTATTTCCGGTGTGGGTTCAATAAGCGAAAATGCCAGTAAACTTATCGACGAACATCTTAGACCTATCGTGGTGTCTCTAGCTTCCTATGTAAAAGACACCAGCCATCTTTTGCAAATTTTGGACCAGCTTTCTATCTCTGATCGAGCCCTCTTCGTCACCATTGACGTGGAAACGCTTTACAGCTCCATTCCACATGAACTGGGTCTGGCGGCAATTAGACATATACTCCAGCAACAATTGCACTCCGATCCCAGGTACAATGCATTCATCATTGAACTGCTCGAGTACATCCTCACCCACAACGTTTTCACCTTCCTTGGCTCCCACTACCTCCAGGTGCAGGGAGTAGCGATGGGGACATGTTGTGCCCCGTCGTATGCTAACCTGTACCTGGGGGAGTGGGAGAAAGCCCTTCTTACAGACGGGAATCTTACTTACTTTACTAACCACATTCAAGGGTGGTATCGATATATAGACGACATTTTTGTCGTGTGGGAGGGTCCCTTGGATGTACTCGAGCAGTTCATACTTCGGATGAATAAGAACGACTTTAACTTGACATTTACTATGTCCTCTGATATTACTCATGTAACTTTTTTAGACATTGAAATTTTCAAGGATGGACAGGGTAAACTTTCCACCAAACTCTTTAGAAAAAGCACTGCCGGCAATACCATATTGCATGCTGCTAGCTCCCACCCTAAACCTTTAATTGATTCCATTCCTTACTCCCAATATATTAGGATCAAGCGTAACTGTACAGATAACAACAACTTTCTCATAGAGGCTGCTGCCCTCCGAGATAGACTGCTATTACGTGGGTATTCCCACAATTCCCTCAAAGGAGCCTTTCGCAAAGTCAACAACAAACCTAGACAAGTGCTCCTCCATCCCCCCAAACAACATAAAGATGCTCACCCACTTAGTATCATCACAACATACAACCAGCAACACTGTCAAATTAAAAGAATAATTGAGAAATACTGGCACCTACTGGCCCTTGACCCCAGCTTGGGCCATCTGGTTCCGGAAAAGCCCCATTTTACCTTTAGAAGAGCCACTTTCATTGGTGACCACATCACCAATAGTGAGTTCAGACCATCGACAATCCACTGTAAATACAGAGGCACCTTTGCCTGTGGCTCATGCCACTACTGTGGCTACATGCTTACTCAAAAAAACCCCACTCTCCCTAACGGGAAAACTTTTTTTCCAAAACACTTTGCAAACTGTAGAACCACTGGAGTGGTCTATCTACTCCAGTGTAACTGCAGCTGCTTCTATATAGGAAAGACCAAGCTTGAGTTCTGGCGACGTGCATACAGGCACATTTTATCTATGAAAACAGCTGACCCCGACCTCCCCCTCGGCCGACATGTGGCCTTGGTACATGGAGGTAAATTCCCCTCCATTAAATTCCTAATTTTGGATCGCATACACCCTAGCCCCAGAGGGGGCGATTGGAATAAAGTCCTGCTCCAGAGAGAACTTAAATGGATCCATTTACTTAAGGCCACTACACCCCCAGGCCTCAATGAGGCGGTTTGTTTTAAACCCTTCCTACAAGGTTTCAATTCCGGAGGTATGGAAAAATAGGGTCACTATCTCTCTAGAGTATATCTCTTGTTCTCCAATTGTTTATCGATCTGCTGTATCTGGTTGTTTGTTATCTTTTCTGTTTTTTTCTTTGATATTGACCAATTTTGTACACCAAGCTGAACGTCTGTCACATATATGCTCCCCTCCTCCTTCCTTTCCCTCCCTCCCCCCCTCTCCCTCTTCCCCCCCTCCCCGCCCCTTTTTTTTTCCCCCCTCCCCCCCCCCCTTCTCTACCTTGATGTTTCATTCATTATTATTATTATTATTATTATTATCATTATCCGTTTTACCATATCCCATGTAATTTTCGTTTCACCCCTTTGATTTTTCAGTTGGTACCCCAGGGGACCTTGTATCTGTACACACATTCAGCTTGGTTGGCTCCCTCAGGGAACCCTCTCTTTGTCCATATGTTGCCTATATATGATCTATTTATGTTTATTATATATACTCAGTTAGCATCTACATTCATATGCCTTTTACATGTTTTCAAGTTTTTTGTTGGCCATCACTATTCTACTATGCAATATTCCATTCTGTCTACTTCCATACGTAATTATTTACATTTACAGTTTCCAGTATTATTTAGCTCCCTTCCACTCTCTTAGCAACTATTGTGACTCGATATAATTGTTTTGACCATTTCTTATCCTAGCCCTTTGTCTAACTTTCCCCATTGCATTTCTCCCCTTATTCCCACCCCCTATTTTCCAACCCCCCCTTTCTCTTTTTTCTTTTTTATACTCCTTCACGTCCTAGGTATCTAGGCAACTGTGTTCAGGCCTAGGTCACCCCACCTCCTTTGCATACAATGTTTCATGCGTTCTCCCCCGTGCTGTATGTTGTGACATGTTCCCCCTCCCCTCGCCCCTCCCCCCGGGGCGCTTGTGGCTAGAGCGGCTGCCCGGCACGGCAAGCCGCCACAGGATTCTTTTATTTCTGGGGCGGCGTTGAGGGAGGTGCCTGGGCGTTTCCCTACGCCCATCGCCTCCATGTTGCCACTCCGGCGAGCATGCGCTGTTCGCCAGGGTGGCACTTCCGTGCCGGTGGGGCGGGTGTGCGCGACGCTGCTCCAAACGCCGTGACGTTGCGCATGCGCTGTTGGGGCGGCGCCGCGCATCCTCGCCTCGGGGGGTCAATATAGAGCGTCTTTGCTTACGCTCTCCACACACAGCTGTGCCTCATTCTGACGCCAGCTGATTAGATTTCTCACACTATAATAACCAGCCTCACTCACTCCCTGCCAAGGCGCCACATACGCCGGATGCTTGGCTGTGAGGTGGTTTCCCTGTATACTTGCTTCTACCCAAGGTATGTTACTTTAGTCATTTCATTTTACTCCATTGAATGTTCTAGCACTTTAGTGCCAAGTTTGGTTATTATTTCCTTCCCCCTTAGCCTTATAGCTACACCTTATTACTCCCTGGCCTGCTCTCACTTTGGTCTCTGCAGGCTTTTGGGAGTTTATATGGGCTCTGCTACATTGTATCCGTTCTCCATACACTTCAGACTCAAACCCTGTGTTGTACTTGATTATACCACTCCAGCTGCTACTTAATATACTATATGGAATTCTTTACTACTTATGCACACTATATATTTACCATTAGGTATGCAACTACATATTTACCCCCACACTATATTTTACCCTCAAATTAACATCCCCATATGTATATACATATACATAGCTATTGTATACAATGTAAGCTGGAATTTATTATATATATATTTTTTTGCTGGCCCCTACTTGGTGCACTCTGCTTTTCATATTTTGCTTTGCATATATAGCTTCCCCAACATCCTCCTCATATTACTACATTTACCTCCCAATCTACCTTTGTTGGACCCTCTCCTAAGGTCCCCTTTATACTTTCTTATTTTTTAGGGACGCCTTCTGTGACCTCAGCACGCCGCTCTGGCTCGCACGCGCCCGGGTCGGGCGAGACGGGAGTACTGTCACACCTCTCCACAGTGGTTGCAGCCCACCAACCTGCATTTCTCACCATTTAGCCATTTAAGTATCAACATCTACATTGGTTACATCACCATTGTTTACTCTTATACTTGGCCCTTTTCCTTGTGGCCCTCCTTGCTTTTAGCATAAATCTACTTTTCACAAGCAAATAAATATATATCTTCAGGTAGGTGATCAATTGATCATTCTAACCTTTTACTAGATATCCACATGAAAGTCATACCAATACCTGACCCTCCTCCCCTTCATTTCTTTCTAATTAGCTCAGATGAACCCCTCTCTCAACTATGTCCCTGAAGAAGGACTTCATAAATATTAAGTACCCCGAAACGCGTCGGGCTTGAGAAGAGTTCTTTATCACGATCTATTATGTGTTGTTCATCATGATTATCATGTAGCCCTACTATGTTATCTTATATATCTAGTGCTTGTTTTTAACAATTGTATTTTTCAAATAAAATTACATGTATAAGGGTAAAATGCTTTTGATTGTATTGATTTATAATTGCTTTATAAAGGTAAACTGCTTCTGATTGATAATTGCTTCTTGATTATTAAGTAAATATATGAAAAGCTTGTATTTTAGATGAACTTGTAATTTCAGTGATATTCTAGCCAAGACTTCAACCTCTGTGGTTTTTTAGCTACGGAAGCAATAATCTATTTAGATAAAAGGTGTTAAGTTAGTTTAAGATAAATTCTCTATATTTTACATACATTTGTTTTAACCACAGGCCGTAACATTTGAATTCTTAGAATGTGGTTACACGCTTTTACTTAGGTGATATTAGAATTCTTAGAATATAGATACGCGCTTCTGTTTAAATGACGCACAAACTTAGTTTGTGCAGGATGAGACCCAGGGAGGTGTGATAAAGACAGCTATGTGGTAACACACAAAGAAAGGTCATGTTATTTTGCTATTATGTATATCTTCAACTTGTATTTTGATTGGTCCACCTACGAGTGGAATACGTGACAGTTACACTATATATTCAAATGCCCGCCTTATTAAAGTTGTATTCATTACTCACGTACAACCTGTGTATGTGTTTTGTATACCTCACCGGTGACGGGGTTGGAATCCACACACCCAGTGTCCGAGCCTAGGCTAAGAGGTCCAAAAGAACCGAACCTAACAGAGCTGGTGTCAGAAGTGGGATGGTCCTGTCCGGCAGGTAAGTGGACAATATTTTACCTAATTTTTGGTGAAGTCTGTACACTTATTCTGTCGCGGCGACCGACCACAATTTTTGTTGTAGACTGTTTTATTGATATTCTGTGCTTCTGCAGAAGGCTAGGCTGGCCTCTGGGAAGTTAAAGGTCGGGTTCTTTACAAGAAAGAGAGTTTGACTAGTGCAGGTCAAAAATTATACTTGGGAAGTAATTTATTACGCTCAAGTCCAAAGGACGGGTGTTATTGTGGAGCCCCATTGATAGAAAGTGCACATATGAATTATTGGTATATGCATATTGTTTATTTTTATTGCATTTTAAAATTGTGAAAATTTATAACTTACTGCTTATAGCATAAGTATATTGTTGAGTAAGGAAATTTTTAAAGTCAATAGTTGTTCATAAGAATTCTTGTTATTGGATTTAGAGTATAGATACTGTTTATGTTACAGGGCACGTAAGTATCGCTTTTCAAATGTCTATGGGCTTGTTTGATTATTGTGAAATACCTATCACTAGATGTGGCCAATGTAGACTAGGCTTGTTGTTTTTGTACCAAGAAGATCTTCCCATATTAATATCCACTAGACCTTACGGTTTCACTACCAGACTGGGAAAAACCCCAGTCTATCCCCAAACTGACAACTCACCCACCTCATATTTGTTGAAAATTAATATACATAATTTTATCGGTGAGCACAATTTAGTGTACGGGTCCTCTTATGACGAAGTAATATCCCAGATCATAAGACATACTGGTTGCTACCATCCCTGTCCCTATTCTAGCCACCAAATACCACCAGAGATAAATGGGGAATTCTGCAGACAAGATGGACAAGGAAGCCCAGACTCAGATACCCCAAGTTGGTCAGGTTTGTCAACCTACTCCATATGAGTACATATATACCCTTGTCCCAGCTGGAAGTATTGAACCTTTCTGGACCAACGTCCGACTAAGGTGTCAACAAATAGGACTTTCAGACATAGGCACAGCTGGCCCTTGCAATGAAAGTGACTGGCAGGAAGTCCAGAAAATTTGTGGAACCCATAAAAATAGTTATCCTCCGGGATCATGGGACCCAGATTATATGAAACAAACATGTAAATTGTGGGAGGGTCATTTAAAAACATATAAAAAGAAGTATGTGAAAGTAACTAAACCAAAGGGTCAGTTGACCACCACACTCCCCTCTGCACCAGAACCACCTCCACCTTATGTTATGGTAAAAGATGACACAGTAACCCCAGAGAGAAAATTAGCTCTCTACCCTAATCTAGAGACAGACCTAATACCCGGTGTAGACATGAATACTATGATAACCCTCATACACCAATCAGCAACCCCTGGTCAGAGAGCCCAATGGAAGTTAGAAATGGATCTAAAAGATGAGGAGGAAGGCACAAAGACAGAAATGGACACAGAGGATGAGTATGGTGGAGAGGAAACAAATGAAGAGTTAGCCCTAAGAAAAGAAAGAGAAATGGCAGAAAGAATTCGGGCAGAGAAAGAGACTGAGGGGAGGGAGAGATATGAGAGGCTTTTAAAAGAACAAGAGGAAGTTAACAGACAGCTGGAGGAAGAAATAAGACAGAAAGAATGGGAGATAGCAAATAGGAAAGCGGAGATGCTCAAAGAAGTGGAAATTCTAGACGCTAGAATTTTAGAAATAAAAAAGAGAAAGGAAGAAACAGAGGCAGAATTTAAGAAATTTCTCCCTGTGGAGCAAGAGGGAGAAGAAGGTGAAGCCCTAACTGCAGAAGAGGAACGGATAGTAAGTCAGGTCCTGCACAGCCCACAAATGCTTACCCGCATACAAAGAAAACAACAACGCCTAGGTATTACTGGTACCGAAGGCATCCCCAGCCACCCCCCACCAACAGAGGTAAAAGATACACAGGAAAAGGAAGCTCCCTCCTTCTCTTACCCCATGATATCTATGGGAGAAACTGCAATTCATGTACCCTTACCCCTGGGACAAGTACAGAAAATTAAGGATCTATGCCCCATACCAAAAAGATACCCCCGCGAGGCCTGTAGTTTCCTCCAGAAATATTGTACCGGGGCTAGCCTAGATGGGGAAGATTTGAGAGGTCTTTTGGACATCTTAGATCCTGAACCTGCAAGTAAATTAGATGTGAAGAAATTGTATCAAACTCACATTGTTGACAACGGGGAAAACTGGGAAACTTTTTGGGCAGCAGTTTGCAAACATTGGTGTTCCACTTATAAGGGTCAGAATGCCCTCCAAGAGTTGGTAATGGCCAAGCAAGAATCAAAAGAAAAATTCTTTGACTTTTGCACCCGTGTACACAAGTTGTTCAAAAATGTGGATGGGCAGGGAGACTCTGTGTTCATGACCACTATCATGACTGGGGGGGATCCAAAAATAACACAATTCCTTAAACTAGTGACTCCCAGCTGGATGTCACAGACAGCAGAAGATTTCATGCAGGAGAATAGGCTTAGGGACATAGCAGGGGTATTCACCCAGAAGGGTGGTACCTTTTATCAGGACGAACTAAGTGCAGACATCATGACCCCTCAGATAGTACCCCAAGACCAGGCTTGTTTCAGCTGTGGTCAATATGGACATTGGAAATCCCAGTGCCCTAGGAGAAAGGGGTTACAAAGGAAACAGGATAACCGGCAGAGAGGTAGAGGACAAGGAGGACAGGGATATCCCTATGGCCCACAGCCAGCCAGGAACCAGGTTTACCAACCTAGGTACCAAGAGGGTCCCTCACCTTCCAACACCTATCAAAGACCTTATCAGCCACCGCAGGTCTCTAACCCACCTGCCAATCCCTCACCCACCCCTCGCCACCACATTCCCATGTCTTGGCCCTCCAACAATCAAAACTCACAATATCACCAATAGGGATGCCTTGAGCAAGTTCCATCTCTCGTGCTAGTGTGTCATAATGTCTCTTGGAAACAACTACCCCAGGTTATATTACAAGTCGATGGGAACTGTATATCTTTTTTAATCGACACAGGGGCAAGTTCCAGTAGCTTAAATGACCCTCACTTTGACACATCGGATTGCAGCGAGGGACGCTCAATAGGTATAAATGGAACTGAACTCACCCACTCTATCACCCCCCCACTCGCTGTAGCCACCCCTCAGGGTGACTTGCTGACCTATCAAAAGTTTGCCATATTACCAAATTGCCCAGTCTCCCTCATGGGGAGAGACTTAATGTCAGCCCTGGGGATTAAAATTGAATTTGACAAGACAGGAGCTGTAACTGCCACCTCCAGATACTGTGACCTACAGAGTCCAAAAAGAAGTGACCTGAGAGGGTACTTCCTGGTGATCCCTGTCTCGCTAGAGACACATAGAATTTGGGCAGAGAATAAAGCCAGTGTAGGTTTCATAAATTGCACACCTTACAGACCACAACTACGTCCCAACTTCTCACCTATCTTCCAGAAACAATATGCCCTACACGAAAGCAAAATCAAAGGCATTACACCACAAATCAACACTTACATTGAACAAGGCATACTCACACCCATAATCAGCCCATGGAACACCCCCATCTACCCTGTGAGGAAGGCTAGTGGGGAATGGAGACTAGTGCAAGATCTCAGAGCCCTAAACAAAGCGATAGAGCCCTTGCCACCACTGGTATCTGACATTTCTTTCATTTTTACCAGTATCCCTGCAGACACTGAGTACTACACAGTCATTGATTTGTCGAATGCATTCTTTAGCATTCCCATTGAGAAGGGGGCACAGCCCCTCTTTGCATTTTCCTGGGGCCACCATGGGCAACCGGGGCAACTAACCTGGACTAGGCTCCCTCAGGGATTTGTGGACAGTCCTGCAGCTTTCTCCATGGTTTTAAACGAGTCTGTTAGGAACTGGTCTTCGAGTCAGGGCTCTGTCCTTATACAGTATGTGGATGACATACTTCTGTGCAGCACTTCAAGGGAGGGATGTGAGGAGGACTCAACTAGTCTTCTGGATCACCTTGCAGAGCAAGGACACTTGGCCTCCAGGAAGAAGGTACAATGGGTATCCCCACGGGTCGAATACCTGGGATGTATCCTTCAGAAAGGGGAACGGCATGTTTCTCCAAACAGAGTAAAGGCCTTAACTGCCCTCACCCCCCCAAAGGACAAAAGTGCTTTGCTATCCTTCCTAGGATCTATTGTGTACTGTAGACAGTGGATTCCAGACTGCTCCTACTATGACTCCATTCTCAGACCGTCCACCCTAGTGACTGCCCCTAAGGTGGTACAATGGACGGAAGAAATGTTGCAGGCCTTCAGGACCCTGTTGGAATCTTTGACCGAGGCACCAGCCCTGGGACTAATGAATTACAAAAAGGATACACATCTATACTGTGTAGTATCCGGTCCAACATTTGCAGCGGTACTGGCTCAGAGCCATGGTAGCGGATACAGGCCAGTGGCTTACATTTCCAAGAAGTTACCAGTGCAGGTACAGGGCATGCCAGCTTGTCTCCAAAACATTGCTGCATGTGCCATGGCTGTACAGGAGGCCAGCAAAATAGTGTTAGGACACCCCATGACACTTCACACCACCCACACAGTCACTCATCTTCTGCAAAACCTCAATACACAACATATGACCACCCAGAGGGCAAGTGGGTATGAGATTCTTCTCCTCAACACTGCAGGACTTAAAATCAAATACACACCTGACACAACACCCATTGTAAGAATGCTGCATTGCCTGCTCAAAATTCTTCCTCAGAGTGAACCAGAGGTGCCCCATGATTGCACCATTCAACTGGAACAAGTCACTTCACCTAGAAGGGATCTTACTGATGTACCACTTAAAGAGGCAGAGGATGTATTTGTAGATGGTAGTTGCTCCAGACCTACTGATCATACCTTTCTAACAGGGTACTCTGTTGTGCAGCTACCAGATGTGGTTCTGGAAGCTGATGTTATACCAGGAGGATCTGCACAAATTGCAGAGCTCACAGCTTTGACCCGGGCATGTACCCTCTTTAAGGACAAAGAGGTGAACATTTACACAGACAGCAAGTACGCATACGGGGTCGTACACGACTATGGGGTCATCTGGGCGAAAAGAGGGTTTAAAACGGCAGATAACAAAAATATCGCCAACAAAGAGCAAGTCCTAGCGTTGCTAGAGGCAATTAAATTACCCCGCAAAATATCCATTGTCAAGGTGAAGGCTCATACCACTGATAAAGGCACCATAGCAAGAGGGAATGCTCTGGCAGACAGAATAGCTAAAGAAGTGGCTCTTAAAGCCAAAGTACCCCCAACCCCCACTTCTGTGTTTTTCCAACAAGATTTCAACTCCCCAGACTTCCCCACTGTGGCCGCTCAAATGCAGTCCTCTGCTACTGAGAAAGATGTAATACATTGGTCCAAGGAAGGATTGACCAAAGACCATAATGGTCTTTGGACAAAAGGGAGGGTAATAGGCATTCCCACAGCCAGTGCCCCCCTTCTTTTGTCATATCTTCATGGCCCTGGCCACATAGGATCAAAACCCCTTTTAAAACTTTATGAGGAACTATTTTGTACCCTAGACTCCCACAAACAAGCTGAGACACTGACCAAGAGTTGCCTAACATGTGCCCAGAACAATGTACAAGGAAAAAGATATGGCCTGCATGGGGTTCTACCTCCACCTTTGGGCCCATTACAGGACCTTCAGGTGGACTTTACCCATATGCCCACCCAGAAGGGTAACTTAAAGTACCTAATGGTCATCTTGGACAAATTTTCAGGTTGGGTGGAGGCAATTCCCACCACAGGGGAAACCGCAAAGATAGCTGCCAGAGGTATACTTAACCATTGGATCACCAGGTTTGGGATCCCTCAGAGAATCTGGTCTGACCAAGGCCCAGCCTTTACCTCCGCTGCTACACAAGAGTTGGCCAAAATACTGGGAATTCAATGGAAACTTCACATCCCCTACCACCCCCAGAGTGCAGGAATGGTAGAGAGAATGAATAGGAACATAAAGGACAAATTAAAAAAGGCAACCCAGGGTACTTTTAAGAACTGGATAGATTTCCTACCCACTGTCCTATTCCAGATTAGAACCACACCTCACTCAAAAACACTATTCTCCCCCTTTGAAATATTAATGGGAAAACCATGCCAAATAGACATTCCCAAGCTAGACTCAACTGAAGACATTAACCTATATTCTTTGCAGGAAAAGTACGTGAAAGAACTGGTAAGTAGCATTGAAGGAATCAATGAGCATGTATCTGTCACCCATCTTCCTCTTTCCACAGAACCTACCCATCCCTTCATTCCGGGTGACAAGGTCCTGATCAAGCAGCTGGCTGGAAGGAAAACTACTGGACCCATCTTCACTGGACCATGGGACATCGAGAAAGTTTCCAGAACGGCTGTACTGACTACTTACTCACCACAATGGATCCATGCGAGTCGACTGAAGAAGAGCCCCAACTACCCGGACACTCCGGATCCACCGGTACCACCACCTCATCCCAACCCGGACTATCTGGAGGAACCAACACTCTCAGATCAGGAGATAGAACTGATGGAGGAAATGGAGAACCTTGCCTTGCAAGACCAGGAGAACAATCAGGAGAAGGAGGAGAACAATCAGGAGAAGGAGGAAGGAGACGAATCCAATTGACCAAGAACAGGAAATCCATATACTTCATATGCCTAGCTGCCTTGACTTTCACTGTTTTTGCAGGCATCTGTGTTTTCATAATATGCTATGATCACAAATCATGTGGGTGGGAGAACATGGGAACCAATGAAACACACCATAGAAATAAGAGAGCCATTAGGCCCCTTTATTGGTCTAATAGAGATGCCCCTAGGGATCCCAAGTGTTGTTACCCCCGCGATATGTCAAAGCGAATGCCAGTCCAAAATCTCATACTGGGATATTACATAACCCCTGATAACTGTCCCATATCAGCATTAAAATTACTCCTTAAAGCATCTACAAAGAATAACAAACCCCAAATGGTAATGTGTGTTCCATCCAAACACCCCTTCGTGGTTAAAACCATATTGCAGGCAAACAACACCAAAACAAATATCACCCAATTGACGGTAGACAAGGTTTCAAAAATTGCAATTGTCAGGAACGAGGACATTAAAGTAGTCAACAAGAGATCCAAATTAGGTTCAGGAATAAAAGTTAATAAGCCCCCACCCCCTTTGCAAGACAGTAAAACTTATAGTTTATTGTCAGACATTCCACATCACTTTAAGCTACAATATCAATTTGGGAGATCTTTTAGTAGACATGAGAATGTACCCTGCTGGGTATGTTCCCATATGGGAACAGGTAGGACTCAAATGCCCATGGTAGGAAAACCTGTTAGTCTGGAACTACTGACCAAGCAAACGGACATACATGAAATGGCTAATATCACTATTAGGCCTAATCCCATCATCTTTTCAGGTTACACTGATGAGCCAGATTTTTGTTTCTTGAATGGTGTATCACTGATAAAAGGAGGAATTCCTAATGGAGAATTTTGCAGGAACACAAAGGTAAACTTTACACTTCGAGATGTACAAAAGTTCATGGCAGATAGATCATTTGAAATCGTAGGGTTAAATACTGCCACGATTGCTGATGCGGATGAAAGAGTAGGTAATTATACACTCTACAATATTTCTAACTGTGTTCATGCCAGGTCTGGAATGGATAAAACACCCTTGCAGAATTGGTTGCATACTTATCACATGAATGACCTTTTCATTAACACTGATTCCACCCCTAGTTTGGGTGATTGGCTTTGTTTGGTAGGACTACGCTCAGGGCGTAGTGTTCAAGAGGAAGTTTCTTCTGCCCCACATTTGCCCAGGGGTTGGATGGTGTGTTGTGGTCTCACCTGTCACACCTCCATCCCCATCCCCATAGACTCTGAGACAGGAGGTTGGTGCACCCTAGCCCGAATGATTCCATACATGGGTATATCTGGTGATACTCAAAGTGTCCACATGGTTCCAGCCCATGGGACACTTTCATTCTCCCGCCCCAAGAGAGCAATTACTGCCTGGTGGGAAAAATTATTAGCCTCCATAGGAGGAATAGGAATGTGGTCTGCACTGGAGGATATTGATAGATATTCTGACATCATACTTGGTTTGATAAACTCCTCATCCAAAGATATCGACTTATTAAATGAGGAGACTCTTAAACTAAGGATGCAACAAGAACTTATCATTATACATCAGGAACAAATGTTAGCTGCTATCACTGGTCTATGTAACCTTATGGATGATAAGGAAATGTGTTGTACTTATATCCATAACTTTACTACCCCAATTGAACATTTGACTATACCTGATTATCATGATATAATACAGAACCATGCCACTCAAAGGAGTAAACTATTAGAACAGGCCAGGACATTCACAGATGACTGGAATCCTCTTTCAGGTGTGGGAGGTTGGTTCGGAGGAGCTTGGTCCAACATTACAGGGTTCTTTAAAAAGATAGGCATAGTGTTGCTCTTGGTAATTGTTTTGTTTTTCGCCATATACCTGGTTGTTAAATTGGTATTCTGTATCCTGGGTAAAATGGGGAAACTAGAGGTGTCAAAGGAGCCCACCCCGGACTCTAACTTGCTCCTTTCTTCACTTCCCCCAAAGGGAGAAGAGAGATGGTATGATACTGCCATGTAAAATGATCAATGACATCTGGACAGATGACATGATCAAAGGGAGGTTTATAAGGGTAAAATGCTTTTGATTGTATTGATTTATAATTGCTTTATAAAGGTAAACTGCTTCTGATTGATAATTGCTTCTTGATTATTAAGTAAATATATGAAAAGCTTGTATTTTAGATGAACTTGTAATTTCAGTGATATTCTAGCCAAGACTTCAACCTCTGTGGTTGAAGTCTTGGCTAGAATATCACTGAAATTACAAGTTCATCTAAAATACAAGCTTTTCATATATTTACTTAATAATCAAGAAGCAATTATCAATCAGAAGCAGTTTACCTTTATAAAGCAATTATAAATCAATACAATCAAAAGCATTTTACCCTTATAAACCTCCCTTTGATCATGTCATCTGTCCAGATGTCATTGATCATTTTACATGGCAGTATCATACCATCTCTCTTCTCCCTTTGGGGGAAGTGAAGAAAGGAGCAAGTTAGAGTCCGGGGTGGGCTCCTTTGACACCTCTAGTTTCCCCATTTTACCCAGGATACAGAATACCAATTTAACAACCAGGTATATGGCGAAAAACAAAACAATTACCAAGAGCAACACTATGCCTATCTTTTTAAAGAACCCTGTAATGTTGGACCAAGCTCCTCCGAACCAACCTCCCACACCTGAAAGAGGATTCCAGTCATCTGTGAATGTCCTGGCCTGTTCTAATAGTTTACTCCTTTGAGTGGCATGGTTCTGTATTATATCATGATAATCAGGTATAGTCAAATGTTCAATTGGGGTAGTAAAGTTATGGATATAAGTACAACACATTTCCTTATCATCCATAAGGTTACATAGACCAGTGATAGCAGCTAACATTTGTTCCTGATGTATAATGATAAGTTCTTGTTGCATCCTTAGTTTAAGAGTCTCCTCATTTAATAAGTCGATATCTTTGGATGAGGAGTTTATCAAACCAAGTATGATGTCAGAATATCTATCAATATCCTCCAGTGCAGACCACATTCCTATTCCTCCTATGGAGGCTAATAATTTTTCCCACCAGGCAGTAATTGCTCTCTTGGGGCGGGAGAATGAAAGTGTCCCATGGGCTGGAACCATGTGGACACTTTGAGTATCACCAGATATACCCATGTATGGAATCATTCGGGCTAGGGTGCACCAACCTCCTGTCTCAGAGTCTATGGGGATGGGGATGGAGGTGTGACAGGTGAGACCACAACACACCATCCAACCCCTGGGCAAATGTGGGGCAGAAGAAACTTCCTCTTGAACACTACGCCCTGAGCGTAGTCCTACCAAACAAAGCCAATCACCCAAACTAGGGGTGGAATCAGTGTTAATGAAAAGGTCATTCATGTGATAAGTATGCAACCAATTCTGCAAGGGTGTTTTATCCATTCCAGACCTGGCATGAACACAGTTAGAAATATTGTAGAGTGTATAATTACCTACTCTTTCATCCGCATCAGCAATCGTGGCAGTATTTAACCCTACGATTTCAAATGATCTATCTGCCATGAACTTTTGTACATCTCGAAGTGTAAAGTTTACCTTTGTGTTCCTGCAAAATTCTCCATTAGGAATTCCTCCTTTTATCAGTGATACACCATTCAAGAAACAAAAATCTGGCTCATCAGTGTAACCTGAAAAGATGATGGGATTAGGCCTAATAGTGATATTAGCCATTTCATGTATGTCCGTTTGCTTGGTCAGTAGTTCCAGACTAACAGGTTTTCCTACCATGGGCATTTGAGTCCTACCTGTTCCCATATGGGAACATACCCAGCAGGGTACATTCTCATGTCTACTAAAAGATCTCCCAAATTGATATTGTAGCTTAAAGTGATGTGGAATGTCTGACAATAAACTATAAGTTTTACTGTCTTGCAAAGGGGGTGGGGGCTTATTAACTTTTATTCCTGAACCTAATTTGGATCTCTTGTTGACTACTTTAATGTCCTCGTTCCTGACAATTGCAATTTTTGAAACCTTGTCTACCGTCAATTGGGTGATATTTGTTTTGGTGTTGTTTGCCTGCAATATGGTTTTAACCACGAAGGGGTGTTTGGATGGAACACACATTACCATTTGGGGTTTGTTATTCTTTGTAGATGCTTTAAGGAGTAATTTTAATGCTGATATGGGACAGTTATCAGGGGTTATGTAATATCCCAGTATGAGATTTTGGACTGGCATTCGCTTTGACATATCGCGGGGGTAACAACACTTGGGATCCCTAGGGGCATCTCTATTAGACCAATAAAGGGGCCTAATGGCTCTCTTATTTCTATGGTGTGTTTCATTGGTTCCCATGTTCTCCCACCCACATGATTTGTGATCATAGCATATTATGAAAACACAGATGCCTGCAAAAACAGTGAAAGTCAAGGCAGCTAGGCATATGAAGTATATGGATTTCCTGTTCTTGGTCAATTGGATTCGTCTCCTTCCTCCTTCTCCTGATTGTTCTCCTCCTTCTCCTGATTGTTCTCCTGGTCTTGCAAGGCAAGGTTCTCCATTTCCTCCATCAGTTCTATCTCCTGATCTGAGAGTGTTGGTTCCTCCAGATAGTCCGGGTTGGGATGAGGTGGTGGTACCGGTGGATCCGGAGTGTCCGGGTAGTTGGGGCTCTTCTTCAGTCGACTCGCATGGATCCATTGTGGTGAGTAAGTAGTCAGTACAGCCGTTCTGGAAACTTTCTCGATGTCCCATGGTCCAGTGAAGATGGGTCCAGTAGTTTTCCTTCCAGCCAGCTGCTTGATCAGGACCTTGTCACCCGGAATGAAGGGATGGGTAGGTTCTGTGGAAAGAGGAAGATGGGTGACAGATACATGCTCATTGATTCCTTCAATGCTACTTACCAGTTCTTTCACGTACTTTTCCTGCAAAGAATATAGGTTAATGTCTTCAGTTGAGTCTAGCTTGGGAATGTCTATTTGGCATGGTTTTCCCATTAATATTTCAAAGGGGGAGAATAGTGTTTTTGAGTGAGGTGTGGTTCTAATCTGGAATAGGACAGTGGGTAGGAAATCTATCCAGTTCTTAAAAGTACCCTGGGTTGCCTTTTTTAATTTGTCCTTTATGTTCCTATTCATTCTCTCTACCATTCCTGCACTCTGGGGGTGGTAGGGGATGTGAAGTTTCCATTGAATTCCCAGTATTTTGGCCAACTCTTGTGTAGCAGCGGAGGTAAAGGCTGGGCCTTGGTCAGACCAGATTCTCTGAGGGATCCCAAACCTGGTGATCCAATGGTTAAGTATACCTCTGGCAGCTATCTTTGCGGTTTCCCCTGTGGTGGGAATTGCCTCCACCCAACCTGAAAATTTGTCCAAGATGACCATTAGGTACTTTAAGTTACCCTTCTGGGTGGGCATATGGGTAAAGTCCACCTGAAGGTCCTGTAATGGGCCCAAAGGTGGAGGTAGAACCCCATGCAGGCCATATCTTTTTCCTTGTACATTGTTCTGGGCACATGTTAGGCAACTCTTGGTCAGTGTCTCAGCTTGTTTGTGGGAGTCTAGGGTACAAAATAGTTCCTCATAAAGTTTTAAAAGGGGTTTTGATCCTATGTGGCCAGGGCCATGAAGATATGACAAAAGAAGGGGGGCACTGGCTGTGGGAATGCCTAGCCCACCCCGGACTCTAACTTGCTCCTTTCTTCACTTCCCCCAAAGGGAGAAGAGAGATGGTATGATACTGCCATGTAAAATGATCAATGACATCTGGACAGATGACATGATCAAAGGGAGGTTTATAAGGGTAAAATGCTTTTGATTGTATTGATTTATAATTGCTTTATAAAGGTAAACTGCTTCTGATTGATAATTGCTTCTTGATTATTAAGTAAATATATGAAAAGCTTGTATTTTAGATGAACTTGTAATTTCAGTGATATTCTAGCCAAGACTTCAACCTCTGTGGTTTTTTAGCTACGGAAGCAATAATCTATTTAGATAAAAGGTGTTAAGTTAGTTTAAGATAAATTCTCTATATTTTACATACATTTGTTTTAACCACAGGCCGTAACATTTGAATTCTTAGAATGTGGTTACACGCTTTTACTTAGGTGATATTAGAATTCTTAGAATATAGATACGCGCTTCTGTTTAAATGACGCACAAACTTAGTTTGTGCAGGATGAGACCCAGGGAGGTGTGATAAAGACAGCTATGTGGTAACACACAAAGAAAGGTCATGTTATTTTGCTATTATGTATATCTTCAACTTGTATTTTGATTGGTCCACCTACGAGTGGAATACGTGACAGTTACACTATATATTCAAATGCCCGCCTTATTAAAGTTGTATTCATTACTCACGTACAACCTGTGTATGTGTTTTGTATACCTCACCGGTGACGGGGTTGGAATCCACACACCCAGTGTCCGAGCCTAGGCTAAGAGGTCCAAAAGAACCGAACCTAACAACATGTTTTTTACTATACATAAACACTCTTTATTCTGTATAAACCCTGTTTATCTATGCAAGTGCCGGAAAAGTCCACTTAGGGGAACCTTTTGTTTTTTGTGATCATATTCTAGAATAGACATGTTCTTACTGGATAAGTTTTTATTACAGCAAATCTCCAAATCAGATATAGGAAACATTACATGGACTGACCACGCCCCAGTGTCAATAACTGTAGGGAGCCATTGTTTATCGACCAGAGCAAACAGATGGAAAAATGATGTACACTTGTTCTCTGACCCAGATACATCTAGAGACAAAATCATTACAGGACTACATTAGCCATAATGATACTGAGGATGTAAAACCGTTCACACTGTGAAATGCCCATAGGGCATTTATTAGGGCCTGTTAATTTTAAAAAAGTGCACTACTGAGGAGGAAAAGGAGGCAGCGCATAGACAATATCTTAAAGAACATTCATGACTTAGAGACCCAAAAATAAACAAACACCCACAACCACCATCAACAACAAACTAACTGAGGCACAAAATGATCTCCGAACAGTTCTATTATCGCAATATGCACGTAATATTCATAAAATTAAAGCCAATTTTACACACACGGTAACAAAGCAGGGAAATTACTGGCCAATCAAATTAAAGAAAAACATTCAAACAAAAAATCCCATTTCTATTTCACCCGAAAAACAACACTAAATTAACTAACCCCAAAGACATAGCTGACGCATCCAGTAGTTACTATGAAAGCTTATATAACTTACAAAATGATAAGGATACACCCCAACCAACACCAGAACTGATAAAACAATCCCTTCTTGACCTATCTCTACCAAGCATAAAACAAGTATATCAGGACATGTTAAATACCCCATTCTCTATCTCAGAAATACAAAAAATCATCAGGTCCCGATGAATATTCCTTGGAATATTACAAAAAATACACTGATATTCTAACACCAATGTTACAAAGAGTGTTCCAAGAAGCTGCCTCCTCGGCCTCATTTCCTTCGGAAATGCTACAAGCTACTGTAATAACTCAATAACCAATAACTCTGGTCAAGCAGGTTGTTAAATATGGAGCATATCGTCTGTGGCAGCACAGTCGGTTCCACTCCCTCAGGGACCCCTCTTACCCTAATATTATTCCTGCGGCCTCTATTTTCCAAGTCTTCCACTTGTCTGTGGAGCTCAAATAAATGCGGTAGTTGTAAATCATAAGCTTTTTGCACTTGCCTGATGTCTGCAGCCTGCAGTTGGGAAGTCTCTTCTACTTCTGTGAGGCAGTGATTCATCGTTTGGATGTCTGTCTTTAGATCTGATATAGCCGCCATTAGAGTGTGTTTAATGTCTAAGGCGACGTTCTGCAGATCCCTTTGTAAATCAAGGAGGCTCGGGCTGGGAGCTGCTGGCCCGTCTGTCATTGATTCCGCGGCGCTCCTATGCGAGTCTGGGGATGAGGCCCGCGAGGCCTGTGAGGCCTGCGTCTCCACATGTTGGCCTGCTGGTCGGGTACGGAACATCTCTGGGATGTTGTTGCTGAGCTGCGTCCCAGTTTCTTTCATGGTGCGGGGTGTTGAGGTACTCCTATTAGACCTGCCCATGATTAGGATTGCCTATGGATCCTTTTTAAAAAAGAAAAAAGAGAGAAATATATAAGCCACCAATAACTAGGACATATAAGCCCATTATTAAGAGATTCCAATCTTACCTGTTTAAACAGGGCAGCCCATTCACTTGGTTCACAAGAAAGGTCAATGAGGTAATGTGCCCTGAAAAGAAAAGGACAATAATCCAAAGCTAAGAGATGCTATATGGTAAAAATTGTCCAGAGCCCAGACCTTCCAGTAAAGAAGAAAAAATAGAAAACCATGCCTTGCTTGTTGATAAGTGATTTTTAGAGTCTGTCCACTGCCTTCAACCTACAAATAGACACCTGTTGGATGTGTGCCTTATAATTGCTCCAGGCATATCCAGTGGGTGATGTCACTGGGCCCAATCTCTAATGGTGCCTAAATGCCAAAACTAATGCCCTGTACACACAACCGGTTTTGCCGTCGGAATAAACTCTGGAGGTTTTTAGGACAGATTTCCGACAGAATTATGCTCAAGCTGTCTTGCATACACACGGTCACACCAAATTCCGACCGTCCAGAACGCGGTGACGTACAACATGTACGACGGGACTAGAAAACGGAAGTTCAATAGCCAGTAGCCAATAGCTTCCATCTCCCACTTGCTTCAGAGCATGCGTCATTTTTGGTGTGTCGGAACAGCATACAGTCGAGCGGTTTTTCTGATAGGAATTGGTTAAAAAATATAGAACATGTTCTCTATCTAAGTCCGTCTGAATTTTCGACAGAAAAAGTCCAATGGGGCATACACATGGTCGGAATATACGATGAAAGGCTCCCATTGGACTCTTAATGTCGGAAATTCCACTTGTGTGTACGTGGCATAAGGCTTCTCTGATACAGAGTGGAAGACCCACTCGGTGGCTAATCAAGCCAGTAGGAGGGGCGGCCGCCCCCACCTGGAGCAGCAAAAAACACTCCTGCATACCACCACACTAGAGATCACATGCCTGCAGATAAAAGAACTACCCATGCCACCTATGGGCCCCAGATGCCAAGCAAACCTGGCCTTCATGGCCAAAGCAAGCCAGGAGAACCACATATCCCAGCAGTAGGACAAAAGTAACAAAGAATAACAACAACGTTGGTACAATGTATAAAAAAAACACCATAAATACATTACAAATGGAATTGATAGCTTTTGTGATAGCTGTGGTCAATCACAGGTATTTCAATAATAAATAATGGCATTATGAATGGATGCCAAATATGGTGTAAATGCTTGCTTACACAGTTATCACCACTGTAATAAGCAACCGTAAAAAAATCCCCATCATATCCCTAGAGTAGTAGTAGTAAAAGCTTACATTTTCTTTTTTTACATACTGTCACCAAAGCAAGTACAGTGTCACTATTGTGACCTTATACTGCTATGGTGCAAATCATGTACAATGGCTGGCTGCTCTGATACCACTCTATGTTAGTGCCAACAGCCATTGTCTCTGATCACAACCACAGCAGAACAATGGCACCAGACCAGTGCTGCCAATCAGTATCCTTAATAACTGCCACACCATTCAGTGTCCCTAAACACTGCCATCCACTCACAGTGTCCCTAATCACCTTTGTATTAGGGATGGGCAAATGGTTCACGCAGAACATTTATCTGTTCGGCCTTTCGCTGAACATCCAAACTTGCTGGGTGTTTGCTGGGTGTTTGCCCCGACGAACACCCTGCAATGCACTGAGCACTGCACAGTGCATTCTGCTCCCTGATTGGGCAAAGCAGTGTAGGCTGACTGTTAAGGAGTGGGGCTGGGAAGTTATCCTTAACAACCAATGAGTCATCAGCTGTCTTTGGATTTCCCCACTGTTAATAAATAAAGAAAAATATGGCATGGGGTCCCCCCAGTCCATACCAGGCCCTTTGGGTCTGGTATGGATTTGGAAGGAAGCCCCACACCAAAATTTTAAAAAAGCGTCCCCCCCAAAAACCTATACCAGACCCTTATTCAGACATGCAACCTGGCAGGTCAGGAAAGGTGGCGGCGAGTGAACGCCCCTCCTGAACGATACCAGACCACATGTCCTCAACTTGGGGGGGTGGGTGCTTTGGGAAGGGAGGCAGCTCTGCCTCTTCCACCCCAAAGCACCTTGTCCCCATGTTGATGGGGACAAGGGCCTCATCCTCACAAGCGTGGTCGGTGGTTGTGGGGGTCTGCGGGCAGGGGGCTTATCGGAATCTAAAAGCCCCCTTTAACAGGGGGCCCCCAGATTCTGGCCCCCCCGTGTGAATGAATATTGTGTACATAGTAGCCCTACCCATTCACCAAAAAAAGTGTCACAAAGTAATAACAACAAGAGACAAGTTTTTGAAAAATCCATTATTAAAAAATAAAAAAATAGTGTCCCTCAATGTAAATGCATCATCAATCACGCCGCCCACCACCAGAAAAATAAAGAAAATAAAAAAAATTTAAAACATTCTGTCTCCTGGAATGACCCCCCTGGCAAATACTTTGTCATTTCTTATATAGGTAAGGGGCAGGGCCACCTGGCTAAGTCACCCAGTGTCCCCGCCCCTTGTGAAGTCACAGGCCCAGCATGCACCAGTCCGTGACATCAGAAGGGGGCAGTGCCACCTGGTGATGTAGCCAGGTGGTCCGCCCCATACCTATTACTTGCCTGTTTTTAACATAAGGGCAAGGTGCTTTGGGGTGTGGGGCAAAGCCCCCCTGCCTCAAAGCACCCATCCCCCCATGTTAAGGGCATGTGACCTGGTATCGTTCAGGAGGGGGCACTTGCTCGCCCCCCCCTTTCCTTACCTGCCAGGCTGCATGCCCGGATAAGGGTCTGCTATAAATTTTGCCCATTTACCATCAAGAACCATCAAAACTAGTCTTTTAGAGAGTTACCTACAGAATTTCAACTACCAGGAGACCATAGATACTATTACAACCAACTAACTAAAAATATCAAGTCTTGTTATAGTTGGAATAAATACCCTTTTCAGCAAACTCTAATAGGCCTATTTAAAGGGGACTATTTAAAGTGAGTACACCAAAGACTCTTTGCTGTTTGGTCTGCAGCTTCTGTGTGCCTGTAACCTGTTATCTGTGTTGACCCCTAATCTTGAACCCGGCTCGCTCTCACTAACCTTGTCTGCTTGATACCCTGACTTTGGCTTGTTTTGAATTTCACTTCTGCCTGCTGCTCTGCCTGTTCCAATAGAACATTACCGACCTGGCCTGCCTGACTCTGCATCTGCTTCTCTGCCTGCTGCTGTTCAGCTCTGCAAATCGCACCAATTCCTGTCTCACCTGCAATCCAGTCTGCCACAGCTCTGATGTACCCAGCCCTGCCGGTCTGCCCGTTGTATCACCAGCCACGAACATCCAGCCATACCAAATACTGTACTGATCATAGGCACTCCTGCATCACCGTGCTTCTGTGGCTACTGTTTCAACCTCAGGGTCCCACAAGCCGGTGCGGCAAGAGAGGCTCTCCTCTACTAGGGATGGGCTTTATGTTTGTAAACGGGTGACCCCGCCCCCCTCTGACAACACAGGGAAAGTCAGGGAAGTCCCCAGGCATCAGAGGAGGGCAGAGTCACCAGGTGGCCCCGCCCTCCGTTATATAAGAAATGTCAGAAGAACCGAAGCGTCACATGGTGGAAGACTCTCACTGAGGCGGATAGTGCGGACGGAGCAGAGAAGATGCCTGGAGGAAGATGCAGGACGAGAAGAGTTAAGGATGAGTTTGCCCGGGTATAAATGCCAAGTACATTATAGACTTTGAGCGTGCTTTAGATTCAGATCGATAGCCGACTACGTGAGCGAAAGTTTGAGAGATCTCAGCAGTTGGAATCAACATGGACATTTCCCAAGTCACCCAGGTTTGCTGACCCCGAGTCTGGAAATCCAGAACACTTGTTTCCAGTGGCACCCAAACCAAGGCAGTTGGGTTTCATCCGCCCGTCACTAACCCCCAAAGAACGCCAACGTTGAGGGACGAACAACCTCTGTCTCTACTGTGGGGTGTCCGGTCACTACATATGCACCTGCCCAGCTAAGCTCTGTAAAAGTCTTCCTCCTTCTTCAGTTGCACAACCCAACATATCTGCCAATTCTGCCCATGTAGTTGTGCCTATATCATTCCAGATTCTGGGAAGGACTATGCCAGTGACTGCAATTATAGATTTAGGTGCCTGCAGTTGCTTTATTGATCTGTCCTTTGCAGCCCAGCAGCGCATTCCACTGCAAACAAAGAACCAAAGGCTCTCCGTGTTCCTGGCAGACAGATCCTGCATTAAATCAGGACTGGTGACCCAAGAGACTCCCCCACTTCTAACTACAACCAACACCAATCATCAAGAGCTACTTCGCTTGGACGCAATTTCCTCACTTCTCTTCCCCATAATCCTAGGCCTCCCATGGTTGCAGGCTCACAACCCGCATATTGACTGGGAGTCTGCAAGAATAGAATTCCTCTCATCTTATTGCCAGAAACAGTGCTGCCCGACACCGCCTTAGCTTCCTACTTCCTTACTATGCTTGGAGTTGCATGCTGAACTGGGCCAGGTAGTTCCCAAATGCTACCATGAATTCCTGGATGTATTTAGTAAACAGGTGCAGATACCCTTCCCCCACACAGACCATACGACTGTTCCAAAGAACTTCTTCTGGGAGCAGAGATTACTTTTGGGCGCATCTTTCCTCTGTCTGAACGTGAGTTAGAAGTGCTAAAGGACTATGTTGAAGAAAACCTAGAGAAAAGGTTCATTCGTCCCTCCGCCTCACCGGCAGGAGCAGGTATATTTTTCATAGAGAAAAAGGACCAGACCCTGCGACCATGTGTGCATTACCATGACATTAATAAGATCACAGTAAAAAAATGCTACCCCCTGCCCTTGGTCCCAGAACTCTTTCAGAGACTCAAGTCCTCTCATGCTCGTCTCCAGGATTTCTCCAGAACCTCTCCCATCCTCTGGAACTCGCTACCTCCACCTGTCTGGCTATCCCCTACTCTTGCTACCTTCAGACGATCCCTGAAAACTCATCTCTTCAGGAAAGCCTATAACTTCTCTAACTAATCTTTTACCACTTCCATCAGCTCATTCCCCACAGTTACAACCTTTTGTACCACCTGCCCCACCCTATTAGATTGTAAGCTCTTCTAAGCAGGGCCCTCTTAATCCTCCTGTATCTTATTGTATTATAACTGTATTGTCTCCCTTTTATATTGTAAAGTGCTGCGTAAACTGTTGGCGCTATATAAATCCTGTATAACAATAATAATAATAAAGTCTGCCAGGGTATTCACCAAACTTGACCTCCAAGGAGCCTACAACCTGATCCGGATTAGGTAAGGTGATGAGTGGTACCTGCTTTGGTCACTATAAGTATCTGGTCATGCCGTTTGGCTTATATAATGCTCCGCCCACCTTTCAGCATTTTGTCAATGACATCTTCAGAGACTTCCTTGATATCTTTGTCGTTGTGTACTTGGACGACATCCTGATATTCTCCATCTCATTAGAGATCCACCGAGGACATATCAAGAGCGTACTTCTCCGGCTTCGCCCGCACAGACTTTACGCCAAAGTGCGACTTCGAGCAGCAGAGCATCTAGTTCCTTGGATTAATTATTTCCATTAAGGGAATCAGAATGGATCCTCAGAAAGTGTCCGCAATTTTGGATTGGCCAGCTCTTACCGATTAGAAGGGAATCCAAGCTTCGTAGGCTTTGCCATCTTTTACCATAAATTCATTAGGAACTTCTCAGCCATTATCTCCCCAATCACTCAATTAAACAAGGTATCCATTTCCTCTGGTCCGCAGAGGCACAAGCTGCATTTGAAACCCTGAAAGAATGTTTTTACCACTGCTCCTGTTCTAAGTCATCCAGATTCTGCCTTATCCTACATCCTGGAAGTGGATGCATCAGGGAGCGCAGTCGGAGCAGTCTTATTGCACCGACAGGGCCCAAAGGATTTGATCCATCCGGTCGCTTTCTTTTCTCGGAAATGTACCCAACCAGAAAGGGTCAGGTCTGCCAGAAAATTCCAACTCCAGTTTCCTGACCGATAGTTTTGTTATTCCAGTATCAGGTGGAGAGACAGTTGAGATCCTGCAGCCAGAATAAAGGGACCGCAATAGATGGTGCAAACAGCCTAACAGGGAACCACCAATAAATAACTCACGGTTAGTATAGGCTGAAGACAGGAACCCGGTGGGTGAAAGGACAATTCAAGACAACGGACCAAGGCAGAAGTACACAGGGGTCAACCAGAAGGCAGTGTCGGAAACAGGCAGGGTCGGCAACCAGAAGATCAGCGTAAATCCAAGGGGTAAGGGGTAATCCAATAATCAGAGTCAGGAGCAAGCAAAGTCAAGGGAACAAGCATAGCAGACCAAGGGAGAAGTACACAGGGGTCAACCAGAAGGCATTGTCGGAAACAGATATGGCAAAAAAAGAACTGCGCTATTATGTGTAGTGCTAAAGCTGCAACTCAAAGTGATAAACAACACGAAACGAAACTAAGGAACAGTGCTTACTTGGCAACTATGATGCTATATATCCTTATAGTGAAGTGAATGAGTATATCATCCAAGTATACGACGACAAAAGTGTCGAGAAGGTCTCTGAAAATGTTGTTTATGAACTCCTGGAATAGAGCAGGGGCATTGCAAAGGCCAAATGGCATCACGCGACATTCATAATGCCCTCTATGAGTACTGAAAGTGGTCTTCCATTCCTGCTTTGATTCCAATGAGATTATAGGTGGAACGGAGGTCCAGCTTGGTAAAGATCTTAGATCCTTGAACACGGTCCAACAGCTCAGTAATTAAAGGAAGAGGGTATTGATTTTTTCACAGTAGTTTGGTTAAGAGCCCTGTAGTCAACGTAGGGCCTATGTCCTCCATCTTTCTTCTCCACAAAAAAGAACCCAGCCCCAACGGGAGAGGGTTCCTTAGACTGTCTTCAATGCACTCTTTTATCACCTTAGTCTCTGCGAGGCTGAGCGGATAGGTTCTCCCCTTGGGTAAGGGAGCTCCAGGAAGCAAATCTATAATCATAAGGGCAGTGGTGAGGGAGAACATCTGCTTCCTTTTCAGAAAACACATCAGAAAAATCGGTATAGGACTCAGGTAGTTCAGGGGCAGTAGTCAGCATATGAATGGACACATCATTACATACATCCTTTTGGAGACAGTTGACATGGCAGGATGTGCTCCAGGCAGAAATTTGACCAGAGGACCAGTCAATAGACGGATTGTGTTTACGTAACCAAGGGAAACTGAGAATTACAGGATACCTAGGAGACGGAATTATATCACACGATAACACTTCAAAATGCAGAGCACCCAACAGGACGGAAAGAGGCTTGGATTCGAGAGTGATGAGTCCATCCCCAAGAGTGTACTTATCATTCCAAGATAAGGATATAGGGTCTAATAATCTCTCTTGAGGAGGATTCAAAACAGCATGGACTAATGTAGCTCCTAGATCACCCATTAAGCCCGGAAGTGTTGCGGTCATACCGGACAAGAACGTAGGATGTGACCCGGCTTATCACAATAAAAACAGAGGCCTAGAGTCCTGCATTTGGTACGTTCATTGTCAGACAAACGCACAGCCCCTACATCCATGGGTTCTCCTTCAGACCCTACAGGAGAAGGTACAGAAGGGGCTAGTAATTGCTGAGGGGAGGATTTAGCATCAAATCTGTTTGGTAAAAATTGTCTCTGGTGCTCTCTCTCTGACTCATGTTCAGAGAAATGAGTGTCCATCAGGATACACAAATTGATGAAATCCCCCAGGGCCACTGGAACCTCATGGTAGGTCAATTCATCCTTAATGCACTCCGCAAGACCTCTTTGGAAGGTGGCCTTAAGGGCACAATTATCCCAGGTAGTCTCTGCCGCAAGCATGCAAAATTCAATGGCATAAGATGCTACCGTGCGTTTAGCCTGATGTGAATCGAGAATACAAGCCTCAGCTGCAGCTACTCTGCCAGGAACATCAAATATTTCATCGAGGACAAAGCTCTGCCCTTTAGCAAGGAAATAATAAATGTCACCTTGGCTTGAGCAGAGGCAAACACAGAAAGTTGATTTCTAAAATGCAACTAGCAATGGTTGAAAAATCCCCTGCAATCCAAGGGGTTCCCATCATACTTATCGGGGAGAGGTATCTTTGGAGCGGGAGAACCCTGGGGGTTAGACACAACTATTGGTTCCCCAGCCCCAGACTTATGGTTATTAGAAGTGGCTGGACTGTCTGAACAATCTTGCTGAGATCCATCTGGCCCTAGTATAATGTCAGGTCTGCCAGGAAATTCCAACTGCCTCTCCAGTTTCCTGACTGGTAGTCTTGTTAACCCAGTATCAGGGGAAGAAACTCACGGTTAGTAGAGGCCAAAGACAGGAACCCGGTGGGTGAAAGGAGAATCCAAGACAGCGGACCAAGGCAGAAGTACACAGGGGTCAACCAGAAGGCAGTGTCGGAAACAGGCAGGGTTGGCAACGAGATCAGTGTAAATCAGAGTCGGGAACAAGCAAAGTCAGCAACCAGAAGATCAGCGTAAATCCAAGGGGTAATCCAATAATCAGAGTCAGGAACAAGCAAAGTCAGCAACCAGAAACAACTAGCATCCACCGAACAGTAACCTATACTAGGGCAAGGACAGGAAGGGGAAGTGAGGATTTATAGGGTCACTGATCAGGTGACTACCAACAGCTAGTCCCAGGTTGGAGCAAGTTCCCTGGTGGTTCAGACAATAAGAACCTGTCTGCGAACACCAGGTCCCAGGATCAAATCCCAGACACGGTGTGACAGAAAATATGTGGGAGATAGGGAGCTCGTAGCAATCAGAGCAGCATTAGAGGGGTGGAGGTACCTGCTAGAAGGGGCCACTCACCCGATATTGATCTTCACAGACCATAAGAAACTTGAGTACTTAAGAACTACAAAATGTGTCAGGTCCATTGGGCCCTCTTCTTCTCGAGGTTTGTTTTTCACATTACCTACAGACCCGGATTGAAGAATACTAAACCTGATGCTCTATCACGCATGTTCGATGATCCAAAAGACATGACCAGACACCATCTTACCAGCTGGAAACTTCCTTCTGTTGCAGTCAGGCCTACTACCTCAGTTGCAGCAAGCCTCAGCAGATACATCCAGTCCTCCACGGGTCACCTTGCAGGCAAAGAACGGCCTATTATGGAAAGAAGGGCACATTTTTATACCAGAAAGTGCTAGAGTGGCTGTCCTAGGACTCTGCCATGACCACCCGTTAGCAAGCCATTTCGATACCCACAAGACCATAGAATTGGTCCAGCGTACATTTTGGTGGACTGCAGGGCCTATGTCAATTAATGTATTATCTGCAGCCGGAACAAGAGTACCCGAAATAAAGCATGGGGTCTACTCAGACCCTTACCCATACCTGATAGGCCTTGGAAGATGATCGGAAGATTGTGGTGGTAGATCACTTATCGAAAATGGCACACTTCCTGCCCCTGAAAGGAACTCCATCTGCAGCCGAGACCGCTCAGGTCTTTATCAAAGAGGATTTCAGACTCCATGGCATTATGATGAACAGTGTGTCTGACTGTGGAGTCCAGTTCACGTCAAGATTTTGGAAGGCATTATGTGGATCCCTAAAGATTGAACTATCTTTTTCATCAGCATATCACCCCCAGACCAACGGTCAAACAGAATGGACCAATCAAACCCTGGAACAATATATCCAATGTTTTACGTTCTTTACCCAAGATGACTGGGTACCTCTCCTTCCATTGGCAGAATTCATGTATAATAACGCCAGCCACTCTGCCACCAAACAATCCACATTTTTTGCGAATTATGGGTTCCATCCAAAACTTTTTACCTGACTTGATTCCTGAAACTGCTGTACCTGCTGTCCAGAGTACTCTGGATTTTTTTTCTTCCAACAACTTGTTGTTACAGGAGGTGATCAAGAAAGCTGAGGAGGTCAACAAGAGGAATTTCAATAAGAGGAGAAGAGGGGAACTGCTGCTACAACCTGGGGAGCAGATATGGCTCACCACAACGAACTTAAGGAGGACTTGCCCATCTAAGAAACTGGCACCTAAATTCTTGGGACCCTTCCCCGTAAGGAAAAAGATTAGTGATGTATCTTATGAGTCAATTTTACCTGAGTCCCTCAAAGTACATCCCGTTTTTCCCATGTGTCCCTGTTAAAACCGGAAATACCAGATCCCTTTCCCAATCATAGTTTAGGACCCCCTGCACCTGTTACTATTGATGGGGACAAGGAATTTGAAGTTGAGGCTATTATAGACTGCAGGAAAAGAAGGGGACAAACACAGTATCTGATCAAATGGAGAGGTTATGGTCCGGAGGAAAATTCTTGGGGGGCCCAGTAGTAATGTGCATGCCACGGACTTGGTTCATGTATTTTTCCATAGCCACCCCTGGAAGAGGAACCAGAGGTTGCTCATAGGGGGGACAAGTTCAGGAAAGGCATAGCCATACAGCAGGAATTGCAGGGCAGACATGCACATTCACGGTGCGTCAGCGCACACGTGCACGTGTGCGCACAAGGGCACCTACACGCACATGTGCGCCTGTCAGTTTAAAGTGAGTGCACCAAAGACTCTTTGCTGTTTGGTCTGCAGCTTCTGTGTGCCTGTAACCTGTTACCTGTGTTGACCCCTGATCTTGAACCTGACTCGCTCTCACTAACCTTGTCTGCTTGATACCCTGACTTCAGCTTGTTTTGGATTTCTCTTCTGCCTGCTGCCCTGCCTGATCCACCAGAACGTTACCGACCCAGCCTTCCTGACTCTGCATCTGCTTCTCTGCCTGCTACTGTTCAGCTCTGCAAATAGCACCAGTTCCTGTCTCACCTGCGATCCAGCCTGCCACAGCTCTGGTCTACCAGCCCTGCCAGTCTGCCCGTTGTATCACCAGCCACAAACATCCAGCCATACCAAATACTGTACTGATCATAGGCACTCCTGCATCACTGTGCTTCTGCTGCTACTGTCTCAACCTCAGGGTCCCACAAGCCGGTGCAGAAAGAGAGGCTCTCCTCTACTAGGGATGGGCTTTATGTTCGTAAACGGGTGAGCCCGCCCCCCTCTGACAACACATGGAAAGTCAGGGAAGTCCCCAGGCATCAGAGGAGGGCGGGGTCACCAGATGGCCCCGCCCTTCATTATATAAGAAATGTCAGAAGAACCGAAGCGTTACACGGTGGAAGACTCCCATTGAGGCGGATAGTGCAGACAGAGCGGAGAAGATGCCTGGAGGAAAATGCAGGACGAGAAGAGCGGAGGAAGAAGATGGAGAAGATGGAGGAAGAAGAAGAACACCGAAGGAAGACCAGAAGAAAGAAGATGAAAGAAGAAATTAGTAAAGGACTTGTCAAAAACCATCTATTGTGTTTTTTAACCTTTTTGACACTTATTTTGTGAAATGGTAGGGGTACATATGTACCCCACTACCAATTCACACGGGGTGCCAGGATCTGGGGGTCCCCTAGTTAAAGGGGGCTTCCAGATTCCGATAAGCCCCCCGCCCGCAGACCTCCACAAGCACCGGCCAAGGGTTGTGGGGATGAGGCCCTTCTCTCCATCAACATGGGGACAAGGTGCTTTGGGGGGCTACCTCAATGCACCCCCCTAATGTTGAACTAATGTGTATTGATAAGTAATGAAAGTATTAAGGTACTCAAGCGCTAAAGTGAATATATAAAACTGTAAAATAGTGTGCTAAGTAGTGTAAAAAATAAATAAATAAACTAATATATAAAAAAACTGGGGGGCGTGGCCTGACCTGACATGGAGACAGACGTCTAATCCCCGAGCTCTGCCCGCCACAGGAGAAAGCTTCTGAAAAATGGAGGTATTTTCTCTCTGCTAACCTTGTTCGCTATGGGGACAGCTTCCCGAACATCTTCTGCCTCCCGCTCACGATCCCCTAGAGACTTAACTGGATCACAGGGACAGAACATCCCGGAGATGTTCAGAGCCGGCAGACATAACATGGCGCCTTCCCGCCATGGGCTCCCCCCCTCTCCCCAGTCTCCCGGGGTATGCAGCAAATTCTTCATGAGGGCTGCCCTGTCCAAATATACCAGGATCTCTCGGGCATTACCTTGCAACATAGGCGTGATCTCAAACCCTTACTGGATGCCCTCAGAGCAAAAAATATTGTGTACAAATGGAAGTTCCCTTTCTGCCTCATGGCCTCCTTTAATGGACGTTCAGCTGTCCTCAAGGTCCCTGAGGACCTACCACATTTTTGCTCCACACTGGGCCTACCCCTGATTTCTGTACCTCTGTGGTACGCGGCTTTCCGCCCCAGGCCATCCCATCGGGACTTGCCACGAGACGAACCCATGGAAACACAAAATTCCAGACACCGCAGGCACCGCTCTCCTTCTACCCTAAGGAGCCACATCATCTATCGCTCTGGGACGCAGGAGGCTAATCTCACTGTCTCTCCGCGGTCAAGAAGAGCCCGTAGGGATCATTAATTCAAGGTTGTTAACGCTCCACCGCTCTTGTCTGATCACCTAGTTCGGTCCTTTTGGCAGTCATTTGACTTTTTGAATCAACTTTGTGTTGCAAACTTTATTTTCTTTTTATTCGTTTGGGTTTTTACACCACCAGGACCTCAGCATTATAGTCTGCACCTACTTCCTGCACACCGTACTTCCCGCTTGATGCCTCTGCAACGTCCGGCTGAATACACCTTGCACCTCGGATAGACCTTACCATCTACCCTACCAGCAACACCACCCTACTATACTGGTACGCTCCTTGTGTCAATATCTACACTCCATCGACCTACACTGTACGGAACTACATTCCCCATACTGCTTTGCGAGCGTAAACTCCGCCTGATGTTACCACGCAGTCCCACCTCTCTGACTTGACTTCCTGTCATCCCCGAGACACGCTTTGAAGGACTTCCTATATGACACTTCCGACAACAATGGCTCCTCACCCACATCTTGCCTCCTCTACACCTGCTCCAATCCTGCACTCCCACACCCATCCGGCTACCATCAGCATCTCCGTTGATTCCTCCAGGTGTATGTGAAAATCTACCTGTAAACTACCACACTCAGTACCTCCCGGAGGGCAGCACCTGCTACTACCAACGTGCCGATCATCTCTCCCACTATACACTGCTGGACTGTCCTGGTAATACCATTATAATGATGGGTTTTGTTTTATATAGTCCTAGATCAAGACTATGCTTGTTATTATAGAACGTTGCAGTTACCTTACACCCGCTGTTTAATGTTTAATGTTTATAGCATACCTAGCTCTCTAGGTCTCCCAGGGCAGTATTTGAACTTAAGGACCTCTTCAAATACCACACCGAGTTAGATGCTTACAGTTTTTTTTTTTTTACATTTCCTGATTATTATCGTTTTATGCTGCTATTTGTATGTGGGCCGTGACTCCCCCTACCCTGCCTACGCCACCAACCCCTGTGGGTGCAGTAGATATGGCCGACCTGGGGGAGATGACATGGTTACTGGGCTGTCATTTCTCACAGATCGAGAAGGGGAGCAACCTCCCCGTCTCACTATACACTACTAGACACCCCAAAGGTCCTCATGTTCTTACAACCCATGGGGCACATTGCAGACCTCAACACGCTATCCAAGGCTTTCACAAACCAGTCCCAGAAGGCGGCTCTGAAAGCTTTTTACCTCTTCCAATGCATCGCCATGTCCTGTGGCGGCAGATCACACTTTACCACCTGTACCTTATCCCCGTAATATCCTGATCTCTCCATCGCCTGGATTTGGGTCAACCCCCATACGGTTCCGTACTGTGGTTCAGTAATCCTTACGAGGAACTGGGTCACGGGCGCGTGCCATACCACACCGACCTCTTTTATTAGAGGTTTGTGGACATATAGTTCCACACCTCTTCGGTACCCCCTTAGCTTCATACACACCGTTCTCGAGCTATTCCCCTATATAGCAGCTCGCTCCGCTCTTCCGTTACCCTCCATCCCTCCCCCTATTCCCCTCTAATGGCGGCTACCTCAAACACCCACCCACACGGAAAGATGCCTCATTCTCAACTAAATGATCTCAAATTACTCTCGGTTAACATTAGGGGTCTGAACACTCCTGAAAAACGATCCCAACTCCTTCACTCACTCAAACAATCCAAAGCGCAAATAGCACTGATACAAGAAACACATTTTCGGAAGGATTCTATCCCTAAATTACACAACAGTCACTTCCCTACGGTCTTTCATGCCTCCAACTTCGAGGCTAAATCGAAAGGGGTATCCATCCTCATTTCCAAACACTGCCCCTTCCAAGTGACCGACGTTCACAGAGACCCGCTCGGCAGATTCCTTTTCATAAAAGGAACTCTACACCAGAGAACATTTACAATCGCCAATCTCTATGCTCCCAACTCAGGCCAAGTTAACTTTTTTCTTAATACACTACAACTACTCTCCAGCTTCTACTCCGGCACCCTTATTGTCGGTGGTGACTTTAATGTACCACTCGTCCCGTCTATTGACACCTCTACTGGGACTTCCTCCCTCACATACCGAGCCCTACGATCCATCAAACATCAACTAAGCAACCTTTTACTCCATGACACCTGGCGCACCCTCCATCCTAAAGATATGGATTTCGCATTCTTTTCCTCCCCACACAACAAGTACTCTAGATTAGATCACTTCTTTCTTTCCCAACCAGACCTGACATACCTTACTAGCGCAACCATTGAACCATCCTTACTCTCAGACCATAACCCCATTTCCATGACCCTACAATTCTCCGCACTACACAAACGGACCCGTATCTGGCGCCTTGATAACTCATTACTGTCCGACAAAGTCAATGTCCTTAGACTGTCTAAGTGCCTCACGGATTTTTTCTCCAACAATACCTCCACTGATACCACTCCCGCTATTACGTGGGCTGCACATAAATGTGTTATTCGCGGTGAACTACTGTCTATAGCGACGCAACGCAGCAAACTCAGGTATGCCCGTATTAACGAACTCACTGCACGTATACGCAGACTCGAACAATCACACAAAGCTTCCCTTGCAGCGGCTACTCTAACTGAACTTACTCAGGCGAGAGAGGAACTCTTAGAAATGCTAAACGTTACGCTGAAACGCAAATTCGCATTGTCGCATAAGATATACTACGAATTTGGCAACAAGGCTGGTAAATTCCTGGCAAGGGCTCTCCAAGCAAGGAAGGCCTCTAATACCATCCTCAAGATTAACAATCCTGCAGGGGAAGCTTTAGTTACCAATGAAGCAATAACAGCACAATTTCTCCAGTTCCTTTCCAAATTATATAATCTTCCTCCTTTCACCCACGGTCGACACTTCCATAGACCGCCCAAATGCCATCAAAGATTTTCTGTCAAATTATAGTTTTATTCAAACACCAGTAGGGGTACAGCTCCATCAAAGTAATGACAAGGCAAGCATAGATAGTACTCAGTGAGGTCGCAGCCTCCAATATATCAATCACTTACTATTAAGAAAACAATGTAGTGCATACATTTCAATACAGTCAGAGCTACGTTCTGCAGAGGCCTTATCTGTTTAAGGTAAAAGTGAATGGGGCCACCCCTTCTATTTTCCGTTTACAATACTGAAAGAAAGGAGAAAATAAAGAAGAAAAGGATAGAGATAAAAGAATAAAGGAAGAAAAATAGGGGGGAGTGCAAGGGGGGAATTAGAGAGTAAGGGAGGGAGGGAGGGAAAGGCAGGGATTGGGTGGGGAAGGACTGTAACGGGGGTAAGACCAAACAGGAGGGCCAGGTCCACAGAGGCGGCCAGGGTACAGGACAACCACGCCAAGTCATTAAGGGTTCCCGGTACACAAACAGCAACAGGCTCATTCCACTATCGGCCCACTCTATACTTACAAGTTCAAACCCAATAGTGATTGACCCTCCTCTGAGTATATGAACATGTTCCATCTTGTCCAAGTACTAGAGAATAGCTCATTTTGGTGTCTAGCTGTCAGGATCAGGTCCTCCATTGTTTTAATGTCCTCCACCCTCCCGATCCACGCCCCCACCGAAGGAGGCTGTGTCGACTTCCACTTCAAAGGAATACACGCCTTAGCTGCATCCAGCAGGTGGCGTATCAATGATTTTTTATATACTTTGCTTGGTGAGTGGGCTGCATGGAGCAGGAAGAAGGCCGGATCGTTTGTTATTTGACGCTCAGTGAACTTCTGGATGACATTCTGGACAGTCCTCCAGAACCGCTCCAGCAGGGGGCAGGTCCAGAAGATGTGGAGAATAGTCCCCCGATCTCTCTGACATCTCCAACATCTATCTGAGGAGGATGGAAATATCCTATGTATTTTTGCAGGAGTATTGTACCACCTAGTGAGTATTTTATAATTGGTTTCTTGCATTTTCGTGCAAATCGAAGATCTGTAAGTGAAGTGTAAGATGTTCTGCTTTTGACGGGTCGTTAATGTGCATTGCAAGTCTCTCTCCCACTCATCTATGTAATGTAGTCTAAAATCGGCCATTGGTGTAATTAGTAATTGATAAGTAGCAGACAGAGCATGAGGCATAATGTCTTCCTCCGAACAGTAGGTTTCATATGTAGTGAGAGTTTGGTCAAAACTCTCGGGGGATGGTAGTGTTTTAAGGAAGTGGTTGAGCTGGGCCGCTCTCCAGAAGTCTAAGTGAAATGGGCCTGACGGGCTCATCAACTCGGATATGGTAGGCCATTTACCATCTAGGAAAAAGTGAGAGGCCTGAAAGTAACCCAAGTCTCTCAGGGATTGGAACACCGGATCTGTATATCCTGGGGTAAATTCTGGCGTTCCTAAGACCGGGCGGAGTGGCGACATTAGAGATGTGAGACGGAATCGTGTAGACACCGCCGCACATGTGCGTACGGTCACTCCAATCAGGGGATGGTTTTTTACTGCGCTTGGAAGCCTGTCATAACACCATGGTGCTCTGTTCAGGGGTATGTCACTTTGAGTTTGTTCCAGTCTAGTCCATAGTTTGGTAGTCTGATGTCGGTTCCAGTCTATAAGTCTGGTCAAGTGGGTAGCGTAGTAGTATTTGCGAAGATCCGGTATTGCCAACCCTCCATACCGCTTGGGTAGGGTAAGCAACCTCCTCGCGAGTCTAGGTCTCCCATGGGCCCACACAAAATCAAAAAATAGAGCATTAATCTGGTCAAAATAGGAGGATGGGATTTGGATCGGTAGGGCCTGCAACAAATATAAGAATTTAGGCAGAATACACATCTTTAGAATGTTGCATCTCCCGAACCATGAGTGTAATCCTGTATGCCAGTTGGTTAGTAGGGTCTTCACCGATTTCAGAAGTGGGGGAAAGTTCAGTGCGAACGTCTTTGATAATTTGGGGGGAATGTGAGTTCCCAGGTACTTTAGGGCCGTGGAAGTCCATTTAAAATGGAAGTTGTTTTGGAGGGAGGCAAGGAGACGTGGCTGTACACCTATACCCATAGCTTCGGATTTGGATAGGTTAATTTTCAGGTTGGATAGGTTACCATAAGTTTTAAATTCTTGTAGTAAGTTTGGGAGGGAAATTGCTGGGTTAGTTAATGAGAATAGCATGTCATCCGCGTATGCGGATACCTTCTGTTGGGAGTCTCCCATCTTAACCCCAGTGATGTCTGGATTGGAACGTATGGTACACAGGAAGGGTTCCAGTGACAGGGCGAAGAGGAGTGGGGACAGAGGACATCCTTGGCGTGTTCCGTTCTCAATAGCAAACGGGTCCGACAGGACACCGTTGGCTCGAACACGCGCTGTGGGGGTGCCGTAGATTGACTTTATCCAATTGAGCATTGTATTACCTAGTCCTATGTAATCTAGTACGGAGATCATAAATTGCCAATTCACCCTGTCAAAGGCCTTCTCAGCGTCCACGCTCAGAATAATGCAAGGTGTCTTAGTATGGTTGACTGTGTGGATGAGGTTCAATACCTTAATCGTGTTGTCCCTCGCCTCCCTGGTTGGGACAAATCCCACTTGGTCCAGGTGGATTAGGGACGGGACATGTTTTTGGATCCTGGTGGCCAGAATTTTTGTGAAAATTTTTAGGTCTACGTTGAGTAGTGATATTGGCCTATAGCTGCTACAGGACGTAGGGTCTTTCCCGTCTTTTGGGATCACTGCAATATGTGCAGCTAATGTGTCTCTTGGAATAGATGTTCCCGCCCCTAGAGAGTTGAAAAATGTAAGCATATGTACCCCCAGGGATGGTAACAGGTTCCTGTAGTACTGTGCCGTAAGGCCATCCGGCCCAGGGGCCTTCCCCAATTTCATGAAACCCACTGCTGCCTGAATTTCCTCAATGGTTATTGGATCCTCGAGTAGTTCCCTAGTTTCAGTGGGAAGCGTGGGCATACCAGATTTGTTTAGGTATGTCCCAATTTGAGCTCGCGAGGAGGATGCCTTCGGTAGGTTGTAGAGGGACTCATAGAAGTCTTTAAATTCTCGCGCAATTTGGTGAGGTAAAGTGATCTTCTGACCCGTCGGTGAGTTTACGTGAGGGATATAATTTGCTAGTGTCTGTGTCCTCAGGGAATTAGCTAGGAACCTACCACATTTGTTTCCCGATTCATAAGAGACTCGTCGACATTTCTGGATCGTCGCTTTAGCCTGAAATAGCATTAGATCGGAGACTCTGCTTCGAAGGAGCAGAATCTCAGCCTCACCCGTAGGTGTTTGTATGTGTTTATGTTTAGCTTCGGCTTTGTGTAGGTCATCTAGGAGGGATCTCAGCTGCGCCGTGCGCTGTCTTTTAATTCGTGCCCCATGTTTGATGAGGATGCCACGGATTACCGTCTTGTGTGCTTCCCAGAGTATTCCTGGGTCAGTGTCAGGGGTAGCGTTAGTCTTAAAGTAGTAATCTAATTCTCTGATCACGTCTTTACAGACTTCTTCATCCTGCAGAAGGCTTTCATTGAGCCTCCACGTCCGTGATTTAGAGGTGAGATTATCAGTCAAGTCATATGTGAGCAGAACCGGAGCGTGGTCAGACCAGGTAATGGAATCAATCGAACAGTCTCGTATGGCATGTAGATGTGCATGAGGGATCAAGAAGTAATCTATCCGTGTGTATATTTTATGTGGGTTAGAGTAGAAGGAATAGTCCTTCTCAGTTGGGTGGAGAAGCCTCCACACATCAATCAGTTGTGCTTTGTGAAGGGAGCGAGCAATGCGTTTCCTAATTGCTGGCGTAATTGAGGAGTGACCCGAGGAGGAGTCTTCCGTGGGGATCAATGGCACATTGAAGTCACCTCCGAGGATCAACTGACCTTTCGTGAATTCCATCAGTGTCTCTAGTGTATGGGAAATGAAATGGTCCTGGTGGTTATTAGGTGCATATATGTTGGCGAGCGTCACCTCCACCCCACCAATTTCTCCTCTGAGGAACAGGTAACGTCCCTCCGGGTCTGTCTTTACCTCTGCACACCTCCATGGGACCGACCGTGCAATGAGTATGGATACTCCCCGCGATTTAGTTGTCGCGAAGGTGGAGTGATAAGCCGTTGGATAGTGTTTGTTTTTCAGTATCGGCAGGTTGTCTTTCTTGAAGTGGGTCTCCTGAAGGAAAGCCACAGTGGCCCTATGGCGTCGAAGGTCATTGACCAGCATCCGCCTTTTCTCGGGCACATTCAGGCCCTTTGCATTCAATGAAAATACCCTGATCGCCTCCATGGCCTCCAATTTCACGTAGTGATCCCCGTGAGGGACTAGTTGTGGGAGAGGGGAGTTTAGGGTAGAGGGGGAAGGGGGAGTAGGGAGGGGAAGAAAGAAAAGATAAGATGTAAGAGAGAGAGAGAGAATGAAAGGAGTGTCAAATACACACTACTCAGGTGCTACAGTAGCAGTCTAATAAGATAGCACACTAGTGCTAGGACGCTCACCAGCTATGCACTGGTAATCGAGCGCAGACCTAATTGGGAGCGGGGTAAGCGACAACCAGTGGTGAGCTCCTGGGCATCACCCCCCTCCCCACCCTAATAATACCTATACATTGATAGTATAAAGATATCGGCTATGTTGTTAATTAAAGAAAACAAGAGGAAAACAAGGGACAAAAAGAAAATATATATATGCAGTGAAAAACTTTTAAGCTGAGTGTATCAGACATGGTGCATATCTACTTATCAAGTTTTATCGATCCGTCAGTTGCCAATCCCGCTCTGAAACATCAACTGCCCTCAACTGAAGCTAACTAGACAACATAGGGTACCCCATAAACACCATACCATATATTCATCCTCCAACATGAGGTTCTATGACATCCTCCGAGACCAGGCTCGAGAATATCGAGGATTGGGGGGTTGTGTGGCCTCTTTGCTTTGCAATCCTGCATTATCTAGAGTATACCTTCCCGAACAAGGTGTCCAGGAGACATAGGTTGATAAGGCCACGTTCCCCTCCTCTCACAACTAAGGTGATGGGTCCCGGGAGCCTCCAGCCCCTGGGTAGGTGGTATGAGGTGCGTTCCACATCTCTGCGAGCATCCCGCCAACATACCCCCCCCCGCAATGGTCTCCCCGAGGCAGGGACAAGAGTGGAGCTATTTTAATATGTCTTGGGTATATTTTGACCAATGGTAGGGGCCGGGGTACGGAGAAAAAGAGCTTCCCTCCACCCCTCCTGGGTCCCTTGCACACTCCCCATGACGGTGTATTACGTGGGGGGGGGGTTTAACGCTCCTCCCCCTCCACCACAAGACAACCTCTCCCCGTAAACATTTGTACTACCTCCATATTATCCCATAACGCACTTCTCAATGTCAGGCATCATTTTTACACAGGGTAGAGTGACGTGATACAGCAATTAGCCATGTGTGGGGATTGAAATGTACATTTTCCTTGGTTTGAGCAGCGATGGGTAGCATAACTCCCCAGCGTACTGAGTCCTTGGTTCCGTAGTATGTAGGTAAAGCTCGGCTACTGCAGTTGCTCCCCTCGCTAGCTTCTGGAGGTAGCACACTACTGTGTCCACAGGTCTCCACTATTTGTCGGGTTCTCAGTGTCCTGTGAATAATCCATGTGTGGGGTGGGGTTGCCGGCTAAGATGCGAGATGTATCTATTGGTATGGGGGAGTGTGAACAAACCGTAGTGAAACAAAGAGAACTGATGTAATCCTTAGCTTCTTCGGGCAAACAATCGATCAGGACTTGGCAAAGATCATCGCTAAAATAAAGTGTCATGACTCACGTGTACCTTCTCCGGAGGGTGCCCGATTTCTCCTTCTCGAGCGTTGCTGACGAGGAGGTTGGGAGAACTGTTGGGAAGTGGCACCCGATCTCCCCATCGGTCGGGGAAACATTGCAAGCCAGTTTGGGACTGCGATCTGCTCGGCTCCTAGGAATGTAAAACAATCCGGTAGCTCCGATGGGGATCGTAGGTTAAAGGTTGCGGCTCCGTTGCGGAAGTTAACTGCAAAGGGATACCCCCAGCGATATGTGCATCCCCGGCGGCGGGCCAGATCCAAGATCGGTCGCAGTAGAGCTCTCCTTTGTAGTGTTGCCCTGGACAGGTCTGGTAGAATCTTGATCGCCGCTCCATCAAACTCCACCGTGCCATGATCCCACGCCTTCCGTAGGATTTGTTCCTTCTGCTTGTAGCGGTGGAGTCTGCAAAGGACGTCCCGAGGCCTTTCTGGATCGGACGATCTAGGGCCTAATGATCTGTGTACACGGTCCAGCTCGAGCGTCGGGGGCGCCGTTCCCAAGACCTTCTGAAAAATAGCCACCACCGTCGCCTCCAGATCTTCGGTGCCGGTAGCCTCCGGAATACCGCGCAATCGCAAATTATTGCGGCGGCTGCGGTCCTCAAGGTCCTCGAGACGTAATTGTAAATCCACAGCCGTGTTTGTCTGTGTCGCCTGAGTTTGCTCCAGGAGAGTGACTCGCTGTGTAAGGGAAGCAATCGAGCCCTCTCCCGTGTCGACCCGATCCGATATCGCTTGTATCTCCTCTCTTATTTCTTGAATGTCTCTGGCGTGTGCCTCCTCCACCCGAGAGACAAGGGCCTCGATATCCGATTTGGAGGGTAAGGCCTCAAAGTCCGCCTTGGTGGGTAGAGCTCGCAGGATGGCATGTAGCTCATCTGGTATGCTACTTCGCTGTTGAACTGTATCCGCCATAACCGAACCAAAAATAGCTGGTGTCTCTGATAGGCAGTCCGATGCCGTAGAAGAGGCCGGGGATCTTGGTATTTCAAGCGTGGCCGAGTCCGCCATTAGATGACCACGCGGCGCAGAAACTATGGCGCCCGGTGATCTCCTCAGGGAATCACTGAAATAACTCCGAATACTGCCCCGTGAAGATATTGTTGGAGTCCCTTGTGTCGAGGATCTTGTCTTATACCTCTTGGAGGTTAGCATACCTCCTTTGCAGCAATATAAAGCCGTTAAATTCGTGGGTGAGAAAGGGGGAAGCCAGGAGCTCTAGGAAAACACGTTCTCACTCAGCCATCGCCAGGCCACGCCCCTCCATCAAAGATTTTCTAGCACAATATGGCCCCACCCCCCTTTCTCCTGAAGATGTGCAATCCTTAGACCTTCCTCTCTCGGTGAACGAATTACATGCGGCTTTAAAACAGATGAAGCCAGGTAAAAGCCCTGGACCGGATGGTCTCTCGGTCAGCTACTACTGTACACGTCCTTTGCTAACATCCTCCTCCCACATTTAACCAACGCTCTTAACGCCCTTACCCCTGACTCTGTGGCAAATAATGACCTGCTTGAAGCCCACATCACACTACTCCCCAAACAGGGTAAAGACCCCACACTGGTAACCAATTATCGCCCCATCTCCCTACTAAACGTAGACTTAAAACTGTACGCTAAAGCATTGGCCAATCGCATTTTACCCTTCATCCCTACCCTAATCTCCCTAGACCAAGTGGGCTTTGTCCCCGGTCGCGAAGCTAGAGACAACACCACTAAAGCACTGAACATTCACCACTGGCTCAAAAAAACATCTACACGTGGTTTTTTTCTTTCCTTGGATGCAGAGAAGGCGTTCGACAGGGTCGCTTGGGACTACATGGCAGCCTCCTTGAGAGCCGTGGGCTTTCCGCCACGTATGATGCAGATGGTTCTGGCCCTCTATTCTTCTCCGAGGGCAAGAATCAGGGTTAATGGGGAAATGTCGGACGCCTTCTCTGTATCCAATGGAACCCGCCAAGGCTGCCCCTTATCACCTCTAATATTCATACTAACCATGGAACCTATGCTTCGAAGACTGAGGGACAACCTGGCCATTAGGGGTGTGGACGTTCTTCACACTCAAAATAAACTAGCAGCCTATGCTGACGACGTCTTACTCTTCTTGACGGATCCCATTACAACCTTACCAAACTTATTGACAGACTTCACACTCTTCAAATACCTCTCAAACCTTCAAATCAATTTTGAGAAATCAAAGGCCCTCAACATCACCCTGCCAACAGCCACTGTGAACCTATGCAAAAACAACTTCCCTTTCAGTTGGGAAAAATCAGATATTTCCTATCTCGGAATCAAACTTACAACAAATTTATCTGACCTTTACGCCAAAAATTTTCTACCATTGATCCTCTCCATCCAAGCAGATCTCAGGAAGTGGCACCTGGGCTCCTTTTCTTGGCTGGGTAGGATCGCCATACTGAAAATGAATGTCCTGCCCAGATTCCTTTACCTCCTCCAAGCTATACCGATCAAACTCCCGACTTCTTTTTTCCTTTCATACAAGCGTATTTGCAGGACCTTCATTTGGGCAACTAAAGCCCCACGACTCAGTTGGGACAGGTTGGCTCTTCCCAAATGACTTGGAGGCCTAGGTCTTCCAGATCTTCAAAAGTACCATTGGGCCTGCCATTTAGCCAGAGTGGTTGATTGGCATATACACCGTTTTTCCAAAGACTGGATTGCGTTGGAAGACTCTTTCACAAATCTCCCGATTACCAACTTACCATGGATTAATCATAGACAGATTCCCCAGGACTTCTCCTCCCACCCCCTCATTGGCGCCACGCTATCAATTTTTAAAATGGCATGCAAACTGCTCAATGTTACTCCCTCACCTGGCCCTATGACGCCACTTGACAACAACCCAGACTTCCCCC
Source organism: Lithobates clamitans (assembly GCA_037952925.1). Lineage (NCBI taxonomy): Eukaryota > Metazoa > Chordata > Amphibia > Anura > Ranidae > Lithobates > Lithobates clamitans. The sequence goes on along the minus strand of JBBGZY010000143.1, from coordinate 9,361,842 downwards.
AGGCCTAACATTGAAAAATAAGACTCTTGCTACACATACCTCACAGGCTAGGGCTCACCAATTTTTTCAGAATGGTTCACTCCTCACCCAACCGTCACTCTCTGCAACTATTCCCAACTACGATATACCCTTCTATAAATACCTACAACTGAGACGTTTCTTTCAGGCCACCCAACACACATCCCAGTGGCATAGAGATCACACACCATTTGAACTTATCTGCCTGAGCACAGAACCCCAGAGTTACTTAATCTCCACGCTTTACTCCCTCCTTTTCTCGCACCATAAAGTTAAACAAGACAAACTGATACGCCAATGGGAAAAGGATCTGTCCATTGATATCCCAGCCAATGATTGGGATCAAATCTTCACCCTCATGCACAAAGGCTCCACCAATGTCTCCTCGCAGGAAAACAGGTTCAAACTGTTTTCTAAATGGTACAGGACGCCTGAAAAGGTTCACCACTTTCACCCCACCATCCCCCCAACCTGCTGGAGATGTGGTACATCCAAGGGCACTCTACTACACGTTTGGTGGGAATGTAGCCAGATTCAACCATTTTGGAATGAAATCAATCAGCTGATCTCCCAAATCACTACATTCCAATTAACACTTTCTCCAGCACACTACTTGCTCCATCACACTCCTGTCTCCCTGAGTTCCTACAAAAAATCTCTCACTTTACATCTCATCAACGCAGCCAACCTATGCATCCCTGCCTTTTGGAGGAACACTGCTCCGCCCACGGTCCGAGAATGGATCCGTAGGGTGGACAAAATAGCTGACATGGAAAACCTTATTTGCCAATCCAATGACCACCCTACCAAATTCTATACCACCTGGGCAAGCTGGCTACACTACAGACAAATCCAAACATGGACACCAATGTCTCAAACTCCCCCAAAATCCTCTTGAAGGCTCTCCAATACTCCCTGTGTGGGTCAACCCCTTATAACACAACCGCCTTTTCCCGCCCCCTTCATCCATCCCGGTTCTCCCCTACAGTGTTCTCCCCACACTGTCACTCACTTAATCTTGCTTTACACAAATACCAGTATATCTCGTTTTCTGTTTACCCCGCAAGTAAGGGCACATGCTTGCACTACTATTAACACTACGGTTACCAATCCCAAAATGTCCTCCAGAATCCCTACCGGGACCTAAACAGATATATAACCACACCACCGATCTGTACTCTATCCACCTTCCTCTCAAAAATCCCGGTCCATTCACAGCGTAGTTCCCTTTAGGGGTGAATGGTACCGGGATTGGCACCCAGTAGTTTGAACTCCACCCACAGGCCTATCCCGGGCTTAATACTCTCTACTTCCCATCTAGACAGTAAAATATAACAGAGATTACCTGATGATTGTCAATTCCATTATGCTTCTCACTGGTTCCCCCGGGCTAGTTAATAGCCCGTGGACGTGCTACATACGTTAAAAATTAACTTAGGATTCTTGCAAGTTTTACATATGTTGTTGTGTACATGTTTCCTAGACTCACTTATGGTGATCAATGCCTTTTCCATGGGCAGACAGTCTGTGCAACCATATTATAACTGTCTACTATTCATCTGTAACCTTGTTTATTGAAATGTATGTTACATGCCTTCTGCCTACCATAAAATTCAATAAAAACTTTTTGAGAAAAAAAAAAAAACTGATATATAAAAAAGAGTTCAAATATCCAGATACTGCAGCTGCAATCATTCAGTGACACCCCACTTATAAATAGTTAAATAGATAAAGTGATGCGTTCGTAATATCTATAGGATATCCTACTATTCAATGTGCTGACAGGTCACATTCTACTTGTGGATACTTTGTTTCAAACTATACAAAAACTTGAACAGTGATTAGCATAATATAAATAAATATAAATACAATGTGTTGAAAAGTCTGCTGTGAAGTCTAATTGGAGACCTCCCGGAATACAAATCCAAAAGTTAGTTCACCATTTGTTCTTGTGAAATAATAAACAAACAAAAATATGTGGAAAAAGGTGGTGAAAAAATAAAGTGAAAAATATATAGGATTACAATTGTGTGGATTCCCATACACCTTACTTGAAAAGGTGATTCCTTTTCAGGTTAGAAAAAAAAATGATGATGATACCTCTTATCTGTGTTTAAACAAGGCTTACTGAGTCTGGGTTAATCAGCAGGGGATAGGCTTAAATCCACCGGCTAGGATCATCTAATCTCCACTTCTCCTGTTCATATGCTTTCCCCCACATGAAATACAAAAGTGGGACAAGACCATTGCGCACATAACTTCTACTAAATAAAGTTAACAAAGAGCCCAATAGATCCACTCACATGATGTAAAAGATCTAGATCGCATTTCACTGATGTATGGTCAGTAGGAGGCAGTGATTTTTACTGACCATACATCAGTGAAAAAACAAATAATAAACAAACAAAAATATGTGGAAAAAGGTGGTGAAAAAATAAAGTGAAAAATATATTAAAACAGATATATTAAATAAATATGTAGTTGGTAACAATTATAAAAGGATTACAATTGTGTGGATTCCCATACACCTTACTTGAAAAGGTGATTCCTTTGCAGGTTAGACAAAAAATGATGATGATACCTCTTATCTGTGTTTAAACAAGGCTTACTGAGTCTGGGTTAATCAGCAGAGGATAGGCTTACATCCACCGGCTAGGATCATCTAATCTCCACTTCTCCTGTTCATATGCTTTCCCCCACATGAAATACAAAAGTGGGACAAGACCATTACGCACATAACTTCTACTAAATAAAGTTAACAAAGAGCCCAATAGATCCACTCACGTGATGTAAAAGATCTAGATCGCATTTCACTGATGTATGGTCAGTAGGAGGCAGTGATTTCTACTGACCATACATCAGTGAAAAAACAAATAATAAACAAACAAAAATATGTGGAAAAAGGTGGTGAAAAAATAAAGTGAAAAATATATTAAAACAGATATATTAAATAAATATGTAGTTGGTAACAATTATAAAAGGATTACAATTGTGTGGATTCCCATACACCTTACTTGAAAAGGTGATTTCTTTGCAGGTTAGAAGAAAAATGATGATGATACCTCTTATCTGTGTTTAAACAAGGCTTACTGAGTCTGGGTTAATCAGCAGAGGATAGGCTTACATCCACCGGCTAGGATCATCTAATCTCCACTTCTGTTCATATGCTTTCCCCCACATGAAATACAAAAGTGGGACAAGACCATTGCGCACATAACTTCTACTAGATAAAGTTAACAAAGAGCCCAATAGATCCACTCACATGATGTAAAAGATCTAGATCGCATTTCACTGATGTATGGTCAGTAGGAGGCAGTGATTTCTACTGACCATACATCAGTGAAATGCGATCTAGATCTTTTACATCATGTGAGTGGATCTATTGGGCTCTTTGTTAACTTTATCTAGTAGAAGTTATGTGCGCAATGGTCTTGTCCCACTTTTGTATTTCATGTGGGGGAAAGCATATGAACAGGAGAAGTGGAGATTAGATGATCCTAGCCGGTGGATGTAAGCCTATCCTCTGCTGATTAACCCAGACTCAGTAAGCCTTGTTTAAACACAGAGGTATCATCATCATTTTTCTTCTAACCTGCAAAGGAATCACCTTTTCAAGTAAGGTGTGTGGGAATCCACACAATTGTAATCCTATATATTTTTCACTTTATTTTTTCACCACCTTTTTCCACATATTTTTGTTTGTTTATTATTTCACAAGAACAAATGGTGAACTAACTTTTGGATTTGTATTCCGGGAGGTCTCCAATTAGACTTCACAGCAGACTTTTCAACACATTGTATTTATATTTATTTATATTATGCTAATCACTGTTCAAGTTTTTGTATAGTTTGAAACAAAGTATCCACAAGTAGAGTGGGACCTGTCAGCACATTGAATAGTAGGATATCCTATAGATATTACGAGCACATCACTTTATCTATTTAACTATTGATAAGTAATACTTATGACACCTGCACTACTGGAATATTTGCTAAATTATGACTACCGGATGAAGGTGGTTTTCCCTGTCTATATTCTTATTTCACTGAATGTACTATATTATTTTGTATTGTAATGCTGATTTGTCTAATAAAAAAATTTTTGTTAAAAAAAAAAAAACAGTCATTGAACAAAAAATAGCACAATCTGAAAAGAAAAATCAGGAACAGGATCAATACCTAAATGTTTTAATTACTGCTATTGATGATCTGGAAAATAGAAGCAGACATAACAATATTAGGGTCAGAGATCTATCAGAAGCAACAGGTTTGGAGGATTTGAGACCGACATTACAGGGAATATTTAATACCTTATTGAAATGTCCACCAACAGCTGAACTAGTGATAGATCATGCACACAGATCATTTGGCCCTAAAAATGCTGATCCAATGAAACCTAGGAATGTAGTCTGCGGAATACATTTCTTTCATATTAAAGAAGTGGTTATGCCTGCTGTACGTTTACAAAGGAATATAGACTTTGGTGGATCCCAGCTAATTCTATTACAGGATTTATCCAGATATACTCTGATGAGGAGAAAAGCAGTAAAACCTCTTTTGGAGGCTCTTAGAGAAAAAGAGATAATATATAGATTTCTTTTCCAGATCATAGTTCATCACAGGGGACAAAAAGTAGAGATATTGAAGATCTCCCAGTTTTCTTAAATTATCTTCAGCTACCCAAAATTGACTTGCCTCAATAGCCACAAACATATCAGGATTTCTCAGGAAGACCTCTTAGAAGAACATAGAGGAGAGGGGGGAGTTGGGGGTGGAGGGGAAGAGGGTGGGAGTTGAGGGTAGCGATCCCCATTTTTTTCCCTTTATTTATTTATTTATTTTGTGACAACGCTATACATTATATTTTATATATGGTGTCACCAGAAGCACTTACCTGGGGTGTTTTTTTTCCCTCTTTCCTCCGTGACAATGATATACACTATATCTTACACATGCTGTGTCACGAGATGCACTTAGCTTGTTTTTTTTTTCTCTCTCTTTATAGAAATTATATTATGTGCATTGTTCATTAATGCAGTGTCTCACATAGATTTTTCACATCATGGTTTCTTCTTTCTTTTCCTTTTTTTTTCTTTCCTTCCTTTTTAGTAATATTTTGTTATACACTATCTGGGTGGTCTGGGGGGTATAAATACAGAGGGAGACATCCCTTGGAGTACTTATTAAGGTTGCATAGATAGTAACGATGTGTAGATTAGCACTTCACAAGGATTGGGGTTAATCCTAGGACGGATTAATGCCTGGTATTGCCTCCCATATTTATGTATGTTCACTCTTTAAATATTTTTTCTCTCTCTCTCTCTCCCTTTCCTTCCCCATGTTTCTTCAACCCTTCGCTCTTCATATAAACGCATATAAATAGAATGGAAATTAGCTTATAATAGGATACTCTTTTGTATTTATACATGCTTGAGTTGGGCGCAGCCTATCTGAAGTAGGTCTCTTCATACCCTTAATTTAGGGAACTTACTAATAGTAAGCTTAGACTCAAAGGAGTCATTTAGTGGGTTGTTAGTATTGGTAGTTGTTAGCTTGTGAGTGTGTGAGGTTTGTGATTTTTTTTTTTGTTTTTTTTTCTTCCTGTCCAACTATGGGCTCTGTAAAAATGTTCTTTCTTTAATGCTAGAGGACTAAACTCTCTAATAACCACTTGCCTACCAGGCACTTACACCCCCTTCCTGCCCAAGCCATTTTTCAGCTTTCAGCCCTGTCGGACTTTGAAATACAATTGCGTGGTTGTGCTACACTGTACTCAAAATTTTTTTTTTATCATTTTCTTAACACAAATAGAGCTTTCTTTTGGTGGTATTTAATCACTGCTGGGTTTTTTTTTCTTTTACAAAAAAAGACCAAAAATTCTGAAAAAAAATGTTTTTTACTTTTTTTCTGTCAGTAAATTTTGTAATTAAGTAATTTTTCACCTTCACTGATGTGCGCTGATGAGGCGGCACTGATGGGCATTGTTGGGCCGAACTGATGGGCATTAGTGAGGTGGCACATTTGGGCACTGATGAGGCGGCACTTATGGGCACTGATTAGGTGGCACTGATGAGGAGGCACTAATATGTTGCACTTATGGGCACTGATAGGTGGCACTGATATGTGGCACTGATGAGCACTGATAGGCGGCACTGATGGGCACTTTTAGGTGGCACTGATGGGCACTAATAGGCAGCACTGGTGGGCACTGATAGACTGCACGGATAGGTGGTACTGATGGGCACTGATGGGCATTGATGGGTGACACTGATGGGTGACACTGATGCGTATTACTGATGGGCATTGATTGACAGCAGTGATGGACATTGATGGGCAGCACTGATAGATGGCACTGATTGCCAGCACTGACTGGCATCGGTAATGGGCACTGATTGGTGGCACTTGTGGGCAGTGGTGGGCACTGATTGCTGCCACTGATAGCTGGCATTGGTGGGCAATGGTGGGCACTGATTGGTGACACTGTGTTGCATTATTGTAATCAGGGCACTGATGATCAGTGCCCTAATCAGAGCACTGATCATCAGTGCCCTGATTACATTCCTACATGTCCCCCTGTGAGGAGATGCCACTGATTGGCTCTGTCAGTGTGAGGCGAGGAGAGCCAATTACCAGCACTTCCTTGTTTACATGTGACCTGCTGTGATTGGACACAGCCGATCACATGGTTAAAAAGCCGCAGAAGCAGCTCTTTACAGAGATCAGGGTCGCTCCATGTCCTAGCAACATGGCACGGCCGCAATGGCCTCGCTGGGCGCCCCCGCGAGCACGCAAGAACGGCCATTCTGGGACGCCGTCATATGATGTCCTCCCAGAACGAGAGCCGCACTGCCTAGCCATCATTTGATGGTGGGCGGGTGGCAAGCAGTTAAAGAGATCACAAATTGTATATTCTCTTCATAAACAAAAGTTTAGCGTTGTCTTTTTTCAGGAGACGCATTTTGGTTCGAATCACATACCCAATATACAGGATAGATACTATCCTATATGGTATCATGATTCTTTTGCCTACGCTAAATCTAGAGGAGTCTCTATAGCAATCCATGAGCCTTACTTGGTTCTTGATACCTGAAGGAGCAGAGACGGAAGAGGTTTTGCCAAACCAAAATCAGATTAAGACAGGTATACAAATGTTGATGGATCTAATGGAAAGAGCTGAGGGTGTGACCTTGATTGGGGGGATTTTATTTTATGTTCTCAACCGGGATCTGGATACCACCACACCTCGTTTATCTCAGGCTATTAAGGATATGAATAAATTCAAAGCCACTTTATACAAGCACCAATTGATAGATATATGGAGAGCCCTTCACCCAATAGATAGAGATTATACATTGCATTCTAAAGTTTATGGTACATACCACAGATTGGACCTCTTTCTTATAAACCAAAGGGGAGTGGCAATGGCATCTTCCTCTGAGATTGGTAATTTTGTCTGGTCTGACCATGCTCCAGTATTTTTTTTGTTCAATATATCGAATGGTATTACAACAAAATGGTCATGGAGACTAAATGATAATCTACTTAAAGATGAGATCTGTATATCAGAGATTAGACAAGCCATTAAAGATTTTGTGACAGACCACGTAGGGGATATCTTGTCCCTACCTGTGCAATGGGAAACTTTAAAATGTGTCTCTTTATAAAACACGGGGTGAGATTAAAAAAAAATAAGGGTTAACAAAATATCCCTACTTACAAGGGATATCTCAAAACTTGAAAAATTGCATAAACAAAATTCAACCTCAGGGAATTTAATAGTATTAACAGATAAACGGATAGAACTACAAACATTATTAAATGAGCAGACTCTGCGCCTTAGAGATAAAAACTAGGCACTCTATTATCAACATGGAAATAAACCAGGTAGGCTGTTGGCAAGAGCATTACATCAACGTATATCTACGACCTCTATAGTAAAAATTAAAACAGCAACAGGTGAAATAACGCAAGATCCTAAAAGAATTTTAAAGTCATTCGATTCCTTTTATTCTAGATTATATAGCATACCAAATCAATTGGCAGGAATGGATCCTGAAATGTTTGGGCAAAACATGCGCCAATATTTAGAAGAAACAGCCATACCAACTCTCACGACGGTAGAGACAGAGGAGTTGGATATAGAATTCTCTGAGGTTGAAGTGCAGAATGTAATTGATTCACTAGTGTTAGGTAAAAGTCCAGGCCTGAATGGTTTTACCCCACGGTTTTATAGGACACTTAAAGGGTTATGGATTCCTATCATAAATAGAACTTTCAATTCAATATCTGCCTCTCGACCCTTTGCCCCACAAGGAATGCAAGCATATATCTCGCTTATTCCAAAACCTGAGAAAGATCATACGCTCTGTGGAAATTATTGTCCGATCTCCTTAACAAATATTGACCTTTGACTATATTCTAAGATTATTGCAAACAGATTCACACCCCTTCTACCAACATATATCCATTTGGATCAAGTGGGATTTGGGAGGGGTCAGGAGGCAAGAGACAATGCATTGAGGACTCTTACATTGGTAAAATATGGCCGGAACCGAGCCATTCCATCCTGTCTATTGGTGATAGATCCCTAGAAGGCATTTGACAGAGTGGAATGGTGTTTCCTCGAGGAGACACTAAGCAATGGGGAACTGGTCCTCTACTTCTGGAGAAAATAATGGCTCTGTATCATAATCCAACAGCTAGAATACCTACAAACGGAGTCTTGTCTGACCAGGTGGTGATATCAAATGGAACCCGACAGGGCTGCCCCCTTCACCCTTTGTTGTATGTATTAGTAATGGAGCATTTGAGTATAGCAATTCGTAAAATCAGGGCTGCCCCCTTTCCCCTTTGTTGTATGTATTAGTAATGGAGCATTTGAGTATAGCGATTCGTAAAAACGTAGATATACAAGGGATTAAGGTTAAGGGAATTGAATATAAGATGTCAGTATACACAGATGATTTGCTGCTATATATAACCAATCCAGTGGTGACAGTACCAAATCTTATCCAGGATTTTAACCGTTTTGCAATATTCAGTAACTTTCAAATCACTTATGACAAATCAGAAGCCCTTATTATGGGGGGCGTGGCCAGAATCCGAGTGAGATGGCTGCTTGTTAGCAGGGCTCTGATCCGTGACGGCTTTACAGGGCACAGTTAGCCAGGTGATCAAGACCTCACAATAACATAAATCACTATTAACTACCGGAGACACCCGCCAGCATGTCCAAGCAAAGACAGGAGCGCTCGGCTCCCCGCAAACTAACAGAATTCTATCCACCAGGGAAGCCGTCTATCCGAAATGGTGCCGGCGGGACCGTACCTCACATATGAGGCGGACAGAAGGAGACCGCAATGCGGACACACACCGCTCAACACTCGGACGGCTTACCCCATTACACAGATGGCAACTCAGTCACCTCCACACCAACCAATAGCCCAGAAAAATCAAAGCTGCGGCTCTCACAGGATGCGGACCCAGCACAGGATGAAGGCCTTTTACCACAGCACCATCTGGTGAGCACAGTACCTCATAACTCCATTGGAGCATTTCCTACATCAAACCAGCCTGTGCTAGACACCACATTGAAGGATATGCTAATGTCAGTGCAGAACTCGATACACTCTGAAATCTTACATATGATGCAACGCTACACCTCTGACATATCTCATATGGGGGACAGGGTGTCTAATGTGGAAACAAAAATGGGGGAAGTCACCGTTCCAGAAGGAACAACCTTAAAATCAGAGGCATTCCAGAGTCAGTTCAGCAATCTGCTTTAAAAGATTACTTCTTACATCTGTTGGCGACTTTTCTACCCGTGAGTAGTGAGCTAATAATTGACCGCATTTATCGCTTGCCAAAACCGCCTCATCTGCCGGAAACCGTCCCAAGAGATACTATTGTCCGCATCCACTTTTTCCACATAAAGGACAGATTCATGAGAGCTGCCAGAAACACTTCAGAATATCCACAGCAATATGCCAACTTCTCCTTCTACGATGATCTTTCTTTTTTTTTTTTTTTTTTTTATTATTTACAATTTTTATTGATTTTTCAAAAGGATAACAGGTAATACTATTACATTCAAGATATCAGCTGGAAAATGAAGTCATTGTACAAAATAATTAAATAAATTCTAGTTAAATAATTTTCACCAAGGGAAAGACAGTCTTTAGGAAGACCTTGTGCGACCCGAGGGGTTTAAAGAGGCGATTACTAAGCCGTCCCGGACCTATAAATGTCTGATGGCTTTATTTTCCACCTTATCTCCTAACACCCCAGTAGGGAACTCACTGTGTCAGGAGAGGGGGACAACATCTTGCTACTAGAGGCCTCGAGTCGGACAAGGTGTTAGTTATGTCTTCTAGTCTTCTGGTGTGGTCTGAGTTATCAACATTCAAAACCGGATGCAGAGATCAATCCAGACTTAAGTCCAGGTAAAATAACTGAATACAATGAACTTAGTATATAATTAAAACAACGAAAATATGTCCCGGTATCAACTTAACATACGTTCCAATGCCGGTTGTAGTTACCATGAGACATGACCCGAATTATCCCGTAAGGGGATAAGGAGGTAAGTGGGGGGGGAGGGTAAGAAGGAAAAGAGGTGAAAGAGAGACAGAGAGAGAGCGATAAGAGTTAGTCATCTGCCTGTCCGTTCCTGAGTTTATTCGGTACTATAAACTTGAGAGTGAGGAAACACCCACTCCGACGTATTTAGCCCATGGTTCCCAAGTCTTCTCAAACTGTGCTGAGGTGTCTAGTATGGAACTCACCATCTTCTCTTGGGCCATTATCCATGAGATTTTCCGTTTTGCCGCTATAACAGAGACCTTAGGGAGCTTCCATGTTTTGGCCAAAGTAAGTTTGGCACCGAGCAGGATAAAAAATATTAGTTTATGCTTATATTTCGGGGCCCCTGGAATTTGGTGATTGAGAAGAGCCGTCAGAGGAGACCTGGGGACCGTCAGGGCTGTGACTTTGGAGATTATTTGAAAAATTTTAGTCCAAAAGCTTCTGATTTTAGGACATTCCCACCAAATGTGTAGCATGGTGCCCTTTATATGACAACCGCGGAAGCATAGTGGAGATACCGAGGGGTACATGAGGGAAAGTCTGGAGGGAGTTAGATACCATCTTGTGATGACCTTCAAGCTAGCTTCAATTAATGAAATATTTAGTATGCCTTTAAAGGATCTAAAGAAGGTTTTGTGCCAGTGTTCCAGGTCCCAGGATTTCTGAAGATCCCTCTCCCATTCCAGCATGAATACGATGATCTTTCTAAGTTCACAATGCAGCAACGCAAAAATCTAGCAACCATCACAAAACCTCTGAGGAACCATCAGATCCCATACAAGTGGGGCCACCCATTGAAGCTCATCATCACGAAAGATAGCAAATCCTACACCGTGAGATCTCTGGAAGAAGGCCTTACATCCCTCTAGCAATGGAATATCCTGGAACCACAGGAACAGCGTCACCCTTGAGAGAACTGCTCACACCGCAATGCCAACTGGGAAGACTTGGACCCTCCGGACGACATGACCACCTGAATCATATAAGCATTGCAAAGCAACTCAGTGTGCCCTGGATTGCTTGAACGAGCTCAGTTCATTTGTTAAACACCCCAGATATTTGACGCGGTTACCACCGCGCAGGCAGAGTTCTGCGTTTCCTTCTTAAAAGTTCTGTTTTGAACCACTGATCTCTGTAATTTTTTCGATCTGTTTTTTTTTTCTTTTCTCGTTTTCTTTTTTGCTGTGTGCATATGTTGTAAACTTTACAATTGTTCACTTTTTATACCATTTAAATCACCCTGAAGAGAAAACACCAGTAGCAAGCTCTAGTCAGCTGAACTGTGACAATCCCTAGAAATGGAAGAACTCTCAAATAGTAAGTTAACCTTCTTTATTAAGTCCTATACACACAAATACTTCCAACCTATCTCTCATAATACGTGACTCCCCCACAGAATCATCATGCCTTTCAAAGTCACATCCCTGAACGCCAAGGGCCTGAATCATCCAGGGAAAAGGCACTCTTTATGGTCAGACACCCGTACGCTTCACTGCGATGTACTTTGTGTCCAGGAGACGCACTTTAGCCAAACACAAGCGCCTTCCTTCTCACACAAAAATTTTCCGCACTTATTCATGGCGCACCTACCAAAACCAAAGGAGTACTGATAGCTGTAAAAGACACAGTAGCCTTCAAACTACTGAACCTTCGTACAGATATGCAAGGAAGGTTTATAATACTAGTCCACAAAATAAATAACACCGTTTACACACTGGTAAACCTTTACGTCCCAAACACGGGCCAAATCTCATTCCTCAACAAAGTATGGAAAAAAGTGACCAAATTAAAACAAGGCAGAGTCATTCTCTGCGGTGACTTTAATCTAGTTCTGGATGCTTCTACAGATGTGCAAGGTCCTACACCGAAAAAACCCAGAACATCAACACTTCTAACCTTCCTACACTCAAATGAGCTCTATGACATCTGGAGATTTCAGCATGCCTCGGAGAGAGACTTTACTTTCTTTTCAAAGCCGCATTGTACCTACTCCAGAATAGATTTATTTCTAGGAGATAAACAATTACTACAAGATGCTGTTAAGTCAGAAATCCACACCACAACATGGTCTGACCATGCTCCTATCTCAATAACACGGGGGGGAAAACAAGAAAGCGTGACCTTTACTAATTGGCGCAACGACCCATACCTAATGTCGCTACCTGACAACAACATTCAGATTCAAAACCAGCTGAAAGACTTCTTTCACCTGAACGACCGTTCAGTCAACAATCCATTCACAGTATGGGCTTCTCACAAAGCCTATATAAGAGATGTCCTAATCAAGATTAGCTCGCGGGTGAAACGCCACAGGACACAGCAGCTTACAACCCTCTTAGATACCATAAAAGGCCTGGAAATCACCAACAAAAAAGACCCAAACCCATCCACTAGTAACAAACTCTGGCAAGCAAGGAGTGAACTTAGATCCCTCCTCAATGCCAATCATGCTAAACTATTGCTCAAATTGCGAGCCAATTTTTATGCCCACGGCAACAGAGCCGGCTAATTGATGGCAGCGCTGATCAAAAAATTCCATACGTTTTACACCCCACCCAAGACAGAAAAATGTTCCACCCGCGGGACATCGCAAATGCCTTTAAAGAGTACTATAGAAAATTGTACAACTGAAAGGATGACCCCTCGGTAAAACAACCCACAGACTCAAACATTGAAAACTTTCTAGCCTCCCTACACCTGCCTACACTATCTGATGAACAACTGTTAACCCTCAATGCTCCATTCACTATAAACAAAATTACTCATGTAATCTCATCTCTTCCAAATGGAAAAGCCCCAGGACCGGATGGGTTCTCTGCTGAATATTACAAATCATTTTCCAAAACTCTGAATCCTTACCTATGTCACATATTCAATGCTGCTGTGTCCTCGGGCGAATTTCCCTCAGAAATGTTATCAGCTAATATAATTACGCTACCTAAACCAGGGAAGGAGCCGGTGTCACCACAAAACTTTTGCCCAATTTTGCTACTAAACACCGATCTCAAGATATATGCGAAATTGCTGGCCCAGAGACTAGCACCACTTATGCCAAACATTATTCACCCAGATCAGGTGGGCTTCACTTTGGGCAGACAGGCATCCAATGCCACTCAAAAAAATTATAAATCTTATTCACCTTTCTAAATCTACTAAAACTCCTGCAATCTTTGTAGTGCTGGACGCCGAAAAGGTGTTCATCCGGATCCATTGGGGATACTTAACAAAAACGCTTAATAAATTTGGATTTCAAGGCAACATATTAAAAGCTACTAGCCCGGTATTCGTCTCCCTCAGCCCGAGTATTCACAGATGGTATCCTCTCTGAACCCTTTAAAATCACCAATGGTACTAGGCAAGGGTGTCCTCTGTCCCCTTTAATATTCACACTTATGATGGAACCCCTAGCCCAAACAATTTGAAATAACACATCAATCCAAGGCATACAGGTAACAGACCAAAATCATAAAATCACCCTATTTGCGGATGATATCATCCTTACTCTCACTGAACCGGCTTCTTCCCTCCCAGTGGTGTGCGACATTCTTGACAAATTTAACGCATGCTCATTTTACAAAGTTAACGAGTCAAAATCCAATATTTTACAAACAAGTGTAGCAATTCCCATAAAAAGAGAACTACAATCCAAAATTACATTTCACCGGTATCCTCCTCTATGTCCTATTTAGGCATATCCCTAACCATACAAACGAATAATCTATTCTCACATAACTTCACCCCGTTCCTAAACACTTGTAAACAAGATCTGCAAAAATCAGCAAACCACACCTATCGTGGGCAGGTAGGGTTGCAGCATTTAAAATGTTCACCCTTCCAAAATTATTATACCTATATAGAGCAATACCGATAGTCATCCCTGACACATTCTTCAAATCCCTACAAAGCATGCTGCGATCTTACATTTGGTCACATAAAAAACCACGCTGTCCTCATTCTGTTACTATTAGACTTAAAAAAGCAGGCGGAATGGGACTCCCCGATGTGAAAGATTACTACGTAGCAGTACTTCTAGACCAGAATCGCCATTGGTTCACTCCCACACTGGGTAAGCAATGGAGACACATAGAACAATCCTTTGTAACCAAAGGAGATCTGGGGACACTACTAATAGCTGAATGGGTAACTCAGAATATCACATTAGTCATCTAACAATCACAGCTGCCCTTAGGGCGTGGAAATATTTTGTCTCCAATATCCAGGGAATAACATGTGACACAAAGATCCCAATTAAATTGGAAATATTCCAATTTATTATCCCAGATCTCTCTTTAAGATACTGGGCAGACCTCAGAAAGGAAACACTGTCTGCGGTAACTCAGGACAATAAACTTCTTCCTTATCATTCCTTACAAACACGGTACAATCTACCGCAGAAAAGCCATTTCACATATAGACAATTAGCTTCCTACATGACACAGAAAGAAGTCCCCATATTGAGATTACCTAAAAAAGTGTGGAAATTTTTATCCTCCACATCGCTAGCATTAAAAGGAATATCTCTGTTCTATACACACATCTTTGCCACATCTGTGGCAAAGGCACGTTCACTAAAGATTCAGCCCTCAAGCGCTGGGAAAGAGATTTAAACACAACCTTTTCTGACCAACAATGGCGCCAAGCCATCCACTATAATCACACAGCCTCTAAGAGCATCAACTACTGGGAACTTTCTCAAAAGCTTCATCTACGCTGGTTCCTAACCCCAGTCCAAATGTACAAATTTGCAAACATAGATGATAACACATGTTGACGAGGCTGCTCACACAAGGGCTCACTGATGCATATACTTTGGGAATGCCCACATATATTCCCCTTCTGGAAAATAGTATTTGTGTTCATATCAGACCTCACTGGAATTTTCTTAAAACCCTCCCTCCCACTAGCAATCCTTAGCTTAGGGATCACAAATATTCCAATTAAGTTCAGAAACATAACAATGCACATTTTATTTGCTGCTAGATTAATGATAACAAGAAAATGGAGACAGTCCATAGTCCCTAACATCTCTGATGTCAAGACCCACCTCAAACTGATTAAAGAGTACGAAAAAATACTCGGCCTTACAATCGGGCTCCACTGGGAAATTTAGGAATTCTTGGGAGCCGTGGCTCCAAATCCAGCATGATGTCAGTTAGAAATAATCTACTGTACGTGACTTCACCATGAACCCTTTTTGAAACACTCAGACTAACTAACATGTTGAGACTATGTGCAAATGAGAAGATCTGGACAGCCGCACTCCAGGAAGTAATAATCCAAGTTTCTTTATTTTAAAATCAGGAACACATCAGATACAGGACATCATAGACAGAGTGTACAAATCATAGGCTAACGTGTTTCACACTTGTCCAAGTGCTTACTCATAGCTAATGATAATAGAAAATCAGACCACATATATACTAAAAAAAAGAAGGTAGAATAAATCAGCGCATATATGCATAAAACTGAAAAGCAGCTGTACACCAGGGTCAACACACTCAAATCCCTTAGGAAAAATATACAAAATAAGGTGCAGCGCTCAAATAATAAACTATAAAAATGAAAATAAAAATAAAAATAAAATGAAAATAATGATCCTTCACAAACACGTAGAGAACAGTCCTGTAATAATAAAAGTACTCGAATGTCCAAAAATAAAGTGAGTATCCTTCACACGTGACAGCATGCCAAAAAATAGTGACTAATGAATGGTGCCCAACACCGGTGAACGAAATGGCCTCTCACCTATTAAACAGGTTAAAAAAGCATTCCCAGAAGGGGTCAATCAGCACGAGCTCCTATTTCAGATGCTAATCCATCAGGAATCACACTGAGGTTGTCAATCTCGAGGGCTCTCAGGTAAGGCTGTAGGCGGGGATGGCTCTCACATAGAAAGGTGGCACTTCACAAGTGCAAGATGAACACAGCATAGAGTTCCGTATCGAGACGGAATGGAGCATGCGCGGTAGCAGCGGGTGACGTCACGTCGTTACGTTTCTGAAACGTAACCACGTGACGTCACCCGCTGCTACCGCGCATGCTCCATTCCGTCTCGATACGGAACTCTATGCTGTGTTCATCTTGCACTTGTGAAGTGCCACCTTTCTATGTGAGAGCCATCCCCGCCTACAGCCTTACCTGAGAGCCCTCGAGATTGACAACCTCAGTGTGATTCCTGATGGATTAGCATCTGAAATAGGAGCTCGTGCTGATTGACCCCTTCTGGGAATGCTTTTTTAACCTGTTTAATAGGTGAGAGGCCATTTCGTTCACCGGTGTTGGGCACCATTCATTAGTCACTATTTTTTGGCATGCTGTCACGTGTGAAGGATACTCACTTTATTTTTGGACATTCGAGTACTTTTATTATTACAGGACTGTTCTCTACGTGTTTGTGAAGGATCATTATTTTCATTTTATTTTTATTTTTATTTTCATTTTTATAGTTTATTATTTGAGCGCTGCACCTTATTTTGTATACACATATATACTAACTATTATTGATCACGTGACCAAGTAATCAATGCAAACACATGAAGCAGCTGAGATTCAGCTGTGGGAAATATGAGTGTGAGTGAGCATTTAAATCTTGAAAGTCACTATGCATATAAAGTGTATATGTGTGAGCAGTAGAGGTAAATGTGAAAGTGTCAAAATTATTTAGTATGAAAAAGTGCATAAAAATTGTTTGTGAGTTGGAATAATGAAATATATTATATAAAATTTAAAAATAAAAAATAAAAATTTAAAAATATAATTGTAATGAATGCTGAAATCAATTATAAGTGAAGAGACCACAGAATGGGTGTAAATGTGGTGATTATCCCAGATTATCCCAGTATTTTTAATCACAATACTGTCATCTGCTGTCAATGCTTTAAATGCCACCCGTTCATTTGGGGTTAAGTTGTCCTGTATTGACTTCTTTTGACAATTGCGAGCTAGGTGAGTCAATTCACCCTCCACCATTTTCTGGAATAAGTCTAAATCCTTCCCCCTGGATGCTACCGGGTAAAAAACTGATTTAGATTTAGGTAAAAATTTGTCACATGCATCCGGGGGATCCACGGGGGGAGAATCTGACTCTATGGCTAAATCAGTCAAATCATTAAGAGCACAAACATCAGTAAACATTAGAGGTGAAGGGGGTGACTCACCTATGTCGCAAATGACAGGAGAACCGATCAATTCCTCTGAAGATGAAAAATAATGTTTTCTAAGAGTGAGATTCCGAGAGAACTTGTTCACATCTAAGATGGTTTTAAATGAATCAAAATGTTGATCAGGACAAAAGTTTAAACCTTTTGCTAGAAGTTTAATTTCATCTTCTTTGAGGGGTTTTTTAGAAATGTTCATCACGCTGTGTGTTGTTTCTTTGTTTTGCCCCACAGACTGTATTGAATATTGCTTGAGGCGTTGGTGTTTCCTGCCGCCTCCTCTGGTTTTCTTATGTTGGAAGTTTTCTTCTTCTTGGAGTGACCGGACCTGTGAGGGTTTCCAGTGCATCTTTGTGCACCTGTTCTTGTTGTCTCTGTTGTGTCGTCCGAGTGATCAAAGGAGGAATTGGATGCGGTATAAGCAGAAGTGTCATTAACAGATAAACTTTCTTGGTCAGAAAAACTGACCTGTTTTCCTCGATTCCTTCGTGATTTTTTTGGAGTGAATGGAGGTTTCCTCCATGTGTAGACTTTCTTGTTTTCGTAGTCATCTTTGTCTCTGGCTAATTTGCCATTTTTGCTATCAATCACAGATTTCTCCATTTTATCCAGTTTTTTATTCAACCGTTCATCCAGATCTGAGAAGCCAGGATTATTTTGTAAACTTGTAAGCTCTTTTTGTATCTGAGACATTTCTGTTTGGAGCACTTCCGCTTCTTTTTTCTTTGAAGAGATGAGGATGTTCATTAATTTGAATGAGCACATATCCAGTGTGTCAGTCCATTCTTTTTTAAGAGTATCATCAAAGAGATCAGAGGTTGGAAATTTCTTGATTCTCAAGCCTTGTGGGATATGTTTTAGTGTTAGATATT
The DNA here is from genome assembly GCA_037952925.1 of Lithobates clamitans. Taxonomy (NCBI): domain Eukaryota; kingdom Metazoa; phylum Chordata; class Amphibia; order Anura; family Ranidae; genus Lithobates; species Lithobates clamitans. The sequence goes on along the minus strand of JBBGZY010000143.1, from coordinate 9,343,208 downwards.
CTGATAAGAAGTGGATCTCTCAATATGCTTTGATTTCCTTGGCCATCAGCTGTTCTAGCTTTCTGAAATATCATATTAATAGTACTTCTTCATCACTATTAGATTGTGATGATTGTATCTGTACTGACTGTCTCAGTGGGTTATTGGCTGGTGCTGTGAGAATTCGGCTGTACATCTCTGATATAGGTGTTGTTGGTGTTCTAGCAAAAGGTTTAAACTTTTGTCCTAATCAACATTTTGATTTATTTAAAACCATCTTAGATGTGAACAAGTTCTCTCGGAATCCCACTCTTAGAAAACATTATTTTTCATCTTCAGAGGAATTGATCGGTTCTCCTGCCATTTGCGACATAGGTGAGTCACCCCCTTCACCTCTAATGTTTACTGATGTTTGTGCTCCTAATGATTTGACTGATTTAGCCATAGAGTCAGATCCTCCCCCCGTGGATCCCCCGGATACATGTGACAAATTTTTACCTAAATTTAAATCAGATTTTTACCCGGTAGCATCCAGGGGGAGGATTTAGACTTATTCCAGAAAATGGTGGAGGGTGAATTGACTCGCCTAGCTCGCAATTGTCAAAAGAAGTCAATGCAGGACAACTTAACCCCAAATGAACGGGTGGCATTTAAAGCATTGACAGCAGATGACAGTATTGTGATTAAAAACGCAGACAAAGGGGGTGTTGTGGTAGTATTGGATGCAGAAACGTATAGAGAGGAGGCCCTATGTCAATTATCAGATTCATGTACATATCAAAAACTCTGTAGCAACCCCACCTCCACTTTTAAAACCAAATTATCTGCCTTATTGGATAGGGCTATACAGGTTGGTTTATTCTCTCCTCATGATAAAGAATCATTCATACCCGAACATCCCATTACGCCAATTTTCCACCATTTACCCAAAGTCCACAAGGGTCTTAATCCCTTGACAGGTCGACCCATTGTCGCTGGTATAGGCTCATTGAATTAAAAGTTGGGGGAGTGGGTAGACTCACAGTTACAACCTTTGACTGTTGAGTTGCCGGGCTACTTGAGAGATACTAAACATCTATTCAGCAAACTCCAAGGTTTCAAATGGAAAGAAAACTACAGATGGATCACTTGTGATGTTTCTAGTTTATATTCCAGTATCCCACATCACTTAGGCTTGCAAGCTGTAGCCTGGTTTCTAAAAAGGTCCGGCAAGTTCTCCATAGTGTCACAAGATTTCATTTTACAAGCATTGGAATACCTACTCACCCACAATTTCTTCATGTTCAACGGGGACTACTACCTCCAGAGATGCGGGGCCTCTATGGGGGCAAAGTTTTCACCCTCATTAGCCAACCTTTTCATGGGTTGGTGGGAGAGGTCCCGCATCTTTGGATGTGATAGTCTCCGCCGACAGGACACTGTATTTTTCTGTTAATTCGTTGACGATCTCTTGTTCATCACGTCTGATGCCCAAGCTGACATTAACATATGGCTTTCCTACTTTAATGATAACAACCTTAATCTCAAATTTACTGGAAATTTGGAAATCAATGATATAGTTTTTCTTGATGTTAAATTAATGGGAACCAGGGATATGATTCACACCAGCCTTTAGAGAAAGCCCACAGCAGGAAACACCATCCTTAGAGCCAACTCCGCGCACCCCAAACACACCATTAGGGGAGTACCACATGGTCAGTTTCTGAGGCTGAAACGTCTGTGCAGCACACCAGAATACTTCTATGCAGAATCGCAGGAGATGGCACAGCGCTTAAAAGACCATGGGTACTCTGCTTCCCCCATTACAAAGACACTTGGTACAGTTAGCAGTATACCTAGGCATACCCTTTTAAAAGAGAATACACCAAAAAGGAACAAAAATCCATCCAAGAAATTCCCAAGTGATATCTCAATTCCGATTTTCTCCACACCCTATAGTTTGGATTTCAAAAAAATAAAAAACATCATAAACAAGTACCTTCCCATCCTATTTAATGACCCAATTTACAGTAAAATCCTCTCTGGAGGTATAAAAGTGGTCTCACGGAGAGCACCTACTTTGGGAAACTCTCTATCACCGAGTTTGTTCCCAAAGAAACGAAACAAAACAAATTGGTTGAATTTCACAGGAAACTATAGATGTGGGAAGATGGGCTGCAATTATTGCCACCATATGAAGGTGGATAAAAATATACACTCATGCACTAATGGTAAAAACTTTCAAGTCCCTTCTTTCATCAATTGCAACACACAGTTCTTGGTGTATGTCATTACTTGCGACATATGCCAAGTCCAGTACGTTGGCCGCACAACACGGCGACTCAAAGATCGCCTACACGATCATTTATATGACATAACAAAAGACAAATTAACAAATGTAGCCAAGCACTGGATTTTCACACACCACAAAGATGTTTCCAGTCTATTTATTCAAGGAGTAGGGAAAATAGCTATGCCCACAAGGGGAGGAGACAAATTCCGTCTTTTATGTAAACATGACGTTTTTGGATTTTTTCTTTAAACACTAGAATTTCCCTCGGCTTAAACTTTGAATGGGACATTTCCTATTATTATGACTGATATACAGGCTATTTACAAGTGGTTTTGATCATCCAGCCCTACCTTATATATACACTTTTTTAATTCAAAAGTGCCCCCCCCCCCACACACAGATAAAACAATGATAAATAATATATATAATAGATGTTACTATATATTTCTTTCACTTGTGGTCATTAATATGATCACAATAGGAACATATATGAGACTATATATACATGATTACAATCATAATAAATCATTATCTGTGTGGAGGTAGCATATATAAATATGTCTGCATACAGTCATATTAAATATTTGGTGTATATTACATCAGTAAATAATAATAAAAAATATAGTCTCAGTGACATAGCGAAATGAAATAACACATTTACAAGAAACTGTAGTCAACGTTGGTTGCAACTACTTTATTATATTTGTGCACATAGATTTGTTGCGATTTGATTTTACTTTGCCTCTATCTCCATAGACTTATCTGTATATGCAGCGGCATATCATGAGTTAAAACATCTAGTAAGTTTTACCAACAACAGTGCTCATATACACGACGATTTCATAGTTCCGATCCTTGTTTCCACAGAGTCAAACATCTTCTGATGGTGTTCACATATGACTCCACTTCTCTATTTTTCCCTTCATGTCTCCATAGACCATTGCATTTAGGAATATAGAGACACATATACCGGATTATTATAGTTGTGTCTCTCTATGTGTTTCCACTTTATTGCTTGCCATTCAAACCCCTAATAGATTGAGGTTATCACATCCTCCCTATTATTATTTTTTAAATTTTACTATCATGTTCAAGGGGAAGTGGTCTCACTTCCTTTTGACTAACACGGGGATGTTTGTAGTTCTACTGCTGAATAGTATGACTGACTTCATGTTTATTTGAACACGCCTCAACACTCTAAGTATTTTAAACTGCATTCCTTTTGACTAATATGAATATTAATGCGGTTCAACTGCTGGTCAGAGTAGCCAATTTCATGTTGAACCTAATGCTATTTAACACTCTAGACACCCCTAATAAATTTCACTATGGTTTGACATAGCGACAAGAAGGTTTGATAAATATCAACAAAAACATCAATATAAACTAAATTAACAAACAAAAATAAAGCTACTCATATTTCATTTACAATGTTAATGGAAACAGATTAAATTTCTCATTACATTAATTAATCTGTGAGAGTTCCCCCCTTTACTTTCCCTGCCATCTTTCACTTTGGGAATCTGCCATCAAGTTTGGTTCTTTTTTACTTTTCATTAAACTTCTTACCCCTCCTCCTGGAAATTTATTACCAAATTTGACAAATAATTTTTAGCGAGCATTCCCTTGATTGATGGTTTAGACTTAGCACTACATATTAATCTCTATAGACTTTTCAGATGGTCTTTCATTCAGCCAATATGTACATGGTGGCTGAAATATGCCCTTTTTTACTCTCTATAGACAATTGTAGTCCTAATGAGCAAGATCTTAATGTTTATGTGTGTGCAGGAGTTCTTTGACACAGAAGCTGATTTGTTTCAGCTGAAAAGAACCTTACCACACCCACACCCATATATACACACACCTGCACATACGCACAGCTCTGTGCGTGTCAACTTTTTGTAACATTTTGTAATGTAGGTTTCAAACTAAATATGATTTAGTTTTGTCATGAACATAGTTTTATATCCCATTAAATGGTTTTCTCTTATCACAGCACTCAAGAGTTTACTCAGAGTATGAAAACATGTCAAACCCTATTAATTAATGAAAGACTCATGGGTATCGCTTTTCGGTAGAAGCTCTTGACAGTATATTTTGTTTCTTCTTGACTTTGTTTATTGAGAAGAAATGTTTCATTCTTAGAAACTACGAAAAGTTGTTATTGTATGTTAACAAGATACTGGAGTAACTATAAACAACAAATGTATATTTAAAAATAATTTTTTGATACAATTATATAACTTTTAATTATATAACTTTTACTATAAATAGTGGAGACATGTATCCACTGACTGTTTTCTCTGTGTATTTTCCTTCCCTTTCCTTTTTACGTGATCAGGTACTCTTTACAACACAAATGATATTAAAAATAATGTCAATTTCATGTACCTTCATACGCGGTCTAGCCACAAATGTCATTTACCACATTTATCACGTACACAAGCTTAGCTCTTGATTTCTTTAAATATATATCACCATTTATTTTACTCGAGTTTATTTTCATGTATTTTGTTATTTTATTTATTCATGACACTAACAAAATTCACATAAAATTCCTTTTATCACCTATTACAATCAATTTATGTTTGTATCCCCACATTTACAATCATTCTGTGGTCTCTTCACTTATAACTGACTTCAGCATTCATTACAATTATATTTTGGAATTTTTATTTTTTTATTTTTAAATTTCATATAATATATTTCATTATTCCAACTCACAAATCATTTTTATGCACTTTTTCATACTAAATAATTTTGACACTTTCACATTTACCTCTACTGCTCACACATATACACTTATATGCATAGTGACTTTCAAGATTTAAATGCTCACTCACACTCACATTTCCCACAGCTGAATCTCAGCTGCTTCATGTGTTTGCATTGATTACTTGGTCACGTGATCAATAATAGTTAGTATATATGTGGTCTGATTTTCTATTATCATTAGCTATGAGTAAGCACTTGGACAAGTGTGAAACGTGTTAGCCTATAATTTGTACACTCTGTCTATGATGTCCTGTATCTGATGTGTTCCTGATTTTAAAATAAAGAAACTTGGATTATTACTTCCTAGAGTGCGGCTGTCCAGATCTTCTCGTTTGCACATAGTCTCTACTAGCATGAGCCAGCACCTGGAACCTCTCATCTCTGGAGAGCAAGATCAGCTTTACACCTGGTGAGACCTAAACTAGTGCGGGGATAACTTTTGTATTGTAATTAACATGTTGAGTTTACTACTAACTTTTTCTGTTAGATGATGTATGAAAATATTATCCGACATAAATGCCTTTGGTGTCTACATTATTACCAACTGTCAAAATGTTAAACTTCATGTATATTCACAATTGTAAAGTGTTGTTAATCTTTATGAAAAAAAAACAATAAAAAAAAAAAAAAGAAGCCCTTATTATTACACTACTGAGTAGAACATTAGATCTTATAAAAAAAAAAAAAAAACTTCTCCTTTAAAAGGCAGAAAGAAGCCATTAAATATCTGGGAACATATATTTCTAGAGATCTAAACAAACTCCAAGAGCTTAACTATCTTCTGATAATACAGAATATAATAAAGGCACTTTCAAAATATGATAGAAATTTTTTTTCATGGATGGGAAGTATTGACATTGTAAAAATGGACATACTGTCAAAAATATTATATATATTTCAGACTATTCCAATAATTTCTCCAATAAACCTGCTGGATCAGTTGCGTAAGGCTGTGGGGAGATTTATATGGATGCATAAATCAGCTCGAATTAGAAGAGACATATTGACTAGGACAAAAGAAGATGGAGGCTTGGCCCTTCCAGACTTTTCTAAATATATTCGCTCTGTATTTCTGTCCAGGATAGTAGATTGGTTCCATAATGCAGAATGTAAACAATGGGTGAAATTGGAGGAAGATGTCACAGCCATGAAATTTAAATCATTACCTTGGATAATTAGAGAGCATCGACCCCCCAAGGGAGAAATGCCATTTTTGGTATCCTCAACACTGCAGTATTGAAAAGGGAGATGGGTCTACTTATTTTGGGCCATTGACACCTTTATTTCACAACCAAATGGATGCAGTATCAATAACTCCAAACTTATATTCAATCCCTGACAAAAAAAACTCTTTATTAGATAAGCCATCAACAGAATGTGAACAATTATTACTACAAGAACAAAGACCATTACATGTCTTATCTACACTATATAAATGTACTTAGTTTACTTAATTAAGTGGGAGGAAGAACTGGGGATGACCATCCCTAGATCAGAATGGGAAAGAGAATTTATACTAGTTCACAAATTATCTCTATCAAAGAGACATCAGGAAAGGAATTATAAAATCTTAGCAAGATGGTATAGATGTCCGGTAGATATCTGTAAAATAAATAGGGGAAATTAAGAGGTATGTTGGAGATGCTTAAATGCAAGTGGTACAATGTCACACATATTATTGCCCAGGGGTTCAGATATTTTGGTCAAAAATCTATAATATATATCATGCCATTACAGGACTAAATGCACAACCAGATATATTAGTCTCAGTTTTGTCAATGATCCCTGGCTCTATGAAGGCTATAAGAAAAGACATCCTAAGATACATGTTAACAGCAGCAAGAACTGTTATAGCTTGAAAATGGAGGAAAATGGTAGATCCATCTATTGAGGAATGGATGTGTGAGATGAGCGAGATGCAGTCCATGGAATTGATGATAGCGACAGAAACAGGTCTAAAGGAACAAACCTTAAAAGCCTGGCAAAAATGGGAAGAGTTTATAACCTCAGCAATCTTATCAGATTATTTGAGTAATATTGCAGTGCCCTTTTGTTTTGAAATGTTTCCCTCCCCCTTTGTTTTTGTTTGCTTGTTTGCTTTTTTGTTTGTCATGGGAATGATTGTAATGTATTTTTGTGTTTTAAGACTAGAGTGATTGGTGAAATAATAGCTACAAGCAGGGAATTATATACATGAATCAATTGCAAAACTATTTCTTTTTACATTCAAGTTAGTGTGAGTGGGACATAATAGTTATAGCATGGAATTATATTTATGGAACATATGTAAAATTGCACCTCTAATATATCCAAAATATTCTTGGTCTTCTTTTTACTGGAGTGAATGGTGAAAAAATAGCTATAAACACAGAATTATATACATGAATCATTTGCAGAACTGTATTTATTAATATATTTAAGTTAGTGAGAGTGGGAAATAATAGCTATAGCATGGAATTATACTTATGAAACAAATGTAAAATTGCACCTTTAATATATTCAAGATATTTTTGATTTTTTTTCTTTTTGTTGTGTATGTTTACATGTTGTGTAAAATGGAAACATTTCTAAAATAAAGATTATAAAAATAAATAAATAACTGCACCACAGAGACACTCGATATTAAAAGGATGGACTAAGGAATTTCCAGACGAGACATTAGATGGCAAACTGGAGGGAAATTGGTGGTAAGTACAATTCAAGATACTAAATTAAGCTTTCGTGCTCTTCTTGACTGATAAATCAGATTCCTCCGCCTCAACCTGTTCATGGTGTGACACTATACGACCCACACTGCTTCAAAGAATGTGGAGCTGTGCCAAGATATCTACCTTCTGGAACCAAATTCTAAACTACATACATACTATATCGATGATACAAATCGACAAGGATACTATGATCTGCCTTTTTGGATGTCTTGGCCATTCCTCCTCATCATCACCCCTAACACCAGTTACAATACTATCATGGTCTTCATTATATTTGTTGACGGCTCACAAAACCATGTTAAAATCCTGGACATCACCTATTGCTCACAAATTAACTACAGTGAAAAAGGAACTGAAATCCTTGCTGTATATTGAAAAACTGAACCAAATAACACAAGTTTTTGACTCTACAAAGCATTTCTTTAACCAATGGCAAACATTTATAGAACACTCATTATCACATTCAGAAATATCCTAATTGATGACACAATTTTTTTATACTGAATGGTACATTAAAGCAAATATGAATAATTCTCTAGGCAGACTAAGAATGCAACTAAGCGATTCCTGGTATGAACAATTTTTCTCCACCAAATGTCTGCAGAGATTCTAAGGACATTCAACATAATGAACCACAATACTATCGATGAACAACAATTACTATTACTCTATATTATTACAAATCTTTTTTATTTTTTTTACCACTTCAGCAAACACTGTCAAGAGGCTTATTCAACTTTGCATTCAATAACTGTCTCCTTCTCAGTTTCACATCATTATGGTAAATACTTTCCTTTTTTCCTTTTGTTTTTACAAACATGAAACTTTATTAAATTTTCTTCTTTGCATATCTTTTTTTTTTTTCATTTCTTTTTTTTTTGTTCCCTCTTTCTCCCCTTTAAAACTTTAGTCAAGCAGGAAGCAAGAAGACAAATAAGCGTTGTCTAAGCTAAATATGGTAAATAAATAGGAATAAAATAGGAGTTCAATATGCCGGCCCAAAAAACAAAAAAGAGTCTGGAGGGCTCCCCGCACCCAACTCCTACTATCAAATCCAGTGTTATACAAATTAATATAAGTATCGTGATTCCTCCCTTCCCTCCCTTAATTACATACCCAAAAAAATATTTACAGACTAAACTACCATTAGCTATAGTTTATCTTGTTAACACAACCACCCTATAACACCTGTTACAGTCTGGTAATTCATTTCCCTAACAGACTGGCTATATTGATACTATAGCCCGCTCCAATATTTTCTATACTTCCCATTAAGGGCTGCCCACCTTTTCCAACCTTGGCCTCCACATTCTATCAAATTCCTGGAGATTACCTCTCTTAATATAATCTATTTTTTCCCTGCAGATGGTTTCATTTAGTGTGGCGGTGTGGTGATCCAATCTTTTACTGTTGGGGGTTCTTTTGATTGCCATCTTAATGCTATCATTTTCCTGGCTTGAAACAAACATCTCAAAATTGCCAGTGTGGTACTCTTCCTCTCCCCCTGTACCCATCTATATCCCAAGATACATACAATGGCCTCCTTCTCCAATAAAATACCAAAAATGTCTCTCAAACTATTAATCACACCCTCCCAGTATCGGAACAGCTTGGGGCATCTCCACAGCATGTGAATGAGGTCCCCAGTCCCCCGACATCTAGGGCATCTATCATTAGGTCTTCTTCCAAACTTAAAGAGACGTTTAGGTGTATAATAGGCTCTATTAAACAACATCAAATGCGAAATCTTCTGTGGACGGGAGACCGATAGCAGGGGTCCCATCTCTAAGATTCTCTCCCACTGTGCCTGGGTCAATACTCCTACATCCTCTTCCCATTTAGCTCTTACAGCATGCAGTAACCCCCCACTGTTAACTACATTACTTAATTGTCCATAAATCTTAGATAATAACCCCTTAGTGGGGACTACCTGAAGTAAACTTTGAAATAAGGGCATTTCCTTCCACACTAAAGTCTGGTCTTTAAATTGAACTTTAAGAGCATGATCTAGCTGAAGGTACGTAAAGAAGGAAATCTTTGGCATATTAAATTCACATTCCAACTCCGGGAATTTCTTTAGTATATTACCTGTATAAAGTTGTCTTAGCCTATTAATACCTTGATTTTCCAACTCTCTAACTTTTCCTATTTTAAGAATTTCCTGCAAATTTCGGTTGTTCCAAATGGGGGTATAATCAGTAGGCCCAACATATCCCATCTGTTTTTTAACTGTTTTCCAAAGTCTGGTTATCAATTTGATTGTTGAGAATTCATAGTGAAACAAGTTCGCCTCTAGTGCTTCAATCATTGTATTATGTAAAGCACCTATTAATAAGATTCTACCATTGGGGGTGCCTACTTCCGGAGCCCCACACCCAACTAGTTGCTGCAATTGAGTTGATAGGAAATAACGCTCCGGGTGTGGGAGGGCAATGCCCCCCTCCCACATCGGGAGCTGAAGTACCCGTAGACGTATCCTGGCTTGTCTCCCTTTCCATATCATTTCCCTGAAGAGGCTCTCGATCTTATTGAACCATCTCTTGCATATCCACACTGGAGAATTGTGCAGAACATACAACAATTGTGACATCCATATAATTTTTATTAAACTACATCTTCCTGCCACTGATAAGGGAAAACGTTTCCATATACCTATCTTTTGTTTGAATTTCGTCAAAAGTGGGATAAGGTTCTTGCTAATATATTGGTTAGGGTCCTTCGTCATGATGATTCCCAAGTATTTAAGTGCATCCACTATTACCAACTAGGGCATTACATGTACTATTGGCTCACTTATGGGATCTATAGATAACAACTCAGACTTTTCCCAATTTATCTCCAAACTGGTAAAACTGCCAAATGACTCCACTATTCTCATTGTTTTTAACAATGAGTTACTCATATCTCCCAGAAAGAGCAGGATATCGTACGTATACAGCGCAATTCTTTCTTCACCCAATGTTCTCTGATAGCCAGTTATCTCAGAACTTTCTCTTATGGAGATAGCCAGGGGCTCCATCAGCAGCGCAAAAAGCAGTGGAGACAACGGACACCCTTGTCTCGTCCCCCTCTCAAGCTCAAACCAGTCCGAGAACTCATTATTAATTTTTAATCTTGCCTTGGGTCTATCATAGAGCATTTTAATCCAGCCAATAAAAGAGGGACCAAATCCAAATTTCCCCATCACTCGCCAAATATATCCCCACTCTACACTATCAAAAGCCTTAGACACGTCTAGAGTCAATATAGCTCCTGAACCCTCATTCTCCGTTGGGGACTGTAAATTCAAAAAGGGCCTTTTAATGTTCAAACTTGTATATCTATTGTCTATAAATCACACCTGGTCCATATGGACCAGTTTATGAATAACTCTATTTAATCTAACTGCCAAAACCTTGGCCAAGATTTTGGCATCAGTACATAAGAGAGAAATTGGCCTATATGCAGCCACATCAAGGGGATCCTTCCCATCTTTCTGTAACAATATAATAGATGCCTCCAGCATTGAAGCAGGCAGATGTCTCCCCTTAAGTGCCCCACCCAATACTTTCAGCAGCTCCGGAATTAGTATGTCACCATAATATTTATAAACCTCAACTGGAAGACCGTCTGGGCCAGGAGATTTTATATTTGCCATACTGGCTATCGCTTGTTGAAGTTCTGCAAGTGTTATTGGAGTTTCTAATAGATCCCTTTCCTCTTGCGATATGGCCGGTATAACCAGATCCCCCAGGAACTTCTCCATCACCCTTTTCTTTCCTTTTTTCTGAGAGGTATAAAGATTTTTATAATAGTCCCTAAAGGGGGGCGTGGCCTGGCAAGCGATGGTATAGGACGCAGCTAGCAGGAGCTCCTCTTGCCAAATTCTCCTGTTTACCAGCCTGACTGCTAATTAGACCGTTACAGCATCCAAACGGACGGTACATTGACCCGGGATCGGGATACGCTATGTCACCAATGAAAAAGGCACCTACAACGGTGGACAAACTAGCTAAATACAGCCATGAAGGTGCAGACGGGCAGGCCAAAGATGGCGCCGCCGCGTGCTCGGGAGAAGACCGCCAGGCCGCAGAAACAGCAAAAGTGTTGGAGCAATAGCATATCTTCAAACCAATCTCACTACCAAGATAGATGAGGTTAAAACTGACATCTCGCTTCACAGACAGGATTTATCCAAGGTAAGAGACAGAGTCACAGAGACTGAAACACGCATCAGCACTGTGGAGGATATCCTGCATCCACTACAGCACACGACAGAAGAAATGCAGCGCCAGATCCAACAGCTTCACTCTCACCAGGACGATCTGGAGAACAGAAGCCACAGATGCAATCTCAGATTTATTGGAATACCTGAAAGAAGTGAAGGCAAAGACCCTGCAAAGTATCTGGAGAATCTCCTTATTGCCACATATGGCCGGGAGGCCTTTTCGGTGATGTTTGCGGTGGAGAGGGCACCCACTAAACCTCCACCTACAGGTGCACCTCCCCGCACTTTTATTGCTAAATTTTTGAACTTTAAAGATCGTGACAAGATCATGCGACTTACAAGGGAGAAAGGCAATATACGACTGGAAAATGGTCATGTGGCTGTATATCCGGATTTCTCCAATGAAGTGCAGTGGAAAAGATCCCAATTTCAGGATATCAAGCCCCGCCTGAGGATACTAAACCTCAAGAATGCCATGCTTTTTCCAGCCAGGCTTAGGGTGGAAGAAGATGACCGAGTGCACTTTTTTGAGACCCCCGTCGCAGCATTGACATGGCTGGATCGCCGTGAACGACCGACCTGAGGTTCACGCCACAAATATGGAACTGTGAGTACACTAACCCAACCCCACTGAAGCTCGGGACCCCGCAATAACTCCCCTCCCTGTCAATGGCTGGCAGTCTTGTACTGTGGGGGGTTTTTCCCCCCTTCCCCCCTTTTTTTTTCTTTCTTTTACCTCACAGGCTGTTGGATAACTGTTAGGACTCAGACTGCCCAAATCTGTTATTGATGTGAGGGGCTGTTACAATATACTAGGGGCTGGTGATGGTTCCTGGTCCCATTACATCTGTTTGTTTCCGGGTATAGATCTCCTGACATGTGATCCAAATACTGGGACTATGTTGTTAATTGGCAGATAAATCTCCTTACAAGAGCAAGAGGATGCCATATAAGCTCTGCATAACTATACCTCACTATGATCAGAGAGGAATCGCTCCCATAGGGACAACGTTATCTGACGCAAATTACCAAGCACAAATCTTAAGTTTTGTACCTCCAGTCAGTTTTTTTTATGCTGGATGCCTGTTTTTTTACTTTTTTTCGTTAGGAAATACATGCTCTCACCATGTTGGGGAGGTGTGGAGCTGGGAGGGAGGGTTGTTGCCTGCTTACAGGGCCTAAGTTTTGATCCTCATGATATACATAAAGGTTTGCTTAAATGCCAGATATACATGCATACAGGTATAAATAACATGTTTGCAGATAGTGATGTAATTCACAATAGGAAATGTGCAGAGTCTATAGACAGGATAGCTCTGGTGGTCTGCTCCAAGATGCTCGGATGTATGATTAAATGAATACGCTTAAATTTTTTACCTGGAACGTCCGGGGAATGAGAGATAAAATTAAACGTACAGCAGCCCTTACATATTTAAAATCGCAGAAAGCAAATGTTATAGTCCTAACTGAAACTCATATTACAGGTCATCTTCGATCCACTCTGAAAAATCCCTGGATCGGTTGGGCATACAGTACCATAGCACGCTCACCAACTTTTCCAGAGGAGTTACCTAAATGGTGACCAAAAACACCCCATTTGAGCTTGTTTCTGTGGAGTCAGACCACCAGGGTCGATATTTATTCATACATGCTACTATGGGGGAAATGCCTGTGTTATTGCTTGCTTGCTATATCCCCCCTCCCTACAGCTCGGAGGTGGTCAAGGAGGGTCTGTCTTTTATGGCCCAATATCCGACAGTCCCAGCTGTGTGGATGGGGGATTTTAATATGACAATGAATCCATATTTGGACCGCCCGGTGCAGGCTGGGGCTGGGACAAGCGAAACGCAGCAGACTAGGCTAAGTAGGATGATGGAGGAATTTGCGTTAATTGACGTATGGCGATATAGAAACCCAAAAGAAAGGGCATATACATGCCACTCCACTAGCTATGCCACCATGTCCAGGATTGATCACATCCTAGTTTCTAAAATACTACTTCCCAAGGTTGTAGGGGCAGGATTTGCACCGAGGGCTCTGTCGGATCACTCCCCATGCTGGATACAGATGTCCATGCTTCCCAAGACACCTACATCTGTCTGGAGACTTCACCCATATTGGTTATCGGTATAAAATAATAGTCCCTAAAAATTTGCACTATCTTTGAGGTATTTTATAATATATCTCCTCCCATAGATCCAATGGCAAGGATAGTGGATGGAGCAGTGTTGGACTTTACCAACTGCGCCAACACTTTTCCCACTCTTTCACCCTCTAGCAGGGAGACCTGACACTGGAGGAGACGCCTAGTCTCTGCCTTCTGCGTTTCCCACTCATGGGTTGGGTCTATGATATAATTATTTTCGGTCTCAATCACCTCTCTTATAATTTTTTTCTTCCCCACTCTTTGGCCATCTGCTGTATTAGTACCCCCCTAAGAAAAGCCTTTAGGGCGTCCCACAGCACAGCAGACGGCACAGTTCCTTGATTAATTTCTCTCTCATTTTAGGGAGAACCCCATCCGAATTTTTAATTAATTCAAACCAGTACAGATTTATTTTCCACTCAATTCGGGGTTTATTCCCTCCTAGGTTTAATGTAACCACAACAGGGGAGTGGTCTGAAATACCTCTTGGCCAGTATGAAATTTTTTCGGTAATCTGTAATACGCTATCATTCCCCAAAACCATATCTATCTTTGAGAGCGTAGCGTATGAAGCTGAGTAACATGAGTATTGCAAAACTCCTGGATTCCGCACCCTTCACAAATCTAATAACCCCACTTCGTCCAGAAATTGACACAGGTAACTCTTCTCTGTAGACTCTGAGAGAGTCCGTACAGGAAATCTATCCAGCCTTCTATCCAATATCTCATTAAAATCACCTACTGCTATAATCGGCACCCCTTTTTTATTTAACAGGAATTTGTTCAGTCTGAGCAAGACATCCAAGTTAAAGGTGGAGGGATGTATATATTTGCCACAACAAACATATTGCTATCAATTGAACAGTATAAAAAAAATATCGACCCAGCTCATCTATACTGGACTGCCTGCAGGAAAAATTCACCCCTGATTTCACCATCACGCTTACCTCCCTATTATAGGAGGAGTGAACCGCATGGAATTAACATTGAGATTTCTTCAACTGTAATTGCTGGAGTGTGTTTTTGGTTAAGTGGGTTTCCTGCAGGCAGACCAGATCTACCCTACAACTCTCCATCATGGAAAATACAGCCATCTTTTTAAGTGGTGTCCCCAGTGCCCTGACATTCCAGGATCCTATTTTTAGTGTTTTAGCATGCATCAAGATACCAAAAAATATAAACCAACCTAATAAACATATCTATATAAGACTAAATTCATTACAAATTGAAACTTTAACACCCCTCTGCCTAACAATATTTTAAACAGTGGATTCCGTGCCACCTCTACTTCCAAAATCATTGGTGACTTTAAATAGCGTGCTCAGCATAGCCATATCATAGCCAGCCTGTGTAAATATTTACTAAAAAATACTTTCATGTGGAGTTTAAATACCATTTTCCTGTAATCAAAACTTTGTGTCTAAACCTGGATCCAACCTTTACCAGTGAAACCTCCCCCCTCCCTACCCCGTACCCCCCTTTCTATATTACCTCCCCCCTCTCGGCCCCCCTGCCCCATTCCCCCCTCCCACCACTCCCCCAACACATATCTAGGTAACCCCCAAGGGGCTTATAAGTGACCGCTTCCCTCAACACCTGATTCACATTCCCTCCCATTTACATACATTTCCATCCAACACTCCACATACATCATCTATGTGTAACTACCCCCCCCCCCCAAAAAAAAAAAATCACTACTGCATCCTAAATTTTAAATCTCCCTCCTGCCCCTTACAGATTATTCAAAGTTTCTCTTTATTTTCTTCCAGCCATTTCTCCACTCCGGCCGGTGATTAAAAAATCTGGGTTCCCCCGATGTATTTACACGTAATCTTGCTGGGTAGAGAAGAGCATAAGACAACTTAAATTTTTGTAAATTGCGCTTGGATTGTAAAAATTCGGCTCTATGTTTTTGAAGTCAGAGACATAGAGTCAGAGTAGAATGATATTTTGGTGCCATTAAAAAAAATATTTGCCGCCTCTCTAGTTTTCCGCAGCAGGGACACTTTTTCCTTATAATTAAGGAACTTCATTAAAAGTGGCCTAGGAAAACTTCCTGCTGGGGGGGGCCTAAAGGGCACTCTGTGTGCTCTTACAACCAAAACATTGTTGAGAAAGATTATTTTCTCAACCGGCCACTTTTCCAGGAACTCTGTAGTGTTGGAGCCCCCACTTTTTTCCGGTAGGCCCACAACCCTCACTTTATCTCTTCGGCTCCTGTTCTCCATCTCCTCCATTTTAGTCACCTGCTTGGATATCTGTTCCTTCATGATTTGACTTTCTTTTTTTAGTGGTGAGATATCATCTTCCAGCTGACTAACCCTACCTTCCAATACTGTTATCTCTCCGCTGTTTTATGCAAATCTTGTCTGACCAGGGTCAGATCCTCTTTTACACTTTTTATTTGCTCACAGAGGTCCTTAAGTGAACCATTACATGCGCTCACTGCCATGAATACATTCATTAGGGTTGCCTCCTTCTCTGGTGGTAAATCAGCCTTGGGTAAAACAGATACATTCACATTATGATCACTCGCCCCCGTACCTTTGTTGCTATGCAGTTTTGTTGACTGTACCGGCAGTGCTGAGCCCAAACTTTTTCTATCCGATGACCCCCCTTGTTGCGTCTTTGAATGTAATTGTGACCCCTTCTTTGGTGGGGTCATGGCGGAAGTATGTGCATTTTGCTCCAGCTTTGCAGCTGCTTTGCTTGTTGTCATTTGCTGGATATTTTTATCCTTAGAGGAGCGTAAATGCTGCATCCTCCTATCACTTTTCTTTTTCCTTTAGGTTATCAGTAGGCCCTTCAACCCGATCCCTTAGGCGAGTATATATAACCAAAAAGAAAAAAAAAAAACTACTAAGAATTTTTCTATACCAAACCCCACCCTCACAATGCTGCTCCGTAGTCCTCTGAATATACCCATATACTAGATCCTTAACAAGGGCTCATAGCTACTGCCATTATTTCTGGATATTTTCATAAATGACAACCATCCAGCATAAGCACCATTATAAGTTTCACAATCAGTAGTACCTATCCACAGGTTCCACCATCAGTAGTTCCTATCCACGGGTTTGTCTCTTATATGTACATATAATAGTGAAACAATTAGCAATTTTTACTCAGCTGTTAGCAGGGAAACCCATTGACAGCTGATGACTCATCGGTTGTTAAGGTTCCTCCGCCGGCTTCCCGTACCTGCTCCTTAACAACCAGCTTATACTGCGTCCTGATTGGTCAAGGCTTAAAATGCACTGTGAAGCTCACAGTGATTTGCAAGGCATTCGGCGGGGTGAACACCCTGCAAATTTGGGTGTTGGATGAACGGGCCGAACAGCCGATGTTCAGCCTGAACTCATGCTTGAGCCGAACCGTTCGCCCAACACTACTGCTATGAATTAGATTTGTGATGATCCTACCCACTGTGCTACTGTCAAAATGAAGTGTGCGGCAGGGTAGATGGTCTGTTACTGAGTACACTGCTGAATTCCAACATTGGATCTCAGATACCACCTGGAACCTAGCAGAGAAAAAGTGTCAGTTCTGTCAAGGGTTCAATGAACAGGTAAAATATGAGCTTGCCAGAGCAGAGACCCCTGGTGATTTTGGGGCATTCATCCAAATATGTATCCAAATTGATCAGAGGCTTACAGAGAGGAAGAAGGAAAGACTGGGAATGTTTGGAGGCAATGGTGGCATGTATTTCTTTGCTAGTCAGTTTGTTCAGAAGGATCCAAAAGATTCTCTGAATTATAACACTCCTGAACCTATGCAGATTGATGCTATTAGGAGATTAAAAGAGGAGACAGTCAGAGAAATTATGTCTCTATTGTGGGGACTCTGGGCATTACGCAGTGAATTGCCCCAACAAAGTCAAAATAACAATTACTGTGACTGATGTTCTATTGCCTGAACAAGTAAATGCAATTGCCCAGTCTATCTCCCCATTGATCCATGAAGAAAATAAAGTTAATTCTATACTGTCTCATTTTATCATCTTTATTAAACATATCTCTGAAGGCTATTAAATTCCTTGCTGTGGTATTGCTGGACTCAGGGGCCGAAGGGACTTCATGGACATAGAATTTGCCCAGAGTAATAACATTCAAACAAGAAAAAGAAGTAACCATATTGAGATGGAGGCAATTGATGGTTCCCCTCTATCATCAGGACCTGTAAAATTTCTAAACCCATTTTTTCCTCTAATGGGACTTTAAGGATAACAAGTATTTCAAATGTAAAAAAAGACAAGCGTTATTACAAATTCATTAAATATGCAAAAAAAATAAACAATTGTAACAATACTTCTACTATTTCACGCATGTGCATGATATGCATATCAGATCAACGTGGAACTTCCAGAATTTGTTTATACCGTACAATCCTAGTAGTTCTGATTGACAGCTTAGTCCATATACTGAGAAATCAGACACATTTCAAATCATGTGCTGTGCCATGAAAGGTAGTTTGATTGTATACAAAAGATATCATATGAGCATGTGCAATGAGTGTTGAATAATGAGTATGGATATATTCAATGGAGATCCAATTTAGAAAAATATAAGCATATCTTCGGGTGTGTTGTTTTTTTTTATTCAATTCAATTTTTATTCAATTTCAGAGTGGTACACAATCCCTAAAGCAAATAGGTAAAACATAAAGGTTTGAAATGTGTCTGATTTCTCAGTATATGGACTGTCAATCAGAACTACTAGGATTGTACAGTATAAACTGTTCAGCTAAAGCTACAAGTTAGTGTAGTGTGACCTCTGCACAGTGTTCAGCTAAAGCTACCTGTAGAAGGTTGGTATTCTTTTCCTGATGCTTTCACTAACGCAGGCAGCTACATTATTAACACGTCAGTGTAGTGCGAAATCTGCACAGTGTTCAGCTAAAGCTACCTGTAGAAGGTTGGTGGTGTTTTCGTGCTCCTATCACTACCGCAGGCAGCTACATTATTTACACATTAATGTAGTGCGACCTCTGCACAGTGTTCAGCTAAAACTACCTGTAGAAGGTTGGTGGTGTTTTCCTGATCCTATCACTACCGCAGGCAGTTACATTATTTACACGTTAGTGTAGTGTGACTCTGCACAGTGTTCAGCTAAAGCTACAAGTTAGTGTAGTGCGACCTCTGCACAGTGTTCAGCTAAAGCTACCTGTAGAAGGTTGGTGTTGTTTTCCTGATCCTAGCATTACCGCAGGCAGCTACATTATTTACACGTTAGTGTAGTGCGACCTCTGCACAGTGTTCAGCTAAAGCTACCTGTAGAAGGTTGGTGTTGTTTTCCTGATTCTATCATTTCCGCAGGCAGCTACATTATTTACACGTTAGTGTAGTGCGACCTCTGCACAGTGTTCAACTAAAGCTACAAATTAGTGTAGTGCAACCTCTGCACAGTGTTCAGCTAAAGCTACAAGTTAGTGTAGTGCGACCTCTGAACAGTGTTCAGCTAAAGCTACAAGTTACTGTAGTGCAACCTCTGCACAGTGTTTAGCTAAAGCTACAAGTTACTGTAGTGCAACCTCTGCACAGTGTTCAGCTAAAGCTACCTGTAGAAGGTTGGTGTTGTTTTCCTGATCCTATCAGTACCGCAGGCAGCTACATTATTTACCCGTTAGTGTAGTGCGACCTCTGCACAGTGTTCAGCTAAAGCTACAAGTTAGTGTAGTGCGACCTCTGCACAGTGTTCAGCTAAAGCTACAAGTTAGTGTAGTGAGACCTCTGCACAGTGTTCAGCTAAAGCTACAAGTTAGTGTAGTGCGACCTCTGCACAGTGTTCAGCTAAAGCTACAAGTTAGTGTAGTGCGACCTCTGCACAGTTTCAGCTAAAGCTACCTGTAGAAGGTTGGTGATCTTTTCCTAATGCTATCACTAATGCAGGCAGCTACATTATTAACACGTCAGTGTAGTGCGACCTCTGCACAGTGTTCAGCTAAAGCTACCTGTAGAAGGTTGGTGTTGTTTTCCTGATCCTATCACTACCGCAGGCAGCTACATTATTTACACATTAGTGTAGTGCGACCTCTGCACAGTGTTCAGCTAAAGCTACAAGTTTGTGTAGTGCGACCTCTGCACAGTGTTCAGCTAAAGCTACAAGTTAGTGTAGTGCGACCTCTGCACAGTGTTCAGCTAAAGCTACCTGTAGAAGGTTGGTGTTCTTTTCCTGATGCTATCACTAATGCAGGCAGCTACATTATTAACACGTCAGTGTAGTGCGACCTCTGCACAGTGTTGAGCTAAAGCTACCTGTAGAAGGTTGGTGGTGTTATCCTGATCCTATCACTACCGCAGGCAGCTACATTATTTACACGTTAGTGTAGTGTGACCTCTGCACAGTGTTCAGCTAAAGCTACCTGTAGAAGGTTGGTGGTGTTTTCCTGATCCTATCACTACCACAGGCAGCTACATTATTTACACGTTAGTGTAGTGTGGCTCTGCACAGTGTTCAGCTAAAGCTACAAGTTAGTGTAGTGCGACCTCTGCACAGTGTTCAGCTAAAGCTACCTGTAGATGGTTGGTGGTGTTTTCCTGATCCTATCACTACCGCAGGCAGCTACATTATTTACATGTTAGTGTAGTGCGACCTCTGCACAGTGTTTAGCTAAAGCTACCTGTAGAAGGTTGGTGTTAATCCTATTACTACCGCAGGCAGCTACATTATTTACATGTTAGTGTAGTGTGACCTCTGCACAGTGTTCAGCTAAAGCTACAAGTTAGTGTAGTGCGACCCCTGCACAGTGTTAAGCTAAAGCTACCTGTAGAAGGTTGGTTAATAATACTACAGGCAGGCAGTTGATTTTGCTAGCTGCAGTATCAGAATATATATATATATATATATATATATATATATATATATATATATATATATATATACATCCGAGCTATATCTCACTGCAGGCCATTAGTATGTCTGGAAGGCCAACAAGGAGAGGCAAACAGTCACAAGCCAATAAAAGAGGGCAAGCAGGCTCTGTGTCTAGAGGCAACAGTGCTGGTTGTTGACACGGTACATCCTCATTAGCACGTGGCCGTGGGACACGCTTGGCTTTTTTTTCGACAGATGGCTTTATTGAGCCGCAACATGTGGAAGACTTGGTCGAGTGGATGACCAAGCCGTCCTCATCCTCCTCATCCTCATCCTCTCTCACCCATGCTCAGGGTACTTTGTCTGGCAAAGCAGCTGCCAACGCGGCCTCTTCCCTCGGCTCAATGGCATCAGTGACTCCTTCCCTAGCCCCACCATGTCCTCCTGAGGAGTCCCTCAAACTATTTGACCACAGTGTTGGGTACATGCTCCAGGAGGATGCCCAGTGTTTAGAAGGCTCTGATAATGATACTGAGCTAGATGAAGCCAGTAACCTGAGCACGGACAGAGGGGGTGCCCAAGAAGGACAGCAATCTGGATTTCATGTTCCCCCTGCTGCAGCATACTGCCAGGTTTGCTCCAGTGATGAGGAAGGAGGGGATAATGAGGTCACTGACTCAACATGGGTGCCTGATAGGAGAGAGGAGGAGGAGGCACATCACCAACAAGGCAGGATACCCTCCAGGGGCCAGTCTAAGGGCAGCACACTGACTGCATCACAACTCAGAGCTCCGCATGTGCAGGGCGCTGCTGTCTCTGCGTGTTATTCCAAAAGTTCTTTGGTGTGGGCCTTTTTTGAGACAAGTGCATCAGATGGCACCGCTGCTATTTGCAACATATGTCTCAAGCGTATCTCGCGTGGCCAAAACATCTCTGGCTTGGGCACCACATGCTTGATCAGACATATGTTGACCTGCTATGCAGTTCGTTGGCAAGCGTACCTAAAAGACCCACACCAAAAAACAAAGAGGACCTCTCCTTACTCCTCATCAGCTGGGATCTCCAACCCCACTATACCTTCAGTCCTCTCTGAGACCTGCACTGAGAGCAATGAAGGTTTAGAATTAGGTGTGTCACAGCCAAGTACTTGCAGGCAATCTGCTCTTGGTACACTGACGTCAGATTTTACCAGGCAAATTTCCCTGCCCCAGCTGCTGCACTGCAAAAAGAAGTTTGCTCCCAGCCATCGACATGTCCAGCGGTTGAATGCTAGCTTGGCAAAATTGCTAGCACTTCAACTGCTACCTTTTCAGTTGGTAGACTCTGCCCCCTTCCGTGAGTTTGTGGAATGTGTGGTTCCTCAGTGGCAGGTTCCCAGACTCCACTTTTTCTCACAGAAGGCGATTCCGGCTCTCTACCGGCATGTGGAAGGCAATGTCTTGGCCTCGCTGGACAGGGTGGTCAGTGGTAAAGTGCATATTACTGCTGACTCATGGTCCAGCAGGCATGGACAGGGACGTTACCTAAGTTTCACGGCACATTGGGTGACTCTTCTGGCAGCTGGGAAGGATGCAGGACAAGGTGCAGTAGTGTTGGAGGTTGTTCTGCCACCACGCCTCCAAAATGCCACTACTAGTGATTCTGACACACCTCTCTCCTCCACCCCCTCCTCTTCTTCTTCCTCCATGGCCTCTTCCTGTGCTTTGTCCTCGGAACCAGCGGTGCTCCGTAGGCATTCAAGGGGCTACGCAAGTAAGCAGGCCAAAAGATGCCATGCAGTGCTTGAGCTGGTGTGCTTGGGGAACAGGAGCCACACTGGGGCAGAGGTTCTGTCAGCTCTGCAGGGGCAGATTCAGAGGTGGTTGACGCCAAGCCAACTTAAGGCAGGAATGGTGGTTTGCGACAATGGCACCAACCTCCTCTCCGCCTTCTGACAGGAACAAATGACCCATGTGCCCTGTTTGGCTCACGTCCTTAACTTGGTGGTGCAGCGGTTCTTGGGTAGGTACCCAGGCTTACAGGATGTCCTGAGGCAGGCCAGGAAAGTCTGTGTGCATTTCTGCCGGTCATATAATGCCAGTGCTCGGCTGGCAGACCTCCAAAAGGAATTTAACCTGCCCAAGAACCATCAATGAGTACCTGTGCGACTACGGCACCAGGACAGGGTCAGGGGAGCTTGTTTTTTTTCCCCATGCCAATGTGCCATGATCAGGAATGCATGCACTGTCCTGTCACCATTTGAGGAGGCCACAAGGATGGTGAGCAGTGACAGTGCTTGCATCAGTGACACTGTCCCCCTTGTCCACCTGTTGGAGCACACGCTGCGTGGAATAATGGACAGGGCACTTGAGGCAGAACAGAAGCAGGAAGACGAGGACTTCCTTAGCTCTCAAGGCCCCCTTTATCCAGACAGTGTTCCTGCGTGCCCGCCAATCACACAGGAAGAGGAGGAGGAGGAGGAGGAGGATTGTGTCAGTATGGAGGTGGAGCCTGGCACTCAACATCAGCAGCAGTCTTTAAGGGATCATTTACAGTCCCAAGAAACACATGGACTTGTACATGGCTGGGAGGAGGTGGCTGCGGATCATGTCGTCCTTAGTGACCCAGAGGACTCTGGACTGAATGCCTCAGCAAACCTACACTGCATGGCCTCCTCTGATCCTGCAAAGCCTGCGGAAGGATCCTCGTATTCGTTGTATCAAGGAGAAGGAACAATACTGGCTGGCAACCCTCCTTGATCCACTTTACAAGGGTAAGGTTGCGGACCTTATCTTGCCATCGCAGAGGGATCAGAGGATAAAACATCTTCGGGAGGCCTTGCAGAAAGGTCTGTGCAACGCGTTCCCAGAGACTGGAAAGTTACAAACTCCTGTTTCATTACAAAGTTTTACTGAGGCTTCGGTCAGTCAAAGAAGGAGCGATGGAGAAGGTGGCCGTCTGACCGATGCGTTCAGACAATTTTTTAGTCCGCAGCCCCAAGGTATGATCGGTTCCAGCAACCATCGCCAGCGTCTGTTTTACATGGTGCAGGAATACCTTAGGGGCAAGATCTGACTTGGACACCTTTCCCACTGAAAATCCTCTGGGTTACTGGGTCTTGAGGATGGATCACTGGCCAGAGCATGCACAGTATTCAATAGAGCTACTGGCCTGTCCTGCATCCAGCGTTCTTTCGGAACGCACATTCAGTGCTGCTGGAGGCTTTGTAACCGATCACAGGGTGCGTCTGTCCACCAACTCGATCAATCGACTGACCTTCATAAAATGAATCAGTCTTGGATCACCACCAGCTACCAAGCACCTGATGCTGATGTAACTGAATAATTTTTTTTGATCCCTTCAAAGACTGCCTATGCTGGTGTTGAGTGACTATCCTGTTATGCTGAGTAATTATCCTCTTCCTCCTCAATGATCATGCTGATAGCTTGTAAGAACATTTTTGGTTCTGGGCGCCACCACCAGTGCCCAATTTTTCAGCCCCTGTTTAACAGAGGCGTGAAATTACAAATTTTGATGCAATTCTTTGCAGCAGGGCTAGTTCCTGCACTCCAACTAGAGTATCTGTGAGGGGTTGCAGTGTTGTGGCACCAGCACCAGTGCCTAAGGCCCAATTTTTTAGCCCCTGTTTAACAGGGGCGTGTAATTACAATTTTTGATGCAATTCTTTGCAGCAGGGCTAGTTCCTGCGCTCCAACTAGAGTATCTGTGAGAGGTTGCAGTGTTGTGGCATCAGCACCAGTGCCTAAGGCCCAATTTTTCAGCCCCTGTTTAACAGGGGCGTGTAATTACAATTTTTGATGCAATTCTTTGCAGCAGGGTTAGTTCCTGCACTCCAACTAGAGTATCTGTGAGGGGTTGCAGTGTTGTGGCACCAGCACCAGTGCCTAAGGCCCAATTTTTCAGCCCCTGTTCAATAGGGACATGTAATTACAATTCTTGATCTGATATTTCACAGCAGGGCCCTGTGAGGGCTTACAGTATTGTAGCCACAACAACACCTAAGGCCCAAATTTCTGCTGTATATAGGGCAGGCCCCTACTTTCAAACATCCAACTTACAAACGACTCCTACTTGCAAACAAAAGGAGACAACATTAAGTGAGATGAAATCTACCCCTAGGAAGGGAAATTCTCTCCTGTAAGAGTTAATATGGGAAAAACTTTTCCCCTTTACACTGATGCTTTATCACCAATCCTTGTTTCGCTAAAAACCCCACATTTTCAAAAAACATTTGTCATTGGGACAAAAAGTGAGGTGAAATCTTCTGAAGAGGAGCACAGACAGCAAAACAAATGTCAGAGGGGTGATAACCCTTCCCTATGTTTTCCAAAAAGCTTAAAAAAGATTTTTTGGCTGCAGCTAAATATGTTAAAAATGTACCAGTTCAAAATTACAAACAGATTCTTCTTAACAACAAACCTACAGTCCCTGTCTTGTTTGCACCGCCTGTATACTGCTGTTCAGAGTATATAGGGCCTGGGGCCCCACACTTTTCTTTTTTTAATTTGGGTGTGGGGTTCCCCTTAATATCCATACAAGACCCAAAGGGCCTGGTAATGGACTGGGGGGTACCCATGCCGTTTGTCTCACTGATTTTCATCCATATTGCCAGGACCCGACATTACATTAAAGCCGCAAGCAGTTTTAAATGACTTTTATTCCTTTAAAAATGTCATTTTGTGCAGGGACTGTTTTAAGCACGGGAAACACATGCCACTTTACAGGCATACTATAGACACCCCCAGGTACAATATTTAAAGGAATATTTCACTTTTTTTTTTTTTTTTTACTTTAAGCATCATTAAAATCACTGCTCCCAAAAAAACGGCTGTTTTTAAAACTTTTTTTTGCATTGATACATTTCCCCTGGGGCAGGACCCGGTTCCCCAAACCCTTTTTAGGACAATACCATGCAAATTAGCCTTTAAAATGAGCACTTTTGATTTGGAACATTCGAGTCCCATAGATGTCAATGGGGTTCTAATGTTTGTGCGGATTTTCGGTCCGTTCACAGGTTCTGGTGCGAACCGAACTGGGGGGTGTTCGGCTCATCCCTACCGTGGACTGATAAACAGCAAGGCTTTTGGTGTTACTATTATAACCCTTTCCAGCTTCATGCAAGTCAACAATTCTTAATCATAGGTTTTCTGAGAGCTCTTTTGTGCGAGGCATCATTCACATCAGGCAATGCTTCTTCTGAAAAGCAAACCCAGAACTGGTGTGTGTTTTTTATAGGGCAGCTGTAACCAACACCTCCAATCTCATCTCATTGATTGGACTCCAGTTGGCTGACACGTCACTCCAATTAGCTCTTGGAGATCTCATTAGTCTAGGGGTTCACATACTTTTTCCACCTGCACTGTGAATGTTTACATGGTGTGTTCAATAAAAACATGGTAACATTTAATTCTTTGTGTGTTATTAGTTGAAGCTGACTGTGATTGTCTATCACTTAGATGAAGATCAGATCACATGTTATGACCAATTTGTGCAGAAATCCATATCAATCCAAAAAGGGTTCTTGTAACAATGCATTTTGACAACGTGTCGCCCAACAGGGAGATATAAATCGCCAATCCGCATACTATGCACATGTTTGTAAATCCTCTTCCACAATTCCTCACGGGTCTTCCCCACAGAAAATGAGCCACATTCACATTGGAGTAGATAACTACTCCTTTAGTGCTGTAGTTTACAAAGTGTTTCAGTTGGAACCACTCTCCATTGGGGAGTAAAAACTTCTTCCTGGCAGTGGGCACATTTTTCACATGGAAAAGTTACTAAATCTTTTCTTTTCTTCCCTTTGTAGTCACTGTGGTCCTATTAGTCTTTTATTGAGTTAGCTATTATATATGTGATGGAAGGGACTTTGGGACTTTCTCCTACTTTGATTTTTTTCACAATGTTGATTTTTTTCACAATGAAAATGCCTTTTTTAGGGCTGTCTTAGTATACCTTCTATCTTAAAGTCTTCTTATAAGTTCACCCACTTGCTATCCAGTTATTACACTTTCCCTCTCCTCTTTGTTATTGTTATAGAATATCTTGCACAGGCCATTATACAGAACTCTTCTATCTCGGATATAAAAACTTTTTTGGCCCACCACAATCCATCACTTTATGACAATTTGCTTTTATATGTCCAACAGCTGCATATTTTCATTCAATCCTACATGAATTCCAGAGAATGTTAGCCTTTAGTAATTTTAAACTTGTCAGAAACCATGAATCAGACTGAGACAGAAGTACAGTTAAATCACACTTGTTTAATAATAATAAAAAAAGGTAAACAGAGTAAACGTAGTCAAAACATTCAGAATCTGAAAAAAATCTTGAATGGTTTTTCCGATGGAATTCCGCTCAAGCTTGGCTTGCATACACTAGGTCGCACAAAAGTTTGCTGAACTTTCGACTGCCAAGAACACGGTGACATACAACACTATGATGAAATGAAAATTAAGTTTAATGCTTTCGAGCATGTGTCGAATTGTTTCCATTCTTAATCGTGAAACGATTGAGACCCCTATAATCAATACAAGGTCTCAGTTCGCCACTCTTCTTCTTCACAAAGAAGAAACCAGCACCAGCAGGAGACGAGAATTTGCGGATGAAACCTCGAGAAAGTGCTTCTGCAACATGCTCCTCCATGGCCTTATCCTCCAAGACTGACAAAGGGTAAACCTGTTCACAAGGGGGTATGGCACCAGGTTGAAGGTCAATTGCGCAATCATACGACCGGGGTGGAGGCAAACTACCAGCTTGACCTCTGTCAAAGACATCGCTAAAATCAAGTGCACAGGACCTTGGCTACCTTCTGGAAGCATGTCTTACTGCATTGTGGCGACCAGGTAAGAATCTCAGCACAGAGCCAATCAAAAGAGGGGTTGTACCTCTGTAACAAAGGATAACCAATAACCAGTGAAAACTTAGTTGAGGAAATAACTTGGAATTGGATTATCTCATAGTGAAGAGCCCCTACGGCCACAGACAACAGAACAGTCTCATGAGACACATGGGCAGGCTGTAGAGGTCTCCCGTCAAGAGCCTCAATGGCAAGTGGAGTGTCACACAGCTGCAGCAGAATTGAGTGCTTCGATACAAAGGCAGCATCAATGAAAATGCCTGCAGCCCCTGTATCTCAATGGATGACTCAGCCCAAGAAAGGGTAACCGAAACCAGGGGCTTATCCTTCTGGATAACTGGGGACGAAACAATGCCACCTAAGGTCTGTCCATGACAGGACCTCAAGGTTCTTGCGTTCCCTGGACGGGTAGAACAAGACTCTAAAAATGACCTGCCTGGCCACAATAAAGGCACAGTCTCTCCCTCCTCCTAAGGGTTTCCTCATCTGCAGAGAGACACGTGAAGCCCAAGTGCATGGGTTCATCTTCACAGACCGACTCGGTACCAGGAGGCATGGGAGGTGAGGAAGGCAAGGGTGGGACTGCAAAGCTCAGAGACAAATATACAGGAGGCTTCCGCAAGCGCTCCTTAAAATAGAGTCTTTCTCTGAGTCTGCAGTCAATGAGGATGGCAAAAGTGATCAACTTCTCCAGCTCAGTGAGTATATCTCGGGCTGCTATCTCATCCTTGATGGTATCCGAGAGACCATGAGAAAAAGCAGCCACAAGACCTCATTGTTCCAAGCAACTCTGCTGCCAGAGTACAGAAGTCAATGGCGTAATTGGCAACAGTTCTCGTACTATGTTTGATGGACATGAGGCACTTGGCAGCAGAAGCGGAGCGTGTGGGAACGTCAAATACCCTTTTAAAGGCAGCCATAAACGTAGGTTAACTCAAGACTACAGGTTTTTGCATCTCCCATATAGGGTTTGCCCAGGCCAAGGCCCTCTCAGAAAGCAAAGATATCACTAAACCTACTTTGCGTCTGCCCGTGGGAAACGCCTGGGGCAGCATCTCAAAGTATATCTCAACCTGGTTGAGAAACCCTCTGCATTGGACTGGATTGCCCACAAATCGCTGGGGAAGGGGAGCAGAACGAGACATACCTCTTATAGAGTTAATACTCAAGGCGGGTGCCTGCACAGAGATTGGAGCAGCAGCAGGGATGGCTTGCAAAATAGGTTGTACCGGAGCAGGCACAGTGGAAGAATCCAGGTGAGCTGTGTGACTCATGAGCAGTTGTAATGCCATGGCAAACTGATCCATGCAGCGATCCTGCTCATCCAATCTGGAAAAAATATTACCAACAAGTGGATTAACTGCATCTTCTGAATTCATGGCCTTTGCCTACTGTCAGAAACCATGGATCAGACTGAGACAGAAGTACAGTTAAATCTCACTTGTTTAATAATAATAAAAAAAGGTAAACAGGGTAAATGTAGTCAAAACATAGCCAGCGTTAAGGAACTGGAATGGATAGTCAAACAAGCCAAAACATCAGGGAGCCAGAGATGAGCGTAGTAGAACAGCAAGCAGGATCCGGAGCCAGAAGGAATGTCAGCCAAGCAAGTCTTTAACAGGAACACAGGAAAGTGTCTCTAGAGATGTGACCAAGGCAAAGGCAGAGATCATCTGGGCTGGATGGCTTAAGTAGGCAGGACTGACGAGCAGGATATCATCAACAGGTGGGTTACTGTGGAGAGATAGAAGCTGGCAATTAGCTGCCAGCTCAGAGAAGGAAGGGCTGGGCGCAGCCCTGACACATCTACCTTTTCTTATATTTTACACTCTTTTTCAATTTGTTTTATCTGGAATCATAGGTTTTCACACTTATGTCTACAATCTTTATGTCATTCTAAACTTGCTGGTGGCTGGCCTCCATTTTTGCACTTTATCACTCCTCTGCCCTAATCTATCATATATTGAAATTCTTTCCTACGACCGTTTATTAGAGCCTTAACAATGGTGGAGCAAGACTTATCCTCTCTAGACCTCAGAGCTCTGCCCTGGGGTCTCAAAGCTAACCTTCACTTATTAACTGAAGCCTCTCTCTTGACCATTGCCACGCTTACCTTACTTGGCTTACCTTCCACCACTTAACCACATTCATTAAATGATCAATCACCTCTGCCTCCATCCATTGTTTCCTAACAGAATTTAAGAGACTGTGCTCCTTCTCAGAGGTCCCTATACATGCACTCTCTACTACATATAAACTTTTCCAATCTTCTACCAGTACCTCTATCAGTACCTCTCACCTTAACTTTATGAAGGCATGGACAAAGGAACATGGATGTGAGCTCTCCCCAGAAGACCCAAAAATCCACTATTTCCAGTTATGTGCAGAACATTTTTTCAAAGTACTCACCAGATGTTATAGAGACGTATTCTCTGTAAATATTTCCTTTGGAGCCTACAGGGTGAAGGAGGTGTGGACATGAGAAAGGCACGTACCTTCACATTTGGTGGGAATGCAGAAAGATTCAACTTTTCTGGACAACTGTATCTGATGTTAATAACAGACTGTATGGTCAATCCATCTCCCCTTCTACTGAAATTGCCTTGTTATCCCCTATCCCAGGGTCAGTGGGTCCTCTGAAAAACTGTTTACTGTGACATTTGCTCTCAGTTATACCTCTGTTCTGGAAGACCAACACTACACCCCCCCATCCATACTGTTTTGGATGTCTAGACTTAATGACATTATGAGAATGGTTGGCAATGGATTCCAATTCATATGAAAAGTTTACGACTTTGTGGTTAACACAACACTTAAAACTATCATCTCCACTCCTCTTAATCCTTCCCCATCTATTAATACATTGAGCCCCTTCAGTTGATCAATGAACAATCCCTTTTCATGATTTTACAGGAAAATCATAGATTTTTTCCTTCCTTTTCAACCCTTCCATTTGTTTGTGTATCCATATACCTTAACAACATATATCTACTTACAGGTGCCTCCAGGTCTACAAACTAATCTTCTTTCCCTATCTATTTTCTTTCTTGGCATTGAGACTTCACTTATCTTTCTCCCCCTTTTCTTTCTATTCATATTCACTTTTTCTCCTCCCAAGTCCTAAGCCCAATATCAAGATTTTGAGTACATTCTCCATGTGCACTGTACTTTGGTATGATACAATTTGTAATCTTTCTCCATGTTTCCATTGACTTTCTTAACCATGAAAGTCGTTATCTTTTGTGTTAATGGTTTATCTGTGGAACATTTGCAAGGATATATAAACATTCATATCTCTTAAATGTTACTCAGGCAATTCTTTGATACTGTACATAATTAATTCTGCAAATGAATAACAATTATATTTGCCTAAAACAATATATTTTGTTTTTAGGTTTCAAATTAGTAGTTTTAGAAGGTCTGATAAATAATAAAGAGTGTTAATTTACATTTACTAGTAAAATACAGTTTACTTTTCTACTGGTCTATTTAACGTATCTGACTCTTTAAACTTTAAACTTCTATCAACTGTCCCTTTCTGTGTGTACAATCTCCTTGAACCAATGATGAATAGAACTAGTGCAGAAAAGTTTTCCTAATAAAACCAAAGCACAACTTTTTTTGACAACCCCAATCATTTACAACACAACAAATGAACCTGTGCAGAAACTGAAATAACTAGGATAAAGCGTGTTATCTTCTGTGTCATTTAAATATTGGCTTGTAGAAAATTTCACCCTGCTGAAAAGGTTAGCCATTTATCTCTTAGAGTTCTTTGTGTTTTTCCTTTGGCACAGACCCTACCTGGAGAAAGAACACACTTTAATACAATACATTTGGGTTTCTGTAATACATACATGATGCCTTTTTTAGAATATTGTCAAAAAGTAAAAATTTTCATGATAAAAAATGTAAATTAACCAGTTATAGTAAGGCTAGTTTCATTCCTCAAGAATTAACTTTTTTATTGTTCAACAAAACATGGATAATGGAAGTATCCATTCTAAACAAAAGTTTTTTGGAAGAAAACAATTTGTTTAAGGTTTTACTGCCCTGGTCTTTTAGAAGCCTTAAAGATATCATAATTTGGAATACATATCCTCCAAATAAGAGGATATTACTTGGGAAGGAAAGATGTTTGAACAACACTTATCAGACAATTTTCTTATATTATCTTAGAAAAGGACTTTTGTTTAGCTGCCATTTCTTTATTCAATAGCCAACCTTACAGTAATATAACAGGCTTTACAAACTGCTCAGTGGTAGAAAAAGAAGGTAACCCTTTTGGACCTCACAAGTGGCCAGATCACAAAAGGAATGACTTCAAGAAAGTTCAACTTGCTGATCCATATTCTGTTTGGCAGAATATTGCCCTGTACAAACAATAGGATTTTCCGATGGAAAATGCTTGATAGGAGCTTGTTGTCAGAAATTCCGATCATGTGTAGGCTCCATTGGACATTTTCCATCGGAATTTTCATCACACAAAATTTGAGAGCTGGCTCTCAAATTTTCCGACAACAAAATCCGTTGCCGTAAATTCCGATTGTGTGTACACAATTCTGATGCACAAAGTGCCACGCATGCTCTGAATCAAGCAGAAGAGCAGCACTGGCTATTGAGCTTCATTTTTCTAGGCTCATCATACGTGTTGTGCGTCACCGCGTTCTCGATGTTCGGAATTTCCGACAAAATTTGTGTGACCGTGTGTATGCAAGACAAGTTTGAGCCAACATCCGTCGGGAAAAAAACATGGATTTTGTTGTCATAAAATCCTATCGTGTGTACAGGGCATTACAGTTTGTGCCTTTTGCACTTAGAAGGTTTAACCATAGGGCAGATATTTTAATCTTTTAGGGGGAGAGCTAAAAGTAAACAAATCAAGGTGAAAACTAAACATTGAGGTACATACAAGGAACATAGTCTACCTTCTTAGCTGTAAATGCTAAATAAGGGAATAATGGACTTTGTAGGCACATATAAAAAAATATACAAGTTTTAATAATTCACATGAAATACATACATATACAACACAAAATATTTATATTGAAGCAATATGGGACACGGTGTTTAATCCCAGAGGTAACACTATGAAAATATAAAAACATGTTTTATATGTGCCTACAAAGTCCATTATTCCCTTATTTAGTATTAAAAGTCTGTCCTCCCAGGGACCAGGTACGGCTGTGCCAACACAGGTTCCTACACTGGTGGTGGCTGCCACTCCAGTAACCAGAGTGTCTTCCAATCAGCCCTCTATTTCCATTTGAGTGAGCAATTGTTTTTAACCTAAGAGGACTGTGGGAATTACCAAGAGGGACGCTACATCATAATGTGGGCATTTTTTTAGTATTGCCACACAGGAAGTATTTTCATAGTGTTACCTCTGGTATTAAACACTGTGTCCCATATTGCTTCAATATAAATATTTGATATATGAATTATTAAAACTTGTATATTTTTTTTTATACGTGCCTACAAAGTCCATTATTCCCTTATTTAGCATTTATAGTTTACATAGGATGTGGCACACCCATAATTAGGTGTTTGATTGCCACCTGAGGGCAATGCAATCAATTCAAGCTCATAGCTTCTTAGCTGTGCAGTTTTTTCATACAGACATTGCTTTACTGTACCAATCCACTCAAACCCAAACCCAAACAATCCCCTAACTGAACTACAACACATCCTGGAAAAATTCAGCAATATTTCCTTATAAAAAGTTAATCATACTAAGTTGTTTATATTAGCAATAGGATTAGACAAGCAAACCACACAACACATTTCAACACACTCCCCATTTTCGTGGTCACCAAACTCATCCCTCTCCTACCTAGGAATTTGATTGATCTCACCCAGTAAAAAAATATTACACTCCAATCTATCAGACCTTGTAGAAAAGCTTCAACGATTATCAACTGACCTTCATCATCCTTTTGTGTCATGAGCTGGTAGAATTGCTTTGAACAAAATGTATTTGCTTCCACATGTTTTATATATTTTCCGCATGTTACCAGTTCCATTCCTTCTAGCACAACTACAGACTATCCAAACTCTTATTAACTCCTTTATATGGCAACAAAAATGCCCCAGGAAAAAAAAAAGCCAACTTGATGGTCCCGACATGAATGGGTGGACTAGGCGCTCCTAATATACGCTATTATTACAAAGAAGTTCTGCTGGACCAACTCAAGCTCTGTTGGAAGTCAGACAATCCTTCCAATTGGAAACAAATAGAAGCAGTGGTTCTGACCAAAGAACCAACGTTATATCTTAGTGCATCACTTCTAACCCTGTTACTAAACACTTCCCATTGGACACAATAACAGCCTCCTCAAGAATCTGGTCATCAAGCCCTCAAATGGTGAAGGGTATACCTCATACTATACTACTACACTTGCCAATCCTAGCTATCACACTTATACTTCCGGATCTTCAACCTCATCCTTATATTACTGCAGGAATTAGCACCAGGGGGGACTGCCAATAAAACTGTAAGGGGCCCTGGGGCCCAAGGAGCCTGCCCCAGACCAGAGGGAGGCAGGACGGGTGAAGAGGAGTCATGTTGTGCACTATAGAAATGATCTCACAGCTTCTGCTGCTCTCTGTGTCATTGATCTCAGACATCGAGCTCATTACTGTCACCTATTGCTACTATGTGCATGTGCACCCCTAGTGTGAGCTCCCTGTACTGTGCTCCTCTGTGTCAGCAACATGTCAGCTTTGTGAAAATGAGCTGGGACAAGGTAGGAAGATTTCCTTTACAAGTAGGGGCTGTGAAGGAAAGGGAGGGGGGCTGTTTGTGTACAGGGAGGAGCCAGAGGCTTGTGCGTTTACAGATTTGTGTATGTGTGGGCCTGACATATATATATGTATATATATATATATATATATATATGTATATATATATACAGGTGTGTGAGGGGGCTGACAAATAAACAGGTGTGAGGGGCTAACATATATACAGGTGTGACAGGGGCTGACATATATACAGGTGTGAGGCGGTTGGCATATATACAGGTGTTGGGGCTGTGCTATATACAGGTGTGAGGGGGGCTGACATATATACAGGTGTGAGGGGGCTAGCATATATACAGGATTGAGGGGGTAGCTAAGTGCGTACAGGTGAGGTGGTCGGTGTGTGGATACGGTGGGATAGCCCATGGGCAAGCCCTGGGGAATGTTGGTGGTCAGGCTTGGGGAGGCCCAGGCCTAAAGCTATGTAAGGGGCCCAAAAATGTCTGATGGCTGCCCTGATTAGCACCATAGGAAACCTCTTTGCCTCCTCTTGTCTAATGACTTTTGAAAACCTCCAAGCCAAATATGACCTCTCTCCAAAAACATTCTACATCTACCTCAGGATCAGATCTCTTCTCACTAAAATACAGTTTCTAAAACAGGGCAAGATTCTATCTCCCTTGCTACAAATCTATGGATCAAACAACCATCTACTCAAAGGCATCTCACACATATATGGACTACTCTCACAATTATCAGAAGAATCTATCCAGAACCCAATCTAACATTGGTCCGCACATATACCGACAGTTCTTCCACTAAGTCAACGGTACAAAGCACTATCGTTACCCTCCAGGCGCTCCCACTGTATCACACATTGGGAATCTCTACAAAAGCTCTTTCAACAATGGTACTACACCCCTACTGGAATCTCCCAGATATATCCCAACGCCTCTCATTTATGCTGGAGGAACTGTGGTCTTCCGCGGACCCTCTTCCACATATGGTGGAAATGCCTAACTTTTAAAAACTTTTGGGACCAACTATTAACTCTCCCCCAATCACTGACCCCATGACATCTAAATTATCTCCACTAGACTTCCTTCTCAGCCTGGCAATCCCCACATGGCCCAAATGTTTTCAAACCATAGCTACTCATGTCCTTATTGCCGCACACCTGGCATTGGCTAGGAAATGGAACAACACCCAATCCCCAAACATCCAAGAAGTAATTTCAATTCTGAACAACAACCTCAAAATGGAATACGGCTTCTCCAAAGCTAAACTCACCACTGAAAATTTCTACAAAATCTGGGACCCATAGGTCAAAGACCCCAGAAGTATACAGATGGAATGACCCCCTAACCTCTAATGATCTATAGCACACTCTGCTTTACTCTTCAGTACTTTGCCTGTAATACACACATCTCAGCACTGTGCGTTCAGTACTCATTACTTACCACTCTGTGTGGTTTTATTTTTTGGCAAAAAATGGAGAAAGGATGGCCGCGCTCCAAAATAATGCCTTTATTAAATTAAGCCTAATCCATACTTCAATCAGAGACACAGATCCAGATGATAACTGATGCGTTTCTTACCATTAATGGAGCTTAATCATAGCTATTTGACTTTGATGAGCCAGCACCCTTCATCTCCTATATACTTGGATGGTGTGAACACAAGCGACACCACCTGGAGCGGTAAGTACCTTGATTTGGTGTTTTTATTTTTTGTATTTGTATTTTTGTTTTATTTTTCAAAAAAAGGAACTCCAATAAAAATGTATTGAAACAAAAAATATATAGCTGCAGTAAAATAAAAATTCAACATATTGCTAAAAATACGAGAAACTGATAAATAACAAATTATATTCAGTTAACTCCTGCATCTTTTATATTCTCAGCGGAAGGGAAACTTCACTCCTCCACTACATTTTTACTTAACCATATTAATTAAGTGCCACTTATGGCTACCATTCATATTGTATGTTAGAAAAACAAACAAAAAGGATCTCAGACTTTACAGGCCATACAAGCAGTCAACATTTTATATTAAAATTATTATAATTATTATATACTTTTTTGATAACAAAGTTTAAAAACAACAATTATAAGTCCTGATAGATTGTGTGTATAACCATACACCAGAACTGAATGCTGGTAGCATATGTCCTCATTACTGGTGCATTTCGCCAGAATTTTCTTCATCAGGGCCTATGAAAACATTGCAGCACTTATCTATAAAGACACAATAACATAATATACCATATTCATCACATATATCGATGCTTATTATACTTTTGCGTTCACCATGTGGAACCCACCTCAAGCACAAGAATGACACTAAAAAAAAAAAAAAACATGTGAAAGAAAGAGTATAATAAGCATTGATGTAAATGAAAGACGTGAATGTTTAAGTTCTTACAGTGAACTTCAAAACTACCCAGGTAAGGAAAATTAAGACTGAGAATTCTATTTGGCACAAAAGGCATTGGACTAAAACTGGGTACACACGGGCCGAACGTTGGGAGACATCTTCTGGTTAGAAAAAAGGCAGACATTCAACCCGTGTGTATGTTGGTCTGTCGGATGAGCATGTTGGAAAACCAGCAGCCTACCAACTCCCGATCAGCGCTCTCAGCCAATGGTGGAGAGCACTGATCAGAGTGTTCTGTTGGGGGGCCATACCCATGTCAGAACACAACAGCTCAGTGGGGAAGATTGCTGTACTAATATTGGATGGTTAGCACAGCAGCTCTGACCAAAGCTATCAGTTTTTTTTTTCATGCAACCCACCAGTTTTCTAAATCACTACCCAACAGTTTTAAGACCACTCTCACAACTGTGACCCCCTTCCCAGTCCATAGCTCTCTCCCTGTCTTAGCTCACTAACTATCCATACCATTGCCGTGTATGTATGTGTATGTGCTCGGATAAGGGTCTGGTATTGATTTTTGAGGGGACCCCACGCCATTTTTTAAAAAAATTTTGGCCGGGGTTCCCCTTAATATCCATACCAGACCTGAAGGGCCTGGTATGGAATTTAGGGGGACCCCCACGTCATTTTTTTTTTTAAATTTTGGTTCGGGGTTCCCCTGTGGGGAATTCCCATGCCATTTTTATCACTTCTATGTGTATTGTCGGACCGGCAATGCAATAGCCGCGAGTAGTTTTAAATTACTTTTTTTCCTTTGAAATGTCATTTTGCTGTCAGACTGTTCTAAACATGGGAAACATGCGCCCCTTTACAGGCATACTATAGACACCCCCAGCTACGAAATTTAAAGGGATATTACACTTTTATTGTTTGACTTTAAGCATTATTAAAATCACTGCTCCTGAAAAAACGGCCATTTTTAAAACTTTTTTTTGCATTGATCCATGTCCCCTGGGGCAGGACCCAGGTCCCCAAACACTTTTTATGACAATAACTTGCATATAAGCCTTTAAAATTAGCACTTTTGATTTCGCCCATGGATTTCTAAAGGGTGTTCCGCGGCATTCGAATGTGCCGCGAACACCCCAAATTGTTCGCTGTTCGGCGAACTTGGGAACAGCCGATTTTCGAGTCGCACATGAGTTTGACTCGAAGCTCATCCCTAGTGACAAGTTTAACACGTAAACTTTAAACTTATAAGCCCTAGGGGGTCCACCTAACTATTATGCCCCGTACACACGATCGGACATTGATCGGACATTCCGACAACAAAATCCATGGATTTTTTAGGACGGATGTTGGCTCAAACTTGTTTTGTCTACACACGATCGCACAAAGTTGTCGTAATTTCCGATCGCCAAGAACGCGATCACGTACACCACATATGACAAGACTATAAAAGGGCAGTTCAGAACCAAGCGCTGCACCCTTTGGGCTCCTTTTGCTAATCTCATGTTAGTAAAAGTTTGGTGAGAGACGATTTGCGCTTTTTCAGACTCGTGGCTCTAAGATCATTTTCTGTTGTTCAGTTTGTGCTTGTGGGTTTGTATCTGGTCTCCAGTGCATGCAGCGAGTACAATTGACTTGTCATTGTGTTCGTGTTCATTCATTACTGATTTTCAGGTCGCTCTTCACAGGCCTTGTTCTTCTTTAGTGCGTAACAGTGCTGTTACT
Organism: Lithobates clamitans; assembly: GCA_037952925.1. Classification (NCBI taxonomy): domain Eukaryota; kingdom Metazoa; phylum Chordata; class Amphibia; order Anura; family Ranidae; genus Lithobates; species Lithobates clamitans. Next base: position 9,304,596 of record JBBGZY010000143.1, on the reverse strand, counting down.
TCGTTCTGAGCAGCCGACCGTTTTCTAGCCATGTTGCGTATACGTACTCCTCGTAGAGTTTGTGCTGTGCGGGGACTTGGTGTTGGGGTCCTTACCTTGACACAAGCCCAGTCCATGAACAGGGTGGGCAGGAGTTCATGGACCAAGAATTGGTTGCTCCAGCGTGACCAATTCTGTCACATGCCTTTGCTCCGTGAGATCCGTGAGAATAATCCTGATGATTTCAGGAACTTTCTCAGGATCACGGACCCCGTATTTCACCATTTGTTGGCTTTGCTGACCCCTTATATTAGCAGGCAGGATACCTGCATGAGTCAAGCCATCACTCCGGAGCAGAGGCTAGTCGCCACCCTGCGGTACTTGGCGACGGGGAGAAGCCTGCAAGTTCTCAACAGGCATCTCCCCCCCCAGGCTCTGGGGATCATTATCTCAGAGACCTGTTCTGCCATCATCCAGGTCCTGCAGAAGGAGTATATTAAGGTAAGATTTTTATCCTTTAACATCACATTTTATTGTATTTAATGTTTACTAATGTATTGTATTTCTTTCCTCATTCCCTTATTACCATGATTGTAATATGCTGTGAATGTCCCCTTTGTTCTCATGCATGCTGGATTTTTATGTAATTTTTTTTGGTCCTTCATACATATTTGCCTTCACTTACCTCCCCAGCATGCTCTCCTGACCCTATATTAACCTCGTCTAGTCACTTAACAATGTATTTTGTCAGCTCCATAGTAGTGCATTACCCTAAATACCCCCTAAAATGTTAAAAATTGTGATGTGTGCTTTAAATTCAGGCAGAGTGCCAGAGGCTTTTTTTGGGTTCAAAAAATCATTTGGAACCTTCCCTCCCCCCAAGTGCTAACTCAGCTGATTCCAATCCTCTATCTGCTGACTTTGCCAAACCCATACACACTATACCCACCTCTTTTGTGGTCATATTTATAGATGAATTCCCCAAAGCATGTAGTGAAAGGGCCTGCCTGAATACTTTTAAATGGTACTGTTTGAAGTTTTTGTATCCTATTATTATCTTGATAGGTAATAGCAGACTGTAAAAATGTACTAAAATGTGTACAGTGTGTATTTATCTCTTTGTATTATGACACTTTTTACCTGTCCAGTGGGCTGCCAGTAGTGTAAGTAAGGAGGGCCTGGCCAAAGTAATACACATTATTTAGGCATTCATCTCTCAATGATGTGGAGTGGGTTACCTGTCCAAAACATCTCCCTCCCCATAAAATTTTACAAATGGCCCATAGGGGGGAGAAGAGGAATCTGATAGGTGGACCTTATACCTTGGTCTTTAAATACTCAAAAAAATAAATGTTATACTGATGTTGGCCTAGAAGGTTTGTGTCTAATCTGCTTTCCATGTTTATGTGCAAAATGATTAATTTATTTTTCTTGTTTGACTCCACAGTTTCCTTCCAACACACAGGAATGGCAGACTGTCGCCTCCCACTTTGCCCAGCGGTGGGACTTTCATAACTGCGGAGGGGCAATTGATGGGAAACACGTCCACATCATCCCAGCACCCAACTCGGGGTCCTACTATTACAACTATAAGGGGATTGTAATGTTGGCAGTGGTGTTGGCTACTTACGAGTTCCTGTATGTGGATGTGGGGAAAAATGGCTGGATGTCAGATGGTGGAGTCATCGCCCAGACCGAGTTCCACATACATCTCCAGAATGGCAGCTTGGACTTGCTACCCCCAGAAGACAGTGCGGAAGGACTCCCATTCGTCTTTGTTGCGGATGAAGCGTTCGCGTTGGGGGACCATCTTATGTGGCCATTCCCTATGAGGACCCTCACCCCAGACCAGAGGGGTTTTAATTACCGGCTGGCCAGAGCCAGAAGAGAGGTGGAGAACACGTTTGGAATAATGGCCAGCCAGTTCCACCTATTTCTTACACCCATACATATGGCTGAATATAAACTCAATCATATCATCCTGGCTTGCTGTGTTCTCCACAACTTTTTAAGGAGAAATTTGGTGAACTATGCTGGCTCAGTTGGGCCTGAATCCGGAATTCATGTAAATGAACCAACCCTGATGGCGCTTGAAGCTGGCCGTCCTGTCTTGCCCCCCCTGAGTGCCCGCAAGGTCCGTCTAAGATACATGGAATACTTTGCGGGTAGGGGGCCATTAATATGCCAGACAATATCTGAGACATTTTTTAAATAATAAAAAAAAAAAAACTACTATAATATTTGCTGACATTTACTGCTTGTGTTTCTTTTAGCTGACCCTGACTGAAATTTGGGGAGTCGTGAAAATGGCGTGATTGTGTAACATTAGAAAGCACTGTTGGGTGTTATTTACTAAAGGCAAAGGCACTTTGAACTACAAGTGCACTTGAGCCTGCACTGAAACGGCACTTGTAGTGCAAAGTGGACTTGCCCTTATGAAATAACCCCCATTGGCACAGAAAAAACAATTTTACCACAAAAAAAGTTTTGGAGCATTGAAAGAAGAATCCACTCATTCTTCATTATCAATCTTTTTAATACCAGCACAATCACATGTGCATTTATAAAAGGTTTTTAAAACAAACCAACATGTTTGTTGTATAACAATTTTTTGGGTCACATTCATAAAAGTAGAAATGTCCATTTAAGGTAAACCAGTCATGTTTAAAACCAACAAGAAATACACAACTCTGGAACTTACAAAGTTCAACTTTGTTATAAATTGAAGGCAATATCAGACATGAGTATTTAGAAACTGTGTTTGATATTGTGTTCAGCAGATGGGGTGAAGTCACCCCAGGAAAAGCCAAATTTTGAAGATGCACACAAATTGCCGAATGTCAACATGTGCTAGCTGCCATCATGGGGGATCAAGGACGTGTTTTGTGGGTGCAACCCCTTCCTCTCAGCTACTTTATTATTGGGGAAGGGGTTGCATCCCCAAAACGCATACATTGATCTCCCGTGATGGCAGATAGCACTTGTTGACACACTGTGTGCATCTTCAAAATTTGGCTTTTCGAGAATTTGTCAAAAAATTGGAAAAATTGTTTCAGTAAAAAAAGCACAACAAAGTAATGGATTTTGAGGTGTTTTAAACTCTCCCTAAAACATCAATGATGTTCTTAATTTTGTTTTGAACATCATTGATGTTTTGCTTGATGTTTTCCAAGTCCCTATTACACCCCATGATCTCCCTGATCAGGATCTGGGCACTTTCACTGGTGAAATAACCTTCATCCACAACATCACGATCACCTAAAAATATAGAAAAAAAACACCATGTATTATAAATATGCCGGCATCCATCTCTTACCTGAGGCTGTGGTCGCAGACACTCACCTGTTGTGGGGACAATTTCCACCACGTCTCCATCCTCCTCCTCCTGTTGGCTTTGGGGGATTTCCCCTTCTTCCTGAGGTGGGGGGTCTGTTGTCTCCTCGGACGAGTTGTGTCCTCCGAGTCTTTTCTCCCCTATGTAAAAAAAAATAGGTATACTTAGCACACAGATATTTTATGACAGAAATAGGAATATGAAACATTGCTTGGAAGTGGGGTACAACTGTCTGTTTTGGCAGAGTTCCAAGATAAAGAAATATTTTTGTCCTTTGTCAAGCTTGAATACTTACCTGTTTTGTACAAGCTTCAAAGATGGAGATACCCCTATAGTATATACTGGAGCACCTGTGTGGGACCCCCTAATAAAAAAGGGTGTTCTGGTGTCACACACTAGTGCTATAGCATCCAGATGTGTAAACAGCTGCTGAGTGTCCTCTCCATACACAGGATCTAGTTAGCATTTCATTCTAGTTACAAACCCATCTAGACACCAAAATTATTTGAAGAGAAGTAGGCTAGCAAAAATTTATTCAAATGCATATGGCCAAAACATGGTGTTTTCTATGCCGAACGAACAATGTTTCATACGAACGAACAATGTGCCCATGAACATGAAAGTTGCCATTTTAAACTGTACAACAGTTAAGAAAAGCACATGGAGCAGCATGAACATTAGAAAAATAAAGAATAGGAACACAGGACAACTACTTACTTTTTTGCAGCACTCTCCTGATCCTTCTGTACTGCTTGTGCTCCCTTAATTTGAGGTCCGACCACCGCTTCCTGAGTTGATCCTTGGAAAGTCGTACCCCAAAATGCCGGTGCAGACTCTTCACAACTTTTACCATGATCTTGGCCTTTCTGACATTGGGGTTGGGGTAAGGTCCATACTTCCCGTCATAGTCAGCCCTCTTCAGGATGTCCACCATCTCCAACATCTCCCCAAAGGACATATTTCAGGCCTTAAATCGTCTCCTCTGGGATAGTAACGTTTCTAGCCTTGGGCTTTCCTCCTCCTCCTCGTTGCTGTAATGAGCACGCACCTGCTGTGTCTCCACCATGTGCTCTTCCCCCACTGCGCCGAACGAGAAGGGGTGGGGAATAGACTAGAAAGAATGTCACGGGCGGGCGGAGTTTCACACATGCGCAGTGTATATAAAGCGTAACGCGTGCGTAGTATGTACGATCTGTGAGCGGAGGAAGGAGTATTGGAGGCGCCGATCGTGATAACGAAGGTAAGATTTAAAATTGGGCCTATATTGCTTCTAGATTGAGGCCTGTATTGTGACAAGATTAGGAGACTTAAACCTGACATTAGGGTTTGTCTTGCAGAGAAAATGGATATCTTGAAAGATCAGGAGTTTATCAGCATATTCATAGATATGTTCAGGGAGCTGCCCTGTCTGTGGCAGGTAAACCACCCTGATTATAAGAACCAAACAAAGAGGAAGGCAGCGCTGGATAATTTGCTGCAATTTGTGAAGCCGGTGATCCCCACGGCAGACATTACCTATTTGAAGATCCTAATTGGTGGCATGAGGAGCACTTATCTAAGGGAGCACAAGAAGGTCCAGGATTCCCTGAGATCAGGAGCTGCAGATGACGTTTATGTCCCCAGGCTGTGGTACTCTGTCAGGTCAGACTGAACCCAGACCAGTACACTTCACTCTTCCTTCCACGCTTCCTTCCCCCCCAGCTGAGGCTTCTGACGCTCAACCTGGGCCTTCCAGGCAGCAACATGTGGAGGAGCCCAGCTTGAGCCAGGTACAGCATTCTTCTAAATATTTCTGGTTGTCCAATTAATGATGTTAAATCTATGTTAGTTTGGAGTACTAATTTCTGATTGTGATTAATGAACCAAAAACTAAAACGATGTCCCTTTCTCATACACAGGGAAGTCTCAGCGAGGAGGTGGCCAGGCCAAGCAGGCTGCCCTATACCCACCAGGTCCCTTCCCTCCGCCTTCAACCAAAAAGTGGCAGGAAGAAGAGTAACCTGGAGGAGGCTGCAATTGGCCTATTTTGGAAGGCTACTGAGGCCCTCAGAACACCCCACAGTGTGGAAGAGGATTTTGCTGCCATAACAGCATGCAAAATGCAGCAAATGGAGGAGGGCCAACGCCTCTTATGTGAGTTTGTCATTTTTGAAGCTCTACAGAAGGGGTTGAGGGGCCAACTCACATGCCAAAGCCACATTTGTCAGCTCACCCATGGTCCTCCTCCTCCTCCTCCAGGTCCTACTCCTCCTCCTGCCACACCTCCAACACCAGAGCCACAGGAAGCGTGTAAGGAAGACCAGAGAGTGATGACCTGTGTTCAGTCTGGTCTGGAAAAAGATGCAGGCTCTTGTATGACCACAGCCTCGGAGCATACATGTCATCTGCTGCTTTCATGATTCTCTTGGACTTCTGGACCAGATTGCACTCCCTTAGATATGGACTCCTCAGGCCACCAATTTTGCAGTAAAATAATTGATGTCTGCCCTGGGGACCAAAGGCTTCGCCAATTTCTGATGTTTATCCAGCATTGCCTTCCTCTTTGTTTGGTTATGAGCCCTTAATAAAATAATTTTTGTTTCAATTATACTTGCCTATGTGTGTTTTCCTTCAAAAAGGACAGTTTGTGAGGAGACAGGTACATTTCAAAAATACAATGTGAAATTAACAAGAGACACCAAACAATCTCCTTGAGATAAAATAATACAAGATAATAATGGTGTTGTGGTAACTTGACACACAAAATACACCCAAAAAAAACCTGGAGTAAAAAAAAAAAAAGATCAGGCTTGAAAAAAATACAAACAAAAAAATTTAAAAAATGATAATTTTTTAGTCAGATGTGACAAATCAAAATATATTGATGAAATCACGATAAATAATAAAGAAATACGTTTGTGAGAAGTCTGTGTGAATATGAGCAGCAAAACAACTTCATTCTTCTAGCATTATAAAGAAGAACAGAAAGTGCTGCATTAAACAATTTCAAACATTGCACCGTGACGAAAGTGCTATATCCATTGCGAACGCTAATTTTACCAGACCGAGCAGTTCCGTCTCGGAATTTATTCTGAGTATGCGTGGCACTTTGTGCGTCGGAATTGGCCACACATCGTCATAATTGACGCTATCGGATTTTGTTGTCGGAAAATTTTATAGCCTGCTCTCAAACTTTGTGTGTCAGAAAATCCAATGGAAAAAGTCCAATGGAGCCCACACACGATCAGAATTTCTGACAACAAGCTCCGATCGCACATTTTCTGTCGGAAAATCCGACCGTGTGTACATTAGTGGCATGCACTACCCTTATACAATAACTGAGAACAGAGGTTAACAATAAACAAATGCTAACACATGTAAAGAAAAGGAAAAAGAAAAGGAAGGGGAAAGGTGGAGTGCAGAATTGTAATCAGACTAAAGACATATGTGCCTCCGATGGGTCAAAGCAGCAGTGTGGAATAACCCACTCCGGTTATAAGGTTCACCTCTGTTTGGACCAATTGAGTGCTTTCCAGGGAGACCAATGTTTGTAGAATTTTGTTAAGCAGCCAAGTTTATATGCCATAATTGTTTTTAGAGTATATGTTTCAGAAACATTTTTTGCTTAACCACTTGCTTACTGGGCACTTAAACCCTCCTCCTATCCAGACCAATTTTCAGCTTTCAGCGCTGATGCACTTTGAATGACAATTGCGCGGTCATACAACACTGTACCCAAACAACATTTTTATCATTTTTTCACCACAAATAGAGCTTTCTTTTGGTGGTATTTGATCACCTCTGCAGTTTTTACTTTTTGTTAAAAAAATGTAAAAACCTGAATTTTTTTCTTCATTTTTTATTTTTTTAATTTAAAACAGGTAATTTTCCTCTTTCATTGATGTACGCTGATGGGGCGGCAGTGATGGGTGGCAGTGATGGGCACTGATCGGTGGCAATAATGGGCACTGATTGGTGGCAATAATGGGCACTGATTGGTTACACTGATAGGCAGCACTGCTAGGTGGCACTGATTGGTGGGCATTGATAGGTGGCACTTGTGGGCATTGATAGGTGGCACTTGTGGGCATTGATAGGTGGCACTTGTGGGCACTCTTAGATGGCACCGTGGGCACTGTTAGGTGGCACACTGATGAGACAGATGTGCCTCTTCCACTTCGGGACCGATGTCCCTCACATCTGAGCCGGTGATCAGCTTCTCTTTCTACTCACGCTGAGTAGAAAAAAAAGATTACCGATCTTTTGTTTACATCATGTGATCAGCTGTCATTGGCTGACAGCTGATCACATGGTAAGGGGCCAGGACCTGCCCCTTACTTGGATCGGTGATCACCCGAGTCTCAGTGACTCTGTGATCACAGCATGCTCGGTGTGCCCTGCAGGGCACCGCAGGGTGTGTGCACAGGGGAGGCCATCATATGATGGCCTCCCGGGAATTCAGGTCCGCGCTCTGGCCGTCATCCGGCCATAGCACGGATGTCAATAGGTTAAATAAGTTTTGTCACTTCTTCAAGATTTGGGATGGCATTTGATTTCCATCTATGCATAAGGACCAAGCGTGTGGCAAAAAGTACATGCATGATTATATATCTTAAGTCTAGTGGGAGCTTATCCATGTCAATTCTCAATATAGCCTGCTGTAGGGGGGGCTTAGAGATAATACCTGTCAACTTTGCTATCAATCAATAGACGGAGGTCCAGTAGCTACATATATTCAGACAATACCACAGCATATGCATTAGCTTTCACACCTGCTCACAGGGCCGCTGATAAGCCAGTACAACTGGCCCTGTTGTACGGGGCACGGCCACCAGGGAGGCCAAGCAATCTGAACAGATTGCAGAAGAAAAAAAAAGTATTGCTGCAACTCTCCCCTCCTCCACTCCTCCCTCAGCAGCTGTTTGTCTGCTCTCAATGAGCACTTACGGGCTAAACATCTCAGAGGCAGAGAGGCGGAGCCTGACTGTGAGATACTGTAGTTTGAGTGGATGGGAGGGGGTGTGGCCAGCTTCGAGGATGATCTCTCCCAGGTTCTTCTGTTGTGCACACATGAGCTGCATTATGGTGGCATTGGATCTGGATTCTCGGGGGACTGCAGGTTAGCCCAGTCACATTAACTGCAATGTAAAGTCTAATGTCTGCTTTTTCATGTAGCACAGCTGTCCTGACTGTGAGAAATTGGGTTTCAAACTGCACTGCCCAATTTCTCACAGAAGTGCTACATGAAAAAGGAGATGTCAGCAAACCCCACTTTTTATTACTTCTATCTAAATTTTTAGATCACTGGATCACACCATGCCTGGAGCTGAATTACACAGGAACGCACTGTGCATTCCTGTGCAATTTACATGTGGGTCTGTGCAGTGCAATTTTAAGCTCATTCATTTTGAATGGGCTAAAATTGCAATGCACCAAAGGAGTGTATGCAGTACTTTTTAACATGCACTGCAACCAGATCACATGGTGATCCGGGGCTGGCAGGTGCAGGGCAAACACACTTCGTTTGCGACCTGCATTTGAGTGGTCATTAACGTTTTATTGATACCTTCTGCAGATCACAAAAGCATTGCTTTTTGCATGCAGGTTGAATTGTACAGGAATCCACAGCACATTCCTTCGCAATTCAGATGCAGGGATGGTGTGAACCGGCCCTTAGACATATTACTTCTTATTAAAAGTTTAGAAAAAACATTTTTTTTTTTTAAAGTGGGCTTAGCTGACATAAATGGAATCTTCTTTTTCATGTAGAACTGTTTGACTGAGAAATTGGACAGTGCAGTTTTGAATGCAGTACAATATCATCTGCATCCTACACACAGTCATCTTAGACTCTACCCACACCCCTTTAAGATATGCCCAATAATTAAGCATAATTTAAACCACGTTCATTTTCCAGCTCCATGTGGTGCATATTTTTAAATTAGCCACGCCCACAATTTAGCCTTTATGTATACCCTAGCCTCTTTGTATACCCTAGACTCTCTGTATAGGGGCGGGACCAGGGGTGGGGCTGAAGGAGGGACCAGGGGTGGTGCTAAAGGGGGCCCTGTCAGGTAGGTTGTAGGGGCCCCATGATTTCTATCAGCAGCCCTGCCTGCCCACACCCTCTCCGCCATAGGTTAGAATTAGAGGAGTGATGTTTAGCTAGGATGTAAGTCATGTAGTACCATCTGAGTAGGATTTTTTATACCATTTCCCAATAAGCTGTACATTTGGAAGTAGTTAGATTGATTAAGATGGCTGTCCGCCATTGTTGGTCAGTGATAGGAGAATCCAATTCTAAGGACCATTTTAGCAGTGGATTTGGCTTAACAAATGTAAGTTTAGCATGCAGCATATTGTAAAGGCAGGAGATACCTTTGCGCTTGGAGGCAGAGAAGAAACCAAAATTGCCACACCTTCTGTGGTAAAACCAGATCAGGTATGGGATGTCGCTGTAGGTATGATGTTATCCAGGCATATGATAGACATTCTCCCTCTGGTAGATTGTATTTTAGGGCTAGGCTGTTAAATGTTATGGGACTGTTCGGTCCAACCACATCAGACACATTGGTGATTCAATTGTCTTCCCAGTGTTTAAGGGAAAGATCGGGGAGAAGGAATTTAAGGTCCGCCATGGGTAGTGGGGTGGTAACCGGTTGTTCAGTGGAGATGCCGGAGTTTAAGTAATATTTCCCTGCTGTTAGGGTCGCTGAAAAAGTGGGATGATCTAAGCCAATTTGTAGACTCTGTGGGTTAGTGTTTGCTAAGAGAAGAGATCATAGACTCCCCAAGCTAATTGATTCCTGTTCCAATTTACACCAGGGTCTGGGGTTACTGTCTTGGAGCCAGAACCTCATCTGGTCTAGTAAGGATGCCATATAATAGTCTTTTAGGTTTGTAACCCCCATTCCTCCAACCCTCCTATGTTTTCTGAGAGTATCGTGCGCACATCTAGCTTTACCATTGGTCCAGAAAAAGGTACATAGTAATTTTTAGAAAAGGAAAGAGGTACTTGTATAGGAAATACTCGAACGACATATAACATTTTCGTGAGGATTGACATTTTAAAGGTGGTCACTTTGCTGACCCTTGATAGGTAGTATTTGCTCAACCTAGTTAGATATTTTTGTGTGTTATTCAATAAAGGAATATAGTTAGCCTTGTAGAAGCTGGAAGTCACAGGAGTCAGTGTGATACCTAAGTATGATACAGATTCAGTAGCCCATGGATATGAGAAGCATGCAGGTAGAGTGGCTCTAGTTGTCCTGTCTACAGATATCCCTAAAATGCTAGAATTAAGTTTGTTCACTTTATAGTAGGAGACCATATTAAACTCCTCCAGAACTTTATGTACTGCAGGAAGCAACTAAGTCGGGTTCGCCAAAGAAAGGATAATGTCATCTGCAAAAAGTGTGAAGACACATGGAACTCCCTTAATGTTCATTACTTTAATATCAACATAGGATCTTAGCTTTTCCTCTTAAGGTTCCATAATTAAGGCAAATATAATTGGAGATAGGTGACATGCCTGCCGTGTCCCGTTTGTAATAGTAAAATTTTTCGAGAACAGGCCTTCAGAATAAACATAAGCCGAGGGGGTTGTGTAGAGTGCAGAGATAGACAAGCATATCTTGCCCTGTATACCAAGTTTCCGCAGCACCTGAGAGAGGTAGCCCCAATGGACCCTGTCGAAGGCCTTCTCTGCATCCAAGGTGAGGAGCAGAGAAGGCCTCCAAGATTTCTCTGCATAGTGCAGCAGGTTGATAATACACCAATAATGGATAATAATGGAGATATAGGATGAATATCACTGTGACAGATGTGAGCAGGTTACCCTTCTGGAAACTCACATTAGAGATCTAGAGGAGTAAATTTCAACAGGCAAAGGAATTGACAACCTTAAAGAAAGGCTTTCAAACAATGGACTATAGTGTTTGTTCGCCAATGACAGAGGTCTGCCAAACAAAATAGGTGATTTGGAAGCTTTGGTGCATGATGAGAACTATGGTTTAATTGGTACTGCCTAATCTTGGCACACAATACTTTTCATGATTGGGCTGATAATAATCCTGTTTTTGCTCTTGTTTGGAGAGACATGATAAAATGAAAAGATGAAAGAGTTTTTCTCTTTGTGAGAAGTGATCTACAAGTGAGAGGACATTGTTGAGGAAGAGTGTGATGTTATTATGAGTGGAGCTGCAAATGGGATTATTGGAGAGAGTTACATACATCCCCCCTGCCAATGAGGAGGTATGTAATTAACTCCTTGAACAAATAGTAAAGGCTATAAGGGCTGGAACAGCAGTAATGAGAAACTATAACCATCCTGAAATTGACTGGAGTAATGACACTGCTTTAAAAGACAGTAAAAGGCATATATTTATAAATCTATTACAAAACAATATTTTGGTGCTATTGACAGAAGCCCCAGCTAGAAATGATGCTCTGTTGGACCTGGTAATCTCAAACAATGTGGATATTATTACTAATGTTCACATAGAAGAACATCTATATAGCAATGACCATAACATAAATCAATATAATGTAAGCTGTAAACAAACACATCCTGGAAAGTTAATTTTAAGAGAGCAAAATTTCCAAACTTGAGGACTGCTATCTAAGATTTAAATTGCGGGAAATATTGCCATTAAAGAACACAAAACAGAAATAATGATATTTCAAACTGACTACAGTTGTCATCATAAGTTTACATACCCTGGCAGAATTTATGATTTCTTGGCCATTTTTCAGAAAATAAGAATATAACACAAAAACTTTTCTTTCACTAATGGTTAGTGTTTGGCTGAAGCCATTTATTATCAATCAACTGTGTTTACTATTTTTAAATCATAATTACAACAGAAACTACCCAAATGTCCCTGATCAAAAGTTTACACACCCCAGTTCTTAATACCGAATATTGCCCCCTTTAACATCAATGACAGCTTGAAGTCTTTTGTAGTATTTGTGGATGAGACTCTTTATCTTCTCAGATGGTAAACCTGCCCATTCCTCTTGGCAAAAATCCTCCAGTTCCTGTAAATTCTTGGGCTGTCTTGCATGAACTGCACATTTGAGATCTCCCCAGAGTGGCTCAATGATATTGAGGTCAGGAGACTGAGATGGCCACTCCAGAACCTTCACTTTTTTTCTGCTGTAGCCAATGACAGGTCCACTTGGCCTTGGGTTTTGGATCATTGTCATGTTGGAATGTCCAAGTACATCTCATTCTCAGCTTTCTGGCTGATGAATGCAAATGTTCCTCCAGTATTTTTTAATTTAAATATTTTTTATTGAGAAAATAGAACAATGTACATAAAATAGAGTTTTGAAGGGGCGCATGCACGGTAGCTTCCAAGATGGCCACCAGCCTCTGAAGCTCCGCTCCACCCCGGCCCCTTTCATTCCTCGGGAGCAGACAGAGCACTCCACTGAGCTTTTTAACGGCACCCCCGGGTGTGTGAAGCCCCCTGGAAGCATCTGATGTCAGCGGGGTCTGCCAGGAGGAGCTTATCGAGCCAGATGACGGCCGCAAGTGGACCGATCAGCTATGACAAGATGGCCGCCGCTCCTCCGAGACACAGCATGGCTGTAGCAGCAGAGGAATCCATTGCGGATCAAGATTGGGCCCCACCGCAGTCTCCAGGTACAGTGGACATGCCGCTACCCCAGGCCCATTCACCAGCTTCCACTGAATCCCTCCTGTTAAGCCTGCACGCCGGCCTCCCATCCACCCCCATGATGGACCCACATACAGGCCTATTGCTTTCAGTCAGCAAAGCACACAAGGCTTCCCCCACCCCTACTGACTTCCCCTCCATGATGGAGGCTTTTGCTCAGCTGCTTTCTAAAAGCCTGGCTCAAAACGCAGCCCAGATCACTTCCTCTATTCATGCTTACATGCAGCAGTTTTGGCTCAGATTGGACAATATGGAGAAAAAAGCAGACCAAGCAGGGGCAAGGATCAACCAGAACACGGCGAGACTACAAGATATGCAGGATTAACTCGAGATGGCTTTTGCAAAGATCGACGATCTCGAGAATAGATCGAGACGATATAACTTCAGAGTTCGGGGACTCCCGGAATCGGAGACAGAGGTACACCCTGTCATCAAAGCTCTTATCAAGGATCTTATCCCCGAGATCTCAGAGTACCGTTTGGAGCTGGATAGGGCCCACAGAGCTCTCAAGCCCCCCCGTAAAGACGGCCTCCCAAGGGACATAATAGTCAAGCCCCATTTTTATTCCGTGAAGGAGGAAGTTATGCGGAAAGCTCGAAATTTGAATTACTTATCCATACATGGACATAAAATTCAGATTTTTGCTGATCTGTCCCCTTATACAGTTCAGAAGAGAATGGCTCTGAAACCTTTACTTCAGCTCCTGCAAGAGAAAGAGATTCCCTACAGGTGGTCCTTCCTGCTGAGACTAAATTTTACATACAAAAGTAGAAATTGCAGCTTCTCCACATTTGCTGAGGGTGAACATCTTCTCCTTCAGCTGGACCTCATCCCTCTGGATCCTTCTTCATCACAAACGAGCAGAGGAACTCCATCTTCCACTAAGAGACCACCTCCAGCAAGCCCTCTACAATCTTCCTGTCTGAAATAAAGCTCCAAGAGGACGAAAGAAAATTTCTCCACGTGACTCATAATCTAACTTTCTTGACTCAAAGCTCCATCATGGGTGATTGGTATTTGATTTTCGACCCCTTGGAAAATATTTTTGTTTCTTCTTTTCTCTCTCGGAACTGGGTCTTTGACGCTCACAATTTGGTCTGGTATTTTTTTTTCTCCATGTTGATTTATAGATTGTTCTGTTCACTTGGCGAAGTTTAGTATAGTAGGCCTATTTTATTGGTCCTGGGGACTGGGGAGCTCTCCAGAAATGGGCTCCAGAGCGGGGGTTCGTATTCCCGGGGGTCGGGGACGGCCCTGGCTGGGGGATACCCCCCTCCCCCGGGTATTGGGATGTTACTGTTCTCGGGCTGCTTATAGTGAGTTCTGATTCCCTATCCTCCTCTGACTCAGGCCCCCTCCTGCTCTGGAGCCCCTGGGGCATTCAGATGAGCACTGGTTCCCTGGGAGAGTTGGCTTCAGGGGGGTGCTCTTCACTGGGGTTCAACTAGGATCGGCGGTACTTTGCCTACCGACAGTTAAAGGGGGGGTCCGTGTAACCCCTTGATCCGGGGTATTTTTCACATTTCATGTTTTCAATAGATACTTTGCTAAGATTTTTTACGTTTACTGAACGCTCTGTCATATGTTCTTAATAGACCCAACTGTGGTCTTCAGTTAGCATGTTTCGAGGGACTGGGGCTGTGGTGGATCCAGTGTGCTGACACTAGATCCCAGGTGTTCCTCTGGTTCCCCTGGGCTCTAATTGGTCTCCCCGCTTTAGGGAGGCTCAGGTCCAGGTGGACGAAAGGGTAGGAACGACAGTCCTTCCTACCCTTTGGGTTTGGTGGGGTTGGTTTCCCCAATTATTTCAGCTCAATTATCGGTCATGTACAATAATTTCTTGTTGTTCTTTGTTCAATGTTCACCATTATTTTCTCTTCTTATCCTTCATCTCTTTTCTCTCTCCCTCCCCTCCCTCTCTACTCCCCCGTACTCTACCATAGGTTCTTCCGGACTCAGGGGAGGTCTCTGGCTCCACATCCCAGGCCCGAATGGACACCACGTCTCTCTTACGGGGCTTCGATATTATAGTCACTCCATAGGAGTAGGTAAGTCTCAGAATATAGGGTTAGTTCTCTCCCCTCCCCTCCCCCTTTATACTATGGCTAGTATAAAGGATAAACACCATCCTCTTAGAATTATTTCGCACAACACCCAAGGCCTAAATTCTCCAATTAAACGCAGAAAGGTCTTCCAGTTCTACCAGTCTATGCACGCTGACGTCTTGCTGCTACAAGAGACACATTTCCCAGTGAGCTACAAACCCACATTTCTCCATCAGCACTACTCCCAATTCTTCTTGGCCTCAGTTGAAAATAAAACCAAGGGTGTGGCCATTTGCTTCACCAAATATTTAAATGTTTCACAACCAGAGAAGATAGTTGATCCCCAGGGGCGCTTCCTGCTAGTGTCGGGCCATATTGATGGCGAACTCTATACTTTTGTTTCTTATTACGCGCCTAACAACAGCCAAAGACAGTTCTTTGACTTACTGCTTAAAAAACTACAGGTCCACCTTAAAGGAACAGTTTTTATAGGAGGGGACTCGAACACCGCCTTTGACCCCACGCTTGATAGATTAGCCAACGGGAAATCTAAATCTAAACGTCCGTCCAGAGTACTAAAATAGCGGCTCTCCTGTTTGAAGAAGGCTTAGTTGATATTTGGAGGGAAGCAAACCCACACAAAAAAGGTTACATTAATTTCTCGGCACCACACAACTCTTTTGCCATTATAGACCATATCTTTATTCGCTCACGCACTATACCTCTTATTCTAATCTCTTGGATCATTGATTCTCCGCTGTCCAATCATGCTAGGGTCTCGGTTGTAGCACAGAAAATAGGTCCCGCAAAGGGCCCACCACGTTGGAGATTACAGGAGTCTCTCCTTAGTGATCCAATAAATTGTATGAACATGGAAGCGGCCATAAAGGACTACTTCCATATTAACCGAACAGCAGAGGTATCCCCCTCCACCATATGGGCAGCTCACAAATAGGTAATTGGGGGTCAGATTATTAGTTTATCCTCCCAACTCAAAGCAGCCCATAAATCTGACATTCTCAAACTCACATCGGTTTACCGGGCCGCAGCAAAGGCACATAAGAGACTCCTCACCACAGACTCTCTGAATACCCTTGACAAATCCCGGACCCTCCTTAATTTAGCTCTGACCTCCGCAGCCAAAAAACATCTAAGATGGACAGGAGCCAAATTCTATTATATAAAAATAAACGTGCAGCGCTAACCAAAAAAGTGAGAAAAGAAATAAAACAATAATGAAAGTGAATACCGTGAAATTGCTCAACACAATATACACCTGTGAGGTATACCCAAATGTCCAAAGTGAATACACTAAGTTCAAGAGTGTCCAGAGGTAAAAATTGACCTCAACGTGTTAAAGCCCAAAAAAAGAACACTGTTAATAGGTGTACATGGAAGGAGTCTTCTCAGACGAGAGAAATGCTTGAAAATAAGATGTTGACTGAAGACTGGATATCACAGCAATCAGAGGTAAAACGACATAAACTTGTAGAGTAAATACTCTTACCAGATCATGTGGGACATATCTGCCATACGGCAGTACATCTATACGAGCTTGTGGGAATGATCTCCCATGTATTCTCCCCGGAGGTTCTCCCTAGGTCACGATCTCCAGTGGGTGAAGTTGGCCTGTGTCACGGTCACCGATAGCCAGGGCAGTCGCCGGTGGAGGTTATTAGCTCGCTCACACACTCTCCCGTTCTCGGCAGGTTCAAGGGATCAGAAATGCCCCATCCTGGAAGTATTCATGGAGGAAAAAGAAAAGAAGGGGCTCCACATGGCGTAGGTCAAAAAATTTAAAGGGATTTATTGGATAAAAACCTTACAGATAAAAGTGATCACTAAATAAAAATCAATGGCAATGTGGGAAGCTCAAACTCCCTACGCGTTTCGACTCAAAAGCCTTCAACTGGGGCATCTATTACCAAACTGACCGGCTAGGTGCCAGACTAGCGGCCAAACTCAACCCAAAACAACGCTCTTTAGCGTTCCCCAAAATCAAGATGTCATCGGGAGAGCTGACACAAAACCCAACAAAGATTATGGAGGCATTTTCACAATTTTACTCTAATTTGTACAAACCTTTCAAGTCCCCCTCACAACAGCAACGGGACCGTTCCCTCGATGACCTTCCTCTGCCAGCTTTGTCCAAGGAGCACAGGGAACTTTTAAATGACACATTTTCGGTAGAGGAAGTGTTAGACACGATCCGCTCTCTTAAAACAGGGTCTACCCTGGGACCGGATCTCCACTGGATATTACAAAAAGTTTGCCCCTGCCTGGCCCCTCACTTAACTAAATTTTTCAACTCCCTCAGGGATGGAGCCCCCCTGGGATCTGATCTTAGTTTGGCATATATTTCTGTAATCCCGAAGCCGGGAAAGGACTCAAGTGTGCTTGGTAACTATAGACCTATCTCTCTTATCAACAATGATATTAAAATCCTGACAAAAATTCTAGCGAATAGGGTGGCAAGCTTCATATCCACATATATTCATAAAGATCAGGTGGGCTTCATCCCTGGCAGACAGTGACCAGACCAAATACGTAGAACAATAGATGTCATCTCTCTGCTTAGGTCTGGATGGGACGGGGGCCCTCTGCAGAGGGGATTCCTCCTTTCCATCGATCTACCTAAAGCTTTTGACACTGTTGACAGGGCTTATTTATCTGACATATTACAAAGATGGGGTTTTGGCCCCTTCTTTCTGAACTCCATTAAGTGCCTTTATTCGACCCCGTCGGCCCAGGTTCGTCTCATGGGGAGGTACTCAGAACAGTTCCTAATCAGACTGGGAACCAGGCAGGGTTGTCCACTCTCCTCTTCGCGATTGCAATTGAGACACTGGCTGTAGTAATCAGAACCAACCCAGATATTAAGGGGGTAAAATGCGGAGATCAGGAGCATAAATGTGCTCTTTATGCGGATGACCTACTCCTTTATATCACTTCCCCTATCACCTCCACCCCTATGATCTATAAAATCCTCCAAGAATTTAGCACAGTATCTGGCTTAAGGGTCAATATATCTAAATCAATAGTTCTGAACATAACGGCCCCACAAGATCTAATCACTCAACTCTCCACAAACTTCGAATTCCCCTGGGCGTGAACAGAGAGTCCCTATTTAGGCATCAGAATAACTCCAGACATACAAATCTTTTTTGGAGCCAATTACCCCCCCATGTTTTGAAAATGTAGGGAGGACTTAGATAATTGGGCCAGATGTGGTCTATCCTGGTTGAGCAGAATTCATGCTGTAAAAATGACTCTTCTCCCCCGCCTTGTATATCTTTTTCGCTCCCTCCCTATTCTGATTAAGAAAGAGATCCTTTTCAAATTCCAATCGGAGATAGTCTGCTTTATCTGGGGTCAAAGGGGGTACAGATGCCCCTCAAGTATCCTTTACTGTCTAAAAAGTCAGGGAGGGCTTGGTTTGCCAGACTTATGAGGATACTATCAGGCGGCCCAATTATCCCAAATCTCAATGGTGCTTGCGAAAGGCCCAAAGTCAAGCTGACTTTCAATGGAAAGACAGGCTACCCCGCGGAACACGATCGACTACCTTCTCTGGTGTGAACCTAAGGTGCTGCCAGCTATCCTGTCACCCACCCTCTCTCATTCCATAGCCTTGAGCACAAGTCTCTTTTCACATAGTAATCTAATCTCATCTATTAGACGGCTAGCACACCTTTTCCACAACCCTAATTTCCCTCCAGGGATGGTCATTAAGGCTTTTCAATGGTGGACGGATAAAGGCCTATATAGGATAGGTCACTTTCTTTCCTCCAAAGGCCCGATCACGCTGACCCACTGTAAGAATAACTTAGATATGCCCGACGTGGAGATCCTCAGATTCTCCCAAATTACCCACTACCTGCACTCAATTTGGAAACGCAATCAAGAAAACCCCTCCTTGACTCCCTATGAACATTGGTGCTCCAATACAGAAATCCAGAGGGGAGGAATCTCCCTAATTTACACTGCTTTAAAATCTCTCTCGGACAAAACCTGCTTATGCTCGGGCCTGGGAGGAGGACACAGACAGCTCCTGGACTTTGAAGGATTGGTCAGGTCAGGTTTGAAAGGTCCTTTAAAGGTATACAAAACATCTCCTTGATAGAAGCCAGTGTCAAAGTCATAACATGTTGGTACTATGTACCTGCTCGCATTTCTGTCATTTTTCCTGGGACATCCCCCCTCTGTTTTAGGAGTTGCGAGCTAGAGGGGTCTATGATACATATTTGGTGGTCTTGTCCACGACTCAGATCCTATTGGGGTAAAGTTTTCCGCACGATCAGTACTATTTCGCAGCAAATGATAACCCCTAATCCCTCCATTGCTCTGCTAAATGGGAGGATCAGAAGCTGATGTTCTTTATCCTACTAGGGGCTAAAGTCACCATAGCGAAGTCCTGGAAGAAACCTAGCGAATCGTTTCAGGATTTTAAGAGGAAGGTTTCGTGGATTACATCGCAGGAACAAATCGTGGCAAAACTAAATGACAAAAGTGGAATATTCTTTAAATTTTGGGAACCCTGGGCCAAATTCTGCAATGTTCCCTTGTTTCCCGGCATACCGCAAGTTTCTGTGATAATTTGATCCTCTCGGAGAGTACCCCTCTTCCCTTCCCTACTCTGTCTTTTCTTATAGCTTTCCCTCTTCCTTTACCTGAGACTCTCTTGTCTCCTTTTTAGGCTATAACGGGACAATTTCAGTTAGACTTTTGTCTTGTCATAGGCAGACTTCAGAAGCAGACACAATTTGTATGTACTATGATTTCAGGCTCGAGAATAGCCATGTTACTTGTGCGTAAAGCACACCAGACAGGTTGCAAAAAGGAGGGGAATAGAGGCACAGTGTGGGGTAATAAGTAGGTCCAAAGCGATGAGGCAGGAGACTTTGCCCCAGGACTGATAGGCAACTCCACACTGAGATCCAATAGGGGTGGTTTGCCTGTGGTCCAGGGTAGAAGTCTAGAACCCCTACTTTTTGGTTATGCTCACTGATATTCCCCTTCACTTGGACTCTTTGCTGTTCTCTCATGCCTCTACATAGAAATCCCGCGTGGGATGCTATATTACCTGTATCTGCACCCATTTTTGAAGGATATATGTCATCATTTCAAAGTCTTTATGTGCATAAGAAGTGTAATGTATATTCCTGATCGATATGTATGCTTATTTTTTTCTAAAAAATAAAAAATTGTTTAAACGAAAAAACTGAGTTTTGAGATTATACATGAATTTACAGTGAGGCACTTACAGAATATAATCAAATTACACGTTTTCTTCATTTATCTCAGTACAATACACTCTATTTTTGATTTAACAACGGTGATATGACTTTTGCATATAGTTTTACATAAAAGATAGGATGAATAATTGAACCTTAATAGAACCAAAGTTTGTGTAGTTACAAATTATTGCAGTACACTGGTGGTAACGTATAACTTTTCACCATTAACAAGTGAGTGGGAAAGGAAGGGAATAAAGAGTGGGGACTAAATGGTGTTACAGCGAATGGGACTATGTTCCAGGATAAATTAGGAAGTTCCAAGTGGACCAGTTCGAGATATATCATGCACTTGAGCCATCTTTGTATGCCAGTATCTTTTCATATTCTGCCACAATATTGATTTTTGACGTTAGTTCTCTCACACTCGGGATTTCATTAGTATTCCATTGGCTCAGCATCAGGGATCTGGCAGCAAATAGAATGTGCATTGGTATTGATCTGACTGAAATTGGATATTCTGACAAGTTGATGCTTAAAATTGCTTTCTCTATAGAAGGTTGTGTAACGACCCCCAGAAACCTTTGCAATCAATTTCAATACTTCTATCCAGAAGCTACGAAGATGAGGACACACCCACACCATATGGACCAGCGTCCCCACCTGACCGCAGCCCCTTCAACATAAATTGGAGCTGTCATCTGAAAATTTGGCTACTATGTATGGGGTGAAGTCCCATCTTGCCAGGAATTTTACTGCCAATTCCTCATAACCCGAGCGACTTGAGAACCGATAATTACATTTAATCGCTGAGAGCCATTGTTTATCTGTGAAGCTCTTACCTGTATCTTTTTCTCATTTAACTAAAGGGTTAAATTTGAAAAAGGTTGAATTAGCATTGATTAGTTCATACATCAAAGAAATACCTTTATCCTTGGATTGGAGTGTATGATATATTCAGTTGTTGATACCATGAGGATATCTGCAGGTATGTTAGAAACTCTGAGGAGGGTAGGTTAAAATTAAATTGGGCTTCCTGAAAGGTCATTAGTTTGTCACCTTTCATGAGGTCTTGTAAAAGGGTTATATCCCTTTTCATCCAGTGGGTTAGGGATATATTTGGGATTAGCCAGAGGAGTGCTTCCATCGGATTTTCCCTGGATCAACTTTACCTATAAATGTTAGTACCCAGTTTTATTATGTACGTTTAGGAAAGTATCCAGGCCTTTCTTAAAGCAATCTACTGAACTGGCCAGAACCACCTCTGGCGGAAGTCTATTTCACATTTCCACAGCTCTTATGCCCCGTACACACGGTCGGACATTGATCGGACATTCCGACAACAAAATCCATGGATTTTTTCTGACGGATGTTGGCTCAAACTTGTTTTACATACACATGGTCGCACAAAGTTTTTTTTTTTTTTTTTTAATCAAGTTTTTATTGGAATTTTCGAACAAAAAGTAACATGTACAGAAGATCAATAAGAAATTGCTTATAAATGCAGTAATGCGGACGCAGCCGCTTTGGTAATAAGATTAAGCAGTATTGTTACATGAATGTTAATGCTTTGAGGAGTATATAGATGGTACAACATCCGTTACAGTTTACATGGTGACGTTAATGTGTGTTCTTATTGTCAACAAGTATATAATTGTGTATAGATAAAAATGAAAATATAAGTAAATCTTTATATCTCTGTGGATACTGTATTGAGGTTAGATTATGATGTTTGCAATACTGTCTGTAGCATGTGCAGACAAGACGTCCGGTGCAGGGGGTACTGATAGGAGTGGGATGTTTTATATAAGAGGTCTGAGAGATATGTAGGGGGGGGAATTGATATGGTATGTCAGCGTAGTAATGTAGGGTTTAGTAGTCTGGGTCATGGTTATGGGTGAGTAATGATTTTTGTTTGATTTGGGGAGCAGAGAGAGATAGAAAGAAAAAGAAAACAAAAAATTCGTAGTGAGGGACGGAAGCAAAGGCATGGAGGGAGGGGTCGTGGAATACAATGGGATGAGGAAACAGGGAAGTACTTGGGTCCTGCCACAGCCCAGTGAAGGTAGTCATGTCATGTATTGTTTGTATACATTTGTAGTGGTGAAGTGTATCCAAGATGTCCATGTTTTGGTGAACTTTGCTTGAGTGTCATTGGATTGGTGGATGAGGTCTTCCATTACTTGTGTTTGGTGTATGCGTTTGGAACCACTCCTTTATGGTAGGTGGTTCAGGGGAGCGCCATTTGGGGGGTATGCACATTCTTGCTATGTTCACCAAATGCATGGCCAAAGAATGTTGGTATGCTGGTATGTGATAAGAGGAATGCTGTAGTAGGAACATTGCGGGGACGAAGTCTAGGGTATAGGTGGTAATTCGTGTGATTAGGGTGTGTATTTCTTTCCAAAAAGGTTGGATTTTGGAGCAAGACCACCAGATGTGTATTAGTGAACCTGTGTCTGCTTTACATCTCCAGCAAGTTTGGGGAATTGATGGAGTGAGGCGATGTAACAATAGTGGGGTTCTATACCATCTAGAGAATAGTTTGTATGCAGATTCTTGGACTTGCACGTTCATCGAACCTTTGTGGATTAAAGTATAGATGTTTACCCAATCTTGATCACTTAATGATATTGAGAGATCTCGTTCCCACTGTCTGTTAGTCCAATGTGTTGTCAAGTTGTGTTCATTGAATAGAAGGGTGTATATTTGCGAGATCAGGTGCGTTTGGATACTGTTGCTTAAACATAAATTTTCAAATGGGGTCGTGTTTCTGGACCAGTTCGGTTCGGGTTTTGGTTTGTTGAAGAAATTATGTATTTGGACATATGTCCAAAAAGGGAAGGAGTCTATTTTTAATTTTGAGGCTAAAGCGGTTTGTGATAAGAGTTGGTCTCCCTCAAAGAAGTGTTTGGCTCTGACAGTCTGGTGGGGCCATATGGTTTTTAGGAAGGTGGCATGCATTCCCAGGGGGAATTCAGGGTTTTGTTGTATAGGTGTCATCGAGCCGTTGACTGATGAGATTTTGTGTTTCCTACAGGTGTACCTGAATGAGGTCATTGTACGGTTGATGAGTGGGTGATGAGAGTGTAGAGGGGGAGTTAATCCATGGGAGGTTTTGAATGGGCACCATTGAGAATGATTGTTCTAAGTGAACCCATTCTTTGTGTTCGGAATGTATGTTCCAATCAATGATTCTAGCCAGATGGCATGCTTGTTGGTATTTGCGTATGTCTGGGATACCGATGCCTCCTAAGAGTTTGGGTTCGGTCAGTCTTGAGAAGCTCAGTCTTGGGCGTGTTTTGCCCCATATGAACGTTGTGCAGGCTTTTCGGTAGGTCTAAAAGAAATTGGGTGGTATTCTGATCGGGATGGTTTGTAGGAGGTATAGAATTCTGGGTAGTATGTTCATTTTGATGATAGCTGCCCTGCCGAACCAGGAGAAGTAACCTGAGGACCATTTCTTCAAGTCAGCTTGTATTTTTTGGAGGAGTGGGGCATAGTTCAGTGTGTATAGATTTGTTAGAGAGGTCGGTATCTGAATGCCAAGGTACGGAAGTGCGTGTTTATTCCAAGTGAACGGGAAGTTAAGTTGGCATTGTTGACAAATTTCTGGGGGTAGGGAGATGTTCAGGGCATTGGATTTTGTAAAATTGATTTGGAGATTTGAGATGGTATGAAAGGTTTGGAAGTCTTTGAGTAGGTTCGGGATCGTGGTGAGTGGGTCTGTGAGGAATAGGAGGATGTCATCCGCAAATGCTGCCAATTTATAAGTGCGGTGTTGAATTTGTATTCCTTTGATGTCTGGGTTGGAGTTGAGTCGTCGGAGGAGAGGTTCAAGAGAGAGTATAAAGATTAAAGGGGAAAGTGGGCAACCTTGGCGTGTACCATTCGACACGGAGAAGGCATCCGACAGGTGACCGTTGACTTTAACTTTTGCAGTGGGATTAGAGTACAGAGCTGATATGTAATTTAGCATCGTTTGGGGAAGGCCTATAGTTTTAAGGGTTTCTTTCATGTAGTCCCAAGCCACCCTGTCGAATGCCTTCTCCGCGTCGAGGGAAAGCATAAATCCTTTGTTTTTGGTGGAAGTAAGCCAGTGGTGGATGTTGAGCGTTTTGAGAGTATTATCTCTTGCTTCCCTTCCAGGGACAAAGCCCACTTGGTCAAGGCTAACTAGTTAGGGGATCAAAGGTAGGATTCAGTTCGCTAAAGTTTTTGCGTACTATTTGAGGTCAACATTGAGCAGTGAGATAGGTCTATAGTTGGTAACTAAGGAGTGGTCTTTATCAGGTTTGGGAATTACAGCTATGTGGGCTGAGAGGAGATCTCTTGGGGGGTCGATTGGTTGTGCGAAAGAGTTAAATGCCTTTAAGAAGGCGGGTGTAAGCAGTCCTGCGTATGTTTTGTAGTAACCTGCGGTAAGGCCGTCTGGG
The DNA here is from genome assembly GCA_037952925.1 of Lithobates clamitans. Lineage (NCBI taxonomy): Eukaryota > Metazoa > Chordata > Amphibia > Anura > Ranidae > Lithobates > Lithobates clamitans. Next base: position 9,279,906 of record JBBGZY010000143.1, on the reverse strand, counting down.
CCAGGGTTTTCATCTGTTTTAGAGCCATTTCAACTTCAGTGTGGGAAAGTGGGGCGTTTAGTTTCTGGGCTGTGGATTTTGATATAGTGGTTGGGCTGTATTTTTGTAAAAAGTCGGATATCATTTGAGCGCGGGTGGTGTCGTCCGTGGGGGAGGTGGGATTGTCTAGGTTATATAGTTTACTGTAGTATTGTACAAATTGTCGGGCAATGTCTGGGGATTTGTTTGAGTTTGTTGCCCGAGGGGTCGGTGATATGGTGAATTGTCATGTTGGATTTAGATATTTGTAGGGCTCTGGCTAACATTTTGCTTGCTTTGTTGCCAAATTCGTAGAATTTCCTTTTAGATAGGATATATTTGCGTTTTATTTATTTATCTAGTAATTCTAGAAGGTCCTTCCTAGCCTGTATTAAGTCATTTAAAGTGGTGAGTGCTTGAGATTGTTTGTGTACCCTTTCAAGTGTTCGAATCCTTTCTATCAGGTCGGAGTGTTTTTTCTTTTTTTCTTTGTTTCTTTTCGCTGCCGCTGCAAGGAAAGTGCCCCTAATTACGCTTTTGTGAGCTTCCCAATTGTTTATAGGGGATGTGTCTTTTGGATCGTTTTCTTGGAAAAAATGTTGTAAGGTGGATTCTACTTCCATTGTGATTGAGGGATCAGTGAGTAAAGAGGGGTCTAGCCTCCATATTCGGGAGCCCAGCGATGTTTCAGGGAGCTGTAGCGATAAAGAGGTAGGATTGTGGTCCGAAATGGTCATGGGTTCGATGGATGTTCGATGGATCAGATGTAGGTCATTTTGTGACAAGAAAATGTAGTCTAATCTGGAGTATCTGTTGTGTGGTTTCGAATGGAAGGTGTAGTCTCTAGTGTCTGGGTTTATGGTGCGCCATGTGTCGTGGAGCAGTAACCTCGTAAGTAGGGATTTGATTTCCCTGAGGGCTTTATAGGGAAGTGTTGAGGAACCCGATGATGTGTCTTGGATAGGGTTTAGTGGGATATTGAAGTCGCCACCCAATATAAGGGTGCCTTCTTTGAAGGTTGTGAGGGTATTCGTAACAGATCTAAAGAAAGGGACTTGGTGTTTGTTTGGTGCGTATATGTTCGCCAATGTTATTGTTCTGTTGTGAAGTGAGCCTTTTAGGAAGAGATATCTTCCATTTGTGTCTATAAGTGAGTCTTTGATCTGAAATGGACAGTTTTTGGCAATGAGAATCGAGACCCCTTTCGTTTTGTGTAAGGGGTTTGTGGCATGTAACACTGTTGTGTATTGAGCATTACTTAATTTCGGAATATTATTGGAACGGAAGTGTGTTTCCTGTAAAAATATTATATTAGCTTTCAATCTGTGCATGGTGAGGAGGAGTTTAGAACGTTTTTCTGGTGTATTAAGTCCCTGTACATTAAGGGATACTATTTTAAGCACGAGTTTAGCGTTTTCAGTGGTTTTCAGTAGCATGGTAATGTTTAGTTTTATGTGGTTTTATAATGAGGTGTGGGCTGTGGCAGGAGTATGAGTATGGGGAGGGGTGGGATCTAAGTAATAGGGCGAAGAGTAGATTCCAGAGGGAATAGGTAAAGGGGGCTGGCACTATGTGGCGTTCTGGTCACCTAAACGGTGTCCCGAACCACAGATATGTATTCACCGGTAGAATTCAGTGGTTTTAATTTTATAGTAATGTGTATAGAGGTAGCCTCATGTCTTGGGACTGGGGGTATATGTGTAGCGATGGGTTTTAGTATTTGGATTGTATTTGGAGCAGTCATAAGGATGTGTTGGCTCGTGAGTGGGAAATGGGTATGATAGGTGTGGTGTGTTGAGGTTGTTAGTAATTAGTTATGATAGCGGTAATATGAGGTGGTACCTTGTGTGGGGTGTCTATGAGCAGATAAGTTGATGGGTAAGGTGGAGAGAAGAACACATGCATGGAGGATATCAAGTAACATTTGTCAATATTGAACTAACTGAAGACAACAAATGAGCGTTTCGACTGCTATAATTAAGAATATTCAACAAGGTGAACGACAAAGGTCGTGTGATCTCAACCATTTATAACAACGTTTGAAACAAGAAAAATACATTCAAAGCAAAGTTAAATAAAAGCGGATTAACTGAATACAGCATAGCCATTGTGGTGTATGTGTCTTAGTTTTTATCTGACCGAGAAGAGTTTTAGAGTAAAGGTTGTATGTGTGCATAACATTACTTTTAGGTGTCTGGTTTCAAATGTTTGATGGGGGTGCTGTGGTGGGAGCCAGTTATGTATAAAACATAAAATCTATATCGCTAGGCAAAGTCTATCACAGAAAATGTGTTGGCGTGGGCAGTGTATGGATGTATGAACGTCAACATGTTTCAATATCTATTGGTCTGCAAGGAGTGTTATACACTTGGCATTATAAGGAGTACATTAGGTTATGCAGGCAGGTAATGTTGCCCAGGAAGGGTGTAGTGGAGGAAGCAGTGTGTTGATATAGTAAGGATTCCATGTTGTTGTTTCCAGCTGTGTGTTGAGCGAGTTACTACATGAGCAGTGTAGAAGGACATTAGAACCGCTAACTTTCTGGTTTTTGGTAGGCATGGGGGTTGATGTGTAGCGAGAGGAATTAGGGTTCCTTAGGGCTTCTATGTATTTAGCTTTATCTGTCTGTGGAGGATGTTATAGTGGTAGTGGTATAGGTGTATTGTAAAAAGAAGTGTTATTGATTCTATGTGTTCTGAGAGAGTGTAATGATAGAGGGATGTATGAGAGTTAGTGAACATGTATTCTCCTGTAACATCAAGAGGAGAACCCGCGCATAAGATCTCTGTGCGTAGTGTGATGCCTAATCTTAATTCCCTTATGGAAAGTGTGGCAATCTGTAAAGCATCATAGAGCAGGAGGGCAAAGCAGATAATACATACGTCTCTGTAGATAGGTTATGGTTAATGGAAAGCCAACTTTACGTCCGTCAAAGGTTTTGAAAGGGATAGAACTGTTGTGTGGAGTTTTGAGTTGATGTCTGTCGAGGTTAAAGTACAGAGGATTGTCTTGGTGCATTATCGAATTCTGTGGTGGGAGTTGTCTGTATGCCATTCTGCGATGTCATCTGTATAGGTGTTGGGGGTCTGTTGGTAGAAGTTCGGTTATGCAGGGTAGGCAGTCTTCTTAACTGTGCAAGGTAAAGGCGGACGATGTGGTGGGGGTCTCTCTCTTGTAGCGATATGGATCTTTAGCGGTCTCGGCGGGCTCGGCGAGGCAGGGGTGCCGTCATGGGACTGGATGGCGGAAGATGTGTACCTGGAGAGGAGCCGCTTCTAACGGCCGATGGTGAGCGTCTCCTGCGGAAGCTGGAGGTGAGAGCATCCATTGGTTCCTCCATTTGATGGTGACGATCAAGAGGTTGTAGGGTGAAGTCCGCGTACCAGTTAGGGACCGGGGTGTACGGTATATCAAGCGTACGGCAAAACGCATCTAGGTCCTCCGGGACTCTGAGGAGTGCGGAGCGGCCCTGATTTGAGGCGGATAAGCCGAATGGAAACTTCCAACGGTAGTGGATGCCTTTCGTTCGCAAGACATCCAGCAGAGGGCGCAGGTCCTTGCGGTGTCGCAGTGTGATGGCTGAAAGGTCCTGATAGATATGGACGGGGTAGCCATTAAATTCCAGTGTTGATTTTTTGCGGGCTTTTTGTAGAATTTCTTCTTTGATGGAAAAATCATTCACATGGCAGATAATGTCCCTTGGAGGGTCAGTGTCTCTCCCTTTAGGGAGAAGTGCCCTGTGTATTCGCTCCATAGGGATTGGTGTGAGCTCCGGTCGGTTTAGAAGGTGGTTGAAAAGGCCCGTCACTACCGGGATAATTCTGTCCTGTTCTACCAATTCGGATATACCTCGTACTCGCAGATTATGTCTTCGGCCCCTATTGTTGAGATCTTCAACATGGCGTTAAAGATCTCTTAATTGCAGTGTGTGAAAGTCCACCTTATTATGAATGATTTTCACTGTAGATTGTTGCTCAGCTGCCTTGTCTTCCACACATTGTATGCGGCCTGTGATGGCCTGCAGTTCATGACGCAGGTCTGTGATCGCAGAAAACAGGGTATCCTTTATGTCGGCTGCTACTGCTTGCAGGTCCAGTAAGCTCGGTTGTCAGAGAGACAGAGGAGATGGTTCCTGTGGAGAGCGGCTATGTTCGGTGGGGGTTAGGATGATCTCGGCAGGAGGCAGAGAAGGGGCTGAGGCGGATGGAGGAGACGCCATGACTGTTCGCTGTGACCGGAAGATCTCCGGTATTGTTTGATTTGTGTGGTTAGCAAGTTCTCTCGGGGATCGGGATCTGCTGTGTGATGCTCCGCGGGAAGAGGTTCCCATTATTGAGGGGCGGATGTCGTCTGTGGACCCCGTTAAAAGCGGATTGTTGGCTGTGGTGAGAGGGAGCCAGAGGATCAAGCGGCCATCTTCTCACAAGGCAAACCACGCCCCCATGGTCGCACAAAGTTATCAGAATTTCCGATCGCCAAGAACGCGGTGATGTATACCACGTATGACGAAACTAGAAAAGGGCAGGTCCGAACCAAGCGCGGCACCCTTTGGGCTCCTTGTGCTAATCTCGTGTTAGTAAAAGTTTGGTGAGAGACGATTCGCGCTTTTTCAAACTCATGGTTTTCAGATCATTTTCTGCTGGTCAGTTTGTGCTTGTGGGTTTGTGTCTGCTCTTTAGTGCGTGCAGTCAGTTCGTATTGGAGTTTTCTGTGCGATCTTGTCCGTTCGTTGCTGTTTTTCAGGTCGCTCTTCACAGGCCTTGCTGTTCTTCAGTGCGTTCTGTTACTTCGTTCTGAGCAGCCGACCGTTTTCTAGCCATGATGCGTACTCCTCATAGAGTTCGTGCTGTGCGGGGGCTTGGTGTTGGGGTCCTTACCTTGACACAAGTCCAGTCCATGAACAGGGTGGGGAGGAGTTCATAAACCAAGAATTGTTTGCTTCAGCGTGACCAGTTCTATCATATGCCTTTGCTCCGTGAGATCCGTGAGAATAATCCTGATGATTTCAGGAACTTTCTCCGGATGACGGACCCCGTATTTCACTGTTTGTTGGCTTTGCTGACCCCCTATATCAGCAGGCAGGATACCTGCATGAGGCAAGCCATCACTCCGGAGCAGAGGCAAACCATCACTCCGGAGCAGAGGCTAGTCGCCACCCTGCGGTACTTGGCGACGGGGAGAAGCCTGCAGGACTTGAAGTTTTTGACAGGCATCTCCCCCCAGTCTCTGGCGATCATTATCCCAGAGACCTGTTCTGGTCCTGCAGAAGGAGTATATGAAGGTAAGATTTATCCTTTAATATCACATTTAATTGTATATAATGTTTGATAATATATTGTATTTCTTTCCTCATTCACTAATTACCATGATTGTAATATGCTGTGAATGTCCCCTTTGTCCTCATTCATGCTGGATTTTTATGTAATAATTTTTTTTGTCCTTCATACATATTTGCCTTCACTTACCTCCCCAGCGTGGTCTCCTGGCCCTATATTCACCTCATGTAGTCGCTTAACAATGTATTTTATCAGCTCCATAGAAGTGCTTTACCCCAAACACCCCCTAAAATGTTTTAAAATGTGATTTGTGCTTAAAATTTAGGCAGAGTGCCAGAGGCTTTTTTTGGGGTCCCCAAATTTAGTTGGAACCCTCCCTCCCCCCAACTGCTAAGTCAGCTGATACCAATTCTCTATCTATCCTCAATTAGGCATTATTCCTCAATTTAGGCATTCATCTCTCAATGAAGTAGAGAGGGTTAACTGTCCAAGAGCTCCCCCACTATAATGTTAGAAATGGCCCATGGGAGGGGGATCTGATAGGTGTACCTTATACCTTGGTCTTTAAAAACTTCCTCAAATAAATGTTATCTTGATGTTGGACAAGAATGTTTGTGTCTAATCTGCTTTCCCTGTTTATGTGCAAAATGATTAATTTATTTTTCTTGTTTGACTCCACAGTTTCCTTCCAACCCACAGGAATGGCAGACTGTGGCCTCCCACTTTGCCCAGCGGTGGGACTTTCCTAACTGCGGAGGAGCAATTGATTGGAAACACGTCCACATCATCCCACCACCCAACTTGGGGGTCATACTATTTCAACTATAAGGGGTTCAATAGTATTGTGATGTTGGCAGTGGTGTTGGCTACTTATGAGTTCCTGTATGTGGACGTGGGGAAGAATGGCCGGATGTCCGATGGTGGAGTCATCGCCCAGACGGAGTTCTACAGGCGTCTCCAGAATGGCAGCTTGGACTTGCCACCTCCAGAAGACAATGCGGAAGGACTCCCATTCGTCTTCATTGCGGATGAAGCGTTTGCGCTGGGGGCCATCTTGTGTGGCCATTCCCTATGAGGACCCTCACCCTGGACCAGAGGGTTTTTAATTACCGGCTGGCCAGAGCCAGAAGAGTGGTGGAGAACACGTTTGGAATAATGGCCAGCCGGTTCCGCCTATTTCTTACACCCATACACATGGCGGAGTCATATCATCCTGGCATGCTGTGTTCTACACAACTTTTTACAGCAACATTCTGCCAAATATGCTGGCTCAGTTGGGTTGAGGCCGGAATTCTGAATGAACCAACCCTGACGCCACTTGAAAGTGGTCGTCCTGGCTTGCCCCCCCGAGTGCCCTTGAGGTCCGTCTAAGATACCTTGAATACTTTGCGGTTAGGGGGGTCATCAATATGCCAGACAATGTCTGAAACCTTTTTCAAATTAAAAAATCATTTTAACTACTAAAATCTTTGGTGACATTTACTGCTTGTGTTTCTTTTAGCTGACCCTGACAGAAATGTGGTGAGTCCTGAAAATGGCGTGATTGTGTTACATTATAAAGTACTGTTGGGTGTTATTTACTAAAGGCAAAGACACTTTGCACTACAAGTGCACTTGAAACTGCACTTGAAGTGCAAAGTGGATTTTACCTTAGGAAATAACACCCATTGTCACAGAAAACACCAATTAGAGCACAACAAAAATTTTGGAGCGTTGAAACAATAATCCACACATTCTTGATTATCAATCTTTTTAATCCCAGCACAATCACATGTGCATTTGTAAAAGGTTTTTAAAACAAACCAATATGTTTTTTGTATAACAATTGTTGGGGTCACATTAGAAAAAGTAGAAATGTCCATTTAAGATAAAACAGGCATGTTTAAAAACAACAAGAACAACACAAATCTTGACCATACAAAGTTCACATTTGGTAGAACTTGAAGGCAATATAAGATATGAGTATTTACAAACTGTGTTTGATATTGCGTTCAGATGGGGTGAAGTCACCCCAGGAAAAGCCAAATTTTGAAGATGCACACAAATTGTCGAATGTCAACATGTGCTAGCTGCCATCACGGGTGATCAAGGGACGTGTTTTGTGGGTGCAACCCCTTCCTCACAGCTACTTTATTATTGAGGAAGGGGTTGCACCCCCAAAACGCCTACATTGGTCTCCCGTGATGGCAGATAGCACATGTTGACACACTGTGTGCATCTTCAAAATTTGGCTTTTCGCAAATATGTCAAAAAATGGTATAAATTTTTAGATCACAAAAAGCACAAAAAAACAAAGGGATTTGGATGGATTTTAAACTCTCCCTAAAACATCAATGATGTTCTTCATCTTTTTTTGAACATCATTGATGTTTTTATGGATGTTTTCCAAGTCCCTATTACACCCCATGATCTCTCCGATCAGGATCTGTGCACTTTCAGAGGTGAAATGATCTGGATCCACAACATCACCTAAAAATCTAGAAACAAAAACACACCATGTATTACAAATCTGCCGACATCCATCTCTTACCTGAGCCTGTGGTCGCAGACACTCACCTGCTGTGGTGACAATTTCCACAACGTCTCCTTCCTCCTCCTCCTCCTGTTGTGTTTGTGGGATTTCCCCTTCTTCCAGAGGTGGGGGGTCTGTGGTCTCCTCAGATGAGGGGTGTCCTCCGAGTCTTTTTTCCCATATGTAAATACAAATAGGTCTACTTAGCACACAGATATTTGATGGCAGAAATAGGAATATGAAAAATTGCTTGGAATTGGGGTACAATTGTCTGTTTTGGTTGTTTTGGAGTTCCAAGATGTTGAAATTTTTTTTATTCTTTGACAAGCTTGAATACTTACCTGTTTAGTACAAGCTTCACAGATGGAGTCACCCCTATAGTGTACACTGGAGCACCTGTGTGGGACCCCCTAATAAAAAGGGTGTTCTGGGGTCCCACACTAGTGCTCCTGTGTCCAGATGTGTAAACAGCTACTGAGTGTCCTCTCCTTACACAGAATCTAGTTTGCATTTCATTCTAGCTACAAACCCATCTACACAACCAAATTATTTTCTGACAAGTAGGCCATAAAAAATGCATATGGCCAAAACAATAGTGTTTTTTAGGCCGAACGAACAATGTTTCATACGAACAAATAATGTGCCCATGAACATGAAAGTTGCTATTTTAAACTGTACAACAGTAAAGAAAAGCACATATAGCAGCACGAACGTAATAAACATAAAGAATAGGAACACAGCACAACTACTTACTTTTTTGCAGCACTCTCTGGATCCTTCTGTACTGCTCATGCTCCCTTAATTTCAGGTCCGACCACCGCTTCCTGAGCTGATTCTTGGATCGTCTTACCCCGAAATTCCGGTGCAGACTCTTGACCACTTTCACCATGATCTTGGCCTTTCTGACATTGGGGTTGGGGTAAGGTCCATACTTCCCATCATAGTCGGCCCTCTTCAGGATGTCCACCATCTCCAACATCTCCCCAAAGGACATATTTGATGCCTTAAATCGTCTCCTTCTGGATCGGGATGTTTCTGGCTCCGGGCTTTCCTCCTCCTCCTCCTCATTGGTGTAATTATCTGACACCTGCTGTGTCTCCGCCATGTGCTCTTCCCCCACTGCGATGAACGAGAAGGGGCATTGAATAGACTAGAAAGAACGTCAGGGGCGGGCGGAGTTTCACGCATCCGCAGTGTCTATAAAGCGTAACACGCATGCGTAGTACGTATGATCTGTGAGCAGAGGAAGGAGTATCGGAGGCACCGATCGTGATAGCGAAGGTAAGATTTAACACTGTGCCTATACTGCTTCTAGATTGAGGCCTGTATTTGGACAAGTTTAGAAGACTTTAGCCTGACATTAGGGTTTGTCTTGTGTTGTGTCTTGCAGTTAAAATGGATATCTTGAAGGTTCATGACTTTATGCCAATCTTCATTGATATGTTCAGGGAGCTGTCCTATCTTTGGCAGATAAACCACCCTGATTATATGAACCAAACAAAGAGGAAGGCAGCGCTGGATAATTTGCTTCAATTTGTGAAGCCGGTGATCCCCACGGCAGACTTCACCTATTTGAAGGTTCTAATTGGTGGCCTGAGGAGCACTTATCTAAGGGAGCGCAAGAAGGTCCAGGATTCTCAGAGATCAGGAGCAGCAAATGACATTTATGTCCCCAGGCTGTGGTACTATGAGAGACTGCATTTTCTGGCAGGCCAGACTGAACCCAGGCCAGCACTCTCCACTCTTCTTTCCACGCTTCCTTCCGCCCCAGCTAAGGCTTCTGACGCCCAACCTCGGCCTTCCAGGCAGCAACATGTGGAGGAGCCCAGCTTGAGCTAGGTATAGCATTCTTCTAAATATTGCTGGTTGTCCAATCAATGATGTTAAATAGATGTTAGTTTGGAGTACTAATTTAGGATTGTGATTGATGATGCAAAAACTAAAACAAGGTCCCTTTTTCATAGACAGGGAAGTCTCAGCCAGGAGGTGGCCGGGCCAAGCAGGCTGCCTGATATCCAGGTCCCTCCCCTACACCTTCAAAGACAAAGTGGCAGGAAGAGGAGTAACCTGGAGGAGGCTGCCATAGGCCTCTTTTGGAAGGCTACTGAGGCCCTCAGAACACCCCACACTGTGGAGGAGGACTTTGCTGCCATAACTGCCTGCAAAATGATGCAGATGGAGGAGGGCCAATGACTCCTATGTGAGTTCTTAATTTTGTAAGCTCTAAATAAGGGGTTGAGGGGCCAAATCACATGTGCAACCCACATTTGTCACCTCACCCATAGTCCTCCTCCTCCTCCAGGTCCTACTCCTCCTCCTCCAGGCCACATCTCCAACACCAGAGCCACAGCCGAGAAGGAAGCATGGAAGGAAGACCAGAGAGTGATGACTAGGGATGAGCCGAACACCCCCCTGTTCGGTTCGCACCAGAACATGCGAACAGGAAAAAAGTTTGCTCGAACACGCAAACACCATTAAAGTCTATGGGACACGAACATGAATAATCAAAAGTGCTAATTTTAAAGGCTTATATGCAAGTTATTGTCATAAAAAGTGTTTGGGGACCTGGGTCCTGCCCCAGGGGACATGGATCAATGCAAAAAAAGTTTTAAAAATGGCCATTTTTTCAGGAGCAGTGATTTTAATGATGCTTAAAGTCAAACAATAAAAGTATAATATCCCTTTAAATTTCGTACCTGGGGGTGTCTATAGTATGCCTGTAAAGGGGTGCATGTTTCCCATGTTTATAGAACAGTCTGACAGCAAAATGACATTTCAAAGAAAAAAAGTCATTTAAAACTACTCGCGGCTATTGCATTGCATTCCGACAATACACATAAAAGTTCATTGATAAAAACGGCATTGAAATTCCCCACAGGGGAACCCTGAACCAAAATTTAAAAAAAAATGACGTGGGGGTCCCCCTAAATTCCACACCAGACCCTTCAGGTCTGGTATGGATTTTAAGGGGAACCCCGTGCCAAAAAAAAAACGGCGTGGGGTCCCCCCAAAAATTCATACCAGACCTATCCGAGCATGCAACCTGGCAAGCCGCAGAAAAAGAGGGGGGAAGAGAGAGTGCCCCCCCTCCTGAACCGTACCAGGCCACATGCCCTCAACATTGGGGTCATGCTTTGGGGTAGAAGCATTTAAATAAAGGAATTATCAAAAACTGTCTCTTGTCATTTTTAACATTTTTGACAGTTTTTTAGTGAAATGGTAAGGGGTACTTTTGTACCCCCTTACCATTTCACACAGGGGGGCTGGGATCTGGGGGTCCTCATGTTAAAGGGGGCTTCCAGATTCCGATAAGCCCCCCACCCGCAGACCCCCACAACCGCCGGCCACGGTTGTGTTGATGAGGCCCTTGTCCTCATCAACATGGGGACAAGGTATTTTGGGGGGCTACCCTCCCAATGTTGAGGGCATGTGGCCTGGTACGGTTCAGGGGGGGCACTCTCTCGTCCCCCCTCTTTTCCTGCGGCCTGCCAGGTTGCGTGCTCAGATAAGGGTCTGGTATGGATCTTTGGGGGGACCCCACGCCGTTTTTTTTAACATTTTGGCACGGGGTTCCCCTTAAAATCCATACCAGACCTGAAGGGCCTATAGACACCCCCCAGCTATGAAATTTAAAGGGATATTACACTTTTATTTTTTGACTTTAAGCATTATTAAAATCACTGCTCCTAAAAAAACAGCCGTTTTTAAAACTTTTTTTTGCATTGATCAATGTCCCCTGGGGCAGGACCCAGGTCCCCAAACACTTTTTATGACAATAACTTGCATATAAGCCTTTAAAATTAGCACTTTTGATTTCTCCCATAGACTTTTAAAGGGTGTTCCGTGGCATTCGAATTTGCCGCGAACACCCCAAATTGTTCGCTGTTCGGCGAACTTGCGAACAGCCGATGTTCGAGTCGAACATGAGTTCGACTCAAACTCGAAGCTCATCCCTAGTGATGACCCTGGGTTCAGTCTGGTTTGGCAAAATATGCAGCTTCTTGTAGTACCACAGCCTGGGGACACAGATGCCATCTGCTGCTTTCAGGATCTCTGGGACTTCTGGACCAGACTGCACTCCCTTAGATATGGACTCCTCAGGCCAGCAATTTTGCTGTAAAATAATTGATGTCTGTCCTGGGGGTCAAAGGCTTCGCCAATTTATGATGTTTATCCAGTGTTGCCTCTCTCTTTGGTTCTGAGCCCTTAATAAAGGAATTTTTGGTTCAATTATACTCGCCTATGTGTGTTTTCCTTCAAAAAGGACAGATATTTTCTGAGTAGGCAGGTAAATTTCGAAAATCCAATGTGAAATTAACAAGGGACACCAACACCAAACAATCTGCTTGAGATTAAATAATACAAGATAATAATGGTGTTGTGGTAACTTGACACACAAAACACACACAAAAATATTCTGGAGTAAAAAAAAAAAATCAGCCTTGAAACAAATACAAAACAAAAAAAGATTTTTGGTCAGATGTGACAAATCAAAATATATTGAGGGAATCATGATAAATAATAAAAAAATAAGTTTGTAAGAAGTCTGTGTGAATATGAGCAGCAAAACTACTTCATTCTTCTAGCATTATAAAGAAGAAGAGAGTGTGCTGTATTAAACAATTTTAAACATTGCAGCCTGACGAAAGTTCTCTATCCATTCCGAACGCTAATTTTACCAGACCGAGCTGTTCCGTCTCGGAATTTCTTTTGAGCATGCGTGGCACTTTGTGCGTCGGAATTGTCCACACACAGTCGGACTTGGCGCGATCGGATTTTGTTGTCGGAAAATTTTATAGCCTGCTCTCAAACTTTGTGTGTCGGAAAATCCAATGGAAAAAGTCCAATGGAGCCCACACACTGGCGGAATTTCCGACAACACGCTCCAATCGCACATTTTCCGTCGGAAAATCCGACCGTGTGTACGGGGCATTACTGTGAAGAAACCTTTGCGTATTTGGAGATGAAATCTCTTTTCCTCTAGATGTAAAGAGTGCCCCCGTGTCCTCTGGGTTGACCGTAAAGAGAATAACTCTTAATCTTGATCTTATCCCCCCCTTATTCTCCTCTTCTCAAGAGTGAATAAATTCAGTTCCTCTAATCTTTCCTCATAGCTGAGCTCCATTATCAATTTGGTTGCACTTCTCTGCACTTTCTCCAGTTTCCCGATATCCTTTTTGAAAATTGGTGCCCAAAACTGAACTGCATATTCCAGATGAGGTCTTACTAATGATTTGAACAGGGGCAAAATTATATATCTCTCTCTCTAGAGTCCATACCTCTCTTAATACAAGAAAGGACTTTGCTCACTTTAGAAACCGCAGCTTGGCATTGCATGCTATTATTGAGCTTATGATCTACCAAAACCCCCAGATCTTTCTCCACTACAGATTCCCTCAGTTGTACTCCCCCTACCATGTATGATGCATGCATATTCTTAGCCCCCAAGTGCATAACTTTACATTTCTCAACATTAAACCTCATCTGCCACATAGTTGCCCAATTAGACAGTGCTTTGAGGTTGGCTTGTAAATTGGAGACATCCTGTAAGGACGTTATTCTACTGCATAGCTTGGTGTCATCTGCAAAGACAGAAATGTTACTTTCGATCCCAGATCCAATATCATTTATAAAGTTATTAAAATTAAGGGTCCCAGCACTGAACCTTGGGGTACACCACTGATAACCTTAGACCATTCAGAGTAAGATTTATTAACCACTACTCTCTGAATTCTGTATTTTAGCCAGTTGTCTATCCATTTACAAACTGATATTTCCAAGCCTGTAGACTTTACCTTACACATGAGCCGCGTGTGGGAAACTGTGTCGAACGCTTTTGCAAAATCCAAGTATACCACATCCACAGCCACCCCTCTGTCCAAGGTTTTACTCACCTCTTCATAGAAAGAAATTATGTTTTTCTGATAACGTCTGCCTTTCATGAATCCATGCTGTCTGTTGCTTAAAATGTTTTTTTCCAGCAAGAACTCGTCTATGTGGTCTTTTATTAAACGCTCCAGCATCTTCCCGACTATAGAAGTTAAACTAACAGGTCTATAGTTACTTAGTAAAGACTTTAATCCCTTTTTAAATATAGGCACCACGTTCGTCCTGCGCCAATCCAGTGGTACTATTCCTGTCATTAATGAGTCCCTAAAAATTAGATACAATGGCTTTGAAATTACAGAGCTTCAATTCTTTTAGGATCCGTGGGTGGATGCCATCAGGTCCAGGTGCTTTATCCACCTTTATTCTGTCTAAATAATTCTGGACCATATCCCTTTTGAGCCATTGTGGATCATTCGGGGCTGTGTCACTACCACCCCCATTATGGACATCAGCTCCCCCATGCTCTTTTGTATACACAGAGCTGAAGAAAGTATTTAATAAATTTGCCTTCTCTTTGTCCCCAGTCACCCACTCTAGATTATTTTGTAAAAGGGCCTACATGCTCAGACCTGGCCTTTTTACTATTAATATATTTGAAGAATTTTTTGGGGTTTGTCCTACTATCTTTTGCAATCTGTCGTTCATTTTGAATTTTTGCATCCTTGATTTCCTTTTTACATATTCTGTTAAATTCTTTGTAACATTTAAACA